>OW028641.1:0-2400000 GCA_932294365.1 Diachrysia chrysitis
GGCCCTCACCATAGATCGGACTGCGCGGAAAAGCTCGCCAGCGCACCACCCACCTGCTGCAACTGCAAAAAAGCCAGCTTGGAGACGACGGGGCACAGTGCATTCAGCATGGAATGCCCCGTCCGGCGCAGGTGGGACGCGCTGGCTAGAGCAAAGACAGCGTATTGCTGAGGGCCTTCCTGCTGACAGCGTGACAGTACATTGCGGCAGTTGTGCGCAAACTGCAGATCAACTGGGCCTGGTGAAGACATGGCGAAGGGACGCAAAAAAGACATCGGGCCGCGGCGGCACAACGTACAAAAACAATCGGCTAAAGACTAATTGGGTCTGGTTTCGTATGAAACCAGACAAATTAATGGATGAAGCACTACCTACTTTGCCGCCGTGGACTGATGAAGACTTAGCGAGAACAAAAGTCGCCAGGAAAAGAATCCACAACAGCAACCCAGCGCGCACAAATGAAGTTGGCTTCAAAGAATCTGCAAAAATATCACAGCACCGTCCTAAATGTACCTGCAAGAAAAATAATAATCATCAGCGAAAGCGAGTAGCGTCATTAACATGGGCACGAAACGCAACAAATAAAAGGCAGGGTATATGATAAACATTACCCGACATTTTAAGTACAAGTGCAAAAATACCCGCACCATGAATAACCGCGAAAATATAAAAGTAGCTGAAGCAGGTGGCTAGAAGCCAACTCCTGCCCTTCCTAACTTGCCTTCCTAAAAATTTTTTTAACGTCGCAATTATGGACACAAACGAGCCCTAAGGACTCTGATAATGTTAGAGGGATAAATAGCACAAACCCACACGAAAAAAAAAAAAAAAAAAAAAAAAAAAAAAAAAAAAAACCTAACCTAACCTAACCTAACCTAACCTAACCTAACCTAACCTAACCTAACCTAACCTAACCTAACCTAACCTAACCTAACCTAACCTAACCTAACCTAACCTAACCTAACCTAACCTAACCTAACCTTTTTTTTTTTTTTTTTTTTTGACGGGGGGAAATCCTCATGGACTTCCTCCGCCTGGGGAGAGGCGGAGGGGCGTGCCGGACTCTTACCGGCTAAAACCCCCCGGTGTCTCCTCGCACGTGCGCGCGGGGCCGCGGGAATCCAAATTCTTCCGCAGCCCCGCACTAGTGCCGGCCCGGTCTGCCCGGGCCTCGTCTCCTGCACGGGGTAGTGAGGTGTTAACTACCCCGTGCATCGTCTCAGAGGCGCGCGCCGACACCCGCGCGCGCCTCCGCCTCGGGTCCATTGAATAGGGGGCGGGGACTTCCCCAAGTCCCTCGCCCCTGGACCCATTTATGGGGGGCGGAAAAGGGCGTTATCCGCCCTTCCCCTGCGCCCGGTGCGCCTTCTGCGGCCCGGGAAGGGAGTCGAGATCTCCCACTCCCGTTCCGCAGCTTCCTTCTGCGACATCACGTCCTCGCAGAAGGACACCACCGCGTCCCACGACTCTGCGCTGCCGACCATCCTCCGCACTACGGCCGGCAGCGACAGATCGCCTCCAACTTCCTCTGTGAGGACACGGCGCTGCTCCTCCCAAGCTACACACTCAGAGAGTGTGTGTTGCGCCGTGTCCTCCCCGCAATGGACGCAGTGGTGGCACCGAGCGTCCGGCTCCCTATCTATGCGACACAGGTACTTGCCGAAGCAACCGTGCCCCGACAGCACCTGCGTCACCCTGAACGACAGGGAGCCGTGCCTCCTCCAGAGCCAGACGTCGAGTACTGGCCGGATCGCCTCGACGGTAGCGAGGCCGGCGGCAGGGCGCAGAAGCCTTTGCCGCCATTCCGCCACCAGGACCTGACGGAGCTCATCTCGGCGCAGCGCGATCTGCCGCTGCGCCGGTCTCGAGCCCCGTGCCCGCTCTTCCTCGCGCCATCTATACAATGACGCGAGTACTTTCGCCTCTAGGTCCCAGGGCGGGGATCCGGCCAGGACGCAAGCCGCCTCGTAGGAAATCGTGCGATACCCGCGGACGACCCTGACGGCCATCGCCCTCTGCGGTTTGCGCAGAGTAGCGAGTGTTCCGGCCGCCAGGTCCATCGCCCACACAGGGGCCCCATAAAGGGCCATGGATCGCACGATCCCCACGTACAACCGCCTACAGGCGGCGCTCGGGCCCCCCAAATTGGGAAGCAACGTTGATAGCGCGCCCGCTGCACCCATCAGCTTGGGCGCCAGCCGCCGGAAGTGGGGTCCGAATTCCCATCGGCTGTCGAGCACCAATCCTAGGTACTTCATGGTGGACTCGACAGCTATCCGGGCCCCGCTGATCACGATGTGTGATCCCGGCGCCGGCGCCCGTCGGGGGCCATGAAACACCATGGCCTCCGACTTGTTCAGGGCCACCTCTAGGCCCAGGCGCCGGATGCGGTTCACCACCTGAACCTAACCTAACCTAACCTAACCTAACCTAACCTAACCTAACCTAACCGGTCGACAACTTTTTTGCTATTTGTGCGATTTTGGTCGAGTTTTCTTTGTGTATGTGTTTTAATTGACTATTTATTGAGTTTCGCGCCTTTACACGCGAAAAATTTTGTAACATTTTCATAGTTTTCATGAAAATTCATTTTTAAAATTGTGTATATTTTTGACAACACATATCTCCGTTGTTTATCGGTGGATTGTCGTGATTTTTGCGTTGACGTCTAGATCTCAACGAGCCCTTTCTAACGATACCTATTTCGATTGTTAAAATTCTGTAGTATTTTGGTTATTTTCAAAAAACATATAAAAATTCTTTAAAGTCTCATTTTTCAAAAACTACCATTTTCAAAGTATTTAATATTAGTCTCAGTTTAAAGGTCTCTTAAAGACCTACCTAACGGTATAGCACACGTAGGGTGTGTTCATACAAATTTTCTAAGTTATTAAATTTTTTCAAAATTTTTTAGTGTTTTTCCTGTTTTTCCCGGAAAATTTGTTCCCGGGTACCCTAATTTTATCACATCGTTGGATAGCAATCGTCGAGCCCGATCTAACGACACCACTCACGTGGTGGTCCGACCATCAGAAGCCGCGAAAATTGCGCAGTTCTCGCCCGCCCACCCACCCTAATCTCATTTGGTATATCGATTCCGGAGGTTTTTGCCCCATACATTTTGGTTCCCAAAAACTTTGGGACGCAATATCTCCGGAACCGATAGTGCTAGAGAGCTGCGGTTTGTGGCGTTGGAGAGGTATTGAACTGTTCTGTCTGATTTTTTCAGTTTCAAGGCACTCAGCCTTGACACGAGTTTTAGAAAAGTGCGCCTGTTTTGCAGGTACTAAAAATTTACTTTTGACAGGCTGTTTTTGGACGCTTCTTGCTACGCAAGAAGCGTATCCCTTCTAAAGCGGCCCCCAGACGGAGCGGTTGACGACTCTCTGAAGACACAACGCGTTGGGGCACACACCGCCGGAACGGCAGGCTTCTACCGACCAATCTCGCTTAAAAAGCGACCCAATTTTATTATATACATATTTACAATCTTAATTTACACATTTTAACCTATTTTATTTTTACAAAGATTTTATCAATAATATTTTTACAACTTTTACAAATTTTTTGATTTTAATACAGGTTGGGTTGGGTTCGGTTGGCGAACTATCGATACACATCGAATCCCCAAAACCAACATGTTCCGCACCCCCGCCAAGAGGTCCTCATCTCCGCGAGGCTCATCACCGCCGACCACCCCCCCAAATATAACTGGGCAACCAAGCACGTTTTTGACCCAGACAAAAGTCAGGAGGAACATGGGGGAGCGGGAGGCGGTCAAGATCCTCTTTCCCGAGGAGAGCCCAGCGGTTCCTGTGGGGCCCAACAGGTTACGGGAGGCGAGGGCATGGGTGACGAAAGCAAAAATAGCTCTTAACGCGTCTCGGAATTTAAAGACAGATATTAAAGCTACCGTCACCCAGGCCATCGACCGACTGTACCTGATGATAAAAGAGGCCGAAGCCAGGAAAACCGCGGGCCCCCCTTCGCCTGCGACTAACGACGCAGGGGTGGAGGGACCGATGGAGGAAACACGGGAGGAGGAAAAGGAAGCCCCGAAACCCCTTGAAGCGGCGGGCAAAAAAGAAGTCTCTCTGTTGCTCTCCTCATTGGCCGAACACACCAGGCTAATGACAGAGAGCAACGAGAGAGCGGAACAACTGAAAGTTGCCCTTCAGGAGAAGCACCAGTCCCTGGAGGCGATCACATACGCGAGTGTGGCGGCGAGCGCAAAAGGGCTTAAACGCCCGGATCCCACTGCGCTGCACTCGGTAGTGATCGCGTCCAGGGACGAGATGGACACGGGGGAGCAGGTCCTTGGCAGGATCCGTAAGGCCCTAAACGCAAGGGAAGGCGGCATCCATGTCGACCGCGTTAGAAAGGCCAAGGACCGAAAAATCGTCGTCAGCTGTAGAAACGAAGAGGAGCGGAACAGGGTCCGGACTAAAATCGAGGAGGCAGATAGCCAGTTAGAGGTCCAAATGGTTACTAACCAGGACCCCCTCGTCATCCTCAGGGACGTCCTCAGTTTTCACAAGGATGAGGAAGTGGTGGACTTCCTGAGGGTGCAGAACCGGAAACTGTTCCGTGACCTCCCAGCTGGCGACGATAGGATCGAAATAAAGTTTCGGAAGAAGGCACGCAATGACCTCATGTGTCATGTTGTCGCGAAGGTGTCCCCGGCTCTCTGGAGTAGGCTGGTGGAGGCGTCTGAGGCGTACGTGGACCTGCAGCTCATCAGAGTGGAGGACCAGTCCCCGCTGGTCCAATGCTCGATGTGCCTTGGATACGGGCACACCAGACGTCTCTGCACGGAGACTGCAGAGAAATGCGGGCACTGCGGGGGTCCTCACCAGCGCAGCACTTGCGCTGAGAAGCTCGCCAGCGCAACACCCACCTGCTGTAACTGCGTAAAAGCAAACCTCGAAATGACGGGACACAGCGCTTTTAGCTCAGATTGTCCCGTCCGACGCAGGTGGGACGCGCTGGCTAGAGCAAAAACAGCGTACTGCTGAGGGCCTCTCCGCGACAACATTGGCACCCAACCGCACAGATGAGGACCGCTTAACGCACCCAGCGAGCCCTCTCTGCCTGGCGAAGACGCCATTTATGGGACACAGCCACAGGGATACAGTGCAAAAAACAATTTGGAAAAATGGAAATTGGGACCAGTTTCGTAAGAAACTGGTCAAATTCAAAGATGCCAAACCACCATGTCCCTGTGGTTCACAAAATCGGTCGCAAAATGGACAAAGTCTATCGCCGGGGAGAGAAGGTCCGTATGACAGAGTAATGAAGAGTTTGGTAAATATGACCATCGCCTCGCGGATAAGTCCAGCAACTCTGTGCTTCATTACGCTCAAGCCAGCAAAGACGCTAAAGGCATACGCGACGAAAAGAGTGCGGTGTATACTGTGACATCACCACCCCTTTTAAGCATAAACAGCGATAACCTCTAGCGTCTGAAAAAAGCAAAACCGGCAAAGCACAAGAGACAGGTGAAGCCGCGAGGTGAAACTTGTCCAAACCCTACCTACCACACCACATATTGCCTCGCAAGGAAATGAAACTGCATCCCAAGGGCTCTGACCTCCCATATCAGAGGGATACATCGCATCAACTTTCAAAAAAAAAAAAAAAAAAAAAAAAACCTAACCTAACCTAACCTAACCTAACCTAACCTAACCTAACCTAACCTAACCTAACCTAACCTAACCTAACCTAACCTAACCTAACCTAACATTAAAAAACCTTATCTTTGAAAACCTAACATTAACAAACCTAACCTTTTGAAACTTAACATTTAAAAACCTTACGTTTTAAAACCTAATTTTAAAAAACTGAACCTCTTGAAACCTAACCATTTGATTGCTCACGTTTTACAACCTACCATTTGTAAACATAACCTTAAGAATGTCAACTTTACCTAACCTAACATTAAAGGAATTGAATTGGAATTGAATTGGAATTAAATTGGAATTGAATTGGAATTGAATTGGAATTGAATTGGAATTGAATTGGAATTGAATTGGAATTGAATTGGAATTGAATCGGAATTGAATTGGAATTGAATTGGAATTGAATTGGAATTGAATTGGAATTGAATTGGAATTGAATCGGAATTGAATTGGAATTTCAATATAAATGAAAATGAAAATGAAAATGAAACTGAAAATGAAAATGAAAATGAAAATGAAAATGAAAATGAAAATGAAAATGAAAATGAAAATGAAAATGAAAATGAAAATGAAAATGAAAATGAAAATGAAAATGAAAATGAAAATGAAAATGAAAATGAAAATGAAAATGAAAATGAAAATGAAAATGAAAATGAAAATGAAAATGAAAATGAAAATGAAAATGAAAATGAAAATGAAAATGAAAATGAAAATGAAAATGAAAATGAAAATGAAAATGAAAATGAAAATGAAAATGAAAATGAAAATGAAAATGAAAATGAAAATGAAAATGAAAATGAAAATGAAAATGAAAATGAAAATGAAAATGAAAATGAAAATGAAAATGAAAATGAAAATGAAAATGAAAATGAAAATGAAAATGAAAATGAAAATGAAAATGAAAATGAAAATGAAAATGAAAATGAAAATGAAAATGAAAATGAAAATGAAAATGAAAATGAAAATGAAAATGAAAATGAAAATGAAAATGAAAATGAAAATGAAAATGAAAATGAAAATGAAAATGAAAATGAAAATGAAAATGAAAATGAAAATGAAAATGAAAATGAAAATGAAAATGAAAATGAAAATGAAAATGAAAATGAAAATGAAAATGAAAATGAAAATGAAAATGAAAATGAAAATGAAAATGAAAATGAAAATGAAAATGAAAATGAAAATGAAAATGAAAATGAAAATGAAAATGAAAATGAAAATGAAAATGAAAATGAAAATGAAAATGAAAATGAATATACAAATTTTTGCCATTTATAAATTTAGCTGGTTATAATTTTAGCCGGTTATAATTTTAGCCAATTATTATTTTAGCCAATTACAAATTTAGCCCATTATAATTTTAGCCGGTTATAAATTTTGCCAATTATTATTTTAGCCGATTATAAATTTAGTCGGTTATTATATTAGCCGATTATTAGTTATTATATTAGCCGGTTATTATAAGCCAAACATTTTGTTAGCTGATTATTATTTTAGCTGCTTATTTTGTAGCCAATTATAATTTTAGCCAATTACTATTTTAGCCAATTATTAATTTAGCCAATTATAAATTAAGCCAGTTATTATTTAAGCCAATAATAAATTAGCCAGTTATTTTTTAGCCTTTTTGTTTTAACTTTACTTTCACAAACCTAACCTTGTGTAACCTAACTTTGACAAACCTAACATTTTTTAACCTAACAATTTGAAACCTACCGCTCTCAAACTTAAAATTCACAAACCTTACCTTGTCAAACCTAACTTAACCTTGAATTGAAATTGAATCGAAATTGAAATTGAATTGAAATTGAATTGAAATTGAATTGAAATCGAATTGAATTGAAATTGAATTGAAATCGAATTGAATTGAAATTAAATGGAAATTAAATTGAAATTGAATTGAAATTGAATTGAAATTGAATCGAAATTGAAATTGAATTGAAATTGAATTGAAATTGAATTGAAATTGAATTGAAATTGAATTGAAATTGAATTGAAATTGAATTGAAATTGAATTGAAATTGAATTGAAATTGAATTGAAATTGAATTGAAATTGAATTGAAATTGAATTGAAATTGAATTGAAATTGAATTGAAATTGAATTGAAATTGAATTGAAATTGAATTGAAATTGAATTGAAATTGAATTGAAATTGAATTGAAATTGAATTGAAATTGAATTTCAATATAAATGAAAATGAAAATGAAAATGAAAATGAAAATGAAAATGAAAATGAAAATGAAAATGAAAATGAAAATGAAAATGAAAATGAAAATGAAAATGAAAATGAAAATGAAAATGAAAATGAAAATGAAAATGAAAATGAAAATGAAAATGAAAATGAAAATGAAAATGAAAATGAAAATGAAAATGAAAATGAAAATGAAAATGAAAATGAAAATGAAAATGAAAATGAAAATGAAAATGAAAATGAAAATGAAAATGAAAATGAAAATGAAAATGAAAATGAAAATGAAAATGAAAATGAAAATGAAAATGAAAATGAAAATGAAAATGAAAATGAAAATGAAAATGAAAATGAAAATGAAAATGAAAATGAAAATGAAAATGAAAATGAAAATGAAAATGAAAATGAAAATGAAAATGAAAATGAAAATGAAAATGAAAATGAAAATGAAAATGAAAATGAAAATGAAAATGAAAATGAAAATGAAAATGAAAATGAAAATGAAAATGAAAATGAAAATGAAAATGAAAATGAAAATGAAAATGAAAATGAAAATGAAAATGAAAATGAAAATGAAAATGAATATACAAATTTTTGCCATTTATAAATTTAGCTGGTTATAATTTTAGCCGGTTATAATTTTAGCCAATTATTATTTTAGCCAATTACAAATTTAGCCCATTATAATTTTAGCCGGTTATAAATTTTGCCAATTATTATTTTAGCCGATTATAAATTTAGTCGGTTATTATATTAGCCGATTATTAGTTATTATATTAGCCGGTTATTATAAGCCAAACATTTTGTTAGCTGATTATTATTTTAGCTGCTTATTTTGTAGCCAATTATAATTTTAGCCAATTACTATTTTAGCCAATTATTAATTTAGCCAATTATAAATTAAGCCAGTTATTATTTAAGCCAATAATAAATTAGCCAGTTATTTTTTAGCCTTTTTGTTTTAACTTTACTTTCACAAACCTAACCTTGTGTAACCTAACTTTGACAAACCTAACATTTTTTAACCTAACAATTTGAAACCTACCGCTCTCAAACTTAAAATTCACAAACCTTACCTTGTCAAACCTAACTTAACCTTGAATTGAAATTGAATCGAAATTGAAATTGAATTGAAATTGAATTGAAATTGAATTGAAATCGAATTGAATTGAAATTGAATTGAAATCGAATTGAATTGAAATTAAATGGAAATTAAATTGAAATTGAATTGAAATTGAATTGAAATTGAATCGAAATTGAAATTGAATTGAAATTGAATTGAAATTGAATTGAAATTGAATTGAAATTGAATTGAAATTGAATTGAAATTGAATTGAAATTGAATTGAAATTGAATTTCAATATAAATGAAAATGAAAATGAAAATGAAAATGAAAATGAAAATGAAAATGAAAATGAAAATGAAAATGAAAATGAAAATGAAAATGAAAATGAAAATGAAAATGAAAATGAAAATGAAAATGAAAATGAAAATGAAAATGAAAATGAAAATGAAAATGAAAATGAAAATGAAAATGAAAATGAAAATGAAAATGAAAATGAAAATGAAAATGAAAATGAAAATGAAAATGAAAATGAAAATGAAAATGAAAATGAAAATGAAAATGAAAATGAAAATGAAAATGAAAATGAAAATGAAAATGAAAATGAAAATGAAAATGAAAATGAAAATGAAAATGAAAATGAAAATGAAAATGAAAATGAAAATGAAAATGAAAATGAAAATGAAAATGAAAATGAAAATGAAAATGAAAATGAAAATGAAAATGAAAATGAAAATGAAAATGAAAATGAAAATGAAAATGAATATACAAATTTTTGCCATTTATAAATTTAGCTGGTTATAATTTTAGCCGGTTATAATTTTAGCCAATTATTATTTTAGCCAATTACAAATTTAGCCCATTATAATTTTAGCCGGTTATAAATTTTGCCAATTATTATTTTAGCCGATTATAAATTTAGTCGGTTATTATATTAGCCGATTATTAGTTATTATATTAGCCGGTTATTATAAGCCAAACATTTTGTTAGCTGATTATTATTTTAGCTGCTTATTTTGTAGCCAATTATAATTTTAGCCAATTACTATTTTAGCCAATTATTAATTTAGCCAATTATAAATTAAGCCAGTTATTATTTAAGCCAATAATAAATTAGCCAGTTATTTTTTAGCCTTTTTGTTTTAACTTTACTTTCACAAACCTAACCTTGTGTAACCTAACTTTGACAAACCTAACATTTTTTAACCTAACAATTTGAAACCTACCGCTCTCAAACTTAAAATTCACAAACCTTACCTTGTCAAACCTAACTTAACCTTGAATTGAAATTGAATCGAAATTGAAATTGAATTGAAATTGAATTGAAATTGAATTGAAATCGAATTGAATTGAAATTGAATTGAAATCGAATTGAATTGAAATTAAATGGAAATTAAATTGAAATTGAATTGAAATTGAATTGAAATTGAATCGAAATTGAAATTGAATTGAAATTGAATTGAAATTGAATTGAAATTGAATTGAAATTGAATTGAAATTGAATTGAAATTGAATTGAAATTGAATTTCAATATAAATGAAAATGAAAATGAAAATGAAAATGAAAATGAAAATGAAAATGAAAATGAAAATGAAAATGAAAATGAAAATGAAAATGAAAATGAAAATGAAAATGAAAATGAAAATGAAAATGAAAATGAAAATGAAAATGAAAATGAAAATGAAAATGAAAATGAAAATGAAAATGAAAATGAAAATGAAAATGAAAATGAAAATGAAAATGAAAATGAAAATGAAAATGAAAATGAAAATGAAAATGAAAATGAAAATGAAAATGAAAATGAAAATGAAAATGAAAATGAAAATGAAAATGAAAATGAAAATGAAAATGAAAATGAAAATGAAAATGAAAATGAAAATGAAAATGAAAATGAAAATGAAAATGAAAATGAAAATGAAAATGAAAATGAAAATGAAAATGAAAATGAAAATGAAAATGAAAATGAAAATGAAAATGAAAATGAAAATGAAAATGAAAATGAAAATGAAAATGAAAATGAAAATGAAAATGAAAATGAAAATGAAAATGAAAATGAAAATGAAAATGAAAATGAAAATGAAAATGAAAATGAAAATGAAAATGAAAATGAAAATGAAAATGAAAATGAAAATGAAAATGAAAATGAAAATGAAAATGAAAATGAAAATGAAAATGAAAATGAAAATGAAAATGAAAATGAAAATGAAAATGAAAATGAAAATGAAAATGAAAATGAAAATGAAAATGAAAATGAAAATGAAAATGAAAATGAAAATGAAAATGAAAATGAAAATGAAAATGAAAATGAAAATGAAAATGAAAATGAAAATGAAAATGAAAATGAAAATGAAAATGAAAATGAAAATGAAAATGAAAATGAAAATGAAAATGAAAATGAAAATGAAAATGAAAATGAAAATGAAAATGAAAATGAAAATGAAAATGAAAATGAAAATGAAAATGAAAATGAAAATGAAAATGAATATACAAATTTTTGCCATTTATAAATTTAGCTGGTTATAATTTTAGCCGGTTATAATTTTAGCCAATTATTATTTTAGCCAATTACAAATTTAGCCCATTATAATTTTAGCCGGTTATAAATTTTGCCAATTATTATTTTAGCCGATTATAAATTTAGTCGGTTATTATATTAGCCGATTATTAGTTATTATATTAGCCGGTTATTATAAGCCAAACATTTTGTTAGCTGATTATTATTTTAGCTGCTTATTTTGTAGCCAATTATAATTTTAGCCAATTACTATTTTAGCCAATTATTAATTTAGCCAATTATAAATTAAGCCAGTTATTATTTAAGCCAATAATAAATTAGCCAGTTATTTTTTAGCCTTTTTGTTTTAACTTTACTTTCACAAACCTAACCTTGTGTAACCTAACTTTGACAAACCTAACATTTTTTAACCTAACAATTTGAAACCTACCGCTCTCAAACTTAAAATTCACAAACCTTACCTTGTCAAACCTAACTTAACCTTGAATTGAAATTGAATCGAAATTGAAATTGAATTGAAATTGAATTGAAATTGAATTGAAATCGAATTGAATTGAAATTGAATTGAAATCGAATTGAATTGAAATTAAATGGAAATTAAATTGAAATTGAATTGAAATTGAATTGAAATTGAATCGAAATTGAAATTGAATTGAAATTGAATTGAAATTGAATTGAAATTGAATTGAAATTGAATTGAAATTGAATTGAAATTGAATTGAAATTGAATTGAAATTGAATTGAAATTGAATTGAAATTGAATTGAAATTGAATTGAAATTGAATTGAAATTGAATTGAAATTGAATTGAAATTGAATTGAAATTGAATTGAAATTGAATTGAAATTGAATTGAAATTGAATTGAAATTGAATTGAAATTGAATTGAAATTGAATTTCAATATAAATGAAAATGAAAATGAAAATGAAAATGAAAATGAAAATGAAAATGAAAATGAAAATGAAAATGAAAATGAAAATGAAAATGAAAATGAAAATGAAAATGAAAATGAAAATGAAAATGAAAATGAAAATGAAAATGAAAATGAAAATGAAAATGAAAATGAAAATGAAAATGAAAATGAAAATGAAAATGAAAATGAAAATGAAAATGAAAATGAAAATGAAAATGAAAATGAAAATGAAAATGAAAATGAAAATGAAAATGAAAATGAAAATGAAAATGAAAATGAAAATGAAAATGAAAATGAAAATGAAAATGAAAATGAAAATGAAAATGAAAATGAAAATGAAAATGAAAATGAAAATGAAAATGAAAATGAAAATGAAAATGAAAATGAAAATGAAAATGAAAATGAAAATGAAAATGAAAATGAAAATGAAAATGAAAATGAAAATGAAAATGAAAATGAAAATGAAAATGAAAATGAAAATGAAAATGAAAATGAAAATGAAAATGAAAATGAAAATGAAAATGAAAATGAAAATGAAAATGAAAATGAAAATGAAAATGAAAATGAAAATGAAAATGAAAATGAAAATGAAAATGAAAATGAAAATGAAAATGAAAATGAAAATGAAAATGAAAATGAAAATGAAAATGAAAATGAAAATGAAAATGAAAATGAAAATGAAAATGAAAATGAAAATGAAAATGAAAATGAAAATGAAAATGAAAATGAAAATGAAAATGAAAATGAAAATGAAAATGAAAATGAAAATGAAAATGAAAATGAAAATGAAAATGAAAATGAAAATGAAAATGAAAATGAAAATGAAAATGAAAATGAAAATGAAAATGAAAATGAAAATGAAAATGAAAATGAAAATGAAAATGAAAATGAAAATGAAAATGAAAATGAAAATGAAAATGAAAATGAAAATGAAAATGAAAATGAAAATGAAAATGAAAATGAAAATGAAAATGAAAATGAAAATGAAAATGAAAATGAAAATGAAAATGAAAATGAAAATGAAAATGAAAATGAAAATGAAAATGAAAATGAAAATGAAAATGAAAATGAAAATGAAAATGAAAATGAAAATGAAAATGAAAATGAAAATGAAAATGAAAATGAAAATGAAAATGAAAATGAAAATGAAAATGAAAATGAAAATGAATATACAAATTTTTGCCATTTATAAATTTAGCTGGTTATAATTTTAGCCGGTTATAATTTTAGCCAATTATTATTTTAGCCAATTACAAATTTAGCCCATTATAATTTTAGCCGGTTATAAATTTTGCCAATTATTATTTTAGCCGATTATAAATTTAGTCGGTTATTATATTAGCCGATTATTAGTTATTATATTAGCCGGTTATTATAAGCCAAACATTTTGTTAGCTGATTATTATTTTAGCTGCTTATTTTGTAGCCAATTATAATTTTAGCCAATTACTATTTTAGCCAATTATTAATTTAGCCAATTATAAATTAAGCCAGTTATTATTTAAGCCAATAATAAATTAGCCAGTTATTTTTTAGCCTTTTTGTTTTAACTTTACTTTCACAAACCTAACCTTGTGTAACCTAACTTTGACAAACCTAACATTTTTTAACCTAACAATTTGAAACCTACCGCTCTCAAACTTAAAATTCACAAACCTTACCTTGTCAAACCTAACTTAACCTTGAATTGAAATTGAATCGAAATTGAAATTGAATTGAAATTGAATTGAAATTGAATTGAAATCGAATTGAATTGAAATTGAATTGAAATCGAATTGAATTGAAATTAAATGGAAATTAAATTGAAATTGAATTGAAATTGAATTGAAATTGAATCGAAATTGAAATTGAATTGAAATTGAATTGAAATTGAATTGAAATTGAATTGAAATTGAATTGAAATTGAATTGAAATTGAATTGAAATTGAATTGAAATTGAATTGAAATTGAATTGAAATTGAATTGAAATTGAATTGAAATTGAATTGAAATTGAATTGAAATTGAATTGAAATTGAATTGAAATTGAATTGAAATTGAATTGAAATTGAATTGAAATTGAATTGAAATTGAATTGAAATTGAATTGAAATTGAATTTCAATATAAATGAAAATGAAAATGAAAATGAAAATGAAAATGAAAATGAAAATGAAAATGAAAATGAAAATGAAAATGAAAATGAAAATGAAAATGAAAATGAAAATGAAAATGAAAATGAAAATGAAAATGAAAATGAAAATGAAAATGAAAATGAAAATGAAAATGAAAATGAAAATGAAAATGAAAATGAAAATGAAAATGAAAATGAAAATGAAAATGAAAATGAAAATGAAAATGAAAATGAAAATGAAAATGAAAATGAAAATGAAAATGAAAATGAAAATGAAAATGAAAATGAAAATGAAAATGAAAATGAAAATGAAAATGAAAATGAAAATGAAAATGAAAATGAAAATGAAAATGAAAATGAAAATGAAAATGAAAATGAAAATGAAAATGAAAATGAAAATGAAAATGAAAATGAAAATGAAAATGAAAATGAAAATGAAAATGAAAATGAAAATGAAAATGAAAATGAAAATGAAAATGAAAATGAAAATGAAAATGAAAATGAAAATGAAAATGAAAATGAAAATGAAAATGAAAATGAAAATGAAAATGAAAATGAAAATGAAAATGAAAATGAATATACAAATTTTTGCCATTTATAAATTTAGCTGGTTATAATTTTAGCCGGTTATAATTTTAGCCAATTATTATTTTAGCCAATTACAAATTTAGCCCATTATAATTTTAGCCGGTTATAAATTTTGCCAATTATTATTTTAGCCGATTATAAATTTAGTCGGTTATTATATTAGCCGATTATTAGTTATTATATTAGCCGGTTATTATAAGCCAAACATTTTGTTAGCTGATTATTATTTTAGCTGCTTATTTTGTAGCCAATTATAATTTTAGCCAATTACTATTTTAGCCAATTATTAATTTAGCCAATTATAAATTAAGCCAGTTATTATTTAAGCCAATAATAAATTAGCCAGTTATTTTTTAGCCTTTTTGTTTTAACTTTACTTTCACAAACCTAACCTTGTGTAACCTAACTTTGACAAACCTAACATTTTTTAACCTAACAATTTGAAACCTACCGCTCTCAAACTTAAAATTCACAAACCTTACCTTGTCAAACCTAACTTAACCTTGAATTGAAATTGAATCGAAATTGAAATTGAATTGAAATTGAATTGAAATTGAATTGAAATCGAATTGAATTGAAATTGAATTGAAATCGAATTGAATTGAAATTAAATGGAAATTAAATTGAAATTGAATTGAAATTGAATTGAAATTGAATCGAAATTGAAATTGAATTGAAATTGAATTGAAATTGAATTGAAATTGAATTGAAATTGAATTGAAATTGAATTGAAATTGAATTGAAATTGAATTGAAATTGAATTTCAATATAAATGAAAATGAAAATGAAAATGAAAATGAAAATGAAAATGAAAATGAAAATGAAAATGAAAATGAAAATGAAAATGAAAATGAAAATGAAAATGAAAATGAAAATGAAAATGAAAATGAAAATGAAAATGAAAATGAAAATGAAAATGAAAATGAAAATGAAAATGAAAATGAAAATGAAAATGAAAATGAAAATGAAAATGAAAATGAAAATGAAAATGAAAATGAAAATGAAAATGAAAATGAAAATGAAAATGAAAATGAAAATGAAAATGAAAATGAAAATGAAAATGAAAATGAAAATGAAAATGAAAATGAAAATGAAAATGAAAATGAAAATGAAAATGAAAATGAAAATGAAAATGAAAATGAAAATGAAAATGAAAATGAAAATGAAAATGAAAATGAAAATGAAAATGAAAATGAAAATGAAAATGAAAATGAAAATGAATATACAAATTTTTGCCATTTATAAATTTAGCTGGTTATAATTTTAGCCGGTTATAATTTTAGCCAATTATTATTTTAGCCAATTACAAATTTAGCCCATTATAATTTTAGCCGGTTATAAATTTTGCCAATTATTATTTTAGCCGATTATAAATTTAGTCGGTTATTATATTAGCCGATTATTAGTTATTATATTAGCCGGTTATTATAAGCCAAACATTTTGTTAGCTGATTATTATTTTAGCTGCTTATTTTGTAGCCAATTATAATTTTAGCCAATTACTATTTTAGCCAATTATTAATTTAGCCAATTATAAATTAAGCCAGTTATTATTTAAGCCAATAATAAATTAGCCAGTTATTTTTTAGCCTTTTTGTTTTAACTTTACTTTCACAAACCTAACCTTGTGTAACCTAACTTTGACAAACCTAACATTTTTTAACCTAACAATTTGAAACCTACCGCTCTCAAACTTAAAATTCACAAACCTTACCTTGTCAAACCTAACTTAACCTTGAATTGAAATTGAATCGAAATTGAAATTGAATTGAAATTGAATTGAAATTGAATTGAAATCGAATTGAATTGAAATTGAATTGAAATCGAATTGAATTGAAATTAAATGGAAATTAAATTGAAATTGAATTGAAATTGAATTGAAATTGAATCGAAATTGAAATTGAATTGAAATTGAATTGAAATTGAATTGAAATTGAATTGAAATTGAATTGAAATTGAATTGAAATTGAATTGAAATTGAATTTCAATATAAATGAAAATGAAAATGAAAATGAAAATGAAAATGAAAATGAAAATGAAAATGAAAATGAAAATGAAAATGAAAATGAAAATGAAAATGAAAATGAAAATGAAAATGAAAATGAAAATGAAAATGAAAATGAAAATGAAAATGAAAATGAAAATGAAAATGAAAATGAAAATGAAAATGAAAATGAAAATGAAAATGAAAATGAAAATGAAAATGAAAATGAAAATGAAAATGAAAATGAAAATGAAAATGAAAATGAAAATGAAAATGAAAATGAAAATGAAAATGAAAATGAAAATGAAAATGAAAATGAAAATGAAAATGAAAATGAAAATGAAAATGAAAATGAAAATGAAAATGAAAATGAAAATGAAAATGAAAATGAAAATGAAAATGAAAATGAAAATGAAAATGAAAATGAAAATGAAAATGAAAATGAAAATGAAAATGAAAATGAAAATGAAAATGAAAATGAAAATGAAAATGAAAATGAAAATGAAAATGAAAATGAAAATGAAAATGAAAATGAAAATGAAAATGAAAATGAAAATGAAAATGAAAATGAAAATGAAAATGAAAATGAAAATGAAAATGAAAATGAAAATGAAAATGAAAATGAAAATGAAAATGAAAATGAAAATGAAAATGAAAATGAAAATGAAAATGAAAATGAAAATGAAAATGAAAATGAAAATGAAAATGAAAATGAAAATGAAAATGAAAATGAAAATGAAAATGAAAATGAAAATGAAAATGAAAATGAAAATGAAAATGAAAATGAAAATGAAAATGAAAATGAAAATGAAAATGAAAATGAAAATGAAAATGAAAATGAAAATGAAAATGAAAATGAAAATGAAAATGAAAATGAAAATGAAAATGAAAATGAAAATGAAAATGAAAATGAAAATGAAAATGAAAATGAAAATGAAAATGAAAATGAAAATGAAAATGAAAATGAAAATGAAAATGAAAATGAAAATGAAAATGAAAATGAAAATGAAAATGAAAATGAAAATGAAAATGAAAATGAAAATGAAAATGAAAATGAAAATGAAAATGAAAATGAAAATGAAAATGAAAATGAAAATGAAAATGAAAATGAAAATGAAAATGAAAATGAAAATGAATATACAAATTTTTGCCATTTATAAATTTAGCTGGTTATAATTTTAGCCGGTTATAATTTTAGCCAATTATTATTTTAGCCAATTACAAATTTAGCCCATTATAATTTTAGCCGGTTATAAATTTTGCCAATTATTATTTTAGCCGATTATAAATTTAGTCGGTTATTATATTAGCCGATTATTAGTTATTATATTAGCCGGTTATTATAAGCCAAACATTTTGTTAGCTGATTATTATTTTAGCTGCTTATTTTGTAGCCAATTATAATTTTAGCCAATTACTATTTTAGCCAATTATTAATTTAGCCAATTATAAATTAAGCCAGTTATTATTTAAGCCAATAATAAATTAGCCAGTTATTTTTTAGCCTTTTTGTTTTAACTTTACTTTCACAAACCTAACCTTGTGTAACCTAACTTTGACAAACCTAACATTTTTTAACCTAACAATTTGAAACCTACCGCTCTCAAACTTAAAATTCACAAACCTTACCTTGTCAAACCTAACTTAACCTTGAATTGAAATTGAATCGAAATTGAAATTGAATTGAAATTGAATTGAAATTGAATTGAAATCGAATTGAATTGAAATTGAATTGAAATCGAATTGAATTGAAATTAAATGGAAATTAAATTGAAATTGAATTGAAATTGAATTGAAATTGAATCGAAATTGAAATTGAATTGAAATTGAATTGAAATTGAATTGAAATTGAATTGAAATTGAATTGAAATTGAATTGAAATTGAATTGAAATTGAATTGAAATTGAATTGAAATTGAATTGAAATTGAATTGAAATTGAATTGAAATTGAATTGAAATTGAATTGAAATTGAATTGAAATTGAATTGAAATTGAATTGAAATTGAATTGAAATTGAATTGAAATTGAATTGAAATTGAATTGAAATTGAATTGAAATTGAATTTCAATATAAATGAAAATGAAAATGAAAATGAAAATGAAAATGAAAATGAAAATGAAAATGAAAATGAAAATGAAAATGAAAATGAAAATGAAAATGAAAATGAAAATGAAAATGAAAATGAAAATGAAAATGAAAATGAAAATGAAAATGAAAATGAAAATGAAAATGAAAATGAAAATGAAAATGAAAATGAAAATGAAAATGAAAATGAAAATGAAAATGAAAATGAAAATGAAAATGAAAATGAAAATGAAAATGAAAATGAAAATGAAAATGAAAATGAAAATGAAAATGAAAATGAAAATGAAAATGAAAATGAAAATGAAAATGAAAATGAAAATGAAAATGAAAATGAAAATGAAAATGAAAATGAAAATGAAAATGAAAATGAAAATGAAAATGAAAATGAAAATGAAAATGAAAATGAAAATGAAAATGAAAATGAAAATGAAAATGAAAATGAAAATGAAAATGAAAATGAAAATGAAAATGAAAATGAATATACAAATTTTTGCCATTTATAAATTTAGCTGGTTATAATTTTAGCCGGTTATAATTTTAGCCAATTATTATTTTAGCCAATTACAAATTTAGCCCATTATAATTTTAGCCGGTTATAAATTTTGCCAATTATTATTTTAGCCGATTATAAATTTAGTCGGTTATTATATTAGCCGATTATTAGTTATTATATTAGCCGGTTATTATAAGCCAAACATTTTGTTAGCTGATTATTATTTTAGCTGCTTATTTTGTAGCCAATTATAATTTTAGCCAATTACTATTTTAGCCAATTATTAATTTAGCCAATTATAAATTAAGCCAGTTATTATTTAAGCCAATAATAAATTAGCCAGTTATTTTTTAGCCTTTTTGTTTTAACTTTACTTTCACAAACCTAACCTTGTGTAACCTAACTTTGACAAACCTAACATTTTTTAACCTAACAATTTGAAACCTACCGCTCTCAAACTTAAAATTCACAAACCTTACCTTGTCAAACCTAACTTAACCTTGAATTGAAATTGAATCGAAATTGAAATTGAATTGAAATTGAATTGAAATTGAATTGAAATCGAATTGAATTGAAATTGAATTGAAATCGAATTGAATTGAAATTAAATGGAAATTAAATTGAAATTGAATTGAAATTGAATTGAAATTGAATCGAAATTGAAATTGAATTGAAATTGAATTGAAATTGAATTGAAATTGAATTGAAATTGAATTGAAATTGAATTGAAATTGAATTGAAATTGAATTGAAATTGAATTTCAATATAAATGAAAATGAAAATGAAAATGAAAATGAAAATGAAAATGAAAATGAAAATGAAAATGAAAATGAAAATGAAAATGAAAATGAAAATGAAAATGAAAATGAAAATGAAAATGAAAATGAAAATGAAAATGAAAATGAAAATGAAAATGAAAATGAAAATGAAAATGAAAATGAAAATGAAAATGAAAATGAAAATGAAAATGAAAATGAAAATGAAAATGAAAATGAAAATGAAAATGAAAATGAAAATGAAAATGAAAATGAAAATGAAAATGAAAATGAAAATGAAAATGAAAATGAAAATGAAAATGAAAATGAAAATGAAAATGAAAATGAAAATGAAAATGAAAATGAAAATGAAAATGAAAATGAAAATGAAAATGAAAATGAAAATGAAAATGAAAATGAAAATGAAAATGAAAATGAAAATGAAAATGAAAATGAAAATGAAAATGAAAATGAAAATGAAAATGAAAATGAAAATGAAAATGAAAATGAAAATGAAAATGAAAATGAAAATGAAAATGAAAATGAAAATGAAAATGAAAATGAAAATGAAAATGAAAATGAAAATGAAAATGAAAATGAAAATGAAAATGAAAATGAAAATGAAAATGAAAATGAAAATGAAAATGAAAATGAAAATGAAAATGAAAATGAAAATGAAAATGAAATGTATGTATTTTATAATTAATAAACTAATGGAAAAAATTAAAGGATCAAAAAAAAATTCTAAATTTTTAGGCGAATTTCAACAGGCTCTAACTTTGAGAGAAATGGTCGCACAAGAAAAAAAAAAAAAGGAAATTGTAGCTCCAAGTGTCTACTTTTTGGATTAGAACTTTAAAATTTTTTAGCGTCAGCAGTTTTTGAGTAATCTTGAAAGAACCAGCGACAAAAAAAATTTCAATTTTTTTTAATTTTTTTTTTTGGTCTACGGGCGTGGAAAAAATTATTTTTGCTTAACCCCTATAAGGGTCGGATACCTTCATTATTCAGCTTTAATTTCTTTTTTTATGGACCTTGATACGTTCACTTCTCGCCGAGATATCGATCTTCAAATGGAAAAGGATCCTTTTGTCTTTGATTATCGATATCTCAGAAACCAATGATCGCACAGAAAGTTAATGGTGGGTTTTAAAAACTTGAATAAATTCCCTTCAACGATTAGCCATTGCTTTTTCGAAAAAAAAATTTTTTCCTATCGTCACATAAATTTAAAAATGCAACAAAAAAGGGCTTTTTGTGTTTTTTTGGAAAATTAAGCGCTGAAACGAAAATAATGTGGAAATCGATAATGTTGACTGTGCATTTTACAGTTCAATATGTCCACAAAAACCCTGCAGAGAGCCAGATTAATCCAACCAGCCGTTTCTTTGTTTCACATGATCAAATTTAAAAAAAAATTAAAGGATCACGTTTTTTGCTCTGAAAAGATCATAATCTCTGACAAAATGAAAAAAATAAAATTTTTCGAGCTTTGTCCACATTTTTATTGTTTAAAACTGTTTAATTGTTTAATCGTTGAAGGGAATTTATTCAAGTTTTTAAAACCCACCATTAACTTTCTGTGCGATCATTGGTTTCTGAGATATCGATAATCAAAGACAAAAGGATCCTTTTCCATTTGAAGATCGATATCTCGGCGAGAAGTGGACGTATCAAGCTCCATAAAAAAATAAATTAAAGCTGAATAATGAAGGTATCCGACCCTTATAGGGGTTAAGCAAAAATAATTTTTTCCACGCCCGTAGACCAAAAAAAAAAATAAAAAAAAATTGAAAATTTTTTTGTCGCTGGTTTTTTCAAGATTACTCAAAAACTGCGGACGCTAAAAAATTTAAAGTTCTAATCCAAAAAGAAGACACTTGGAGCTACAATTTCCTTTTTTTTTTTTTCTTGTACGACCATTTCTCCCAAAGTTAGAGCCTGTTGAAAATCGCCTAAAAATTTAGAATTTTTTTTTGATCCTTAAATTTTTTCCATTAGTGTATAAGGCGTTCACGATCACGACCGCGGCTGTTGGGGTGAATCCAGACAACTTATGTCAAATGGAGGGACTAAAGGGGGCCACAACTTAGCACATTCCCGACCATGCCCCTTGCGATGTCCAGTCCGTCTGTAGACTATAATAAAAGAAGTTCACACGTCACGTTCGCGCATTCATGGAAAGCGTGGCGGAATGAAAATCAGAGGGGAATGAAAATCAGAGGGTTTCGAACTGACTTTCCAAATTCACTATCAAATGTTTTGCTCTGCGCCCTGCCATATGGCGGGATGGCATGGCAATGAAAATGCCCTTATTTATCTGTACCTATTTACTTGTGTGTAAAAATTGTCGCTGTTTATTATCAGGAATGTACGTTGAAACAATCTTGTATTATTAATGCGCAAACATCTATAATATTCGGATAACAACAATACTACTCACTGAATAGGAAGTGGCGTAGGTTAAATGATCGGTTTTTAGTTTTCCTCTATAGGCATAGTTCGATTTACTTGCACAGTAAGTGTTATAATCTATATTTTGTATCTGTTCACTTGTGGTCATTCACATCTACAAATATTTGACTTGTTTTTAATTTTTTAGTTAACTTTTTTAATATTTTTTTGACATGGCAGGCGTGTTTTTTATTATTTTTTTATTAATTTTTTTTATTTAATTTTTTTTATAATTCTTTTTATTATATTTTTTTTATTTAATACCTTTTAGTGATAAATAATATTTTATAGAGCGCTCAAGGTGCCACAAAATATAAGTTACTTTTTTTTAAGAAGTCAGTGTCGCGCAAATCGTATTGCAAAACTAGTTTTTGTATGGTTTGTTAAGGGATGGTTCACACTTACCACAATCACACCACGACCACAACCACACTTCAACAACACCGCATGGTCGGGCGTATATTTGGTATTGAAAATTAATAGGACTTCACACGCACCACATTTTGCAGTCGTTATCGACCGTGTGTATGATACCGACCACATAGCAACCACAACGCAACCACCAGCGACACTGCGAACTAGTTGGCTGGCGTGACTGCCTACATCGCAAACACAACGACATTTTGTCTAAAATCTATGAGTATATAGTTTACAACTCAAAAATATGACACAACACGAAAAAAAATCGTTCGGAACCCTTTGCAGGCGATTTCGACTCACACTTGACCATTTTTTAATGTCCACATAGCCTATGTCACTCGGGATAACTCAAGGCTTCTAATGATACCACAAACATTGAAATCGGTCAAGCCTTTTAGAAGTTATGGTGGAATAAAGAAACTCACATACATACATACATGAACCCTGAAAACATAACACTCCTTTTTTGGGCAGGCGTGTAAAAATGGTTCGTAGGTTCGATTACTTACATAAAACCCATACTCCATGCTAATATTATAAATTCGAAAGTAACTCTGTCTGTCTGTGTGACTACTACGCTTTCAAGGCTAAACTGCTGATCCGATTTTGATGAAACTTGGTATGGGGTAAGCTTGGCACCCAAGAAAAAACATGAGCTACTCTTTGCCACAATAACCGACACAAAGTACCAGTAAACGACGTAGAGTTTTTAAAATTTGTACTGCTATAGATTATTGTATTATTACCTGACTATTTTTTGCACTATATTGTATGTTTATATACCTACCTATTACTATGTTTGTAAGTTTTTCTCGTATCTTTCAAATGGCTTTATGGAGGTATCGTTAGCATGGTCTCAAAAACCCAAGTATCAGAGTGTTTTAAAAAAATAATCGAAATGGCGGACTTTTTCGATAAATTATTGTAAGTCGGTAATTTTTTTTTTTTTTTATCAAAACCTATCGAGTAGGGTATCAAAATAAAGGTTTTTATATATGGTTTACAAATATATTTGCAACTTGTATGTTTAAATGTAATTTAAAATGAGAAATGCTAAAATAAATAATAATATTTCATGTCAGGGCAGTCGGGTCTTTTCCTAATATGTACTACTAGCTGTTTCCCGCGGCTCCGCCCGCGTAGATGTCGGTTATTGCGGCAAAAAGTAGCCTAAGTCCTTTCTCAGGCTCTACACTATCTGTGTACCAAAATTCATTAAGATCAGTTCAGTAGTTTTGGCGTGACAGCGCGACAGTCAGACAGTCAGAGTTACTTTTGCATTTATAATATTATGATGGATTTGTTTACAAATAAATTCTAAGTTCGTTTCATGATTAGAACAAGAAGTAGTTTGTCAGCCGTAGCGCCTAATCTACCGCCTTCCGCGTCGTGTATCTACTCGCCGCGCGATATCTCGTACTAATCACCTATTACATGTAATCACGAAATAATTGATGATAAACAATTGTAGGTGAGTAGAACTCATTAAAACAATTATAGCTAGACTTTTCATAACACTGAGGCAGTATCACACGACAGGAACATCTTAAATCTCTGATGAAAAATGAACCAGTTCTAAAGTTCGATTACATAGCTTAAGCATTTTCGGATGTTTCTCCTTCAATTCAGGTAGTAAGAGTCGTATGAGAGCTGCTGTGTTTACCTCGAACAACGGCCTGGTATATAGACAACCCAGGCTCTAAAAGAAAAGTGTTACCCAAAGTAGTTGTTTAGCCTAACAATCTGATAGCAACTTGCTGGTTCTCTTTTGCTTTTGGGGCCACCTACATACGTGCGTCTCACGTCATATGTGCGTCTCATGAATTTGTATATAGTTTTATCTCGGCTCTATCTTACGGTTCTGTAATCTAGAAAGATATACCTTTCTTGGATAAGATACTTTAACGAGGTGGCAATTTTTTTACGAAGCTTGTTTGGAAAACGCTACCGTTAATTCAAACATAATCATATCATTTATTTTTTTAACTAGGATAAAATAATCATCACTTTTACAAGTCTCACAAAACAATTTTTTTGAGCTCGCTGGATTCGTCATTT
Organism: Diachrysia chrysitis; assembly: GCA_932294365.1. Lineage (NCBI taxonomy): Eukaryota > Metazoa > Arthropoda > Insecta > Lepidoptera > Noctuidae > Diachrysia > Diachrysia chrysitis. The sequence goes on from OW028641.1 coordinate 25,301, forward strand.
CCTCACTGGCTATCCTGAAACTCAGGGGCCTCTTTTAAAGTCCAGACAATCCTTGTAATTTTAATATTGTGTAAATAAATGCAGTGTCTTTTCTGGACTAGTCTTATGAAGAAAGAGCCAGCTCGACCTGAGCAAGCCAGTGCCAACAAAGGGCACGTGTGCCCCAAATAGCTCATGCAGCTCAACCATTTTCGAGGAAGCTGCACAACCCGACACACAAAAATACCACCAGAATATTTGGGGCAACAACTTACTCAGATCGCCAGTTAGCAATAACTATGCTTAGACAACATAGTGACCAATAACTTAGGAAGAAAAAAACTGTATTTGTTACTGGTAGACCTGCATATTATGTACTCTTACAATGCAATAAACTTACCAAAGATCAGGGAGACCTGCTTTCTATTCCAATAATACATTTTTTATTGGAATAGAAAGCAGGTTATATGTTGCACCTATAACATGAATGGAACAATTTTTATTGAAATTCTTTAGCCGGGCATCACGTGGGCCGCGCTTGCAGATATCTAAATAATCTGTAGTCTACATTAGAATTACACGACGCATTATACTGTTGCTAGATAAAGTTTTATACTTTGAGATAGGAAAACCTTGATAATGATGACAACGCAATACTTGCTCGAGTCAGTCGAGGCTAGGATGGTCGCTGCCTCGCCGCAGTCCTCCTCACTGGTGAATTATTAAAAAACGATTATGTCAAAATGATGACAGGTGTCAGTGGGACGAGTGTCGTAAATAATTGTATTGTATGTGATGAGGACCGGTCAGTTGCCGCGGTCGATACTCACGATTCCGTCAGATATCTTTATATCTCCGTATTATCGTTGACCGAGGCCTCGCTAGCTGTAACTTTCCGTAGTTATTTACTATTGTTTGCACGGAAGCTAGGTGCGTTTCGATAAGTCGGTATCGTATCTGCTTCAGGCTTGTGATATGGGCGGGCAGACGGCAGGCGCGCGTGCCGGCTGAGAGCGCGGCCGCCGCCGCCGCCGCCATGCACGCGCTACTGTAAGCTGCGCTATATTCCTAACATACACACTTCTACACAAAGTAATTCACCCTCGGCTCTCGGACCCTGTTGTCAGACCTTTAATAGCTGAATACTCCAATACACCTTAATTTTAAGTTGCCGTTATACTCATCTCTGAGTTTCTAAGGTTTAAATTACCGGCAGAAAGACACATCTGCATAAAGTTTGAGTTTTCAGGGATATAGTAGGTTTGCAATATTCTTGATTACGTGTATTATGTAGTATATAGTATTATATACTATTAATTGGAAAACCAAGGCTTATCGTATTTATATTATTATAAATGTTAAGGATTGTGAGAATGGAAATGGACGTTAATTTGTTACTCTTTCACGCGCAGATTTTTTTTAAGTTTAACCCGGCTTAGGCTTTAAACAGTAGTGTATTCCATGATCCATGGGATCTACAAGTATCATAGAAGCATAACATGATGTCAAAATCTTGCTTACCTTATACTTGAACAGTTGGGCTATCGAAAACAATGAGGCTACAAAATCCGACCGTTAGTTCCAGCTAGTTGGCCGAGTTGCAACAAACAAGCTATACCTACTAGTATCAAGGTATGTATTAGTCGTACCGTCCCGAGTGTGTGTGCGGTACTTCCCCGCGCGACTCGGGAGGAAGGCTGCCGCCGACAGAGCGCCGCGCCGCTTTCAATTCACTATAAACTTATTTACTACGATAGCGAGACTATTACACACTGTGTCAAGCTTTAGGGTGCTTTTCCCCCACAGATATGCTATGCTGTGTGGCTATGGATGCGTTTGATATCCACCAATCATATTCATCGATCTACATAGCATGGCACTGATGGAAATATCCTATGAATGCGGGATCCGTGTATAGTCGCGAGTGGTATAACTACGTACCCCGCGGCTCCCCGAGCCTTCCCTGTTGTCGATACGTCGCCGTCGCATAGCTCGAGCTGCGGCGCATCTTAATAGCAAATCTTACTCGCTCCGCTACATAGCTTAGCATCAGTGGAAACTAACACCTAGGTTCGTAGCTTGGCTTTTACATTCCCGCAACATAACCGCATTGCACATCTTTGATAGAAAGGCACCGTTAGTGGTTTACTTTTGTGTGATAGAAGTTAGGGCGTAAAAGGATTTATAGTGTTACACTAAATACAAAAAAAATGGTATTCTGTGTTCATTACGATTCAATGAAATAGGTAGCTTATCGTAGAATATCCTAGAGGTACATCATTATTATACTGCCGTCTTCTAGTTTTGGTTTACAGTTCGCTTAAAATGAAATTACAATATTTTGTTTAACAAGTAATTCGATGGCCCCACAGAATAAACGTGTAAGTCAAAAACCACAACTTTTCAGGAAAAAATAAAAACGATTAAACTTGAATAACTGTTGTTTGGTAGTACATAGGTTTAAACAAATTATATCAAATTAAAGATAAAAAAATATATTATTACATTAGATATTTATATTTTTTTTAATTTAAACGGTTTTCCGACAATTTATGAAAAACCATATTATATTTTTATTCTTGTGAGTTTCTATGACTAGATAACAGTAAACTTTCATTACACGGTTATTCGTGTAAAGTGTCAACAAACAAAAACTAATAATATTGTATTACACTATTATTCGACAATAATCAAGTTTCTTTAATACCTAGTTACAAGCATAAGCACGGTTGTTTACAGTAACTTACTGTATTGTTTGATTATTGTAAAGATAAAATGCATTTATATCACTGTTCATAAGATCGATTCTCATTTATGTAATGTACTTTTGTTATTGCATGGTGTAATAATGTAAACTTCATTAATTATGTGAAAGGGTGAAATTAAACGAAAAAGGTTTAATAAAATAAGAATATAATCAAGTAACTATCTACTTGTATAAACACTAAATAATAATCACAATTTAAACAACTTAAATCTCTTTCATCATTAGGAAATAGCTACCTATTAGCTTCAACTGATAACAAAAAAAAACCGAATCATATCGTAATCTAAAATACTTAATCTTCCTCGTCACTATCATTGGTCTGAGGACCCTGTTGCTACCAGAGCAAATTTCAGTGCTTTCATACGTTTTTGCCATACCTATTATTGGAATCAAAATAACAGCTCCTAAATGAATTTTAGGATCCATTCATGTTAAAATTTTATCCGTGGTGCTTGACAACTGGGCCTAACTCAGTTGTCATATCTTTTCTTTGCCTATGGCCTATCTTTTCTTTTTGTCTCCCGCTTGCAATTGAGGGAAGTGGAAACTATTTTTTATTCCGACTATAGGACTATAGGAGGTATTTATTATTTCTGATTAATTTCGTTGCGGGTTCCAAGACAGTCAATTGTTTTCCTGGGACACACCGAGCTTAACTGTTTCGGTGGTATTCATTGGTTATCATTGTAGATCCTGGCTTACAGGAGTTGCAATGAAGGGTATGTGTGGTGGGCTAGTCCCTAAATATCATTGGTGACAGAGATCGAATTGTCCAAAGGAACTAAGTTTCTATAAAAAGTTTGGTAATAGTCTAGTATGGCTCCTGAATGACACAAACTTATCAAATCCTTATGTAAAGGAAGAGGTATATACAAGTCTTAAGTTTTCAGGATCTTCAGTAGGTACTCCTCGCCGCCTTCTTGAATTAGATCTTACTATGATTCGCATCTCCCGTAATTCGTCTTCAAAACTATACCTGAAATAAACTGAATCAAGATGCTCGTGAGAGAAGTTTACTTCTTTTATTTTACTCCAGTAAATTTTATCGCCGTTATGGCGTCGCCGTTATACCGTTTATTATTGTTTTATGTCTTTAAATACAAATATCTGGGTGCTTGGGTAAATGAAGAATGGAACTGCGAACAAGAAATTCGGACCCGGATTGAAATTGCCCGAGCAACCCTCAAACGGATGGAGAATGTTCTGTGTAGCCGTAAATTATCCATAAAGCTCAGAGTGAGAATGCTACATTGCTACGTCTTGCCTTTGGTCTTGTATGGTTATGTAGCTTGGACTCTAAAAGCTAGCACTCAAAGATTTCTCGAAGCCTTCGAAATGTGGTGTTATTGTAGAATGCTACGTATTAGCTGGACACAGAAAGTTTCCAATGTGAGAGTCCTCCAACGCGTCGGGAAAGACCGGCAATTGTTGCAGACCGTCAAAAAAAGGAAAGTTGCATATCTGGGCCTCGTCTTGCGACACGACCGGTATCAACTCCTTCAGTTGATAATGATGGGCAAAATTCAAGGGAAAAGACGCGCTGGACGGAGAAAGAAGTCTTGGCTACGCAACATCCGCGAATGGACAGAAATCGCCAGCGTAGAAGAACTTTTTCGCTTGGCGCAGGACAGGAGGAAGTTTGCTGAGCTGACGGCCAACCTCCGGTAGTGGAGAGGCACTTTAAGAAGAATGTCTTTAAACCAATTCTTCCCTTTTATCAGCTCTTTGAAATCTATAAAATTATTCTGTGTCATTTGTTTTACTTGGTATTTATGCCCAGTAACTTTGGCATTCTCTATCAAACTATACATTTGATTGGGCGTGTAGGAGGCAATGCAATACTTTAATTATAAATAAAAAATATTTTAAAACTTTCATTCCACAATATTATGACACATTAAGAATAAAAAATGTATGCTTTATTACACGAATAAACGTGTAAGCTGCTATTATACAAAGTCGAAGAAGTGCACAAGTCTTCTCAAAAGTTTACTCGTTTTAACACGTTTATTCGTGTGAACTCGAGGACCTAAAAAGCGTTTAACAATAGCATATACTTTTATACTTGTGATAAAATTCCATGATTTTTCCCTAGAATAAAGGAATCAAATGAAATAATAGGCGTATTTTGAGTCAAAAATTTATAAAAAAAATTTAGAAGGTGCTGCATAGGTCAAAGAAACGAAAAATGCAACAAAAAAAAATTTGTGTAAGAGCTCTTGCACGTTTATTCTGTGGGGCCATCGAATTAATCATACATTCAGTCCCTGGCGAGTGGTGATCAATGAACTGACGTGCGATATTAGTTCATTAATAAATAGGTAAAATAATAATTTAGGTATTTGTTACGCATTAACGCATGCGGAGCGAATATTTGTAATTAAATACAAATAATAGAAGGAAAATTAAGTAATTAAATAGGTAAATTAGGTTGGTAACACTCTTTCAATTCACTAGATAAACTATTGTGAATTTGTGAAGCTGTGCTCTGGCTCTCGAACAGAATGTACTATTTGTTAGCGTGAGCTTTGCGTGAAATTTATGTTTGAGTCTGTTTGAGTAAAATAATATGTTTTCTGTGGCTATTTTTATCCGATCTAAAAAAAGCATGTTACTTAATTGGTCGGAATCTTTATTATTTTTTTTTATATAAGCAGGTATGTTCCCCAACTCACTCACAAACCAACTCACACAACTCACAAACAAATTTGGTGGTGCATGGTCACGAAGAATCTAATGGTGGGATTTGGGATTGGAGGGAAATCGAGGGCAACACAACATTTTTATTGGCACTTATTACGTGATGTTATTTTTTTCTTGAATTAATTTGAAATTATTTATCAGTTCCTTTGAAGTCGGCTTTTTACATTTATGTGTAAACAATTATTAATTAAAGTATTAGCAATAATGCAACCTACTATAAATGCATACTACATTTTACTAAGATTGAATTAATTAGTTTTGTATACAGTTCTTCTGCATTTGTAGAGTCGTGCGAGCGGTTAGAGTTGCGCGGTGAAGTAATCTGCATGAATGGATGGAGGCAGGCACTACTGAGGTGGCGCACGTCTCTCGTGGTGTTTTATTGAGGCTTTGCGGTATCGACTGCAAACTAATTCCGTTAATTCGGAGTGAATTGATTACACAACGCGCGATCCTGATAAGGTTGTCATTAAATTCGAGTCAGCAGTTTTATGCCTAATAACTAAACTGCGCAACGTTTTACTTATGCGTACTCACCTACATCAATAAAGAAATTGCAAATAATACTTAGTTGGAAACTAAATGTTAGCATTAATTTATTTAATGTAACTTGTAGTAATAGTTCAAGTATTTAATTTGATTTTAATACATAAATTATGTGTCATCAAGGTCGTCTAGTTACCTGTTAGCAGAGGTGAACCATTCATTGCTGTCTGTACTGTACTAGGTACATACTGCTGACTATGTGAAGAACAGAAAGCTACGCAAAGCTCTGCATACGCCAGTGCAGTGTGCATTTATGCTGGAGAGGACGAGATAGTAGTTTTTCTTCGGTTTCAAAGTTGCATTAAATTAAAACAAATTTTGTGAGCGTAGCGTTGTGTGTATAACTGTATATCTACTACGTAGTCCGTAGTGCCTAGTAGCGGGAGAAGCAGCACGATGAGCAAGAGTGCCCGATAAGGATAGGCTTATTTGTAGTAGGTACTTAAATACCTAGGTACTTTTAAAAAAAATATTGTGTTGATTTTTATAAAAGTAAATAATTAGCTTGTACCCAGTCTTGCCCGTGATACTTCTAATATTTCTGTACCTATTAGTAAAACGATCAAGCTACCATTAACTCTCAAATAAGTAGACGCGGTGTCCCCTCAGTACTTGCTGGCTACGCGCCTCCCAGCCCAGAGCTTACGCGCTCAGGGTTGGTCGCTGCCGTAGCTTCATGTGTGTGACTGTGTTGCAGGTAAGCCTGTGCGTGCGTGTGGGGTGGTGCTGCCGGTGCGCCCCCGCCCCTTCGGAGCCCGCCCCGCGCCCGCGCCCCGCGCCCCCGCGGCCCGGCAGCTGCGGCGGCGGCTGCGCCGGCTGGCCCGCGCCCACTCGCGGGCGCACGCACCGCCACGGGTATCAGTCGGTGCGCCGCCGGCAAACAGGACACACGTGCGCGCGCGACTGCGCCCCCTCGCGCACCGCGGACACAACACTCGACATGAGCAGCGGCAAGAGGAAGCTCTCGTTCCTGGGCTTCGCCCCACAGGTCAGTCAGTATTTCAGTAAACCTCACTCATAATATTTTTTTTTCTTTTGCGAAATATTTCTCTACACTTGCACTTTACAATTTTTTTATTCATTCATTTATTTTTTTATTTTATATATTAACGATATATACGACATGGACATCGACCGCAGTCCGCAGCAGTAACGCGATATCGGGCGAAAATTAATAATCATAAAAACAAACGCATTACGGATTACGTTTATTGATCGTAAAGATTATCGCGGGTGATCAGTGCGCACAGCTGACCGCTGATCGCTGCACCGCCGCGCATGTGTGGCGACCGGTGTTGTGATCAGCACACGCACCGTAAGCTCTGCGCTCGAAGCCTATAATTGACTCGTATTTCGGTGTATTTGACGGGTGAACATATTTCGCAAATCAATTGACATGAATTGTTTAAATCAACGGAAGGCGTCTAAAATCTAAATGTACCTATTAATCACATTGAGTCATCAATGTTTGATTTTGTGATTTCATGCTCGAGGCACTCAGTAATATTGTGTTGAGTGCGCTAGCGAGCGAGAGCTAACGGCTCAGCGGCCGCGCGGCGGGCAGCGCGTGTTGTGTACGTCCCGCGCGCGCACCGGCGCGAGGCAGCCTTAGCCCTACTGGAGCGCGACGCCGAGGGCCGCCGGCTCCATCGACTAGGTTCGAGCACCGCTCTCTATGTTATAGTTCCCAATCAAACTATCGATCAAATCAAATATACAGGTACCTAGGTACCTACTTAAAACAAATACCTACGTAAATGGTCAGCATTAGATGCAGAGTGGAATGTACGCTATGTGTATATGACCATACTGCCGGCTGCTTTACCTGCGTGGGTAACCCTGATAAGTACATTAATTATATCGGAGTCCTTGAAATTATAGGAAGTACTTGCTTAATACCTGTCAATGCACTGCATATGTGATCTGGATAACATAAGTGTGCAGCAAGCTTTTATTTAGTTTATAATTGTTGTCACAGTATTGTTCTCATGAATGTTTTTCATTATTATATTGTGGTTACCACAACATGTTCAGTGCAGTTCTCTACGTAACGTAACACGGATGTGGGAAAGAAAGGTCGCACGCGACCGGTTATTCTATTTTAATTTTAATATTTCTTTCTAAATACCTACTACATGACTGTGCGTGCAGTTCGATTTAACAAATTCCCAAAATGTTATCTATAGTTTGTGGTACGTAGGTACTTACACTTGTTGTAACGAGATGAAATAAATAAGATAGCGATAAAATTGTTTGTAAAATATTATTCAGCATAATAATTTTATTAAATTAGGTAATGTTAATTTTTCATAAAAGTTTTTAAAATGTAGCAACATCTAGTGTTGATATAAATCAAGCCACCAGTCAGCGCGCGCGATAACACGCCGCTGCTCATTATTCTGCGACTCAATTACAAGTAGGTTTTAGTATTGCGTAAGGTACCTAGCTATATACCTCGTCACCTGAGGCAATACTATAAGAAATCACTGTGTTTATTTAATTAAAATTATTTATATATATAAAAAAAAAAACTATTTATTATTTATTTATTTATTAATTTATAGAAAACATATTTTTAAGGATTGTAGATATATTTCCTTTGACAAAAAATCAACTTTTACCTGTTTATTATTATTTCATGGTGATATTAGAACGCGGCGCGATATTTCTATAAGTAGTCAATCCAAGCAAAACTTTCCGCGAACGTCCGTCACAAGGACGACGTTGGATGGACGTGTCGCGCCCCGCGGCGCTGCTTATCACTCGGCCAGACCTCTCTCTGGCCGTTGCGATCTTGTTCGGACGACTTAAAAACAACCTTGTGCGATAATACATGAGCAGTGTTTGAAAACACGAGTGCTCATTACGCACCTAATAAAGTATGTAATATTTATATGATAAACAAATGCCGCGCGCTGTGTGTGACTGTACGCGAAGCGCGGGAAACGGGGAAACCTATCGTTCCGCGAGTGACGTCACATGACATGTGTAGGAGAGGGGGAGAAGGGTGGGCTCGCCCTGCATCGCATCCCGAGCGCCGCCGCCGAGACATTCAACGCGGCTACCTTAGATGTTTGCATATTGTTGCAGTTTTTCCCGAGCTTTCACTCGCAGTAGATGCCTAACATAATGTGACGTAGAGTACCGCGCTGTACGTACGTGTATGTAAGCGGTGGTTATGTCAGAGTTCGGTGTCGGTCAAGTGTGCTGACCGCTGCTGCCGGGGACGGGCTATAAATAGCTATAGTGTTGTACCAACAAAACTTGAGCGGTGGCCTCGACCAGCTGGCTAGTACCTGGAAAGTAGGTGACTGCACTCTTCCAGCATCATTCCCTAGTACTTTTCTCGCTATATCCCCATCTACTGCAGAAGTGTAACTTTTAATTCGGGCCCTCCTCATGGTTCTAATCCCAACTCAAACGCATACTCGTAATTAGATGACATGAACTTTACAAAATAACAGTCGAGCGAATAAATATCGTAATTTTCTAGTGTTTCTTTGAAAATGTTCAATGATAGATAGCATAGTACTAAAAATAGTTTGTTAAATCTGTGCCAACACCAATAACGTAAACTATACGAAAACAACGCAAACGCAATGACAAAGCGTAGAGAGACTCTCCCCCCCCCCCCCCCCCCCCTCCTTCACCCCGCCGGCACCCCGCACCTGCTCTTAGTATTATACAACAGGCAATAAGTAATCAATTACGGTAATAAGTTTGTTCTACATTTAATGCAAATTATAGAGCCCTTTGCGCTCCGCCGCCGCGCGCCCTGCCGCTGTACTCTGTATTGCGCGCGTGTATGTTTATACACACACAAACACGCATGCGCTGTGGTGATTACAACTATTTCTGCTGACTCATACCGTTGTGTTAATCCTTGATAAATTAATATGTGTTTATGTAATACGAGTATAAAAACCGAAGAACGCATTATCGTATGTGCGCCCAATGCGTCACGTGCACACACACAGTTTGTGCAGTGTGCAGCACCCTCGCCGGCCAGCAGTCGCGGCCCGCAGCCTCCCGGTCCGCGGTCCGCCTGCTCATCGCTGTCATTACGTGAGAGCCGGACTCTGCTTTAAGTAGTACCTACTCGACGAGCATCGTCTCGAAGGTCACTTTTTTCTGTAATCATTACTCGATTATGAGTTTTTGTTACGGTATCCATAATCGGATGAGGCTATTACGAGCGTCGGTGGCGCGGTACGGTGCGGCGAGGCACTTGCCGACTTATATGTAATAGGTACTCTCGTCTCTTAAGAAGTCACATTACAACCGGCTCGGGGCAGTGGACGCGGGCAGTGACGGCCGGCCTTACCAAGGCGCCACCAAATTAGCATCATTGTAGAGTAATTAGCGTCTGTATGAAACACAGAACAGACCAATACAGACAAATAGTAAACAATTACAGTGAATTGTGTACTCAAATACTTTATTATCAGAGCGTACCGTACGCTATACTTTTTGTTTGTCACGTGTCCGAGTGTACCAAACCTTCCTTTCATTAGTAAACCAGTTAAAGTTCTAAAAGGTGATACTTTAACAATCGCAGTTAAACAAATGTTTTAAGCAATAATCACCAGTGAGTGGCTAGATTTTTGTCGATTGTTTTATCGTGTATATCCAATGCGTCAATCATCCCTCGATAAACTCTCCTACCGAGAGCTTATCGGGGGATGATTGAAGCTTGCTAGCGCGTCGCGTGTAAGCGCTAGACACGCGACATTTATCTCAATCACTCAAATCAACTACCCCTTATTCGATTTGTTTTTATTTTCAGTCAGTTGGTTTTTGTTTTAATTTATCAATTGCAACTGCACTCGGGATATCAATACGCTCTATTTATAGACTTTCCCCATGCAGCTGTTATCAGCTTTCATTATAATGTTACTTAAATTAATTTCATTAACATTATTAGGCAGATATTATTTCGGTATTAATAAATATAAAGTGAGTGACCCGAGTTGTTTGGATGTTGATGTTGACCGGTGACAACTGTAACCGCTGTCAAAGTATAAGTAGTTAACAGTTTCGAGTCACGGCTGGCAGTCACAGCCGCGCGACTCCTCGATGCCACCACGGAGGTTTGCACTCGTGGAGTTCTTATAACCTTGTACCTATTTAGTTGAACATTTAGAACCTTGTATAGCTGACTGATTTGATCCGGTATGGCAATCTCCCCGCTTCTTACCTACTAGTGATTATATTTAAGTGTCAATAGTCAGCTTAGTGATGACTGGTGATGTGTGCCTACAATGATGAATGCCAGTTAATAATGATTCACAGTTAGTCAGCGCATGATCCTTTTACTATCCGAAATTGTATTGTTAGCTTTGTGTGTTATTGTTTGTTAAGTAAACACAGGTGAGACAGTAGACAGTGTGTCAGTCTGGGCAGAGCTTAAACAACAATAAACAACGCGGTTTGTTTAGACAACATTATATTACGTTGAGATCATGATGTTGTAAAACTAGTCATACGTAATGTATGTACTGGTTCTACAAGACAGATTCTATGTAGGTTTGTACTTGATTATTCCATAAATAATTAAACACGTGAGGCCTAGTCAGTGTCATAAACACCAACTCCATTAGACCCCAGGTGCTTTATAGCAGTTTTAGTGACTGCGCAGTGCACTGGCCACTGCTGTATGTCCTATAAGTAACCTCGGAGCGCGGGGCCCGGTAGCGTGCGTCGCATCACGGAAGCATATACGGCACACATTTTTCAGGGTTACCTACACTCGTATCTTTTAGGTAGTCGCTATCTGAGCGCCGAAGGTAGCCACATTTTCTTAAGGCACGATATAGATAGAGGTGTTTACGCGAAATTTATCGGCTCGCAATCGCCCGCGGATAAGATAGTCACGCTCGGCCGCGAGCCGCGCCACGGTCGGCGTCATGTGGGCACTGCGCGCCGCGCAAGTCCTTGTGACGGGTACCTACACTACACAGTACCTATGACTACCGCGCGTCTGCGTGGTCAGCTGTATCCGCGGCTGCTCTACTTGTCGCCGCACGGGTGCATGTTGACGGCTGCGAGAGACAGCGTCAACAGTGATTGGTATTCGCATCTCGTACCGACACACGCGTGCTCACACGTACCCGCTTAATACAGAAGGCTGCGTTTATTGAGTACCAATGTAGTATTAATTCTTTTGTTTTTGCGATACTCAATATAAGTTAAATCTTATTATTATTGACTGGCCTGTTGGTCTAGTGGTTATTGACCCTGACTGCTAAACCGGGGTCGGTCAGGATCGTGGGTTCGATTCCCACTCAGGACAAATCTTTGTATGATGAGCATGATCATTTTTTCCGTGTCTGGGTGTAGTTTATCTATAATATGTATGTATTTAGATATGTATAAGTACGTTTATCAGTTGTCTGGTTGCTATAATACAGGCTCTGCTTAGTTTGGGTTCAGAATTCAGATGACCGTGTGTGAGTTGTCCCAAGATAATTATAACCAACAACATAATAATGTGAACAATAGTTTTCAAGGTAAAAAATATGTAATAATTTAGATATGACTGTTGCACTCGAGTGCAGCAGGCCTGCAGCCGTGTATACGCACGTAAGCGACGCGAATCAATCAAATCAATCGAATGTGCATGTAATGGCCTCTCAGACAAATCATAAAACTACATAGTATGTACATGTACCTATGTTCGGGACGGAATTAGGTTTCTATAAGATACAATAATTATTATGACATCAGTGTAGGTACCAAATAAGTGGTCCGCGTTGAGAAAAATATTGGTGCTTGATAAATAGTAATATTTCAACAGACTTCTCAAACAGCTTTGCTAGTAAGTAAACACAAGTCGATGGCGGCTCGCGGCTCGCGGCGCGATCATCTGTTTTTCGCCATCCGTTATCACTTCATGTCACAAGTAGATACGGTGACATTATCTGACAGGACGTAGTACATGTAGCGAACAAATCCGATTTATGTACTTAATATTAAGAAGTTAAATTTGGATGTCCAAACATACCTTGTACCTAAAAGGTTCCGTATGACTGTTTTTGAACGGATTCGTACAAGTTTAATATCAATACCTGTATTGCGTATTGAAATTCCTAGGTAGGTAGGTATACAGTTTCAAATCAAGGGCAATAGCCCAATGGTTAGGGTGACTACCGGCCTTGTGATCGGGAGGTCGCAGGTTCGAACCCCACCCATTGCACAATTGACGTGAACCCACTCCATACACAAGAAGCTTAGTTGAAGGGGTTAACAAGATTGCTAGTAATGTGAACTCACCCCACATTGCTAGATACCTTATTATAGAACAAAACTTCGTTTGTACAGATCACTTCATTTCATAGTTTTTAATACCGTGCTCTTCAAGCTCGCTTGTTTTTTTTTATGCAACCTAATATAATTAGGAATACAAACTGTTGTATTTTCGACTGTCTGTCTGTTACGGTTCGCGACCGCGAGGTACGGCGGTACCACCCGCTAACAGACACGACGGACGGTCGACGGACGGACAGCTGTCGCTAGCTAGGTGTTGATTTGTAAACACAAAAAATTTGTACGTAGTTAATAAAAATGTTATTGAAACAAAACCAAAATAATAAGGTTCATAATATAACTATGATCTGATGTTGATTAAAAGTACCTATTATTAAGTAACAGAAAAAGGAGCTTTTCTATTCAATACGTTATCCGCCAAGACGAGCGAAGCGAAGCGCAAAAAAATGTTGTCATGAGCAACTCACAGAAGAAGTCAAATCCCACCGAAAATATTTTCAAGTAAAATGTTGCCAAGACTTCGTTTCTACAAGAGTTTTACTATTGTATAACAGAAAAGTAATGCTGACCGAATGCAAACAGTGAATATACATTTTTCACCTTATGCCTATGTGAATGAGGCAAAATGTCCAAGCCACATATTTTGACTAAGGTGTAGAGTTTGTGAAGTTAGGCCTTTTTTTTTTTTTTTAAGTTATACTTCTTTAGGCGCGTTATGAAAAAATGATGAGAGTGAAATTTTAAGATGCGCGCGCATCTGTGACACAAAATTAACAGTATGTTGCAGTTTTCCAGTACTACGATATCATAAACGCAAGGAGAATATTAACTGCAGGTACCTGCTCCACGCTACGTTAAAAAAGCTGAGTTTTTCAATGTCTTATAGATACTAAAACGAGGTAAATAGCGCACTAGGGTGTCAAAACTGAGGCATTAAAATTCGAACAATTGGTGTAGTTTGATATAGACTATTTCTATCACTTTCCGTCTCGTACATTCTTTAATGTCCTGTTTCATTCACTGAAGACTAGAAAATCGGGACAGTTTTTAAACGTGTCGCAATTCGCAGTACCTATCTTAGAGGATTAAATAAATAAACTATAGAGTGCGTCTGAACAAGTAAAATTGTAAAATTTGTGTCAAAACAGAGCGCACCGTTTTATTAAAACCATCTCAAAACCTAATATTACTGTAATAATATCGGAACCGTTGATATTTTCGCATAAAAGTCTGTCGTCGCACGGAAAATTACGTAAATCAGTAAACGAGCGCAGTACACTTAGCTAAAAATGTGCTTACGCTTGACATTAGGGATACTAGCGGTAGCGATGCGCGCACTCTATGCTCGCCTGTTACCTCTATGCGCAGTATTGATAATATGCGTCATCTGCAGTAAACATCATTACAATTTGAGGTTTAGTCATTCACAGAAAAAACACAGTTGACTGGTGAGACAATGCCATAATTATGGCATTAAAGTCCAGTATTTGTACGTCTTTTGATTTGTTTGTGTACTTGTACCTAGTCTTTTGTTAAGCTATGTCGGGGTCGGCTTCCAGTCTTACTGGATTCAGCTGAATACCATATTTCACATGGAGCGACTGTATATCTGACCGCCACAACCCATTTTACTGAGTAACACAGTATTTTTTGTGTACAATAAAGTATAAATATACCTTAACTAGCAGTCCACCCCGGCTTCGCACGGGTATTTAACAAACATTTCAAAATAAAAAATAAATTACATAGCTTATGTCACCCGGGGATAGTGTAGCTTCCCAACAGTGAAAGAATTTTTCAAATCAGTTCTGTAGTTTCAGAGCCTATTCAATGCAAACAAACATACAAGCAAATCTTTCCTCTTTATAAAATTGGTATAGAATATAGATAAATAAATAAATTTGTGTGTTCCAGTCAACGCGGGCTAAATCTCTAACAAGAGATGATCTATAATAAGTAATTAGCATTGCGTTAGCAATTAGTTTCGGAAGACACAACAATTTTAAGAATAGTTGTGTCGGGCAGTTTGCATCGTCATTTACATACAATAAACAATATAAATCACCGGCCTATTATAGTGTTTAGCTGTAAAAGCCCGTGTCGAACGCAAACGTCACCGACGAACTGTTATTGTAATAATATTAGTTTAAGCGAATCTTTTCACCGACATGTTATCTGATCAGCTTGAGACGAACTAATCTTTGTGATGATATCATTTTCCGGTGGAGTTGACACTTGTGAATAAAACGTACGCTATCAGCAAGTGAAAGCTTTGTTAGCACTGTAAAGTTCCGACGTGCCTATACTATCGGCATATCCATAGCTGTCACCCCGATTTTGTCTGCGTGGTTAAATTTTTTTATGTTTTGCGCGAAACTCTAATTCTAAAGTAAAAGATGTATGTATAATATTATCTCACCCCGTAACCTCAGCTATCTGCCAGTAAAATCGGTCTGGTAGCTCCAGAGATTAGCGAGTTTAAGTGGTACTTGATCATTCATCATTATTTTGTTGCGGAGTTATTTTAAAACTACTATATCTCCTAGGATATTCATTGAAATCAATTTCTGTAAACGGAAATTGCGTTTAAAACTAAATACTTGTTGTGGATAACCTATTTATTTGGATAAGGATTAATATCGTATTTATAAAAACACCTCCGCAAATAATGCTTTATTTTAGGAAAAATTTGATTACCATAGACATATGTTGTCGCGGAAGTTTTTTTAAAACTTTTAAAGAAAAACACTTCCTTCATACATAATATTTGCGTAAATTAAACCGTTTACACAGCGCACGCAACGGAAACTACCAAAAAGTATAATAATTTCTCCCGTTTTTGCAACAATTTTCATTGATCTTGTTGCATGATGGCTTGATTGTCGTTGCATGATGTTATATAGCCTATAACCTTCTTCGATAAATGGACTATCCAACACAAGTTTTTTTTAAATTCTAACCAGTAGTTCCTGAGATTAGCGCGTTCAAGCAAACTAACTAACAAAGTCTTTAGCTGTATAATATTAAGTATAGATAATAAGTATAGATTCATCGCACTTTGTGAGTCCTCGGAATCTTTAGGACGCTATCCATGTGTGAAATACGGATGACTGGGAATATTGTGAGAGAACTAAACGTACCCTAAAGCCAGCGCAGACAATAGAGGTAACAGCCCCTCTACGAAGGGTTTTGGGTTCGATCTCCGCATGCGAACATTTTTGTGATCTACTAATGCTGTTTATATTTTCTTATTTTATTTCAAGATAAAGATAGTTTTTGTTTTTTTTTTTCAAAGAGTTTACTGGCAATCTGGGTGGAATTCACATTATTAGCAATCTTGTTAACCCCTCCAACTAAGCTAAATATGCTTGTGTCTGGTGTTGGTTCACGTCAATAGTGCAATGGGTGGGGATCGAACCTGCGACCTCTCGATCACAAGGCCGTCACCCTAGCCATTAGGCTATTGCCGCTTATTTGCAAATTTTTCAAGTGTTTTCTTTAATTATAAGACCAGAATGTTTGCGTTTAATTCTCTGCTGCAGCGGTTTATAAAAAAGTTATAATCCGTTGTTGTAGAGAAACGGTTAGATTCCATAGAATTTCCAATATCTTTGTTCATTCATGTAGATAATCTTTGGTGAGTTCGTTTTTTTTCACGGTCAATTTCTTAATCTGTTTATGTCGACAAGGTCGTCGACCGGCTTTTAACACAATTAGCAACCGGCTGCGGTTTTACCTGGCAACACACTCCTTCCCTGGGGTGGAGGAAGGAATTTCCCCGGTTCAAAAATATTAGGAGTATATCAGTGATATACTCTCAGGGTACCATAATCAATATTTACACCACACGAGTGCGACTTACTAGAAACTAATTGTGTGACATTGAGAGCCGTTGTCAGTAATTGACTCGTCTCAATATGCGAGAGTGCGTCAGGCTCCACTCACACTATATGAATATCGTTAACATAACCTACATATAACATCTGGCGCCGAGTATATTTCAATGCTGTTATTAATATTTATTATTTACTAGGTGTTTCCCGCGGCTCCGCCCGCTTGGATGTTGGTTATCGCGGCAAGAAGTAGCCTATGTCCTTTCTCAGGCTCTAGAGACATTTGCACCCCCTTACGGGTAGAATTTCGGAAAATCCTTTCTTATCGGATGTCTACATCATGAACTCTCCCTCCAAGTTTCAGGTCTCCACAATTAGTGGTTTAAGCTCTGCGTTGATCCGTCAGTCATTCAGGACAAAGCACTTTATATACATAGATTAGCTTTTGCACGCAACTTCGTCCGCATATAAGTCGAAAATAGTTATTGACATTCCGATTTTAAAGAGTATTGTATTGCACCAAGGTTCTATGTGAGTTCACTGTTTTTTGTATAAAATCGAATTGAGTTTTCAAACATGTGTCAAAATAAAACGTAATTTAAATCAAAAGCACCAAGGAGTATTTATTACTATAAAGCTACTGATGTGGAACGGTCAGAATCATTCTGTCACCTCCCTGAAGACTTCTATTACACAGGAACTATATGCACTGGGAGAGGACATTTGAAATTTAAACATCGACTTGGTAATGTTGTGACTGGTTGACCATAGCCGGAATGTTCGACGGCTCTAACATTAACGAGGCGAACGTACGAGCAAATTAGTGTGATCAAAACGCTTACACGAGGGATGTAAGTATGTATGTTTCTTTCGAAACCCCTTACACACACGCTCACAGTGAAGTCCACTCAACACAATCTTACTACGTAGGTATGTGCCACGCGTTGGACGAGTGTGATGGTTAGACGTTCAGCATATTTGTTAATAACCTGGTCGATATTTTGAGGGAAGATAGTTTTTAGCGTATATGATGCTATTTATTTCAAACATGTGACCCTATAGGTTAGAAAATGAAAAGCTGAAAAGTTAAATATTATTATTGTAATAGGTTATCCCATCAAAAACATAAATGTGAAATGAGAGCCAAGTTCAATACTATGATATATGCTTTGGTTGTTGACTTCAACGACAAAAGAAGTGAGATCTAAATGGGTGCCAAGTTCAATGGTCAGTCCTGAAATTTATTCAACATGAAATACCATTTCTTCTTGTAACTTAGGATAATATTAGACACGGTGCTGCTCGCCAGTTCTGTTACTTGAACTTGGCTTGACACGCTACCGCGTGTCTAGATGTTCATAGGTTTAAGAGCCGAGTGAAAGGCTGGTAAAACGGCGGCTATAAAAATAGCAGTGAATACGCTAATTCAGCATCGGTTAAGTTCAGTGATCAACTACGTCGTAGTAGATCTAGTTGGTCATCGAAGTTAAACGATAGGAAATTTTGTTTTCACAGTGTTTTTCATAAAGCAATTATCGCTTTAGTTGACAATCGCCATAGCGAATAACCCTGCTGCTCTCTGCTGAGCACGATGCTTGATATTTCAGGTGGTAATAAACCGGCCTCCAGTTGACGTGTTCACCCACAGTCTATACTTACTACATCCGTACTAATGTATAAATATGCGAAACTAATTCTTTCTGTGTGACTGTTATGCTATCACAGCTAAACCGCTGAACGGATTTTGATGTAACTTATTGTTATGGGTAATCTTGGATCATAAGAAAGAACATAGGCAAGGACACCTGAGGATGACAGACCTGTGCTCAGAAAACAATAATACAGTAGTGAGCCTATGAACTCTATGACACTAGTCGCTATCACAAATGCAGGGTTGACAAGTCTGGCGGCGCCGGCGCCGGTGCGTCTGGCGCGTGTCGTGCGGCACTCGTCGCGCTCGCTGTCGTTACGCCACCGCCATCTGATCTAGGTCGGTTGATAGATCTGAACGCCGCGCCGAGCGAGAGAGTTACTTAATAGTTAATACAACACTAGCTAATGTACGGAACTAAGAAAGTTTGATGAAGGTATAGAACTCAATAGAGAAGGTAGAGTCACTGTACCCACCGCGGTCAGTTCGCGATGTGCTGCCGGTTCGGACCTATAACGGATAAATGTATAGGTAAAAGAATAAAACTAATGATACAACGATTACACCCTAAGGCGGGAGTCTGTTACTAATAAGGGATCGGGCTATTTTTTTTTATTTACCTGTCACCTAGATATTAAAGAAATATTAGACACGTATTTTTCCTTTTTTTAATTAAACAAACGATGAGGAACATACAGTTAATGGAAATGTCCCGTGACGTCACTTGTGGCTACAATTTTTACCCACAAGTGACGTCACAAGCTCCCACACCAAAACTTTAAAGCGCTTTGTCATTTTTCATTGATAAAAGAAAAATTACGAGTTATTTTTCATTTTTTTATCTATCTGCTGGATTAAATAGATATTTCCTTTTCACACCCAGTCCGCTCCCCTATTATTTATTTTCAGCCATGATTGTCCCACTGCAGGTCCTTCTTCCAATTGTTCCGGTCTTGGGCTATTAAGCCCATGATTTTCTGTGACTATATAAGATTTTTTAAAATGGTTTAAACGTTTGCAACAACAATTTAACCACACATAAAATTACAAAATTACGCAACTTGTAATCAGTTTAGATCGTGACGATCGACGGGTACCGTACAGCGCACACACGCGCGGATTTGTTACGGCCCGGACCGAATTCGTGCCCCGATTAGGTACTACTAATTTAGGTATCGGGCACTCTGAATAACTTTCCATCACTCTTATAAGACATCATCTCCTCTAAAGAGACACACTTAGTTTGTTCTATACAGAATTGCAAAGGGTTAGGGAATCAATCAAGCCGCTACAATGTATCAGTATCAGTGAGTGTGTGCACCGACTGTGTTCAGTTGCCGCCGCGTCCGCCGCTCGGAGCATAACGAACGCTTTATAAATGCAATATAATATTATCGAGTTGTTATCGCGTGTTGGAGCGGGATTTAGATTCGTAAGAACTCATTAATAAATACATCACTACTTACCGTGTGTTGAGTACTTAGGTATTTACGCGTACGAGTTGCCTTAATGGCCTTGAATTGATGCACTATTGAGACTGGTTATATTTTTCTTTGGACTACAAACTGTATGTTTACGTTGGATTGTGCTATTCGGGTGGTGTCGGTCGCGTGTGCGCGGGTCACGTACGTCTGCTGCCTCACCTTGGCTTGGCAGTTGTTTGTGCGAAAATCATAGCATTGATGACGGTTATCAGAGGAATCGATAATGCGAAACCTTGTTCATTTGAAGGATTATTACATCACAGCGTTTATTGAGCTGTGCGTATTGTAAATAGTGGGTCCGCGGACTCGTGCGGCCCGCGCGCTGCTGGACGAGTCCACACAACACCAAACCTTTTACAGGGCGCCCCTAGCAAACATAGGTACGCAGTTAGTACAACTAACTTTACAATGGTTGAAAGCTCATTCGGTCTTGTCAATAGTCTGACGTAGTAGTAAAACCACCGACTCGTAACTGCCTCAAACCTCCACTAGAACAACTCTCGCCTCGTCACTTTACGTTGCGTACACCGTCAAAGTCATGCGTTGTTTTTACCCGACTGCCAAGGAGGGATTATGTTTTTCGTGCGTATTTTGTATGTATGTCATGTAGCTATGTTTGTAAACTTTATTATTACCTCATGTCTTCCAAACGGCTGTATGGATTTCGAAGGTAAGGTAAGAGACCCAAGTGACCTTAAATATATTACTTGAAATAGGCGTAATTGCAAAACTAATTGTCGGGCGTTATATAAATTTTTAACCACACCTATCGAGTATTGTATCAAAAATGGTTTATAAAAATATATGCGACTTATACCTATGTTTAAATTAAATTTAATTTGGAATGAGTGTAAATCATTAACTAAAATAAATAAATAAAAAACTTTACTAGCCTATAAATGTCGCACTGTTGTGTCGGGCACAGGCCTTTTGTCACGTAGAGAAGGAAAATTAAAAAATAATTACAAATGTTTGCGGGTTTTCTTAGCAGGGCAGTTGAGTTTTTGTATGACTTTAATTAACAAATAGGTAGGTTCTTACAACTTGTTTCATAAGAAATATCGAAATTTCCGATAGTCCAAGAGCTCGTTTATGTTGGTATACCTACATCTCCAAAATGTTAGTATTTCGTAGTCCCCATAGTCGGCGTAGTCCCCGTAGGTGTGTATGGTACGAGTGCTAGACTAGATAATAACACATAGATAATGTGTTCTGTACCTACGTATGTAGCGCGCAGTGTGACAGCCGTGTGCTCGCCGGCGCGGGGCCGACATTCGATCCGGTTCGCGCCACCGGAGACGGTATTGTTCGTGGCGAAAATATAAATATTTATTTGAAATGATACGCTGCGGGAATCGAGACGATTTACCTGCGAATTGTTCGACGGTGGGAGAGCCAGCACTGTGTGCAGAACACACATTGATATTGTGAAGGCGTTATCCATACTATCCATACTAATATTGTAAATGCGAAAGTAACTCTGTCTGTCTGTCGCGGTTTCACGCCAAAAATACTGAACCGATTTAAATGTAGTCTAGAGTCTGAGAAAGGACATAGGCTACTTTTTGCCGCGATAATCGACATCCAAGCGGGCGGAGCCGCGGGAAACGGCTAGTTTAAGATAAGTATGTCTAACTCTCCTTTCTTTCTGATAACACGCAGTGCATAATATAGACAGCAGCTCTACGTCGTCGCACGAATGTAGGAACTCTCAAGCGGAGAGACGGATAGTTAATAAGACACGAATTGTGATGACTAAACTAACTTTAGCAACTTTAAGGAATATTAATCTCCCCTACGCTAGTCCACTAAGAGGGGCATGTTTAGCAGCCCATACATAGTCTATCTCGATCCGCGATCAAAATCCAATCCAGTCTGGATTTGAAAATATCTAGATATTTTGAGATCAGATGCATCAATCCGTCAATCTACATACATTATAAATCGGGATCGCGATTAAGATAGACTGTGTAGCTGTGTACGAGTCGCGTATGAACGTGATCAGTTGAAGCAATAGGGCATCAGACTGGGTATGAAAATATATCTGGGTATGAAAATATATCTATTTAGTCAAAGAAAACACTCGTAGTTTCTTTTATAAAATCAATGAAAAATTACAAAGTTATAACGCTTTTAAGTTCTGGAGCGAAGTTTTGTGATGTCACGTAAAATTTGTAACCACAAGTGACGTCACGCGACATTTATCCACAGTATGTTCCTCATCGTACGCCGAATAAAAAAAGAAAAAATACGTGTCTAATTATTTTTATATACGTAATGTGACGTGTAAATAAATAAATAAAAAAAAAGTAGTCCGATCCCTTATTCTCGCGTTTAATTGAGTTCAATGCTTAATAATCATTTTACTATTTGATTAACAAAAACTAAACGCAGTTGTCGCAAAAGACCACAAAACATGATGATAAGGTGGCTGTAGAAGGAACGCGTTTTATTCGAACTACGCAATCTGTTCATGCCCATACTACGTTGTTATAATATTAGATTAAATCGGGAATGTGGTCGGTGTAAGTAGGTACCGAGATTAATCAGTTGGAGTTAGTTGTATATAACAACAATCTGATTGAGTGTTACTACGGCTTCAGCATCAGGTGACGTCAGATGTATCTGCATTATTCATGAACACATTTATAATGCAGCTATTTTTTATATTGCATCTTAATAGTATTGATTCACTTGACCCTAATGGTAATACAATTACACATGTAATAATGGATTTCCCTTCGAGCTTGTAAGGGGGAGTCGGTAGTGAAGTTCCCGGGCGCGGCCTGCGCTGGGAACACGCGCGGTAGTGAATGGCGGCATTATAAATAGCGCGCAACAGGCAATGGGTGCACTTGACCCGCGCGGCGCTGCACTTGACACTCACCCTGAGACAGCTCGACAAACTGCCCGACTGCTAGCTACTGCCATCAGAATAAGCGGACTCATTAGCTAATGATTGTTGCTCACATAAGCTGAGTTTGCGAATGAACGAGAAGTGCGCGGAAGTTCACGAGCATGAGACAGGTCGTCGTAACTGCCAAGTACGTTGTCATCGACACGGCTAGTTTAATATACAGGGTTAGTTTTAAATAACTGGTAATTTCGAAGATTGTTCAGAATTGATAATATTTTCGACATTATCAAACAAAAACTTTTTGTCTGCACGTATAGCCGAGTGGTATATACAATATAGGTCACCACGCCAATTACCACTGTGCGCGACGTGCTGCGGGTTCGATCCCCGCCGATCCACAAGGATTACTTATATTCCTTGAGAGGGTCGTTTTTTATAAAAACAAAAATTAATTAGGTTTCATTCCTGTCTACCACTTAAAAGTGAACGTGTGGATATTACAACAGCATAATTTAGTTTACTGACTTAATAAAGGTAACAGTTAGCACTCACATATTTTTTTTTTATTTATTCGACAATAATAATACTTAAATTAAAATATACCTTCGGTTTAATCTTTAGACCTTAATTTTAAATTTTGATTGGTGATTGAAAGCTGAGCCTGTATACCTACGGTTATTAACCGAGTCTTGCACCTACGCGTTACCGGCTGTTGTTCGCCCTAGCGGGGTGGAAAATAAATGGTCACCTCACTAATTTTAATGCTGCGGGGACTATCCCGCATGAGATGAAAATTATATTAGTGTATTTCGCTAGTATTGATTTGATGAAATTTTTTATGACTTATAAAATTTTTGGGATAAGTATTTTTGGTTTCGTCGTTTAAATAATACGTAAAGAAATGTTTAACGCAGGCAGCCATTAAATGAAAGTTAAAGAATATTTCCGTGTACACCTGTGTATGGGAATACATAACAATATTGAGTGTGGGTATTCCTCGTACCGCACCGCTGTGTAATTATAACATTCCGATCTAATACTCACAACGTGTCGTATTTACTCGTTGCTGGTACATGCCATGTCTATCCATCACGATCGCCCCGCACCACGCACCGTGGAAAGCGCCTCGTCTGTGAGACACGTCTGCCCCGGTCCGTTGCAATAGGGGATCGGAATACTTTTTTATTTTTACACGTCACATAGATATTAAAAAAGCATTAGACACGTATTTTTTCTTTTATGAATTAAGCAAACAATGAGGAAAATACAGTTAATGGAAATGTCCCGTGACGTCAATTGTGGCTAAAATTTTTACTCACAAGTGACGTTACAAGCCGCCTCTCCATAACTTTACAGCGCTTACCTTACTCATATTTCATCGATTTGATTAAAGAAAAAATACGTTTTATTTTCTCTTTTTATCTGGTTGATTAAATAGATATTTCCTTGTCATGGCCAGTGCGTCAGCCCACTGCGTTTCGAAGTATACCCTAAGTCGGTTATAATAGGGTTTGGTTCACAACTCTCACTGCGCGGTCTGTGGCGGCCCGTGGATGTCGGTGGTGCGGGGTGATCGGCTATATAATGCTGCCTTATACATCCTTGGATTTGGATTTTAGAGCTGGACAAATGTACCTAACTGTTGCCGTAAGTCCAAAATGGTAGTTCGTTCTGAGTTATGCTTTCCTAGACATGTCCGTTTAACAACGCTAAAATAAACATTTTGAGTGTTTTACCTCGAAAGGAAAAAGGAAGCCGTGTTGAAATTAATTTTCAAATACTTACTCAGGTCTACAAACTTAAAGCAATAAATAATTCAAGTTTCTAGTGAAGGCAATAAAAATATACAGCCATTTATGTCGTTTATCCTCATACATTTCCGAGAAATTCTAAACCTATAGGATACTGCCCGTCAATCAACTATCAAGAAATTTGGCATAATGATGGATGTAACGTCACATAAGGAGGAAAAAATAGTTTTGTAACATAAAAGTTACATTTTTGCGTTTACAAATTTATAGGTATTTTCAGTTGGAAAATTGATAGTATGGGAGAACATTTTTTCAACCGCACAGTTAAGTTTGTTTTTAGATCAGCAAACTTTTTACGGAACCCTAGGTGCGCGAGTCACATACTACGTGTCCGGTTTTTTTATGATACCTGTTATTAAAATACCTTATATATAATTTACTACCAGTACCTAGGTATATATTCTTGTAATACTTCCATTGTAACTAAAAATAACAGTGAAATGGCAAAGCATATCGCTAATTATACCTACCTAATCCCTAATTTATCATCATAATCATCATCTACAGTCTTTGTCATCCCACTGTTGGGCATAGGCCTCTCCATTCATGTGTCATTCGTCGTCGACCCGTCTTCATATCGACTGCACGGATAGCCGAGTGGTATAGGTCACCACGCCAATTACCTCTGTTCGCGACGTGCCGTGGGTTCGATCCCCGCGCGGGACAAGCATTTATGTGACCCACAAATGCTTGTTTCAAGTCTGGGTGTTCTTTGTGCATGTGATTTGAATGTTTGTAAAACCCCGCGACACAAGAATTCCTTAGAGCGGGAGTCGATTAAAAAAAATAACGAAAAAAAATATATTATCATATATAGTGAGCGTGTTGCGTTGTCCCAGATGGCGGGCCAGGACGAGGTGCAGCTGGACGAGGAGATGGAGCGCGTGGTGTGGGCGGAGGGCGCGCCGAGCCGCGTGCCCGCCGGCGCCGAGCCGCGCCGCGACGCCGCCGCGCCGCCGCCCTACAGCGCCGCGCGCCTGCCGCACGGTAATGCCTTACCTTAAACTATACAGCGCTCGTATCGAGTATGAACTTTTGGCACTAGTATGAACATGTATAATCGGAAAATAGCGTCAGAACAGACTGCACCGTTTTATTAAAACTATCTCAGAACCTAATAATACCCTAATAATATCGGAACCGTCGATATTTGCGCCTAAACTTCTGTCATCGTACGGAAAATCACATAAATCAGTAAACGAGCGTAGTACATTTAGTTCACAATGTGTTTACGCTCGGCATAAGGAAGCTAGCGATGCGCACGCTCTATGCTTGTCTATGTTTACTCTAAGCCTACAACACTCTACCTGCACAATACAAATCCTAGTATCCGACCGAACTTTCAGTTTGGGCTGGATGGCTGCAACCGGGATCACAGGTAGGTACGAGTACAAGTTTTACACTTCGGAGCTCTGAGCTGCGAGCGACGCTGTGTTATTGAGACGCGTCCTCGCTATGGACTGTTAATATTATACCAGTTATTTATTTTTATTGTTTTTCCATTACCTGTTAATTTATTAGTTCAAAATTTTGTTTATAGAAATGTCAAAGGCTGATTAAATTTTTTTGTCTATTATTGTCACACTGTAGGGCAAAGACCTCCCTCCAATTCTTCCAATGTAAAATGTGTGATAAAAATATATACTGAGACTGAAGCCGAAATTCGGTTTCTGTTTTTGGCCGAAAAACTAGTAACGGTCAGACTAGCTACAGCACTTGTGTGTTGCAGATGCCGCCAGCTCGGTGAGCAGCTCGGAAGTGTCGGCGCCGCAGCCCGCCAGCACAGGCTCCGAGCACCAGGTGAGTGGCGCGATAGTCCCGCGCGGATCAATATCCCACCACGATGGCTCGAAGGACGCCAGCCGCGCCAGCCGCGCCAGCACCCGCCAGTGCTCCGCCGACCTCCACCGCCTGTACTCGTCCTGCATTGAGGAAACACCGCTCTGGGGCATATAAGTGATCAGTATGCGGCAGTGTCGGTCGGCGGGCGAGCTGGACCGCGGCGAGTACGCGTGGTGGTACAGTGGCGCTGAGTGCGGCTTGTGTGCGCAGATGTCGGGCGGCGCGTGGTCGGGCTCGGGCTCGGCGGGCAGCCCGCGCGACGCGGACGACCGGCGCGTGCAGTTCGACGGCGAGCGCGACGCCGCCGAGCACGCCGACACGCTCGACGACGCTGACGACGAGCGCCGCGCGCAGAGGAACACGTGAGTTCATCACACTATACTCACCAGTTACACGATTAATCTAAGGTCGACCACATCTCATCTTCAACAGACTTAATGATATGAAAAGCAATCTTACCACCTTCATCATCATCTATTTGCGATCGACAGTAGGAGTATGCTACTAAGTCGCCGGCTAATAGATTGCTTGGTGATGAAGAATGAATCTTGATAAAATAAGTTGTGATATTAAGATTCTAAAAGACGAAAACAATTCGAATACTATCCTACTCATGTAATTTCAATCCCTCTGTGAATCACAGTGCCTTAAGTAAAAATAAATTATTTATTTATTTACCGTTAAGTACAAGTACGCCGACACAACATTAAATGCACCGTTATCCTTATAACACCATACTCCTTGGCTCGATCTTTTTTAAATCGGTTGCCGTTCGAGGTGATTATAGTATATATAACACACGCATCGAACATCACACTTGTCTCACACAAATGTTTGCGCTACGCGGGGATCGAACCCGCAGCGTCGCAAGTGTACTGTACCACTCGGCTGTGGGCTGGCCGACTAGAGAGAAATCATTCACCAAATCCACACACACAGCTGGAAGAGCTTTCGTAAAGCATAACATTCTAATGTGAACAATTTCTTGACTCGACATTGGCAATTCTTAATATAAACAAGTTGCCTATTATTTTGTCCCCATTCTGGTTTCGAACTCGAACCCATCCTCAACAACCGTTCAAGACACCCACTGGACATTGTTGTTCTGCGACCATTTAATACACAGGTCCACCGTCATGATCTTACATTTACGAAACCCATGTAAATTATTAATAACTACCTGTTGCCCGTGGCTCCGCCCGCGTGGATGTCTGTTATCGCGACAAAAAGTACCTAAACTATTACCTTTCAAGACTATCTGTGTACCAAATTACATTTAAATCGGTTCAGTAGTTTTGGCGTGAAAGCGCGACAGATAGACAGAGTTACTTTCGCATTAATATTAATAAGAATAGTCAAGAAAGAATAAATAAATACACGGAATAGTTACTGATGTGGTGTGAGGGTCATGGGTGCGTAATGAAAGCCGGCGTTATTTTAAACTAGCCGCCCGCCGCCGCCTCCGCGCCGCACACATTACATGTCACGACATAAAGTAGTTTATCATACAACAAAAGGTAACAACGCAGAAAAACTCAGTCAAACTAACAATGTTACTTATGAATGTTTAATGGTGTTTAATTTAAAGTAGTAAGCATTACATTGTATGTAGTCGTGTGTAGACAGCAGCTGCCAGCGCTAATCAATAATTAAGTTAAAGGTAAATTAAAAAGCTCTTCAGTGTCACTCATTAGGGTGGGTACTACGTACTACCTGTATGTATAGCACACTACCCACCGCTTGTCATTACAGAACACCACGAATAGTCAAAGCACTATTTTATGGAGGTAATCCATCAATTTCAATCAACCCAACGAATGAAATTGAGTGATTAAATTCTTTGTCCTTACTAATATTATAAATGCGAAAGTAACTCTGTCTGTCCGTCTGTCGCGGTCTCACGCCAAAACTACTGAACCGATTGAAATGAAATTTTGTACACAGATAGTCTAGAGACTGAAAAAGGACATAGGCTACTTTAAGCCGAGAAAACCGACGTCCACGCGGACGGACCTGCGGTAAACAACTAGTGTAGTATAAAACAAAGTCGCGCCCGCTTTCTGTACGCTTATAACTTTTAAACTACGCAACGGAGCAATTTTCAGAAATAGGTAGAGCGATTCAAAAGGAAAATTTATATGAAAAGGTAATTTATTAATGTTTTGTATAACCCCGCGAAGCCGTGCCGGGTCGCAGGTAAGAAATAAAAAGTTTAATAATTATAAACTAAAACAAATGGTTTTGATTCGATGTTAACGACAGCGCCTAGTAGCGAGCAGCTAATAGGTAATTACTATTATTCAAAGTGTTCTCCTAGCCTGTTAGTTTTTATTTATAGAAGTAGAAATGGCACAATTATCTTAAAATAATGTAGGTATGTACCTATACCCTTTTGGTTCGCGGGCTGTTAAAAACATTTTAATCAAAGAAGACCCAGATTTAGAACAGACCTTTCCGGGGTTCGAACCCGCAGGACAGTGGTAGTTTCCGTGATGAGCTATGGTCAATTATAGTGGTCGATGGATTCATATACCACCGTGCGTTCTGCTACTGGAACATGCATGGTTCCTAACCGCGCGGTACAAGTGGTGAGCGCGAGCGTGCACGTGCGGAAATGGCACCTGAGACGGGAGTGTGACAGAAATAGTCGCGCGCGTGACATTGGCAGTGGTGAGCGCCCCGCGGCCGCCGCGCACGCACACTGCGGCCGCGGCGCCGCCACGCTCACCTCGCTCCTGGCCACCTCAGCCCCGGCCAGCACAGGCCATACCCGGCCAGCACGGGCCATCCCTCGCCATGCCAGTGACGTACGCGCGCGCCTCGCAGCTGGAGCACCAGCGGTGAGCTCGGCCACTCATCACGACGTGTCATCACCATTTGCATGGCTCGTGTCCTGGTGACCGACACTACATCAGTTTAACATCTTACCCGTCATTATCAGCGTGTTTTAAGACTTTTAAGCAAGTTTCCATTGTATGTGTATCTATCGTAATGAATATCGGCAGAATCGTGTAGACTTTTTATGACTGAACCAATATGTCTCACACAGGTTTGGAGGTTTGTGGTCTCTCATAATAGTAGACACGATAATGATATGTGTGCCGGTTTTAAATTCACTCGTATGCTGTAATTACCGATGTTCATCGACACTCGACGCGGGCGTCATGGAGCGGCCTTTATGCCAATTGAATATGAAATACCTAGGTATCTAGATGTTGGAAAACACGATGCGAAAACAAATGTAAATGTAGGTACGCGAACGTGTACCCATCTAACGAGATTAAAAAAGCATTTTAATTTAATAATCCTATTAGATTGGCAGATGTAGCGTGTATTACATCTATATTATTATACATTAGCATTGTCCGTGACTTCCGGCTCATCTCTGCCCACGGCAACGTGCTGCGAGAACACCGACACTCACTAAATGTTCATATCTATTTCAATGTCGCTGTAGTTTAGACTTTGTAGAGTGTACTTAGGTAGTGCGATGAGTGTGTGAGGCTAGAACAAAGTGGACGCGCACCGGCAACATTGTTTGTCGGCGGGTATCATAAACAAGTGTGGCGCGGCGACAATGGGATATTGACATTATAGTTGTCGCGTCGTCGGCTGCCTATACCTAGCCGCGGCGAGTTGCCCGTCATCCTGTTGATATGACTCGGATCCCTCAGGGGGACGGTGTGGTGTGGAGTAGCGGGGAGGGGGAGAGGGGTCGCACGGTGCACGGCGGTTCGTTCCTGGCACCGCTCCGCCACAAGGGCGCAGCGCGACCTTGAGCACGGAACATTGCATGGCGCACCCGCTAAAGTACCCTACTTACTCCACGTTAGCGTGCGGCGCGTGTGTGCAGGTACTGTACTCTGTACACCCGCAGGACACGCTCGCCGTACTCCGCAGCAATAAGTGCAGAGTATCACTCATGACAAACGACGATCCTACACTACGAAGCGAGCTGAGAGGTCGCTGACACGTTACCGATGCAGTTACAACTGATAATAAAACTGTTACTTAGTATGAACGTAATTAAATCTGAAATACAGATGGGTTAATAGTATATTCAAGATAAATGTACAATAATGTAATGTTTACTCTATCAACATAACATATTTTCTGTGGCTTCACTCCATTGCCATCAATGCTCTGTGAGCATAACTACTATACACTGTAGAACTTGTCACAATTCTGCTGGAATCTCCATACGAAAATGTTTAGGAGTTATCTCCGACGGGTACAATGAAGTAAAGAAATCCGGCAAGCATTGTGAAATTACGTAACATTGTGACATTGTTGCATTTGCCATTGATAACATGACGCCATCAGAATGTTAACGATACAAGTAAAATGGTAGCAACCTAGTGTTGCTAAGACGAGGAAGGTGCAGCGAGTCTGCGACTGGCATGTTGTGTTCATTACAATAATCGTTCATGTCAATACTGGTATGAATGCTGCGGCACAAATATTAAACCTGCTCTTCGAGTTTGCCGATAGGCAATAAAACGAATACAATGTCAATGGCATCGTATTTGCTATATCTACGCTAAAACCTATAAAACTTAAACACGCGGACGAATTTGGGGACAGTTAGTGAAATGAAGGCAGATTATCGCGAACATGCGATGTTCGCTGGCGTCATTAATCCCTTAAATTCTGGGCGCGGCCCAAACACTCCGCGATCTACCGGCTCGCGTCGCCGTCTCTCGAGAGCAAGTACAACCGTATCCGGTATCAAACAACACATGATACATGCAGAGTGTACTCCTAACAGTCCCGGGGTCCGAGTGCTGCAGTTATGCGACAGCTCGCATTAACCCCGATGCTACCGGCCACCGGTCGGGTGTCCCACGCACACAATACACGTGTTTATGTTCACACACACACTTGCACTACGCATGCTGAAGTATTCGTAAATAATTAACGATATTTCCACGTGGACTCAGTAAATACAGACCATTGATACCATCAATCAAAGTGTCGCCCCGCGCGATATGAACTACCTACACAATAAACATAATCAAACATTCATTTTCGAGTTCTATGTTTAGGGTTTTTTATTATTTTACCTCCGAGTACGAAGATTTGAATACGGGTAAGTACAAATAACGCTTTCCATCGAATCCGACCCACGCGCAACAGGGGACATTTGAAGGTTTCAAACGTCGATACATTTTTGTAAAAATAAAATTAGTGACGCAATTGCATGGATATTGTTTCTCCGGGAGAGCCTACAAAGTCTCGAGTCACGTTGTTAAGTATTTGGTGTGGGCGGGCTAGGGGAGGTGCGGAGAGAGAGACAGAGGGGGAGGGGTCAGTAGCTCCCTTGCGTCCTGCTGAAACCTCCACTAACTCAGTACCTCAGGCGGGTGCACGACGTGCTCAACACCGGCTAATTACCGATTTGTGTAAACGTCTTTTAGCAACGGTTCAATGCCTGTGGGGGGTGTTCCGTTTATCCAGTGTGGTGATGGACTCCGCTTATTGTGCAGGAAGCACCTCCACCACAAGTCGCGCAAGTTCTCGCTGCAAGAGGGCGCGCGCGGCGGGCTGGAGCGACGCGTGTCCATCGAGCCCGCGGAGGAGCCGCTGCCCGAAGCCGACGTCGACGAGTTGCACAGCCACCGCAGCGACGACCCGCGCGCGCTCCGCCGCCACAAGATACAACCGCGGGTAACACACCTCCCAGCAAACAACTACAACTTAGCAACAGCAGCTTAGACAAGCAATAAAGGCAATATCTGTGTTCCAGGGCTCGACCGTGCACGTGAGTCGCAAAGATGGCGGAGACAAAGTACATAACATATTATCTGACACAACCTACAAAAAGATGTACGACCACAGCCCGCACTCGGTAAGACTTTAACCGCGATCCCTTTAAATTATCTGGTTGTGGGGACTAGTGTTCACTAAAACTGCTTATGTGTGTTTCCAGGTGTTCGTCCAACTGGACGAGCTGCTGGCGACGGAGGACGGCGAGGCGGAGTGGAAGGAGACGGCCCGCTGGATCAAGTACGAGGAGGACGTGGAGGAGGGCTCGGCGCGCTGGGGCAAGCCGCACGTGGCCTCGCTGTCCTTCCACTCGCTGCTGAACCTGCGGCGCTGCCTTGAGACCGGCGTCGTGCTGCTCGACCTCGACGAGAAGGACCTGCCCGGCGTCGCCTACAGGTACCGCAGCCGCCATCCGACCGCTGCAGTACTCACACTGCTAGAGCACGCCGGTACCTAACGCGTCTGTGTGGCCCAGGGTGGTGGAGAGCATGGTGTCGGACGGGCTCATCGAGGAGGACGACAAGCCGGTGGTGATGCGCTCGCTGCTGCTGCGCCACCGACACGTGCACGATGACCGCTTCCGCTTCTCTATCAGCGGCAGGAAGCACTCCTCCTACACCAGCTTGCAGGTAGGTTCACCCCGCTAAGGAGCGTTCTAGCTAGATACCTATCGTTACAATAAATCCCATCTAGTGTTTCTGCAGATTTACGAGTAGTGTGACCTTGACGCCCCGCGCCCTTCGACAACAGGTGATATTCACCTTAAAGTCGTCATGTATTTATTACGATGAACGTTATCAGTTTAAATAACGACACGTAAAGCAGAGAAATGATAAATAACGAAGATAATCGTGTCAGATAGCGAGTCACGTTTATCGAACATTACTTACGATAATCCGACGTTTTGGCATGTGCCGGAATGTATGTTCGTGAAAAATATAGTAGCTAACTAATCCGCGGCGAAGGACTCGCGGCGACGGCGAGTGTCGGCGTGACGTCACGCGCGCTCGGTCGTGGTTCCCTTGTGACGTGTGTGTTGGCGCAGTCGCTGTGGCTGGAGGAGGGCGCGCTGGCGAGCGCGCGCGCGCGCTGCTCCGTGTGCAGCGCGTCGGCCGCGGCGTGCCGGCGCCACTCCGCGCACCTCATCGTACGCCAGCCCCCCGTGCGAGTGCGCCTCCCGCCCTCTCCCTCACACCGTAGCTCGGACGCTTAACGGCCTTCCTCCATCACTACCTAGCTTGATTTCATATTTTTTCTCCTTTCAAGAGTCAGTAGATGTTACATCGTAGACATCATCATTATTTTCAGTGTGATTTCATTAGTTGTTCGAGATTCTGCTGTTGTTGTTTATAGTTTGGTTTGCTTCCTCGTTGTTATCATCACCCACCTGACACGCAGTGTTGCCAGCCTCTAAGTGTCGAATATCATATTAAATTTATTTTATGTAGTGCCCCAACTCTTCCATTACTTGTAAAATTAAACCATCCTTCATTTTTTCCCCCTTTTAACACTTCTTTCTCCTAAATTTTGGGAGAAACTTTAACGGTTGGCACTGCTGACACGATAACTTTACCCTAAAAAGGCACAGAAGTTTGCAGTTTGGATAAAGGCTACGTGGACAAACCCCAAGGTAGTAGCACTCAGCCATCACCCAACGTAGGACAAAACAAACACACACCCTTTTGCAAGCCAGACAATTTTAATAAGACCGATTTCAAATCTCTTATTGGTAGAGAACCGTAAATATGTTATTGCAAGGAAAATAAGGTATTTGCAAAACTAGTATTAGTGGTGTACTTTGTATATTAACACTGCAGCCTCGTTAATAATATAGCTCTGGAAGCTGGGTATTGTAGTTTCGTGAACCGATGCCAAATGTTTGGAATTCGCGTCCGAACGCGATCGGTTGTTACGTACTCTAACGTGGTTAGAGATAGCGCATCCACTGTCCGCCCACACACATACACATACTGGATTACATGTACAACATATTTTACTCGATTGTCGTAGATATGAATACCTTATGTTAATATACTTTAGCGGGGCGCTACGAGTATCTTATTAGCAGTTATTGAGAAACAAACTACGATGCGTAGTTTTCAACATGGACACTTGTACATAAATACGACACAGTCATCACATCCCATACGATTCAACATACCATTGTGGCTAAATATTTTGATTATACAAACTATTAATTTGCGATAGAATCGTAGAAAACATTCTTGCAAATGGATTCGCAGTGCATCTTACCTACCTATTGGTCTAAAGGCCGCACATACTACGTACGTATACTAGATTTAGCCTGTTTTCCCCAGCCATGTAAACAATAAAATAAACTTATCTACGTGGTGCAGTTGCATGTTTCCTATACCAGCCTGAATATGGTGTTGCCTGAGTGTGTTGTTTACATGAACGGGAGTAATATCGAATACGTGTTGCACTGCTGGTCCTTAGGCGTGTGTGTGTGTGTACAGAACCTGTCGGACCCGCGGCGGCGGCGCAGCTCGTACGCGCTGCCGCTGGAGCGCGCCGAGGTGCGCAAGAAGTCGTCGGCGGGCGGGCTGGAGCTGCGCGAGGTGGAGTACCTGGCGGCCGCGGCGGCGGCGGAGAGCGCGGGCTCCCAGGACGAGCTGCGGCGCCCGCACAACGACTCCATCCTCAAGCGCATCCCCGGCGACGCCGAAGCCACCACCGTGCTGGTGGGCTCTGTGGGCTTCCTGGACCAGCCCACGATCGCCTTCGTGCGCCTGGCGCAAGGCATCCTCATGCCTTCCATCACCGAGGTGCCGGTGCCCGTGCGCTTCATGTTCATCCTGCTGGGCCCGAGCGGTGCCGACCTCGACTACCACGAGGTGGGTCGTTCCATCTCCACTTTGATGGCAAACCCCGCTTTCCACTCGATCGCGTACAAGGCGGACGACAGGCGCGAACTGCTGTCCGCCATCAACGAGTTCCTGGACGACTCCATCGTGCTGCCACCCGGCGACTGGGAGCGTCAGGCGCTGCTGCCCTTCGAGGAGTTACGCGCCAAGAGCGAGATGATCCGGCGCCGCAAGCAGAACGCGCTCGACCGCAAGCGCGCCGCCGAGGTGCCCGCGCCCTACGACGAGAAGAAAGCGCTGCTGGCCGCTGAGGCCGGCCTGCCCGCCAAGGAGCACGACGATCCGCTCTCCCGCTCTGGTCGCCTATTTGGAGGTAAGACTATCCTAACAATTTTCAATGATTCAGTGATTGAGTTTATAGTACATGTTTAATTCACGAACGCGTCATATTGTAGGCGTGATCCGCGACATCAAGCGGCGCTACCCGCACTACGCGTCCGACTTTAAGGATGCGCTGAACGGGCAGTGCCTGGCCGCCACCATCTTCATGTACTTCGCGGCGCTCTCCTCCGCCATCACCTTCGGCGGTCTGCTCGCTGAGAAGACCTACAATACTATTGGCATTTCTGAAACTCTGGTAAGACACAGATAACATTTCTGCATCTACTTCATACCTTAGTCGCTTGACGATTAGGTATGTGCTAAAAACGAAATTCTTAAAAAAAATAATCTTTTGTGCAGGTTTTCACGTGCGCGGGCGGCATCCTGTTCGCGCTGGTGTCGGGGCAGCCGATGATGATTACGGGCGCTACGGGTCCGCTGCTACTGCTGGACGAGTCGCTCGCCAACTTCTGCCACTCTTACGGGTTTGACTTCCTCACGGCGCGCATGTACTGCGGCCTGTGGATGATCGTCATCGCGCTCTGCGTCGCCTCCGTCGAAGGCAGTGTCGCCGTCAGGAAGATCACCAGGTACCAACCACAGATCTCACCGCTGAGCCACCACATCTATCCTGTAATAAAATAACATCGTTGAATTCTAAAACTCTGTATATTAATTTTTAACTGAAATTTTGTAAGCAGTTCCACACCTTTTTGGATAGATATTTAGGCTACATATTCGGTAACACCCTGTATAAAAAATTACAGTAAAAAAAATTGATTGACATATGTTATAAAGGTCTGCCGATTTGTTACTTGATTGAAATAAAATTTATAAATTTTTGCTTCATATATTATATTCATATATTGCTTATAAAAGTTGCCTTTTTAAGGTATACAATACTGTAGTAAATTATCTTGATCTATCTCGTAGGGTTAAGCCAGCGTTTGCAATGTAAGCGCAAAAAAAATATGTTTATTTACGACTTTACATTAGAAACCTCTAAAATGATCAGTTTTTCTCAGCTATATTATGCATGTATTATACATATAAACAAACCTCTTGAATCACTCTATCTATTAAAAAAAACCGGATCAAAATTCGTTGCGTAGTTTTAAAGATCTGCGGGAAGCGACTTTGTTTTATAAGTACTATGTAGTGATAATGAAGATAGAAGACTAAAACTTGTTAAATAAGGATCAGAGTTTTGTCCTTTCTTTGGATTTAAGCTTATCCCATACCAACTTTTGTCAAAATCGCTTCATCGGTTTAGCCGTAAAAGCGTAACAGACAGACATAGTTACTTTCGCATTTATAATATTAGATGATTGGTGAAGCACGATTCCGTAATGACTAATGCTACGTCATATATAATATTGATATCTAAAAAACAGGTTTACGGAAGACATATTCGCGTTCCTGATCTCGCTGATCTTCATCGGCGAGCCGGTGACGAGCCTGATCAACGTGTTCCGCGCGCACCCGCTGGGCATCGACTACAGCGCCGCGGCCAGCCCGGCCGCGCGCGACAACGTCACGCAGATACTCAACGCTACGGTTACAGGTAGGGACCGCTTCTCACTCTCGTAAACGATCAATTATCTTTTGGAGCAAGTTTTTATTTCTTGAATATATAATAAAAAAAATTAAAAAACACGCCTGCCATGTCAAAAAAATATTAAAAAAGTTAACAAAAAAATTAAAAACAAGTCAAATATTTGTAGACTTGAATGACCACAAGTGAACAGATACAAAATAGATTATAACACTTACTGTGCAAGTAAATCGCAACTATGCCCATAGAGGAAAACTAAAAACCGATCATTTAATAGCAGTTGGGGTCCTGTAATGAATTTTATTGTTCCAAGTAACCGTCCCCCAACTGCTATTAAATGATCGGTTTTTAGTTTTCCTCTAGGGGCATAGTTCCATACCAATACAATACAGAAAAATCTATCAGTATATAGTTTTACAACACAAAAATATGACACAACACATAAAAAATAATCGTTCGGAACCCTTTGCAGGCGATTTCGACTCACACTTGACCATTTTTTAATGTCCACATAGCCTATGTCACTCGGGATAACTCAAGGCTTCTAATGATACCACAAACATTGAAATCGGTCAAGCCTTTTAGAAGTTATGGTGGAATAAAGAAACTCACATACATACATACATGAACCCTGAAAACATAACACTCCTTTTTTGGGCAGTCGTGTAAAAAATAAAGAACTCCTTAAATTAATGTTGCCTTCCTGTGCCAGGCAACGTCACGACGCCAGCGCCCCCCATTCACGCGGTGATGCCGCCGCAGCCCAACACGGCGCTGTGGTGCACCATGCTCACGCTGTCCACCTTCATCATCGCTTACTATCTGCGTATCTTCCGCAACGGCAAGTTCCTCGGACGCAGCGTGAGTATCCTGTTTACAACAAAGTTCGTATTGTAATCCTATTGTGAAGTGAATCATAAAGTTATTATAATAGGCATGTTTCCTATTTTTTTTTAATGTCCGCCTGGTAGTTTATTGTATTTTATTGGACACGTATTTTTTCTATTTTCCTGCAAACAAAAAATGATCAAAATACAGAGAACGGAAATTTCGCGTGACGTCACTCCTCGCTACAATTTTTACCAAGGCGAGGTGTCATAAGCCCCCACTCCGAAACATTAAAGCGCTGTATCTTTGTAATTTTTATTGTTTTGATAAAAGAAAAAATAGTGTCTAATATTTTTTTATTATCTAACTGACGGACTAAATAGATTTTAACTTTTCATACCCAGTCAACATCCCTGTTAGATTATAATTGTAATAATGACAAAAAAATAAAATAGCAATATATGCGCGGGATTTATTAATTATCGAAATAAACGCCATTTTTTGGACGTCAAAGTCAATTTGAAATATCGAAAAGAAGATATATAATATGTAGGTATATAGTATTTCTTTTTTCTAACGTTTGAGACAATTTTATGTTGATGGACAGAAAAGTCAAATGGTAATGCTTGTTGTAGGCTCGGCGAGCGCTGGGCGACTTCGGCGTGCCGATCGCGATCGTGCTGATGGTGGGCGTGTCCGCGGCCGTGCCCGTGTGGACGGAGACTCTGCGCGTGCCGGAGGGGCTCAGCCCCACGGCGCAGCGCTCCTGGTTCGTGCCGCTCAACGACGGCCTGCGCACTATCCCCGCCTGGGCCGCCTTCGCCATGGGCCTGCCCGCGCTCATGGTCTACATCATCGTCTTCATGGAGACTCACATCGCCGAGTAAGATTTTATACTTCGACTGTCCTTTGACTATGAGTACTCATGCTGCCCCAACAAATTTATTAGTCGTATAGCAAGTAAGCTGAGCTATAGAGTAAGAGCAGAGCGAATTAGATTATATGCAAAGCTATCTTATAATGCGTTTGTCATGCAAAGGTTATGTGGCAGTCAGATATGAAGTGCCAATATACTTGCCGACTAACCTCGCTAACATTTAGGCTGATCATCGATAAACCCGAGCGCAAACTGAAGAAGGGCAGCGGCTTCCACATGGACATTGTGATCATGTCCACGGTGAACGCCATGTGCGGGCTGTTCGGCGCGCCGTGGCAGTGCGTGGCCACAGTGCGCTCCGTCAGCCACGTGTCTGCGCTCACCATCATGTCTACCACGCACGCGCCCGGAGACAAGCCCTACATCGTCGAAGTCAAAGGTATGTCTCCCGAGCAGGCTGGAAGCCACTAACCGTCTCTCTAACCATCCAATCCCGCCACGCTTCCCTTGAATGCGCAAACCTACATCCATTTTAAGTTCATTCCGCGCTGAGCCGTCTAGCGTTATAACGACAATAATGGATCACAGTTCATGACAATGCGTCTTTCGACCCGAACAATTAGGTACGTAAAAATAAAAGGAAATTAGCGCCGTCTTAAATACGCCTTCTACTGCGCCTCAAGTACTCCCAGTAGTGGTAGAGTCATGTGATTCTCACTCGGTGTGCTGGTGTGTTACAGAGCAGCGCCTGACGGCGTTGCTGGTGTCGCTGCTGGTGGGCGTGTCGGTGCTGGCGGCGCGCTGGCTGCGGCTCGTGCCCATGGCTGTGCTGTTCGGCGTCTTCCTTTACATGGGTATCTCCGCGCTCGGAGGCATCCAGTTCTGGGACCGCTGCATCCTGCTATTCAAGCCGGTTAAACATCACCCGCAAGTGCCCTACGTTCGAAGGGTTCGTATAGAGTGAATTAATGGAGTAAGTCATCTGCTTGTACTAGTGCTAACCCTGTGCCTGTCTGCAGGTACCGACGCTGAAGATGCACCTGTACACGCTGATCCAGGCGGCGGGGCTGGCGGTGCTGTACGCCGTGAAGTCGTCGCGCTTCTCGCTGGCTATGCCCTTCTTCCTGGTGATGATGGTGCCGCTGCGTATGTCGCTCGCCTACGTTTTCACACCGCTGCAGCTTAGAGCGGTAAGATTCCTAAACTACTACTATCTCAGTGATATTATTACTATAGTATTATAGTATTATAGTTTTTACTAAAAGATTCCAGCTATTGAACTACGAATTCAAATAATTGGCTGATTCTTTGCATACATTTTTTTTGCAACCAAACTGAATGTAAGTCTGTTAATAAAAAGATGATTTATTATTTATTATTGTCTATACAAAAATAAATAACTTGTAGGTACACAGTCATATTTTAGACTCAATAGGGATGTTTCCTTGGTATGAAAAGTTAAAATCTAATTAGTCCGTCAGTTAGATAATAAAAAAATATTAGACACGTATTTTTTCTTTTATCAAAACAATAAAAAAATACAAAGATACACCGCTTTAAAGTTTCGGATCGGGGGCTTATGACGCTACGCCTCGCTAAAAATCGTAGCGAGGAGTGACGTCACGCGTAATTTCCGTTCTCTGTATTTTGATCATTTTTTGTTTGCAGGAAAAAAGAAAAAATACGTGTCCAATAAAATACATTAATTTACAAGACGGACATTAAAAAAAAATAGGAAACATGCCTATTGAAGCTTTCTATCGTAAGAGCTTGACCAAAAATAAAATTTTAAACAAATTTTGTTAAAATAATGTGAATTGACAGTTGGATGGCGCCCAGAAAGACATCGACAAGGACGATGAGCCGGACTTCTATGAAGAAGCGCCGCTGCCGGGTTAGACGCTGCGCGCGCGCGCAGTACTACCGTCGCGCTACGTCACTGGCGTGACTCGCGCCGCCGACGTCACTTGCCGCGCGTGACGCGTCTGCTGGCAGCCGGCAACACTCGCTGTTGGCAGACCACCACCACAACCGAGCCGCAGCCAGGCTAATTTAATTTCAAAGTAATCGGTTTGTTTATTTTAGCGACTGTTGTAAAACAAATACAAATGTAGTACAATATAAGCACTATGGGGAAGTCAACGTCACTGCTTATAAAACAGCAGGGTATACATAAAAATAAGTGTATTCATAATGATATTATTGACATTGGTATTTTTAGCAATAACAGTACTGTCTTAAGTATCTTATATCCCATCTCGCTTCCGCATATCTGTCTGTAGCGCGGTTCGCTCATACACTGTTGCGACGCTCGCGCAGTTCGCCAAAATCCCGTTATAAGTGAATAGCAGATGTGATCCGTTGCTGCGCCGAATATTTAGTATTTTGCGGCCCCACACACACACACACGTATGCTGTATGTACCTACACATGAACAGTCGAGTGTGCTCCCTGTACTTCATTAGTCACCACTGATATCAGTAAATTTTATAAATACTTGTCTCAGATGTATCCAAGCGAGTATTCTAAATAGTAGCGAGCCGAGATTACAGATCGCTAAATAAATATAGGTGGCTATAGATAAGCTAAGAACAATTTAATGAGTAGGTATCTAATTAAGTATGTAGATATTATTGTGACATTGATGCGTGTAAAGCGGCTGTGGATTGTTAAATATTATATATAGTTGTATAATTTTCGCATTATCGTAAATGTGTTATTTCCAATCAGAATTTATTTTTGCTCAATAATTAATGAGTTGAACGTATATTATTATTGTATAGTTAGATGATAATATGTTCGGGCTCAACACGTGTTGGAGTGTAGAGCCACGTCGTGGTCGAGAGCGGGTCAGCTCGCGCGGCGGGTCTCAGTGCGAGCCAAAGTAACAGTGCCAAAGACATACCCGTAAGAGATTAACCACGCAGGCGAGACCTCGTCTGTACCAGTATTAGTTGCCATCGATACGTAAACTTTATTATTTGCAGTGTATTATTTTTGTTATGTTAGTGTTTTTAAGGTTTATGAAATAGGTGACGAAGTAAAATAACATTCGGGAAGACATTCCGAAGACAAACAGCTCCCTAGCTGGCACTCGCAACGCTCGTTGCTTGTGAGACGACGTTACATATCGCGATGGCGACAGGCCTACAAGATGTACTTATATTTATATAAGGCCTTTAAAATTCTTAGGTAGGTAGGTATACTTAGTAATGTGCGGAGCTCTCACGGGAGCGGCGCAGAGGCGGTGACGTCACACCACCGCTAGCACCGCCGACCACAGCGAATCCATGTCACTGAGCACCCGAACAGTTGCTTGCGAGAGACTGGTGGTAGCCACTTCCTCGCAAGCAGAGATCACTAAATACCGCTAGATATTTCAGTGGTGGTTGAGAGCGCAGTGCTCGCGGCGGGCAGTGACGTCACAGGGTATGATCGTGGTACAAAACATTGGTAGTAAGTCATACTTTATATTGTTGAATGATATTTATTGAAGAGCATGTGATGGTTAGAGTATAATACAAATCATTAGGCAGATGTGTGAAGGCTACCACACCTTCCCCATCTTCGACCAAGTCACGTCAGTGCAATTGTAAATTGATAATAAATGATGACAAATACATTTAGAATAAGTAGGAATGGTTTGGTATTATTATAAGTTGAAATATTTCATATTTTATGTTATCTTTTTTTTTCTTTGTTGAAAATGTTAATTAAATAAAATGTTTAGAAATAGGTGAGGGTTTTCTTTTCCTGACTCCGGTGAACTTTTTAATATTCGCCACTTACCTACCTAACGCTAGCTCCTAGAGTCGCAGTGAGTTACCACTGACTTCAATCTACGTCACTAACTGATAAAAACCATGGTCGTAACCACGGTCATAACAGGAAATATACAAATCTAGAGTGCAGCAAAAATGTGGTCACTATTAGGCTTGGTTTCATTTTACACTTGTATTTAAGCCAACCCACGTGAAAATAATATGGAACTTCCAAAGGCATATTATTCAAAGCATTTTTAATACTCATTTACATTAATTAGGTATATATTTAGATGTACGATTTTAGTCAATGATGTAACCTTAACCTTTGTACCTATCTATACATGAAAAAAATATAAATATAATTAAAAACCAGTATTGTAGAATCTTAGCGTTTAGCCGTAGAAACGTTGCTGACAGACTAAGTTGCGTTTCATTTACATAATAATTAATCTAGAATTCTGGATCATTCATGCTCGTAACCAAATATTAAAAATATTTTTTATTATGCCAAACAACACTA
This sequence comes from Diachrysia chrysitis, assembly GCA_932294365.1. Taxonomy (NCBI): domain Eukaryota; kingdom Metazoa; phylum Arthropoda; class Insecta; order Lepidoptera; family Noctuidae; genus Diachrysia; species Diachrysia chrysitis. Next base: position 68,556 of record OW028641.1, read on the forward strand.
CTCCATTCTAATTTTGTTTTTTTACTAACGCCATCTAGTTAACACAATATGAAGCATCAACACAACAAACAAAATTATATAGGTATGTACCTAGATTTATGCTTTACACTACAGACAGAAATACGAACTGCTGTCTTTGTTTGTCTATAAAGTCGTGTCTAATGCCCAAAATTCTAACATACCATATTTTGTTAAAAAGCACACGGATGTAGTATAAACGGATTACTGAATAAAAACAGTCAATTGTGCTACGCCACAAGGGTTAAGAATTATTATTCAGTAAATGCTTAAACCCAAACTACGTTATTATTTTAAATAATTTTATTTGTTCTGCATTTTTTTCCTACACAAAATTATTGTAATCGGTGGTAAAACTACTGAACCGATTTAAATGAAATTTGGTACACAGGTAGTCTAGAGCCTCAGAAAGGACATAGGCTACTTTTTGCCGCGATAACCGGCATCCACGCGGGTGGAACCGCGGAAAACAGCTATTTCGGTATAAAATCAATAAAAAACAAAACGTTTCATCTGTGGTTAAACAATATAGTCTGTGGTCGGAAAGCGACCGAAGTACAGTGGCGCCCTCGTTGGCTAACAGCTCATACTAAAAAATCGACGTCAAACAAACATGTCAGTCACTCACATAATGGCGGTGGTTGTGTTATTTTTTGTGAGTGGGTAACTCGGGTACTTAATTAATGTTCAGCAAGCTATTACTGAAACAGTATGTGTGTAGATTAGTCCAAAAATAAGTTAGTAATAGACAAAGTAGTGGAGAAGTGCAGTGAAGTAGTAGTGGTGTGGCGACAAGTATGGAGCTTGAGTACGTCGCGTCGGCGATCTTATTGAATTAGCGCGTTCCCGTAGTGCGGAGGGCGGTTGCCGGTGAGCCGCCGCCATGGGGGCGCAGCAGGCCAAGGAGCGCGGCACGGCCAGCGGCGCGTCCATGCGCTCGGCGCGCTCCAAGCCGCGGGTGCCCAAGGACCCCCGCATGCTCGGCTCCAACATATTCACTGAACACAGCGGTGAGTGCTTCGTCCTCGCCGCCAGTTCTCTGCATGTCTCCACAGGTTCTTTGTCTCACGGATGCAGGAAGCCGAGTCGGATTCCTTAGCCTTCCTGTCTCACCTCATCCACGAATCATTCTACCGAAATCTCAAGTTGGTCGCACCTAAGCGCCGTATTCCCTAATTATAACTTAATCAATACTGAAATTGTGTCTCTGTTTCAGCCAGAACTCATAAATTAGACATTCCATTCACAAATATTGCTGAGATGGTTAGCATACTAAAGCTTGACAGCTGTTGACTTAATTAGTTTACTAGGTAGGTTTGTTCTGTAAGTTATGGTTCAGTTTAATTTTATTTAAGTCTGAGTAGAGTATGAAGTAGGCTCGGGTTTGTAATGGGTATTAGTATGTATAACAGTATGGGAACCTCATGTACTATAAACAAAAGTAATAATAGAGCTACTGGTAGGTTTGTTGCTTGGGCCAGTACCTACACGCGGACATCAGTAACCATAGAACTTACTATTATCTACCTAGTTGAAGTTGTCTTTAATCATCGCCTTTCATGATCAGTACCTTACATGCTGCAACTGTCTCGTTAGACATTTATCTACTGGTAATAGGAAGTTCTTTGAACACCTGTGTATAGTATCGCAATCTGAACTTGTTAAATTTGTTACTGCGTGTAACCAGTCTCCTATTGTTGAAAGAAACCCCATCAGTCCGACTGAACTAGAAGCAACTGGTTTATTTCATTAAGTTTGACATAAATGACATTTGTTTTATTGTAACAAACCATCACCAACACTAATTTATTATCATGTAATCAGAATTATACCAATTTTTAAGCAGCAGATAAGAATCACTTTCGTCAGTCCACTGCCAATTTGTTCATCTATCTCAGGTTTGTATGGTATTGTGTAAATGATTAAAATACAGAACATAACTCAATGTTTATCTGACAATTGAATTAATGTAGGTTGGGTATTAATGTGCTGGAACTATAGTAGATTGTTTTCTAAATGGAGATAGGGATCTGAACTTTGTAAGATATACTTTAAAATACTGAAACACTAAATAACTTTGAGACATTCTTAAATGTCTATCTGTCACCACTCTACACCTTATGTTATTCTAATACACCACTAACTATTGAAGGAGAGCATCACGATCCCTCGTCATTTCAAAGTGATAGAGTATGGGACTTAACGGTGACTAAAAAACAGATTAACATTTCAATGGCCATATAAAACCTACATTTAACTTTGTTTTAAGCGAATGTTGACTTAAAATTTAATATTGCTTACTAGTATGACAATCATTTAAATGCTCAAAGATATGTTCTAAATTACCCAAATTAAATAGCTATCATCAGCATGATTTAAACAAACAGGAGTCAACAAAGAACATTTATAAAAATCTGAGGAGAAAATTCTTTTAATTAATTTATTCACATCCTCACAAATTTCAATTAAACATATTATATATTAGCTTTATATGCTAAAAATAGTAATACTTATAAACTACTCATGTTTATCAAAAATCTGCCCAATGATCACCAATTATAGCTGATCTCAAAACTCCTTAGAATTTCAACACAGGTTATGGAGATCCAATGCCAACCTCCTCCAACTTCAGTTCAATTATTACATTACTCATCTATACTTCTACATCCATACAAGTGTTATAAAGAGGTAAATTTAGTGAGTTATGTGTAGGAACTAATCTCATAACTACTGGGGGGGGGGGGTCGCTTGTAACTATACAGTTAATAAACAAAACAATAAATTGAATATATGTTTTAACAAGGATTGCATTAATATCAATTTTGTAAATGCTAATTACTGAAGTTAATAATGGCTGTGATTACCTATTAATTTAATAAGTTATATCTAATATATAAAATTCTCGTGTCACAGTTTTCGTTGCCATACTCCTCCGAAACGGCTTGACCGATTTTGATGAAATTTTTTGTGCTTATCTGGTATCTATGAGAATCGGCCAACATCTATTTTTCATCCCCCTAAATGTTAGGGTTTTTTTTATTTTTTAGACAAAATATGGCAAAACACTGTTTGCCGGGTCAGCTAGTTTAATGTATATTTGTGTATAGAGCTGTTTAGCACAGCTAGTTATATATATTATATCATAATACATATAAAACAGGGTGCCTTTTCAAGTTACGTCAGAATAAGTATGAATTGTAGAACATAACTCTTCGTAATAATATCCATAGGTACGCAGTTAGAATGAGTTCTCACATACTAGCAATAATAACACACATTTGTATTAAGATAGATCTTAAGTACATTTAGTTAATTTAATTAATGAATATTAACTTACTAACTGTCCCCCGCGACTTTGTTCGCGTGTTTTAGTTTCAACGATTTTTCATTTTTGCAACATTTTTCATTTATGCTCCGCTCCTATTGGTCGTAGCGTGATGTTATATAGCCTATAGCCTTCCTCAATAAACGGACTATCCAATACAAAAAGAATTTTTCAATTCGAACCAGTAGTTAAAACAAACAAACAAACAAACTCTTCAGCTTTATGATATTTGTATAGATTAAGGCTTCACTTTTGAATGTAAATGACATTAACAGTGATATAGTAATAGTGCATTGTGTTATGGCCTAGCAGTACGATAGGTAGATATAATGATGTGCATATTCGTAACTTTATGGTTCAAAACCCACCTTGTTGAAAAAATGGTAAAGAAACTGTGATTTAATAATCGGTGCCATTGTAAGAGATAAAAGAAGAGGCTCTGAAGTGTGACACATATGCCTGTCATAATAATAACTGCAGACTCACAATGTGCACGCCTGCTGATCAATGCTGGTTCTTTCTCAAAAGAGAAAAGGCCTTTGCCCTGCAGTGAGACAGTTACAGGCTATTGTTACTAAGTTATTATTATAGTAGTAACTGATAACAAACCAAATCAATTGAGTATCAACACAATTATTACATTTAAACAACACAAATAATAAAAGTTGTTTAGTTCATGTCTATCAAGAAATAAGAATTATGAACCACACCTAATTGTTAGGTAGTTATGTTATCAACACTTTTATTACACTACTTGCAATCATTCTGTTCACCATTGAAGTCACTATACATACTTTACATAGTAAGCATTATAATAAACGCAACAAAATGTGTATAGCTGAGCGCATTGCTTGTAGCGAACAACTGAAAGAGCTGGGTTTGATTGACAATTCTTGGCACACAGTAGACCAGGGACTGTATTGTAAAGTTATACAATAATGATTGTCATAGGAACATGACTTAGATGTATGGAGCCATACAAACTGATAGCTGTATATTTACTTTAATTAATGATATGTAAGTAGTTTAATTGAACAGTACAGGTCCTGACCAGCTAAATATCACATTGAATTAATTTTGTTTGTTTTTATTTTTGCGACTTTATTTATTTGTTTATTTCCACATTTACTTTCACTTTTACTTTTATTTACTTTCTTTTATATTAACATAAATCAATAGGTTACATAATAACACATGTTACATACTGAACTGATGATTTTAGCTGTGCAGTAAATAACATTGATTGCCATGTCTGTGGCTATTCTTAATTTTATAATAATTGTGCTGAAAAAAAGGCTTATCAGTTATCATAAAAATACACAAAGAACACATGCTTATCTTGTGATAACACAGTAAGTGTGATTTTCTTAATTCCTTCATGTGATAAATGTAATTAAATTGAGGAAAACATGTACACTGTAAGTGCAAACAAGACTGTATAGGGAACGAGGCCATGACAAACAGTTGAGACGTTGTATGATGCGTGTGGAGCTCCCGCCTCCTGCGAGGCAGCCGCTGGCGACGCCGCGCCCGCTCCTAGCAATACATTGCGACTGTTTTGGTGTCAGTTATAATTATGTTACTTTGCTGGCGTTTAATTCAATTTTTCTTTGTTAATGGCTCCACCGCGTCGGTGTGACGACGATTCTGCGGATGCCAGAGTTGGGAGAACAAGTGTTTCTCGCAGATGAAAAAAATAAAAAATAACAACAAGAGTAAGAATGATACATGATGAACACTTTCCTTTTGGTAAATTGACGAATAAGAGCCAATTAAATATAAAATAGAAAATAAGTATATTATAAATTACAAGCAAATTTATACTATTAGCCAAGAGGAACGTTAACTTTGCCTGCGTTCTTAATATGCAATCATATTGTTTTCATATTTCACTCACATTTACACTCTGACTTTAGGCCAAGATCTAAACTTAATTAATTAAGCCTTTACGGTACCTACTTCACATGCGTTTTAGCAGTGTATGTTGTTCTTTAGTCAACCCTTAGTTCCTTACTAATATTATAAATGCGAAGGTAATTCTGTCTGTCTGTCGCGCTTTCACGACAAAACTTCTGAACCGATTTAAATGAAATTTAGTACACAGATAGTCTAGACCCTTAGAAAGGACATAGGCTACTTTTTGCCGCGATGCCCGACATCCACGGGGGCGGAGCCGCGGGAAACAGCTAGTACTTTAATATGTGTATTCTTCTATAACTTTGATGGCAATTTTTTATTTAGTTGTGTTCGTATATTAGTATGTCAGAATGTTATTGTGTAAATATAATTACTGCGGTAGGTATTATGGTCGTAGACGTTAAACGATAATATATACCTATTCCGGATTTCGTTTACCTACCGGAACTACTTAGTTTTATAATACCTTTTTTGATGATAGCTATTTAAGATTCATTTGGTAACTTAGGCTAATTATAATAAAAATGAAAGTTAAGCAGATTACTTAATCACACAGAAGTAAATAATATTTTGACAAAACTAGAACCAGGTCGGTCATTAAAAAAAAAGTATACAGGCGAGCGAAGCCTGAAGCTTGTTGCTTAGTTTCATAGAATGGGCCTGTTTCCTATTTTTTTTTTAATGTCCGTCTTGTAGATTAATGAATTTTATTGGACACGTATTTTTTCTTTTTTCCTGCAAACAAAAAATGATCAAAATACAGAGAACTGAAGTTACGCGTGACGTCACTCCTCGCTACGATTTTTAGCGAGGCGTAGCGTCATAAGCCCCCACTCCGAAACTTTAAAGCGGTGTATCTTTGTATTTTTTTATTGTTTTGATAAAAGAAAAAATACGTGTCTAATATTTTTTTATTATCTAACTGACGGACTAAATAGATTTTAACTTTTCATACCCAGGAAACATCCCTATTAAGGTCGATCTGGCACAAGGTCAGAACATCTAAAAGAAATCAATCGCGTGGTGTTCGGCCTCTCGTGATGTGTATCCTACACGAACACGGGTGGGTACTTAACAGCATGCTTATTATAATTAGCCGCGTCCTGTGCGCGCGACTCCCGCAGCATTAACACACAATCGCATTCCGGGCGGCAATACCACCTCGCTAGCAGCCGCAGGTGGGGTGTTGTGTCAAACTGGGTGAGATGGAGACAGACATTTGCAAATTTTCAGTGGAAACGCACCTTCATATATACTACCTACCTACCCAGCTTCCAGTGCAGCACGGCGCATGTATGGCCGGCGCGCGCATTTATAACACACTAGGTAATTAATGTGATATCGACGTCGATAACGAACCACCTACGTACTGCCGAGATGTTTATATTCGATGTGGGAGAGCCTGATTATACACCTAATGCAAACATAGCTCATGTAATGGGAGCGATCGATTTGTGTGAGGATATACTAAATATAGTATGTGCTCGTGCAAAATTTATCTAATTAGTTCGAGTATATTATCAACGTTACAGCAACCCAACTTGGTAGATAAAGAACTAGAAAGGTTTAGATTTGTCATATATTGAAATAATATTATTTAAGACTAGATGCCCATATCCAACAAACTATTTTATAGAGTGTGTCGCCGCCGGTGCATTCGCTTGGGACCGTCTCTTCTTTTAGCTATTAGTATCTGCTGTACTGTCAAGTAGTGGTTGGAAACCTGCGCCTCAGTGACGTCGCTCTCTAAGGAATTCTACAATGCAATTCACATGCGCACAAGCAAACAGCGCTGGAACTAGGGTTGCCAGATCTTGAAACCGGAAAACCGGACAGACCCGCCATCGCCAGTTTTGTCGGGCATTTGGTTGAAAAGGCCGGACACGCTTAATTGTTTTTGTTTGAGTAGTTATATAGGTAACATGACCTTTTAAGTTAAACAATCCTTATCCCAAGCTGGACTAATAGACGCATAAAATTAAAACTGTTTGTCTTAAATCCTTTAGAAACACCTTGAATACCTGCAAGCCAACATATTAGGTACATCGAATCGTTAACGCGAGTTATTATCGCATTAAAATAAACTGTTGTTTGTTACGATAATCAAGTAGGTAGATATAATGACTGATTGTAAGGTCTCGAGATCGAATCCGGCCTGACAACGTTTATGGAGCTATCGAATTACCAGTAAGAGTTTCGAAGTTAGAAAGGTAGGTAATTTATATACTTGCTAAAAATACTAAGGTAGTAAAAAAAGCAATAGACCGAACAAAGTGGCAGAATGGGAGAAAGCCCTTTGCCCTTTTGACCGGACAACAAATTAAAAAAACAATTTTACTGCGTTAGCGTAGTGCCGAAGTATGAAGGAAGTCGGCGGCGCCGATACGATATCATTGTACCTAATCTATTTTGACGCCAAACGAGTGATTACCGAGGAAGGATAATATACTACAGCTCGTTTGTTATCTGCATCGCAAAAGATACATGTTATTTCATCGATAGCGATTCGACGACCATATGATACAAATTGATTATACAGTCGCCTTCAAACATATAGCATAACTAGCTGTTTCTCGCGGCTCCGCCCGCGTGGATGTCGGTTATCGCGGCCAAAAGTAACCTATGCCCTTTCTCAGCTTTAGACTATCTGTGTACCAAATTTCATTTAAATCGGTTCTGTAGTTTTGGTGTGAAACCGCGACAGACAGAGAGACATAGTTTCTTTCGCATTTATAATATTAGTAAGGATATGTTATGGCTTTATATCTTATACAGGCGTAAACAGTGCTGGTGTTCAACTCTCATAGCCACCCTCAACAAAGGCGTATAATACCGTTTTAAAGTCATGTTTGAACGACAAAAGAACAGAAAACAACACATTCCACCTCTTTTTTCTCAACAATGCTAGGAGCGGTACGTACTAGGCTCACATTACTTACAATTAGTCTAATCTGTGCCAAATTAAAAATCCGGCCGGGTGATTCTAGGTCAACGGAAACTACCATATAGGTAGATTTTCGTCCCAAAACCTATAGGTTACTTCCGGTTAACTTAGAATTGTCAATATTAATTAAAAGCAAGGTCTTACAGCACCAGTAAAGGAAAAATTCCAAAAAATAAAAAAAGATGATAATGAAGGTTGGTGCTGACGAGTTTTCGCGAATATCTAAATCTTTTTATCGTGTTGACTTACGACCTTGACCTCTTTATACACCTAATAGGGACTATAGACCTCAGTATCTGGTATATATTTAAACGTGCTAAGTCCACCCTTTCCTGAGAAAATCTTTTGAGTTACGGAACCCTAAAATAAATCAGAATGTACTGCCACAGTTCGTAATTACAGGCTCAGACGCTAAACCAATTAGCTGAAAACTTCATTAGTGGTTAGAACTTAGGAAGCTCTCTTATTAATTGGCGCAAAGTTTTCAAGTGCCACTATATCTGTGCGCCGCGCCACCTTAACTTACAACCGTGTTGTTTTTACCCGCGACGGAATGGAGAAGGTAAATGCGTTTAAAGTGAGAGGTTATTAGTTTGTATGTGAGCAGTCGAAAGTTGCCATGTATCATCAAAATACGGCTTGACAGATTACAATATTTTTAAATTAAAACCTCTTCACGCTTGACTTGGGAAGTAAGCTGGTGAATGCGTGGCGAGGTCATTACGAAAGGTGTGATCGGGCTTTGCGAACGGAAGTTAGGAGGGAGATATGAGTTAGTTAAGATAGAAAGAGTTACGTTTCGTGTATTACTGTAGGGGCAAGAGAGAGAGGTGCGAACACACATTTTTTTTCTCTCATAGCCAGTTAGGTTTCGTATATAAAGAAGTGTTAATTTAGTCGTGTGGTCTAAAGCACACTCGTTTTTTTTCTGAAATGGTTGGTGATGTCAAATATTTTTAGCGGCAAAGTATTTATTTTTTAATAATTTGCCATTAATAGAGTTTAATGTAGTAGGTACTCATAATAAAAATTATATTTCAGTCTTAAAAAAAGCACAAAAGAAAAAGTACCGCGCCGTTTGTGCAGTGTACTTTAATTAATACTATTAGGACGAGATAGAAATTTTATATTGTGTTAACGTTAACGGAAATTTTATATTGTGTTGATGTTAACGTGTTCAACGTTTTTTGAATAAAATCGGATTGAGTTTGCAAACATGTGTCAAAATAATATGTAATTTAAATCAAAAGCACCAAGGAGTATTGTATTTTGGATGCAAATCACCCCAAAATAACTTTCTACCCGTTTCTAACCCTGTTAGGCGATGAGTTTTAATAAAATACGAAACACGTCTTCTATTAATTCTGTTAAAGAATGTTTACGAATTTAATGTAGATTGGACCAAGGAATTACGTTGTCCCATACAAACTTTGGTCGCGTTTTTCACCCACTTAGGGATAGAATTTCAAAAAATCCTTTCTTATCGGATGCCTACGACATACAAAGAACTCGCCCTCCAAGTTTCAGGTCTCTACGATCAGCGGATTAGGCTCTGCTTTGATCCGTCAGTCATTCAGGACAAAGCATTTTATATATAATGTACAGATAGAAAGAAAATTCAACTACTTAATTGATTTTTATATAAAGCGAACAGTTTATTCCCTCTGGAGGTATATGTAGGAAGGGAAGGGGAGTATTCCTTACGCGAGCGTTTGTTAAACAAGCTTTCTCCATTTCTCACCGAGAATGCAGCTTTTATGAATCGTGCAGCGTTCTTCTTTTATTCGTTTTACAAATTATTGTCCGCATTACGAATAGGAGCTCTAGCTTTGCTCAATATCTAAGGAAATGTTAGGAAACCAAAATCGAAAAGCTAATATTCCTTTTGATGATCGTACCTTTGCGAACCAGAAATTGTCTTTGTGAACACAACTTTGTATAATATATATGTTTGTAGGTATGTATTGTACCCGCCAAAACATTCGAGGCGGTGTTCGAGTTGGTTACGCGAAAACAAACGCGCGCAGCATTCGTTGATAAGACGAACGCTTCCGGTGTCACTCCATTCTTAGTGCAAAAAAACGTCAAGAATTTATTCATATCGCGATAAAATCAGAAAAAGGTCACATTGACTCGGTTTAAAAGGTATACCTCGAGTTTCGGTATAATATTTAATAAAGCATGAAGTTAAAACAATATCTCGGGCAAAGCCTGTATAAAGGTGAGTATAGACTAGAGCATTTACTTGTAACAGAACAACGAGCCGCTCTATAATATTTTCTAATGTATCACCCTTCACGAACCAGACGTCGAGCACGCTCGCCTTTTTGTTACAACAATAATTGTACAAACCAACGAGCATATTGGTGTAACATTTCGTCGAGCCTTTACACGAGAGCGGGCGAACTCTGAATCGTGTATTTTGGTTTGATATTTCAGCACCAATTGAATCCAATAAACCTTTAAAATCACTTGAAGATAGTGCAGTAAAGTTCTTATATTGACCACTTAATTCCTTCGATTTTAAGTCTAACATTAATTGCAGACCTCCACTCCACTCGCTGTGAGCATTACGCCGAGCATTCGCAGGAACGTTACATTACATGGAAATGCTTTGGAAACTGAGCTTTTACCTGTATTGTATCATTCGTAAGAACGTTACATTACACAGAAATGCTCGATAAAATGCTGTAGTCTATATTCACCTTTATGGCAACCAGACAACTGATGAACACACTTACGTATTTCTAAACACATATTATAGCCGCCACGCCGCGCTGTCTGATGTCTGCTGTGGATGTCTGATGATTATCGCGGCAAATCTCTGCAATATGTGTACCAAATTTCATAACTAAACCAACTTAGGTTTAGTAGTTTTGGCGAGAAAGCGCTACAGACAGACAGACAGAGTTACTTTCGCATTTATATTATTAGTAAGGATGAATTACGCCCGGACACAGAACAAAATAATGATCGTGCTCATCAAACAAAGATTTATCCTGGTTGGAATCGAACCCATGAACACCGGTTTAGCAGTCAGGGTCACTATACTCAATAACCACTATACCAACAGGCCAGTCATAAAATATTTGTCCTATATAAATTGGACATAGCTAATTATGTTCCGAGAATATTCATCTAGAATCTCTATCTAGCTAGATATAAGTGTCTAATAAGTATGTACCTTCGTTATTAACATTTCTGAAAGTCATTAGTTTGGTAAGGCTTCAGCTTTCCGTTCTATAACTTGATAGATACCGAGGACCCGCCAGCCGTGATAGTATTAAGCCTCAGTGGCTGGGTCCGCCTCAGACGCGCCCCCGCGCCCCCGGCCCGTGCTTAGCGACTGCCCCACCCGCCCGGCGCCCGTCCGCCACACTCGGGCCCACCTGCCTCCTTCCGCTCAGTAGGTTTCCTTTACTACACATTTGCTATTATCAGATTTATTCTTGCTATGTGTACCTAGGTTTCCTAAATGTATTTACAGACGTTACCTGAATAGTAAATAAAAATACAAAACGATTCCCGAACAAATCAATTTAATTACTTTGTCGCGGCAGATCCACGTTCAACTTACATGTAGGTACAAGGAATATCTAAACTTAGAACAAACATATATAATCACGAAAAAAAAATCGGGAATCGAAACGGCACCGAGTGGCATATGAAATAGTGACCTGTATTACTCCGCTATCCGTGCAGTCAATTATTCCGTGCTCTATAATTATGATCTCTAAAAGATCCCTTGATACGCAAGCTATTTTATAAGTTAAAAAACCGGCCAATTATATATAAAAGCGGCAGAAAAAAAAACACGTTTGTTGTATGGGAGCTCCGTTAAATATTTATTTTATTCTGTTTTGTCGGAGTCTTAGTAATAGGGTCCCGTTCTACTCTTTGGGTACGGAACCCTAAAAATACCTGTAACTGACCCTAAAATTACACAACAGAGGCAAGAATCCCTTTACCGTCCGTCAGTCAGTGGTGTCAATAACTAAGAAACTCGCGATGGCCTTAGATTGAAACGACGACCTTGAGCACTTTACGAATTCGGTCATCGAACCACTAGGCCATTACGAATGTAAGATGTCTCAATTCAATGGATAGTTGTTTATGCGCTAAATAATTTATCGTCGCACATTTGATTAAGGACTTTTTCAGCATGTTCCTTTTTTTTTCGTTTTCTGTACTTTGTTATCCCGAGTTAATATTAAGTTAACGTGTCCACGTGACGGGCCGCGTGAGAGAGCGGGCGCCGAGCGATGGAACCGACCACGCTTAGCTTTGACACGTTCGATATCCTGTTCGAACTATCCATACTTTTATTGGTTGTTATGTTATATAGCTTTTTCATGTTATGCATCAATATAATAATAATATAATCGTCCTTTTTACTTAGTGACTCTTGCGTCACAGTCACAGCCCATGGCAGTTTTCATTCGTCTGCGTTTTGCCGTCTGCCAAGGAACGGTTATGTTTTTAGCGATATATGTTTCTATGTTTGTAATCTCTAGCCAGGAAACATGATCATAAATTTTTTTTTGCTTTTATATGTCTTAATTACGTCGTATGTTCCAAACGGCCCGAGGATAATAATACCTCAATAATCGGATCGAAAACTGGGATCCAACGAAAATAAATCAAAACCAAAGGAAATGTATAGTTTTAAAAAAAATTGGCCTAAATTTTTAAGGCGTACATATTTTTTTTTTAATACCTGTTGCGTATGCTTTCGCTATAAAAAGTTTTATATATGGTTTACAAAATAATATGCTACTTGTAGGATGTTTAATGTAATTTGGAATGAGAGCCTTAGCAGATGTTAATGTAGGCCTTGACAGGGCGGTCAGGTTATTTCACTTTTTACTAATATAACTTGTTTTTTGACGTGCTTTCGTAAACACCATGTATGTAAATTGGAATGGCATAAATTAAACCTTCAGTTCATTCTGCCGGGTTTACGAACGACGGGGTATTAAATAGATTCTACTCACGTATCTTACGCTATTGTCTAATGCAGTTTCATTGCTCGCATTTCTTTTAGTTCAGTATCATAAGGTTTCGTTTTGAATAAATTTAAATAAATAAAGCAACTGAGAAGTATTCTGGAGGCTGGTTGTTTAGTTACAACAGTATTCAATTAGTAGTTTATAGCATAAAGTGTGTGTTGAGGCGGGATCCGTGCCGTCTGTCGCGATTTTAACAACGTGTCGTTCTGTTTAACGATGTGTTCGCAACACAATGGCCGGAAGCTCGTCGGGCTTGACTCATGCATTATTGTTCCTTAGACAATGTATACCTAATAAGAGTTAGGGCTTGGAAGCCTCATTGTCACCGCTCTCACATAATTAAGTGATATCAGGAGCGCGTGGAGTGGCGCCAGCTGTGTGCGTGATCACAGTAAGCGGAGGTTTTGACGTAACTAGGCAGAAATCAATAGTTTAAAATCAGTTCGTCTCGCCTGTGGAATTGCAGTGAGCAGTGGCTACGTATGGCCGCTGCAGGGGCGCCCCCTGAGCACTCTGCGCCTCAGACTCGCGCCCTCCCCCTGCCCGGCGCCACCCTGCGTGATTCACTTCCTCCGAGTTCCTCCACCGCGCGCCCGCCGGGCGTATGCTGCACCGACACGTCACACAATGACACAACCCGTCGCTTGACGGCTTCCACAACTGACATCGTGGCTTGATCCTATATTGAATGCCAAACCCAAATCATAGACCAATTAATCAGTTAATAGCACTGGATGTGACATTCTGTCTAGTTTGTATCTCCAGCAAACGTTTAGGGGTTGTGTAGTATGTTTAATTCTTATAAAACAAAGAATCATAAGATACAGGTTATAACTTATCCAGAAAAAAGACAATTTCAACTTGTTAATTGCTTTAATTTTATTAACTGTTTTGACTGCACACGCATGGATGTTAAAATGAAATCGATGAAATTAGAAACAGTTTCCATTGCGGCAGGACGATGATGGTAGTTTAAAATACTCTGAGATTTTGAACACATCTTCACCAGACGTCTTGAAAATTTAATATTTTAAAATCATTAAGTACATGTCCACCACAATAATAAAATAAATTATATATGCAGTACTTTTGCTATTTTAACGATGCAATGAGACAGTGTGGGTCGTCTTCTAGTCTTATCAGAAATTATTAAACTGTTATAAAGTTATTTGCGTAGAAACATATCTGGAAACCTTACTAGTAATATAAAAGTTCAGTAACCGTAGGCGAGAGAAGAGAGGTGAGAGGGAGGCGAGTTCAGTAAAGTTAGGCTAGTGAGTAGCGGGCTTATAGAACAGTTTACAGAACACGCTACGTCGATGTAGCCTAGGGCTTTATCGATTTACAGACTTTGAAACTAATTTGATCAATTTTTTTATATTTTTAATTGAATTAATTTAGCTAACGATCTAAACGCGCATTTCTTAAGATTGCACGACAGAGTTCCTACCGAGTTACGATACAAAAAAAGTTCGACATCGTTTTGTACGTATAAGTGTATATTTTTAAAAGCTTAATACTTTGTAGTATGTTGATTAATGGCGATATTTTTTTCCAAATCAGTAACGACACAATTTTTATTTTCGTGCCTTCGTCGGCATTCGGCCTCGTTATTCTTTCACGCAGACATTGTTGTCAATGGCATTCTTGAGATCATTGCGTGTGCATGTGTCGCGGTACACTTTAGGGAGAGATAATATTACACAAGACGAATTATTTACTAGGTCGTTATGACGGGATGAAGAAGCCGCAATACCGATTATAACGACTTTTTATAAAATATACTAGCTGAAACGGCAAACGTTGTTTTGCAATATAAATTAAAAAATAGAGGTTGGTGGTGGAAGGGTGAAAATTAAGTACCTACCTACCCTACCCTACGTTACGTCCATACTTACCTCCCGTTCCTACACTACCCTACCTACCTATTTTCTCATTCAGTCACACACGTTACGTACTATGAGATTCTTTATTCGCTAGTTTATACCTACATTGTTAATCGTAGCGGCTCGCGCTTCCCACGAAGCTCACTCGCCGCCACGAGTGCGAGTCGCAGCCTCGCGACGTGTGAACTGCGGAGGTGAGCCGAGTTCACGTCCAACTTTTATGCGGCCAGTAGCTGTCAAAGAGAACTAGACTAGCTATGTTAGTTTACTGAGACAAATTATGTATTTCATGAGACAAAGACAGTCACATAATAAAAAAAAACATCTGACAAGTGCGAGTCTGACTCGCGCACCGAGGGTACCGTACAAAGTTTGCTGACCGTTACGGTTAATTCTGCTAAAAAACAAACTTAACTGTGCGGTTGAAAAAGTTATCTCTCGTACTTCGATGTATGAGACTATTGAATTTCCAACAGTAAATATAAGTTCGTGTGGTGTGGTGTGTTATTGCAAAAAGGAAATTTTTATTTAAAAAAACTATAAATTCACAATTTTCGTATTTTTCCTTTACTCGTGACATTAGACCCAGCACCGGCAAATTTCGTGATTCTAGGTCGACGGGAAGTACCCTATACATTTTGATTCCCTTGGATCCATCTAAGAAATATAAGCAGACGATGTAATATAAGCGAACATCAGCTAGTATAAAATCTTATTCTTCTTGTCATATATAAAAAATCTTCAGTGTTTGCTATCGAACGCCTCCGAAACGGCTTACCCGATTTTTGTGATTGTTTGGTAGGTCTGAGAATAGGTCGTAGGCATTTTTTATACCTCTTGGTATTGTTTTTTTAGACAAAATGATAATGCACAAGAACCTTTGCCGGCAGGTCAGCTAGTAATTCTATAAAATACGGTGACAGTTCTTTTTAAATAAATTGAAACCTGTTTGACCTATATGGCGGCATCGCAACAACATGATTGCTACGATTCGATTTATATCTAACCTACCGCAATTCTCAGAAATTTAATAAACCAACTCTTTCAATAAGGCTTCAGGTACTTATTGAAAACTTTAATAAGTTTGAAGTAGCTAGCTGTAACGTAAGCCTCTCTGTCGGAGTGAAACACTTAGCTATATGTACGTTAAATATAGACATAATGCTTTACGGACGCGTAACTGCTTAAAAGATGACAAATCAATACATTATTGAGGCTACATACATTTTTTATAACTTTATCCTAAGTAGTCTTTATTCCAAATAATTTTCATGTCGTTTACTACTAACATACTTTCTATAGTACAAGTCGCGGGCGCTATTTATAGTGAGTGTCCGATGGAGGCAATTACGTTGTTATAGCGACACAATAGTGAGTGACGGGCCGCCGTACACACGGAGACAGATAAATGGCTGTACTTACGAAGCGCGGCCGCACTTGTGTGATATACACACGCGAATCGACCGACTATGATTTGATGCATCCACTTGACAGATGATATTATTATAGCTAGTTATACGTCAAGGTGGAATTAAATTTCTAAGAAAGCGAATGCGAAATGTAGGTCAGTCAAACAAGTCTTTAAATAAATTAACGGACAAAAGTATTCGAAATAAATTATACCAACTACCATGCGAGCGAGGTATTGAATAGCATAGTATAGTAGTTGACGACCTCCGTGGTCGAGTGGCGTACACACCGGTTTTCAAGGTGTGGCCACCTCTGAGGTCCCGGGTTCGATCCCTTGCCGGGGTTAATGTAGAAAAATATACACTTTTCTACATTGTCTCGGGTCTGGCTGTTTGTGGTACCTTCGTTGTCTCAGAATTCCATAACACAAGTGCTTTAGCTACTTACTTTGGGTTCAGAGCAATGTATGTGATGTTGTCCACATTTATATAATTACTAGCTTTTGCCCGCGACTTCGTCCGCGTTTCCGTCGTTTTTCGTAAAAAAGTAGCATATGTCCTTCCTCACGGTTCAGTGGTTTTGATGTAACAGACAGATTAACTTTCGTATTTTAGTAGAGAAATATAATATATCAATCCACAATACTGTTGAAAAATATCGCAATAAGGAACCGCAGAATATTATTATTAATAGCTGTGCCCGCGACTCCATCAGCGTGTAACTCCTTGTATGTTATTAAGTTAATGTATTGGCGCGATGGCTTATTATCGTATTTCATGTATAAGTTTGGTGTTTCTGTACCGATTTCTATGATTCTTTTTTTATTGAATAGGTAATAATGTTAACTTTTTTTT
The DNA here is from genome assembly GCA_932294365.1 of Diachrysia chrysitis. Taxonomy (NCBI): domain Eukaryota; kingdom Metazoa; phylum Arthropoda; class Insecta; order Lepidoptera; family Noctuidae; genus Diachrysia; species Diachrysia chrysitis. The sequence continues at coordinate 85,919 of OW028641.1, forward strand.
TAATTAGGGATGAGTGAGAGTATTAAAAACGTAAGAGTAAACAAATATAATCAGAAAGCTCCGAACTGCTAAGCTATCGGGAGTTACACGTGTTACATGTGTCTATCTTTTATGGTTGACTCACAATGTCAACCATAAAAGATAGACATATGCAGCTGTTGTGGGATATTTTTTAGATAATTTTATGTAGAACATTTCCGTCATACATGATTTCTATGTAGTTTTAACCATCAAGGCTGCATACGCGAAGGAAGCTTAAAAAATGGAGTAACTTCTCCCGTTTTCCAAACATTTCCCTTCACTGTTCTGCTCCTATTATTGTAGCGTGATGAAAAGTATACTATAACCTGCCCAGGAGTATGAAGAATAATTGTACCAAGTTTCGTTAAAATCCGTCTAGTAGTTTTTGTTTCTATAAGGAACATACAGACAGACAGACAAAAATTTTACTGATTGCATTTTTGGCATCAGTATCGATCACTAATCACCTCCTGATAGCTATTTTGAAAATATATTTGATGTACAGAATTGACCTCTCTACAGATTTATTGTAAGTATAGATATATTTATTTATAGTACCTAAAAGTGACTTGGATATCTTTTCTGGGCTTCTTGTAAACGCCAACGCCACTTGTCGTGATACACGTGCGAGCCCGACATTAAGATGGTACTTATTTTGATCGCGGTATAGCGGTTATCGCGGCAAAAAGTAGCCTATGCACTTTCTCAGGCTCTGGACTATGTGTGTACCATATTTCATTTAAATCAGTTCAGTAGTTTTGTCGTGAAAGACGTTATAAATACGTCTGTCTGTCTAGACAGAGTTACTTTCGCATTTATAATATTAAGTAAGTAATATTAGTAAGGATTAGAATTAATTTACATAGTACTTAGTCCTTGAGATACGATAAGTATTGGTTCAGTCTGTATTTATTAAGTAATTTATTTGCTCTGTATACATGTAATTTACCATCAATAAACCTAGATTAACTATTAGTGAGATGAAATTTCGGCTAATCAAAATATTGTGATGGTAAGAAAGTGGGCGGGTTTTTTTTGCGTCACGTTGCCATCACAGTAGACAAGGGTTGCCAATATTTTGTAAGCGAAATGTAGTATTTCTAGGATTTAACCTACATGAATATAAAATAGTACACTTCAAAAATTTTTATTAATATTTATTAATACTATTTTTATGTATTTGTTGTACTTCTAGAATCTTAAAAATTGTTTTTCTTTCCAATTAAATTGTCATAATATATATTATGCTATTTGGCACAGTTTTCATATAAATGTCGATCGAAAACTCCATTCAATTAAAATATTGTATTTGTGCGTACTCTATAACATTTCTTCAACAGCACGTAGTACATAAACCCAACATATAGTACAATATATTATGGGACGGTTGGCAACCCTACAGAAGACGTGCACATGATTTTCCCTATTAGAGATACAATTTTTTGACTTGTATATGTATAACGAAACGAAACGATCTATTTGTAGGTTATTACTTATAGCCGATATTAATAACATATCCATAGATAGTTTTGCCTACTAGAGATAGGAATCTGACATAATTTGTATTGAGCTTGAAAAAACTGTCTATGGATATGTTATTAATGTTGGCCGTTAGTAAATACAGGTAATCTGTGGTTGAGGCCCAGTGTGGTACTGATCCGTATCGGCAGTATAGTGCAGGCGATCAGCGGACGCAGTGGCAGCTATATCGATCACAGGTTGAAGCACTTGCAGTGGGCAGGGGCGCGGCGTGAGTCACCGCCGTCCGCGCCGCATGCGTCACGCACGCGTGTGTCGTAGCGGCGCGCGGACAGATTCGCGCGTCGCATGATTTAATTAACAGCTAATAATACAGCGACGCGTTGGTCAGCACTCCCAACATTAGGGAATCATTTAGTAAGCGCTACATTGATACATCGACTTACAATTCATGTTTAGAGCTTCCTTTACAATGAGATAACGTCGACAATCTTGATAACCTCTTTTAAAATTTTCCACTTTAGAGTCATCAGGTCTGCTGCTTATTCGTTTTCTGTATAGGATTCTTTGATAACAGTTAGGTATACGATTATTATAATTGTGGAATACAATTTCACCAAGCGACACCGAGGTTGCCAAGTATCTATACTAATCTATACTATAATATATTTTTAATTAGATCAGTTTATTTTATTATTCCTTTTGTATGTATGTATATATCTATACTATAATATATACCAATAGGAGCGGATCTTCAATGAAAAATGTTGCAAAATATCGAAGAATCGTTGTGTGGCTGCGTAAACGGTGAAAGTTACATCTAAATTGTCATAACATCTAATGTTTACTATAAGTTATAAATTGCTGCGTTAATTTAATCTAGGATTCAATTTAATTCCACACTTTATATTAAATACATGTGTGTCAAAAAACATCGTATCATTCGCCTCCTGTTGTAACGTCTACAGTTGTTATAAAACCTCACGGGTGGTTAGGTCATATCATAATATTGAACTTGGCTCTAATTTTACATTTATGTTTTGATGGGATCGTTGATGATGCTAAATGCTTAATTCAGACTATGTGCAAAAGTTGCTTATACGTGTAAGCAGTAGGTCACTTATAGTCACTTATCGGTATACTTTTTAGTATAAACGCACTGCTCGCCTAAGCACCGTTTCACACGACCCGGTACCGGGTAGACGGCGCCGACTATCTAGCCGCTGTGTTTAGCCTTACTTGCCGGATGGCGGGTGGTGCGTAGCATCGGCGGCGGTGCTGAGCCTAGCGTGCTGTTGTTGCAGAAGCGCTGCTGCAGAGCCGGCCGCTGCCGCACATCCCGGACCTGCCCGACGGCGAGCCCGCGCCCGGCACGCCGCAGCCGCTCGATACCGCCAACAGGTGACACTCTCCCCACATAACCTATGTTTCACTGCACGGATAGCCAAGTGGTAACTTTCACCACGCCAATTACTACTATGCGCGACGTGCCGCGGGTTCGATCCCCGCTTGGGAGGGACAAACATTTGTGTGATCCACAAATGTCTGTTCCAAGTCTAGGTGTTCTTTGTGCATGTTAATTAAATGTTTCTGAAACTTCCGCGATACAGTTATTAAATTCACAAGTGTGGGAGCCGATTTATGAAAAAGAAAAACTTAGAACTATAAGTATAGGACCATATTCATTGAAAATGTAATTGTTCTAGTAACAATATTGCCACAATAAGGTTAATTTTAAATATGAACCAATTTAAACGTAACTTGAAAAAAAATATGAAAATAGCATTAGCATAGCACTGTCACGATGACATCTCAATATTACTTTAGATAGGGAACTATATTAATGTCGTTCAGGTATAGTTACCACTTGTAAGATAATAATTAATTAGTTTAAAATAGTAAGTATCTATGAAAATATAAGACATATCATGTCCATTGTTTGTGGATTTAACACATTTCTTGTTATAAGCTAAAGTATCATGCTTGTACATGGAGAGGTTGCTAGAGGTAGTCGCTGTGTTGAACTGAGCAGTTGTTGGTTGTGTCGGCAGATGGACGTCGAAGGAGAACCTGCTGGCGCACCACGAGGAGGACGACCCGCAGCTCTTCGTGGCGCTGTACGACTTCCAGGCGGGCGGCGAGAACCAACTCAGTCTCAAGAAAGGTACCTCCACACTTCAAGCTATTGTCTCTCTGCCTGCAGGTCAACCAACACACACACACACACAACCGCCGTGGACAGCGATGTATCGTACAGCTCACGCAGGCCACGTCACACAAGTCAGCTGCACCTTACGACAAGGTGCAGCTGTGACGTCGTGGTGAGGTTGTGTTATCGTTATCGCCTATGATTAACAAATGCTTGTGTGATAGAAGCGTACGGAAGGTAAGTTAAGTTGGTAAACAAAATGTTACTACAGTAGTATACATAGACCAGCCTTGCAGATATGTGGGATGATGCAGGCTGAAGTAATGTTACTGGCAATCTTTGTTGAGAAACAATTACTGCAACTTGCCACTCTTACCAGCCGGACACAAATACAATCTTAAACAAGTACATTAAAATTAAACGAATAACCCCTGTAACTTTGCCTTGCATTGAGACAGAAGCGGCGGATAATTCATACTTTATGGTATTCTATATTTAATCTGGGTCACCCCTTACGGAAATCTGGTTGTTACTGAACATAAATTAAAAAAAGAACACATCGCCTAAGACCTACCGATATCTCGAATCATTTCTGTCCCGACTCCAGCAGCACACCTCTATCATTATCCTGCAAATTAGGGACAGATTGCCAACAAACCCTTATTCGAAGTTACAAGATTAGGGGTTTTAGTAAAATTAGTTTATTACGTATGTGTAACAGTTTTATCTTCACACTACTTTACTTTTATTATTTGTCAGATATAAATCTCACGTGTTTAAAATATCCATCTCATTGTCATAAGCAAGCATCAAACCTGCCACCTGAGCCAAGGAACATAAAACACTAAACTATATACCTACTTTAGTTTTTAACCCGCGACGGTATTACTTTTCTTACAATACAGTGGAACATAGAACTTCCTCCTTTTTGGAAGTCGGTTAAAAAAGCAGTCACGGCAATTTTTTTACAAAAAATAAGTATTTCGGTATATGACTATTAATATTTATTTATAACGACAGTTTCACTCTGAATTTTTAGTACCTATGAGCGGCGCACCTCCCCAGCAGGCGTATGGCAGTAGGTCGTCGCAAGCCGCGTCGCGCTTAATTACATAAGCATCTACATTGAGATTTTTGCAACAAATAATGAGTTATGAATAGCAATTAGTTTACTGTTTATAATATAAATTAGTAAAAAGTTTGTTCTTTGTTATTATTTATTCTGTGATAATAGTCGTAAATTTTAGCAAAACTACGAAATAACATTAAATAAAAACTATACTTTCATAGTAACCACATCCATGCTAATATTATGAATGTGAAAGTAACTATTGTCTGTGTGTGTCTGTCTGTCACATGTCACTGTCATGTTACTGTCTCTTACAGTAAAAAAAAAACAAATCATTACATTATGAATTAGAACTGAAATAGCATTTGATGGAAAAGTTTAATCCAAAGCATTGGTTTGGGCATATTCTCTAATAACGAATACAACTTGTTTTCTCACTTTTTAGTTCGTATTTTTGGCAGTCCGGTATCAATTTTTTTAATTAATTATCTACCTGCGCCGAATTCGCACAGGTGTGTGATTTTCAAAATATTTCTCTACATTTGTTTTTTATTTTCTTTTATGTACCTTTCAATAAGGAATATAACATTTGGGATTTGGTGTAGGCGTTCAGCAGTTATGGCTTGACCGAGGGAAATCGGGATTAATTTTATGTATATAGCTGTTGCTTGCGACTACGCCCGCGTGGGTGTCGGCTATCGCGGCTAAAAGTAGATTATTTCCTTCCTTGGGATCCAAGCTTATTACGCTTTCACGACTTAACCGCTGAACCGATTTTGATGAAACTTGGTATAAAATAAGCTAGGGTTGGTTCCCAAGAAAGGACATAGGCTACTTTTTATGGGACACACGCTGGCGGAGCCGCAGGAAACAGCTAGTTAAAGTATATTTAAATCAATATTACAAATAACGTGTAAGTATGCAGGTTGACATCAATAATTGTGCAAATTATGCTGTCACTTTTGCAAGATACCTACGTAATAAGTCCGCTTTACGGAAGTAGGTATTTAGCAAAAGCTATCCAGCACTAAGCCAAGTAAAGTAAGCTCACTCATAAAATATCCTACAGCTTACAGTATTTTTTCACGTGGTCACGCTCTGCGATAAATCGCCTTTGTTCTAATTATGATAATGCCGTGTACGCGCGGGGTGCGAGGGGTGGTGGACGGTGCGGTAGAGGGGGAGGGGGAGGGGGAGTAGGTTTCTGTTAGCCCGAGAACAATGGGCGCCGGGGGAGCCGCCTGCGCCCGGCACACTGCGCCACTGTACCACTGCGGCTTATTGTGGCCACTACTACTTGTTGATTGTATGCCAATAATATAGGACAGTTGTAGAATAAACATTACTGGTGTCAGTAGGGAAAGCGCCGGCTCAGTTCTATGCGGCAATTTGTTTTTTTTTAATACTGCTTAAGAAGGCCGCTTTAGCTTTAATTAAGGGGTGCAAGCAGTTACTTATATTGCTTGTGCTTCATATCCTAATCACGGGATCTAATTACAGTTATTTTTATTTCATTAACCTGTTATAATGCTTACTAATATTATAAATGCGAAAGTAACTCTGTGTCTGTCTGTCGCGCTTTCACGCCAAAACTACTGAACCGATTTAAATGAAATTTTGTTCACAAATAGTCTAGAGCCTGAGAAAGGACATACGCTACTTTTTGCCGCGGTAATATAGTTTAAATTAAGTAATCTAAAAAATCATTCATACCACGTTGCTAACCACCATATTCGAGGAAACCATTTAATGTTGTCCAGAGCCAAACACATTTCCTTAAATATAAATTTTAGGTTTTATCACAACCCAGTACAACACATACAACACATGAATACAGGTTGTAGTCTGCACCTAACGCATCGCAAGGGCTTTGATGAGGGAGGAAATCACGTTAGTGCGAGATCCTCGCGCCGGAGCTCCCCCCCAGCCCCCTGCTGAGGGCTGGGGGTGGGGAGGGCCCACCCTGTATGTATGTTGCAGGATTACTGTGTACACTGTTAGTTACGCATTGTAAGGAATACACCAACTGTTGATATTGGAAATTGGAGTAAATAATCTATCTAAAGTAAACAAACAACTTTTAAGCGGCAATAGCTTAAAGGTTAGGGTGACGGCCTTGTGATCGAGGTTGCAGTTTCGAACCCCACAACATCAGCAACACTCCAGACACAAGCATATTTAGCTTAGTTAGAGGGGTTAACAAGATTGTTAGTAATGTGAATTCCACCCACATTGCTAGAAATATACTTAAAAAATAAACACGAAAGGGATTGGGAGCTTTGTTCGACCGTGTTTGGAGCGCAATTATATTAATTCAGATAAACTAGTCAGAAATGTGTACTAATCTAGACACGCGGGAGCGTGTCAAGCCAAGTTCCAGTAACAGAACTGGCGAAGCTGCACCGTGTGTAATATTACACGAACCATTTGGAGCCACTTTTGACCCCCTCATAACTCAAAAACTATTTTACATAAACATGTCAAATTTCGTATATGAGAACTAGCCGAATCAGACCTTAGGCTACAATATATTATCCTAAGTTATAAGGAGAAATTATATTTTATGTTGTTATAAATAGCTTTCAGGACTGACCATTGAACTTGGCACCCATTGAGATCTCACTTCTTTTGTCGTTGAAGTCAACAACTAAGGCATATATCATAATTTTGAACTTGCTCTCATTTTACATTTATGTTTTTGATGGGATATACATTTGTCGACAGTTTATAATGTTGTGACTATGATTATAGACTAACGATTTTTCCCATCTGGCGGCAAACTCGCCTATAAGATACATTGCGGGCTGAAGGTGGCACTTGTAGCTTCTGAATTCTGATGTAGCTGGCAAACGTGATCACTACGACGATAGATGCATATATACACATGCGTTGTTATGATATTACGAGGAGCTTACGGGCGGGCGGTGGGTATTAGTAGTATGGTTGCAGTTGTTGACACGCTCCTCGTCAGGCGGCAGCTTAGAGGAATGAATAAGTAAACTATAGAGCGCGCATATCGAGTATAAACTTTATGGAATTAGTATGAACATGTAAAATCGTAAATATAGTGTCAAAACAGAGCGCGCCGTTTTATTAAAACTATCTAAAAACACTAATAATATCGGAACCATCGGTATTTTCGCATAAACGTCTCTCGACGCAAGGAAAATCACTTAAATCAGTAAACGAGCATAAATTTAGTATTTAGCAAAAATTGTGTTTACGCTCGGCATAAGGGGCAGCCAGCGATGCGCTCGCTCTATACTTGTCTATGTTTACCCTAAGGGCGGCAGGCATACACAATATCATGTTTGCCATGTTGGTACGCCTGCAGCTGACGCGCTGCCGCCCTGCTCCGGGCTTGAGACCGCGATGTGCAAACAACGAGCACGTTAACTTGTATGTACCTTTAGAATTAAGGGAGAGAGTTCTCTGACAACTTATTACGACAGAATATAAACTGGAACACAATCATTTTATACTAGCTTACGACGGTTTAGCGCTGCCGGCATGGATTACAGTTAAAAAAATAATCACTAACTTAGAATATCAACAGACTAACTCTATACGAAATATTATTAAAATCATCAGTGTGGTTTTATCCGTGCAAGCGTAACAGACGGAAAATCTGAGTTATATTAATACTAGCTGTTTCCCGCGATTCCGCCTGCATGGATGTCGGTTATCGCAGCAAAAAGAAGTCCATGTCCTTTCTCAGGCTCTAGACTATCTGGGTACCAAATTTCTTTGATATCGGTTCAGTAGTATTGTCGTGAAAGCGCGACAGACAGACAGACAGAGTTACTTTCGCATTTATAATTAATAAGAATTTATAGTTACTATTGGAATGACTTCGAGCTTTAAAAGAATAATTAGCGTTTAACACATTATTGTCTAACATAATTCCAAATTTACTGCTTACTCAGAGACGTTAATGTAACTATTAAGTATTAACCAAGCATTAACTTTTATTAGTGTGTCATTCATGAACATTTCCGCGACTATTGCGTTTCGTTTGAATACTCATTTTTTGTTATTTTTAACCGACTTAGGAGGAGGTTCTAAATTCGACAGTTTCTTTTTTGTATGTGTGTTATGCGATACGTCCGGCAATAGTGTTTCGATTTAAAAAAATATCTTTTCCGCGATAGCTCAGAACTGGTCCCATATACATTTCATTAAAGTCTGTCCTTTTACATTTATATGTAGGTAATCAATTTATTGTCATAAATAATGTCACGACTGCAGTTTGATGAGTTTCTAATTTAAATGATAACTTTAATATTCCTTGTCTGACACACTAACGTCTAACTACAAAATTTATGCGCGAAATGCTGCGGGTTCGACTCCCGCGTAGGACAAATGTGTCTGGACGCACGTAAAACGTCTTCGATAAGTATAAGTATATTGTCTTTTCTTACGGCTTAGTCTGCACGCCGGCACGGCCATAGCATCCCGTGGGAAGTTTGGTCCACAGTAATTGTGACGATGTCGTGTTTGTGTTGCGCAGGCGAGCAGGTGCGCATCAAGAGCTACAACAAGAGCGGCGAGTGGTGCGAGGCGCACACGCTGTCGGGCGGCGTGGGCTGGGTGCCCAGCAACTACGTCACGCCCGTCAACTCGCTGGAGAAGCACTCGTGGTACCACGGGCCCATCTCGCGCAACGCCGCCGAGTACCTGCTCTCCTCCGGCATCAATGGCAGCTTCCTGGTCAGTACCACACACACAGGGACACGCGCACACACACCCACGCGCACGCTCACTCACGCACTCACACACACACAGGGCTAGACGTGTACTTTTAAATTTTTACCGTCGAAGTGTGTTTTAATAGAGGGTTTAAATTCTTGCGAATGAGCAGGGTTAATGCCGCTTGCATACCTTTAAAATACTTCGTAGAAAAAGAAACGGTATGTCCCTATTGCGTGCGCATCTCGCAGCTCGCATATCTAGTATCGAATTTGTTAATTTGTGATAAATACTTTTGGAGCACCAAATCTCAAGTTCTAAGGTCCTTATATGAAATGCCATCCAATGGCCAGCATCACTACTCGCTATCAGCGCCTCAGTGTGTCTCACAGCGAGCGCCGGTCGTGCTGCATGTCGCCCGCGCCACCGCCCGCTGCCTCCCTGTTCTCTCCGCGCGGCCTTATTATGTCCAACTTGTTTACTGTTTAGAAACTGATTTGTATGCTCCACCGTTCAAGTTTTATCTTGAGTCGGGAGCTAGGAAATGTTTTATAGATAAAATTTATCTATTCTATATGCCGTAACTTGAGAACGACTTTACCAATTTTAGTCATGATTTTTTTAAAGTTTTCTAATAATTTTGTTGAAGATTCTTACGTAAAAAAAAAAACATAAGTTACCGTCTTCTATGAATGTGAATTTACCAAACAGCGGGGTTTTTTTTAAACTTAAATATAAAATTTGCAGCTCCAATAGAATATACACAGCTAGGACAGGACAACGTATGTCCTGTCCTTAACTAGTAATCTTTGTAAAGCTCAATACCAGTAGTTTTCATGGAAATACTAGTTGTTAGAATTGGGAGGAGGGTCAGCTAGTATTTGATAAACTTCTTCTGCCAACCTTTGTAAAGCTCAATACCAGTAGTTTTCATGGAAATACTAGTTGTTAGAATTGGGAGGAGGGTCAGCTAGTATTTGATAAACTTCTTCTGCCAACCTTTGTAAAGCTCAATACCAGTAGTTTTCATGGAAATACTAGTTGTTAGAATTGGAAGTTACTTCGAGAGATTTTATTCGAACTAATTCTTAACCGAGTACAGACAGGCCGTGATCATGAGTAGTCACCTCTTGCAGAAGGTTATTTCACTCCTCCTCGAGGTTAAATAAAATAAAGAACGAGAAAAGAATATCCTTCAACGCCCACATCAAAGTCTGGAAGTCTCGATCGAATGATATGCATCCCACACAGCACACACTCTAACAAGAACAATCAAACTCATACAAATAAGCGCGCCTTCGGTCTGAATTAAGCCAACTTCGCACAATTGTATGAGTTATATTGCCCGCTCTGTTGAGAGAACAAAGCAAATCAAGGACAGCAGACGCCCGCTTCCCCTGCAGAGCCTGAAGAGCCGGCGCAGCACACCGCCTATCGCGTATCTACAAGGCGAGCTGGGGGCTAAAAGCTTCCCTTTCTCCTCTAACCACTGACCTCTTGCTTAATACTTTTCGCCAGGACAACTTCTTCCCTGGTGAATCTTAACAAGAAGACTCCAGTCGGAAGTGGGTGGGTGGTGGCAGAAGTCTTTCGCGAGTTCGACAAATGTGACGGCGGTGTCCGCAGAAGACCAGTCTATAAAATAGTGTTATTGACGCTGAGAAAAATTATTTTAAATAATTTCCTCAGTTAACGCGTTATGGTCACGGCTAATGCACAGTAATGGTATACAACTACATACATACATTTTTATGGTCTCCATATGTGACGTCCTGTCCCACCAAATATTATGTTTCTCTGTAGAGAAAATATACTGACTAAAAACATTTCACTACTTTATGAAGATCTATACGTTCCTCTCTCTATTCACCTAGATCAGCCTTTCCCAAAGTGGGCGATAACGCCCCCTTGTGGGCGCTGCAGGCCTAAAGGGGGGCGGTAAGAGACTCAGAAAAAAAATCAAATCTCCGCTAATATAGCTCAAAATAATTAATTTAATTCGAAGTTATAGTGGTTTTTAAGTTGGTGAAAATATGGGGGAGCTAAAGAATAATTTATTCTCAAAGTGGGCAGTAGACAAAATAAGTTTGGGAACCCCTGACCTAGATCCTCAAATATAATGACAACTAATTTCCGAGTAAGGGAACTTCAAGTTTGAAGCAGCCAGGGCCAGCCATCATTGATTCATGTTTATGCAAAGTTAGATACTTGTAAAAGAACGACACTAATCTGTTTCCTATTCCCAAACTATGTTGAGGACATTCACCTGAATACCATTACCATAACATATGGAGTCACTGCCTATTACAATCTCTATCCCTTGGTACTATGGTATATGGTATGGTATCCTTGGTACTATCAAACACCAGGAATACAGACTAAATGGCTTTCCGTGGCACGAGGATTCGCAATCGATAGGCACCCATCCAGCTGCGGCAATCGAGATAGGTCAATCTTTTTTTTTTTTTTTTTTTTTTTTTTGACGGGGGGGAAATCCTCATGGACTTCCTCCGCCTGGGGAGAGGCGGAGGGGCGTGCCGGACTCTTACCGGCTAAAACCCCCCGGTGTCTCCTCGCACGTGCGCGCGGGGCCGCGGGAATCCAAATTCTTCCGCAGCCCCGCACCAGTGCCGGCCCGGTCTGCCCGGGCCTCGTCTCCTGCACGGGGTAGTGAGGTGTTAACTACCCCGTGCATCGTCTCAGAAGCGCGCGCCGACACCCGCGCGCGCCTCCGCCTCGGGTCCATCGAATACGGGGCGGGGACTTCCCCAAGTCCCTCGCCCCTGGACCCATTTATGGGGGGCGGAAAAGGGCGTTATCCGCCCTTCCCCTGCGCCCGGTGCGCCTTCTGCGGCCCGGGAAGGGAGTGGAGATCTCCCTTTCCCGTTCCGCAGCTTCCTTCTGCGACATCACGTCCTCGCAGAAGGACACCACCGCGTCCCACGACTCTGCGCTGCCGACCATCCTCCGCACTACGGCCGGCAGCGACAGATCGCCTCCAACTTCCTCTGTGAGGACACGGCGCTGCTCCTCCCAAGCTACACACTCAGAGAGTGTGTGTTGCGCCGTGTCCTCCCCGCAATGGACGCAGTGGTGGCACCGAGCGTCTGGCTCCCTGTCTATGCGACACAGGTACTTGCCGAAGCAGCCGTGCCCCGACAGCACCTGCGTCACCCTGAACGACAGGGAGCCGTGCCTTCTCCCGAGCCAGACGTCGAGTACTGGCCGGATCGCCTCGACGGTAGCGAGGCCGGCGGCAGGGCGCAGAAGCCTTTGCCGCCATTCCGCCACCAGGACCTTACGGAGCTCATCTCGGCGCAGCGCGATCTGCCGCTGCGCCGGTCTCGAGCCCCGTGCCCGCTCTTCCTCGCGCCATCTATACAATGACGCGAGTACTTTCGCCTCTAGGTCCCAGGGCGGGGATCCGGCCAGGACGCAAGCCGCCTCGTAGGAAATCGTGCGATACCCGCGGACGACCCTGACGGCCATCGCCCTCTGCGGTTTGCGCAGAGTAGCGAGTGTTCCGGCCGCCAGGTCCATCGCCCACACAGGGGCCCCATAAAGGGCCATGGATCGCACGATCCCCACGTACAACCGCCTACAGGCGGCGCTCGGGCCCCCCAAGTTGGGAAGCAACGTTGAAAGCGCGCCCGCTGCACCCATCAGCTTGGGCGCCAGCCGCCGGAAGTGGGGTCCGAATTCCCATCGGCTGTCGAGCACCAATCCTAGATACTTCATGGTGGACTCGACAGCTATCCGGGCCCCGCTGATCACAATGTGCGATCCCGGCGCCGGCGCCCGTCGGGGGCCATGAAACACCATGGCCTCCGACTTGTTTAGGGCCACCTCCAGGCCCAGGCGCCGGATGCGGTTCACCACCTGTGACACCGCAGCCGTGGCTAACAACGTCGCTTCCCTGTGCGAACTCCCCCGGGCAGTGACAAGCGTGTCGTCCGCATAACACGTCAAGTCGGCGCCCGACGGGAGCTCGCCTCTCAGCACCCAGTCGTATCCGATGTTCCACAGGAGCGGTCCCAAGACCGATCCCTGTGGAACACCGCACGACATGAGGTGCCGACCAGCACCGTCACGTCCCCGATAGGTGACGCACCTACCCTCCAGGTAGGCCCCTACCGTACGGCGGAGGTAGGGAGGCACGCGATGGTATATCAGTGCCTCCCGAATACAACTCCAGGGTAGGGTGTTAAATGCGTTGGAGATGTCCAAGGACACCGCCAGCAACACCCCACCCCGGGACACCGTCTCCTCCGCCAGGCTCCTCACGCGCATGATGGCGTCTATGGTGGAGCGCCCCCGACGAAAACCAAATTGGTTGTCGTCCAGGTCCGGCCCTTCTCTGTACAAGTGGCTGACGAGGCGATCTGCGATAATGCGCTCAAAAAGTTTGCCCGCCTCGTCGAGCAGCACTATGGGCCGGTACGCGGACGGCGAGTCCGCGGGGCGCCCCTCCTTCCTGAGCAGGACCAGTCTCCCCTCCTTCCACACACTGGGAAACTGACCCCGCTCGAGGCATGCCGTGAAGAGCCCCCTCAGCTGGGGCTCTAACTCCTTCAGGGCCAGGACGAGAGCTCGACCAGGAACTCCGTCGGGTCCGGGCGCTGTGTTCTTAGCCCGGAGCCGCGACACGGCCGCTCTCGTCTCTGCCTGCGTCACCTCGGGGAGATAGGTCAATCTGTGCCAACCACGAGCCCCGTAATGTTGGCCGTGCACACTGGAGTAACCCTAGCGTGTTCGGCCAGACGAGGAGAGGTTAAACATACTTGTATACTAATAAGAGATTAAATTACAACATATTCAGAAGAAGTCTGAATGTGTTTTAAGCTGAGAAATGTTACTATAGTATTTACTTTCTTAACAAGTTTTATTGTTACACTATTTATGTACACTTAATTTCCAATAATGCTTTTACTATTTTTCTCTTCGCTATCTAATATTTTGTTTCTTGTGTTTGTTAGTTTGCTTAATACTTATTTTGTTAATTCGATGTTATTGTAGCGTCACCTATACCAATAATGTACACCCTTTGGGTATGTTATAGAGATCACTGTCATGTACATATGGGCGGCGCCTGATTGTACTGCCATCTAGTGGTCAATATGGAAGTTACAAACTTGTCAATACAGCAATCTTATTGTAATTAATATTACTTAAGGATTAATTTTATCAGTTCATTAATTGTATAATAAATTGTAGGCAATCTTTTGGATATTTTCATATTAACTTAACTTTATTATTTTAAAACAAAAACATTTTCACTCGATTGTGCTGCCACCTAGTTTAAATGATTGGTTACTAATTACAACAACAGTAATGCAATTGGCAATTTATAGTTAATTATTAGTTAGATTAAATAATACGGGTCAAATAATTGTAATTTACAGTTTATAATTTATGCTGGACAATTTTAGTATTTCTCATATTTATATTAATATGTTAATAAATAGTTTAAGTTAATCACAAGTTCTGTTGCATCAATTTATTTTACTATTTCCGCCCCAATTTATAAAGATTGTTAACTAATTAAGTTAATTAAGATATATTAAAACCTTGAAAGACCAATATTTATTTTATATTGTTTTTCATTAAATTGTAAAGAGTAAATAGAGTTATATTTGTAGTAAACAATAAAATAAATATGCAGTTGACCGAAAGCCATGTTTAAAGGTTGGTTGCGATAAGTTTTGGGGGCTCGCTCTCTTGCATCTTGGACTCGCTAGCAGGCGGGTGTTCGCTGGGTAAATTTTGTGTTCCTGTCTTGGTCAAGTATAACCGTCTGTATTTGTAACTAATTTAGAAGTTTCATTGCGATCTTATGATGGATCCTGGGGAGTGTTCTGGGGACGCGCCGACACACACTACCAGCTGTTTTTAATATTACCTGTAATAACATTAAATAAATATTCTATTATATTCATAATTATTTAAAACGAAACGGTTTACTCACGCATATTCTCGGGATCGCCCGACTAGTTTCAGACTCAATAGGAGGCCCTAAATCATGAGCTGACGCAGCGCGATGGTGTCGCTAGGCGAACTGTCAGTTCGACTCGCGACCTCGTTTGTTTTAAATACTCCTCACGAAAGTTACTATTCTATTTAGTATGTAGTCTGTTGTCCATAAAGTCAGCGTGTATGCTGTATATGAGAAGTGTAATATATTTGATGTTGTGTGGTGACGGCAGGTGCGCGAGTCGGAGTCGAGCCCGGGCCAGCGCAGCATCTCGCTGCGGTACGAGGGCCGCGTCTACCACTACCGGATCAACGAGGACTCCGACGGAAAGGTACAACTTGTTAATACGAATACGAAATTCGACTTTTTAGGATTTACAACACCCTTTGCCACAAATGACGTATCATAGAAATACACGCTGATTTATTAAAAAAAATTAGAGACCAAATTACAATAGATAGGAGACATTACGGCTGCAAACAACAAAAATATCTTTATATTAAAATATCTTTATTTGTAAATTTGTTCTTAATGTTAATTGTTTTCTTATAATTTAGAGAGAAGAGAGGTAGAACTATATAATTTAGTTATTTATTATTTTTTTGTTACACTATATTAGTACTCCGATATTGTGAATGCTGTGTGTACTTATAATAGGCATACATATGAGAAATATTATTGTAAATAAATTTAGCCTATAGAATAATATGTAATGCTGTTGGCATACCTATAAATAAATAAATAAATAAATAGAAGTGGTTCTAATTTAGCTTGCAAAATTTTAACCTGAACAAACATACATAATTTGCAAGTTAATTAAATCCTTTTAAAAATGAGCTAAAGCTGATTTTGTTTATTGTAAATAATGAAATTTTGCAATGGTAATGTTCATAAAGTTTATAAACGTGACATCAAAAAACCTTTTGGTGGCTTTGTTTATTTTAAACTGACTGGAGGGGTATAAGTAGGTTTATCCTGATAATTTAATGGAAACGAGGATTATCTGGCTAAAATTGCGGAAAGCTCATAGAACTTTATTTTGGGGATCTCTGTCTTCTTGGGGATAGCCCTAAGACAATCTACAGTGGCATACGATTGTGTAACAATCTGTATGTTTCCGTGCAGGTGTACGTGACATCGGAGTCGAAGTTCGGCACCCTGGCGGAGCTGGTGCACCACCACTCGGTGGTGGGCGACGGGCTGATCACGCAGCTGCTGTACCCGGCGCCCAAGCGCAACAAGCCCAGCGTGTTCCCGCTGGCGCCGCCCGACCACTGGGAGATCGACCGCACCGACATCGTCATGAAGCACAAGCTGGGCGGCGGCCAGTACGGCGACGTGTACGAGGCCGCCTGGAAGCGCGGCAACATCACCGTCAGTACTATACGATATATATCAGGATTATTAATTCCGGGCTAGTAATAGTCACAGATCTGATTACCTAAGAATGAATTTTGTTATTTATAAATAACTAAGTGTTTCCCGCGGCTCCGCCCGCTCTGGTGTCGGTTATCAAGGCAAAAGCAAATCTGTCGATTTTCTGATTATCCTTTTAATCACTGGCAAAATATTACCTCGAATTTACCTTTGTAGTTTGCTTAATGTTTCTATAATTTTACAAAAAGGAACACTGTATTATTAATTTTGCAAAAACGCCTATTATTAAAGAACATATCCGGAGGTAGTTATGTAAAGCAATAATTAATTAATATTCACTAATTAAACGCCATTGAAATTATGTAAAATAATACTTTTTAGTACAATACAAATATGTATAAACCATTAAACCATGATATATCGTGTACAAAGTTTTATTTACGTCTGTATGATTGTTGTTGAATCTTGAATGTTCCCGGCATTGTTAACGTGCGTGACGTGTGTGTGACACAGGTGGCGGTGAAAACGTTGAAAGACGACACGATGGCCCTGAAGGACTTCCTGGAGGAGGCGGCCATAATGAAGGAGATGCGGCACCCGAACCTGGTGCAGCTGCTGGGCGTGTGCACGCGCGAGCCGCCCTTCTACATCATCACGGAGTTCATGTCGCGCGGCAACCTGCTGGACTACCTGCGCTGCGGCGCGCGCGACGCCGTGCCCGGCGCCGTCGTGCTCATGTACATGGCCACGCAGATCGCGTCCGGCATGAGCTACCTCGAGAGCCGGTCCTTCATACACAGGTACAACTATACCACCTCACGCCCGTCCCTAGATCAAGCCAAACTACCTATCAAAATATATCCAAAATAATAAAAACTTAGATCCTTATTAAGATTGTTAGCAACGCACTAAGTCGAGGGCCAAACCCCACAGAGGGTGCCCTTAATGAACGTTGCTGATGTAGTTAATTTTTCTATTGCTCTGGCTGGAGGTCCTTAAGGTTCTCGCCAAAAGTCCGGTGAAGCAGTCAAAGCCTGCGCTCATGCTAACTGCGTAAATCTCTTCCAAAAAAAAACAACTATATCATCTGTCTACACATTCACCAAAGCATACACCATTATCAATGGCAGTAC
The DNA here is from genome assembly GCA_932294365.1 of Diachrysia chrysitis. NCBI lineage: Eukaryota > Metazoa > Arthropoda > Insecta > Lepidoptera > Noctuidae > Diachrysia > Diachrysia chrysitis. The sequence goes on from OW028641.1 coordinate 103,807, forward strand.
GCCATAATACAATAGACATGTGCCCTACTTTCTTTTTTAGTGTTCTTAAGGTAGATCAATGTATTTTATTGGACACGTATTTTTTCTTTTTCCTGCAAACAACAAATGAGCAAAATACAGTGAATGGAAATTTCGCGTTACGTCACTACGTGCAACAATTTTTACGACGGCGTGGCGTCATACTCCCCTACTGCTGAACTTAAAAGCGCTGTATTTTTGTAATTGTTGTGATAAAGGAAAAAATACGTGGCTAATGTATTTTTATTATCTAACTGACGGACAAAAGAGATTTTTTCTTTTCACACCCAGTCAACATCCTATTAAATGTATTGCTTTTGCATTTGCATCCGCGTAAGCCTGAGGCTTACGCGGATGTCAGACATTGAAATAAAACAATTTTGAAGGGATTTTATCGCGGTTTATATCGGACAGTGTGCCTATGACCATGACACCTGCAAAGGCGTCGAAACGTCGGGAAGAAAAATCTAAATATAAACCGCGATAGAATCTATTCAAAATAGTTTTATTTAAATATAATTAAGTGGCACATAGAGCCAATAAAGTCTTTACTAATGCTTAATATAGTTTTGTGGATTGAACATGCGTCCATTATTTAAACACTATCACTTATAGTAGAATACTAACAAAACAATTTCTATTGAGATGAACCGATAACTGCTTTTACAGAATTTGTATAGGTTAACTTTGTACCGAATATATCAATGTAATTATACATTTTTTTTTATTACACATGGCGGATTTGTAACTATTTCTTTTTTATTACTGATAAGCACGAAAATCATAAGTTGGATTAGTAAACGTACAAGTTATATCGGCAATAGAAATGTGTATGTTACCTTATAAAATAAATAATGTCGTGACAGAATTTCGGTCACCACGTATTCTCTACGCGGGAATATTTCAGTGCACGAATGTGTGCGCGAACACAGTTGCACTCTCTATTCCTTCACTCTCATAGTACGATAGGACGGCAATCCGGCACGACCGGAGAAAAGTCCGTCCTTAAAATAAATCACTACTAGTCACGGTTTATAAGATACAGCCCGCTGACAGACTGAAGGACACATGGACAGGCAGCGGAAGCTTAATAATTAGTGTTTGTGATGTGGTTTTTCTTGTCAGCTAGGTCAGGAACTTTACAGGGACTCTTCAATGATTGTTATTTATTTATGATAATAACTGAGATTTATTTTTAGGGTACAGAAATAACGTATTTAATATATAACGACTAGTTAGTGCAACGCGCTGTCGTGGCTGTCTGCTGTCTGCTGGCCGTCTCACCCCGCCTGCCGTTGCCCCCGCTCCCTTGTGCTTGCCTTCCCGTTCTCCTATTGGCTGTTGACACTATAGTCTTTGTTCGCGACGGTCACGGCGTATAAGCGTGAACATGGCCCCTGCCTTGGAAGCACCCGCTTCCAATAGAGTGTAGTGGTACCACGAAGTTGATCAGGAACCTCCGACATCATCGTCTGGTAGTAAAGGACATAGCTTAGTGTAAGCCCGTCGAATCAGTCCAGTCGTTGTTTTGATGTCTGCTACTCTGGAGATGCCATCGTTTCCAGTGAAGGTACTTGTGACTCTGCCCAGGCGCCACTTGAGTGGTGGCAAGTTGTCCTCCTTTATGAGAACAAGGGTATTAGGTTTGATGTCTTGATCCTTATTTTTCCATTTAGTTCTTGTCTGAAGCTCACTTATATATTCCTTAGTCCATCTCTGCCAGAAGTGTTGTCTAAGTTGTTCCACTCTTGCGTAGCGTGACAATCGTAGTGTTGGCGTAGTCGTGAAGTCGTCAGAGGCTGCTGCCGTGAGTGGACGACCGATAAGGAAATGCGCCGGCGTCAGTGGGAGTGAGTCGGTGGGATCAGAGGACAATGGAGATATAGGACGTGAGTTCAGAATAGACTCGATTAATGCTAAAACTGTACTGAACTCCTCGTAAGTTAAATGCGCATTACCCACCACTCGACGAAGATGATATTTGCAGGACTTAACCCCTGCCTCCCATAGGCCACCGAAATGAGGTGTATACGGCGGAATGAATGAGAACCTAATGTTTTCGTTAGCCGTATAATTGGTAATAGAATTATAGTTATTGTTTAAGAACGAACTAAATTCCCTGGCAGCTCCTACGAAGGTTTTCCCATTATCAGAAACTATCTCTGCAGGTTTACCTCGTCTAGAGATGAACCTTTTTAAAGCGAGTATGTAAGCTTCAGTAGTTAGACCAGTGACTAGTTCCAAATGAATGGCCTTTGTTGAAAAACATATAAACAGACAAATGTAACATTTTTCTAATTTAGCTCCTCTCCCTTTACGGCTAAGTATGGACAGTGGTCCAGCGTAATCTACACCGCAACGATAGAAAGGAAACTCTGATTCTAATCTCTCTACTGGTAAGTTGCCCATCTGAGCCTTTATTGTTTTGCCTTTTATGCGAGTACAGACAACACATCTACGGGTTATCTTCCTAGACAAATTTCTACCACCTACTGGCCACCACTTTTCTCGTATAGTAGATAAAAGTAGTTGTGGCCCACCGTGTAGTAAACGGTGGTGTTCGTATTTGAATAAAAGTAATGTGAAGTTATGTTTACTAGACAGTACCGCAGGATGTTTCTTATCAAAACAAAAGTCAGGAGAATTTTTAATTCTACCGCCGACCCTCATTAGGCCTTGTACATCTAAGAATAAATTAAGACCGGATAAATTACGATTACATTTAATTGGTAAATTGTTTTTTAAACATTCATATTCGCTAGGAAAAGATTCCTTTTGTGACAAGCGACATAAAATGATCATTGAATTATTTAGTTCCACAACTGATAACGCACCAAACGCTCGGTTTGACCTTAATTTAATTCGCGTATTTGAAATAAAACGCAACACATACGCCATTGTGCGTTTTAAACGACTTAAAGAAGAAAATCTGTCGAATAAATTTAAGCCTGGGTCTACTTGACATTCCATTGCAACAGTATTTAATTTAAGCTCGGGTAACCCGTTAAAATCAATACTACTATAGACAGACGTAAGACCTTTTTCCCAATGTGAATTAGGTTGACGTAAACAACTTGGGCCGTGCCACCATAAATCGGATGTTTGAAGCGCATCTATAGGGATACCGCGCGAAAGTAAATCTGCAGGGTTTTGTTTACCATTTATGTGCAACCATGAACAACGTTCAGTTAGCTCATTAATTTCTACGACCCTATTTTGAACAAACGGTTTTAAAGAACTCGGTGTTATGTTTAGCCAACCTAACACTGTTGTTGAGTCAGACCATAAATAAACCTTGCTAAAGTTAATTTTTAGTGTTTTAATTATTCTGTTATATAATTTTGCACCCAACAATGCACCGCATAACTCAAGGCGCGGAATACTAACCGGTTTTATCGGAGCCACTTTGCCTTTCGCACATAATAGACGCACAGATAACGCATCGAGTGAATGATTATCTATGTATGCACGTATATATGCGCAGGCGCCGTAAGCGCTTTGCGAGGCGTCACAAAAAATGTGAAGTTCAAACTGTTTGTTACCGTCGCATACATTGCCTATAACATGGCGAGGGACGCGTATTTTGTGTAAATAACTTAATTTATAAATGAATTGTTTCCAACTTAACTCAATGTCTTGCGGAATAGGATCGTCCCAGTCAATTTTACATAGCCATAGTTTTTGTAATATAATCTTTGCAATGATGACCGTTGGTGCTAACAGGCCTAATGGGTCGTAAATTTGTGAGACGATCGATAAAATACTTCTTTTGCTTATGACCTGAAACCCCTTTTGATCTTCAAGTTTTGTTATAAAATGTAGTTCATCACTCGTGCTAAACCAACCTAATCCTAAAGTTTTATTTTGACAGTTTTCTCCTAAAGACAATTCTTTTGATGAACTGTTTGCTTCGATCGTGTTTGAAGCGTCGTGATTAAACACCCATTTACGCAACGTAAAACATCCCGAACTTAAGACTTTAAAAACACGGTCGCATATATTTCTTAATGTAATTTTGTTATCGTGACCCGTAATGAGGTCATCTACGTAAATGTCTTCCTTGATTACTTGCGAAATGACTTCATCATTGCATTCTTCAGCAAGCTGTCTAATGCATCGCATGCTGAGGTACGGCGCGGAAGCGGTGCCGTATGTCACCGTATTAAGCTGGTATATACCGAGCGGATCTGAAGGATTTTCTCTCCACAAAATACACTGCAAATTACGCTGATCAGGCTGTATAAGTACCTGCCTAAACATCTTTTCGACATCGGCGCAAGCAATGTAACTGTGTTGCCTAAATCGTAATAAAATTGCGAATATGTCATTTTGCAATGTAGGACCCGATAATTGAATATCATTTAACGATTTGCCACTGGTTGATTTTGCGCTTGCGTCAAACACCACTCTTAATTTAGTGGTGCTACTGTTTTCCCTAAATACACCGTGATGCGGTAAAAAGTAAGTAGGAGAAGAGTATGAACTAATACGACTCATATGTCCTAGATCTAAGTATTCTTGCAAAAACTCGCAGTACAGTTTTTTGTACTCCGGGACGCGTGTTAGCTTACGTTCGAGTGATCGGAACCGGTTCTCAGCCAACGTGAATGTATCACCTAATGAGTCAGCTGACTCGTTTAGCGGAATGCGCATAGAAAATCGACCCTTATCATCGCGTAATGTGGTACTAGAAAATAAATTTTCGCATGCACGTTCCTCCTTAGAATAATTATTAATAGTGGAAGGTGTAACTTCTTCTAACTCCCAAAATCTTTTTAGTTGTGTACTAAGCGTTTCTGTAAAATTACACTGAATCTGATTAATGTGTGAATTATTTATTTGTATTGGGCCCGATATAATCCACCCCAGCTTTGTGTTCTGGAGACAAGGTCCTGCAGGTAATCTAATTAACCCTTCGTTTAGTAAATCCCAGAATAAATCTGCACCGATAAGAAGCTGTATTTCATTAGGCGAATAAAAGTTTGAATCAGCTAACGTTACATTATCGGGAATATTAAAATTAATATTTACGCTTAGCGAGGGTAACTGTGCAGTAATATGAGGCAAAACTAAACATTTTAAGCGTCTGTTGTAATCGCTAGTTTTGGACCTCAATTGAATTTCACATGATTGCGTGGATTGTGTGACACAATGTCCTACGCCTCTGACTTGAACAGTGGACTGTAACATTTTAGTATGTAGCTTTTTGCATAAAGGCTCAGCAATAAAACATTGCTGACTCCCACTATCGAGTAATGCGCGAATAGTGTGGTATTTATTATTGCTGTCGGCGACCTCCACTAATGCTGTGGACAACAAGACGGGCTGTAACGTTAACGAATGACAGCTATTATCTTGTCTGTTAGACTCGTGAGCTACCGAATGCAACAACGCGGTCTGCGAATTGCCTGCAACAGGTTCATCCCGCGACGTTGCTTGTGATGATTCATTGGGTGATTTAACGTTACAATGAAGTAATGAATTATGTTTTGAGTTACATTGTTTGCAGGTTCCAAACCAACAATTTGTATCAGTATGACCGGCTCGCAAACAATTGCGACAAAGCTTTTTTTCATCGATAAAATTATACTTATCATTTATCGATAAATTTAAGAACTTGTTACATGAGTAAAGCGCATGATTACCATCACACATGTTACAAACGCGAGAACGCATTGAGTTTCTAGATGTCTTATTATTACGGTTCTTGTTTAATTGCGTAGCAACGTAACTATGAGTGGTATTATTGTTTTGATTCGACAGCGGTTTTTTAGAATAGTTGTCGCCTGTTTTATTGTTAGAGACCTTAATCATCTCAAGCATGTCTGCTCGGTTTCTAAGGAATTTAAGGAAATCATCTAATGTAGGTTTTACAAAGGTACCCTGTAATTCGTTATTTAAATTCCCCTTATAATTTTCCCATTCCCTTTCCGTAGACGCATCTAATTTCGATCCTATAAAAAAAATAACTATGGAATCCCATGACTCCGTGGGTTCACCTAATATTTTTAGCGCTCGAAGGTTTCTTAAAATACTGTCAATTAGTTTCCTAATTAGTTTCCTAGTTCCGTTGGTACGCTTCGATCACGAAACCCTCAACAAGTACAAGTGAACCGGAACCTGAACAAAACCGCTCACCATTCCTTTTACATTATACAGGCTGTTACCGAAAGGGTATGTCAATCCAAAAGGGGTGAAGATCACATCTAGTATAGAGTTAGTTTACGAAATTTCAGCTGAGAATGAGTTAATTAATTAATGGATATCTAATTTTACGCAACAATTATTCGAAACACAATTCATTAAACATTCAAATTCGTACATTAAAAAAAATATTAAACACGAGTACGGGCCACCAACGACTTAAAAATGAGGTACTTATTTGAAAAAACTATCGCCTTCGCAAGACGTTCGGTCTATCTATCCAAGTGTGACAAGGACAACTATAGATCCAACTAAAAGTCTAAGTAAAAAGTTATAATTAGTGATTTTTCTGGCGACTGTTTCCTCCTTTAATGTTGAATAAAATTAAAAGATATTTCATATACTGAATAAGAAGAATATAGACTATGCCTCCATGGCTCTTTTATGCCTCTGAGAATAGCGATAGAAATAGGCAATTTTGAGCACATTTGGAGGGTTCCAGTTGTTTCAATGTATGTGCATGTTTCAATGTAGATCACAATTGCTCACTGGCTAACTTTTCGAGCAGTCAGTTTGCAAAATCATGGCGTAAAAATATTACAATCGATTTTGTTACTGATTCCAAACGAACAGAATCTTTCTTTCTTATACAAAAAAAAAACAAGTCAATGAATTTTACATAAATTTCGCATCATTACTGTAACACATTAAATGATCAACCATGTGTTTTATTTCACATGTATTTAATAAACACTTAATATTATTTGAGTAAACATTGTCATTATAAACAAACGTATCGATTGCGCCATACTTATACATTGTTATTTACTTCGTAAGAAGATATGTTGTTTAAAACATTCATTGAGTTGTCGGCCTACACAATGTTTGCGTAAGTTTCGATTTCTCGAAGCATGTGTGACGTATCTGTTCTTCAATTAACATTAAAAATTCAAGTTTAATCAAACAATCTCAATCATCATTAACAATCATCTATGTTGGAGCCTCACAGAGGTAAAGCATGTTTTCATAAGTTAGCTATAGGATCCCTACTTTAAGTCAAGTCGTTAACGGGAAAAGAGAGCTTCAAAAACTATGAACTGCGACGTTTTGTCAGAAACAGGAATAAATAAGTAAACTATAGAGCGTTCAATCAAGTAGGAAATGTTGGCTTTAGTATGAACATGTAAAATCGTAAAATTTGTGTCAAAGCAGATCGCACTGTTTTATAAAATAACTAATAATATTACCCTAATAATATCGAAAACATAGATATTTTCGCATAAATGTCTGTCGTTGCACGAAAAAACACTGAAATCAGAAAACGAACGTAGTATAATCAGCTAAAAATGTGCTTGCGCTCGACAGAACGTACTACTAGCGATGCGCTCGCTCTATGATTATGTATGTTTACTCTAAGGGTATGGGTTATGAACCTCTGAGATGCCACAAACAAAGAAAATTATAATAGTCACATAAATATGACCACCTATGTCAAGGACAAGGGAGGCAGGCTCCGAAAATCATAACATAACCCCCAGTAACATGTGTGTGTGTTTGATGTGGAGTCATGTGTGTGTGTGTTGCGCAGGGACCTGGCGGCGCGCAACTGCCTGGTGGGCGAGAACCACCTGGTGAAGGTGGCGGACTTCGGGCTGGCGCGCCTCATGCGCGACGACACGTACACGGCGCACGCCGGCGCCAAGTTCCCCATCAAGTGGACGGCGCCCGAGGGGCTCGCCTACAACACCTTCAGCACCAAGTCCGATGTGTGGGCCTTCGGCATCCTGCTGTGGGAGATCGCCACGTACGGCATGTCGCCCTACCCCGGCGTTGACCTCGCCGACGTCTACCACATGCTCGAGAAGGTAATGACAGACGAACGGTAATCTCAATAGTTTATTAAAATAATAATTGAAATATAAAAAACAAAGCTAACGAAAACGCGCGCGCGTCGCTCGCCCCAACAACTCCGATTAGTTTAACAAAGTGTGTTAGTTTCAAAACAACAAAGTACTATACGTTTTTGCATTTCTTAGAATGGAAACTGCTTCGGTAGTTTAATAAACACGTTGCGTAACACGCTCCCATTGTGACGGGGGGCGCGCGCGGCGGCACGCGGCGAGGCGCGCGCGCCCCCCTCCCGCCCCTGCGCCCCGCGCCCCCGCCCCCGCGCCCCGCAGCAGGCACCAGCAGCAGGACCCCGCCCTCCACAGCGGACCCGGGCGCTAGCAGTGCGAGGCGTCCGTGCACAGGTGCTTCTTGCAGAGCGTGCACTGCGGCCTGCTCACCGCAATGCGTGAGAAGATCTCCGAAGCCGACAGCTCCTTGCTCAGCTTACTGCACATGGAGTACGACACCGTCTTCTTGGAGAAGTCCTTGGCGGGCACACACGTGCGCGCGCGTACCGGCCCGATCTCCTGGCCCGTCTCCACTGCAAGCCAAACAACCCACGTTACTAGGATACGCGGCGCCGACGCCAAAACATAGTAGGCGGGACGTGACGTCACTCACCTAGCTTGGCGGACTCGGACGTGATCACGATGCACAGGAACGCCATACCTGGGATGTAGCAGTCGATGTTCGGCACCTGCGCATGCATACAATGTTAAAATCAGTACAAGTCAAAAAACCACAATCATTCCCCCCCCCCCCATCCTTCCCTCGACGATTACACTTACCGTGATGTTGGCGTAGTCTGGGTGGTCGGGGTCCCAGCACCCGGGGTGGTCGAACGACAGGCAGTTGTAGCACTGGATACCCTTAGTAGTCGGCGACACGAACTTCTTGGGCTTCATCTTTTTGTGCTTGCCTACAAACATAATATTGACATTATAACGTAAAAATTTTTCCCACAAAACGTAAACCACTTGCACTACACGCGAACGATAAAAAGTTAGAGCCGCGTTTACATAATAGTCGCGGCGACAATTTGAAACAGTATCTAATGTTAGTAAAATGCGGTGATATGGTGCGTGAGGCTCACCGAGCACGGCGACGGAGAACAGCAGGAAATAGACGAGTGTGTTCTTGAAGGCGATCATGTCGGAGAGCGGTGCGAGTGCGACTGCGTGCCGAGCCAGCGCGCGCGCCGCGTTTATACCCGCCGCCGGCGTGACTCGCGCGCCACACGCGCACAGGGTGCTCCACGCCGCGCGACACTAGGCCGCCGCGGCTGCTGCGCTCCCGGAACACGCGCGCTCCCAGCGCGGGGCGCGGGGGCGCGCCGACCCTGTTTGGTAAACACGCGCCGCGCCGGCCACCAGTTGATGTAAACTCCCCACATTTATGTAAAGCCATGTTGTTATTTCCGCGGCGGAATTCTCGCGGGTGACATAACTATTGTGAACCTCGGCGCGCCCTTCGTGTTATCGCACGGCCACGGTCGCCGCGTGACAATGTAGCCAGCTCTCTGGGAGCCGGCGGCTGTTGATCTAAGCACATCCTTTCGCCATGAATCTATTTGTAACGGTTCACGTGGGACGACCGGCGCATAATATATATTTATGTTAATATGTTTGCAATAGCGCATCCCGCTGTATATGCGCAGTGGTGACAAGAGCGAGACATATTTGTTTGTATATATTTGTAAACTAATTGTTTACTTAGTGCTCGATGCGTACACTAACAGCTCAGATATGTGCACTCGCGCCCTCCCCCTCCCGCAGCTGAACCCTCCTCGCCCCGCTGTCGCCGTCTGTCGGGGCCACATAGTTGGCCACACTTTGTACAACTATTGTTGCTTTAACATCACTTAGTAAGTTAGTGTCAGTGGCGGCGTCATGTCGGGCGTGGCGGGGCCGCGGGTGAGTGCGCCCCCGGGTGAGTGCGCCCCCGGGTGTGCGTACGACAAGTCTAGTATCCAGGAAATTTCGGAAAATCTCAAGTTACATTTGTTGTTATTGAATGTAATACGCTTTCGCTAAGCATCTTGTTGCCAGATTGAGTATTTTCAAGGAAATATTCTGTTGCATTGAACTGTCTTGCAAAGAATATGACGTCATCGTCATTATACAGCTAACTTAGTAGGAAAGTTGATCAAGTAGTGCGTGGGTCAGCGGAACTCATCATTCTGATGAACTACGTGCGCCAAGTTCAAGTTCCGATACAAAAACATTAGAATCAAACGAAAATAAGGAAATGTTACTAAAGTGTTGGTGGCGAGGCGGTTCTTGTCTAAGTTTTAGGTTCGAATCTATGCGAGTAAAGTCGTCATGAAATATTAATCCTTACTAATATTATAAATGCGAAAGTAACTCTGTCTGTCTGTCTGTCGAGCTTTCACGCCAAAACTACTTAACCGATTTAAATTCAATTTGGTACACAGATAGTCTAGAGCCTGAGAAAGGACTAAGGCTACTTTTTGCCGTGATAACCGACATTCACGCTAGCGCAGCCGCGAAACAGCTAGTATTATCTATATAACAAACTAAACTCGATGATTAGAAATGTTTCAGAATGATCATAACCTACTAATTCTATGGAAAAGGAGGATTTTATGTCGTTAAGATAAATGAATGTTTCTATTCAGCTAATTATATAAATGTAACTTTAAGCTTTTGTTAATGAAGATTGAATACAAGAACCTGTTTTTATGTCTAATGATAATATTTTTATTGAAATAAGTCAATGAAAACTGTAGAGACCGCAAATCTTAGAATGGCTTGATTTGAATGAGAATATCTTCGCCTTTATTTCGAAGCAGTAAGGTTGATTTTTCTAAACTCCTTATTATGGTTTCATTCCAAGTTGTCCATGCTATCTTGTGGCGTGAACCACGCAACAATGCAGCAAACTGCGCTAAGAATGCTCTGCATTACATAAAGTTTCGATTGTTCTCCTCACATATATACACAAGGCTAATCTGTACCCGAACAAATATACAAAAGCTTATCGTTCGTAATATTTCCACTAACACAGTCCTACGCGCCATTTCTATAGTGTTAGACAGGGCATTCATTCTACTTCGTTTCCATCCTCAAACTAGGCTGAACATTTTTTGTGGGAGCGATTGTGTCGCGGAAAGTTTCACAAACATACAAGTCACATAATACAAAGAACACCCAGAACATTTGCGAAAAAAAAATCACACGATTTTTTCTCTCATGCGGGTATCGAACCCTCAAACCACATGGCGAAACGGGGTAAATGCCTCTTCTCATATAGACTACAATGAGCATCGATCTCGTCGCTCGCCTACTGTGCGATGCGATTTCAGATGGAGGAAGTTTATATTTCATCATAATGTGTCCCGCTCTCATCTGATTTTCCACCCTGACCTAGTGAGGCTGTGTTTGTTATTATCGAAGCATTGTTCGTACATGTTTATTAGAGCTCGTGTGTGAGTGCCCCTAACTTGATGTTCCTTGTTCAAAGTTTTGAACGATACGTCCTACAGATCGAATTAGACAACTGAAGCTTGCTGCTATCCGATGCATAAAAATGGTTTTTTAAGCCTAACATGTGAGTCTTTCACATCTATAAATAAACAATAAAAGTACTAAATATTTACGGAAATGTACGTTATTGTTTCCTGAATTCTATAAGTAAAATATTATCAAAATAAATGTTTCATCATTATATTGTGAAGTAATGTTGTTATTAGTTGTCAAAATAAACAAGACGTGGAAATGCTGTATTTATCTCGGCTTGTGAAAAATGCCGTGAGAATGTTGCAAGTTGATGGTGGATTTGATTCGATTTGATATGATTCAAGGTTTTTGCAAGATATGGGTCCTCTCGTGCCTCGATCTCGGTGAGACATGAGCACTGACCTAAACTATCTTTACGTGAATACTTTTATGTCGAAAGGCAGAAAGCAGCCCTTATGTCGTTATGTATTGTTCATGATTGTCGAACTGCAAGTGTTATGCAATGTTATAGTTACGTCATCGTCACAATCAACCACGGTTAATCGAGTGGTCTAGAAGCCAGTGTACAAGACTTAGCGACAAGGTCACTACATACAGAGCCTACATCACGAGGCTCGCTGTTGCTACGTTGTACTCCATTACCACGAAACGCTGTCGGCCGATGTTTATATGATGCATCATTAGTCTTTTGTTTTTATTGAGTAGACAAATATGTAGGCTTGGACAAAACAATGAAGTCACTACAACTTTCTTTGTGCGTGCATTGTTTGTGTTATAACGAGCGCGAATGCGTGCGCCGAGATGACGATAGTACGAGCTGTCATCGTGGTGTATCATGTCTTAGTATAACATCATTGATTAAGTGACAGCGCGATGGAGCTGTACGTAGCATCTCTCATTAAACCCTTATCCCAAAAGCCCGCTTTTGGATCGGTTCCTGTCATCACTTTAATTTTGTATCTGGCTGTGACATCGTAGCTCCGAAATGGGTAAATCTTTTTTTTGGTTTGGAAGTGGATTGCGTCTTTGTTTTTCTTGACTTTCGTCTTTGTTTTTCTTGACTTTCGTCTTTGTTTTTCTTGACTTTCGTCTTTGTTTTTCTTGACTTTGATTGAGAATATTGCTACCAACTTTTTTTCTTCGTCTATGTTGACCCGTTGCATGACAAAGGTTTAACTTGCCTCCACGATTACTTATCTTATTTGATCATAATTTAGGAAAATTTATTCAGCCATTTTAAGTTAATCTAAGGAGTTTTTTATATATAGTTTTTTGATAACCAACCATATCGAGTATGGTATCAAAATAACGGGTTATTATAAATGGTTTGCAAAAATATATGCAACTTATTGTATGATTAAATGTAATTAAGAAAGAGAAATGACAAAATGAAAAAAAAAAAACTTTAGCAGGGCAGTCGGCTTTTTTATGTTTTTAGGGTTTCGTACCCGAAGGGTGCCAACGGGACCCTTTACTAAGCCTTCGCTGTCTATCCGTCAGTCTGAACTGTAACCGCTAGGGTTAAAAAAATTTCAGGTATATCTGTTACCGCTAAAATCACAAATTATAAAAATAAATAAAAAAAAGGAGTTCCGTATTCCATGAAATGGTACGGAAATATGCGCGAGTCCAACTCGCAATTGGGCGGTTTTTCTAATACAACTTATAATTCGAATGAAATGTGTTTTAAACCCATAAAACAACGTATCGTTTTGCATTCTCGTCAAATTCAAGGAGGTAACTATGCTAATGATTCTCGACAAGAATCAATAATAAAATATAAGTAGGTGTATTTTTCGTTTTTCTAATTTTTGGATATCGTGGTTGGGACAAGCATTTCAAAACGTGACCGTGTTGTTGTTTGATTCTGTTCTTTGAAAGAGATATATTCTGAAATACTGACAAACTTAAATATCTATAAAAACAAGTATGTATTAATTAATCAATTGAGCAGATAAAGTAATTTTATTTGATTAATTATGTCTTTCATAACAGCCTTCTGAAATTTGACGAGAATGCAAATCGACACGTTGAATTGAAGTAATTATTTACTATGTGTATTTGGTGGGTTGTAACGGTTGGTGCGTTGTCGCGCGCAGGGCTACCGCATGGAGTGCCCGCCGGGCTGCCCGAGCGCCGTGTACGAGCTGATGCGCGGCTGCTGGCAGTGGAGCCCGGCCGAGCGGCCCACCTTCCGCGACATCCACCACGCGCTCGAGCACATGTTCCAGGACAACTCCATCACCGAGGGTCAGTACTCCACGCTACCACGCAACGCAATCCCGAGTAACAGGAAAAAAAGTTTTTTTCTACAATGCTTGGGTCACATAAATCATTGGATTGTGCCTACGTTTACACTCAGCCCCCACCGCTGCTGGAAATATATGCCCTAAATACTTCTGCGTCAGTATCCACGTAAGTGAGTGTTCACACTCAGCCTTCATACTTCTTTACCGAACGACTTGCAACAATGGCGGACGTCTAGTTGTTGCGGCGAAAGCATTATGTATGCTCAGTATGTTAAACTATATACGTGTTTTAAAAAAAAAATAAGGAAATGAAAGTTGCGGTCGTCGTCAAAGGAGATGGTGGATGAATTATTTAAAACTATGTTATGTCATTTATTTGTTTTTCCGACAGTTAAATTTATTATTAAAACACATTACACATCAATATGCGTCACATTGAACAAGACTTCTTAAATGATAATTATAAATTAAAACTATGAATTAATAATAATATAAAGAATAAAATACCAATTTACTAATAATTTAAAGTAAAAGTTATATTTAGTACAGAGTGATAATAATTATAACAGTTCAGTTTAATACATTTTAAATGCCTAATTATCATGATAATATGCTAAAGAACAATTGTCACTTTGTACCGGAAAATATCAGAAATTGTTTAGCCATAAAAAGTCAAAATTGCAACACTGCGTCCGCCACAAATGTGCTGAATGTAAACATCCCCGAATAGAACAACCCACAATATAGGGCGCGCCGGGCAGTGGCAGAAGCATGAGCGGGCAGCGTAAATTACCTGCTAACATTCTCGCGCTGCCCACTTCCCTGTCCAACAGAGGTAAGTGTAAACGGAGGTCAGTGTCAACCTTCAACCTTTCCTGTATAATTAGTGTATTGAACATGAATATACATGTTGTGTGTGGTGTGCAGAGGTTGAGAAGCAGCTGCAGGAGGGCGGGTCGTCGTGCCCGGGCGGCACGCCGCAGATGTCGCTGAAGAAGGGCGGCGGAGGGGGCGGGGCGAGCGCGGCGGGGGGCGGGGCCGGCGGCGGCGACGCCCGCGCCGTGCAGCTGCGCCGCCCCACCAACCGCCGCGGCAAGCAGGCGCCCACGCCGCCCAAGCGCACCAGGTACACTAGCCAACCGCTAATATTTATTTCACCGTTTTTTGTCACCGTGCCTCATCCGGCTCTCCTCGCAGAATGTGCACTGATTTCTCAGAGCAGTCAATTAAAATCTAAAATCAATTATTAATTTCATTGGTTTGTTCAGTCGTGCATAAATATAACTAATTTGGTTTTTACTAAAGATGTCATGTCCTAACGTTTTATCCTCAATATCGTATTAAAGGAGCATGATCATATGTACATGTCCATTGCACTAACACGTGAGTAACATGGTGGTCGGCGTGTCCGCAGCTTGCTGTCGTCGTGCAGCTCGTTCCGCGAGTCGCAGTACGCGGCCGACGAGCACGCCGCGCTCGACGACCAGCTGGCGTCGCTCAACGGTCAGTCGGACACGCACACTAACACACAGACAGACACGTCATGCTTACATTATAAACTCTCTACAGAATATTCGATTAAGACGTATAAGAAGACAAATAATTATGTAGATTTAAAAACAGCGCCATCTATTTTCCAATAATTGGGTATTTGACTACTATCAATTTATTTATTTATTATAAACTTGCTGTTTCCCGCGGCTCCGCCCGCGTGGATGTCGGTTAACAAAAAGTAACCTATGTCCTTTCTCAGGCTCTAGACTATCGGCGTAAAAGCGCCACAGACAGAGACAGACAGAGTTACTTTCGCATTTATAATATTAGTAAGGATATTTCTTTTAATAGTATTAAATTGAAGCAAACGTGCGCAATAACATCAAAAAATATATACACGAATACAAAAGTTATAAGTTTTTAAAGTTGACGCATGTTCTATGTTCGCAAAACTTTTTCAGCCCCAGATTAGTATGGAGAAAATAATAGTGACGTCACATTATGTTATAGCTCTCGCTGTCTAATTAGCAATATTAAAATGATTGTAACTAGTTTAAACTGAAAGTAATTAATCTGCCGTTTTTACAACTCGACGTAGTTTGAATTTATTTAATTTTAAATGAAATGAAAAAAATCTTGTCAAATACCCATTTGAATTGAAATTGTTTGGATTTTTATCAGTTGCTTCTGTATGAATATTACAATCACTGCGGTCCCGAGAGACCTTACCTACTGCTCCGGTTAGCATTGTTTGCGAGACTTCCTCGTGGAACACGAGAACAACACAGAACAATCAACTTCCGAGGGAAGTAGCGATCGTTCGATGAAATTGTCAGTATCGCAACAATCGGGGCGGGTCAAGCGATAGTTCATTAGAAACCATTTGTCCATTTCCAATCTATTGTCAGTTTATAATCTCTACTGTTATAAGAATAATGAAAAAAAAAAACTCAATTCAAATTTATTTATGTATAAAAAAATATATAGTATTGTGGCTACAGCGTCGCCCGCTATTAAACTTGTAATACTATGGTCGATCAGACATAACATCCCGGCATTATCATTAATGTACATTATGTTACAATAGTGTGCATATTATAGCATATAGGTTTAGTTATTATTAATTAAGTCATTATTGTCGAGAAGAGCTCGACGGCTGGCAATACGTTACGTATGATACGTGTTTCTGAATGAAAGAAAAATCGTCGGTTAATTGCTATTTCCTTACAATTTGCGCGCTGGATAGAAATCCGATGCACTGGTAATGGTGGTCATTTGTGTCCGTGTTTAACATGTTGCGTGACACAGTCAGTCGTCGCGCTCGTCTCTTTATTCGCGAGACATGTTCACGTCATCATGTCTGAACATGTTCATGTGTGTGCCGGCTCCAGCTATAAGTATATATAACATATGACATGCCTCGGTTTAAACTAGCGTTTTCTGTTTGTTTGTCCGCTCGCTCAGGTGTATAGCGATAGGTTCTCACACTTTGTAAGTATACGAAGCGTTTCGGATAGAAAGTGTACCTAAAGTATTTATATAATTAAATAATTATGTATATTTATTTAATCGTTAAACTCCTGAATTACCTAGATGAAATATAAATATAAACATTATATGAATGTATATTATATATGAATGTTGATAACTAGATCCTATTAAAGCCGATCGGTGTTGTGTCGTATGCGCAGGCGCAGGTAGATGGCGCAACGAACGAACTACTTTTCCAGTAGCATTATGTGCATTCATTTATGCATACAATAATAGGATTGGAAGGGATTTAAACTAAAACTTGGTCGTGCCTGTGATCGGCGCCTGCGCATTCGATGCACCTCTCATAGCTACGTATATACATAACGTTACCATTACATTTTTTCGCGTGGTTTGGTTTAGCATACAGAAAACAGAGCGTAATCGGCTTTATCTTAAAACGGTACAAAGTAAGTATCCCTAAACTTATCGATGCGGGATTGGCACTATTCGATTCGACCAATGATCGGGAAGCAGTCGAGCTCATGGGGTGAGCCTCAGTCTCGTGATACTTTGTATCTACTATCGTTGCAATTCGCGCAGCGGCTAGTACCTATGTGGTGTCTGATTGACATCAGAGTGCGATTGGTTTTCTGTATGTCGCTGTCGCAGAGAGCGGCCGCGACGCACACGTGCGCTCGTGGTCGCGAGTGTGCGTGCGTGTGCGTCGCGCATGCGCGTCGCGTGGGGATGCCTGCGTCACGCCGCGCGCCCCGCCCGACTGCTTGCGTCGCCACCGTATCCGCTGCTGTACGTCGCTGAACAGTCGATGCACAATTTGACCGCTCATGACCGCTCATGACCGCCAGTTGCCGCAATCACTTTAACTGCAAAACCATAACTGATTGTCGCGATCAATGTTGACCGCGGCAACCTACAGTCAAGTGTAGTCATTTCTTTCCGCGGACAAATTGTTCATCGGCGTTCAACGCATTACAAGGCCGCGGCGCGGGAAAGTCGGGAGGGACGATTCATAATATTTTTTGAACTTTCGATTATTATATTATTATTATAATCCATAGATATTTAGTTTTCCATGCACTTCATTTTCTTATCTCGTAGTTTATAATATACCCGGTTCGGTAGGGGTGTGGACGACAAGCTCCACTCCTGTTGCCACTAGACCTCGTAGTTGTTATATCCGAGTACATTATACTGGTAGTGGATGAACTCTTTATATTAAGTTTAGGTGAGAGCGACGAACACGGCACGTACGTGTCCGTGTGGAGTGTCCGTGTGTGTCGGTCGCGCAGGCGCAATGTCGTCGGCGTGTCGTGTCGTAACGCGTGTGTGTGTGTGCAGGCGGCGGCGGGGGCGCGCGGGGGCGCGAGGCGTCCTCCGAGGGCTCGCTGGCGGAGGGCACGCCCGACACGGACGAGTCCGGCGGCGAGCCGCGCCACCGCAACAAGCGCCGGCACCACGCGCACCACGCGCCGCACGCGCACGCCGCGCTGCACCAGCCGCACGCCGCGCCGCACGACATGCAGCAACCCAAGGTACTGCGACCAGTACATTAACGACTTTACTGTCGTACTGAACTAAATATACCTGAAATGTAATATTTTCAGCCTGGAGTTCAAGTAGCAGCGTTAGAAGTACAGAATGTGAAGCGAGCCATCAACAGATACGGCACGCTGCCGAAGGGCGCCCGCATCGGCGCCTACCTGGAGTCGCTGCGGCAGTCGGGCGGCGGGGGCGCGAGTACGCGCGAGCCGCGCGACGAGGCGCGCTCGCTGTCGCCGCGCACGGCGCGCGCCCAGCCACACATGATCCGCTCCAACTCTTCGGGCGGCGTGACTGCACCAACGCCTGCCTCGCCCCGTGCCTCCCGCGCGCCCCCACCGCTGCGCTCGTTCGCAGACAGCCCCGGCAAGCCGCGCCCCCGCCTGGCCGAGCTGGAGTTCCCGCCGCCGCCACCTGACCTGCCGCCGCCGCCTGAAGACGCTCAGCCGCCGCCACCGCCGCCGCCGCCCGACTGCTGCCGCGATGCAGGAACCGACACCAACGAGCGCCTGCACGAGCCGCTGCCGCTGCCGCCGCCACTCGGGCACGACCGCGACGACGAGAAACTCGCCAAGAAGAACATGAAAGAGATGCTTGAGCTCAAGTTGGTCGCCGAGATTAAGGAGCGCGCCGACAAAAAGAAGCACAAGCTGAAAGAGTCGCCGCCGCCCGACGACCTGCTCGAGATGCACACCTCGTTCGGGGACCCGGTGACGCGGCTCGTGTCCGAGCTGTCCGAGAGTCTCAACATGGAGGCACTTCGCCGCCCCGAGCGCAAGGCCGACCGGCCCGCCGCGCACGACGACGCCAAGGAGACCGTGTCGCCCATAGACCTGAAGGCTAGTCTCAGGAAGACGCCCTACAACAACAATGTGGATCTAAAGAATTTAGAGACGAAAAATACTGATTTTAAATCACAACTGAAGAAAGTAGAGACGAACAAGAAGATGGCGGCCGTGAGCAAGGACTCTGAGGAGTCGGGGCGCTCCATCATCGACTTCAAGTCGAGGCTGCGGAAGGTGGAGGGTGGTGCGGCCGCCACCAATGGCACCGGCAAGAAGCTGGAGCGCTCGCCCGACGAGGCGCTGGACGGCGACCGCAAGCGCTCCGAGAGCGGCTCGCTCGACACCAGCGGCGGCGACGACGACGACAAGCGCCGCAGCACCGGCAGCATCAGCAGCCTCAAGAAGCTGTGGGAGAACAAGGAGACCGACGAGCGGCTCAGCCCCAAGGCGCGCGCGCGCGGTGACGAGTCCGACGCGTCGCCCGAGGAGCGCGCGGGGGGCGCGGCCGGGGGCGCGGCGCGGCGGCGCGACGACAAGCCCGCCGTGCCCAGCAAGCCGCCCGTCAAGGGCAAGCCCAACAAGCAGGGCATCTACGCCACGCCGCTGCACCTCGCCGCCGACGACGCCGACGACGCCGACCTGCTCGCCGCGCTGCGGAACACCCTCGATTGGTGCACCAACGAGGTAAACACATCAATATTTTCATTTAAAATTTTAACCTCCGACCTCTGTGGTCGCTCACTCGGATGTCCCGGGTTCGATCTCCAGACAGGTCTATGTAGAAAACTCACTTTTCTACATTGCCTCGTGTCTGGGAGTCTGAAGTACTTTCGTAGTCTGTGATAACATTATACAAGTGTTTTAGTTACTTTCATTGGGTTCCACATTTAAAATAATATGACATGAAAACCTTCTAAAACAATAATGATTTTGTTAAAAATCAAATGGTTGTTATTAAAATAGTAGTTGCAAAGATTACTTAAACTTTAAAAAAAAGTGAGAGTTGAGAGATGCTGAGATGCAAGATAATTTAACGGCGAATAGAAATAACGACGTTTGACTTCGGCTGTCGCGGCGCGACGGACTTAGTCATTTTGACTTTGCAGTCAACCTGATCGCGACAACTATTGGTCATTAATGATAATTTTTGGATTTGTATAACATGCACGCATTATATTTGGATTAATTTACAAAAAATAGCTATATTCTTCCCAATCTTAGCTAACAAGCTTACAAAGAAGTAGGTTAAAAATGGTTGAAATTGCACAAAACCTTATTTTAAAACAAAATTTTGGTTTTTTCGTTTTTTAAGGTCTGCTTTTAAACTTTCAAGTCAGCAGGTACCAAAATAGGTGTGAAGGTCTCGACTATTATACTTCATACTCACGCTTCTATCTATGGAACACATTTTTTATTATATATTATATTATGTAGAATAAAGAGTAGTGGCTTGATATAAGGGTCCGGGAGCGTAATTATTTCAAGTAGGTATTGCGCGTGATTCGGTAATGTAATTGTTATGTATTGCGCGCAGGTGCGTCGCGGCTGCGGCGTGGGCGGCGTGGGCGCGGGGGGCGCGGGCGGCGGGCGCGGCTCGCTGTGGCGCCTGCAGACGTCGGAGCGGCTGGCGCGGCTGGGCGCGGCGTGCGCGGCGGCCGCGGACGCGCGCCGCTGCTCGCCGCCGCTGCGCCTCAAGCTGCGCGCCGCCGCCGCGCGCCTGGAGGGCGAGGCGCGCGCGCTGGCCTCGCCCGCGCCCCCCACGCACCACCTCGCCGAGGGCGTCGAGCGCGCGCTCAAGGACATCGCCGACATCGTGCACAGGTACACACGCGCACGCCACAAACATATTGCCGCTCTACCATGCTGTACAACACGGCTCACACCTCACTGAATTACTTTCTTTTTAATCATTCGAATATATTTACATATTAAATATTTAATTTTTGTAATATTTTATTTATATTATAGTCTCAGTGAAATTCTAATGACATAATACTAAACTACCGATTATTATTTATTGTTAAATAAAAAATTATTGAACTCGATTGATTACGTTTCATTACACGTACACAACGTGATATACGTAATAATAAACTATTATAACTAATATCTATATTTTATCACTTACTGTCCCTCACGACTTCCTTAGCGTGTTTTTACTTGATGGGTCTTTCTTGTAATGCGCGTTACCCCAATTCTTTTCTAAAATAAAAATGGCAGCCGTTGCACTGCTCCAATAGTAAAATTCATTAAATTTATTTATCTTCTGAACAACGGATCCAAATTACATACTATTAGGAGCAATATATGCAGCTTCGTAAACTGATCTTGATGATGAGGTAACTTTCTTTTGAGACAATCGACACCCGAACCCAATAATAAAATTATTCAATCAATGTTCGACCGGGGGTCGTGAGTTCGATTCCCACCCAAACCGAATCTTTGTGTGATGAGCACGATCATTTGTTCTGTGTCTGGGTGTAATTTATCTATAATATGTATGTATTTAGAAATATATAAGTATGTTTATGAGTTATCTGGCTGCCATAGCACAGGCTCTGCCTAGTTTGGGATAAAATGACCGTGTGTGAGATGTAAAAAAAAAACATTAATATTGCAAAATGTTGTATATTTCAGATAAATATAAATGAGCGGCGATGTACCCAGGAACACTCGGCTCAGACGGCGGCGGCGACAGCCCGCCGCAGCACCCACTCAGTATAAATGTAACCGATCTCAAGCAACGCGTCGCCCGCGCGTCTGCGGCGCGGGTCGCGGCCCGCAGTCAGCTCGTCAGTGCCAAATGTATGTATGTGACCGAGCCGCCGGCGACGCCCGCTATGTGCAGAGCAGGCCCGCCGGCCACATTCCTCCGAGCGGTATACGCATTCTACTTAGGTGTATAGTATGGTGTAGTGATACTCATCGTTCGTAGCATTTAACTTGCATAACATGTATTAGTTGTAGTGTGTAGGTTAGCGCTCGCTCGACTCGGACCAAGGCGCCGGCAGCGAGGTTCGCCTCGCGGTTGCATCTAAGACTGTCTATAGCTATCGGTTTCTGGCCTATACGTGTACGGTCATGTACCAGTGTCGTACAGCGATCTACTTGATATATACTGTTCTTGCGCATATTGGATATTGTATGTATATTATATAATTATGATTTAGTGCGAACAAATAAAGTTCTCAAATATATACTACTTTAAGTTAGCGTACTGTGATACGGCTTATAATGTAATAATAATTATGCTCAATATTTTCTTTGATTATATTATTTGTATTAATCGAAATTGTAAGGTATTATGATAAATAAGGTAATATTATATGAACTTATTACAATCGGTATCAAACATTTACATGAAACGTTGTTTACAGGCCCCGGCCCCGCCCGCGGCCCTGATGTAACATGTGTAT
Organism: Diachrysia chrysitis; assembly: GCA_932294365.1. NCBI lineage: Eukaryota > Metazoa > Arthropoda > Insecta > Lepidoptera > Noctuidae > Diachrysia > Diachrysia chrysitis. The sequence goes on from OW028641.1 coordinate 126,315, forward strand.
GCTAGTCTTTATTGTTATAATAAATGTATGTACGTAAGTTCTCTAAGATAGGTTCGTGTACAATCCTTCAAGCTACTTTAGTAATCACTATATCGATAAGAGTTTTGTATCGCCGCGCACTCTGAACGCAGCTCGGTGGAAAGCTGATGGAAGGCGATGCTCAAACTGGAACGAATTTATATGTTGTGATGCGGGAGACGCGACTGCGGTCCGCGAGTGCGGCTGTGTCCAGAGTGCGTCGGTATCGTATGTATCTTGTATCAGTCCGGACCCCTCCCCCTCCCCCCCCTCGCTTGCTGTGCAGCATGTATCCCTGCTCTCCACTGGACGTCATCCTTTTAATTCCCTTCTATGATAAGTAATAGAATCCAAAGATACATAACAGATGTCCACTTGTAATGGAAATAAAATGATTTCTTTAAGACAATTGTCTTTTATTTATCCTACCGTACAGTCCTGACAGAGACAACCCCACGTCAACATGATTGCTACAACTTACGACCATTAGGGTGCCTTCAGTCTGAGAACGAATTCCGTCCGTTTTCGGCACAGCACCGCCTGTATATTAGATACAGCCCCGCAGTGCGCTGATGTGCTGGATTAGTCAAGTATTAGAATCAGAGATGTTCTACTTCCTGCTAAACTAATATCAATTTTGCATTAGCGTTGTATTAGAATTAAAATTAAATTGGAGTAAAGTTAGTAAACTAAACTTTGATTCGCTTTATCGCTTAATTTGAAAAAGCATAAAGTTGTCATTTGTTTTTTATTATCTAACTGAAGGACTAAATAGATTTTTGCATTTCATACCCGTCATCTATAGTTTATTTAATTCGATATTATACAGCTGATTTTTTTTAACTCAATTTATATTCTAATGAAACATTACATTATTATCCCATCAAAAACATAAATGTAAAATGAGAGCCAAGTTCAATATGATGATATATGCCTTGTTTGTTGACTTCAACGACAAAAGAAGTGAGATCTAAATGGGTGCCAAGTTCATTCATATATACACATAAAATATCATTTCTTCTTATAACTTAGGATAATATATGGTAGCCTAAGGTGTGACTTAGCTAGTTCTTATATACGAATTATTATGTTCGATGCCTAGGTTCTACCAGCAAGCCAAATTTTCGGAATAATAAAATAAGAACCGACAAGTAACAGGTTTAGAACTTACGAAGGCTATAATATAATTTGTATATGAAAACTAGCCAAGTCAGACCTTAGGCTACAATATATTATCCTAAGTTATAAGAAGAAATGATATTTTATGTGTGTATATGAATGAACTTGGCACCCATTTAGATCTCACTTCTTTTGTCGTTGAAATCAACAACCAAGGCATATATCATAATTAACTTGGCTCTCATTTTACATTTATGTTTTTGATGGGATATCATTACTTTTTGTACATACATTATTAGTACGTACTTATTTATAACAAAATTAATACCAAATGGTTTTTGTTAAACTAGTATGTTCCTGTGTTTACGGGTATAAGTTAAGTGTTCCTAATAGAATCTATGAAATTGAAATTATAATAAAATGATAAAAATTTACCAGTGTCAGATTGTTTCCTTTGTAATTACCTAATTACCTATCTAAATGCCAAATTTGGACTTTCTAGGTCATCTAGAACTGGGTTAGAATTTTGATCTATAGGTCAGTCAGTGATAAAAATGACGATTTTTGGACCTTAATATCTAAATAACGTTTGAGATGTGTTTATGAAATTTGGAACACAAAAGTATCTCGTAAGTCTCAATATATGAGCCAAATTTGACATGTTTATGTAAAATAGTTTTTGAGTTATGAGGGGGTCAAAAGTGGCTCCAAATGGTTCGTGTAATATTACACACGGTGCTTCTCGCCAGTTCTGTTACTTGAACTTGGCTTGACACGCTCCCGCGTGTCTAGATTAAAATGTAACAAAACTGCATTCATATATATTTTAGAGCATACTTACGCTTTCTACACCAGGGAATCGAACCGAATCCGAAAAATAGCAACCTGTACTTGTATGGCATCGATCGATAGGGTAGATAATGCGAATCAAATCTCTTGCAAACGTAGTTAATTCAATTAAAGTAAAACCACGCAATTTTAATTTAGTAACTTGATTGGTCAAGATAAATTATTACTTTTTGACTTCTGATTACAATTCGCAATTTTAGAGATTTACCTTGATCTGCAGGACTATTCGCTATGGCGGTTGTCAACTAAAGCGATAATCAATCTATATATAAAAGAAAGTGGTGGTAGTTACACTATTTAAAACTCAAGAACGGCTGAACCGATTTGGACTTGAAAATTGGTGGGGAAGTAGCTTAGAACCAGGCCGTCTCCTGATACAAAGGATATTTTGTTATCTTACATGGAATAACAAATGCAACTGTAAAGTTATATGTACCTACTTAATTATTCTAAGACATCATTGATTATTGGTGAAGGACAACTTGGTGAGGAAACCTGGATTCCAAAAATTTGAATCTGAAATCGCCAACCCGCAATGACCAAGCGTAATGATCAATGCTCGGTCCTTCTCTAATGAGAAGAGGCTTAAGCCTAGCAGTGGGACATTAAGTTACTATCGTGTTTTGAACTTATTTATCTCCCTGAGATTTAAACTGTAAATCAACCCTTACACACATGAAAAAAACTATTTTATACTCACTTTTTTAAAGTTCTAGCTTATTCTGTGGTTCAGGTGCTAGCCTATCAAACTTCTTAAAGGGATTTGCACGTAATTTATCAATACAGACTGTATTTTTGCAACAAACTACGTACTGTAACTTTTCCATATTTATACAGACACAAAAATTTCTGTTTATAACACTAGAGTAACTTCACAAAACCACAATGTATCACAAAAGGATAAATTACGAAAATAATTCAAACAACGCTCGCGCCAATCGAGAAAAACTACAATACAACAGATTATAAAATATTGAAAAGACAAGCAATTTGCAACAGATAAAAGAAAACCATAAATTATTTATTGCAACTAAAACAAGTTTACATTATTAATTGTGAAGATTTTAACTTAAAAAAAATGTATTTAATTAGTTATTGGTATTTTATAATATTAGTTAGGTGTATCAAAAATATGTGGAGTTGATGTATTTTTTATTTGTTGAGCAGTATGGTCAATACCTTTGTTTCCCGAGTAGGCATACCTTCATTGGACTGGGAAAATGCGAAGGTCAAATGTCAGGGGCGCCCTGACATTTGACCTTCGTATTTTGAAACATGTCAAACAGAGATTTTTTCATAGAGATAACAATAAGTAAACTATAGAGTGAGCGTAACAAAGTATGATCCGAAAGCACATGTATGATCAAGCGTCGATTTCAAGGTCACGTCCAATTTGTGTCAAAACAGAGCTCGCCGTGTTTGTATCTCCGAGCAAACATTACTTATATTTATGTAATAATGGTAAAATACGTAGTACTGAGTTGTAAAAACAATTCACAGAAGTCAAACAAAAATAATAGTAACATTTCTTTTCATCCGTCAATAGTATTGTTATAGAAATTTTCTTATTTAATCTAAATTCAGTAGAGGGGGGGCGCGAGGGGCTCGTGGCGGGTAAGCGCTGCATACACCCCCTGCCCCGCAATCCCCGCAACGGGCTAGTGTTGTAGCGGTTCCGAGTTCTTTTACGATAGTTATTTTTTATCGTAATCACGTAATTTAAAGTTAAGTTTATAATAAGAATAATATACTACAAACTACTAAACTTGCGTTTTTCGTTTTTTATCCTAACTTAATATTATAAACGCGAAAGTTTGATAGGATGTATGTATGGATGTTAGTTACTCTTTTAATAATATAGCTTATACATGAGAATGACACATAGGCTATAATTTATAAAGTTTTTTTTGTGAATGACAGAGTGCACTTACATGTTGTAGTAATAATATTCTTAATCATAAATTTACTTAAAGATAGAGGCGTTCTAATATACCCTACTTATTATTTGTATGCAAACAGAAACATTACTTAAAAAACCGTAGTAACCAAGAAAATATATTTATTTAACACGCAATCACTAAGTCCATTTAGTATGTAGTGTTTTTAAAAAATACGTAGACATAAGAATAAAATACCCCTAAAAAAGTTATATTAAAGAGTTATTTATTTACACACAGTTATTTCATAAATTGATATTTTTTAAAGGGCAATAACATATTTTTATTATTCATTAAATAGAGTAATATTTCTAATTTATTTGTTTTATTCATGTTATCTCAAAACTTAATATGCATTTTATAACACTAATAATATCGAAACCATCGATATTTTAGCTTTAAGGTCTGTCGTCTCATGGAACATAACTAAGCAAACGAAAAGTGACAGCTAAACATGTGCTTTCGTTTTGCACAACGGGCCATACATAAGCGATACGCTTGCTCTATACTCTATAGTTATATAAACTCTATGGATTTTTTGCTTTCATCGAATTACAATTAGAAAAAAAGTAGTTTATATGAAGTGTGCGTGCGTATACGAATACGCCAAAATCGTTTGAGTGCGTACTTGAACTTCGCGACGTATTATGAAGATTTGTATAAAATGTGACGTTATTATTTATTTGTTTGTTTGGTAATGAAGAATAAAGTAGATAGATAGTAAAGAAAAAATAAAGATTTATTCTTTGTAATTTATAATATATAATATATAGTAATAATTAAGATAGTTGAATCATAGTAGATAGGCACTGCCTAATTGCCTATAATATGCTCCCTATGCACGCCACTATAGTTGTATTCTTTCAACCTATTCAGATGTTACTTCTTAATGGTTAGGAGTTAGATGATACTTTAAGTTGCGGTTTTAATTGCTCTTTCAATTTTGCTACTTAATGAATAAGTTTCATGAAGATTGTCACTTACACAATTATTTACCCTGTACCTAGCTAGAAAATGAACTAAACCAATTAAAAAATATATATATTACACAAAATCTCTTTACCTTAATCCACAAAAAGAAAACTGGATTATTAATTTCTCTTATTTACTCAATTGTTGAGTTATCTACTGATCTCTTTGAAGTCATTGCCGCATTGAATTTGGTAAAGCTGTGGTGTCATTTCTGTCCAGCAGTCAGAAATTCGGTTGTTGATAGGAATCCTAGCAAAGGAGCATCGTTCAAATGAAACAACATTGAGATTACATAGCATTATTTATTAGTCATAAATCATTAATTCATGAAATATTATAGACATCGAATACATTTTCAGATTGACAATGGTTTGCTGCGCGCTACATAAACATAACACAAACAAACAAACATACATGTAGAAACAACTGAGACTTGCACACTGCGACGAGACGCGCGCAGCTTATACAGTTCATTTATAAAACAATGTTAGGAAAGTATTAAAATTTAATAATAAGGTATATTATGTGTGTACTTGATGATTTATTCATAAAGTAATATTAGTATGAGAGCGACGACAATAGGGTATATGCACGTAATTTTAAATATTTTGATCGATACTCGCCATTTTTATCAAAAAACACTCGTTTCGACCTGTATAAAATTATATGTATATTCCCTACTGCAAGGTGAAACAAATTTGATGGGTGTGCTCGGAATGTACATTCAGACTATGAGGCGGTCGCCGGAGTCGGGCCGCGCCGGCCGTGAGTTACATGCAACAGTTGGCAGAATCACCGGTCACCGGAATTTTACTTAGTATAAGAGCGATACCTACTGCGCAGATAATTGTATTACCTGCTCGCGTCGAGTCTCTCGACGAACGCATTGTATAATAAAATTGTATATTAACCTTAAACTTGTAAATAGATAAAACGTTGGCGATGCGTCGTCGTCGTCGTCGAGCGCTTACCACAGGCGGTTGTGGTAGTACTTGACGTCGAAGTAGCCCCGGTCCGTGAGCTGCGAGTCGCGGCGCGCGCCCGGCGTGCCGGCGGCGGACGCGGCGCCGGACGGCATGCCGGCCGCCGGCGGCCCGCCCGCGGCGCCGGCCCCCGGCCCGCCGCGCTGCACGCCCAGCGAGGACGGTCGCTCGGGAGCCGGCTCGGGCTCGGCGCGCTCCGGCTCGGGCTCGGGCTCGGCACGCTCCGGCTCCTCCTCGTAGCGGTGCTCGTAGCGCTCGTCCACCTCGTCCTCGTAGTCGACTTCGTGTTCAGAGTGATTCACCCAGTCGTCTTCCCACTCGGCTACGTCGTAGCGGTGGACCTCGCGGTCGGGCGGGCCGCTTGCGTCGTCCGACGACGGCGAGCTGTCGCGACATCACCACAACATAACGCGGCGCCCGCCACAAGCTAACACATCAAGCCTAACTAACAACACATGGGCGACCACGACAGGCCTCACGCCTGAGCACTGGCTCCGCGTGCAGCACCTGCCTCACGTGTGAGCCGAGCGCTGGTGTTCAGCAGACAGTGCTAACAATAAATAACTGTTCATTTGGTGATGCGAGTACTACTAACAACTAAACAATAAATTAGTGAGTAATATAAATAAAAAATAGTAAATCGTACAAAAAAAGACGCCAAAACAAAAAAACAATATATCACAGTGCAACATTACTTAACATTTTGTGTCTTCGTGTTTCCCTACATTTAGTACAATTATAATAATTATAGTAATAATATACAAAGCCGGCGTATGCTGTGACTAAATACAAATAATAGAAGGAAAAACTTAAACCTCAGGCAGGACTCGAACCTGCGACCACTGGCTTGACGCGCCAGTCGCTTTACCAACTAAGCTGCCGAGGTCACTACCTGGAAGTTTAAATTTTGCCTTCTATTTTATTACGTCTTTAAGGGCGACGTATGTGATTAATTATTAAAATAGTATGCTGTGACGTCATCGGCGCGCGCTGGCCGCGGCTGCCCTCCGACACAACACAACGTGTTCCAGACACTGGAGGTCAACTTCGATTGCATTGAACTTCATACACGCATCGTCCAAATTGATTTGACAAAACGTGCTTATTATATGAAATTAATAATGTACTTCGAGCTGTCCAACTTTTCGTTAAACCTACGAATACATTGACAGTGGCAGAGGTTTGTGTCGGTCAGTGGGCGGTCGGCTGTGTCACGTGGTCACGCCACAGCACCATGCTGGAGCCGCTACACTACGCGCAGTGCACACAGTGGCCCGCCGAGCGCCGTCGGCCCACTGTGAGCACTGTGCCACGCGTGTCGTGCGACATGCCGCGTCGTGATCTAAGGGTCGCGAGGGCGCGGGGGGCGCGGGCGCGCCGGGCGTCATTGCGAGCAGTGGAACGCACGACGCGACCGCGCGTAGCTGCAAGCGAAGGAACGCAACATAAACAATAACAATGAAATGATAATGTAAGTCATGCGAGGGGCGGCGCGCGGCGGGGCGCGGATACTTGCCGGCGGTTCGCGTCCTCCGGGTGCGCCGGCCCGTGGATCACCTGCAACAACCGTGCCTATATTACACATACATTCAGCCGCATTTATTAATTAAGTACCTTTTACAATCTATCTACTATAATACTTATATACTATCTACTATAGTACTTTATTAAGTACTAGACGACATATTTTCAGACAAAATCGATAAAATAAATATGTTTTTACGTCTACTTTAGTCACGTGATCGAAAACGGCTGTGATTGGCCGAATGGTTGATGACGTCAACTACTTGTAAACAGTAGTCTACAGCCAAAGTGTACAAGCATTTGACGTTCGATGACATGAGGCGCCATATTATCAGGAAAAGCATTGGGTTCAATACCTAAATAATATTTTTTATTTTGGTTTTTTCTTGCTCTTTTTGTAATCGAACGTGAAATGTAGATTTTCTAGAGTCCTTAGTGTCATACGTAGAACACCTGTCAAATACCCTATAAATAATATTAAGTCTATCAATATAGATACCCTCAGACCTTCTTATATGAAATACCAAAGATAACGATGAGTTCTAACTGCGTTAATGCTTTCTACAATACAACTTCCCGCAGAACGTCTACTCATACGATGTGCAACTAGATGAGTAAGGTATCGTGCTACCGAGCATGGCGCGGGACTTGTGCAGACGGGTCGCTGCCGCGAGCGCGGTCATTGCCAGCTCAGGATCTGCAACCGTGCCCATTGCTGTATTATTCACATTTAGTTCTGACGGTTCATTTTGTACAAACCTCGATGATTTTCTGTCATTGTAACTTTACAGCTGTCTTATACAAGGAGGAAAGATAATTAATTAAATTTAAATTTTTTTGGTAGTGATTTACCTTTATTTGTCTATACTAATATTATAAAGGGGAAAAATTTGATTGTTTGTCTGTTTGCAGTGTGTAGGCACCGAAACTACGGAGTGATTTGAAAAATTATTTCACTGTTGAAAAGCTACACTATCCTCGAGTGAAAGACTATATATTTCTTTATTTTGAATTTTTTGTCAAATACCCGTGCGAAGCCGGGGCGCGCTTATAGTCATTACTAATATTATAACTGTGAAAGTAACTCGGTCTGTCTGTCTGTCGCCCTTACAAGCCAAAACTACTGAACCGATTAAAATGAAATTTGGTACACAGATAGTCTAGAGCCCAAAAAAGGACATAGGCTACTTTTTGCCGCGATAACTGACATCCACGCGGGCGGAGCCGCGGGAAACAGCTAATTCTCTATAAAATGGAGTACTTAACCTACTTCCAAAAAATTAATTATTGAAATATATAAACAACAGGTGCGAGAGACTCAAGCACCGAGGGTTACGTACAAATTTTGCTGATCGTATTATAGTTCTCCAAAAAAAAACCTAACTGTGCGGTGAAAAAAATAATACTCTCTTATAAATTGCTGTATGCAAACACAAAACGTATTTTTAATGTTACAAAACTAAAAATTATCAATTTTTCTTTTACTTAAGACTTTAGACATAGCATCATGGTAAATTTAATAATTCTGGGTCGACGGGATGTACCTTATAAGTTGAGAGTTTCTAGAAAATGTATAGAAAAAACGACATAAATGGCTGTGTTTTTTAATCGCGTTGACATAGAAGCTTGATTTTGCATTGCTTCAAGGCCCCGTAGACCTGAGTATTTATTTTTAACATATTACTAACAATATTCCTGATATAAAACAATTGACACACAGACAACCAAGTGATGATGTATGGGTTACTTTTTTCCTTTTCCGGTACAGAAACCCAAAAATAACTTTGATTTAATACTCAACATTTTCTAAGAAACGTAGGATGTCAACAATTGCACAATGTGATGCTGAAGCTCCGCTGTTGCAGTTCTAACTACCATTTCGGGGCTAGTGTTTTGGTTTTATTTAACTCAGCGATTTATGAGGACAAATAAAAATTTAAAATTCTGTTATTATGGATGTCGTTGGCCACCAGGGGCGCCACATAGCCGCACACGAGCTCTTTCCATAGTTTGCTGACGCGCCAGTGGCGCCAACTGCTGAGCGCAATACCGGTAGCGCTGATTTCCATGATGTCAGTCCAATCTAGGCCACGAAATACTCACGCTCACCGCGAACTGCGGTACTGGTAGAGATGGTCTTAGCCGGGAAATAGTTTGATACGTATCGCGGTCACAAAAGTAATAGGCATGTGTCCTATTTTTTTTTAGTGTCCTTAAGGTATATTAATGTATTTTATTGGACACGTATTTTTTCTTTATTTCAGCAAACAAAAAATGAGCAAAATACAGTAAATGGAAATTTCGGGTTACGCCACTTACTTCACTATTCCTGAACTTAAAAGCGCTGTATTTTTGTAATTTTTTATTGTTTTGATAAAGGAAAAAATATGTGTCTAATATTTTTTTATTATCATAGGCGGACTAAAGAGATTTTTACTTTTAACACCCAATCAACATCCCAATTAGTTAGACTTACATTAGCGATGGAGGAGGCCGGCTTGCGCGCGGCGAAGCGGCCGTGCGCGGCGGCGGCGGCGGCGGCCTGCGGCGGCCGGCCCAGCTTGTTACTGCGGGTCAGTGTAGAGTCAGTACGCGTCATGCGAGAGTTAGCTTACACGAGGGCCTGGTATAACTGGACGCAAACTACGTTACTCTTATCTATACTTATACACTAACATAACATTATTAGGTCTTTTTAAATGGGTGCGACGAAGGCAGCATCATTTTGGTCACGTGATTAGTTGAGTATTTCTTCAAGTTGTTTGCTTCCCATTATACAAAGTATGAAGTACACCGACTCTAGAGCGCACGTGTTCAACGAATGTTTGTCAAACTATCCACATACTAACTATACTCTGTACTGTCGAAACAATGGGACAACCTGAACAACCCAATCACCTCGCTTGAGTGTTGGTTGCCGTGAACAAGTTGAGCGCGGCAACTAATTCTGTCCAGAACCAATTCTCCATCATGTACACAGCGCCTCGTATGACTTAGTATTCTATAGGTGCTCTACAGCTGTGTGATTCATACTCTAAGAGCTGGACCTTGTACAAGGACTCCTGTGTCCGCCGCCGGCAACAAACACTTAATGGAGCCAGAGTGGCTATAGTCAGCTATTTCATTTCTTTTATAGTCATTTTCTTTTTTTACTGTCTCTAAACTATTGGATGGACGCACTGACCTGTGCTATTAACTTAATATGTTTCTTGTTATTTTCCAGGATCTGTTGTGAAACAGACAAAGGCGTTAATCTTAATTTGATTGCTGTACTAATGTACTAAAACTGGAAAATGGGCGGTAAGACTCTGATAGCTGCTACTAGCCATACTAGTTATTGATAACTTTTAAGAAACGATGTAACACTATGTAGCTATTATGATAGATTTTAGCACAGAGTAATTTTCAAAATTAATATAATAACTTTCGTGAGGAGTATTCATAATTATTTAAAACAAAGCTAGTTAATTCACGCATATTCTCGGGACCGCCCGACTAGTTTCAGACTCAATAGGAGTCCCTAATCATAAGCTGACAGGACTAATTTTCATCTGTCCTTTTCTAATTGTGAAAAAGATACCGATGGTTTAAAATAAGTTTAGTGTGGGTTTAACACAATCGGGGCCATTGTTTGCTCGTGGCATCTATCTCCATATTATACTGAAAAGTTACATATAAGTACCTGATGTCCTCGTCAGTGCGATCGAAGAAGAACGGCGAGACGGCGAAGTTGTTGTTCTGGCGCATGAGGCGGTCTATCGCGTAGTTGCGCGAGAGGAACTGCTCCATCTTCGCCGACGGACCGTCGATGGCCATCTCCCACGGCATCACCTCCAAGTCCTGGAATATACAACGCTAGTCTTGTATAATGCGGTTGAAATAAGTTATTTAAGAACTGTCTGACTCTTAGGTGGAGAATTGCAGAAAATCCTTTCTTATCGGATGCCTACGTCATACAAAGAAATTGCCCATCAAGTTTTAGGTCTCTACGATCAGCGGTTTAAGCTGTGCGTTGATCCGTCAGGCATTCAGGACAAAGCATTGTATATATATAGAAATTTATAGAATTTTTATTAAAGTAAAAGTACAAATGAGTATTTTCTTCCGTCCGTAACTAAAACGATATTTTTTTTTAAATATAGGCGCCCGGCATCAGTTTGGCAGTCACCTGCAGCATGTAGTCATAGATCCGGCGGCCGTAGCCCATGCGCTGGCGGTCGCGCAGCACGTAGAAGTCGAGCACGCACAGTGGCTCCACCTCGCGCACGTGGTCGCGCTCGTCGAACAGGAACAGGTGCTTGCGGCCCACCTTCAGCATGCCGATCACGTCGCCCTTGCCCCTGCACAAACAAACAGGTACAATCATTTAGTTAGCTCTAAGACAACATAATATTTATATCAATCAATACGGAATGTGCACAATTTTTTTATGTGCCTAATTTATTTATATACCTAATAATTTATGTACACACACAAAATCGACTGCACGGATAGCCGAGTGGTATAGGTCACTACGCCAATTACCACAGTGCGCGACGTGCTGCGGGTTCGATCTCCGCATGGGACAAGCACTTGTGTGATCCACAAACGCTTGTTCCAAGTCTGGGTGTTATTTGTGCATGTGATTTTAATGTTTGTGTAACCCCCGCGACACATTGATTAAATTCCTTAGTGCGGGAGTCGTTTTTAAAAGAACAGAGAACAGAAAATGGTAAGAAACATCATAGTAGAACAGATGTGTAAAGGTACTGCTTATATATAAAGAAATCTCTACCAGCAGACCCGCGATAGGAGAAGTATTAGATAATGATAGCCAACAGTGTGCAACTTATTTAAAATAAAGGAAATAACATTATGATGTGAAATTATAATTACAATTGTTCAATTACAGCGTCTTAACACTAGAAAATATAACATCATAATAAAAATAAGTGTTTACTATGTTAAAATAACCATTAATTCTCTCAGTGGGCATATTGATGTCAAAATAATGTCAGAGTCGTTGTCAACGGGAACATTATTACTAAAGCAGCGCAAACCGTGACGTCATATTTGCGTGCGTTTTGATATGTCATAAATCCCGCGTTAAATATGCTATCTATTGTATTTTTTGTATATTATTGTATTATTGAAAAAAAAAAACAAATCAATACGTTATATATTAGAACTGAAATAGCATTCGATGTAAAGGTTTAAACGAAATCGATGATTTGTGCACATTCTCTATTTGACTATTGACTACTAATGTAGCTTAAATGTTCAAAACGAATTTTCCGCTAAATACGTAGTAGGTCCAAATGCTATTTGCTTCAAATGATGAAGAGTTAGAATTAAGGCCAGGTATCGTGTTGATTTTTAAGTGTTGTACACACTTGTAAAATATATATTGCGTCGTATGGAAATGAAATAAAGAACTGTGGGAACAGCAGTAGCAGTTTATCGCGGTCATGTTATGGATACTTCGATATTCGAGTCGGCAAAAAAGATCACACACCTGCACTATTCTAGTATAACATTTAGATAGGCATAAGATTGAGAAGCTATACATTTCGGTTCCCTATTTTTAAGCATAAAATTTTATGTCATAATTTAACATGGCATAATTTGATTTATCCTAATAATAGTTACGCACAATATCACTTTGGCATAACTTTATAGGCATAATTTTTAAGGCATACTTACATTAAGCATAACAATGTTAAGCATAATATTCTAAAGCCTAAATATCCTTACGCATAATGATATTTAAGCATAACTTTTATCTAACATAGTTTTCAAAACTTTGCTATAAAATCATACTAGGCGCTTACTACGTGCTAAGGGTAAGGGTCACAAAAAAAATATCTACCAACCTAAACAAATGTGTCGGAGTTGGCAAAGTCGTTTCTAAGGGTCACAAAAAAAAATACCTACCAACCTAACCAAATGTGTTGGGGTTGGCAAAGTCGTTTCTAGGGGGTCACGAAAAAAAAAACCTACCAACCTAAACAAATGTTTTGCTTATAAATCAGGAATAAATACGTGTGATTAACTAAAGTATGTATTCATTACACCTTTTGATCTTTATGCCTAATATGTAACTATTAGACAAATAAACAATATGCCTAACAACTTTATGCAAATCGAAATTAGGGCAAAAAACAATAGCCTAAACTATTAATATGCTTACTGAAATAGTATGCCAAACAACAATTATGTCAAAATATTGTTATGCCAAATACCAATATGCCTAACTCGTTATGACAAATAAAAATAGGACAAAAAAAAATAGGCGAAAAAAAGGGATCCCATACATTTCGCCTGTCATCAAACATGTCTCAGTAGAGGGACAATATGCGTTAGCTATAATAATATCATACACGGCCATCTGATCCCAAACTAGGCAGAGCCTGTATTATGGCAATCAGACAACTGATAAACATACTTATATACGATAAATTACACCCAGACACAACAAATGATCATGCTCATCACACAAAGATTTTCCTGGATGGGAATCGAACCCACCACCTCCGGCTCAGCAGTCAGGGTCACTAACCACGTGAGCTGTTGTGAAGAAGTCTTTCCAAACGCTACTGCTTTCTGCTTTAAATAAAACTATATGGGCTCCCGTAAAAAACGATTTAATGGAAGAGTCGACTGATTCAATTAAGATTGAGAACCATATGTGTCATAGTATTATTCTCTATATATATCTTTACATAGCATAAAATAAAGTCGCGTCCCGCTTCAAGATCTTTGTGTATAATTAATTAGTGTTTTGTCTAACCGTTCGAAGCGGGGGCGGGTCGCTAGTTAAATATAAACTATTGCCAACATTTGACGCGCGGTTTTCTTTTCGCTTACCCTAACCGGTATATATCTATCAGCGTCACATACACAACACTACTAATGGCCAGTTCCTATATTCAAAAAACGATTCGTTTTGCTTATGGATGGTAGAATTTTATGTTTGCTAAGAAAATTCTACCGTGCGTTAGCAAAAATAATCGTTTTTTTTTTTAATATAGGACCCACGATTACCCATCACGAAATCATATTGTAGTACATTATGCAAACGATTTGATGACGTCATATGCGGTACTTTCGCGCATTTGCCCGACGCGACGCTCCAAACTCCGGCGCACAGAAATCGCACCGCACTGCAGTTTCTAAATAAATTGTGCGCTGCATTTATTACATGCATCATCTCACCGCACTGCGGTATTAATGTTATCGACGCTTTCTATCTAGACGACTTAAGTCTTTTTATCGGTGGGTAATTAGGCTTGATGCCAGCAATATTGATACTTGGATAATAAGTGATGACTCAACATTAAGGTGTATCTGCTGCAGCTATATGACTCAAGAAACAGAGATCCCTACCTTAGCATCTATCGGTCAGTTATTACTGTTTTTTTTTTGCGTGGTTTACATCTAATTACTTCAACCCACGCCGAGGGCACGACATGGGGATAATTATGTCGGACTTGCACCGACTAAATCACCCAGGTTCCCTTCTTCTGCCTAGGCTGGAGTCGTGGGTACGGCACTCAGCGTGACTCCGGCGGAACTACCTAACAAAAAATACTTCTAACTGTACTTTAAAACACTTTGTAACAACACGGCTAGGTTAACCCAAATTGTTTGTTAAACTTTTTAAAGTTTTTGTATCAAATGTACAGAGAGCATGACCGAGCAAAGTCATCGTCCGCGCGGCGCGTTTTTTGCGCAACAGAACGAACGGAGCGTAGCGGCGAAGGTGGACGGATAGAGGGTCACCAGTACCTATAGGCCTAATGTTTTTTAACCCCGAAGCAAAAAAGATGGTCTATGGCATCGTAGCTCTTAAAAAGTTGTAACGATTTCGCCTTACATTTATTCGCACGGTCATGTTCTCAGTTACTTTATTGTGTCGAGAGATTCAATTTTTCATTTGAGATAATCCAATAGCGTCCTTCACCCCGAGATAAATAAATAAATGTGGACAACTTCACATATATGCTCTGAACCCAAAGTAAGTGGCTAACGCACTTGTGTTATGGAATTAAGAGACAACAAAGGTACCACAAACACCCAGACCCGAGACAATGTAAAAAAGTGTTTTTTTTTCTATATTGACCCGGGATCTCAGAGCTGGCGACACCTTGAAAACCGGTGTGTACGCTACTCGACCACAGAGGTCGTCAATGGATCAGCCTGAAACCTTACTTGGTTAGATGTTCATAAACCCGATTCGTGAGAGGCTGATCAACAAACTAATTAGTTAGGTCAATTTTTTTATAGTCGTTAGTTTTTTGATCAACCATTTTAACGTCAACGTTATCATTAGATTTAATTGAAAATGGGCGCCATTTCTTAACTAATTTGTGTCTTGATCAGCCGTTCACGAACCGGGTTTATGAGCATCTAACCAAGTAAGGATCCAGGCTGATCCATTTGTCTCGGTGTGAAAGACGGTATTTGAATATCTGAAATGAAAAATTGTATCTCGCGACACAATAAAGTAACTGAGAGCATGACCGTCTTTCTTCCAGTTTAAATCTTGCAGTTACAGTATAGCAGTGTGTTACTGCAACTGTAAGGTGACCAGGTGGCTAATGAGAGCAGGCCAGTGCTCCCCGAATTACTTGCGAAACGGCGGCGGAAAAAGCCGCGCTCATCCATGCGGAAAGCCTAACAATCTAACTAGAAATACAAAACGGCAATTTTGAGACAGTACACCTTTTGGCAGATTTAATAAAAGAATATAAGTATAATAACCTTTAAAATTTGCCAAAATCAAAATTTATTATTCATTTATTTACAATTAGGCTACTAAGTAGCAATTTTTTAAAGTCAACATATTAGACAGCACCCCGATTCGCCCACCCTTCACCGTTTCCTAAGTGCTCTGGCTGTGGAGAAGAAACGGCGCAACAAACTAAGCAGCAGCACGCTGTCATTCGGTTTACACAAAATAATAATAAATATCATCCCGCCAAATAAACACGTGTTTGAGGACGATAGGTACTACTATGAAATTAAAAGTATCATCTACAGAGCCCAAGTTCAGCAGTGCCATACACTACTCATAGAACTGATATTTTGAAACCGAGCAACAATATAATCTAAATACCATTTCTAATGCGATGAAAAAACCATTATGATTTTGCTCATTACATGGCGATGGTAGCCTTTCGTACTGGATAACACCGCCAAGTACAAGAGTCCATCACTGGCGCGTAAGGCAATACTAAAGAACGTATCTTTTGTCTTTGCGAAGCTATACTTGTCTCCTTGGTCGTGCCGCCGAACAATAAAAGGCATAATCGCCATATTAAAGGCGGCGTAGGTGCGGGACGTAGGCAGACGCCGCTCGATAACGCTCCGCGCTCAGGTAACACTTATTATACAATCAGTCCTCATTACAGGTGTCCAAGTAGAGCACAGCGGTAAAAGAGCTCATAAATTACTTTTCTTACAGCTGAAAAAAGCCCAAGGCGAAAATTTGTTTAGCGTTTACAGCGCTGTTCAAGCGATTGAATTTTGATAATACTCGTTATCGGCGCTCCCCTCAAAACGCTGAGACACGTAACGCGCTGACTCATCGCTGCAGTGCAGATCGAGCGCGCTACCGTCTTATGTTAGATATCCCAGTGAACTACATACAAGCACTGGAGATATAGCGCGATGCTTCATTAAACTTGTATAGGCGGCAGACGGCATGAAGCCACGAGCGAGTTCCAGACGATCGATCGGGTTACGGTAGGATACCTCATAAAGAATTAACGAAGACTATTGCTGGAAACATTTTGAGGTAACAACTCGTACGTATTTATAGACTCGCTGCGACACGGGAGGTCATCTCATTACATTGAGTATTAGACGTTGTTTTATAGATACTTAACGCCTACACTACACACTTGAATATAAGAGCCGAGATAAGTGAACTTTTACTAGCAAGCATTATTTCTGTCGCTTTCAAACTGCAAGTTGCTACATAGAGATCTGAATGTGATGACAAAGTTTGTACAGAGCAATGTGCGCGTATCTCGGCGTGCGGCCGGTGAGGCGTCGCGGCGCGCTCGACTGCCGCCGATGACGTCACTCATTGTTACGGCCGCGGTATTTAAAGTTACATTACTCATTAAAATGAAGAGAAAGCGTAGCGACCTTCCGCGGACGCAAGACGCACCTGACGATGTTCCTCATTTACAAATGCATGCAGATTGCATAGCTATCACACTAGGAGACAATCGCATTGGCCTAGTTTTTTTAATGACCGGATTCCTAGTATATCAGTGCAGTTTTCAAAGATATCTAATTTTCTTATTATTTTAAAGTACTACAGGAGGAAACTTGATTTATATATGAGATAGTTAATCTTCCGTGTTCCTGTCTGTATGAGAAATAGTTATAGCAGGTCCATTTCCTTGAAACTCGGAAGATTTACAGTTTCATGGTGTTACCCACTCTACACGTACACAGTGGCAGGCGCGGCAGCGGGCGGACACGAGTGCGGCGCTTGGCGTGCAGCTTACACAGCATGATATTCGCAAAGCTATACGTAAACAACTAACACGTGTCGTTCTCGTTTTGCATTCTCATCTGTATTCGGGAGGCTGTTATGAAAGACATAATTTATCAAATAAAATTACTATATCTATTTAGTTATTTAAGTTTGTCAGTGTTTCAGAATAAACCACTTTCAAAGAACAGAATCGCACCGTTGCGTATGCGGTAGGCAGTGTCTTTATGCGTGTGTGTAAAAGAGCAGTTACAGTTACACGGGCTGCGTTTTAAAATGCATGTCTCACACAGGCCGATTTCCAAAATTTTATAAAATTAAAAATAAGTCTACTTATATAATTATTGATTCGTGTCAAGAATCATTAGCATAGTTACCTCCTTGAATTTGAAGAGATTGCAAAACGACTCGTTGTATAATGTGTAGAAAGCTATTCAAATGTAATGATAAAAAGACGTAATGAGCTTGAGTTGGAGTTTGTGTCACTGTTGACCTGTCCGTCTGTCTGTCCGCAGACAAAATTGTATTTAGTTCACTGTTCTATACCTATAGTTAGTAGCTTAAGTACTTGTGTTAGGAAGATACCACAAACACCATGACACGTGACAATTTAGAATAGTGGTTTTCTACATTGACCCATCCGGGTTCGCAACCGAAACCTTAGAGCTAGGCATACGCCACTCGACCACGGGGTCATACGAGCAAAGACGTCGTAACAGACAACGTAAATGTTACCGTCACTAGATCAAGCTGGCCCGAGCCGGTCAAACTAGCAATCAAAATACGTCCTTAAATTATAATAACTTAGATCCGGCCTGGATCCCTTGCTGTTTATGCCTTATTAAGATTGTTAGCAACGCACTAAATCGAGGTCCAAACCACAAAGGGGTTGCCCATAGTGAACGTTGCTGACGCAGTTAGTTTTTCTATTGCTTTGGCTGGAGGCCCTAAAGGTTCTCGCCAAAAGTCCGGTGAAGCAGTCTAAGCCTGCGCTCAGGCTAACTGCATAAATCTCTTCCAAAAAAATAGTTCTTCAACAATCACCGCGATTCCTAACGAATGTTTGTCATCGGATAGTGCTGGCGGGCTCGGCTCGCGGCGGCGCGCGTCTCGAGACATCGCCAGTGAAAGGCGACACACTTCCCCTAACTCTAAGGTTTGTAACAAACGTTATGCAACTCCTACTGCTCGTGTAGACATTGTAAACTTCTACTTCGAGGCTTGTTTGTTTGTATACCTATATGTAGCTAACTTAATGACATTGATATAATCTAGTCAAGAACTTATGTGTTGGCTTCCGTAAGGAAATGTATCCTTTAGGTAATGCGTTGCTATATATACAAAGATATATTTAGTAAGTTCTAAACACAATATTTTATATATTCTGCTCTAGCAAGTATAGTATTCTAGCTGGCCTGGTTGGTTAGTAAAAAGTTAAGTATGAAATGTTTTCCTACTTTTCAACTTTTTAATTTTTAGGGTTTTCGAACCCCGAAAGGTAGAAACGAAACCCTTATAGGATCGTGTGTCTGTCCATCCGTCTGTCGCAGCTAATTTCCTCCGAAACGACTCGACTGATTGAGTGGAAATTTGACGGAAGTGTTTGTAAAATTAGCAAATAAAAAAAAATACAAACTGTACAACATACTTAGGTATATAAAAAAAAAATAAGGGCTCGCTGTTAGTATGCCACCGATTGAGTGGAAATTTGACGGATGTATTCGTAAATTAGAAAAATAAAAAATAGTATTGTGAACTATACATACATATAAAAAAGAATGAAAGGGCTCGCTGTTAGTATGTACAATTACAACTTTTAGAATGTTAAATTAAATAGTTGTAATGTTATGTAATATTATTTATAAGAAAATGGGCAATAATTGATAATTTCCCCACTCTTATCTCCGAAATCACAGGCTACAGGGCGCACTTTACCTATACTAGATTACAGGAAAACATAAGAAATCCAAGATGCCTCAATATTTGTGATTACGATCTTTGACCATGTCATACATCGAAGTATGAGACAACATTTTTTCAACTGCAAAGTTAAATTTTAATTTTGGAAAATTAACCCTGACGATGAGTAAAATTTCTCCGAAACCCTGGTTTCGCTAGTCAGTCTCGCCCTTAACAGGTTTTATTTAAAGCCTGTCTTACTGCTCGGTAACGAACTCCTTTATTTTTATGAGGTTTGCTATACATAGGGTATGTATACTTATATAAATAAGCGCGAAACATAAAATATAACAAACATAAAAGACAAAAAAAAGTAAAAAAAAAATACTTGTAAAATAAAATAAAAATCTAAAATATTGCTACAAAAAAATCACAGGCAATATAGTTATGAGAGATCGCATCAGCGCAGAGCAGATAACGCAAGCCAAACATTATCCGCGATTGGTAGGCTTAACGTATGCCGAAAGTAAACTAAAATAAAAGCGATGTCAATGCTGAAGTGGTAACCCTATACTGCAGTTGAATGAACATCAGATATCAAGACACGTCTGCATGCCAGCCAAATTCGGAAGAAGCGACGGTGTTTCAAGTAAAAAGAAATTCTTTTGTAATAAATCTACAAACATTAGACTTTTACAAAGACATAATCCCTAGCCTTAATCTAGGGTAAAATCCGGATACAAAATCTCTTAGTACAAAAAGCAAGATTTATTATTTGTAAAATTGGCAGGTACTTGGGTTTATTATCCTCAAATTTATGAAAGGAATAAACATTGTCTTTGATATTTCAAGAGTATTGACGATTTTTGTGGACCTCTAAATTTTGGAAGAACTATCCCATATAGGGGATAGTTACCTACTCCATGTAAATTACGTTTAGGATAGATGCCCCGTCGAGAAAGAGGACATCTATACCGCAAAAATTTTGATCGCACCTAGTCTTCCCATGTATCAATGTTTTGAAATATGTCCTGTGCTATAATTTAATTTAACATCTTTTATACCCACCATGTTTCAAGCAAAATAAATGATTATGATTTAAATAAAATAGGATTGAGTTTTAAATTAAAACATGTGTCAAAAAATAAAATGTAATTAAAATCAAAAGCACTAAAGAGTATTGATATTAACTTCGATGAAAATCACCCCCAAAATAACTTTCTCCTCTTTTTTAACCCCATTATAAGATGAGGATCAATACAATACGAAACACGTCTTTCATCAATTCTGTTAAAGAATATTTATGCAAAATTTGTCATGTTGTCCCATACAAACTTTGCCCCCCGTTTTTCACCCCCTTAGGGGCGGAATTTCGGAAAACCCTTTCTTATCGGATGCCCACGACATACAAAGAAGACACCTTCCAAGTTTCAGGTTTCTACGATCAGCGGTTTAGGCTGTGCGTTGATCCGTCAGTCATTCAGGACAAAGCATTTTATATACATAGATAGTAAATGTTATTGCTGCCACCAAATACTCCCTATGGCATGGCCATTCAGCTAGGTTTCAAAAAGATTTATCGTCCTACGGAAGCGCGAAGGAAATAGGCATTTGCTCAGATGGCGTCGTCAACCCCTGACTGCCGTTTATAACGGAAGTTGGCTTAAATTTTTCCATTTAACGTGTGTTCGGCAAAGAAATTATAGGGTTAAGGTACTCACTCTTTGGCCCTCAGATCCTTGAGCAGATAGATGATGTGCGCGGGGCTGTTGCGCAGCTTGTCGGCTGTGGTGATCACCTTGTTGAGTCCCTGCGCCGCCGCCGACTGCTCGCCCAGGTTGTCGATGATCTTCGAGATGCTGTCCTGCACGGCGCTGTCACAAATAATTCACAGTTAGCCTAAGCAATGACATAATATCTTCAATCAACGCTTAAATAAATAGAACAGACATTATTTGTATAATAACTTTCGTGAGGAGTATTTATAATTATTTAAAACAAAACGGTTTACTCACGCATATTCTCGGGATCGACAGTTCAGTTCGACTCGCGACACCACCGCCGCCGCGTCATCTCATGATTAGGGACTCCTATCGAGTCTGAAACTAGTCGGGCGATCCCTAGGATATGCGTGAGTAAACCGTGTTGGTTTAAATAATTAAGGACCGACATTGCTTTTCGAGAAGTCACTTATGTTTTGATTTGTTATTTTAGCGATTTTTTCCAAGTCTGTGTTATCGATAATGATGAGATTACACTGTGATGGTTGGACCCTCTGATGTTACTTAGTTTATTCGGTCGTATAACCCCTTTGGAACACATCCTACTATTAAACTGCCCTCCGAAGTACTCCGATGTACAGAAAAAGTGGGACTGGTAGTCTGGTACTAATTGATGTAATAATGGGTATTCAAGTTGAATGAGTATTATTCTTGTTACGATCGAACACCTGCTTAGTTTGGCAAGCTGGATAAAATTGAGTAGCGAGAGAAACTTTTGAAAAACAAACCGAAATATTACCCACCTGTAGGTTTAGAATCATAACATCATGTTATTTATCCTTATTACTGTCTGTCTGTGGCGCTTTCACGCCAAAACTACTGAACCGATTTAAATGAAATTCAGTACACAGATAGTCTAGAGTCTGAGAAAGGACATAGGCTACTTCTTGCCGCGATAACCGACATCCAAGCGGGCGGAGCCGCGGCAAACAGCTAGTTTCCAATATTACTCAAAACTTGTTTGAAAAAGATATCGCATTTTCCGTTGAACTATTCAAACGTGATCCGTGAGAATTATATTCAAACTATTCGATGAGACGTGTCATTTTAATTAGAGTCAACCTCTAAATTATATCTTATATCAACCGTCTGATCCAATCATCTTATATTATTGCTAACTATACGCCCTATGCGCCCTGCGGCTGCCCCTGCTTAGGTCCCGTGGTCGTGCAGGTTTAAAATACTGTCTATGTGTGTCTATTAATACAGGTTGTAAACTTGTTTTGTGGCTAATTTCGTCCAAATCAACAAAAAACAAAAAGAATTAGTAATCAACATCAATCCTCACAAACTTTAACATTTATATTTGTGGAATATAGAACAATGAATATATTACATCTCTGTGTACTTATAATAAGCATCGTCAATATCCTTACCGAAATTTCTCAACATCATCCTTACTAATATTATAAATGCGAAAGTAACTTTGTTTGTCTGTCACGCTTTCACGCCAAAACTACTGAACCTATAAATATAATTTGGTACACAGATATTCTAGAGCCTGAGAAAGGATATAGGCTACTTCTTGCCGCGGTAACCGACATCCACGTGGGCGGAGCCGCAGGATACAGCTAGTAAGTCATAATTAAATATAAGGTACACAGTGTTTTATTGAAATTACTCTAATACAAAGTCAACCCTCGCTCTTACAGTTACTTTCCTTACCTACCCATTTTAAAGTCGATCCAAATCGTGACGATGTGATCAAGTAATAACTAATAGTAACAATTTATTGACATTCTTTCTAATATTATAAATAAATAAATATTTTTATTATGTAATAATTAAAAATGAATATTTAAATCTATAGTAATAAATATAGGCTAAAGAGTTTGTTTGTTTGTTTGAACGCGCTACTCTCAGGAACTACTTATATTACATTATTTCAGTGTTGGATAGTCCATTTGCTGAGGAAGGCTATAAGCTATAAAACATTACGCTGCAACCAAAAGGAGTGGAGAATAAATGAAAAACGTTACAAAAATAAAAAACCGTTTAAACTAAAACATGCGGACAAAGTCGCGGGGGACAGCTAGTGTTATATAAGAGTAATACTAAACATGTCATTTAAATAACGTGTTGGTAGCGGCAGTCGGGCCTTGTGACACAGGGCGACGGGGCGACGACGGTGCGCGGCAGGTGAGCCGCGGGGTGGCAGAGGGGCGGCGCGGGATGAAGCTACTGGCGCAGCGTCCAGATTGCATACGAATCAATAACGCAGCATCCCGACGCGTCCCCCGCCCTGCCGTAACTATTGACGTGCACTACAGACTCAGAACCACGCCTCGTATATCTAACGAAACATATGACTGAACTAAACTCGCTTGAACTCTATTATGGGAAGCAAATAACGAATATCTGTTGAAGCAGCTACAATTGTTACAAATTAAATGATCAATTGGTATACCTACTTATCCTCACTAATATTATAACTGCAAAAGTAACTGTCTGTGGCGCTTTCACGCCAAAACTATTGAACCGATTTAAAAGAAATTTAGTACATAAAATAGTCTAAAGCCTGAGAAAGGACATGAAACTTTTTGCCGCGATAACCGACATCCACGGCGGCGGAGTCGCGGGAAACAGCTAGTATTAAACAAGACATAAAATAACAGGAGTCATTAAAATGGGTTTACACCTGGCCATAATAGTTCTGTTCTAGTGACACTGAGACACAAATCTTTATCAGACAGTCTTCATTCGAATGCAATATCTTTTAGACAAGCTTTAAATAAGACAAAAAACAATATAGGGTTACATAACAACAAAATAATTTAAAACAAATGAATTGTACCTTCTGAACCTTAAATTACATTTAGTTTTAAGACAGACATATTTTATGATAGCTGTAATTTACTTATTCTCTGTAGTTCAATTATACTTTAAACTAGCCTATGTTTCAATTCAGGTAATAAACTATCTATGCACCAAATTTAATTTAAATACGTTCAGCCGTTTTATTTTAGCTACAAACATCCCTCACTTTAACTTTCACATTTATCATATTAGTATGATTATTATAAAAATTATCAAACAAATACAAGTTAAAAGGTAAAATTAAATAAATAACTTAAATAAGTATGTCAAACAATAAAATGAGACAGTTATATCTCCGTCTGTGTTGATTACAGCACGCACCATACCCCTCTAAGCCGACCCTGTCTGGTTCCAAACCATCCCAGAGGCCTTTACCTTTATTACATCACGCGAATGTCGCGCCAGTTATGTATGAATAGACTACATGTCGGAACAAACAACACTTCACCATGGCTTTACGTTTGCGTAAATCTAAGCAAGTGTTTCTCAGGCTCTGCAAGACTCTTTACACTATACAGAGAATACTAAAGCCGTGTCTAAGAGTACTAAAACCTTACTGATGGATGCAGGAGATGACATGAAGCATGAGAGATTAAATGAAAACATAAACATATACCTAGACATTCTTAGTACAATACAAGCAAAAATAGATTACAAGAAACACATTGCTTTACTTATCTGTTATTAGGTGACCAAATGACAATTTAGATTAATTAATCAACCATTTTAATAGCAACATAAGCAGAGGTTCCTTTGTGGTCAGTCCACCTGTATGCCCTAAAACCTCCCAACTGTCTTATTAAATACTGCTTACATCCTCTTTCATAGATGTTAACTGCCATTCTTACCCCAATACTGAAACGCAACTTAACTTTAAGATTTTCTCAAATATCTATCTGTCGCTACTTTACACCTTAAACTGAAAGAGACAACATCATACCTAACAGCGACTTAAAACTGATTAATGTTTCAGTATTCGACCATCACAGTTACATACAGTACACAGCTTTTAATGGTCTGCCAAAACTGTAATTTAATCATATTTGTTAATTGAAAGAGAACAGTCAAAGTCTAGTTTAAAATGTTATATCTACCTTCATTTAATTTTATCTACTATGTTTAGGAAATATGGACATACAGATTAACTAAAGCCGTGTCTGTTGCCCAAAATTCTAATATTTGTTAGAAATCGCAAATTAGGGGTGTGGCCTACAGATGGTTTTCCATTAAAAACTTTCGATCTTGCTAGGTTAGGCGACTGTATGTAACAGTAAGAATGGCGGTTAACATCTATGAAAGATGATTTAAGAAGTGTCCAGTAAGGCAGATGAGAGGATTTAAGGCATACAGGTTGCCTGACCATGAAGGAACCTCTGCTTATGTTGCTATTAAAATGGTCGATTAATCTAAACTGCCATTTGGTCACCTAATAACAGATATGTAAAGCAATGTGCTTCTTGTTATTTTTATTCTTTTATTTTTCCTTGTATTGTACTAAGAATGTCTAGGCATAGAGAGTGTAACTGTGTTTTCATTTACTCTCTAATGCTTTATATATATGCAGCAAGACAGCAAAATAATGAAATATGGTCACAAATACATGTCCTAGTACATTTCATAGCAAGTTCTGTCTATATGTTTCACCTTCAGATGCAAAAATATTTGAATAAAAATAGTAAAGAAGTAATGAATGTTTATTTAAGACAAGATTTAGCCCTACACCTTAATGATAGTCAGTATGAACAGCTTAGTCAACTGTACAAATGAATCATGTTTAGTATTCATGGTCGCTTACAAAATTAACAAGAAAATACTACACTTTAATTAATAGCGTACAAATTTCCATCTGATGACATCATTATTAAGATTGCCCGCTGGCCAAGACTGTGAATCTTTTTATGCATTATATAGCATAGTCAATGGTCTGCAATTCTATTTATAACATCAATCTGTATTTATATTTAATGAAAAGAAGAGTATTTGCATGGCATCTAACCCTACTCTATAGTAAATACATATTAAAATCTTCTGACAATAATTTTTACATTGTAATCACAATCATGTCGGCCTCAAATAATACTGTGTTCTACTGAATACCAATAAGAAATGCAGAACAACAGACAAACTGACATTCTCAATCCATTCATTGGTATAAGCAGACATGATATGTAATAAAAATATTTCACCCTACATATACATGTAGCCCACTGCCACTTCAGCTTACTAATCCTCTGGGCTATGTCGGTAACTCTGGTTCTCTGCCGGATCACCTCATTTCTGATGCGATCCTTTAGAGAGACACCGAGCATTGCCCGCTCCATAGCTCGCTGAGCGACTTTCAGCTTATGGACTAGTCCCACCGGGCTGGTCAAATGCCGCAGAACCGACAACCGTTGGGGAAAACGTGTTCTTGAGTGGAGACCGCGTCTCGGCAAACGTAGTGTAGGACGACCGGGGCTAGATGGAGCGACGACATCCGCAAAGTGGCTGGCAGTGGTTGGAGACGAAGAGCTGAAGATCGAGCTCAGTGGCGTGCCATAGGAGAGGCCTATGTCCAGCAGTGGACGAAGATAGGCTGATGATGAATGAATGAAACATGTAGACTTGTAATATGCAAAGCCTAAATTTTTACATTTATTTGTAAAATGGTTAAATGATTAAATACTCTAATACCATAGGCATATAGTATTTGGCTTGTTTTGTTGTGGGCAACATAATCAAAAGCTTGAGTCATGTCACAATATATAGAAGATACCAGAACTCGGTTGTCTAATATTGCCAAGTTGATTGACTTACTTTTACGGAAGCCGTTTTGTTTTATTTTGATAGAATACAATGTTTCTCTAAATATTTGTACATTTGCTCATATTGTTATTTAAAAAAAAACTTAAGATACGAGTATGATTGATCCATATGATTCAATTAAGTCCTTGTTGTTCTTTTTTTTTTCAAAGTTTATTGATTTGGAAATCTTTAGGTGTTTTGGCTAGATACCAGCAGTTATGATGCGAGAGAGAGGTCTACTGATTGACTCTGATACATGTTTTATAATTTTTGTTGATATACCATGAAATCCTACACTGTTAATGTTCTTAGGGATTTAGTTATTTTAGACTAGCTGTGCCCGCGGCTTGGCTGCCATCAACTGACTATTTACTCGACCTATTATTTAAACCTTCGGTAGGCCTTAAGGCACATACAAAAAAATTAGATCAATTGGTCTTATTTTTTAAGCCATTCTCGAGTTATGAGCTTAGCTTAGCAACATTAATTTTTATTTATATTGTAAACTAGCTGTCCCCCACAACTTTGCCCACGTGTTTTAGATTCAACGGTTTTTCATTTTTGCAACATTTTTTATTTATGCTTCGCTCCTTTTGGTCGCAGTGTAATGTTATATAGGTTATAGCCTTCCTCAATAAATGGGCTATCCAACATGTGAAAGAATTTTTCAAATCGGAACAGTAGTGCCTGAGATTTCCGCATTCAAACAAACAAACAAACTCTTCAGCTTTATATATTAGTATATAGATATAGCATGACCCGTACAAGGTGCCATAAAAAGAAAGTTATTGGTTTTGATACATATTTTGTAACTTGTTTATCGAGGTTGTTGTTGTATTAATTGAAAAGTTTAGCTACATAGGTCAGGTTTCTTTCTATTTTATTGTAATAATCTTTTACAACATAGATTCTTTTACAATCTTTAGATTTGTTTGTTCATATTTTGATTTTATATGCATTCTGAACTTATTGTGTTAATTGTATTATTTTCTTATAACACAAAGAATATTTTTAATTCATTTTTAATCAGTGTTATTGGGATTAACTCTATGTCGATTTAGTAGAGATTTTTTCTTTTTACTACCCACATTAACACCATGTTTAAATCAGTCTAGCTATATGAAAATTTTAGATGAATTAATTGTGAAATGGAAAGCCAATACCAACAGTTTAGAAAATCTTATTTAAATGAAAGATAAACTTACTCTAAACCTTGCATACATGTTCTAATAAGGGTATTTAGAGTTTATAAAAACTGGTGAAACAAGTCAACATCAAAATATTATACAAGGCCACTAGGCAATAAAATAAATGAGCCTTTGAGTGATTAGAAGCTTGCATCAGCTGTGTCCAGTAAAGCAACGACTTTATTGACTGGCTTTATTGATCTGATTCATCTTTGAGTACAGAGAAAAAGAAGTACCCACATATACAAATCAATACAGCGAACCCCGGGAGGCCGGCGGCGCGCTCCCGCCCTTCTTGACCTACTTTAATTAACTCTAGTGTAATTAAAGGCATTTCGCGCACTATCTGCTTCTCGAGGGCGAACAGACGCACCAATAAGGACATAAACCTTGACCAGGTGTGGCGCAATATTGATCGGCATATCGACGACTAGCCGACGCTCATTCTATAAGACGATGATCCATCTCAAGTTGACGACCTACCTGAAAGAATCAATACTCAATCTTTATATTAGAACTCACCGGACAGTACGAACGTCGCCGCGAAATTTTGGAGGCAGCAATGTTGAATTAATCTTCGTAATCTCGTCTTCTAGCATATCGTTGACAGACATTTGCCAGTCCATGTTGCCGAATAGATAGGTATCCTCTTCGAGCCTAATACACGGTATGAAGAGCCAGAGGGTCTAGAAATGGAGATGATTTAGTATAACACGCACGGGAATTTTACGTCTCAATTCACGGGAGGGCAAAGGAAGACTAATTTTATGAAAGGAAGAAACGGAATTGCCATGCGTGAATACTCGCTCGATAAACGTTCTTTTAACAACAACGGGATTTGAATACGAGTCATTTGAGTTATATTGATTATTTTCAATTATTATTAAGAAGTTACAATTTTTCTTTTAATTAAAAGGATTTTTACTCATTATATTACATTTTAATGAGTAAACTCAAAATACGAAATCTACTTTTGTTTAAATTTATACTGGTAAAATGATTCCAGTAAGATTTAAGTAATAGTATTTAGTCTTTGTATTTAATTAATTAAATTATAAATAAAACAACTGTTTAGTACCTACATGCAAAATTTTACTGGATAAAATATTTTTTTTTGAAGGAGTTTATTATTAAAATTTATACTGCTTGGTTACAAATTGATTACACTGAACAAAATATTAGTGCTAAGCTTGCTTTTCGTAATATTTATTGTTTAATGACTGTGAAACCTTAATAAATGTTTTATGTATCATTTAATATTGATTGTTTTAATTAAAATTTTGTAGAAAAGGGTAAAAAACATAAATCATATACATAAATATACATAAACATACATCAACAATATAGTTTTTTTTTATAGTGGTAACATTTGATCCATGATTGATCCTTGCTCCTGCACTAATGAAGTCTCCTGCTACCTTCATTAACGTGTTTTCAACTGTTTCGGATAGGTGGCGTTAGCTACATGTCTCGTTGTAGTTGTTTGAATTAATTATTTACAAATTGAAGCTGTTTTTTTTGTAGTTAATCAATGGAGTTTGCTATTCTTGGTATTCTTTTATATTAAAGTTTGTTATGCCAAGCATATTTTACACAGCGATCACTTATCGACAGTTTACAGTATCTAGCCTAGTGCAATACGACAATGTTCTAGTTTGGCGCGTTTCAGTTAAAAAAAAAACCTTTCTCTTGCTATTTGGTATTTAATCCTTACATATGCATACAGAACACTTAGACTTAGAACACGCTTTAATGATAATTTGTGGATCACACAAATTCTTGTACCAAGCGGAGATCGAACCCGCGGCGCGTCTCGCACGGTTCTAATTGGCATGGTGACTTTTACCACTGTGCTATCCGTGTTTTGCAATGCATGTTCGACAGTAAACTTGTGTTCACAGCGTTCACACTTAGCGCGTAGTTGCACTTTGTGTAGTGAACTGTAGTGTACTGAGAACCGACCATTAAATCTCTTCAGTTATTGAGTGTACGGTCTATAGCACAGGTCACCGAGACAGTCTCTGATGTCTGTGTACAACGTCGTAGCATTATTTGAGTGTAATAAAGACACTTTTTAATAACCTCATTTCGATGTTAATTAAGTAGACGCAATGCATAAAGGTATTATTCCGAACTCTGCAACAAGCAGCAGTGCTGCCACTAAGGTGCTGCCCAGCAGTGGTGCCTGCCGCGCTGATTCCGAGCAAGGCGGCAGTGTCGCTCTGTTCGTTGTGATGTGTTGTTGTTGTGTATTCGTTAGTTTACTTTTACATTGGCAGACGCGTCACTACTGGTCTGTCGCGGCGGTAGGGCGACACTGACGCGCAGTAGTGCTGTCGCTACATTGCTGCCTAGGGGATGGCGCTCACTGACGGCGTGGCACGGCATGGCACTGCAGGTTGTGCAGTGGCATCCCGCGGCGTGCTGTCAGTGTGAGAGACAAAAAATCGCGCGCGCCAGTGCGTTTTCTCCCTCTCTTGCCCCTGCGCACCGACCGGACTGCGCCCCACCGAAATGCTGCACAAGTTTCAACCTTATTTCAACTACCTAGCAATCATAATTCCTCGACCCCAAAGTGACCCATACGTCTCGCAGGATGCAATGGCGCGTCGCGGCACCCCGTGGAATGAAACAGCAAGACACGTCGTGCCGCCGCTTCCTGCGGCGTGTCACGTCATGCCGCAGCATCCTGCGGCACGTCGCGGCATCGTGGTATCAAAATAAAGTAACATAATTTCTAAACTCATTGAGATAAGATTCAAAATAACTTAATTAGTATTAAAATCCTTTGCCAGGACACACCGTGCCGTGCCGGCAGTGGGCGCCGGCCCTTACTCGGAATGTAATCTCATATAAGCTTATAGAATTTGTATGGGGACCAGTAGTATCGCAGCAGCACTGCTGCGGCAGCATTGCGGCGTGCAGCGTGGTTCGGAATCATACCTTAATGATTTGTTTCTGAAGAAAAATTTTGTTATCTAGTAAAATTATTGCCGTAGATAATCGTGAATGTGTTTGTAAGTGTAAATAGGTACCTACCTATGTATTACATTAATTAATAATATGGAGCGAAATAAAACGCATCATAATTACACATAACACCATTTATTACAAATATCAGACAGATTATATTTATAGTAAAGAAAGCGTGGTACATAAAACTAGGAATAAAATCGAAATGTTCATAGTACCTTAAGAATAATTAAAAACTTAATTGATACTACATCTGAATACCGCGCTGTGCATGCACTGTGGAGAATAATTTGGGCTAGTGCCTACATTTTACAAACACGTAGAAACATTTCCAACGTTGGATACTAAAGATGTTGCCATAACACAAAACGGAGAAGGATTACTTTGTTCCAATATTTAAATCTATCGCTGCAACTCTTTTACAATATTTAAGTACACGTAACACTTAACAGATTTAAGCATTTTCATGATATTAAGGACATTATTTTATTTGGGAATTACATTATTTAACCGTTTAGGTATCTAAGAATAGAGTAGTCACATTTCTTTAGAAACGAACATTTAAACTTTGAGATTGTGTGATGTCTTCCAAGTGTCAAAATCTGTGACATGGCAACACTGCGCTGTTGTTATACCAGTGTGGGTACTTATGATTTAGTTGCCAGTAGTTTAGCGATTACAAGCGCAAAATTCAGATGTAGAATCGTTAGAAAATCGGGTATTTGAGTGATTTTTACAATTACCATTGAAATGCCACAATCTGGTTGTGCAATTACGGGATATCCCCATATTATAAGAAGTGTTTCATCGTATCCATTAACATTACATTGTCAAGTGGAAATGAAACTCTACCTACAGAGGGAATGCGCCATTTTTTTTATAACAGAATTATGACTGCCTTAACAATTCATGATACCGAGGCGTAAGGTCATAATTACATTGATTTAAGTAAGTTTATAGGCGTATTTAAACTTCTTCACTAGTACAGTGGCGCCCTCTAAGTTCATGTAAGTTGATGTTACTGTAGCGCAACACTCAAACCTCGAAATTTCCCGTTTTAGTGCCGTTGTCAATTATATTAAAACTTATAGAGAAATTTGTAAGGTTCCTACTTCAATTGTTTGCGATCTTGTCACGACACTATTGTTTTCAATGATAAATAAGTATGAACGGTCATATTGTTTATTTATCTACACTTTTGCAGTTACATATTCTTAGCGTGGAGATCAATTACAATTCATTTTTTTGTCAGACTAGCCCCTCTATACAAGTGTCATTTCAACAAGCGTTAGCGATGATAGAAATCGCATAAATGACATTAAATGTATGGACATGACATTTCGTTTCGATAAGTCACGTGACTTGGACTTGTCACTTCCATACATTTGGACGATTCGATCAGCGTTATCGCTTGTCGAAATGTCACTTGTCTAGGGGGGCTTTATACAGAAACGCACACGTATTGTCAGTGTCCTTGCATGCGGGGACGCGATGGACAGCTCATTAAATTTACCATGCTTTGAGGAGAGATCGTATTACACTCAATTTTTTTAAGTGTTCTGTAACCCCAACTGGATATAATTATGCAGTTAATTATTCAATATATATTAAGGTTCCATTTAGCTGTTGATTACAACATTCAGGGGTATCTTTCAACATACAGCACTCAATTGAAGTAGGCTTTACTAAAGAGCAGCAAATAATTATCAGTAAAACCTATTACGTATCTAATACAAGGCGGTCACAATATACAACAACCACGGTTACAAACTTGAACTCAACAATATAATAATCACAATTAAACTGCAGCGGCAGTCAGACTGAACCGCTCTATAGTTTGCAACCAGCCTAAAGGTCCCATACTGTAATACCTAAATACTTACAAGTAAAAAAAATGTGCGTTGAAAGAAATTTTAATTTTAATTAAAGTCAGATTTAAAATGAACTTGTAGTTGTAATTTAAATCGAATTATGTGCTCAAAATTAGATAAAATATCTCATGAAATCACTGTGAAAGCACAGGACCTTCGGCTATCTGCACACAGTTCCTCATCACACAAATCATTATAATATCATTGTACTTAAACACAAAGTTATTAAACACATTACAATTAACAATTAATATGTACTTAACAAAATTATGCGTATAAAATGACGTGCATTCACGATGTACGCGACGCGTGTCGACAGTGCGGCGCGCGGCGCGTCGTTGTTGTACACCGTGACTTTGTTCGACTTTGAGATTTAGGCCTTCAGCAACCAACGAAACGTAAGTACCTCGAAACTTATAAGTAAACTGTCAACTCATACAATAGCTAAGTCTTTAGAAACAAGATATATTTGTTATACAGTATATTACGTGCTAATAGAAACAACGTCAAAATTTCTTAAACAGTAGTTATACAAAGAGAAGAACACATGGGCCGAGCCTCGCCGCGTCTCGCCACGCCTCGTCGCTCGAACACGCGGCGGCGGCGGGCTCGGCCGCGAGCCTGACTGCCTAACTATGCGCTAAGCGAATAAGGTCTCTACCCGCGGGATGTGACTGCCTACGTGTGCCGCGTGGCTGACGCGCGGTGCAACCTTACTCGCGCTACGACTCGGGAAGCTGTGAAGCGACACTGTGAGTACTGCGACAGATATCAAGCATTCGAGTGAAGCGTCCTACTCTCGCCGAGCGCGGTAACGAGCGGCGAGCAGCGCGCATACACCTGTGCGTGTGTGTGTGAGCGAGTGACGTCACTGCAGTCCGGGTCTCGCCTCGCGGATGCGGCTGCTGATGTGTTCCAAACTGTTCCGTACGACAAATGCCAGCTGGCTAACAATCTAAATCGACACTCATAGAAACTTATTCGAGAAGAATAAAAGTAGTACTTATTACATTATGAACTACAATAAAAGCCTAACACTTAGGGGCACATCGATACGACTCGGTGCGGTCCAGCGAGACTGGCGGCCACGAAACACGAGTATTACTTGGCACAGATATGCGGGGAACAACAGAACGCGCAGGAACTACACAATTATGCTAAACAATATTAAGTACAAAATCGCGCGCCTCGCACGCCGCGGGCATTGACTGGTTACCTACATGGATGTTTATAATACTAACTAATACTGTAACATTACACGGGTGATAATACTCAGCTCTAACAGCTACCGGTCATGGAGTCGGTGAGAGAGACACATACGTGTGTCAGAGAGGTGCCGCGGCGCGGGTGCGAGGTGACGCTACACTTACAAACGAAAAACAACTTATACTGTACGACGAAACAAGTGAACCCAACGTGACCGGAGGCCGGGGGAGGGGATGTGGCGTCAGAAGACGAGGGGAGGGGAGATGTCGCGAGAGTCTTCCAGATCCCGAATGTAAGTGACGGGAGCGGACGTGGTGACAGTATACAACTAATACATTATTCGTTTGGTCATATATTTGGTAAGGTTACGATGCTCCGCAGAGGTAGCATCAAACAATGAAAAAAAAACTAATTTATTATAAACCTTAGGTCGAATAGTTAACTGCTGTAAGTAGTGATAATTTAAAAACGATATCATAATAATATTTGTTCAGGATTGCAGATGGTGGCGCGCGCGTCGGCGGCGGGGGCGGCGCATGCGCAGTGGTGCCCACGCGCAGCGCCCTCCGCCGGCTGAAGCGGTCACCTGACGTTACTTAATAATATAATAGTACTAAAAAATAGATATACAACATCGAAAAATACCTTAAATTTTGTCCTACGCGAATAACTACCAAGAGAATCGGGCTCCAAAACAAAGAGCCCAAAACGTTAAGGATCAATATAATTTGTAAATAGAAGAATCTGCAAATGTAATATATATCGATATATATACAATTGATAATGTATAGCAGGTCCTTTTGAACGACCGTCGCAACAATGATCATTAGGAATACGCTTAACCTTAAATAATTTTAAAATAATTTCGTTTCAATACGACATCACAGTAAAACAAGGACAAATGAACAAGCGTCGGACGACACAAACAACAAGATATTTTTTGTAACTATAATACTAAGTACTTATGTCTAACACCTATCTACTATGACACGACATGTATACAGCGCCGTGTGAGGGACGAAACGGGAGGAGGAGAGGGGGGGAAGACCATAGAACAGGTGCTGAACGTTACAACTAAAGTATAGGACTATTACATACGTTGGTATAAAGCTTGGACCCGGGAGCTTGGTCAGACTGAAGAGGCAGTACAGCACACGGCAGAGGAGGAAAGAAAAGGAGGCTGGGCTGCCACTCGCAGAAAACAATAGTCTCGATGACCACAGAGGCCTTAATAAGTAGATAGTATCTCAACGAATCTTGACGAGCCTGATGCTCATCAACTGTTACCGCTTTCCGAAAGACTTTTCAATATAATTACGGTCAAATCCAATGTCTATAACTGGATGTCGATCAAAAAACCAACAACCAACCACAGCACTTGACTTGAGCTATTTTTAAATTGAGAAAGCCTCTCAGAAACTGGGGTAACACCCGTGAGGTATTGATTGAAATAATAGTCAAAGTACGTTCCGAGTGACATCTATTTCTTTCGGCCTGAGTCTAGCTGGTCAGAGAATGCGAATGAACTGCTTCTGGCTTGATCTCACAGCGAGCGCATCCAGCCAGAAAACGAAACGTAGATAAGTGAGCTCATTAGAAAGGATATGTGAGCTCGAAGTATGTGGTACACCGCCACATAACACTATCAATCCACAAAGATTCTGTTCGACAACTATCCGTTACGCAACCTTTACCAAATCGTTCGAAGGGGGCCGATGAATGCAACTGACTTAAACCAACAATTTCAATGATACCAAGGTGTCATAATTTTTTTCCATCGATCACTCAATACGCAGCCTTTACCGTAACGATCAG
Source organism: Diachrysia chrysitis (assembly GCA_932294365.1). Taxonomy (NCBI): domain Eukaryota; kingdom Metazoa; phylum Arthropoda; class Insecta; order Lepidoptera; family Noctuidae; genus Diachrysia; species Diachrysia chrysitis. The sequence goes on from OW028641.1 coordinate 162,539, forward strand.
GAGCCAGCAATGTATGCAACTTACAAAACCATGTCTTGATGTAAAACTTTAGGTATCCATTGAACATTCTGTACGCAACCTTTACCAAAACGTTCGAAATGAGCCAGCGATGCAACTGCCGAAAACCAAGCTACCTCCATAGACAGTGTACCAGGGTAACGGACGGGGAACGTAATGTTCCACAGAAGTAAAGTTGTGCCAGAAATTCTATCCCTATATAATTACGGTAAATTGGTAATATTTAAGAAAAATTGTTCGTATACGTTATTATTTGGCTAACTATATTTGGTTATAATGCGACTATTTACCCGTAATTCTAGGTCGCCTCGCTCGGTGGTGTGGTACTAGGCGCTCAGGCGCGCGAGGCGACTGGGCTGTCCCTATCGCGAGCGTCGCGGTACATTGACATCTCGCCTACAACAGTCCTGAGCCCGGGACATAATATCATCCTACCAAGTAAACACATATTTAAGTACTAAGTAATAACTAACGATACAAGTTATAATAATCAGTTCTTAGCTAATATTGAGATTTATAGTTCCTAGGGCCGGTCGGCTTACGCAATGCCTTGGACTTCAGAGCCTTAAGTACACATGCTTATATATGAAAATTTTATAGGTTACACCCCTTGAGGTTACAAACTTTAAGTCTTAACCTCCGAAAAGCACCAAATGTTTGGTTGGAGAGTTGAGTCGCCGAACCGAAAGACATGTTATAGTTATACAGAAGCCCACCGTCCGCCTAAAGGAGCACAATGTATTAAAGCTTAAAGTGGCCAAGACGTTGGGCGCCGGGCGAGCCGGGGCCGCGACGCGGTGCGCCTCTACTCAATATAATAATGTCTTACGTTACCATGAGTTACTATAAGCTCGTTAATTGATTAAGATACGTTGTGGGGCAAGTGAGAGGGACTGGGGACACCGACAAGCGGGGCCTACGCTATTGCGAGAGTGGAATATATCTACGGAGCGGCGAGGCGGGATCAGCGCGACGTGCTGGCGCTCTGCACGTGCTGGCCTTGTATGCAGCGCTTCTCCAAACTCCAAATGCAACTTCCAAAGATTTGAAGATTCGACGCTACTGCACCGGGAGACCAGCTCGGCTAGCGGCTGGTAGAGCCGCACTGCTCCCTGCCTCGCAGCTGACACACGTACTACTTTATGTTTACTATGACACTGTTCATAAAATTGCGTTGTACACATCTAATAATAAGTGAATATATCCTATGAATCGTCTGTTCGCGGACAGAGTCTCGAGAACAGCGATTGACGCTAAGGCGGCGGCGCGAGCATGTCGCCTGCCGACCTCAACATTACGTACACTACCGCGACCTTACATAGCGCCGCCCACTCTGCGTGTTCCACTCAGGCTGGTGAGCGGATCACAACCGAGAAGGCCGCGGGTACTCTGCGGCTAGTCAATAAATTCGTAAGCTCAACGCGGCTCTAGTCCGGTCGCCGGTGTGTTGTGGTTGGTTCAATGTCCGGTACCTCGGACGGTCGTCCGAGGGGTTATGTCGGGTTATTCTGTGATAATGCCGATAGATCGGGTTGTCAATGGTTACGTGGGTTATGAAGTGAGCCGGGTGCCGCCGCGCGGCCCGTCCGGCAGCGGTCCGGCGGCCGGCGGCCGGGCGGGCGCGGGGCGGCCGGCGGCGTAGATCTGCGCCGCCGTTCAGTCTTAATGGTGGGATCTCGATCGGGAACGGGTCGTATATCGGGAACGTCGCCATCGCAATGGTCGTTGCGAACGAAACTCCTGATGTTTGACCTCGCCGGCGAGACGCTTCTATTAAAAAGTTGACAGATTGAATACTATAGATATGGTTTGTGTTAAACTCATGAGTGATTTAAGAGCAGACGTCTAAATAATTTTATATGTTTAACATTTAAATTCAAATCGATATAAACAATTTTGGTCTAAGGACATCTCTAGAAGTTGCATAGGAATTTAAAATGTATATGGTCAAAAGCGATACTTTTAGACGATTCACTAAAGACAAATAATGTTCATATTGAAATAATTTTTTGTTGTATATTTAAAATTATTCAAGTGCCCTTTTTTGTCATTCATTGGGTTAATACCAACCAGATCTCCAATTTGGGAACCTTCTAAAAAACGTCACGATACAGGAGAAGTGCCGTTCTCAAACCATTACAGTGGCAACTAGCTCAACTCTTTCTCGAAGCGACGCGTGTCATCAACACTATGTGCCGCAAATGAAGCTATGATGTCACACTCGGCTGCGGTCGGTAAATACAAAAGAGGTACAAAAATCCGCAACGGAGTGCCCGTCACGGTATTCACCGGCACAGCGTGTCGGATCACGGCCGCGGTCCGGAAGTGGAGTGAGCTGGTCAATCCGGGGGCGTCGTGTCCGGGGTGTCGTGTCCGGGTGTTTAGCCGGTGAGGGTCTCCTCGTGCGCCGGCGAGGTCGGCGCGCTGTAGTCATACATTGCGGTCATCGGGTTCTCGATGACGTTGACGACGGCCGTGTTCAGCTTGGTTTGCTTGCGGCGGAAGAGGAAGTCTGCGAGGCTGGCGGCGCGGCGCGGGCCGGTGCCCTCCAGGAGGGCCTCGATCTCGCCACTGCTGTGCGACTCCACCACGCCGGGAGAGCGGCCCAGCAAGTCCTTGGTCTCGCTGATAAGGAAGCTCTGGTCAAAGTCCGTAGAATATGCCTTGGAGTTGATGAGCGAGGTGATGGTGGGCAGGCCAGTCTGGTCTGCCAGCGACAGCGGGCGCTCGAGCCGGCGCAGAACGCGCGCGCGCACGGCGCCTGCGACGCTCTCGCGGGACGAGGACCCGCCGTTCGGGAGCTTCGGGCTCACCGAGCCGTTGTTCTCTGGAAATGTATTATCGCCAATTAATGTAAATTAACACATTTCACACGAATTTCGATGGTAAGAGGTTTGTTTTTATCGTTGATAAGGTATATCGTAGGACGGTGTGATTTTGATCAATAGGTTTGCTGTTGCCTATAATGAGCTGCGAAACCTGAGCATCATAATATATACTCCTGGTAGAAGAAGTGACGTACCAGATATATAGGTATGAGTGAAGGGGGTCTATGGCTTACCCCTCGGGATGGATGCCCTTGGCGATGGTCCGCCATCCTCATCGGTGTGTCCCTCCGACAGCGTATCTAGCGGGCGGCGGTCGGGGCGGCCGCTGCAGCCCGCGCCGTCGTGGCTGGCGCTGTGCTGGCCCTCGCCCGACGTTGATGGCTGCGGGTTCTGTCACACACATATCCACTAAGCATATCGAACACAAGAAACATTTTTAAAAACAAGAGCCTGACAACATCCAAAATAAAATAAAAAATACTTTAAAATTTCAAATTTATTTTATTTTTTTGTAAAAAATACTAACGACCCCTCTCAAGCTAAAATCCATCAAGCCATAACCCGTCTTCTGGTTCAGTAGAGAAAAGTAATAGAAAAAGCTTCTTACGATGTAGATGTCGTGGACGTCCTCGCGGATGGTCTCACCGACTCCCTCGAGGAAGAAGGTGACCATGTTGCCCTTGCCCTTGACATCGACGGTGCCTCGGCAGCGCAGCTTGTAGCCGCGCGTCGATAGGATCTCATACACCTCCTCCGTCACCTGTCACAACATCCCTCACTACGTCAACTAACCGTCACTCCAAATGAGCAAAAACATTACATTGGCCCCGATTCTGTAAAACCCACACTAAATTTATTTTAAGCCATCGGCATCACTTTTACTTGTACACAATTAGATAAGGACAGACGAAAAATAGACCTGACAAATTTAGTTTCGACTAAAATTTTAATACAAATCTATCTCACGCGCTGTATGTTAGTAAAAGATAACAATGGTTTAATTTTGATTTAGTTAGCGTACAAGGGAATCGGCACCATTATCATCCAGCAATTAAAGTGACAGTCGCACTGAGGTGCCTCGCCAGTCGCGGCGCAAAGCAATAAGAACTATCTCTTGCAAATGCATGCTTTTAGAAAAATGTATTAAAACAGCGAGCACGTGGGCGTGGTGCGCGGCAGCGGATGCGCACCTGAATGTGGTCGAGCAGTCCGGTGGAGTCCATGCGCGAGGCGACGTTGACCGCGTTGCCCCAGATGTCGTACTGCGGCTTGCGGGCGCCAATCACGCCGGCCACCACCGGGCCAATGTTAATGCCTGCACAATCACATAAACGTCTCGTTGCTCACTTATTTTACTTGAATTTTAGCGCCGTTCGCATTTGCATCGTATATATTTACAACAACAAGTTCGCATTATAGAAAGGTCGCTCAAATGCCGTTGCGTTACACTCTAGACTTAAGGTCGTCGGGTTGCATCGCTTGTTAAGACGTGACCTTACCAATTCGGATGCGGAAGCTGTTGAATGAGTGCTCATTGACATACTGCAGCTGGTCGCGGAGGCGCAGCGCATAGTCCGCCATCGCTGTGACGTGGCGGAAGCCGCGCAGGTCGCGGGTGGATGTGGTCAGACCTGGAAACCACAAGACCAAACAGTTAAGTATTAAGGACAAGTGTACAGATAAACTTTTTGTTAGTTTTTCCATGATTTTACCAGATGCAGCCATGTACGTCGCGCCGGTGCTCTTGATCTTCTCGATGTATTTGAACTGCTCCTCGGCGAGGATCTCGTCGAAGTCGGCAATGATCTCGTTGAGCAGGCGCAGGCACTCCACGCCCTCGTTGTTGCCCTCCAGCTCTACGTAGAACTCCGAGAAGTTGGGGATGGACGCGAACATGACGCACACCGACTCGCACTGCTCGTGGTACAGTTCCTGGGACACCAGACATTTATTGAAAAATCACGCTTAGCACATATTTCAGAGGATTGAGATAAACTAATTCCAAGAAATTTATAGATGATTACATAACTACATTTCGTAATTAAACTAATAGATTGGTTCAAAGAAGTGATCTCAAAATATAAAGTTTATTTTTGTCCCATTCCACGCATTACAGACAAAGATTTCCCCCAATGATTATTATTTCATTTATATTTTTTTCTTCTTACATTCTTAATTTTTTTTACGTGCTTAAGGCATCAGACCATTTGATAATGTGTCGACAATGTAATTTTTAGTAAAATGTACGATTTATTTTTTATTTTTCTTCCATTTTGATGTCATATTATACATTTTGCTATTTACGTTGTTGTCGCATATTTTAAGATAATTATATGTTTTTAAAATGTATGTACCTTTTTTTAAAACCTATGGAGTTTCTTGCCGGTTCTTCTCCATAGGAGTGACATTTTGGAACTGCGCAACTAGAGTCATTTAACGTTGTTTTGTCATTTAACGGTGCCTGAAGAGGCCTACTTGAAATAAAAATATTATAATTTTGATTTGACATTCTATTGTATTCTTCTTCTTAGCGAGTCGATCAATAGCAGTCAAATTTTCCCAGACCAATACTCAGCCACGCAAACAGCGTTGTCCGTGGCCTTGTACAGGTCCTCGCGAGTGCAGGTGGTAGGGCATGCTGGGCAGCTCATTAAATGGGCCATTGTTTGGGGGAAGATGCCACACTCACATGGCTCAGGTGTACTGTAACACCACCGGCACATATTATCATTACTTCGGACGACTTGAAGTCTTCCACGTCGGCCATGGTAAGCTGTGGCCAGGGTGAAGATTTTCGGCTATTCGGATGGGTGGTACATTTATGTTTCTCTTTCTATTCTATAGTGTTATGAATATGTTGAGTCTCACATCGATGTTCTTGTCGCTGCAGAGGAAGTGTTGCGCGACGTGCTCCGGCAGGATGTTCGCCAGCAGCTTGCGGTTGTACGCCTCCAGGTGCTCCATCTCCTCCTTCTCGTCTGCACATGCACATGCACATTTTTTTTAATAAATGTGTACAACATCACATATATTGCTCTGAACCCAAAGTAAGTAGCTAAAGCACTTGTGTTATGGAATTCAGAGACAACGAAGGTACCACAAACACCCAGACCCGAGACAATGTAGAAAAGTGTTTTTTTCTACATTGACCAGGCCAGGGATCGAACCCGGGACCTCAGAGCTGGCAACACCTTGAAAACCGGTTTCTACGCCACTCGACCACGGAGGTCGTCAATCATTATACGAGTACTAAGTAAAGTGACACATTCAACGACGACGATGATGGATGCTAATGCTCTTTATCTAAACTGGAAATAAACTCGACTGTTAAGATAGTTCCTAAGTATAGTGAGTCAATTATTTTCATAATAACTTTATAAGGAGGAAATACTTACAACATAACGTTATATTACAAGAATATCGTGAGTTTGCCGGTGAAGGAAAGGTGATTTATAGAAATGTTTGAAGTGTGTGTTGCGGTAGCCTTATTTCGTTACGTCTCGCTTTACCACTGCTTGGTAGAGATACATTTTTGTTGTTGGGTTGCTGTTTCTTAAAAAAGATTTTTATTTATTACAGTATTTTCTAAAAACTTAACGTGTCAAATCTTTTGTAACCAAAAAATTTATCAAGCTAGGAAGCTTATTTAAAAACTTATAAATAACTCTTTTCAAATTAATTGTACATAAGGTGTCTACAGAGGTAATGGTACAAGAGAGCAGCAAGTACACGCACCGTTGGCCTGCAGTTTCCAGATGAAGTCGAGGCGGTAGGTGCTCTCGGTCTGCTGGGAGTGCAGCATCAGAGCCACCGTGGCGCCGAGCGCGATCACGATGTTCGTCCAGTGCTGGTTCCAGTCCAAGCCGCATCGGTGTCTGTGCAACAAACACGATTCATGCAAATCAAATTCAATTGAAACTTGTTTTAAATTTAACTTTTATTATTGGTTATTTGAGTTCTAACAAAATAATAATAATCTCAGATTTATTTATAGTAAATTATTTTATTGTGGACAAATAAATAAATAATAGTACAGTGTATTTCTTTATTATAGATTTTGAAGAACATGTTTTCTTATTTTTTATTATGATATGGGATTTATACAATCTTAAAAAAACAAAAACAAAACTACGATGATTGCATTAAGACTGAAAGCCGACCCCAAAATAGCTTGGGAAAAAGGCTAGGCAGAAGAAAATAATAAAGTAATTTGTAAAAAACTTTTGCCTAATTAAAAATGTAAAGTATCTAAACAGTACGAAGATACGTTTTACTAACCGGTAGTCATAGAAGTGCTGCTGGTAGTAGATGTGCTCCTGCGTGGTGATCACGACATAGGTGGTGCAGGTGATCAGCAGCAGCACCAGCTTCACCATCGTGATGAGGATCTGGTGCGCCGCGCACAGGAACATCGCCAGCAGCGTCAGTTGCAGGTAGTGCTGTCAACCAAAAAAAATATATATGGCTCCAATAAATTATAGAATTGTACCAAGCTCGTCCAATAACTTGAAATCTGTATCGGATGTTATTAAAAAAAATATCAGACCAAAGTTGGTACGATTGCATAACCACAGCATTGGAGCCAAAATGTAGAGGTGAGAAACATGGATTTAATAAATTATTTGTTTTAATTTGTTATTGGAGAGCGGGTCCTCCTAGCACAGGTATTGCTTATACTTAAAAGGGACCCTATGTAGGATTTAGTCTTAAAATTGAACGTTTCTGTAATAAAACTTTTTATTTATTATTTATTTATTTCAATAGTGATGAGAACTTTATTTGTTGCGTAACGCGATTAGTCATTACTATTTCATCAAAATTTATTCAGTCGTTTTCCAAGTGCTGGTAAGGATTAGTCCTTAAGAAAGGACACATCCTTGTACTCTGTCATGAAGACGCATTTGTTTCTGTATACTGCCCGACAGTGTCGTAGCATAAATTTCGTGTTAAATATGAAAGCCAATACAAATATGAAAACAGTAGTTATTTACCTCGTTCATGCTGTACGGGCAGCTCGGCTCGCCATCCTCCGCGCGCAGCAGCGGTCCGCCCGGCAGCGTCACATCGAGCACGCCCTGCACCTGGATGCCATACAACATTACTTATAATATTATTACCGCAATCATTGTCCCGATAGTCGTGACAGCCAATAGCTTAATAGCCAAGAGCCTCGTCCAACACCTCAGGAGGCTCTAGTTAGGCGGCTGGGTCAAGGGTGTCATTCAGAAAGCGGTACTTCTCGACACGGCGCGAATTGTGAAGAGGTTTTTCTCTCTGGGATCCTAGCCACCGGCAGCTTGAACCTTGTTTCCGATGCCGGTTGGAAACTGTATTTTATATTTTTAAATGTATAATTTTATTTTGTTTTGATATAATATGTTTAAAAATGTATTTTATATGTAATGAATTAAATAAAGATAATAATAAATGTGCACAACATCATATACATTGCTCCGAACCCAAAGTAAGTAGCTAAAGCACTTGCGTTATGGAATTCAGAGACAACGAAGGTACAGCTAAAAATTGGTTTTCTACATTGACCCGTCCGGGGATCGAACCCGTGACCTCTGAGCTGGCGACACCTTGAAAACCGGTGTGTACGCCACTCGACCACAGATATTAGACATGACACGTATTCCACAAGTTTGGACATCGTTCCGATTTCCCTATGTTATTAGATTAGATTAGGTTAGGAAGATGATTGTCTACAGACTGTCGGACGTAAACTAAGTATTTTATTTCAAGTATTTTATAGTTGAGCAAAAGTAAAAATATATTGAAACCCTACAAAGGTCTAGAACAAAAAAACAGGCATCTACTCAGAAATCAGTAATTAACGGAATAAATATGGTTGGAAAAGGTGTTTTAGAAATAAAATCGTTATGTAAGAGCAACCATGTTTCTTTTTTGGTTTGAAAAGCTTATGACTTCAACCCACGCCGAGGGTACAGCTTGAGGATATGTCAGACTTTCACAGACTAAAAACACCCCGGTCCCGTCACTGCCCTTGGTCGGAGTCGCGGGATCGCAAGCGCATTCTCTGCGCAACTCCGGCGGATGTAAGAGCTGCCTACACATACTTGTAGAAAAAGTCCTATACTGACCATGACCACCTGGATCTGCAGGATGAAGGCAGCCACTACGCCGATGGACATGATCTGCGACAGCGTGCGGTTGTTGTGCAGGCGACGCGACACGCGGCGCAGGCGGTCGCCGGCGTGCTGCAACATACACTCATGATGTCGTACTCTTGCTAACTAACAAGTCTATCGCATCGGTGTGAGGAGCAAAATAATTCTTACAACAGAGAGTCAGTTTCACCAATACCGCATTATACATACGAAAGCAACTCTCTCTGTCTGTCTGTCGCGCTTTCACGCCAAAACTACTGAGCCGATTTAAATAAAATTTGGTGCACATTTGATGCACATGCAGACAGTCTAGAGCCCGAGAAAAGACATAGGCTACTTTTTGCCGCGAAAACCGACATCCACGCAGGCGGAGCCGCGGGAAACAGCTAGTAATAATATAAGTTTTTTTTTTACGGTATGATTGACAAACTCGATACGGGTCCCCACGATAATTTTTATGTTAGGTATCTTATTTATTTGGGGTAAACTTGCAGTCTCACTGAATACAGTTTAATAACAGTATTTAACTTGGAATATGGGCCTATCTATACATTTACCGCCCACTTCATAAAGAATAGATCGTATCGTACAAACCTTGAACTTCGTGCAGAGGATCAGGTACGTGAACGAGGTGATGATGAGGCCGGACGTGATGATCGTAGCAATGCCGACGGCGGTCCTGAAACCAACCGTATTATAACATTCACATTCAAGTGTCTAACCATCTCATCCGTCGAACTTGGGTACGTCATAATTATACAAACTACTTTTCTAAATTCTCTTTTCATTTACATAATATTTTTTGCTTATTCAGATACATTACAATTAACTTTTAAAACACAAAGTTTAATTCGTATAATAAATTAGGGAGTATTCTTAATTATTTAAAAATATAACGATTCTCGGGATCGCCCGACTAGTTTCAGACTCAATAGAAGTTCCTAATCATGAGCTTACAAGTAAATTTGAAGTAGACTATTCATGTCCTGTCGTGAGGCTACCCGATTACTTTAAAACTTAAAAAATTAAGCTTGGTGGATACAAACAACAGCAAAACCTTAATAGAAAATAAATCACAGCCTTCTTCGGAAACATTTCTTATTCATGAAAATAAAAGTTATTTTTTAGATTACAAATTCCTATCGGTCTCCTATTCGAATATATATGAGGTTGTTGTATTGTAGACTCTTTGTACTTACAGCTTGAAGGCGAGCACTTGGATCACGACGCCGGTGAGGAACATTGCCAGTGTGCAGATGAAGTACACCTTCATCATGCGGTCACGCTCGGCAGTGTACTGGAACAAAACGAAGATTACGTGAAAGGCTTGTGAGTGTGCGTGACGCCGCATCTCATTACGGGCGCTGCGACACACGTCGGGCTCGAGCCCCTAATGAGACCTTGTCTAGCGAGGACATATGTGTAGAACGCGTAATTGTTACATGAAAAAGTGTCGAAATTTGCTTCATAATACTTTCATAATATTTAATTCATCCCTAGCTCAGAATAATATATGTATATGTACGTATAGCCGTATTTCACCGACATACTTAAACACTCAAATAACTCGCGAACACGTGAGGTTTCGCGAGGTGACGTAGTTATCATAAATCAGCGCTCGCAGTGCGGTACGTGTGCCGCGGCTCCGGGATATTTCCTCCTAATTTATTTCCATTTCCCGGTCCCCGGCCGCACCTTAAATATAAATCGCTTCGTACTTAAGCTCGCCGTTTCCCGCCGCTTCACAAATTCATAATGACAAAAAGGAGAAATAATTCTTTAATCAAACAACTTTGTTGAGAGCCCAGTTGAGGAACAAAGTTTCGTTATTTATTTGGTGAAGAGGCGCGCGGGCGAGTGCGTGCCGCGCTTCGAGTTGACTTTTTATAAAATGTTCTATTCGTTGTGGGGAATAAATTGCAATCTCGTGTCGTCGGGCGAACTTTTCAGGTGTACCTGTAAACCGTGAGGACGTGACGTCATGGGCTGAGTACAGACAGGAGGTACTTTACTAATGCTAACACACGAGCAAATTGCCTACCGACCTCTTAAAGTGGAACTTTAATATTTTGAATAAGATTTGAGCAAAATTATAAGTAGTTAAAGCCTAGTGGGTACTAGGCTTTAACACGACTACTCTGGGCCAGCCTGCACGCACAAGTAGCTTCACTTATACCTCGCCCTCTAGCTCAGACACAACTATGTATCGCTGTTCACAAATATAGCTAGCTCATATATACCTACGATTGTTATTTAACCCTGTAATCCTTTGAGAAAAAAATAAGTAAACTATAGAGCGCGTATATCGGATAAGAACTGTAGGCACTAGTATGAACAAGTAAAATTTGTGTCAAAACACGGCGCACCGTTTTATTACAATTATCTCAAAACCTAATATTACCCTAATAATATCGGAACCGTCGGCTGTCGTCGCAAGGAAAATTAAATTAAAGAAAGGAAAGTTAAATCAGTAAACGAGCGTAGTAGATTTAGCTAAAATTTGCTAACGCTCGGTACAAGGGGCTACTAGCGATGCGCGAGCTCTATACTTGTCTATGTTTCCTCTAAGCGTGTAACTTTACCACTACCGAGGAAATGCTCTCATACTGAAAAAAAATATAGTTCATTCTGTTTGTTTTGCGCAGTCATTTCGATATTTTCCTATTTCATCAGTTAGGTACTTGAAAGATCATATTGTATATTCTAAATCACTCACTAAACCCCTGGGCCAACAAAATTCAATACTCAAAATGCTTGGATTGATTTACAAAGCTACTCTAATTTAATTTAAAATAAGGTCTGTTTACAATAAACATTTAAAGTAATTGATAGCCCTTGTCCACAGATCGCGTGGCCAATTACCGATTAAACTCGAGCGATAGCTGTACAAATTTTAAATAATATTTTAAAAGTGTTTCGTTACAGGCGATAGCTTGGTGTTGTTCGAGTGATATTTTGTTTGGCCCCGCATTAGTAGCGCGGCTAGCGGGGCGGTCGGGTCACGGGGGCAGTTCTAACGGCGTATTCATACAACGTATTTTATTCACGTCGACGACGCGTTTTACATGAACGCGAGCCAGCGTCAGCAGTGTTGTTTAGCCATTACTACAGTTGAAATGTCTCTCAAAGCAAGGTAGCCGAATTTTTTATTTTATATATTCAATAAACCCGCGTATCCCAACAAAAATGATAGCATATGATTGCTATAATTTTTGTTGGGATACGCAGGTTTATTGAATAATACTTTAAACAATCTAAATGTTATGCAAAGTTTTTAAATAGGTAAAAAGCCGAGTTATGAAAAAGAGATGCAAAATAAAGCGGTTTTGATAGAACATCTAATTAGTTTCCTGTTTACAAAAACATTTTTTTTTGTCAAAAGTATCTATGCTTAATCAAATTTGATTTAAAATTAAATTTTGTTTTCGCGCCCGGACCTATTAACAAACATTGACAGCTACAAACTTCACGACACGACGCGACAGTGGCGCCGACTGGTGATCGCAATAACGGTAGACCTCATTGTGTCTGACCTCTTGGTCTGGGCGGCGGAGATAATCTCTCCGACAAGAAGTTACCTAACGAGCGCGCACGCAAACTGCTGGTTTTTAGAACGTTTTTATGATATCTATGAGTTACCTGATATGAATAAGATATACTAACTCTAAGGCCGCTCGCACACCGACTGCTTCAAGCAGTCGATACGGACTGCTTCAACGTCCAAGGTGAATTTAGTGCATATGAAATGTTCGATCCGAAAACCACTGAGCCTAAGCGACCAACGCCCGGTTGTTTTTGAATAATTAAATATTCCCGCACACTAGAGGTGCGATAAGAGGCGACCAGGGATTGTCAATATTTACATGTTACCGAGACCCAATGAACCATCAGTAACACGGGGAAGCGAGAAATAATGGATTTGTAAAACAAAAGCAGCAAGTAAAAAAAGGGGATGAGGAAGGAAGGAACTGACTAGAAACTAAACTTTGAGGGTATTTTTTGAATTGTATGTTGTTTTTGTGTCTAAATAAATAGCAATTTTGCATTGGCAAAATTCGATCCCCGGCCAGGTCAATGTAGAAAAGGGGTTTTCTACATTGACCCGGCCGGGGATCGAACCCGGGACATCAGAGCTTGCGACACCGTAAAAACCGGTGTGTACGCCACTCGACCACGGAGGTTGTCAAAATTGGTTCAGTAAAGATAGGCGCTGGCTGTGCGTCGCTCGCTTCCTTCCAAACAGTGCGGGCACACAGCCGTGTGTCTCAATTTGTAAAACAAAAGCCTTGAAAGTCACTTCTCGGCGAAAATAAAGCGTTGCGATTAGGTGTCGAGCGTGGAACGCAACTCGCGCCGCGCCGCGCCGCGCCGCCGTGAAACCACAATTTATTTCAGACTCCCTTCGAATGGAGTTTTGGTAGGATGACGGTTGAATGTTAGTGTTTTGTTTTCGCGCCTTATTCGAGAGTCGAGACGATTTAATTTCATTTAGATACTAATGTATGTGGGAATAGTGAACCATGTTTATGTTTTAATCATTATAATACTTTATTGCATATTTAAGGGTATTTATCCTTACTAATAATATAAATGCGAAAGAAATTCTGTCTGTGTCTGTCTGTCGCGCTTTGACGACATAACTACAGAACCGATTTTTTATGGTTTCACAGATAGTCTTGAGCCTGAGAAAGGACATAGTCTACTTTTTGCCGCGATAACCGACATACACGTGGAGAGCGGAGCCGCGGGAAACAGCTAGTAAAAAATAATGTGGAACAATTTTATGGCGAACTATGATAAAACACTAACTTTCATACGATACATATAATTTAATAGTACCAGCCTATAAATGTCCCACTGCTTGGCTCAGACCTTTTCTCATGTAGAGAAGGAACGAGCATCGATTACCACGCTTGCTCATTGCGGGTTGGCGATTTCAGATTGCAATTTTTTACCCACAAGTGACGTCACTAGCCCGTACTCCAGAACTTTAAACCGCTTTAACTTTGTAATTTTTCATTGATTAGATAAAAGAAAAAGGTACGAGTGTTAGAAAAGAAGAGAAAATTTTATATCTATCTGGTGAACTAAATAGATATTACCTTTTCATACCCAGTCCACTCCCCTATTGAAAGCTTGTAAAACCCCTCGCGATACAGGGATTAAATTTCATAGTGCGGGAGTCGTTTATAAAAAAAAAGATATATGGTTTCGGCACATGTTCCAAATTCGAAATTGTATTCGATCACTTCTGGTTTGATAAATCCGAAATAAATCTAGTGCATAAAGTGTGTAATTCTATTTTCACATTGTGACATTCTACACGCAGTGTACCACAACCACTCGAGTGTAGTTGCAACATAAAAACCCTGACGGTCCCCAAATAAAGGAAGCGTCGGTCGTAGTGTGAACAGTCAAGTGTCACTGTGTAAACGTAGCTTATAATGTTTGAGAGTTGCCCAAGTGTGGTCGAGGCTAATGCCCGCCGTCAGTCTGCGGCGTGAGTTGTCATGGGACAGCCGCTAGGTGGCACTATATGACAAGCCCACTTACGTTTGTCAGCAAAGGCTCGTAAAATGTTTTGTTATGGCAGACAGAGATTAATTATATTAATGCTTCATATTCATAATATTAATAAGTGTAAACTTTATAAATTCTCTTTTTAAAACAACTATTCTGAGTCGAATATAACTGACGCAATCATAAACATCGAAAAAATATTTAGAAAAAAAAATGGGTTTAAGTAAAAACTGTTCCCAATTTTAGATGTTTCACTTGGTCTAATATACATTTCCCTACCTTGAGCTTAAACAAAAATGGTCCAATGTTTAAGTAGAGCTTAGTTTAGCCTGTTTTAACGCCTTATCTTACACTGTACAAACACATACACCAGACTAATTAAAGACTGTTATTTAAAATGTATATGCGAGTACCAAGCCATATCGTGGTGGGTATGTGAAGTATTTCTAAGCGCCTTTTCATACCCTCCGGCAAAACGGAATTCGATGTCGGATTTTCCGTAGCGCATGTATGGAAAAAGAACTGGGACGAGTGAACGCTCTCGCGTAGTGCGAACAGTTTTCACTACCGGATAGAACCGGACGCACGGTTACCGGAGCGTGTATAAGCGGTTTTAGGATTATATCGTCGGTGTGTGCTGAGCACAACTAGGTAATAACGCGATACGGTTAATGGTGAATGAATATAAAGCTCATGCAAAGTACAGGATAAGAACATGAGCGACTGCGATGTGACAAAAGGAATTTCTGTTTCAAAATAGTTGTTCAACATGTAACAAAAACCCTCACAGGCAACACTGATCGCTGCACAAAGTTCACGTGCACTACCTACAGTTTTGTATTAAAGAAGCCGCCTGAGTGAGACATTTAATTTAGTACCTATGTCGAACCAGGAATACGCCTTTAATGGGTTGGTTTCGCATAAAATGTGAACTTGTAACAACGCACAACGGTTGCGCCGCCATTGTTCAAGTAATTCGCTTTATTTTACTGACGTACGCAATGCAGGGACATTTCGTTTTTACAATTTTCTTTTGTTTTTTTTTTGTATTTTCATCTGTTTTATTTGGTTCGATGTTAAAATTTAATTTTGTTTATCAAGTTTTAATGACTTTTTTATAACTAGTGATGACCCGCGTCTGTAGTCTACGTTCATACGGGAACGAGAAAAAAAATCTTGTCTTAATAGATACTATAATTTTTCGTGACTACTATAAAAAAACGGATTTTTCGTTATAGTTATTATGCTGTTCGCCCTAGAGACGAATCCAAAAAATCAAAGAATATGAAAATCGGTCCACCCGTTCCTAAGTTATAAATGTTGTACCTAGCTTATCTGATTTTGTTTTATATACATTATAGATATTTTATCTATCTCATCTTCATCTTCCACTAGCGCTCCCCGTGCTGGTAAATTTTCAGCCATCCGGAGGGATGGGCTGCATAATTTATTAAGGAACCATTAAAGTAAACTTTTCCGATCTTTTTTCAGTTTATGTTAGTGAAATGTTATTGGGATCATTAAACTCAATGAAACGCGAGAACAAATATTAGTTTAAATTGATAACGTTCATTATGCAGTGGTGAAATCCGCCACACGATAGCCAGAAAACTTATTCTGCCAAGAAGAATTAACGAAAACTAAACATTTGTGTTTAATACAAATAATAGAAGGAAAAACTTAAACCTCAGGCAGGACTCGAATCTGCGACCACTGGCTAGACGCGCCAGTCGCTTTACCAACTAAACTAGCGAGGTCACTGCCTAGAAATTTAAATTTTACCTACTATTTAAAATCACTAACTATACCTAAATATACCTTAGTTAGTATAGTTAATAGAAATCTTTAATTAAAACTATCAACAGAATAAGTAACAGAGGAGAGCATCGCAAACTGTTCGGAGCGAGTTAAAGTGTTGTATCTTCAGAGTTCAGACGGAACACTTCAACCGACCGTGATAAATACGATCGCAAAATTTCAAAGAAACTTATGCATCTAACTTGGAAACTGTTTGGAAAGAGAAAATATTTTTGATAAATTGAAGATAGGCACTTTTGAAAGGCAAATCGAATAGCTGCCGTCTTCGTAAAGTGACGCATCTGCAATCATTATGTCGGACACACACGTCACGATACACTTGTACAAGTCTGACGTATTACGAATGTTGCAAAACTATTTGACAACAATTAGCAAAATACTAATTTAATACTAATTAACAATTTGATAGCCATAGTTGTAAAAAAATTGCTGTCAAATCCTTTTGCTAGATACGTAACGTCAGACTTTCTCAAGTCTATCGTTATGCGTATGGCAGGATAACAAAAAGTAAACTGTGCGCATATCGAGTATGACCTGTAGACCCTAACATGAAAAAGTAAAATTGAAAAAATTAGTTTCACAGGGCGCCCGTATTTTTTTTTAAACTATCTCAAAACCTAATATTATCTTAATAATATCGAAACCTTCGATATTCTCGCTTAAGCGTCTGTCGTCGCGCAGAAAATCAGTAAACAAATGTAGTAAGTACTTACGTACAGCTAAAAATTACGCACAACTACTACTTGCGATACGCGCACTCTATGCCTGTCTATGTTTACTCTAAGATGGCAGGCATTAAAGCTTTGTCATTATGTAAGGTACCTACGTAAGCGGAAAATGACACTTTTGCACCTGAACATATTAAAATATGCGTTTGAAGTCATATCCGAGAGATCGAATCCAATCATAAATCCTACGTACCAAAACTACAAACTAAAATGGTTCCCTATTTTTAAGCATAAAATTTTATGTCATAATTTAACATGGCATAATTTGATTTATCCTAATAATAGTTACGCACAATATCACTTTGGCATAACTTTATAGGCATAATTTTTAAGGCATACTTACTTTAAGCATAAACAATGTTAAGCATAATATTCTAAATCCTAAATATCCTTACGCATAATGATATTTAAGCATAACTTTTATCTAATATAGTTTTCAAAACTTTGCTATGAAATCATACTAGGCGCTTACTACGTGCTAAGGGTAAGGGTCACAAAAAAAAAACCTACCAACCTAAACAAATTTGTCGGAGTTGGCAAAGTCGTTTCTAAGGGTCACAAAAAAAAATACCTACCAACCTAACCAAATGTGTTGGGGTTGGCAAAGTCGTTTCTAGGGGTCACGAAAAAAAATACCTACCAACCTAAACAAATGTTTTGCTTATAAATCAGGAATAAATACGTGTGATTAACTAAAGTATGTATTCATTACACCTTTTGATCTTTATGCCTAATATGTAACTATTAGACGAATAAACAATATGCCTAACAACTTTATGCAAATCGAAATCAGGGCAAAAAACAATAGCCTAAACTATACATATGCTTACTGAAATAGTATGCCAAACAACAATTATGTCAAAATATTGTTATGCCAAATACCAATATGCCTAACTCGTTATGCCAAATTAAAATAGGACAAAAAAAAATAGGCGAAAAAAAGGGATCCCCATTAAAATTCTCCCAACAAACAAAACATGCAAACATGAATGAAATTTTCTTTCACTTTTCTTTTGTATTGTCAAGTTAGCGCATTTAATTTCCACGTCAATCTACTAAGTCGGTAGAGCGCCCTGTGACGTCACTCGCGAGGCAACTTAAACCACATTCTGTCTAAACATTAAACAAGCATGTTCTTCAAGCAAGTACTGCATGAACAAACAATTGCTCTCAACTTTAATAAGGCGCCTCAAAGTTGAGACTAATTTTAAAACAAGCAACTCGTGACGGAAAACTATTTAACTTGAAGAAGTGTATGCCTCGAGGATCATCCGAACTTCATTCGCTTCTATACAAACTTTACAGCTTTATTATTCGACGTATGATGCGCTTAATTATAATAATTAATTATATCTTGGGACATCTCACACACGGTCATCTGATCCCAAACTAGGCAGAGCCTGTGCTATGGCAACATTTCTAAATACATACATAATATTATAGATAAATTACACCCAGACACAGAACAAATGATCGTGCTCATCACACAAAGATTCGTCCTGGGTGGGAATCGAACCCACGACCTCCGGTTTAGCAGTCAGGGTCACTAACCACTAGACCAACAGGCCCGTCGCCCGCTTGCTAGTTTCAAATGAACTCGCGTATAATGCCAGAGTTTCTACTGCGGGCCAAACCAGAGCAATATTCACCATTCGCAATCGATGTAAGGATCGATTGCGAACAGTGCACGAGACGTCACCGCCCCTCCCCCCCCAGCAGCCGGCGCGGACCGGACAGAAGTCACCCGCCATCAATTATTGCGACGCACTCAATTAAACCGAATACACGTCGCCGGCGCCCGGCGGCCCTCCACACACACACATGTTACAAATACATCTGCATCAATCAGAATAACAAACTAATTACTCTTTATAATATGTACGAATTATGTCAAATTACGTAGTCTGAGGAACAGAATAAATCACTACATTTTATAAAACAAAGTTCTCCGCTGCGTTTGTCTGTTTGCCTGTTCGCTATCAACTCAAAAGCTGCTACACCGATTTTTAAGTTTTTAAGTTGCAGTACATAACTTGTCAATGATTTTTGTTGGAGGTGTCGGGAAAAAATAAGCCGTATGGGAACTTTCAATGAAAATGCTTCCTAGACCCTTAATGATATATCCAAATGATGTATGGTGAAAGTCCGCGATGGCATATGTTTATCTCTCAAGGATAACATACTATATCCATTTAAATACATTAAAAAATGGACAATTATAAAGCGGTAATTGGAAAGCTATTTACACGAAAACCGCAATCCTATCATTTTCAATAAGTTAGAGGCTTTAAGCATTTCATGCACATTATTTTATTTTTATTCCTAGAATAGGTTCCAAGGATTGCGGGAACTGAATCAAAATTTCATGATTACATTTAGCCTATAACGGACATCCACGCGGGCGAAGCCGCGAGCATCACCTGGTTAGAAAATAAGTTATTAATTTCTGATGTAAGTCGGAGTGTACACGTGAGCTGTCGTTAGCGGTATTTTTGATACATTCCTCATTAAATTACTCTCTTTTTTAATAATTCCCATACAAGATTCCTTTCATACAGTGTTAATTTTCGCTATCTCTCAGACCAATTGGTCGACACATACCAATTTAGGGCCAAGCCTGTTAAACACCGTCGGAACTGTTTCACATTTAGCGATGTTCAATTAAAGTACACGAGTGCATACAATGTGCGATGTGATTGATACCCTCATTAAGCAGACAGCGCGGCCGGAGCGAAGATAAACACCGAGCGACTGGCGATCACTTGATGGACCTCCATGGCTTCCATGAGTGACGAGGCAATTTGCGATACGCGAGTAAAACGTACAAAAACCTAAATCAAAAATGCAGACGATTCTATTGCTCATCATTGCTCTAAACAAAAAGTAAGTAGCTAAAACACCTGTGTTATGGAATTCAGAGACAACGAAGGTACCACAAACACCCAGACCAGACCCGAGACAATGTAGGAAGGGGATTTCTACATTGACCCAGCCAGGGATCGAACCCGGGACCTCAGAGCTGGCGACACCTTGAAAACCGGTGTGTACGCCACTCGACCACGAAGGTCGTCAAACAAAATGACGACGACTATCAAAAGTATTATAGACACTAACGGTAGTATACCGTTACAATATCGTTAGTTTTTTTTTTGTTACGGCGTGAAAATCCTATGACTTCAACCCACGCCGAGGGCACGACGTGGGGATATGTCGGACTTGCACCGACTAAAAACACCCCGGTCCCGTCCTTGCCTTTGCCGGAGTCCCGGACTCGCGGTACTGAAATAAATATATGGAGCGACCGGTAACATAACACGAAGATTATTCAGTAGCAGCACCGTGACGGGCTTAAACGAGCTCTCGATATGAGTACAGCATACATACGTGATACGTATTGTTCGGCGCTGGACGACGAGTGCGTTTCCTATATGAATGCAGCTACCGTGAGCTAGCATTACGTGCTAAAGCGGCTTCAACTCGCTTTCAGACGGGACGTTGCACAGCTTACTTCTCCGGCTGCGACACCGGACAGTTCCAGTCGTCCGGCAACAAACGATTCCGTCCGGCGCAACGCGGCCTGTAATTGGCACCGGCTGTCCTGCACCGAAGCCTGTCTGCTTGCCGCGCTTTCGATGTGCGCAACGCATTGTTTTTGGTTACAATAAAACGTCGTTTTCGTACGATAAATTTAATCTCAATTTCACAAAATGTAAGAATATCTCTTTTGTTTTCAATATAATATTGAGTTCGCGTTTTATTAACTATATTTTTTTTAAACGACTCCCGCACTAATTAGTTTTATCCTTGTGTCGCGGGGGGTTTTACAAACATTCACCTGCACAAAGAATACCCAGACTTGAAACAAGCATTTGTGGATCACACAAATGTTTGTCCCATGCGGGGATCGAACCCGCGGCACGTCGCGCACAGAGGTAATTGGCGTGGTGCCCTATACCACTCGGCTATCCGTGCAGTCAACTAAGTCAGTAATAAAGATATAGTTTACTCTTTTTTCTTTGGCCTGCCTATTTCACCTAAAATAGATACATGTTTATTTATTTTTTTAACTAACAATTAATTTATAAATTTTGACATTGTTATTTCTCATTTTACTATGTTTCCCGATTGTGACTAATTTTATAATTTTATGACACAATGGCAAATCATGTACTCTTCACATTAATTATAAGACTGTACAAATACCGTAAACTTGTATCTTGAAACTGTAATATTGTCCAAATTGTTTTATAAATTATTTGTAGTATCTAGCTATGCATATATGTTGAGATTTAAACTCTTAAATGAAGATTACCAGCCTGTGTTGTTTTAGCATCAAACTCTAATCAGATATTTGCATGCCTTAATGGTAAAATATGGCCGAACCTATCTGTTAACAAATTATCACCATTTACTTGCCCATGTTTGCAAAATAAACGACTTACTTACTTACTTTTAATATGTTATGCTATCGTAAGTGAAGAGATTAGTACGATACGTAATAGCCACACTTTTCGAGCCAGTGGAAAGCGAACACCTCTCTTAAAGCTTCGCCAATTACATAGTACCTATGACGCCGGAGGGTGCAATAGGAAACCAAAGGAAAGTTGCATACAACTTAGTCGGAACTGCAATTAAACTTAGGATCAAAAGTGAGAGGTCGAGTTAGTGGTTTAATAAACGAATTTCTACCGGGTGTAGGTTTACAACACGAGTGAAGTTTAGATTTGCTTAGTAATTCTAATACATCATAAAACTGTTTTACTTTTCTAAGAATTTCAATTTAATTTGTAATTTGTTTCAAAAATATGTACATATTGTTTAAGTAATTCAGTACAGATTCGACCAAGATGCAATGTCATTAATAGGGTATTTGACTACTATCGAATTATTTATTATAAATATCTCTATATTAGTATTAAATTGAACAGAACTGCGAAATAATAAAAAAAAAATACACGAACATTGATTAGTATAGAGAATTATGGAGGCGAAATCACCTGATTGTATTCTCTCTGTCTAATTAGTAAGATTAAAATGCTTGTAACTAGTTCAATATGAAAGTGATTAATCTGCCGTTTTTACAACTCGACTTAGTTTGTAATATATATATTTTTAAATAAAATAAAAAAACCACCCACACCGCAGTAACTTTTTGTAGATCAACGTTTCCAAGAGTTACTCAGCAACATCCGACAGCAAAAAGTTATTTATTGTTAATATGTGTTGCCGTGTTAGTATAAGTCAAGCAACGTTGCTCTACAATCGATAACGTTGTAAGATAATTTTACCTCAACAATGCAACAAAAAATAGCATCTGTCTGTGACGACTGGGGGTGCGAAAGTTATTCTTTACTATATTTGTTAATTTATGTTGTTGGCGGTATGGACGCGTAAGTAACAATCAGCAAATAGTAACAAGGAGCCACATAAGTTACAGATGGTTACCTAATGTTACCGTGTTGCATTTTGTTGCTCCACAAAAGTGCGGTGTGGATGCACGGTTAAGCAGCACATTCATTTCAAATCAGTTTTACGACCTTCCACTGTTACCTACTAGGAACTACTACATATTTAACTAGGATTACATATTTATTATATGTAAACTATTCTTTTTTTTATCTCTTTATTTTATTAATTTTTTATTTTTGTTTTGTGCTTAAGGCATCAGACCCTTTGTAAATGTGTCGACAATGTAATTTTAAGTAAAATGTACGATTTCTTATTTATTTTTTTTGTCCATTTTTGAGGTCATATTATATACTTTGTACTATTTACGTTATTGTCGCATATTTTAAAATAATGTTAGTTATTACAGTAAGACAGCGTGCTGCTGTGGAGTTTGTTGCGCCGTTTTAGGAAGCGGTGTAGGGTGGGCAAATCGGGTGCTGTCTATTTTATTATTTTGACGTTTGAAAAGTGCTACTTTGTAGCCTATTTTAAATAAATGAGTTTTGATTTTGATTTTGACTTGTTTTTTTTATCACAATGAAGGTTACAAGGCCTTACCTTCTGCTCCAGCTTGTTGTCGCGGAAGGTGAGCGTGAAGGGGCGGCAGTGCTCGGCGCGCAGACGGTCGATGGAGCGCGCGTCGATCGCCTTCATCAGGTACTCGTTCACCTCGTCCTCCGGCTTCTTATTCTCGCTGCCGGCATCCACTCCAATCCTACTGTGAAAGAAATAATGACTTTAAATTATGAGAAAAAATAAAAAACAAAAATGCGATGATTTCCTAATCTGATCCAAAGTTTAAAATTGTTTCAGATGCAATAATTATTAAAATTTCCTGGTTCAATGAACAGATTTGTGTGCATAAGGTTGCAGGTTCGAACCCCTTACAGGCAAATACCAATGTGACTTTTTATAAAGTTACATGTACTTTCTTAATTATTCTAAGACATAATTGACGGTGAAGGAAAACATCGCGAGGATACCTGGATTCCAAAAATTAGAATCTGAAATCGCCAACCCGCAATGAGCAAGTGTGGTGATTAATGCTCGTGCCTTCTGTATATGAGAGGAGGCCTGTGCCCAGCAGTGGGACATTTATAGGCTGGTATTATTATTTAAATTTTGACAGCCAGTCAGTTAAATTAATACTAGTGTTGGTCAACTTTCGTCAGTACACGTAAAATATTTAAAAAAAGGGTACGTAGAACAATATTCTGGTATCGATATCGATATTTATAGCGGGTTGGTTTTATTTAACTTAAACCTAATTTCCTTATTTTTTTCCGTCTCAAAAGTCTGTTTCAAAAGGGTATGATTATATTTCATTACCTTACCTAGGTAGAGAAGGTAAAGAAATATAATTATGATAGGAACCGAGGTGACCTCTTCGCAAACTCAGTTAGCATGTTCCACGTCCCTCTCAGGAGGCAGGAAGTGTGAGTTAGCTGCACTTGTTACTTGTAATCTGGTTCTAATTCGATAGTGTGCACTTCCTTGTTCGTCGCATCACTACGCTAACGAGATTGTCGGTTGTACGGGGACGTTTAATTGGACGAGACTTGGGTTGTATGAAGTCTTAGATACTGTAAATTACGTTATTATTAACTTCCGGTATTGGGGAGTGATGGAAACCCCTGCTTCCGTGTATTCTTTTATTCATTATCAGGTTTCTGATAAAACGGTGTTTTCTGAGCAGATCTAAAGTCTTGAATTACTTTATTCACTATACTCCACTTAAATTTAGGACATGCGTATCGAGTGTACCGAAGTTTTGCTTGCTTTGTGTGTAAGTGATTATACTTATCCACGTAAAAATATTTAAAGTACAATAAGGTATCTGGAATTTTAGTAGTAGCACTTGCTAAATATTAGTTTTAGGAATAAATTTTAGAAATACTTAGTTTATTCAAGAATCATTACAAAGTTAAAACTACACCTACACAAAGAACGAAAATCGCTATCTGAAGACTTCACTCATAAATCTATCGATATGTTTATATTTCGTATAATTTGATTAACTCGCCGACAAATATCGACAAATTCGTCAAGGACTTCCTTTCAATCTCTAAATTGATAAGTACTTCAGAAGTTTTACCAACTTTCGAGTTTTGGTGCCGAGCGCGGCGTGTTTCGTACATTCCGCTTCTCACAATACGTCGAGTGGAAAATAATGTTAATTAAACCCGTATTTGATTCATTTAAAAAATTTAAATAGTTTTTTTTTGGTTTGTAAAATTAGGTTGGCACTAGAAAACAATACCTAAGGATGTCATCTGCGTAAACTCATTGTATGAAGCAAAATGTTTACATTCATTTTTTATTATACTTTTGTTACTTTTATTATTTAACTTACTTTTACCAAAATTGTTATTTTGCAGGACAGGTAACTAAGGCTATAAAGATCACCGAGGAAAATAATAGGTGGAGGAGCATAGTGGATCGAGTGATCAACACTTCAAGCTAGACACGAACTTCAGCAATTACTAAGAAAAAGAAGAATTGATTTACGTCAAAACAAAACTTATATTAGTAAAAACGTTTTGCATGTGGGATAGGCTTTGATATAAAACCTCTTTCATAACAACAAGTTTAGTAACAAACGTTGATAGAATAATGTTTTCGCCATGTTTGTTTAATGTAGAATTGTACAAAACAAATATAGCGAGGAAGCGAACATATTTCGAGCTAGAATAATGAAAGGCATTGTGTTCGCTGACGCCGCGCGAGTCGTAATAATATCAGAGCAAACGTAATTACCTCGGCCGTGCTGCGCTGTGGGCTGTGTGCAACACAACACTAGTGCCGACGGCGGGTTCAGGACGGGTATATTTACATACTTTAGAATAATAATCCTTACTCATATTGTAAACGCAAAATAATGGATGTCTAGATGTTTGTTACTCTTTGACGCAAAAAATACTGAATGGATTTCAATGAAACTTTACAATTTGACGACTTCCGTGGTCGAGTGGCATACACACCGGTTTTCAAGGTGTCGCCAGCTCTGAGGTCCCGGGTTCTTTCTCCGGCCGGGTCAATGTAGAAAACTACTTTTCTACATTGTCTCGGGTCTGGGTGTTTGTGGTACCTTCGTTGTCTTTGAATTCCATAACACAAGTGCTTTAGCTACTTACTTTGGGTTCAGAGCAATGTATGTGATGTTGTCCACATTTATTTATTTATTTATAATAATATAGTGTTAAAAATGAATTAAGAAAACGTCGAAGGGGGCGTGGTTTTGCTTCCTGTGATGACGTGCCACCGAGCTGTCATGAGGCGACACACTCATAATAATTCAAACGTGGTGGTCGTATCATACGCGATACTTGTATAATTTAATTGTTAACATCTTATTTAGTAGTAGTAGTAGTAGTTAATAATTTGATAAAGTTCATGTAAATCTTTTAATGTTTGGTTTTCATTCAATGATTGCAAATCAAAAAAATACGAATTAATAAAGAAAATACTCGACTACAAAAAACAATACAAACTTATGTACCTAATTGACAATATTCGATAGGCTTAGCTAGCGTAGAAATAATGATGGTTAGGTCAAATCAGATCACTAGTAGGAAACATATTAGTAGTCATTAAAATTAAGCATTACTTGGTATCTATATTCTATATGTAATAATATTTTGTGTCAATCTCCAATATGCTGAAAGCTCCGAGCGTCACGCATACCTTCAGGTAAATTTGAACAAATATTTTAATAAGCCCGATTTAGATTGAATGCCGAGTAATTAATTCCTGAATGAGCGCTACAACTGTAGCGAGCTCTCAATAGAGCAGGCAATTAGCAATATTTACATAATGTATTATTTGTGCCAGAGCATGGCATTAGCTCGACTTCATGTTCGTTAGATATTTAAGGTTATAATAAAAAATCTTTATTTCCTGAGCATAGGTCAGTTATAAATAAAGTTATAAGTAAGCTCGGGAGGAGGAGTGGAACCAAGGAGAGAAAAAAGGAGGGGCTCGTGGCTAAGTGTAAGCCATAAGGTTTGACCGATACGCAGGTTAAGCCGCGCTCGTCGCGGTTGAACCGTGGATGGGTAACCATTTGTAAACATACCGGGACCCCTCCATGCCTCGGCAAGCACGTTAAGCCGTTGCTCCCGACTGTCATACGTTTATCTTTGACAGTCGTTAAGTAATTACAATTCCGACAACCAGTCTTACTTTGGGATACTGTGTTTCCCGGTAAAATAGGTTGTGGAGGTCAGATTGGCAGTCGCTCCAAATAAAATACAGTATTCAGCTGAATCCGGTAAGACTGGAAGCCGACCGCAACAGAGCTTGGGAAAAGGCGAAATATACTTGTATTGATGGTAAAATAATAAATATTGTTCGCTATGTTCTACCTATTATTTGATTTAAACTTACTCGTGCGTTAAAAGGCCGCATTGGGCTTAAGATTTTCTACATTACTAGAACTTTTGTTAACGAAGCTTACTCTTGAATTACAGACGTGTTTATATACATGTCTTTCTCACTATTTCAAACCCCAATAGTATCCATGTAAGGGTGAGCACCGGTCCTCTCGCGATCAGTATCTACTCGGGAGTCTTATTGAAACGCGGACATGTCACCAGACTGACCCACATTCTGTGCACTGATTTATGAATCGTTCGCGTGCCGCGTCCCGGGAAGCACGCCGACGAGCCGGAATGAAATATCGCATCGCATCGAACGCACCTCAAAAACAAGCAAAACAATTGAATAATTAGATTCTACTAGCTGTTTCCCGCGGCTACGTCCGCGCGGATATCGGTAATCGCGGCAAAAAGTAGCCTATGTCCTTTCTCAGACTCTAGACGATCTGTGTACCAAATTTCATTTAAATCGGTCAAGTAGTTTTGGCGTGATAGCGCGACAGACAGAGTAACTCTCTAATCTATATGTACTTAATATATAAAGCTGAAGAGTTTGTTTGTTTGAACGCGCTAATCTCAGGAACTACTGGTCCGATTTGAAAAATTATTTCAGTGTTGAATAGCCCATTTATTGAGGAAGGTTATAAGCTATATAATATTACTCTGCGACCAAAAGGAGCGGAGCATAAATAAAAACCGTTGAAACTAAAACACGCGGACAAACTCGCGGTAGACAGCTAGTTTATAATATTAGTAAGGAACTAAGGTACTTTATCTACTTACACGGGTTGTAAAGTGGAATAAAGGTTACAGTAGAGGTCTCGCTAACCACTGCCGAGTTATGGCGGGTTCGAAAATAGCATAGCACAAGAAATTGTTTCACCTACACATTTGAGATGTTGTTGTTTCAAGTCGGAGTGTATTCTC
This sequence comes from Diachrysia chrysitis, assembly GCA_932294365.1. NCBI lineage: Eukaryota > Metazoa > Arthropoda > Insecta > Lepidoptera > Noctuidae > Diachrysia > Diachrysia chrysitis. The sequence continues at coordinate 190,333 of OW028641.1, forward strand.
CAGTGGTTTCTATGTTTGCGAAATCCCAAGTAACACACGCCCACGATGCCAATACTACAATTTAGACATAATCTTATCATAATTATGTTAGAAATAATTGAACCAAATTATATACATAATTACAAGCAAGATGGGTCGACGACATAACTAAAGTTTCGGGTTGAATCTGGACGAGACTAGCACAGGGGCGGAGATAACGGCACGTAAAAGGAGAGGACTATGTCCAGCAGTGGGATGACAAAGGCTGTGGATGATGATGATGATATAATTTATTAGAAAAACTACAACAACTAATAATTTATTATTAACTAGCTCTTGCCCGTGGCTACGCTCGCGTGGTTTGACGTTTAAGGCGGCCAAAAAACGATGTACTTTCTTGGAATCCAAGCTTACAATACCCACACCAAGTTTAATCTAAATCAGTTCAGCGTCTTAGCCGTGAAAGAGTAACAAATAAATAAATAAATGTGGACAACATCACGTACATTGCTCTGAACCCAAAGTAAGTAGCTAAAGCACTTGTGTTATGGAATTCAGAGACAACGAAGGTACCACAAACATACAGACCCGAGACAATGTAGAAAAGTGATTTTCTACCTTGACCCGGCCGGGGATCAAACCCGGGATCTTAGAGCTGGCGACACCTTGAAAACCGGTGTGTACGCCACTCGATCACGGAGGTCGTCAAACGTAACAGACAGACAGATAGAGTTATTTTGGCATTTATAATATTAATATTGAAGTGTGGATATGGAACATAATAAATAATACCCCAGTCTGTAGGCTACATAAAATTTTGTTGATTTATGCAGATTGTAATCAGTGAACATCAATCCGTGTGCCATACGTGTGTGCGTGTTTGCGGGCTATAATTTTAAACGATAATGTGATAATATAATAGTAGTTATTGTTTATGGAGATGCATGTTTGTTTTTCTTTTACGAAAAATCTACGAAACAGATTTGGACAAAATTTCGCGCACATACAGTGCGTTATCTCTTATGTATCTTTAACAAAAGAAACGAGTCCCGCACTGAGGAATTTATCCTTCCTTGTATCGCGGGGAGGTTCACAAACATTCAAATCAAATGCGCAAAGAACACCCCGACTTAGAACAAGCCTTTGTGGACCACACAAATGTTTGTCGTACGCGGGGATCGAACCCGCAGCACGTCGCGCACAGTGTTAATTGGTATGATGACCTAAACCACTCGGCTGTCCGTGCAGACAGATCAATCTGGTTTATTCCATAGGATTACTTTTTACCCCGATACCTGGTCCAATCAATACGCGGGTACAACCGTGGGGCGCTGATAGTGCCACATAATCCGTTGAAAGCGAGTAACACAGTTATCTACAAGGTGATTTAGTTGCTATGACCTCTATATCGGTTTTAAAGACAATCGGTATTAAAACCGTACAACTCTTAGCGCCTTCTTCACCACCTTATAGAAAAGCGTTGATTAGTTACTTTCTGATTAACTTTAATCGGCAAGTAAAAGTCATGAGTCATCTTCTACCAATTTCACAAACCTCTAAATTACTATTAACTACTTAAATGAAATCGCACAGAATACTCATTCAAATCTATTATTAAAAATCACTCAGCAAACGTCGAAATGCGGTTGTATAACACTGTTGTCATGACAACCACAAGAAACATTTAATCGTCAACTACATGTTATGTTACTGGAGAGACGGCATTACAAGATTAGTGCTACTCGGACGTCGTGAAATCGAATTTTATTTCCTTATTAAAATTATAAGCAACGCACTAAGTCGAGGTCCAAACCCCACAGGGGGTGCCCTTAGTGAACGTTGCTGACGTAGTTAGTTTTTCTATTGCTCTGGCTGGAGGCCCTTAAGGTTCTCGCCAAAAGTCCGGTGAAGCAGTCAAAGCCTGCGCTCAGGCTAAATGAGTAAATCTCTTCCAAAAAAAAAAAAAAAAAAACGAATTTTAACAGACGATTTGCTTATTTGAAACTTTACTTGAAACAAGGTTATAAGTAGTATTTTAATAAAATATGTTTTTTTTTAAATCTGTTTGTAAAATTTTTAATACCAATCATTTATATTATCGACAAGCAGACCATCCGGGCTTCGCACGGGAAACTTAAAAAAAAATTGTTATTAAAAAAAATTATATAGCCTATGTCACCCGGGGATAGTGTAGCTTCCCAACAGTGAAATAATTTCGACGCCCCAATCGAATAAAGACGTAAAAGCTTTAACATGAGTTTTAATTTTATTGCATATTTGCATTCTACGAGATAGGTTACATTACCTGAATTTTTATCATAATTTTACTGCTGTTATATTTTAAGTTATCAAGGAAGACGTCTTTATACTTCCGAAATTCTGCACAAAATGTATGGCAGAATAAAATCATTGTGACTTCTTAAGTTAAGTCTCTTGCCCTTGCGGTAGTAGAATAACACGGCTACCTTATACAACGTCTTTATTCGTCTAAATACATTGAGTAAGTTAATTTGTATTCAAGTCTTACGGCTTTATTCGTATAGTAAATCAAATATCTGCGTGACGTAAATATTATTACAAAATCATAATAGTATAACTTTCGACCACGTCGTTTGCATACGTTTATCAAAGATTATTTTTTGAAACGTATTTTGAATTTATATTATTTAGAATTACTTATCACGGTTGTATGTTTTACTACAACCATGATCTACAAATTTGTTTATCATTATTACGAGGTAAGTATTTGTTACGATGTATTTTTTTTTGTGAATTATGAACGCAGGAGTATTTATTCGCCCTGTGAGCTCGTTTTGTTACTGCTCTGCCCGAGTGTAGCGCGTTCTCCCCCGAGTGTAGCGCGTTCTCCACTGTCCGAAATAATGTGAACATTGCGCGCACGTCGCGTATACGACTTATTCCAAGCATTATATTAGTATCGATTTTTTTAAATATGGCTTCTATTAGCAATAAATGTTTGCGTAATTTACGTTGTAGGCGATTATTGATTCTATTAAATAGTGAGCTGGCTATATATACAACTATGTATAATTCTATACGGTTGCATTATACTGATTACTTCCTACTTGACTACCTCGGTGGTGCACCGAGTAGTAGTGTAGTGAGTGCGACTTCTAGGCACAAGGTCTCGAGTTCGATTCGATGCACAAATTCAAGTCCGGTCAATACAATTTGAATTTATTATGAAAACCACACGCTTATATTGTTTTATATGATAGTTGTGTTGTTAAAATATGACTACTTTTACTTTAAGCAATACCACATCCAGCGATATTGCTACCCAAGACGATGCAATAAATGATTATTCACTGGATGTGTCAGAATATATTCCATCATGATCACCATCACTTCATTCTTCTTCTGTTACAAAATCACTACAAACAAATAAAATTAAAACAAAGACTTTTTAATCTAATTACCCTGTATTAGCGGCATTAGCTCTTGGCTTAGTAGTGCAAAATCACGTTTAATGTCAGGTGTGAATTTTATTGCATACCCTTACAATTTGTATGAAGTCAAAAATTCTGAACTTCCTGAAATATCGAATGTGTAAATCACAAGACCAGATGTACTCCATAATAAATAATACAAAAATTAATAAAGAAAAACTTAATTTAAAGGAGATGTAGCAAACAAATTTTTATGATTTTAAAAGCTTCATAACAGGTAAGATTAAGAATTGGTTTCAGGACGATAAGAGTGAAAAGATATATTGGACTAAAGTCAGAGAAGACAAAATTGATTTTGTAACTCCCGATATACTATACTTCAGGTACACTTTAGATGATGAGTAAAGAAAATTTAACATTAATCGCCAAATTTCTCGTCGTCAAAAGAACCACACTTGTCCTGAAAACCAGTCTTTACAATCGGCTTATATCGAATTATTTTCTATACACAGGCTCTCATACAATGATTCAATAAGTTTATGTGATTCAGAGGCTATTCCGATCCAGTATTAGGAGATTTACAGAAGACTGGTACCCATTAAACAGTCCTCAACTAATGTAGGCCCCGAGATAGATGACAAGGAAGAGGATAATGCCTGAATGATAATTTTAGTGGCGAAAATATATAATTGTTAGTTATGATAACTGCTTATTTCAATTGTTTATTATAATACGTAAATATCTTGTGGTTTTATTATTGTTTAATGTGATTATTTACAATTAGTTCCTAGATAAATAAGACGGATAGTATATTTCACTGTCTGTCATATTTTTCGTATGACGCTTTATAATAATATCATTACTAAGATGATTTTTTATGTAATTAGGTTTTCGTTAGTATAATTTAAAAGATTTTTGTTAAGATTAAGATTTAAGTGCCATTTTTAATCGTTATTTATTGGTGAAAAGAATTCGTCTTAACCTGTTAATTTACTCGTAGAACTCTCTCAACAAATCTCTAATATATCATAAACGATTATTATTGTGATACTTTTTGTGAATGTTCATTAAAGTCTGATCCTTTACTTTTATAATAAGTGTGTTTTTGGAGTCAGAAGATTATTATTTTTTAAATAATATGCATATTCTTCAAATAATAGCCGGTTGTTACTTTAGAGTCTTGTTTTTCTTTTTATAGTGTCGTTAAGCATTTTATTTTTATTTTATAATGTTTTAGTTGTTTAATAAGTAATTCTATAAAAAAATATATTCCAATATCATTTGATTTTTTATGTTTATGGTCAAATAAGTTCAAATTACATGATATTTTGATATCTTAAGTATTAAAAATATTAGGAATGAAAAAAGACTTATTGCTAATGTACGAATATTGAAATATCAAGTATTTGAACGAATAAAGGCGTATAAGTATTATACAAAACTAGTAAACGCTTACAAAAGCATGCTCAGAGGTAGGTATGTATGTAATACAAATACACATTGGTAATAGTTTGAGACGAATAAAGACGTGAAAATTGATACAACAAAAAAATGCACGAACTGGTAGATGAATATAAATGTAATATGGTTTTTAATTATTTATTCAAAACTTATGGATTCATTATATTGGCTTTTACATTCATCTGAAAGCTATTTTTTACCACATTTTACCATATATCATTTGTTGGTGTACTAGATTCGTACAAGAATTGAGAGCGTTTTTTACGTTTTTTAGCTCTCCTGTAAAGTAGCAGTTTTCATATTACCGCTTTGTTCGTTTGGAGCGTCGATTTTTCAAATCAGTTCTGTAGTTTCAGAGCCTATTCAATGCAATCAAACAAAAAAAACAAACAATCAAATCTTTCCTGTTTATAATATTAGGAAAGATATGTCGTCATAATATTTCAAAATACTTGCAAGTATAATCGCTACCAATCAATGCACTCACAAATAGAACTAGTTCAGTCCATGTGTGGTAACTTAACCAGACACCAACAGAAACTAGGAATCACGAATATGAACTCTACTGCTCTGACATAAAGATTGATTTATTTTAAAGTTCTCCCAGCGATGTGAGGTCGGTTAACAAGTATAGCCAACCGCGGCTCTATTTAAATATTTACATCGCTCGCTAATCAAATGGCTATCGACGTTCAGAACGACGGAGGTGGGTTAATAAAATACGATTTTTTTTTTTAATTACCGACGTATAATCCTAAATAATTTGTACCATGTACTATTTGTGTAGAGACTATCGTCGCTTCGACTAATAATAAATTCAAATGCGACGCTGATAAATAATATAGCGATAGAAAACGAAGAAAAGGCTAGAGCTGAGAAAACTTTAACAATTTATTCAAGATTTTTCAAGTGGCATCTCGAAGAGTTTCTCGATAGGAAGTCGCACGGAGCGCTACGCGATGTCGTTGTCGTACTGCAGCGGACTTTTTACTCTGTGACATCGAATTTATTCAACATTTTTATGGTTCCGTACCCTGTTACTGAGACTCCGCTGTCCGTCCGTCTGTCACCAGGCTATATCGCATGAACCGTGATAGTTAAGGCAGTAGGAATTTTCACAGATAATGTATTTCTGTTGCCGCTATAACTACAAACACAATAAAATATATATTTAAGGGGGCTCCCATACAACAAACGTGATATTTTTACTCGCTTTTGCTCGATATTCCTAACGGCAACAGGTAGACGCTTGAAATATTCACAGAATATTAAGTTATATATTCAATTTAATAATAAATAATTAAATTAAAATAAAACAAATATTTAAGTGGGCCGCCCATATTTTTGCCGTTTTTTGATTATGTAAGGAACCGTTAGTGCGCAAATTTGACTCGCACTTGGCCGGCTTTAGAAGTGTCGCATCGACGCTCGGGGCTTGTTATTCTGTACATACTCGTAGTTCGTTCGATGGGCGGCGGGTGTCGCTACGCCGTAGGCTTCGTAGCTTCGTAGGCATTACTGCGACGTGAGACCAGTGTTCGAGTATTGTCGAGCAGCGCATAGCTACGGCGCCGAGACGGCATGCCGCCGCATAGCGCTGACCCCTGGTATGCGAGAGCGCGTGCGGGCAAAATATACAGAAATTCTTGCATTGTTCATCCGGTAGCTGTGACGTCACACGGTCGAGTTATGCTGTCTCTAAGTACATAACTGTTACCTTATATACGTATAGCGAGAAACGCTTTGTACACTGTTAATAATAAGCGATCATGAACGTTCCAACGTGTCGTTATAATGGAATATTATCACAGCGGATAAATGTCCCACTGCTGGGCACAGGTCTTTTCTCATATAGAGAAGCAAACTTTTAATAACAGTTTTCGAGATCGACGTTACATTAGTGAGGTGTTAAATATTATATTTAATTAATAAAACTTATAAGGACTTTACTTATTTAGACAAACTGTAATCGCAGTCATTAAGATAATAAAACACACATAATTAATTAATATATATTAATTAACGAATACACGGAGTGACGCCGATGATAATCACAATACTTATTGAAAGCCGTTCGCAAAAGCCTACTCGGGTAAAACATTGCCCGGCTAGGCTTTAGTTAAGCCCACTGTGCAGCGACTTTAATAATTCGTTGCATTATTCGAATCCTCTCCGGGTGGTGCATGATTGATCGAACGCGCTGATTGGACGCGGATGTAACGGATGCAACGGATGTATGGATGTCGAAAATTTACGAAACTCGTGTGTTCGCGTCCGGCGCGGTGTTTGTACGTGTAGATGTTTTATGGATTTCCGTTTGTGTATCCAGCTATGAGTCCGATCATTTTTATACAGATATCTTCTATACTAATATTATAAAGAAGTAAAGTTTGTACATTTGTTAAATTGTAAGGGGTAATCTCGGGATCTACTGAACCGATTTTAAAAATTGTTTCACCAATAGAAAGCCACATTATTGTTGAGTGTTATAGGTTATATAAAAAACCGAAAAATAAAAAGGCTTTTACGTGGTAGTCCGTTTTGCAAAGTAAATCGGAGAAAAAACGGTCGAATGAAAGCGTTTGTTACGAACGCTGCCTTAACTATGACAGATATATTTTTGAGTTCTAGAGAAAAGATGTGGAGCTTGAAAATGCCTACAAAAAAGTCAACGACAGCATATGTCTAACTTTTATATTTAAGTTACAAAAAGTAGTTTTTTTTTATATTAGTATAGATAATTTAATTTTTAATATTAAAAAAATAATTTAAATCGTTAGGTCATATGTACTAAAAAAGGATTATTAACATTATGCCCAACGAAGTGGGCACGGGTCAGCTAGTATAAAATATTAAGGTTTGTACACTGATGGTAGCTCAGCTTCATTTTTTCGTGATTAAAAATGTCAGTGCCCTTACTCTCCAATAATGGTAGGAACTGACTGGAATCTAAACATTGAAAGTATTTTTTTGTACTGTGTGTTGTTTGTGTGCCCGCTAAATGAATAACAATTTTGCGTTGACATTGTATTAGAATTGAAATTAAATTGAAGAGTAAGGGCACAGGTTGTTTTAATAGACTCTCGGCCACCTACTATAATACTCGTAGTCTGTCAGTTTTATATTGTAATACCTACTAGCTATCCGCCCTAGCATCGCACGGATTTTGCGAGATTGTCAAAACATTTCCTTAAGTTTTTATTTATTTTATATTCTTGAATGAAGAGAACAATGAGGAACATAACAATAAAATAATTATCCGATTTAGTGCTGGACGTTTGGGCGTTACACCGTTACCAAGGGTAATCGGGATTAATATTTATACTATAATATAACACAGTGAACAGTCGTTTCTGTGTGTGTGTTGTGTGTGTGTTATATTTTTCGCTGAAAACTAAACAGATTTTCTTATTTTCCGCGTCTATCTAAAGCTACACATTCTCCATTGTTTGCGGGTGTGTGCTAATGTTTAATCCTTAGCCTATCGAGTATGAACTGTAGGCACAACACAGACAATCGTAAAATTTGTGACAAAACAGAGCGCGCCGTTTTATTAAAACTATCTTAAAACTTAATATTACCCTAACATTATCGGAGCCGTGAATATTTTCGAATAAACGTCCGTCGTCGCACGAAAAACCACTTAAATCAGTAAACGAGCGCAGCACACTTACCTTGCTTGTCTATGTTTACTCTAGGGATAAATCAAATTAGAGTGTTTTAAAAAAAGAAATGACTGAAACAAACCTGACTAAGATGTGAATGATAAGGCTGCGGACTAGTCCACCAGATAGATCAAAAAAGAAAAAGAAACTCGTATTTTTTATTTTATTAAATCAATGAAAAATGACAACGTTAAAAATGTCACTTTAAAGTTCTGGAGTGGGGGCTTGTGACGTCACGTGTGGGCAAACATTGTAGCTACGTCACATATTGGTCAAATGGTCAAAGAGAATGAAGAGGTAGATCTTCTGGCGTAACAGGCTATGTCTGAAAGAATTCCTCTACTTATTCAGCCCTTATTTTCGGATTTTATTTCGGACCTTAGGTGTCATTGTTTGAGTTTGTGGCAGGAATATTTTGATAAACGTTCAAACAATAAAGGTTTGTGGTACCGGACCATTAATCCGCAGATATCGCTCGTTCCGTGGATAGAATGTAATTCCATCCACAGGAACTCTTTGACTGTCGCCCTTAGGCTTCGATCGGGACACATTCCATCTAAGAAGTTCGCTTTTTTAATGAGAAAAGTCTCATCTCCCAACTGCCCTGATTGTGATACCTTAGATGATGTGCAACACATCTTGATGGAGTGTGTTCGGACCGAGGCTTTTAGGCGGCAACAGCTGAAAAGTAATTCAGATGTAGGTTTTGTTAACAGTATTTTGGCCTCCCCTTTCTCCGTAGAGGCTAAAGTTCTGTACAGGCTAGCAGTTATTAGGTTTTATACTTAGCTAATTTAGTTTTTGTAAGTATTTATTTTTGTTTATAATTTTGATAAAGTTCTGAAAAAAAAAAGTGACGCCATCTTCATTGACTGTATCTTCCTCAATGTTAGTATAATTAAAAAAAAAAAATATGTTTCTAATATTTATTAATAATGTATGTGAAAAGTAAACAGTCTTATAATTTAAAGAGTTTAATAAATAAATAAATAAATAAAAAAAAATTGTCCGCACTCCTTATGCATGCACACTTGTATAGTACATAACAAGATTTGTCCAGAGTTAGATGAGCTCTGAGAACTGCGCGGTCTGTGGCTACCAACTGGTTGGACTAACTAGTTGTGACGTCACAGATGCGCGGCTACATACTCTAGATAATAGGGGAGGTTTGTTCTACGAAGAGACAAAGTTTTATTTGTCAACTCCTGAAGGTAAATATGGTGGGAAACTAAAACTATCATCATGGTTTTATGGTGGGATGACTGTATAGCGTATTTCCTCCTTGCGTTTTTATTGTTTTATAAGATTTAACATGGACAAGCATAGAGCGTGCGTATCGCTAGTAGCCCCTTATGTCAAGCGTAAACACATTTTTAGCCTTATGTACTACGCTTGTTTACTGATTTATGTGATTTTTCGTGTGACGACTGAAGTTTATGAGAAAATATCGACGGTTCCGATATTATTAGCGTAATATTAGGATTTAAGATAATTCAAATAAAACGGTGAGTTCTGTTTTGTCATTACAACAACACTAATTTTACATGTTCATACTAGTGCCAACAGCTCATACTCGATATGCACAATCTCAATATTTATTTCTCTTAGGGGCCAATTTAATATAACTATTCTATGATTCTTTTGAAAACGTTTTCCTTTTGTTTCGAACTAACACCTAATCTCATCTAACACGGTCAAAGTTGTAAAACGACGTCACGTGACCGCAAGTGAACAACAACTTGTTAACTGCGTTACTGGCGAATCGCACGTGCACCCCGGCAGGCGCAACGCGGGGTGCAACGGCTGGCGAGTGCAACTCGTGCGGGCATACAAGACGTTGAACACTAATTTGTTGGTAATCCCGAGCGACTCGGGCACTTGACTGAGTGCGGTGTGTTGATATTTAATACATTTGTAGTGGGTACTTAAAATGGGTTAGCGTTTGACTTTGGTTTAAAATATTTATTTAACTTAACTAATCTTAAACTTTGACATTTATTTCGGAGCACGTTGAAATAAGAGCTTAGGAAACGTTTTCTTTTTTATGATATTTTGCACTAAAAAGGGAGGATTCTAATGGAGGAACATATATTTCTAGCACATAGTATGTATATTACCTTGTACGGTGGTACAAAACCTTTACAATGCGAGTCCGACTCGAAATTGACCGTTTAAATCTCGAAAGTTTTTTTAATCGCTTTTTTATAAGTCACTAACGGTTTTCCGCGGCTCTGCCCGCGTGGATATCTGTTATCGCGGCAAAAAGTAACCAATATCCTGTCACTTGTGGTCGGAAAAATAATTTTCGTCAGGCAAGGGCCAGGCTGATTGGTATTGCAGAACTATTGTAATTTTCACAATAAGAAACCTGATAATGAAACCATCTTTTAAAATGATGGAAAGATATAGTCAACACGTCTTTGTCAAGCATTAGACATATTTTCTTAAATAGATTCTTTGCATTTTTCTGTAGAATAGACTAAATAGGGAACTTAGTACATATTTATAATTTTAATTATTTTAGCTGTAAATACATCTTGAATAATTATATAAAAAGTTTGTCGTACGAACAGACGGATAAATTACTTGTAGTATGTAAATAATTTTAATTCAATAACATCTCATTTAAAGTGTCTCTGCAGCGATTACCTTTTGTTTAAGTTATTAGGTCATTCAAAAAAGATACGTAAGCACTAACTAGTCTGAGGCACAGGTTTCGACCTAGTTCAGACAATTGTGTGTGTTAGTACAATCTATTGGCCATCGGTCGCCGGTGACCGATACATCCGAAGACCGCATCGTTCAGAGACTTATATCTAAGAGGTACTTACTTGGAGGAGTGCTTGCCGTGCTGCGAGCCGTGGCCCATGACGCGCATCTCCTTGGACACGTTGCCGTTCAGCGAGAACGAGTGCTGCGGCTTCTTGTCCTGAACGAAACACAACAACAGTATGAGTGGAATGGAGGAACATATATTTCTAGCACATAGTATGTATATTACCTTGTACGGTGGTACAAAACCTTTACAATGCGAGTCCGACTCGAAATTGACCGTTTAAATCTCGAAAGTTTTTTGATCGCTTTTTACTAACGGTTTTCTGCGGCTCCGCCCGCGTGGATATCTGTTATCGCGGCAAAAAGTAACCAATATCCTTCCTCAAGCTTTAGACTATCTGTGTACCAAATTTCATTTCAACCGATTCAGTAGTTTCGGCGTGAAAGCGCGACAGACAGAGTTACATAGGCAACAGCTAGTAATATTCTAAATTATTTCTACTTCTAATTCAATTTAAATTGTTTGCCTTGGTGTCTCTTGGCCCTATAGCATACGGAGAGTAAAAAAACGTCGTTGGATTGAAAACATAAACACAATATTCTATAGGTATACCTACATATAAACTATGATATCTCAATTCTGTTGGACTTTAAAACCTCCTTGCTATAAATTGCAATCTGAATATTTTCAGACGACGAAATTTGGAACGATTCAATTATGAAAATATCTCCTGCAACCGATGTTGAGCGCAGACTCTCACTACGACGAGTTAAAGGATCAACCACACGTTTAAGCTGCTATTAAAGTTTAACTAGCTTATTATACGAAATGAAACTGTGGTATACCGAGATATGGTGGTGGAATGAAAGCTTTAGGTATTTTTAAAGTGAAAAATCAAAAACTACGTATCGGAGAGAAAGAGCTTTTGTTCGCGGTTGTGAGCGCGTCGATGATCGTAATGGGGGAGTATCATCTTTCAAAATTAAATTATGAAAGTACTAGCTGTTTTCCGCGGCTCCGCCCGCTTGGATGTCGGTTATCGCGGCAAAAAGTTGCCTATGTCCTTTCTGAGGCTTTATTCTATCTGTGTATTAAATTTCATTTAAATCGGTTTAGTAGTTTTTGTGTGACGACAGACAGACAGACGATTTATCGTTTAAACTTTAATATTTTTTTCTTTGCATAAAGCGCGATTTTAATTAGAAAAAATTGGAATAACAATTGGCAATCGAATTTATACGACGTATTTAAATAATATTTAAAAAACTTGTAAAGAACCAGTTCATATTAGTTTTTCAAATTTTCATTTAAATCTTTCTCATTTTTCAACCGTGAAAATGCAAAAAGACGGAATTACTTTTAAAACATAATCGCAGAAAAAATGCAATGACAGTAATGGACATCGGGAAAAGCGAATGGATTGCAAGCGCTATCAAAAATGGCAGAGTATTTTTCGAAGTGCTTTCATGCCATATTTAATAAAGCGAGCGCGGACCGTACATACTAATTATTTCACTATGAATATTGGCATATTCAATTTTCAATTGAAATGCACATCAAAAATTCGGTTTGACATCGCTGCAGCTCTTCGTTCATTTTCACATTAAAATATATGTTATTTATTACACTCAAAGTTATAGTTGTATAACATACTCGTCGTTTGAGATATTATAATTTCGTTTACATAATATTAAGATTAAAATTTTCAAAAAATTACACTGTAGTTTTCCTAATTACGAAGGATTTATTTCGTGTCCGAAATAATCTGTATAGTCTTTTATCATTTTACTGGATTTTGCTGGAATTTGTTGGTACGGAACATTTATGTAAATGCTACTTTTCGCACGACAATTGCCACAGTGCGCGACGTGCTGCGGGTTCGATTCCCGCGTGGGAAAAGCGTTTGTGTGATCTATATATGCTTGTTCCAAGTCTGTGTGTTCTTTGTGCATGCGATTTGACTGTTTGTGAATCCTCCCGCGACACAAGGATTAAATTCCTTAGTGCGGAAGTCGTACCTAGTACGTATGTTGAACCAGAAATAGGTACGCGTTTATTGGATCGGACAGGGTTTTTGTTACATACCATATACTCGTGTTTTTGTATAATTCTGTACATATAGTTTAAATAATAAGAATATTCGTTATTATTTAAAACAATACAGTTTACTCACGCATATTCTCGGGATCGCCCGACTAGTTTCAGACTCAATAGGAGTCCCTAATCGTGAGCTGACGCGGTGGCGGTGGAGTTTGACTCGCAACACCACCGCCGCCGCGTCAGCCTCCGACTCCTATTGAGTCTGAAACTAGTCGGGCGATCCCGAGAATATGCGTCAGTAAACCGTTTTGTTTTAAATAATTATGAATACTCCTCACGAAAGTTATTATACAGAATATTAGTTTTTAATAAATAAGGTTAGTGATAACGAGTTGTGTACTGACCACGCGGCTGGTGTCGTCGGGCACGATCAGGTAGGTCTCAATGTTGTGGTCCTTCAGGTAGGCGTTGCGCAGTCCGCCATAGCCGGGCTCCACCTTGTAGTCCTCGCCGAGGCAGTTCAGCGTCTCCTTCGTGATGTGCACGCGTCTGAAGCAAACGTGGTACATGAAGATACGAGCGATGATGATAATCATTTGTGTGGTTTTAAAAGGATAGGTAATTTTAGCAAAACATCAGATTAAAAATTGTTTAATTGCATGTGATTGGCTGATTACAATACAATCATAATTTAAAGAAAACCGGAAGAAGTTTGAAAGGAGTTGGGCAGCTTTTTGTGTGAAATAGGGTCTAGAGGTCGTTATTTATTAAAAACTAGTTACTACTTTACCGTAGGTCCGCCCGCGTGTTTACCGTTTATAAGGTAAAAAGAAGCCTATGTGGTTTTTTGGATCTAAGTTAACTCAATACAAAAGTTTACGACAATCGCTTACCGGTTTCGGCGTAAAACCGAATCAGACCCACAGAGTTTCTTATTAGATAATACCAATTAATTTTAAAATCAAAACTATTTGAGAATCAAAAGGTTTAATGAAAAATCCTGTACCTACTTAACCAAATAATCAATTAAATCGAATTTCGGTAAAGAATATTGTCCAAAAAAATAGTTTGGTTATTTTAATTGTGCCTATATTTTGTCCCTTTCATACCACCTATATAGTACATAGGTTTACTATGATTGCTCACTGCGGACCAGCATGGTTATTCGCTATGGCGGATGTCAACTAATGCGAACATTGCTTTACGAAAAACATTGTGAAACCACAAATTTCGTATGACCAACTAGATCTACTACAACGTAGTTGGTCACCGACTTTCATCATCATCATCATCATTTCAGCTGAAAGACGTCCACTGCTGAACATAGGCCTCCCCCAAGGATCGCCACAGCTCACGGTCCTGCGCCGTCCGCAGCCAGCGGGTTCCGGCGACCTTCACTATACCTTGTCCATTCGTTTATTTTCTTTTTGACAGTTCGAAATTAGTGACGCTCACACACGTTACCTATTCGATTTGAAATTATAATCGATTTTATTTACATATTTTTAGTACAACCATTAATTATTCGTTTATTAGTTTTTTTTTTACTAATAAATGAATGTTCAAAGTTATTGTTCTTTATTCTTGTTTTAAATTAAAATTACAAGATTTCGACTTAATTGCTTGCAAATATAATTAATCGTAGAGTCATAGATCCTATTTTTATTATCTTTATTTCGACTTTAGCCGATACAAAATTTTGCGTTTTTGCGGAGATAGCGAATAGGCCTACAGCTCCGTACTGAGCTACTCACCCAGCGACGCCGCCGCTCTCCATGTAGTTGGCGAGCGTCACGTCGTTGGACCAGACATCGAACTGCCACTTGCGCAGGCCGAGCACGACGCAGTGCACGCGGCCGGTGTGGATGCCCACGCGCATGTTCACGTTCACCGCCATCACCTCGCGGACCAGGCTGCAACAAAGATGATGTATGTTCAAAGAGTTATTTGTAAAAGAAGAAGAAATTTATTGTCTATGTAATCATGAAAAATGTTGCAATAATGAAAAACCGTTGAAACTAAAACACGCGGATAAAGTCGCGGGGGACAGCTAGTAATAAATAAATGTGGACAACATCACATACATTGCTCTTCACTCAAAGTAAGTAGCTAAAGCACTTGCGTTATGGCATTCAAAGACAACGAAGGTACCACAAACATACAGACCCGAGATAATGTAGAAAAGTGGTTCTCTACATTGACCCGGCTGGGGATCGAACCCGGGACCTCATAGCTGGTGACACCTTGAAAACTGGTGTGTACGCTACTCGACAACGGAGGTTGTAATAATAATATTTATAACACACACGGCCATCTGAGCCTAAACTAGGTAGAGCCTGTATTATAGCAATCAGATTACTGATAAACATACCAATAAACATATTTCTCATCGATTTTGTTTTGATTATATTCCTTCCTGAGTTAGTTCCTGAGATTAGCGCGTTCAAACAAACAAACTCTTCAGCTTTATATGTTAGTAAGTATAGATTATACTGGACCTTATTAGAGTGTACTCACGCAATAGCATCGATCATGTCGAGGCCCATCTCGACGCAGCACTTGGCGTGGTCGTCGCGCGCCTCCGGCAGCCCCGATACGCAGTAGTAGCAGTCGCCGAGCAGCTTGATGCGCAGGCAGTGGTGCTCCGCCGCCAGCCGGTCGAATCTGAACGGGGCAAGGGAATGAAATGGTGAGACACATTAAAGTTAAAAAGAAACACCCCATTGGAGTATACATAGACGAGCATAGAGTGCGCGCTAGTCGCCCTATGTGCCGAGCGTTTGCAAATTTTTAGCTGTAAGTACTACGCTCGTTTACTGATTTATGTGATTTTCCGTGCGACGACAGACGTGTATGCGAAAATATCGATGGTTCCAATATTATATTAGGTTTTGAGATAGTTTTAATAAACTGCGCGTTCTGTTTTGGCACTAATGTGGTGTTCTTGGTGCATGTGATTTGAATGTTTGTGAAACCAGCCGCGACACAAGGCTTAAATTCATTAGCGCGTGAATGGACAAAAAAAAAAATACAAATTTTACGATTTTATTGTTCATACTTTGTTAGGCGCACTCTATAGTTAACTTAATTTTACTCTAAGAACACAATTTTTATGTCCATGAACAGTTGACTAGGTTCTCTTGAATTGTAGCTAAGATTACTTTTGATCATGCCGCATTTAAAGCAAAAGATGCTAAAATGGTACGCCCATTTGAGAGCTACGATGCCACAGATACACAGTTAAAACGTCTAACTTATATTACAAAAATTTATACTTCGGGAATTAAAAAATAAAATGTCGTTCAAGCGATCTAACGAAATCCCTTTTAGATCGTACCTAACAAAGATAAAAGTGTTAAGACGAGTACAAGGGTCAAAGTTTGAATCAAAGTTTTAAAAAAATATTTTCATCATATTCCAAATGTTTTTATGTACATACAACCAAAGACTAATTTGTTAGGAAAGTGCTTAGGTCGGCGTACCTGTAATATTTCTTAAATTAAAAGAGAGTAACAAAAACAAAAGTATATTTCGCCACCGGACACACGAAAAACAGATTGATCACAGCGCGGGACGCAGGGAGGCACAAAAAATGTAATCAACAAACAACCCTAGCTCTCCACGGCCACCAGAAAAATAAACAAACACTTCTATTTATGAGCTCGTAATCGTTTGCCCCCGGGGCCCGCGCCGCGAGTGCATTTACTGATATTTAGGCGCTACACGAGTAATTATTTCGTTTGCGTTTAGGCGGAGTCTAGCGGACTGGAGAGTCAATCTGGTAATGCAAGACAGAGATAATACTAATGGAAAATCTCATATTAATCGAAATCTATCAGATGGAATAAAAAATCAATCGACATTACTCTAGATATAATGATTATCTATGCATAAAATAGAATGAAAAAAATATTGTTAAGTTGAATAGTTTGGCGGAATGAGCAAAACAAGTATTTTTATAGAGCTGATTAATTAAAATAAAACTATCGAGGAAAGTTTATTAAATCGTGTATCGACATAATATATTTTCATCATATCCCCTTGTAAATAGGAACCAAATTTCAAGTCAATAACTTTTATAGTTGCTAAGTAAAAACGAAATGAAAATACGTAAAAAAAATGTGTATCGTCTTTATATTACACGAGCCGAACGAACGAATCAAACGGGGAGCCATACGTTATTGAAATATTTCTCCTGCATCCACATCGACGGCATAGTACAGAATTGATTTAGTGTTTTGTGTGAGACATCAGAAGGCTGCACGTACGATTCGATCTAAATTAGAGTGCACTCTTCGCCGGTGATGTTCGTGTCACATACATCTTGATTCCGAATCCAATGTTCTATTTTATGTCCGTCGTAAAACATGTGCGCAGTTCTTTAAAAAGCCGAGCATCCGGGCGTTCGCTCTCGGCCGCGGGCGAGCAAAATCAATTCAAAATCAAAATCAAAATCAAAATATTTTTATTTCAAATAGGCCTTTTCAGGCACTTTCAAAACTATTTAAAACAAAACGGTTTACTCGCGCATATCCTCGGGATCGCCCGACTAGTTTCAGACTCTATAGGAGTCCCTAATCATAAGCTAACGCGGCGGCGGTGGACTCAAACCCGTTTAGTTTTAAATAATTATGAATACTCCTCACCGAAAGTTATTATACAAATATAATTTCCATACGTTAAATGACTCTAGTTGCGCGGTTCCAAAATGTCACTCCTATGGAGAAGAACCGGCCAGAAACTCCATAGGTTACTCTTTTAAAAGAAACAAACATACGCGCGATAAACATTCGTCTCATTCCTCGCTCCAGCGGCGAACTACCTCATAGTTTTGTTGTACTCAAGTATTACACGTTCTTTCCGAGTTACAAAGTTCCTCAAAGGGTTGAAACGGATGGCGAACTGAATTCGAAACTTGAGAGCCGTCGCGCGTCTTTTCATTACTTCGACTAAGCTATTGTTCATTTGCGAGCGGATAACGATCGCTTTAATTAAGGTTCTACCGAGAACAGCTAGTAAATCTGACTTGTTCCCTGTTGACTTAGCAATTGTACATACAGCTCTATTAAAATAGAGCTGCATGTACAATTGCTTTTGCTTTTGCTTCAGCAGAATTTTAACGCCACGAATGAAGTGTGAACTAGTGTGATAATCCTTACTAATGTTATAAATGCAAAATTAACTCTGTCTGTCTTTACGTCTGTCTGTCTGTCGCACTTTCACGCCAAAACTACTGAAACGATTTAAATGAAATTTAGTACACGTATTGTCTCTTAAATGACGACCACCGTGGTCGAGAGGCGTACACACCGATTTCCAAGGTGTCGTCAGCTCCGAAGTCCCGGGTTCGATCCCCGGCCGAGTCATTGTAGAAAACCACTTTTCTACAATGCCTCGGGTCTGGGTGTTTTTGGTATCATCATTGTCTCTGAATTCCATAACACAAGTGCTTTAGCTACTTACTTTGGCTTTAGAGCAATGTATGTGATGTTGTCCACATTTATTTATTATTTATTTAAATATGTATGTAATATAAATATAAGCATGTAAAATTTCATCTGAATCGGATGTCTAGAAGTGGTTCTAATTTAGCTTGCAAGATTTGACCCAAACAAACATACTGTACATTGCAAGTTAATAAAAAGCTTGTAAAAAGAAACATATCGCAATATGTCACCGTGTAAGGTAAACAGCTATTTATAAACACATCGTGATCTCCATCAAAGTGTGGGACGGTCAGCATACATCTCACGTATTGTTAGTAGTCGTCCTCGCATAACTAATTCATTCGTCCACAGTCCCATCAAATCAGGCTCGTCACTTTGAATCCGGGCCATTTAATAATTCCCTGTAATAAACTATTCACCCAAGATTTATCGTGCACCTTTCGTGAATATCCTTCGATAAAATTGTACCTATAACAAAGTTATGGACTCGTGAGGGTTCATAAGCAAGTTAACGCGTGAAGTGCTGAATATTTGTGTCCGTATTCATTTGCATATTTATGTGAAAGTATTCGCCGTCAAACATTGAGCATGCAACGAGCGCTGTAATAATTTAATCAATTGGAAAATTAGGTATTTGACAAGATTTTTTTTTGTCGTTTTATAATAATGTAATATATTCATAACTAATATTATAAATGTGAAAGTAACTCTGTCTGTCTGTCTGTTGCGCTTTCATGCCAAAATTAGTGTTTGGTACACATAGAGTCTAGAGCCTTAGAGGACATAGGCGTCTTTTTGCCGAGATAATCGACATCCACGCGGGCGGAGCCGCGGGAAACAGCTAGTATTAAGTAAATATAATATAAACAAACTATGTCGAGTTGTAAAAACAGCAGATTAATTACTTTCATATTAAACTAGTTACAGGCATTATAATATTGCTAATTAGACGGAGAGGGCTGAACCAAAAAGTGACGTCACCTTGGTTAGTCTTCATAATAATTTGGGGCTGCCCCGCACAAGTCGTCGTTTTGCGAAAAAGAGATAGAACATACGTCATCTACTAACTTTAAAAACTTATAACTTTTGTATTAGTTTATATTTTTTTTCATGTTATCTCGCAGTTTTTCTTCAATTTCGTATTTGCCATAAATAAATAATTTGATAGTAGACAAATATTCAATTGTCATAATCGAAGAGAGATCAAAATTTATTGAGCTTTATCTGTCAACGGTTGCTATAAAATTTTTGATAAATTATTTATTGGCGAGAGGAGAACGCTTGTTATTTTGTCGCCCCCGTCGCCAACGCTCAGTTGTTTTCTGCAACACCCCGGTAATGAAGGGGCCACTGACGGCCGAGCGCGACAGAATTTGATTAACAGTTAATTTGAATTTCATAATGAGGAAATAAAAGACCGTCTCAAAGTCGCGCCAGATCTGTTATTTGACTCTCAGGGGCTCCGAGGGAATATTTCCCGGAGTTCTATAAATGTAACTTACACGTGTCAACGTAGGTACAGTTGGTATTGTGAGCTTGAATGCGGAAGTGACCTCATTCAATACAATGTGAGTACAATGTGTACTGAATCCGTATGGAAGAGGATATTGTAGGCGACATTGTGATACGTCGACAAGTTTAAATTAGGTGGCGGGCCATCTACGCGGCCGAGTGCCACCTGCCCTTAGGGAAGCGGACACTGGTTTCGATTATACTGCCGTACAAAGTAGGTGCGAGCGCGGCTGCACTTGTGTGAAGGTGGGTACTAGTGACACTTAATAATTTGTGAATACATATTCATTATTATGCAGGAGCGTTTGCTCTTGATTTAAAGGGTTTCATGCAAATTACTATAGGTTTGTCAAGAAAATCCAAGTGATGCCATACTGTTATCTTTATATGAAGTGATAACTTCTTTAGGCGCGTTAACATTTTTTTGAGATGGGAAATAATCATTGAATTTGCGACACTGTTACGGTTACCGGTACCGCGACCGATATCTCTGTGTATAAGTATCTAGACACGCGGTAGCGTGTCAAGCCAAGTTCAAGTAACAGAACTGGCGTGCAGCACCGTGTGTAATATTACACGAACCATTTGGAGCCATTTTTGACCCCCTCATAACTCAAAAACTATTTCACATCAACGTGTCAAATTTGGCTCATATATTGAGACTTGCGAGATACATTTGTGCTCCAAATTTCATAACACACCTTACTTAACTTGACTTAAGGTCTGACTTGGCCTAGTTTTCATATACGAATTATTTTATAGCCTTCGCAAGTGCTAAACCTTTTACTTGCTCGTAGAAACTAGCCGTCGAACATAATAATTCGTATATAAGAACTAGCTAAGTCAGACTTTAAGCTACAATTTATTATACTAAGTTATAAGAAGAAATGATATTTTATGTTGTTATAAATAAATTTCAGGACTGACCATTGAACTTGGCACCCATTGAGATCTCACTTCTTTTGACGTTGAAGTCAACAACCAAGGCATATATCATAATATTGAACTTGGCTCTCATTTCACATTTATGTTTTTGATGGGATCTACATATACTATGTTTTCCCACTATCCATACTACACTATACTAAAACGATGTCTTGTTCGATCTGTGTCTCAATAATTTGTAATGTGAGAGATGATATTAAAAAAAAAAAGCAAATGTTTCCACCAGACACGATCGGACTACAAATTTCGTATTCATAATAATATTATTGACGCGCCTTCGAAACTCGTCATAAAACATGAAAGTAATAAGGCACGTAACCGACGGCGGCGGGTAATATAGTGTAATAAGGTGAATTTACATCGGACGAGATCAGAAGCTGCCGTAAAACGTTGATATTCGCGGTCTGTCCGAATTAACCATAAAACACGATGAGCTCGAACTGTACTGCGGAGGTCGAGCTTATTGGAAATACGAACCGACTGTTCCATCGTCCTATTGCTGAGCTCAGGATGGCCCTTAGAGTACACAAAGACAAGCATAGAGCGCGCGCATCGACAGCTGTAAGTAGTACGCTCGTTTACTGATTTAAATGATTTTCCGTTCGACGACAGACGTTTATGCGAAAATATCGACGGTTCGGTCGCACGGAGGCATGAGACGTCACAAACCCCCACTCCTGAACTTTAAAGAGCTTTAACTTTGAAATTTAACATTGTTTTGATAAAAGAAAAATTTATTTTTCTTTTTCTTTTTTTATCTATCTGGTGGATTAAATAGATATTTTTTTTTCATAACCGGTCCGCTCCCCTATTATTCACATCTTAGGTTTATTTGAGACATTTGTTTTTTCAAAACATTTCGAATGTGATTGAATTTTAGAGTATACAACATAGACAAGGAAGCTAAATGTACTGCACTCGTTTACTGATTTAAGTGATTGTCCGTGCGACGACAGACGTTTATGCGAAAATATCGATGGTTTCGAGATTATTAGGGTAATATTCGATTTTAAGATAGTTTTAATAAAACGGCGCGCTCTGTTTGGGTACTAATTTTACGTTTATTCTTATTCATACTAGTGCCTAAAGTTCATACTCGATATGCTTACTCTATAGTTTAATTATCTTTTACTCTAAGTTGTGGCCTAATGCTGGCGTAATGAATACATACCAATAATCGTAAGCACAGAGTGGCTGGAAGGTACATAAGGATTTACATGTCAGAAAGACTGCAACGGGAGCATTGACATGGTGTTTTCCTAAGATAGACCCATATGGAACTATGTAGTTGGAAAAACGTATCAGGCGCGCTGATGCACTAAGCGACAGTCATAAGTTATGATTTTATTGCCATTACAATTGGGTATTATAATTTGCTACTAATATTAATTTTTTGGACATACTACTCGAAAGTTGCCATCAGGACTCTAATATTATACTAGGCCTCCACTATACGTCCATCCGTCTGGCTGTCAACGGGGTGTAACTCGTGAACCTTAATAGTAGAGATTTTGTTTTTTACAGACCTGTAGCCGCTATTACAACAAATAATAAAAATAAATTAAAGGGGGCCTTGTAAGTTATAGAATGATACGGAAACCTTTAACCGCGAGTCTGACTAGCACTCGGCCAGATTTTTAAAGTCAGCAACTGGGTCTAAACTGCCTGAAATCATTTAATCGTAGCAGTAGTAGTGTACGAAGTATAAAATAAAGTGATTTTGAACGAAAACGAAAGTGTAGATATATTCGTCACCACGACTGACCTACTTGTGCTCGGGACAAGCTAGGTGGCACTAAACTAAATTGTCTTGTACAAACAACGTACAAATCACTGTTCGACAAATATACCCCAACGCAGACTCTCCCGTGACGTCACGAGACTCGTAAATCTGTGCACCGTCTTATTGTAAACTTTTTACGGTGCACCGGACGACGCCGGGAGCTCCTCCGCGGAGTAATGAAGTCGTTTGGTAGAGGGGACCAGGGGGGAAAGTCACATGGGGAGAGGGAGGGGGGGGGCACCACATAAGTATGTGGGCCGAAGTAGGACTGCCCTACAATAACCGCTTACCAAAGTTCCAGTGGCTCAAGTCTGTGGTCACGATGTACCCACTAAGATATCGCATGCAAAATGAGGTTCCATTAATGGGTTACTAATACAACGTGTCATTTTGCATTCTCGTCAAATTCAAGGAGGTAACTAGTTATGTTAATGATTCTCGCCACGAATCTGTATGGTATTTAAAAAAAAATCGTAAATAGGCATGTGTGGGACAAGTGTTTTTAAAACGCGGTCGTGTGATACCGCACTGTCACTGCTCTTTTACACACACACACACATAAAGACACTGCCTACCGCATACGCAACAGGGCGATTCTGTTTTTTGAAAGTGGTGTATTCTGAAATACTGTCAAACTTAAATAATAAAAAAAACATGTGTATTAATTTTATTGAGCAGATATTGTTATTTTATTTGATTAATGATGTCTTTCTTAACGGCCTCCTGAAATTTGACGAGAATGCAAAACGACACGTCGTATAATTTAAAAACCAGTCAACGGTTTACGTTTTTTCATTTTATTGCTAGGAGTAAAAAGTGAAATAAATACATAGGTAGGCACAAAATTATATAATTATGTGGAACTAGCTGTTCCCCGTGGCTCCGTCTGCGTGGATATCGGTTATCGCAGCAAAAAGTAGCTCATGTCCTTTCTAAGCCTCTAGACTATCTGTATACCAAATTTTATTTAAATAGGTTCAATAGTTTTGGCATGATATCGCGAAAGACAGACAGAGTTACTTTCGCATTTATAATATTTGTAAGAATTGTAGTTGATAAGGACTGAAGTTGATTTTGTTCAATTCATTTGATAACACGACCTGTGACGTCACTTGTCCAAGTAACACCGCGTCTTAATATGCAACAACTTTCTCAAACTGTGTCGAACCAAATTGATGATTTTCCATAAACGCTCTTACTCCATTGAAATACAAGTCACCATAACGATAACTGTATTGGAATCGAACAATATATTCGATGGTATTGAGATGAATGGTTCGTATGAAAGATGAGGCGGAGGGTCAGCTCGGAGATAGCGTTCTGATGTAGACGAATGGGAGAGGAGACCCGCCTCGAGACTAATAGGGGATGCCGAACAATGAGGACATATTGGGGACTTATGGTGGTACAAAAATAAAAAACAAAAGCCGACTGCATAGCTAAGAAACATAACATGTTCATTTTAGCATGTGTGACTGGCCTGTTGGTCTAGTGGTTTGTGACCCTGACTGCTAAACCGGAGGTTGTTGCTTCGATTCCCACCCAGGACAATTTTTATTCTTTACTTGTCACATAGACTATTAAAAAATATTAGACGCATATTTTTTCTTTTTTTACTTAAACAAACAAAGAGGAAGATACAGTAATATGAAATGTCGCGTGACGTCAGCTACAATTTTTACCTACAAGTGACGGCACAAGCCCCTTTTTTTGAACTTTCAAGTGCTTTAAGTTTGTCATTTTTTATTGATCTGATATAAGATAAAATACGAAATTTGTTTTTTATGTCTCTGGCGACCTAAATGGATATATCCTTTTCCTACCCTGTCCGCACTCCTATTATGAGTACTCCTCACGAAATATATATTACATAAATTTCAGTATGTTATAAAAATACAAAAACTGTTCGATCACAGAACATTGAACGAAATTCGTAACCAATCAGCTTCACGCTTCATTAAAAGCGTCGGTAAAGGTCCGGCGGCCGGAACCGGCCCGCTCGATATTCGGCCTTATTACGTAACTGCAATGCGACAGCAATGAACAGCAAAATCTAAACAAATATTTCTGTCAAAATGATTATTCGTTATTAAGTTTTTCGAAACCGTAATACAGATAAGCAATTTGACAGCAATTATTGTGCAAATTTTGCTTTCGCTTGGCTTTTGCAAGTTACTTAATACCGCTGGTGATGGATGATCCTATCCTGTCAATGCCACTTTCTCATCGCGAAAATGATAAATACGTTTGTGTTGAAAGGTTTTTTTTCGCAATTAGGATGAATTGCGGTTTCATTACGTGCGATTGCGGGCTGGTGCGAGCAAAATCAATCGTCATTTGCATGCTGGAGTTAATTATGTAAAATAGGATCGATCAACAACGTTCGACAAGTGCAGCAGTGGTCGTCATGACCTGAGGTATTTGTTATTTATAACCTAAAGTCCTAAAGGCATAACATAAACAGTATTTATGAGATTAATTATATTCCTTTCAAGATTTTCTTAGTCAATAACGATCTGATATTCAATGAAGTTCGATCACCATAATTATTTACTAGATGTGCCCTCGACTTCGGCCGCGTGGAATTTAACGAAAGGCTATTTAGTTAAGTGAGTTTTTTTTCGTTTTCAAAGTAGCCTAAGTTACTCCTTATTACATCAGCTATCTGCCAGTGAAAGTCCCGTAAAAATCGGTTCAGCCGTTCCAGAGATTACCCGGAACAAACAGACATGAAGACAGACGAAAATTAAAAAAAAAATATTTTGGTATATGTATCGCAATACACGCACGTTAACCATATAGGTACCTACGTTTGTTTTGTCAATAGCATTTGCGCTTGCAATCTGAATCTTCTGATGTCACCCACTCAATTATATTTGGCGACATAATAGTACATGACATAGAGACAGTTGGGATACAGATTACATCTACGGTGACGTCATGAGACACGCGCCGCGTGTCGCTGACAGCGCGCGGTTACCGCGGGACCGTGCTCGCTGGCAGCTGTCACACCGCACACCGACAATAGCGACACACTCAATATGACGTCCATTGTCGGTTATTATATCGACATTTAAAAGACATATTGGGTGCGACGAAAATTTAGCTGTTCTAAATTTAAATGATGTTTTTATTTTAAGTACTTTAAATAGCCAACAATATGATGAGTTTATTAGATCGATAAATAGATCGTGATTACCATGTTTCTAATCGATAAGCTTCATTAATTTAGGTTCTTGTAATACAAATAAGGTCAATTACTTGAGTAGATAAGGATTAAGCGATCAAGTGTAAATTATCTGAATAAAAAAAAGGTATGGACTCTTTTTTATTTATATTTAGTACTAGCTGTTTCCCGCGGCTCCGCCCGCGTGGATGTCGGTCATCGCGGCAAAAAGTAGCCTATGTCTTTTTTCAGGCTCTAGACTATCTGTGTACCAAATTTCATTTAAATCAGTTCGGTAGTTTTAGCGTAAAAGCGCGACAAACAGACAGACAAAGTTACTTTTGAATTTATAATATTATTAAGGATTATTACTGACTAGCTGACCCGACAGTCGAGACAATAACATACACAGCTATTAAAGAAACAGCCAAATCGGTCGAGCCGTTCTTGTGTAGTGATACTCTGTCATAGGTAAATATTGTGACAACTTACTTTTATTAATATATACTGGAAGAAAAAGAATCTTTGAAGAAATATACAAACGCGGTAAGCTTTACACGAAAAAAACATTTCATCTTCGCTCTCAAAATAAAATCCAACTTCCCGTCAAGACATCTCTACATTAACTATTTAACTCGCGCTTGCAACAGGTGCTTGAGACGGGATCAACTCATCATTTTTCATCTCCTCGAGGCTCCTTACGTCTCCGCAAGTTACCGCACTATTCCTCCCCGCTCCCCTTCAGAACGGCGGCGGCTCACTAATCTGTGGCGCGCAACAAAGTGATTAACTCCCGTCTATTATGTAAAGGGCCCGCTATTTGTAACCCTAGCGCGGCAAGTCGGGCCCCACAGTGCCCCGAGACATCGCTCATCACCTGTATCAACAGTTCACATTCAAGGGTTAACAACTCCTCGGGCGTATGTGGGAGCTCTTACGTCACAGCGTGCGCGTAGATGTGTCGATTTGGGAATAAACGGTGTTTGATAAAACGCTACATATTTTGATACGTAATTATTTCAAGAATTCGTTTCGATGGCATATTTTTTGCCTATTGTTCATGAAATCTATCTCTATAAATAATTTTCTTAACCATTTTGCAGCCCTAAGTTGACTCTCAAAGTTGTGAAACGGGTTGAGTTGTGAAGGCAGCCTCAGCGTGTCCCAACTAATTGGCGTTACATTATAATAAATAATTTACATCTTTGCTTCAAGAGAAGCAATTTGGGGCAATACGTAATATTTACTAACATTTAAAAGGTATTGGCAGTCGCCTGGGCTGAGCAACCCGGCGCGAATCAACATTTTTCGAGAACGGTCGTTGAAAAAATTCTATTTAATCAAGTATTGAAACGTATTTTTTTAACGAAAATATATAGTGTATTTTCTTTTTATTTTATATTCACTTTCGTTCGCCTCGAGGCCGGAGCTCGAAGCTTGGAGCTTGGAGCTTGTAGCCCGCGGGGAAAAAGCGCTCAACATTTATTATTCAACAAATTAAAGCTTCATTTGATTATAGACTGCCACGTTGACGCAAGGATTTCATTCGTTTTGGTGCAGGGGTCGCAACAGAAGCTACAACAATCAGGTCGTCGTTGCATATCTAGACGCCGGGGAATACACCGACAAGAAGCCCGTAATGAATATTTACACCGGCTCCATCAGAGCTCGCATTAATAATGATTAAGAAGAAACGCGACTCTGCTTATTGAACTGTTCATTTTTATTTTAAACCTGACTTATGTTTGCTTTCACCGTCGTTTAAGTATTTATCTGTTGTTTAGCGATCTCTTTTATTTTATTGTGACGTCATTTTACTGTAATGAGAATGTGTGTGTATGTGTATTGCTTGGCGTAAAACTTTTGAATATTTTAGGAAGACCGACGACGCTACGTTTGCATTTTTTTTATATAAGTTTAATGTGTCTGTCTTAGACATCGCTCTTAAATTAGTTTACTGATTATGATGCGATTTTTTGCGCTTGGAAACCGCTGTGATTGAGCTGGTACTTAGCTATAATTTATAATCTGCTTAGAATTTGTCGTGGGTTTCTTGAATTTTTTAATTTATGTTTTTATGAAATATATGATTGTTTTGATTATTAGTTGGTTTCGCAGCGCTGTTTAAAGATGTTTAATAAAGAGTTCTTACGGTGTCCTGTGTCTATAGATGGCGATCCGTAATGTTCCCATTATACTGATTTATAATTTGGTCGTCGGCAGATAAGTAAAAATTGCCCTCTTGCATTGCGCCTATTTTTAAGTGTCAAAGGAATTCGAGAGATTAGATAAAATAAACATTCTTTACTATCCATCCCTGGTAAAGTCAAAACTACATACCTTTAACATCAATAAGAACGATGACAAAAATCTTATAGGTAAATTTATGTTCGCCTGGTAGAAAAATGAAAGAAATTTGACACGTTTTTTGTATGTAATCAAAATCTTACGACTATAATCGATGTAAATGAAATTACCGTTGACGTCACAAGTCAGTACATTTGGAACTAAGTTATGACGTAGCAAGCCCCTGTCCCTTACTTTAATTCCATTTGATTAAGTATTTTTTTCTTATTTCAACAAAGCAAAAATTACATATCTAATATTCTCACGGCCTTTATAGATTTTGCCTTTTTATCATCATTCCTATTTTCACGACCTTGTCATATAAACTTCAACTTCACTCTGAGTCCTGTACTTCTTTCTGGTAACTCATATTACGTGGTGAAGAGCTATTGACTTCGCGACCCACGCCGAGGGCACGGTGTGGGGATGTATCGGACTCGCACAAATTAAAAACACCCCGGTCCCGTCGTTGCCTTAGTTAGAGCCGCGGGATCACATGTGCATTCTCAGCGCAGCTCCGGCAGCCCCACATGAGTACCTACTATAATGCAAATTCAGTTACTTTGTACACTGACCTGGCAAAGAGCTCATTCAGCAGGCGCACCAGCTCCTCGGCGGTGCACTGGTCCGACAGGGAGGTGAAGCCGCAGATGTCAGCGAACAGGATGCTGGAACAACACACACACGATATAATCACGGCATTTATAAAATACACAAAATAATATAAAGAGCGTCTAGCGATCAATAAAGTCAAACGTAACAAAAATAACAGACCTACAACAGTCAATAATTCAGAACGATTAGATTTAGGAGTATTAAAATTTAGCACCTTCCCAAAAAGGAAAACATACGAATAAAGACGTTTATGAAAAATACAAGTGTGGGTAGGGGTACGGACAGCGGAGTGGTACGGAGGGCAGCGCACGACATCTTGCTTGATAAAAACTCTTTGGTCAAATCTTTGAAAAATGACTTATTGTGTAAAATAAAAATAAAAGAATATCGATATAATCTGCATGTTCGATTTCACGACGTCCGAGTAGCACTAATCACAACATTGTCTGACCAGTAAATTTACTTGCCAAGCCGTCTGTCCAGTAACATGTTTACTTGACGATTAAATGTTACTTGTGGTTGTCATGACAACAGTGTTACTGTTGTTTGACGAGTGATTTTTGATAGATTTGAATGAGTATTTTGTACGATTTGATGTCATTCATTTAATCAGTTAATAGTAACTGAGAGGTTTATAAAATTTGTAGAAGTTCCTCATGACGTTTACTTGCCGATTAAAGTTAATCAGAAAGTAACTAATTGACACTTTACTTGAAGGTGGTGAACGAGGCCCTATGACATATAGATGATTTATTGTGACGTTTATTTATATAGAAGAGATATTATAGACTAACTCGGAATCGGAGTGTTTCGTAATGATTTTGTTAAGACGAAAAAATGGCACAACACATTGTTGATGTATCTCTTAAGCGAAGCAACAGTCTAAAACCAAACCGTCGGTCATTTGTCAAGCATCAAAATATTTCTCTAATCGCTACGACGCCGACTTGCTACGCATACCTAAATGTCTTGTTAATCCTGCTACGACAAGCTACGTGTAACTCGGGCCGTGCTACGAACACTCGTAGCGTCCCCATAAAGGTGCAATATAACTGGAATACCAAATTTATAGCGGATTGAAGCTCGTATGCACTCGGGGGACTATTATGGTTCTGTCTGACTTGATATGTATTTAATTGCCTGTTTTATTATAGTGTGATCGTTGAGTTAACTATTGATATATTTAAATACGATCGTGTTACGCAGGATAATAGTATGTGTGGTTTTATCCAATCGTTTCTATAATTTTTAATCTAGTTTGAAAGTCTAAGCGGTATGTACTATAACTTACAGAGTATTACTCAAGAATAAATTACACTTAAACAGTTTTTTTATTTTTGACGTGACAACGTCTTATAAATTGGTTTGCCGGGTGACACTTCAAGAAACTGGGTAACGCTCCGCTCACGTTATGCGCTCACAATGAGAGCGAGTGAGAGGCACCGGGCATGGTTAGCCCGCCTAAGAGCGAGAGAGACAGACATTGACATTGACAGTCGTTGTCACGTAAAACTTTCGCCCGTATACCGACTTTACAGGCAACCAATTTTTTTATTTGTAAATTAATATGGAAAAAAGGCGCCCTAATAGTTACTATTCCAAACCACTGTCGGCGTATTTTTTTGATAAATCAAACAATAACCCTTCTCCTGGCGCAGTCGGTTAAGAACTGTATAAACAATGTGCCTAACCACAATACTTATGCGCTTACATTGTGCCTCAAAATTTCCAGGTCTCTGTAGTGCACAGATAAAGCTATCAAGTGTCAGGAGCTTAGTAAATAAATAAGTAAACTATAGAGTGCGCTTATCGAGTATGAACTGTGGACAATAGTATGAACAAGTAACTCGTAAAATTTTGTGTCAAAACAGAGCGCACCGTTTTATTAAAACTATCTCAAAATCTAATATTACCCTAATAATATCTGAACCGTCGATATTTTCGCATAAACGTCTGTCGTCGCACGGAAAATCACTTAAATCAGTAAACGACTTACAGCAATAAAGAATGTAAACGCGCGCCACAAAGACGTACTAGCGATGCGCGCGCTCTATCCTTGTCTATGTTTACTCCAAGGTCAGGATAATGCGCCCGTCGACGCCCGGGACATCGGTGGTACACAACTTTAGCACTAAAATGTTAAATACAAAATGGCGACCTGTTCAAAATCTCACTGAAGACCGACCACAAACGATGCAGGTGGCTATTTTAGTTGAGTTATATGAGAAGATACATTAATACTTACTGTCTCTTCTAACGCTCTCATAGTCCGGTGGGACGGCAACAGGAAATATGCACAAATCACCGACTTCATTTAAACTTCTACATCGAATACTATTTCAGTTCGAATTCATAATGTAATTAGATTTTTATTTCAATAAAATACCAAAACGAAATAGATTTAACGCGGTATTTATAACTACTGATGATTATGATGTCACGTTTCGCGCTGCATTAATGATATTGTTCCCGTCGACAACGACTCTGACATTATTTTGACGTTAATATACGCACTGAATGGCGCCTGTTTATTTTGATAGTGAATATAAAATCTCGGGAACTACTGGTTCGATTTTTTTTTTTTTTGTATTGGATAGTCCGTTTATTGAGGAAGGCTATAGGCTATATAACATCACGCTACGACCAAAAGGAGCGGAGCATAAATGAAAAATGTAGCAAAAATGAAAAACCGTTGAAACTAAAACACGCGAACAAAGTCGCAGGGGACAGCTAGTTTTTATATATTATTGATATTGTATGTATTTTCCATTGTTAACACGCTGTAGTTAAACAATTAAAAACATAAAAATATATATAGTATAGAGTGAGAAATATATCCAAAAAGACAAAGTTTGTAGATTTTTTGTCTGGCCTGTTGGTCTAGTTTAGAGGTTAGTGACCCTGACTACTAAATCGAAGGTCGTAGATTTGATTCCCAACTCAGGAAAAATTTTAGTGATATGTGTTTTTATGTATCTGTCTGTAAATTATATATAATATGTATGTAGTATTTACAAATATTATATAAGTATGTTCATCAGTTGTTTGGTTGCCATAGTACAGGCTCTGCCTAGTTTGGGATCAGATGGCCGTGTGTGAGTTATCCCAAAACATAATTATTATTATAGTTCTTCCAGATTATGTTGGTACTTGTTAAGCAATACTAAATCGCATTAAAATATTAGTCTCGTGCTTTTTACGTCGTACAGTACTTTCAACCCGAAGCGACCGCGTCGCTCCAAATCTCCGTTTTATAATTGAACGTCAAATAACATCGGCGAGTGTGCCTCGAGGTGCTCCGAGTGGCCCTCGCTAATGAAATATGTATCCCGAGCGCCGCCGGGACCAAATGAACGGAGAGATTCTGTTTTAATCGGTCTCCAAATGAAAGATGAATTTTAAAGCTTTCTGCTGAGATTTTTAACACCTTTTGAGTGCTAAATAAAAGTTTTGAGAGATTTCACAATATTTGTCGTGGCTAGTTTATAGTTGGCTGAGTATTACAAAACGTTAATTTTCCTCGAAAATCACGTTAAGTTCTGAAGCTAACGTGAGCATTATGTTAACGTCACGTTAACAATATGAATAATTTGTGGATAGGTTTTGCTTGCTAGTCTAAAATTGTTGCAACTCTCAGCTGATAAATTCTTAATTTCTGACAGCCCGTATTCTCATCCACAATACTGATGCACGCTTTTTACGTGTACGTTGAAAATCTATAATTATAATGTTATGTTAAGATGAAAGGAGATCAGCACAGGTCTCGGCTTAGTTTAGACTCCAGATCTCCCACAAATTAAAAACTTGTTGCATTTTTTTCTTATCATCTTTATGTTGTAATTTCTGGAGATGACATAATTTTTTTATTATCTTGTATCTCTTATTTTTCACGGGCTATTCTCAGTAGCGAGAATACCCGGTCCTTTGAAAGGCTTACGGCGACACAGATTCAACACGCAGTGGCCTTGTTGAGAACTTTACTCTTTATATTTTATTATTATTAATGTTTCTGTGGAATACCGTGTAACACAGTACCTAAATGCGGGAAACCACTCTACGTAAAATACTGGTATTCAAAACTCCAAGAGACTGAAAACACAGTCGAGGTTCTCCTCGAGCGCTGGACATGGTTATGCTGATGCGTCTTAACTTAAGAACTCCTAAAAAATTGAGGAGAAACCGCCAATTAATGATTAATTTGGAATTGCCCTACATTCCCTGGAAAGACACATCGTATTCGGTCAGGTGCCGCGCGCCGCCATCGCGTGAGCCGCTCGTTTCTCGCATCGATTAACGTTACATTGCAGCCGATAGTCCCGGCTTTAATTACAAGCCCTCCAATTACGAGCAATCAGACGAGATAAGGAAGGGTGTTGCCTCACGTCGGACGGACTGGCTCTAGTATAGAAGAAGGCAGGAAGATAACTCTATAGAAAACGTGAGCTGGTAATACTTTTATCAATTAAAGGCTGATAAAAGTCTCAGAAATCGTATGAAATAAGTTTTGAACACTATAATAGGGGATAGGACTACTTTTTTTTTATTTACACGTCACATAGATATTAAAAGAAAAAGTTAAGACACGTATTTTTCTTTTTTTAATGAAGCAAACGATGAGGCAGTTACAGTGAATGGAAATGTCGCGTGACGTCACTTGTGGATACAATTTTTACCCACACGTACAACGTCACAAGCTCCCACTCCAGAACTTTCAAGCGCTGTAACTTATTTTTCATAGATTTGATAAAAGCAAAAACACGAGTATTTTTATTATTTTTTTATCAATCTGGACCAAGTATTTGCAGATCACACAATTACTTGTCCCATGCGAAGATCGAACCCGCAGCACGTCGTGCACAGTGGTAATTGGCGTGGTGACCTATACCACTCGGCCATCTGGTGACTTGATTGGACATCAGTTCTGGTAAAGTTTTTCTCTAACGAAGTCGAGCTACTAAATAAGCAATGAAGTTTTTAGCAAAAAGTTCAAGCAGTAATTGAAAAATCATATTTCTTGAGTTTCTTTATAAATACAGACGAAAGTCTTGTAAATAAATAAAAATGTTGCTCGCATTTACTCCCTTTTTAACGACTTAAAAAGCAGGTAAGCTCCGAGCTGGCGGAGTAAAACTGCGACGAAGAAAAATACAAGACTTTTATTTAACTTCGTAGTTTATAATTAGTCTCATTTTACAGCAGGTAGGAAGGAAAAGCTATCAAGTTTAAACTAGAGTTTTAAAGGAGCGACAGGCGACGCCGCGCGACGTCGCTAGTGGAGCAGTCATTACGGACCGATGGAGACCGGTTCACGTCGCTTTATTGGATATTTCGTTTTGTTTTACCTGTAATGTCAACTATTGAGCTTTAATAAAGGAGCTTGTATTACTAACGATATCTTGTTTCACTGCTGAAGGCTAACGTAATATTGTCTGGATAAAAATAAAACTATTTTCAAACTGTTTGAAGCAGGATTTATTTTCATTTATGTACTCGTCGCTACAAGCACTTTACAGCTACGAGATAATTGCGATCTCGTGTAGACGAAAGCGTTGAACATTACAAATGGAAATTTTTATTCGAAGTATTTACTCAAAGAACCGTTTCAAAGAGCCAATAAAACGTTTTGAAAAAATAAAAATGGCGGAATTTTAACCAAACCTATTGAATAAGGTATCAGAGTAAAGGCTTATATAAATGGTTTACTAAAATAATAGGTTGTGTTTTACAAAAATATAAATATGCAACTTGTATGTTTAAATGTAATTCGAAAAGACAAATGCTAAAATATATAAATTATTAAATCGAGATTAGATCCCTGCCTTAGCAGATATAATGTATCTTAACAGGGCAGTCGAGTTTTATATTTTCTTTTTAACTAATACGTTTTTTTTACCCAAAGGGTAAAACGAGACCCTTTTAGTTAGACTCCGTTGTCCGTTTGTCCGTCTGTCACCAGGGATCTGTGTGTATTGTCTTGTCTGTATCTCATAAACCGTGGTGTTTAGACAATTGAAAAACAGAATAAAATAAATATTTAAGGGGCTAAATAAATATATAAAAAACCGGTTTAGTCCCATTATCTCTCCAAACAGCAAAACTTTTGTTGCATGTTTGCTTTGTTTTAATGTTTTTATTTATTTTTTAAGTTAATATATAACTAAATATTCTGTGAATTTTTCAAAAACGAGCAAAAAACTTCACGTTAGTTACACTGTCTGCCTGTCTGTAGCGCTATCACGCTAAAACTACCAAACCGATTTAAATGAAATTTGGTACACAGATACTCTAGAGCCTGAGAAAGAACATAGGCTAGTTTTTGCCGATAACCGACATCCACGCGGACGGAGCCGCGGGCAACAGCTATGTAACAGGTATGTATATATATTTTCTATTAATTGTCAATATACATTTTACCTTAGTGTTACTTATTCATTTTAGTAACTTTTTTAGTGTTTCCCAAAGATGATGATTTAAATAACCGAACATCTAGTAACTCTCGTATTTAGGGTGTTTGAAATTAGCATAAAAAAATGATTTGATTTAATAATAATAATATTAAAATTATTAATAATATTACAATAAATAATAATAATAATGACTTAAATAATTTTTTACATTGTCTTAAACAAAAACGAGTGTGCTTTATTTAGAACTCACGACTGAAGTTAAACTTCTTTATATACGAAACTTAACTGGCTATGAGAGAAACAGAGAAAGAAAATGTGTGCTCACACCTCTCTCTCTTACCCCTACAGTAATATACGAAACGTAACTCTCTTTCTATTTTACTAAGTTATATCTACCTCTCAACTTCCATTCGCCTCGCCCGATCACACGTTTCGTAATGCTCTCGTCATGCATTCACCAGCTTGCATCCCAAATCAAGATCAAAAATCAAAGTAGCACTTTAAGAACGTCAATACAATGGACAGCACCATAATTCGCCCACCCTTTACCGCTTCCTAAGACTGTGGAAAAGAAACTGCGCAACAAACTCCCCAGCAGCACGCAAGCGTTGCGTAAAAAAGTTTTACTTCAAAAACAAAAATTAGTACAAAATAAATACCTTCCTTTTTCCCAAAGATCGTATTAAAAGCACACACACGTAACACGCACGCACACACACGTAACAGGGAGTGGCTCGTCATTCATTTGTCATCTGATTTCAATTAACGCGCACAATTGGCGCAAATTACGTCCGCGCTTGTTCCACCGAAGCAGTTACAAAATGAACTCGTATAACAATGACAGTCATCGTCATTTATTGTTTCCTGGTACGGTGCATGTA
Source organism: Diachrysia chrysitis (assembly GCA_932294365.1). NCBI lineage: Eukaryota > Metazoa > Arthropoda > Insecta > Lepidoptera > Noctuidae > Diachrysia > Diachrysia chrysitis. The sequence continues at coordinate 226,766 of OW028641.1, forward strand.
ACGCGGCCTGTGCAAAGTTGATGAATCGTAACTTGTATAAAAACTTTCGTGAGGAGTATTCATATAATTATTTAAAACAAAACGGTTTACTCACGTATATTCTCGGGATCGCCTGACTAGTATCGGACTTAATAGGAGTCCCTAATCATGAGCTGACGCGGTTGTGGATGTGGTGTCGCGAGTCGAACACGAAGTTCGACTAAACAAATGAAAGTAGTCGGGCGATCCCGAGAATATGCGTGAGTAACCGCTTTGTTTTAAATAATTATGAATCGTATCTTGTTTGAAGAACAATAATTAAGGTAGACAGAAAATCAAGGTTCGGTTGCTGTTGTAAGGATGGTCTTTGATTAAATGTATAGGTACTAGTTTTATCGAAAGTGTTGGTCATAATCCTTACTAATATTATAAATGCGAAAGTAACTCTGTCTGTCCGTCTATCTATCGCGCTTTCACGCCAAAACTACAGAACCGATTTAAATGAAATTATTTAATTATTATTTAAATAAAGCCTGAAAGGACATTTGCTACTTTTTGCCGCGATAACCGACCGCGGGAAACAAATTGTATAAAATATTTTGCAATAAAATTGAATCTTTAAATATATCTATCCTTCTGGATTCACAAGTTTTTTGTTTAATTCTGGTTATACTTTTGTGTCATACTATAGAATGCTTGTGGACCTCTGCTGGACAAAGTCCTCCCGTATGGCCTTACATTAATAGTTCTCCATCTCATTTTAAAGAAATAAATCAAAAGATATCTTTAATTGAATTATGAAAACTCTAAATGTATTACAGTGCTTTGGGTGATTTTAAACGAGGCTTACTCCACCAGCTACTTCTGCCATTATTGAAAGCCAACCCTTTTTATAGAGATTAACTCTCTTTGTTGTTAATATTCAGTGTTATCCAGACGACTACTGTTACAAGATGCTGAGAGCTTCTCAATCTGTGCAATCGTTCATCTCTCAACGTTTTGTGCCGAGGCTCGAGACGCCGAGAGATAAAAATAATAATACCTTCAACGAGATCCTCTCTTTGTATTTGTTTAAGAACGTTTATATAATCTGTGCACTTGATACTTTTTTAATAGCAAAACGATTCGTATTCGTAACAATGGTTGTTGACTTTTATTGCAAATGAAAAATAATCCTATATAGAAATATTTTATTTCTCAAATGTAATATATATATATTATGTTACATTTGAGAAATCCTTACTAATATTATAAATGCGAGAGTAACTCTATCTGTCTGTCTGTTAACCAGTTATTAGTAATTCAGAGGTTTGTGAAATTGGTAAAAGATGACTCATGACTTTTATTTGCCGATTAAAGTTAATCAGAAAGTAACTAATAAATGCTTCACTCGAAGCTGGTAAACGAGGCTCTTACTCTAATAATTTATGATTTCCTACTCATATGATAATAGCCAGAGTCCGTAAGGATAAATAAACGAATGGACAGAGGTATATTCAATACTATTTCACGCAAACCAAATTCACGGATTTGTACAAAATTCACCACAAGGCAAATATCACGTAGAACGAGAAGCGAAACGGGATATACCGGTCTCTGCAAGCCAGCAATTACAGGAACACAATGATTTATACAGGAAACTCTAACTGTAAGGGAAGCGTTACTATTTTCTGACCGACGCTCTGTACGGTACCTACGTGGAGCTGGACTCATATTCCTAATTAGTGACCCGAGGAACCACCCCCACGCCTACCCTGCGGCGGACACCCGAGCGGGAGGAGTACCGGAGCGCGCATGGTAATTAGCGTACAATTACGAGGGACACAGCCACCGCTGCGACTCTTTCAATGTAACAATTATGTATCAAGTTGTTTATTATTAAAGAAAACTGTGGAACATTGTGAGAACAGAGGGAGCGCTTGGTTGGTAGTCATTGCGCTGCGACAAAGCTGTAAACACGAGAGGAGTAAAGCCCGCTACCGGGCCACCATCGCGGGATCACCGAGCCACTACCACGCCACCGCTGCGCCACTACCGCGCCACCACCGCGCCACCACCGCGCCACCACGCGCCGACGCGCCGCCGCCTCGCGGTTCTCAATTAGTATTTGATTTATCTGTTTCTGTACATTTTGATCAAGATTAGTATATGGTAGGTACATCTTAGAAGTGTAAGACTACAGCAGATTCGAAACGCATCGGAGCGTCAATTAAGTTAATGTTATATACTACAACTTAACAACGTAATGCGCATATTTAGTCTGACATAAATAATACCGCGCGAATTATCGCGCATTCTTGAGCATTCGCGCGCAATTATCTTATTTTTAATCTCCGGGAGTTGTTTCGATGCGCTTTGACTCTACTGCAGTATGAATTGACCCTAAGATAGATATGGGCGTTCCTTAAGTCAGGCAACAATTGTCAATTTTTTCACAGTTATTCGACATGCCACCTAGTCACAATATTTTTTTTTTATTTCCGTGTAGTAAATTTTGTTCAAATCCGTAAGTTGTTTTTGAGTGAAATAGTATCAAATAACTTAACGTCTGTCCATCCGTTTAAGAAAGGATATACTTTCTACTCATTTTGAAAAATTAGGTTATGTTTTGACATAGCACCACATTATTCCACTTCTCAATATTTACCACAAATTTCATTTATATTTATCAACAATATTGTAACAACAAACAATACGTTGAAATGGCTCGTTATTTCCCAGAAGCTTATTTAAACTTATTGTTTGCTTTATAAACGGGATGTTGTTCATGTAATTTTCCTTAAAGGACATGTAGGTACGTGTGCCCTGAGGCAAGGTAGGGGGGGGGGAGGTGCATCGTGCGCTCCGCGAAAAGTGTATGAGAAACCTTATTATCTGACGAGTGCTATCACATAAAGTTCGCGTTTTTTTTCACAGCTATGATAAACATGATAGTTTTAGGCGCCGCGTAAACGTATTCTTTGTTGCAGATACGCCACACCGCAAGGACACCGTGCTTGCGGTGCCCGGCGGCGGCAATAGGGGTGCGGACTGGGTTTGAAAAGGAAATATCCATATAGTCCGTTTTTTTCATGTAACTTATTTTTGCATGATGTTTTCAGATGTTAAATTAAAGGAAATAGGTAGTTTATTACACAATCACTTTTACACGTCACTTTTCTAGAGTGTGGAGTCGACATTTCCTAACTGACCGCCCTGAGAAGAAATGTCGAAACAAACTCAGGGGTACAGTCTCATATCCACGAGTAATATTGTGTTAACAAATGCAGGTTACTGGACTGGACTTTTGACGAAAGAACCAGATCGATCTGAGCAAGCCTGTGCCAGCTGGCGGCAAGCATGCCCCGAATAGCTCATGCAGCTCAACCATTTTTGTGGCATCATTAACGCAAATATTATAAACAAATTTTATTGCGATCAATAAAATTTAGGCCGAAATATAAGACAGTTGTTTGCACGGAGTCCTCAAACAATATTTCATGTGTGTAGCTGTAAGTACTCAACATACAGCCAGTATCATCACCATGATACCTATATGTAAATATTATCCCAAAACATGCATGTTAATTATAACATTAAAAATGAACGGAGCTGCGCGGTGGTCGGCGACACGCGTTCCACAATTATACGGCCGTCACTTTTAATTAAAGCCATCCCTCGCTTGTTTAGCTACCTACTGAAATTAACAACAAGATTTATTAAGTACAATCATTTAAGATTCAACCTAAGCATACACTTAAATTATTGTCACATAAAAGCGGCATGGAGAAAAAAAAAACAAAAACCAATTGCCTTTTTCACGGCGTCTATTTAGACGTTGACTGTAATTTGGGTTTCTTAAAATGCGTTGGGAAAAATCATATTGCGGCACTCACCGCCAGGCCAACGAGGCCCGACACGACCCGACGCCGCGCGACCTAACGACGCAATTTTCGGCGAACGTAATCGACATCGTTTTATTTAGAGTGTGTAAGAGGCGGGTCGGATCGGCCCGTCGGTTATCGACAAACATATTGACACAACGCTCCGCAAAATTACATCGTAATAACAGGCTGCGGCGACCGTCGGGGGTCAAACGGCACGAACCATTTGCTTGATAAATAAACACCTGTATCGCTTTATGTATTGGCGAACCGAGGACGGCATGCAGTCCCGCTGTTTGCTGTTATAATACCGGCTTGTGGCTGAGCACGCACGGCCTCTCCTTATACTTCACATACAGATAGGGAACGTCGTGCATACTGTATGTATAAAATTGTAGTGTTGTCTGTTCGAGCTAGTCTCTTTTATAATGTCTTGGGACAACTCACACAAGGCCATCTGATCCCAAACTAGGCAAAGCCTGTATTAAGGCAACCAGTATTATACACAAAACTTTTTTCTACAGTCTCTCGGGTCTTTGCGGTACCTTCGTTGTCTCTGACTAAATAACACAGGTGGTTTAGTTACTTACTTTGAGATCAGAGCAATGTATGTCATGTTGTCCACATTTATTTATTAAATTCTTTATTTGTTTAATTATATTAGAAAACGATTTGTTAAAGTGAGTGTACATAATATATTATTTTGATTTTAACGACCTCCGTGGTCGAGTAGCGTACACAGGTTTTCAAGGTGTCGCCAGCTCTGAGGTCCCGGGTTCGATCCCCGGCCGGGTCAATGTAGAAAACCCATTGTCCCGGGTCTGGGTGTTTGTGGTACCTTCGTTGTCTCTGAATTCCATAACACAAGTGTTTTAGCTACCTACTTACTTTGGATTCAGAGCAATGTATGTGATGTTGTCCACATTTATAAAAAAAAATGATATTATTATTATGCTACTTAGAAACAAAGGACGGCGGGCATCGCGTCGAAGTTTGATTAGAATCTAACATAGACCTTCTGATCGTGTGTCTGGGCGTTTGATCCGACCACCGAATGTCTTTGCCGGACAGGTACACCGGCCTAATGAACGCGTCGTGTTTAGGCCGAGCTTCACCGACAGCAACGCGATAGTCGGCGATAGTTCTGTCTTATTGGACTCGGATTGAACTGATTGGTTTCCATTGTCTTGATTCATCAAAGGCATTCCATTATTAGAACACAGGGTTTAATATAGACTACATACATGTACGTCGATTAATACGTATTGTGTGTGGACGTGAACGTTAATTGGACCATCGTGTATGAAATTAAATGTATTATATTTTTTAAGTCAAAAAACGTTTCAACTTTAAGTTAGTAGTAAGTTTGCAAACTGTTCTTATACACCAGATCGATTTACTAGAAGGTTGCTGAGGTTATGGGCCGTCGTAATAGGACACATAACTACTTTTACTATAGAATTAGGGTTCCGCGCAATACATGGAAAACCGTTGAAATTAAAACACGCGTACAATGTCGCGGGGGACGGCTAGTCTTTTATAAATTGCTTAAAGTAAAGGTTTTACACAAAACAATGTAAGTTCATATCTAGTATGAATATTTATTTTGGGGTTTGAGGAAAAAAATATATTTTAAGAAATGCACGTTGCGGTAATTTGATACGAAAAAATTGGTTGTTTGTAAAGTAGGTTTACGATCGAGATGTTTACGTGATAACGTCTTATTGGTGATATAAGTTTTTGGGAAGTAAGGAATTAATGAAGATAACAATTTTTAATAAAAATAAAAATAAAAATAAAAATAAAAATAAAAATAAAAATAAAAATAAAAATAAAAATAAAAATAAAAATAAAAATAAAAATAAAAATAAAAATAAAAATAAAAATAAAAATAAAAATAAAAATAAAAATAAAAATAAAAATAAAAATAAAAATAAAAATAAAAATAAAAATAAAAATAAAAATAAAAATAAAAATAAAAATAAAAATAAAAATAAAAATAAAAATAAAAATAAAAATAAAAATAAAAATAAAAATAAAAATAAAAATAAAAATAAAAATAAAAATAAAAATAAAAATAAAAATAAAAATAAAAATAAAAATAAAAATAAAAATAAAAATAAAAATAAAAATAAAAATAAAAATAAAAATAAAAATAAAAATAAAAATAAAAATAAAAATAAAAATAAAAATAAAAATAAAAATAAAAATAAAAATAAAAATAAAAATAAAAATAAAAATAAAAATAAAAATAAAAATAAAAATAAAAATAAAAATAAAAATAAAAATAAAAATAAAAATAAAAATAAAAATAAAAATAAAAATAAAAATAAAAATAAAAATAAAAATAAAAATAAAAATAAAAATAAAAATAAAAATAAAAATAAAAATAAAAATAAAAATAAAAATAAAAATAAAAATAAAAATAAAAATAAAAATAAAAATAAAAATAAAAATAAAAATAAAAATAAAAATAAAAATAAAAATAAAAATAAAAATAAAAATAAAAATAAAAATAAAAATAAAAATAAAAATAAAAATAAAAATAAAAATAAAAATAAAAATAAAAATAAAAATATAAATAAAAATAAAAAGTTTCACGGAATGACTGGCATACCTGCGATCGCGCTCGTGAGGTTTTGGTGTGACACAAGTTTCTGAACATGACACCCGACTAAAACGATTTTAAAGACGTTATCACGTCAAAAAAGGTTTAAACTAATGTTATACATGTAAACATAACAAACTTGCTTTTCAATGCTTCGTCAATAACACATGCATATGGGAATTTATAAATCTCTTCGGTAACATATTTAGTTTATCTGTCCGCAGTACATCGTCTTCCAAGCTGACGGAAACTCATACGATCGTATTTTTCTCCGCAAGTACGTACGAACGCAGTGAGAGCTTTCCTCGACCAACAATTTATTTCCATGTCCGCAAGCCACTCGTAACATTCATTTCAAGAGAAATACAGTTAGCAACATTGAATATTTTATTTGCAAACTCTCTGAAATTGCAAATTTGCAAGACAGGTTCGCGTTTTCCGCGACATTTTAAATGAATATTTTAGTGTTTGTTCAACCAACGTTGACAGTTCTTTTCTAAACATCAAGTAAATAATATAAATGTTTATTTTAAATTCTTTTTGTGTTGAAAAAGAAATAGGTTAAGAATACATAACAATAAGTCTGTATTTTCTGCTCTATGTATGTTTTACTTTTATGCATGTTCCACTATATCGCCTAAATTACTGAGCTTATTTAGATGAAGTGCAATTGAACAGCATCACATACATTCCTCTGAACCCAAAGTAAGTAGCTAAAGCACTCGTGTTATGGAGTTCAGAGACAACGAAGGTACAACAAACACCTAGGCCCGAGACCGTCCAGGTATCGAACCCGGGACCTCAGAGCTGGCGACAACTTGAAAACCGGTGCTTACGCCACTAGAACACGGATCTCGTCAATATTAGGTACTTCAAATCAAATCGATGCTACGTTTACAAAAATGAGATTACGTTGCGCATTTGTCGATCCTGTCCGATGTTGGTCGAGATTAGATCTGAACTTGATCATGTTATCTTGAATGTAATGTTGTTAGTGAGACCACGAGGTACAGGAAGAAGGAGCCACCGGCCGCGGACCCACTGTTCAATTGTTATTAGATTATGGTTATAAAATAAATAAGTGTATTAAAAGAACCATAAAGTTGCTTAATTTGCAAAGAAATAATAATGCAAGCGGCAATAGCCTAATGATTAGGGTGACGGCCTTGTGATCGAGAGGTCGCAGGTTCGAACCCCACTCATTGCACTATTGACGTGAACCCACTTCAGACACGAGCATATTTAGCTTAGTTGGAGGGGTTAACAAGATTGCTAGTAGCAGTTAAACAATAAAAAATTATTGATTGCTATTTTAATAATATCGGCAGATTTCTTGCCCTCTCGATTTTAAATATTAGACCGTGGTGTCTTGTACTACCTACATATTAGTTGCTGATAAACTGAAACTATTGTTCTCCGGTGAAAATTTCTAACTCTCACATTCGTCAGTTAAATATATAGTAAATTTGATATATGCATAACGAAATCACGTGATTGACCAGAAAACGAGTGTAATAGAGTAACCCAATCTATACTATAATATTATAAAGCTGAAGAGTTTGTTTGTTTGAACGCGCTAATCTCAGAAAATACTGGTTCGAATTGAAAAATTCTTTTTGTATTGGATAGTCCGTTTATTGAGGAAGGCTATAGGCTATATAACATCACGCTACGACCAATAGGAGCGGAGCATAAATGAAAAATGTTTCAAAAATTAAAAACCGTTGAAACTAAAACACGCGAACAAAGTCGCGGGGGACAGCTAGTCAAAACATATACGTTGTAATAACGCGGAGAATTGGGTTTCATATGCACCAAAACTTATGATGAAGTTATATGAAGATAGATGGAGTTAGATGAAGGTATAGTATAGCTGTAGTTAGCAAATGTGTTCTCTAGGAAGACGAGTAACATCCCGTCAGGTTTTTCCCGGTGTGGTATACATTTTCCACAAGCCCGAGAAACCTTATAAAAATAACGTCGTATGAAAAAATGGTATATGTATAGTATACCATAATAAATCCGTCGTAAGGAAGTTCTGTATATTATTTAGTTACATAATTAGATCTAAAACGATAAGTTATAAATAAAGAACGGTTAAATATTGAGGAAACATTAGATCCTAACGAAAAGAAAAGAATACAAAATTATAAATACAAAAACCAATATTCCTAATGCGAAAATTAGGTGTATCTGTAGTCTGTGCGCAGGGGAGCGAGAATGTGAGACTGTGTGTGTGGCGTGTGGGAGGGTGTGGGTGTGTGTGTGTGTTGTAGTTGCTAAGTAAGCATCGTTCAGTATAATATGGGTACAATATCTTGTAGCTTCAATATGTTCAGAGAGAGAGAACACGTCAATGTCTAGTCGCCCACATCAATACAAGGACCAGGTTGTTGGTCCGTAATAACCTCATACAGCTCAAACAATGCCCCGGTCCTCTCACTAAACTGTAGAAGTCCTCTTCCAGAAATACCTACAACACACTAGCAACTAAATTCCGCTTAAAGATTTAAGTTGATTATGAAATAATTTGCTTCAAGACCGAGACCCGAGGACAACTGGTCCTTTGATCCGCCGACTCATTGTGACTCGAGCTAAGTTAAACCGACAATGTGCCAAAGGATTAAGACACACTCTATTCACACAAATACGTACATGAGTATACATAAATTATAAGACGGGTTTGATGTGTTTCGGGAGCATTCAGGCGTAAGTTTATGGATGTAAGGGACCAATAATACGGTCTCGCCGAAGGGTAAATTAACTTTTTATAAGTTATATCATGTTCAAGAGAAATTACTTTTTTTATGAACTAGATATGGAAAAGAGATATGTGACAGTAAATAGAAAATATTAAACTCTAACTTAAGTAGAAAATGTTTGTTTTAGGACAACATGAGCTACGTCTTAGGGTACGAAGTGTATGTATACAAGCCTTGATGTAGTGCAAACCTGTTTCATGCACATACAGTGAAACAGAGATTCAATCCAATCTATATTCGATAACTCATAACATAGATTAATATCACTAAGTAATAGACCGTAATATACCTTATAATAACGCAAACGATTGCAAAGTAGAGACGCGGCCCTTTGATGCGGTTCGTCGATGCTTAAATCCCACCGCATAGCCGATACTTATCGAGAGAGTATGAAAAAAGGGATCGAATATTACATTAGGAGTTCGACCCATCAATAAAATGAAGGTAAATATTTGACTTAAGTTTAATTTGACAAATGTAATTTGCTTTACGTGTTTAGATGAGACTGTATTACTTATGTCGGCTCGATGGGCCCAATGAAATTCAATTCGGATAACATCATTCAATTTGGATTTAATAAAATTTTATGAAACGTTGAATTTTAGAAGGGGTGCGCTCCTGCCTCGTCGGGAAACCTCTATTAATATTGATCTGTTTAAGTGCTTGTTCTATATTATATATTATATTCTAGTTGTTATTGTAGCTTAGTGTATTAAATATAAAAAATACAGAAGTTAGTTTGGTAAAATATCCGAATTTGTTTATTTTTTAATTGTATTTATTTGTCAAGAATTACTACGAATAGATTGCATCTGCACCATAACTCCTGCCTAACCCGTTTAGAAGATTTTTTTATTATAAATCAAATTATTTCAGTAATTTTTGACTGACAGTTTATACATACCATGTTTGAAGTATGTCTCTAGCTAAGAGCAACTAACGTACCATCTTATAGAGAAATGATAGGTATTTTATAAATATTTAATTTAACCGATGGACGCAAACTTTCGTGAGCTTAATGTAACTTGTTCAGTTAGCCAAAATGGAGCCACACGAAACACGTTTACAAATTCATATAAAGTAAAACTTGTCGAGGCAGGTCGTTATAACTTTCCATCGGCAAGGTCCATTAGTTTACTATTTTATTTAATAGTTTAGTTACAGTCTGACTTTATTGATTATAACTTGTAGAACGCTAGGTTTTAGGCTATGAGGATTAACATCGACAGTTTGTCCAGTGATTTATCTTCAAAAAATAATATTTTGTGCAAAATAAGAAATTGGTCCTTCGGTTCGCGTCGCTGTAACAAAAGTTGGCCCTCAGTCACGTACCTGACATTCTCATAGCGTTGGATGTAGATCTTGTGGAACTGCTCCTGGCGGGGCTGGCTGGCAATGTCGGCCTTCATCTCCATCGCCACGTGGCGCGGCAGGACCGACAGCAAGAGGCGCTCCTGTGGATTAACGGCATAAGTTAACATATGATATAACTACAGCAACTAGAATATGGCTCATGTATATATAGTCAATATTTAAGATTCATACAACCAGTAGGTAGTAGTACATTATTTGATTTAAAAAGAAATTTATATGAATTATAACAACAACATATTCATCATGTGATTTGCTTATTCAGCGTAATCCTAATCTTAGCTCATACTACTCGTAACCTTAAGAAATACAAGCGTGCAATATTTATAGGTATTAAAAAAATGATACCTAGCACCTAAAGTAATTTAAATTACATAATTTAGCGGAAATGACGTTCATTCCCGCGCGCTCCCGAAGCCGCGTTTCCCACTCCGCCGTTTAGAATTAATCTCGGCAACTGCGTTTCTTACTCAATTTTAACCGGTAGCGAATTTCCACCGCAATCTACACAGCAATACTTTCTTGTAAACGTCATTCGTTTGCCAACTTTTATGAGCAAACCTTCCGGCATTAACTTTAAATTTTACACTAAACATTTACCTCTACATTTCTTCCGGCGTAAATTGGATTTTGTATAATAATAACATAATAACCTTTGATCCGCGTTTCCGGTCCTTTGTTGTACCGGCTAAAATGTTCACGAGAATTTTGATTAATTTCTTATATTCCATTTATTCGTGTATTTTGGAGGAAATGAGTCACTTTGTATTAAGATCGGAGAGGATATAGAGTGTACAATGAGGTACTGTCGGAAACAAAACGCTTACACGTGTCTTCCTTCAGGAACATTGCTCGGGAGAAAATAAACATTAAGCAGGAAGGTTTTCTTTGCAGTAAATATAAAATGTCCCCACACAATCTAGTGGGCGGAGTAAAAGCTGCGGTTGCATTCTGCAAACCAAATTAGAAATAGATGATATTTTTCCATTAAAAGAATTGCTCAGGTTTTTTGAAAGCGAATAGTTTTTAATTAATACAAAATTTAATTTGGGAGCAAGGGAAGCCCCTTGTTCATCGTAATTGGACGAAATTAATTTTCTATTGACAACGTTTATATCAAAGGATATTTTTTTATATAAAATATAATTTACGTACTTCTAGGTCACAGAAACTTCTGTAGATACTAAATATTTTAAATACGAATGCGATGTTATTTGAATACGCAAATTAACAGCCGAGAGGCAAATGCGTTAATTTATTTTTCTCTTTGAGCGTCATGATCAAAATCTCCTTAACGTTAAGATATAATTTAAGTTGTGCTGCTGATGTCGACTAGGTAATCTTCTGTAATATATTATTCAGTGAGCGAGTGCTGTTTGATAATACTCATGGAAAAGGTAACGCGAAGAATGTAATTATAACAATTGAATCGGAAGCGCCACTCCTCCCCCCCTCTTACCCCTCCCTGAGCACCTCTAAGCGAGAGGGCGATCAGATGTCGGGATCATCCGATACACAATGCGAAATGTATTGTAGGAAAAACAATACCCAAATTAGATTGAATGGAGCATTTAAAAGTCTGCGAATATTTAATATCAAAAGATTCATTTTCGAACGAATGAACATGCTTTATTAGGTAGGTTTATTTGTTATATAATGTATATTTGTTACGCCTTCGCGGCTGAACCATCGAACCGATTTTATGAAACTTGGTATGAGGTAAGTTTAGATCCTAAGGTGGCCAGTGCCACAATTACAGAAAATGTACATTTTATACTGGCGCCTTGAGCTAGTAGTCGCAGGTTCGAGTCCAGCCTGAGGTTTAAGTTTTTCTTTCTAATATTTGTATTTAATTACAAATATTCGCTCCGCATGTGTTAATTCGTAACAAATAATTATGTTACTATTTATGTTTAAAATTTAAATTTAAATAAACAGAGTAATCAAAATCAATTAATTTACATATTTGAATTAAGCTCCTAAGTAGCACTTTTTGAGAGTCAACATATCAGACTACTCCCCGATTCGCCCACCCTTCACTGCTTCCTAAATGCACACTATATCTAATCGGGTACTAAGCTTTTACGAGTATTTTGCGTCTACATGCAGTGTTATTTTAACGAGAACGCCAGATTATCTCAAATTGGATTTCGGTCTTGTCCAAGTTATACTAAAGGATCTAATTATTTGCGTATGTTCTGCATCTGATCCCTTTCATCTTCCCAGACACTCAATATTTCGACTGTTTACGCTTCCAACTAGCAAAACGAACGCTGGAAGGCATTCATCTGTGTCTAGAATGAGCATACTATATAATGAACTGTGCTCTAAAGTACTACTCTTAGATGTATTTTTTTGGTCCAAAACTCAGTTCAGTTCAGTACGTCAATTTGTGGTAATTTAGGCAACAATAGTTAAATAGTTAGTGTTTGTGAGATATATATTTGTTTCTGTTTTGTTTTGTATAACTTAGTTTTTGTGTATTTGTATTATTAAGTTCTAGCTGTTTCGTGGCAAAAAGTAGCCTAAGTCCTTTCTCAGGCTCTAGACTATCTGTGTACCAAATTTAATTTAAATCGGTTCAGAAGTTTTGGCCTAAAAGCCCGACAAACAGACAGACAGAGTTACTTTCGCATTTATAATATTAGTAAGGGTTGTTATTAACTAGATTTAAATTGTTTCCTATACTATTTGAAGTGCCTTGGATACCTATAATTGGCATGTACATTAGTTAGTTACCTGTTAATATTCATAAATACAAAGTGTAATGTAGATGCTTTTGGTGTACCTTTTAGAAATAAATAAATTAGAGTAACCTATAGAATTGCCGGTTCTTCTAACCGCGCGCCTAAACTCATTTAGTTTTGTAACTTTAACGTTTTTTAAGCTCCTTTTTTAAGTTTATGAGAAATAAAACGTTTGATTTGATTTGATAGAATGAACAGAATCTATACAGTTTGAACATACAAGTACTTGACGTACTTGTATGTCCAAGCTGTGAAAACAAAACATATAAATTTCTTTACAGTACTTTGCCTATGCCGTAATAAATAAATTAGTTTTTTTTTTGGGATATGTCTACGCAGTTAGCATAAGTGCAGGCTTTGACTGCTTCACCGGGCTTATGACGAGAACCTTAAGAGCCTCCAGCCAGAGCAATAGGAAAATTAACTACTTCAGCAACGTTCACTAAGTGCCCACCCCCTGTGCGGCCGCACCTAGACTTAGTGCGTAGCTAACAACCTTTATATAGCAAAAACAGCAAGCGATGTCTGGATCTAAGTTTTTATTACTTTTCTGTGTCGCGTTTAAACATATGTTCCGACACGAGAAAAAATGTTTTTTTGAGACGTGCCGATTTGAGTTTTTTTTTTACTTTGGCCGGCTCGGGTCAGCTTGATCAAGAGACGGGGGGGCAAATACAATCGTCTGGTACACTAAGTGTATGGTGCACAGTGTTTTAACACAAACAAAACCCGGCTTTAGAAAAAAGAATAAATATTAATGAATGAATAAAGCCCCTGATAATACGTTATAATATATTTTCTCAGGACTAGCGCCGGTTAACCTCGCCCAATTAGATCGAGTAACAAGCTTACATCTTAAGCTTCGATACATTTACATGGAGAAGCCGGATCCTGCATAATGTAACGACTGACGGACTGCAATTACTAAGCTGGTGCGACCTTTCATTGCACGTCATTTGTAGGCTAGCTAGTGTCCTGACAACTTAAGTCAATGTATTGTTGCAAGTCTGGATCTCGAAATGGAAGGGTAAATTCAAGGAGGTTGTATAATGTGTATGTTCTTCACCTTTTCTAAGGCCGAGACATTATTATAGGTATGAGGGTTTTAGCAAGGACAATCAAAGTTCCTTCTATTATAAAGATAGCATTCTTTTTAATAGAAACGAAATATCTTTGTTACCCAACATCTTAACTTACTCTTTAAGCTTTGTGCAGCTCAATACGAATGACACTCCGTGGTTGAGTGGCTTACACTCCAGTTTAAAGGTGTCGCCGGCTCTGAGGTCCCGGGTTCGATCCCCGGGCGGAGTAATGTAGGACACCACTTTTCTACATTGTCTCGGGTCTGAGTGCTTTAGCTACTTTCTTTGGGTTTAAAGCAACGTAACTATAATAAAAAGTAATATGATGCTGTCGACATTTTTTTGAGCCTGTATTAGATCCCGCAGGGCAAAGGCCTCCCGTTTCCTCTTCCAAACCTCACTGTTTTTTTTGCGATTTCTGGCCACGTACATACGTGTCATGGTCTCGTCACCCCCACAAGAAAAAAACTTTTCTGTCGCATTTCAAAAATTTCATGTTTCGAGTTCTATGCGCAATTTAAAATTGAATTTTTCGACACGTGTCGATTTGAGATACCGTAAGAAAAATGCTGTTTCCCGAATGTAGTGTGGTTGTTGGTTGTTTTCTATTATTACCCTTCTTGGAATCTTGTGTTATGTACTGCGGCTAAAACTTCCAGTATCTGTTGACTCCAGTCAAACCTCAAACAACATAGCAAACTACATTGTTAAACAATCAACAGCTTACCCGAGCACGTGGCGGGAGATCGCAACACGAGCTACATCACTCCTAAAGTACACCAAGAAAACTTTATCGTACACAATAAAGCATCAATGTATGTTGTTACAGCGATAGAAACGAGTTTGAACTACAAAGTACAAAACAAGTCCGCCAGATTTAATTAAGATTAATACACAGAACTGCTGAACTCGATGTTTTGTGAATTCACGAGTTATTTTAAGTTTAAATTGAGAACTTTGTGAATTTATATTTGTAGTGTAGTTTCTAGTGAAAATCCACAGGAGGTAACCTACGTATGATGAATTTATAATTAAACACAAATTGTTTTCGAATTTAATTAGTTACCTTAGTATTTTATGTAACGCAGCAGGCAATATCTACGGTCTTTCGGTACGGGACGCCGGTAAACAGATCGTTTGTCCTCAACTCCATTGACAACTGTAATACTTTAGCTTAGCGATATAAATCGTCTTAGGATTAATTAGATTGGCCGGCGTGATCGTTGGATAGATAAGTTTAGTAAACATGGAAAGTAAAACAGAAACATTGGTCCTTTTTCCCGAGAACTAACATAGTTTGAATGGTTTGTTTGGAGTATAATTATTATAAGTTATAGATATTTTTTCCAATATTATAAATTAAATTAAATTAAGTCGGATTGCTGTGCTATATTAATTTCTATTGTTCCACATTAAGGCGTTGTAAATCTAGATCTAAATCTAATGTGTATTTATTTTTATTATGACACTTATGTTTCAATCTACGGCCTGTTGATCGGTTAGTGACCCTGACTGCTAAACCAAGGTCGTGGTTTCGATTTCCACGTAATATAATATATAGATAAATTACACCCAGACACAGAACAAATGATCGTGCTCATCACACAACTATTTTTCTACCTATGCATTGTAGAAATTATTATTATTAAAACATGCAATAGATTAATATTTTATTTGGTAAAGGCCTCGTTTGGCTACTTAATAATGTTATATCTTGCGATCGTTTGCTCTTTTCTTTCCGAACTCAACTGACACTTCAGTGTGTCCAGACAACTTAAAAGTGAGACCCAATTGACATTATAAAGTTATGTCAGGTGGTCCCACGAGGCGGGAAACCAAGCATCCTTTGTCTACGTAAACAATTGTTCATGAAGTGGTATTAAGGCGCCGTTCCACTGCAGCAGCTCACTCAGATTTTCCATGTATGAAAATACATGTGACTTCACACGGCGGCTCAAAGAACGCTAAGCTAGTTACGCAATAAGACTTGGACTGTACGGATAGCCGAGTGGTATAGGTCACCACGCCAATTACCGCAGTCCGCAACGGACTGCGGGTTCGATCCCCGCATGGCACAAGCATTTGTGTGAACCACAAAGGCTTGTCCTAATTCTGGCTGTTCTTTGTGCATGTGATATGAATGTTTGTGGAACCATCGCGACACAAGGATTAAATTCCTAAGTGCGGGAGTCATTTTCAAAAAACAAAACATAAAAAAAAACGCAGGTATCTAGCAAAATAATTTGACAGCAAAATTTGTACAACTTTTGCTGTCAAATTGCTTATTTGTATAGAATTTGTAATTAAACCTAAAAATGCTGTCACTTGATTTGTAACATACTTACGTAATACTGCAAAGTTGTGCAAACCATATTATTATAGTTACTTGTGTTCCCGCCATTAGTGACGTCATTGAACAAGCATAGCATCTTAACGATTGGTATGTCGTGATAAAACATAGCCGTAGGTTTTTTTTTATTTATTTATGTTTTAAAAGATACATAGATACCTAATAAACTTATGAACTAAACAGTGTCTCATTAAACAGTACGGACTATTTGACTGTGAGATCAATATTACATACATATATATAATTTGTGACCGAGAATATTTAAGTATGCTCATACTATTTAGATCGTGGCCGCAGTGGAACAGCGCCTTACGTCGCGAGTAGCCGCGCCATGGGGACGCGGTGCGACCGCCATTGTACTTTATTGTGTACGGACAACAGGTTGTGCCACTTCATACGTTTATAACTCTTTCATTATAGTTTTAGAAGCGATATTAGTACAGGCGTACTTGTAGATTTTTGGGATCAACGCGAGATGGCGCTGTAAATGATTTAATGTTTTATTTCGGTTCAAGTAAAAAAGCTATTCGCGTTCTTGTTTGCCATTAGTTAGCTATTTGTGCTCTCGGTTTAAGTTTTTTATGTGATTTATGTAATTGGCTCCAAGCCGTGTAAATCATTAAATTAAAATTAAATTAAATTAAATTAAAAATATATTTATATTTATCTTTATCTTTGTTTTATTTATAATAATCAGTTGTTAAAGAATTTGATTTTGAATTTTTTTAAACGAACGTTAGACGTGCTATTTTTTTTTATTAAATGTGTATTTTTAATCAGCTAGGCTTACAGTACCTGTGAAAACCAATCAAACAAGCCTAAACACGATGAGATTGAGTCGTTTCGTTACAGAGTTTCTATGGCCACCTTCCGGCTCCATCATCAAACCAGCTTGAAAGTACCATAATATTGTATTGTCACCAAATTTCTATAAGTATGCAAGATTTTATTTCAATCAAGTGTCGAAGAAGTGGTTCTAATTTAGCTTGCAAGATTTGACCCGAGTAAACATAGGTACATGAATTGCATGTTCAATTAAAGCTTGTAAAAACTACAAAGTCGCAGTATTCAAAAGGAGAAGAAATCATCAGCGTCGATATGTTAAATAGTATAATAAATGTGGACAACATCACATACATTGCTCTGAACCCAAAGTAAGTAGCTAAACCACTTGTGTTCTGGAATTCAGAGACAACGAAGGAACCACAAACACCCAGACCCGAGACAATGTAGAAAAATGGTTTTTCTCCCGGCCGGGGCTCGAACCCGGGACCTCAGAGCTGGCGACACCTTGAAAACCGGTGTGTACGCCACCCGACCACGGAGGTCGTCAATGTTAAATTGTAGATTTTCAAATGTTTTCGAAATGGAAAAATATACTGATATACTGATAAACAATTTTATTGCGAATCGCATTCGAAGTCCTAGCTCCTGCTCAGCACTAGCAGGGCACGGGGTCACAGGCAGCGGCGGCGCGGGTCGCGAGCGTGGCTGCCGGATATTACGTGTGCCGTCACGGATATGATGGCAAGATGAAAAGAAAAAAAATACCGGCCATCGAGAGCAGCTACGTATTTTTAAACCAACGACGAAATAAAAAAAATAAACAGATTCTAACGCGACTTTGTTCTTTTTTTTGGTGATTACTCGACTCTTGTTTTTTTTTCCTATTCCAGATACAAATAATGTTTTTTTTTTAAGTAGTGTATCTATTCCACAAAGATTGTAAAAATAATTTATAAAATTTCTAGGGACGTGTAGAAATAATATGATGAACCTTAATCTTAATATTATTAACCTAGTTTCTAAGCGCGTCTAATGAGCCCGTCTTATCCCATTGATAAGCTAAGGCATTCTTCTCTTATTTCCACGTGCTTCTGTCCTTGACATGCGTTAGATATCTAGGTTAAGTTTTTGTTACAATCTTCTTCATATTTAACGTAAAAAATCACATTTCAACAGACCGGTATGCATTAGTTGAAACTCTAAGAGCAGTTGACTTCGACGCGAGAAACCATGCGCTCTGTAGTTGGCAGCCCAACGTCGACTTATTTTGAACTGTAAACTGCTCAAGCACTCACAAGTACTATGTACTGCTGCTATTCAGAAACGTTTGCTTAAAATTTGATCAATACTCGAACTAAATCTATACTACTAATATAAAAAGCTGAAGAGTTTGTTTGTTTGTTTGAACGTGCTAATCACAGGAACTACTGGTCCAGTTTGAAAAATTATTTCAGTGTTCGATAGCCCATTTATTGAGGAAGGCTATAAGTTATATAACATTACCAAAAGGAGCGCAGCATAAATAAAAATGTTGCATAAATGAAAAACCGTTGAAACTAAAACAAGCGGGGGCAGCTAGTATATTATAGTCGCGTTCGATAAGGTGCCTGTATCCTTTAGTTATGCGCCACGTTTAGGCTCGGTTATACGCTAAGCAATGCAATTAACGGGGACTTGTCGCATCCACTGCCGGTGTCTTGAGGGTGAGTTCAGTGCAATATTCAGGACATGCGTCGATGCTATTGAAGAGTTCATTATCTAGAGTGTCTTCTACAGATATTTTTATAATGTAATTTAATTATTGGCAGCTTAATATTATGTAAACTATTTACCTATTCATTACCATGTATTCAATAAATTGGTATTCACGTAAATTAGGTTTTTCTGGAAGAAAACTCAGTGTTGAGTTAAGCTCGCCTTTGTAAATAACATTTGAAACATGTTCTTTTATTTTATGTTTTCTATGTGTACAATAAAGAACTATAATTAATTAAATTTCAAAAGATTAAAAAACAGAATCCATGTTGGCGTTATAAAAGGCTCTGTAGAAAATATTTTACTTTAAAGAACAATCTTTGAAAGTTTAGATTTAAACATACCTTAGTGTTAGTTAAGACTTAAGATCCTATTGAGATTCAAAGCGAACTCAGTATAAAAGACGGAGATAATTTAATTAAAATAGCGCATAATTAGTTGTAGCAGAACAAAGCCATCACAATTACTAGTCGGATGGGAACTAAAGCACTACGAATAGAAGGAAGGTTGAAACAAAGCATCGCAGCGGGGTGACACGATATTAATTTTCTGCATTACTGCATTTACTTTCGTTGATAGAAAATGTTTTAATCCTTACTAATATTATAAATGCGAAGGTAACTCTGTCTGTCTGTCGCACTTTCACGCCAAAACCAATGAACTGTTTTTTTTTTTTTTTTTTTTTTTTTTAATTTGTACAATTTCACATACATTTCTCTGAAGCCAAAGTAAGTAGCTAAAGCACTTGTGTTATGGAATTAAGAGACAACGAAGGTAGGTACCACAAACATCCAGACCCGGCCAGGTCAATGTAGAAAAGTAGTTTTCTACATTGACCCGGCCGGGGATCGAACCCGGGACCTCTGAGCTGGCGACACCTTGATAACCGGTGTGTACGCCACTCGACCACGGAGGTCGTCATTTCAATGAAATTAGGTACACAGTCTAGAGTACTGACATCCACGCGGGCGGAGCAGCGGGAATCAGCTAGTAATATATAATTAGAACTGGGATATAAATAAGTCATAATTTTTCATTTATTTAAAGGGCACTGCATAACTAGGGAAGTAGGACTTTTCAATTCCCTTAATTACTTTTTGATTTAAAAAAATCTTAAGTTTTTGATTAAATTTAATAAAATAAAGTTGACATTGTCAGATATTAGCATTAACCTACTGTAAAATATATTCGTTATTTTTTTATAGCTCCTTTAGAAAGAACTCCATATCTCTCAGTATTTTACGAATTCTGGCCATGCTTACTTAGCCATAAATGGGTTATGATTACAAAACTTTTATATATTTATTATACCTATACTATATACAGTATGTAACAAAATCCCTGTCCGATCCAATAAAGGTGTATTCCTGGTTCAACATACGTAATAGAAAAAAATGTCTTGCTCAAACGGCTTCTTTGATACAAAACTGTAGGTAGTACACGTGAACCTTGTCGAGCGATCAATGTTGCCTTTGATCAGTTTTATTTTAATTTACCTAATTATATTCACCGGGGAAAAATAATAATCTCAAATCCATTCAATAGTTACGTATATTGTGTACGTAGTACGATGCCGAATAATACTCAAAAGGATCGGACAGGGTTTTTGTTGCATGCTGTATACGTAGGTACATATTAAACTTAACTTTCTGTCAAACCATTCTCAATGCGCTTACCAACAAACAACTTTTCTTTTTTTGTTTTCTACCGACTGTAAAGATTTCAAACACCGACTGAAATAAATGGAAGTGGCAACCGCGTCGTGCCGCTATCGGCCACGCTCGGTGAACATCAATGCGAGCGCAGTACCTGCGACCCACTGTACCGCATCAAGTCTCACAAGTAAAGTCAAACTCAATTTGACGACAACTCTTTGATTTTAACATCGTCTTTATTTCAAATGTGTTAAGATTCATTTTTGTAATTCGTTCGTACTATTACCGTGGGTGGACGGTACAAAGAGAATCTTTTGATTCGAAGCGTTTACTTGACACAGTACACGCTTGAGGTAGGCCTACGAGTATCTTTGGTTAACGAGCAAGATCTACATGTGGGTCTTTTAAAATGTTTTAAAGGACAAAACTAAACTTAAAAGAGTTGATTTTATTTATTTTTGTCTCATGTTTTTTATATTAAATCGTCACGCTTGTATTGAGGAAAACCGAGGTAGTAATATAGTGTTTGTGACCTATCCAGATACTGAGATTTTGATACAAGATTTTTGATGATTCGGATTTTGTCCGCTTTGCGTTTCGCCATAGTTAATGAACTGTTCACCATCCTAGAAAACTCCTTTAATAAGCTACCACCAATATGATACTATGTTGTCCTAGCGATGTTATGACACTTTTTTGTTTTTCTTAATTAAATACTGGCCTCTATCCTCAGAAGGCCTTGACATTCCTGTTAGGGATTTGAATAGGACTACATATTTATTATATGTATTTTTTTTTCTCTTATTGCATTTATTTTTGTTCTGTGCTACAGGCATCAGACCTTTTGTTAATGTGGCGACAATGTAATTGGAAGTAAAATGAACGATTTCTTATTTATTTATTGCTTTTGTACCAGTTTGGATGTAATATTATACATTATGCTATTGTATGTACCAACACATTACTTTTTTTTAAAGAGTAACCTATGGAGTTTCTTTCCGGTTCTTCTCCATAGGAGTGACATTTTGGAACCGCGCAACTAGAGTCATTTAACGTTTTGAAAGTGCCTGAAAAGTTTAAATAAAAATATTTTGAATACACGAATATTGTCCTCGCTCCCTAGTGACTCTGTAAACAAGTGTCATTTCTCAGTGACCGTATATATGTGTTGTACCGACCTGCTGTTGGTTCTCGCGCTGGGTGACGAGGCGCGCCTCGACGCAGTCGCGCGTCTCCAGGAAGGCGCGGCGCTGCGCCAGCTCGCGCGGGTGGTGCGTCATGATGCCGGCAATGTTGCACGCCAGCAGCGCAGCCATTGTGCAGTAGATTTGCTGTGGAAGCAGACATAACTTTAGACATGCTCTCCTGGTAAAACAACCACATGGATTCTGAAATGATCTATAAATTTACTTTGTCTCAACAGTAACTTGAAGTAGCCCCCTCTCGTAAGTTAATTATTATTACTAGCCAGCTATTTTACCTTACTTACAAAAGCTAAACGATGGGATTTTACAGCAAAATTATTGTACTTATATTGCTGACAAATTCGTGTGACGTTATGGCGAAAGTTAATACGAATTTGACAGCAATATTTTTTGTGTTATCTTTCCATCTTGTGTGATATACCTAATTAGAACACTTTGATTGGTCGATTAAATTTATTATTTTAATTATTTGATACGCATTAAATATCGCATGCGGAGCGAATATAATAGAAGGAAAAACTTAAACCTCAAGCAGGACTCGAACTTGCGATGATCGATAAATAGAAGGCAAAATTAAATTTTTCAGGCAGTGACCTCGGTAGCTTAGTTGGTAAAGCGACAGGCGCGTCAAGCCAGTGGTCACAGGTTCGAGTCCTATTTTCCTTCTATTATTGGTCGATGAAAGTACTAACAACAACTCATAGCACTTGACTTGAGGTTTGACAGATGATATCTAACTGTTGTGTTGATTAAGACCGTAGATCAGTTACTACGATATCCAAGCACCGATAAATTTGTAAAAGGGGTAATCAACAATTAAAACTCAAGCGTCATAAAGTTTAAACAAGCACCAATAAAGTAATAAAGTCGCTATAAAGAGCCCGGCGAATATTTAGTCGGTGCAGTCGTTACTATTGTCGGTAAAACAGTCTGCCGGCCTCTGATAGTAGCGTAACGGTCAATATATACTAAAACAAACTTATTCTAATTCTAAGGTAACAGATTTACTTTGTATTTTGACACATAATTGAATTAGTCTGTGGTCTTGTTTGAACGCAGTCGTTTACGATGAATCGAATCAAAAATCAACGAGTGATCATCACAGAAGAAGACGTCACCCAACACACTGACTGAAACAGTTCTTGATATATTACCTTGACTACATTAAAGGAAGAGTTCATACAATCCGTAAACCCTTTATTCTAGTTGCTTCGGGTCAGAATATTTGAATAGATCATGTAGTTAAGTAAAAAATATTAGACACGTATTATTCCTTTTTTTTTCGCAACAAAAAACTTACGACGATAAATCGATTCATTGAAATGTCGCATGACGTCACGATGACGGGGTGAAAATCATGACTTCAACCCACGCCGAGGGCACGACGTGGGGATATGTCAGACTTGCACCGACTAAAAATACCCCGGTCCCGTCCTTGCCTTAGCCAGAGCCGCGGGTTGTCTGATGTCGTACCTACCTCCCTACCTACCGCCAGCCCTGATTTCTAATTCTAATTAAATAATTTTTACTTTTTGTAGTCAATCAAGATCCTTATTTATACAACTTTACGTTACTTACTACAACATCGGTGGTCTTGTCCAGTACGAGGTGGGCGCCGATGTTGACGGCGCCGAGCGCCACTCCGCCGACCGTGGCCTCGTGCAGCCGCACCGGCAGCGTCGCGTACGTCGCATACGTGAACAGAGCGCAAGCGCCCGCACTGATGCTCAGGGAACTGCGCGACAAGTACACACACATTATAAACACATTCTGGAACTTACACACCACTATAAATATAGATTACTAGCTGTCCCCCGCGACTTTGTCCGCGTGTTTTAGTTTTAACGGTTTTTCATTTATGCTCCGCTTCTTTTGGTCGCAGCGTAATGTTATATAGCTTACAGCCTTCCTCAATAAATGGGCTATCTAACACTGAAAGAATTTTTCAAATCGGAGCAGCAGTTCCTAAGATTAGCGCGTTCAAACAAACAAACCATCAAACAAACTCTTCAGCTTTATATATTAAGTAAAGATTCTATTACGCATTTCTCAACAAAAAAAAAACTATAGTCTAGATAATTATTATTATTAGCCTAAAATGTCCCAACTGCTGAGCAAAGGCCTCCCCACTCATCTTCCACTTGTCTCTCTCAAAAGATGCAGTTTACTAGTTCGATAAAAACGAATCTAAATCATCCCGCCATCTCCGCCTGGGTCTGCCTCGCTGACTCAGGAGACCAAATAGTAAGTCCTCTACCAGTAGTCTAGCTAGATAATATTAACAAAATTTAAAGGACATAATCAAATAATTTTATACTTTTCTTTTTTAAAGTTAAGTGAGTTATTTATATTAAAATAGCAACCCGAAATGCGTGGGAGGCTTTGTGCGGGCCAAAAAAAACTTTAATCATACAGGGTCGTCAAGAATAAAAAAGTGTCTTTAGGGGACGATCAATTTGGCATCAGTTCAATCGGTGGTCGAGATTGATGAAAAATATCAAAATATATGGATAGTTCGTGATAATTTTCAATCTAACGTCAATCAACATCTTATACGATCAATCAGACATCAATGTCACCAAGGTCACAGATTGAACTGATGCCAGATCGATCGTCTAAAGGCCGCCTAAAATTATCTTTTAAATAAACTTAATTGGTGAGTAAAACTGTAGTTGTAGTTAACACACAGTTTCCAAAGTTGTTTGGAGTATCGTATTAATTGTTTCGGGTGAGTCCGGTCTAGACGCCGTAATGTTTGCGAGGGTCCGACTCGAGTGCCGGACATTGTAACGCTAGAGAAGTCTGACCTCTTTCAACACTTCGCTTTAGAAGTTTTACTCTTTGATTCGACATACGGCACGAAGAAATACTGTTTACTAACTTAATTACAATTACAATAGAGGACCAGACTATTTTTTTTTTTTTACATATTACGTAGACTATAAAAAAATATTAGAAAAGTATTTTTTCCTTTTTTACTTAAACAACCAATGAGGAAGAAACAGTGAATGGAAATGTCGCGTAACGTCACTTGTGGCTACAATTTTTACTAACGTGTGACGTCACAAGCCCCTTCTCCTGAACTTTAAAGTGCTTTAACTTTTTAATTTTTAATTGATTTGATAAAAGAAAAAATACGATATTTTTTTCCTTTTTATGTATCTGGTGGACTGAATGGATTTTCTTTTCATACCCAGTCCGCACCCCTATTGCATAATTAAAAATTAAATATTCTTCCGACACAATTTTTAGAACGGATATTAATTATAATCTTTCAACGGTTGAACAGAACATGATACTTAGCAATGAAGTTTTTCTATCAAACAAAAAAAAACCGTCTTAATTAGTCTATTCGTTTCCGGAACATTTATGCTGCAGACAAACACATATCTGTGTGTCACACATCACACAGTCACAAGATTTTCCAAGATACCTTCACCGTGCAGCACCGTACAGTCACCTTTTTTTACTGTGGTTAAAAAGTATAACCTAATGTTACCCCAAAAAAAGAAGTGTGCTACAAGTTAAACGTGTACCTAATAAAAATAGGTTATTTTGGGGTAAAACTATATACCTTTTAACCACAATTAAAACAAAATAAGATCTAGAAAAATATTGTGACTATCGTGCCATCGCCACTACGACGAGTCCTTCCGGCTCTCAAGCTGGTCGCATTACCTCGAACGAGCACTTACCGGGGCCCGTAAAGACCCCGAGCCCCCTACATTCTGTTTCACTTTAACGTTGGCGACGGCGCGGCAAAGGTAAAGATGAAACAATTACAACCTTTACGACTGAAGAATCTGACCGAATATTGAGCGGGTAATGTTTTGACGATGGCCGGGAACAGACCCCGTGATCGTAAAACAGGTTTGTTACAGAATTTGTGTGCAAAAGGGTTCTTTCTTACCTATTCGAGAAACATTTTTTAAGATTCCGTACACTAAGCTTCCTCTGTCTGTCAGGGGGCTGTATCTTATCAACCGTAATAGGTCATGTGTTGAAAATTTTACAGAGCTTGTATTTAATTTGCTGCCATAACAATACTATAATAATAAAGGTATATGCTGAAATCCTTACTATAATATTATAAATGTGAAAGTAACTTTGTCTGTCTGTCGCGCTTTCACGCCATAACCACTGAACCGATTTAAATGATATTTGGTAGGTACAAAGATAGTCTAAACCCTGAGAAGGACATATGCCTAACATTCACGCGGGCGGAGCCGCTGGTAACAGCTAGTATTATAATAAACGATGATACGGACCCTCCGTTTGCGAGTCCGACTCGCACAAGACTGGATTATTTTATTTATTAATCAATACATATTTAATTTTTTTGTCAGTTTTTACCAACAGCGAAGGACAAAATTTAATTAAAAGATCTAGATGTAATCAAAGTAAAGTCGTCTGATGTATTCGAATTAAATACTGGCCTGTTTATCTAGTGGTTAGTGACCCTGAATGCTAAACCTGAGGTCGTGAGTTCGATTCTCAATAAAGACAAATTTTAGTGTGATGAGCGTGAACATTTGTTCCGTGTCTGGGTGTAATTTTTTATTAATATAATAAAGAGGAAATACTCGATTGTTTATTTGTTTGCATTGAATAGGCTGCAAAACTACTGAAACGATTTGAAAAATTCTTTCACTGTTGGGAAGCTACACTATCCCTGGGTGACAGGCTATATTATGTTTGTAATTTTTTGTTAGATATTCGCGCGATACCCGGGCGGGCTGCTAGTCTATAATATGTATGTATGTATGTAGGTGTTTAGAAATATATATATATATCTAAATTATATATAACTATAGTATGTTTTATGCCTAGTTTGGGATCATATGGTCGTCGTATTTGTGAGTTACCCAAGATATTATGAAATGTCAATCACTTTGAAGTGACCGTCAAGTCTCATGGTGTCACTGTCACCTGTCACTTTAAGGTGTAAAGTACAGACAGATAGATATTTAGGAACGTCTTAAAATTACATAATAACTTTCGTGAGAAGTATTCATAATTACTTAAAACAAAACGGTTTACTCACGCATATTATACGTGGGGGGTGGTGTCGCGAGTCTCTCGTGAACTCACAACTAGTCTGGCGATCCCGAGAATATACGTGAGTAAACCGTTTTGTTTTAAATAGTCTTAAAATTAATTTGTTTTTCAGTATTCGGGAGTAAGACAAATACAGGCTGCTATTTATTATATTTTAAATTTTACAACACTCTTTGATGTACACTCATTTAAATACGTCTACCGCAACACTTGCGAACTCCGTTTAAAATGGATTCTCAAAGTTCTCGGTGAACATTTGAAACAGTTTTGTAAATCTGTTGTGAGCAGAGCGGACCCTCTTGCTTTGTGGTTTGTTTGTGGTAAGTTTAATTTCAATTGAAGGCAACTTGCTCTGCACATTGTTATGACTTTGCTCGCGGTTGTCAACGAGTTAGGTGCGACCATAGAGTAAACATAGACAAGCATAGAGCGTGCGCATCGCTAGTAGCAATTATGTCAAGCGTAAGCACATTTTTAGCTAAATGTACTGCGCTCGTTTACTGATTTATGTTGTTTTCCGTGCGACGACAGAGTTTTATGCGAAAATATCGTCGGTCCCAATTTTTTAGGGTAATATTAGGTTTTGATTTAGTTTTAATAAAATGCGCTGTGTTTTGATACTTATTTTACGATTTTATATGTGCATACTCGATATGCGTACTCTATAGTTTACTTATTTATTCCTCTATGGGCGCGAATAACTTGAGGGAGTTACGATACATGCTCATTGTTGAACAACATCGGTCTCGTAGGCAAAGTTTAAAGGGAGACATAGCCCGGTATATATCTTAATTAGTTTATATAGAAAAACCACTTTTTTTTTTGGTTTTTTCAATTTTCTCTAGATGGAATGATAACTCTGTAACGAAACGAAGCAATTCCACGTGTTTGAGCTTATTTGATTTGTCTTGATTAGATGATAAAAAAAATATGTGTTTGGTCATTTTTTTTTATAATCTTAGCTACTTAAGATATTTCTTCTGGATTATATGAAAGTTATGAATGGTAGGTATAGTAGTTACCGCAACACTGAGGTGCCGGCCAGGGCCAGCTCGATCAGCAGGAAGGTGACGAGCACCACGTAGGAGATGGTCAGCAGGTAGATCTCGTTCATGGCCGGGCGGCTCAGGCACGCCAGCAGACCTGCCGCAATAAAATAAAAACGTTATACATACATCGACATACAGTTCAAAGGAAACCATCGATGCATTACACTTAACAATATAATATCGAATATATAGGTATAAAACTCTCGTGTCCCTATGTTTATTATTGAACTCCTCCGAAACGGCTAGACCGATTTTTATGACTGTTTTTGTGTGAATTTGGTGCGTCTTAAATGATGTGCGCACGTGTGTGCATCGCTAGTAAGCCGAGCGTAAGCACATTTTGAGCTAAATGTACTACGCTCGTTTATTGTTTTAAGTGATTTTCCGTGCGACGACAGACGTTTATGCGAAAATATTAATGGTTCCGATATTATTAGGGTAATATTAGGTTTTGCGATAGTTTTAATAAAAGAGCACGCTCTGTTTTGATACTAATTTTTCATACTAGTGCAAACAGTTCATACTTGATAAGCACGCTGTTATATATGTACTTATTTTTTCTTCTTAAGGTTGAAAGATAAAAATACAAACCCCAAATTTACCGATCGCAAACTATGAAGCTCCAATCATCGCACACTAAGTACTGATCCAATAAGATCTCTATCTATCTAACTGTCGAACCAACACAACCAATCAATTCATAGCTTAGTAAGCTCCGATTAGTTCGATTAGTTTGCTTAGTGTTAGGGTAAGACTGCACTTAGTGCATCCGATTATGCCTCTATGAGCCCGAAAGATAATCTGAACATGAAACGTAATCTCTTTAGTCTAATGGGCTATTACGGTTCAGGTATAGAGAAATCTATACTTAGAGCGTAAACAGCTAGATTAATTATTAGCAGTTTCACTGAGTTGCACTCAGAGTTATTAATGGTTACTTATTCTTATTATCGATTTAAGGAAGTAACCTCTCGTACTTCTGACAGTTATCTAATTTAAGTAAGCTCTTTGATGGCCTGCGTGGTCAAGTGGCATACACACAAGTTTTCAAGTGTTGGTAGCGCTGAAGTCCCGGGTTCGATCCCCGTACAGGTCAATGTAGAAAACCACTTTTGTACATTGTCTCGGGTCTGAGTGTTTGTGGTATCGTCGTTGTCTCTGATTCTATAACACAAGTGCTTTAGCTACTTGCTTTGAGTTCAGAGAAATGCATAATGATATTGTCCACATTTATTTATTAAAAAAGAACTCTCGAACTTGCTGAGTGCGGCAGTAAGTACCAGAAATTGCGAAACAAGTATCGTGGTACGATTCTATTGATATTCTCCTTCAAACTTTAACAATGAAATAATCCAGAACTCTGCATGTGCGCGCTTTTAAAAAACGATACAAAATTTTCTTTTCCGATTTATTATGCAAGGAAAGAAAACACAGTATATGACAATTTCAAAGAGTAAATTTAATATAACGACTGATTCTTCGCTAACAAAGACCATAAACTTATGAAGCTACTCATAGTTATAGAATTAAAGTTAGAAAATGAAGTCCGTATATAAAGAGGATCCTTAACATTTGGGACTTGTTTTAACACTAGCTTCGATTAACTAATTCATTAAAAGGTCAGAGCGATACGTCATCAGTCGACGTATTCCCAAAGGCACAGTTAAATATAAGGCACGGTTAATGATGCGGAAATCCTGGTAAAAGATAATAAATTAGTAGTTTGCTTTAACAGAACTTTAGGCGGAGGAACTGGTCATTTGAAAGTGCCAAGAACTGTCCTCACTCAAAGGATAGCTGGTTAAATTTTTGGTCCTTCGAGGCGGACTAAAAATTTTAATTACTATCTGGTGTCATAGATTTTTTTTTTAACCTAGCCTAATTGTTTCTAGAATTTTTAGGGAAGCCTCAAGATGTTACGATAACGCTATTCACTTATCTTTAATAAAAATCATTTCCATGGGGAAAAAGAGACAAAAAACTCCGTAGGTAACTAAATATTTAAAAAATCTGACGTAATTAAATTGAGTACCACAAACATATTCTGAACTTTACGCTAATGTTAGGGATTAAAATAAATTTTTTTTTTTAATGGTCTATCCGTGACTATGACTAGCTAAATAATAAACCGTGATATAATCCGTTTACAACAACAACGTTTATTTGTTTTTAAAAATAAATATGTTCTGCCTAGAATATAACTTCTTTTTCTTCTTCTCAGCCGTTTATAAACAGGTTGGTTAAGCCCTTCAGATTGAGCTATCTAACGGTTTAGCATCACCTAGTAGTGTCTTACATTCTTAGAGCATTTATAACGGAAGGCGCACTAAACGTAGGGAGTTTTGCCACCCAGTTTTTCTAATGGATGAGCTAGCACCCTAATAAAATATACACATTATTGCACAACAAAAATGTATCCTGACAGATGGTCACAAACAAAAATTACACGATACGTCAGGTTTAAGAAAATGCTATGGTAGATTTTACCATATGGGCGGTATGTACTTTGGCCAAGAGGAACGTCAGCGTATGGCATCTCCCATTGTCAATGCTCTAAGCTTGCATTCAATCCGTCTATGTGATATAAGATGTGTGTATACTTACAGGCGTACACTAAGCCAGTAATTCCGAGGATGATGATGTTCACGATGTGCGCGACCCGCTCCTTCTCGTAGAATAGGCGACGCATCTGGGTGGCATTGGCGTCTTCGTAATAGGGCGGATACACGTGACTCGTGTTCATATAGCTGGTCAATGGTGAGAATTGACTGTGGAAATAAAAAACTATTCAGTATGGAAAATGTGAAAAAATATCAATCAGACTGGTGAAAACTATAAAGTTAAAATTAAATTGACGTTTACATTACTACTTAAAGTAAGACTTTTTTATCAAAAAATACTTGCGGCACATTAAAACATCACTAAACTTCAAGCTTGGTGACACTTTTTTTATTACTTTAATAATATTCATTTTGAACCACCATAGTAATAAAAAAAAAAACACGAAAAAAATCGAACGAAATCGATTAACAAATTAGCTATGAATCCTCCTTTTTAAATCAGTTAAATAGATAAACGGTGCTAAATTAAATATACTCACTCGTAGGTCTCAACGAATGTGTCATTAAGAATCGGCTCAAAGTTGCTGAGGAAGTTCTGTGCGACGAACAGCGTGCGTATCTGCACGATCATGAGGCCCACCGACACAGCCAGCAGCAGACCGAGCAAGTGTGTCATGTTCGTCTGGTTCATACGGAGGAAGTATCTCTGGTATAACATTTCGACCTGAGGACAAAGGAGAGGTGAATTAGAATCGTCTACAAAATATGCGGACCAAAGGACTACACAAGGGCAATTTGGACTAAACTAAAACCTATTGCAAAGAAAAATTCATCAATTCAGTACGATCATTGATATAAGATGTGTGTGATGACTAGTCTGTTAGTCTAGTGGTTACTGACTCTGACTGCTAAACTAGAGTTCGTGAGTTCGATTCCCACGCAGGACAAATCTTTGTGCGATGAGCACGATCATTTGTTCTGTGTCTGGGTGTAATTTATCTATAATATGTATGTATTTAGAAATATATAAGTATGTTTATCAGCTATCCGGTCGCAATGATACAGGCTCTGCCTCTGGGATCAGATGGCCGTGTGTGACTTGTCCCAAGATATTATTATCATTGGCTAACTACACCAATGATGCCATTTTGTTATGATTCGAAGCATTGTTTTTTCCAAGGAATAAAATACTTCATCCAATCAACTGTCAACATATCCCATTCTCCAGCACGTCTGACTAAAGCCGAAAGCAAGCCTCGACTGTCGCGGGGATTATCCTCGCAGAGAAGCTCACCACGATATCATACAAACGTGATTACGGGAACACTACGGAGCTACTTGTCCCGTCGTGTTGTCTAAACAAACAGATTACCTTTAATGCTATAGTAACGAGAAAATGGATAAAACACAAATCGCTTTATGGATGCTCCCACACACAATATGTTCAATTGGAAAAGAATGAAACATAAAAATATCAAGAACCCACATCTCGTATCGAAGGACAAATCCAATCATCAACACGCACTGTGTCAGCAATCTGTTAATTGCGTATCACAATCTTCGGGAAGAGGAAAATCGTTTTATTTATTTGTCTCATTTACCCCCTGAAGGAGTTCACTAAATAGTCACGAGTAGATCTGCAGTTTATAAAAGAAAATGTTAATAATTTTTAATTTTCTGTCCTAATTACTTAATGCGTAGTACAAAATTTGTTGAGTTAATATCTGTTCTATGCAGAGTACGGTTGAAACCGCAGCTTTTACAAGGGTAATGTAGTGTCGCGTCGGCGAGCGCCCGCCACTCCGCCATGTTTACCACTCCGCTATTTACTTATAATTACCTCTCTCTTTACGTACAAAAGACTTCACAAATTGTTTCAGACGTAATGACAACAACGAAATTTTATTTGTTTATCTTTGGTTAAATGTTTTCCTTCGCCTGAGTTGCACTTAAGGCGTTTCTAGTTTATTTAACTGTTGAAGTATTTCTTAGATGATAGGAGACTACAGTCCTCCCAGATCCTTACTGTTATTATGACATCACGATGTTAATATGCCTTTAGGCATTAAACACGACGAGCGATCGTGTACGCTAATATTAACATAATTATTAAGTATTGCAAATATGGGACCATTAATTTAGGATCTATCTATATATTTGTTGGTCTGTTAGTGTATACAATACTGCTAAATCTCTAATAGCCTTGCAGGTATAAATAATTAGATATCAGAATTTATTTATAGAATTCAGACAAACTGTTCTCCTTATGTGTCAATTTCTCTTGAGCATAATGTACAACTAAAAAAAATTACCTACAAATATATATATACTATACATAAGTTTCTATCCAAGGCGTCATCTAAAACCATATTTGTGTAAATTATTTCCTAAAGTAACAAAATAAATAACCAACACACGAGATTAAAATATGAAAACATATTCGTACAATGGCGATCTCTCCAGTAAATTTACCAAATATATTCCGAGTGGTTATAAAAACGTGTCCTTATTGGGAGACGACGATATTGTATAAACGGGGCAGCGAGGGGACAGTAAGCCGACAATGGCTCGCTATGGACCCCAAGAGGCCTCGACTCGGTAATAATTCGGAAGTACTTAACAGACCCTCTGTTTCCTATTACCATTTTGTTGAACATTTTCTTGATAAATAATTGGAGTGTGACGATTTGATGTCTATATCTTATTCTGGTCTTTAGGTACGCCAGTATGAAATAATGTCACAACTATGTAAATTTTACTTACCTATCTATTTATTATTTTTCTTGACTTACTATATATCTACAATTAAGATTTTGAATATTTATTTTTATTATTTGTTACGCATTAACGCTGTGAAGCGATTATTTGTAATGAAATATAAATTTTAGAAAGGAAAAACGTTAAAACTCGGGCAGGACTCGAACCTGCGACTACTAGTACAACGCACCGGTCGCTCTACCAAGTAACTAAACTGTTGCCTAGTTTTAATTTTTCCTCTCTACTATTTTATTTTATTATAAGTTTTTTGGTTTGCCCGTGACTAAGACATCTGCAAAGGCGTTGAAACGTTGGGAACAAGAATCTAATAATAGATAGAACGATAGAATCCGTTCAAAATAGTTTTATTTTAATGTCTAATATTCGCGTAAACCTCAGAAAGCAATAAGTTTTTTAAAGTAATGTTGTATGCCGTGTAAGTGTCCAACACAAATAAATCATACGTACCTGTTTACTTACGGAAATCGTTTGCCTAATATTCGAAGGAAGGATCAAGAAAACGGAGCATGTTTATCATAATCATAATAATACACAAGTCTGCGGCAAAGGTTAACGTTATTACCCGCCGAAATTCTCCTGAATATATCAAAGTTCATCATAATCTTTGAGAACATTTCTCTTAATTTTGTAGAAGATTTTCCTTTTTTTTCCGCAGACGAATAACTCAGGTTAACTTTATGTTGATGAATTGAAAGTAGCACATACCTATTCATACAAATAATTTCTGAGTAAAATACACAGTAATATATAAATTATGATTAGTCTGATATCCCCAAAGCGACGTTTTACTTAAACTTGAATATAGTTCTCATAGTCCTTTTGCTATAAATAATAAAGCGAAAGGACTATGAGGGACAAAGGACCAACTTGAAACTACGTTGCCAAGTTATCTACAAGCACACCGCGCTACGGTAGTTTAACCTTTATGCTAGTACGACACGTACCTACAGCCTTTTACATAGGATAATGTAGGTTTAATATAATTGCGATCATTAACAATGTTCGTTACTAATTACAAGAGGCCGGCACCAGCCGCGCGTGTTCGGGCGCGCGTCGCCGCGGGTTACGTACTAGTTATGCCATGTCTTGTTACGCAGCTCTCAAACACCACCAACGCGGGAAGGATTCGCTATCCGTATTACTCTACCTTAATACAACGTACCTATTTAATATTTGTTTTGTATTACGATCTCGAATTTACATGGAGCAGTGAAAGTAGATTTAACTTCTAAATTACTCGGTTTTCGTTGAGTATTAATAGAAACACATATTTTGATGTTCGTATATATACAGGGCGTTACCGAGAAGAGATATATATTCAAAAGAGGTGAGCAGTACATCTAGTATAGAGTAAATAATGGATATCCAATGTTATGCATCAATTATTTGACGGCAAAAATCTTAACCAGACCGCTGAAGCGATGAATCTTAACGTTTAGCTAGTGACGTAATAAGATATTGACCCTCGTAGTGCGGTGTCAAGTTTGTTATGATTTTTGTCGTCGAATAATTGATGCAAAAAATTGAATATAGATTATTTAATTAACTCATTTTGAGCTACTGATACTAGATGCATTCTTCACCCCTTATGGATAGATATAATACTCTTTCGGTAACACTCTGTATACATATATATTCATTCGAGATACAACGGCTTTGTGTTAACAGACGAGAATAAACTTAAACTTTACAAATTTCAGCGAAAGCTCCCTTCATGTAAATATTTAAAATTCTAAAAATAGTCCTTTTATACTGACTGGTCCTTTCACGTTAATAACTCGCACATTGTCTATTAATATTCCATCATACCATTTGCGCTTCTAAAATTGCCAACGTACGTTAATTATCTACGTATGTCTAAAACTAATATATGATTAATTAGTCGTGAAATTATGCATGACCGACAGTACAGTGGTCCATTAGGCGTGGAAATTGGACAGGGGCAAACAATCACGAGTCGCTCGCTAACGTTCGCGGTGCTGCGCCACACGTGTCAGCGAGCCGCATTTATAATTGTGTTATACGCTTCAATAATTGCATCGAGCGAACCGAAGCCTTCAATAATTTCCCACTCGTGTACCTTCATATCATTAGCATATTATATAGGAATTTCTAATGTAAACAAGGACACTTTGCTAGTGGAAAGGAATATTTTTTTTTAATGTCCGTCATGTAGTTAGATTATTAAAATATATTAGCCACGTATTTTTATTGTTTTTTAAGTAGCTTGCGCTTGGCACTATGGGCTACTAGCTATGCGCGCAGTCTAGCCTTGTCTATATTTACTCTAAGGTTTGCAGATAACTAGGTAGATAGGTATAAAAATACCTCATTCGTTGGTCACCTACGCGGAAGCTGCTACAGCATCCGGACCACCATAGCAGCTAAATACGAATCCCACTTACATTTTAGTAAGTCCAGCGGACAAAGTCCATGCTTACTATATTATGATACTAGCTATTTCCATATTTCATTTAAATCGGTTTAGTAGTTATTGCGTAGAAAAGCGACAGACAGACAGGCAGTGTTACTTTCGCATTTATATTATTAGTAAAGGTTGTTCTTCATTATAAGCAACGTATAAGGATTGATGGGCCGTGTTAAAAAAATGAATATAAAATACAAACGAACACAAATATGGCTCTATGTTGTCTGTGTAAATAAATTGTATTATTCAATAATTATTAACGACACAAGTCCGAGCCAAAATGTGATTCAATTTCCGCGCAGATTTAATTATTGAATATCTCTTATAATTATATAAGAGATATTCAATAATTAAATCTGCGCGGAAATTTAATCATAGCGGAAAGCTAATTGACGAAGTGTCAATACAAATTTTAACGCGAACTTAATTAACTGAAATACTTTCGACATGTTGCAATGCAACAAAACATTGTTCATAGTAAATTAAAAAATAACAATAAGTAATAAAATAAATGTGGACAACATCACATACATTGCTCTAAACCCAAAGTAAGTAGCTATATTATAGCACTTGTGTTATGGAATCAGAGAAAACGACCACATACACCCAGACTCGAGACTATAATATAGAAAAGTGGTTTTCTACATTGACTTTGTCCTGGGATCGTACCCGTGACATCAAATCTGGTGACACCTAGAAAACCAGTGTGTACGCCACTAGACCACGGAGGTAGTTAAAACCTCCAAAATTATGCAATATGTCTATGTATGTATGAACGACAATATTTCACTTTTCGGCTTTTTAACACAGTACAAAACAGATTATATGCTACTCCAAATGTAAAAAAAATGCGCATCGGATGCAATCGTCGCGCATCGTGGTGGCCTAGTGGTTCAATGAACGGATTTGTGTGCACAAAGTTGAAGGTTCAACGTTGCGTGTCGGATAACTGCACTCCTTACGGTTATTCCCATTTTGGAAGGTTTATAATAAAACTAGCTGTGCCCGCGGCTTTGCTCCTGTTAACCACATACCTACCATACTCATACTTACCCTACCTACCAATTTTCTCATTCAGTCACTCACTTTACGTATAATGAAATTTAAAAAATAAATCAGTTTATTTTTTTACAAAAACCCTGTCTTTACACTGAGGTACATAACAAAAAAATAATTATCCGATTTGGAGCAGTCGTTCGGAAGTTATGAGCGTACATACATTTTGGAGATTCATTTTTATAAATATGTATAGATTGAACTACTGGCCAGGTGTATGAATAGAATAAATTTAGCAGAAGAAAATAACTGACAAACTATATATCCAATGCATTTAGGGAAGCGATAGTAAAGTGGCGGTACCACTGCGGTTTAGAGTGGGGCCGGCAAACGGAATACATAAATAAGTCAGTTTAATCGCGCCTCGGCCTCACAACTGAGGCCTTGCAGTAAGCGCCAGAGGCCGCCCTCACACGTCACTCGGACTTAGTGAATATAATATGAGGAACTTGACACAAATAATACCAGAATAAACTTAAAACTCAACTATTAATCTGAAAATAACCGGACTTCGATAAAATGTAAAATAACACGACCCGAGATTTTATTTTTCCTTACTATGGAATATCATTACCGCCATAAAATGACCTCCCGTGACTCTATTAGTAAATATTTAATATGAAATGTCTAAAGGTTGACTAGTTCTAATTTTATTATTTACACACGGATTCTGTACCACCTTGAATCAACCTTTCCGGTTCACAAAAGTTACGTAAACTCAAAAAAATATAAAATGCCTTTAAAGACTTATATAAATACCTATTCTCACAATTAATTGGTAAGTATTAATAATATATTTAAACTACAAGGAAATTAGAATGATTAAAATCAGAGCGCTCTGTGTAAAATTACGCCGTGGACGGCTCAAAGAATATCAACCTATTTCGTTGACAAAAAATACAAAACGATTGAAGCCTTTTCTGGAGTCGGAGGATTGATAAATCCAAATACGAATAGAACATACGGTAGATAAACATGAAAAAAATACGTAATTCATACAGAAAAATAAGTCGCTCCTACATATTCATCGACCAAACATTCGAAGCTCAGTATTTTCAGTAAAAAAATATAGATCTACAGTTCCTAAAAATATTCGTTTACATCACAGAATAGAATAAAAACGAACTTGTTTATCTAACATCCAATTTAATGCGTACAAATGAAACGGTCGCGTTAAAAAAAAACAACAACCACTATGCTTATGGACTAGCCCCATACCACAGGACTGGCCAATATTTTCACAGCGACAAGTCTGACTATCCCAAGCAAACGTTTGTGATTGATGCTTTTTCGTTAACATTTAATTTCGTACAACAAAGTACGCAATGTACATATTAAATTGTTAGGGTTTTTACGATTAAACTAATCCTCCTGGGTTAGCTAGCCTAAAAGATGGTTGATGGTTGTGATGTTTATTTTCACCAATCAAAAGCCAGGAGTTTGTCCCTCATTGGTGGAAATTGACAGAAATACCTCATAACAGACTAGTGAACCTAGAAATTTTAATTCGCCTAAACCCTCTGTGCTCTATTGAATAACAAATGAACAGCGAGGTTTTATCATAGAGTAAACATAGACAAGCATAGAGCGTGCTTATTGCTAGTAGCCCCAAGTAATGTCAAGCGTAAACACATTTTTAGCTAAGTGTACTGCGCTCGTTTACAGATTTATGTGATTTTCCGTGCGACGACAGACGTTTATGTGAAAATATCAACGATCCTATATTATTAGGGTAATATTAGGTTTTGAGATAGTTTTAATAAAACAGTGCGCTCTGTTTTGACACTAATTTTACGATTTTACATGTTCAAACTAGTGCTAACAGCTCATACTCGATATAAAACAAAAAATGTAAAGAAAAATACACTTTACAATTATTGTGTAGAGAACAGCGGTACTTATATCAAAGCGTCGCTTAACGAGAAGGTTTACACATCGACACTTTGATATACAAACAAGCGGACACTAATGAGAAACATTATATGAGGGTCTGAAAAACATGGCGGATAAATAAATAGGAATCATTACAATGGCCATATTATTTTGTACAGTCGAGTTCCATTAATATATTGCCCCTTTCAGGCTTCAAAAATTGATGAACGTCAAAAAATTTCATAATCATAATATTGTGACAACTATAAGCTTCATTAAATTGTTGCTTGTCTTTGATTCTAAGGGCTAAAACCTGTTCTAAATTTTGTTTCATAAATAAATCTATGGTATTCTTAATATACTTATAGCATAGAGTTTCAGTCTGGTGACCTAGCCTGATGTCGTGATGGCCTAGCGGTTTAACGAACGGATTTGTATGCACAAGGTTGCAGGTTCGAAACCACTATGGGCAAGTACCAATGTGACCTTTTCAAAGTTATATTATGTACTTTCTTGATAATTTTAAGACACCATTACAAACGGTGAAGGAAACATCGTGAGGAAACCTGGATAAAAAAAAATTGAATCTGAAATCGCCTACCCGCAGTGAGCAAGCGTGGTGATCAATGCTCGTGCCTTCTCTACATGAGAAGAGGCCTGTGTCTAGCAGTGGGACGTTTATGGGCTGGTATTATTATTATTTGATATTATGTAGAGT
This sequence comes from Diachrysia chrysitis, assembly GCA_932294365.1. Taxonomy (NCBI): domain Eukaryota; kingdom Metazoa; phylum Arthropoda; class Insecta; order Lepidoptera; family Noctuidae; genus Diachrysia; species Diachrysia chrysitis. Next base: position 266,449 of record OW028641.1, read on the forward strand.
TTCTATAGGTTTCTATAGGCTGCAGCGTCGCCGCAACAGCCAAGAAAATACGTATAATGATCGCGAGCGGCGATCGAACCGTCATTAAAACTTGTCGCGACTCGAACATAATGAGCGAGGACTTGTCGAATTGAATTAAAATACGATTTTAATTATTTTTTCATTTGAGCAACATGCCCTTTGTGACTTGTAGCAATATCACGAACATAATTAATTCGAAACGGATGTTTTTAATTAAAACACTTTTGTTGTGTGTCCGTCACGTTCTATCGCTTGCTTTATTAAGTCCCTCTCAACTATGAGAGAAATTGAGATTTTATATTTTGTATAGAAATTTATAAGTACTCTGTTGAGTGCCAATTAATAATATTATATTTCGAGCAAATAGCGACAGCCTTGAGAGTCAAGTGTTTACTTTCTCAAAATAATAAATCAAGATTTATATTTACTGGCGCGTACCTTAACAAGTAAGTAGGTCCCGTCCTCCATAGCAACCAATTAGGCAGCATTAGATTAAGCACTTGGCCAAGTGTATCATAAACTTAACGAAAGAAACGAAACACTTAAACATATTAATTTACAAACAAGTCCTGACAGACAAGATACTTACAATTTCATAAACTTGACGTACAAGTCCGACATTAAAGCTTAGTGTACACGGGGTCAAGTCATTTACCTCCTCAAACGCTAACAACAGTGAACATTTCCCTTAACCTCTATCATCAAAGAGCGCCGTCTAAGAAATATTCAGTGTAAATAAAGCGAGCAGCATGAATTAAATAAATGGTAGCTATTAACTTTGAATTACGGGTCACTGTACAACTGTTGAGTGCAGAAAATTTACTTTGAACAAACTACGAAAACTGAGACTATGTTTAAGTGTGACCAAAAATAGGTCTGGCTTAACTTACGAAATGTTAAAAACGCTATTTTATAGGCCGCTATCGGCCTCGAAATAAAATGGGACTACATGGGGATACTACTTTAAAAAAATGGGATAGATTTAGAAACGTATTTTTGTAATTTTATCCCATTGAAATCTAAAAATAATTTTATTTTAGCATTTAAGCAAGTCAATTGCAACTTAAGTTCCATAACAACTGAACAGTTTGTGAACCTTCTGATTAAAAATTCTAAGTGACGCGGGCTTTTTGCTTTTGGGATCTTTGTAGGCAGGCCTCAGGCTTATTATTGCTCCGAGTTATTAAAATATTATGTAGGTTAATCAGCGAGATAATTATAAGGAACGTCCGGTAGTTGTTTGTTGTAAGACTCCTTGCCACGATGTTCTGCAGTTAATATTATAACAATATCTTGGGACAACTCACACACGGCCATCTGTAGGCCTATTCGCTATCTCCAGTTGACAACCCAAGCGATGTTTACTAGATTAAAATGACGGCAAGTATCGCTTTTGTTGACAACCGCCATAGCGAATAGTCCTGCAGACAACTGATCAACATACTTAAGTAAATATTTCTAAATATATGCAACTTATGGATAAATTACACCCAGACACAGAATAAATAATCGTGCTTATCATACAAAGATTTGTAATGGGTGGGAATCGCACCCACAACCTCTGGTTTAGCTGTAGTCAGGGTCACTAACCACTAGACCTACAGGCCCGTTTAATTATGGTTATGTTCAGGATAGGTTCAACTTGGAACAGGGCTATGTTCATCTGTGGACCGCGACAAGCTAAGTTGACTGAGTGAATTTTCGTGCCGATAAATAAAAATATAAAAATGTTTTTAGAAAATGGCTGAAAAACTCAATATCCCATTTTAAAATCTCTTGTCAAAAAAAAAGCCCAGTTCTACAGAAATCTCCAAGTCACAGTCCGTCTCCATCACCGTAACGTGTAATAAATACGCCGCCTACGTCGGTGTTTCAATTCCCAGAAGTTCTTACAAGAAATTTATGTAACTGTATCAAACAAATAATTCAAGGCTGCTTTATTTTTCTTCAAAAATATTCGTTTATATTTCGAGGGTCTCTTGAACACGATTTACTGGGATCTAGGCCTGATATACAAGTACTAGAAACTGTGTCGAAAGATAAAAAAAAACAGACTAATTTTTAGCTGTAAAAGCAATCTTCTAATTTGAGGTCAAAATTTGTTAATCATCTTCAAGTTGGGTGCTAGATTTGGGTCACTGATCACCTGATAAGGTTAGTTAACATTAGATTTGACAATAGATCAGGCTTTTAAGAACTGGGACGTTAGACGCAAATACGCTTGAGGATAAATTCATACTAATGCAGAGTCGAAACGCATCGGAGCGTCAAATTCTTTACACGTTGCATCAAAGCGGGAGTATTAGCTCGTCTTTTTTTTATCTCGGAAGAAATATGAGCATTGCGTTGTTGGGTTATGGAAGAATTTGTTTAATCAATCTTTTAGATTGGCGCTTCACTGCGCTTCGACTGTGCTGTAGTATGAGATGATCCTTAAACTATTCATGGCATAAGAAAAGCATCTTATAATACAAAAAAAAACATTGTTAACCACTTTTTTACTCACCGAGATTACATAACTTGTTAAAATTTTATACATCTAATAAAACACAATATAATTCGCAACCCTTTACTACCCTTTACTTTGTATAGCTATAATTTGAACCATTAATTCTTATTGGCTGGGGTTGTAAGAAGCCCTGTTTAATTGTTTCGTTACAAAGGCGTGTTGAAGTTAAGCTGTCATTACTTTTTGTCAGGCGTCGTCTTAACGACACCAGCGACAAGCGTTTGTTCAACACAGCTCTACGAATTCTAAATCAAGATATGGGCGAGCCGAGACAGTATATAGTGCTTTTTGGATATTAGAGTTTGGAATATTCTGATAGGAAATTGCTTAGGATGGTATGGGCAAGTAATGAGGAGGGATGAAATGCAAGTGAATAAAAGAGTGATGAATTTGGATGTGGAGGGCTGGAAAGAAAGAGGAAGGCCGAAGAAAAAGTGGATCGATTGCTTGAGAGATATGAAATGTGGGAAAAATCTGAATGAATGACAGTATGGCGGCTAATAGAGTGGAATGGAAGGAGGAAACATTGTTCGCCGACCAAAATATATTTGGAAAAGAGCAAAAAGAAGAAAAAGAGACATCGGAATTTTCTTAAAGAAACATAGGTTTTCGATTATAGACCTAGATGGAAGGGGAGTGGATTGAAAATTAATTAAGATTCTTGTTTCATACAGCACACCTTAAGCCGAAGGAAAGATTAATGGAAATACAAAATATTTTACGTCGAACCCAAATAACATTGAATTTTTCACAACTATGTATTATTTAATCACAAAATGGTTATTGTATTATTTTCAATATAATTTGTAATTTCCGAGTAACGAATATAATTATACATGTAGCATTAATGCGTTATAATTAACAGCTATTCAGAATTGTTATCTGCCGATAGCGACTTGAATAGTATATTGTGAACTGTAATATCTAATATGATGTTCTTTGTTGACCTAAATAAAATTAAATATGGGATAAGGATGTAAAGAAGAAGATTTTATAAAGGATATGCAGACACCTATTACAAAAGAATACGACTTACAGTATACATCTAAGTTATGTTCAAGAAAGTTTTTCTTAAAAATGTATTATTAATCACAAGCTTTTAAATCAGATAGGATAGCAGAACTAGTGAAGATAAATCAAACAAGCCTAAACACGATGAGATTGCGTCGTTTCGTTACGGAGTTCCTATGACCACCTTACGGACCCATCGAACCAGCTTGAAACTACCATAATATTGTATTGTCACCGAACTTTTACAAGTATGCAAAATTTCATCTCGATCTAGAAGTGATTATAATTTAGCTTGCAAGATTTGACCCGAACAAAACATACATACATTGTTAATTAAAAGCTTGTATTATTATATCAAACACCTTTACAGCAACAGGTGAATATTTTTAAATATTATACGTAATCAAAGAGCTCGCGACGTCGAAACTAAATCAACAGTAATTCGCCGCCTTCAGCTACTTAATATGTGTAATTATGTTTATTAGCTTAATTTACACCCACGCACCTCCCTACGAAGTAAACACCTCACGAAAACGAGACGAGAGGGCCTGACGAGGGGAGCAGGAGGGCCTTTCACGCAAATTTCCTCCCGAAGAATATTAAGCCAGCAAGAAAAAATCATGTTACATGTATTTAATTTTGCTTTCCATATTTATTAGGATTCTTTATAAAGATCGTCCGTATGGAATTTCAACTGATCCACTTTATATTGTGTGTGTATTAAATGCGATTAATGTGTCTGTGGATTGACGACCTCCGTGGTCGAGTGGCGTACACACCGGTTTTCAAGGTGTCGCCAGCTCTGAGGTCCCGGGTTCGATCCCCGGCCGGGTCAATGTATAAAACCACTTTTCTACATTGTCTCGGGTCTGGATGTTTGTGGTACTTTCGTTGTCTCTGAATTCCATAACAAGTGCTTTAGCTATTTATTTTGGGTTCAGAGCAATGTATGTGATGTTGAACACATTTAAATGCTATTCCAATTTACAAATGTATTCCATTTCATGCTCAAAGGAGGTTTAGTATTGGAAACGTCGGCGCGTCTTCTCAGCGCGTCATTTCATATCCAAAGTCCTCGAGCTCGTGCTATCGTGTGTACTAAACTCGCATTGGCTTCTTGAGAATACATTGCTTGCAAAAGACGAGAAGCTCTGAGCAATTCAATACCCTATGCCATCGGACTAGGGTAGTATTTTGTTTGATATGCAAAGTGTCTTCCCTAGATTCCACCGTAATGGAGGCTTCATAATTATATCAATATTAATTAAACGCTCTATTCGACGAAGCCGTCTGTCGGCTGTGTGTTTACAGTAGACCGCATATCAGTGGTCACAGTTTGACATTGACAGCCTCTTTATGTTATAGCCGGAAAGCTCAAATTCGTTATTCGCTGTTACCACAGACTAGCGGGCTATAGTACAATATGTATTTACTTTGACCACAGAGCACAGGACCTAATAGACCAGCTGGTCGAAAACCACAAATTTTCGTCGAAGCTGAAATTTAGTTGCACATTTCAGTTACCGAGCCACATTTAATGAACCAATTAAGGCGATACACAAATATTTTACCTATTTTCATTTCGTTTTTACTTAGCAACTATAAAAGTTATTGACTTGAAAATTGGTTCCTAGATAAATGAGGATATGATGAAACTTTCCTCGACAGTTTTATTTTTTGAAATCAGCTCTATAAAACACGTTTTTTGCTTAATCCTCCTTTTTTCACACTATTTGATGCATAACCATAATATCTAGATTAATGTCGATTGATTTTTTATTCCATCTGATAGATTTCGATTGATATGAGATTTTCCATTTTGTCGCGTACGTTATTATTTCTAAGACAATCTTTTCGTCCCATAAGCAAGCAGTTAGTATTAACTCTGTCTTGTATTTCCGGTTTGGCTCACCAGTCCGCTATACTCGGCCTACTCGCAAACGAAATAATTATTCGTGTAGCGCGTAAATAGGCATCTAAGATACATAAGCGCTGGCGGAGAACATCTCTATTTATAAAATTAAATCAAATCATCGAGATATTTATATATATATATATTGAGGAAGTCTTATTATTTTCAATTTCGCCTGTAAGCTTCAAATTACTATTAAAGAAATCACTCTTCAGGTATACTTAAATCTATTTTGAGATACTTGTTGAGCATAAGAAAATCGTTCACGAAATGCCGTCATTTTCCCGCGTGGGCTTACTCTAGGGATTAAAATAAAAGCACGAGCCGACAGAACGTCCCGGATTTATTAATTTCGTTGACGAAAAAACAAACAGCTCGGCAACACTGAGTTTATGATGTCCGTTTAATAACTCTCAAGTAAATGGGCGCGCAAATAGCGTACACGAAGCGGCTGACACTTAAATTACTTAAAGCAGGACAATGTTGAAGATTTCTTAGATTTTATACAAGAGCAGCTATTTTTGTATAAAATATTTGAAACGACGTTAATTTGCTCGCTAAATGGTGTCCCATAATTCATTTCAGAGTCGACAGTGTATTGTTTTTATTTACGAAAATTAAAAAGTCCTTGCGTATCCCAAAGTTAAATGGCTTTAGCGGACACGCGGTCATTTCACGCAGACACTTTTGTGGTAACGTGAACTTTTAAGTGCGTTTTGAATAAAATGTGCAATGAGTGGCTAGTCTGTGTTAGCACAGACGCGTCCGCCCCGGTCCGCTGCAATCCACCATAAGTCGAAGTAAACCCTTATTTTTTGTTACGGGGTGATAACCTATGACTTCAACCCACGCCGAGGGCACGACGTGAGGATATTTCGGACTTGCACCGACTAAAAGCACACCGGTCCCGTCCCTGCCTATGCCGGAGGCCCGGGATCGCTAGAGCATGCTCGGCGGGGCTCCGGTGGGGTCGAAATATACCCTAAGTTAGTTAATATGTGTTTTTTTCTCAAGACTCAGTGCTCGGTGCTTGGCTGTTCGTAGTCGTCGGCCGTGCGGAGTGATCTGCGATATTGCGCACCATAGAAAGCCAGCTTAAACTTCTTAAAACCATACCATTGCGAGTAATCGATTTAAGTTATTATTTATTTTGCATGATGTAAACTACTGTTTCTAAGGAAGCACGGGAAACATTAAAACTGTTTTTTAATAGCTTGTAAAGTGTCTTCTTTGTAGGAGACCCTAATCTATACAATATGTAAAACAAAGTCGGGTTAGTTATACCATTTATAACACAAAAACGGGTAGGTCACTCGTCTCCACCCTGAATAGCAGAAAAATCATCAGTAAAATCAAGAAAACTTATGATTTCTAACGGGAACGGGGATTACGGACGCGAGGAAAACCTCGGGGCACCGCTAATAAAATAAATAATCATCACTGTAATAAATACAACGCCATCTCTTGACTATACAATTAACTATAAGAGTCAAACATTATTATTTTCACAGAAGCATAATATAGGTAGTCGTATAACGTATGAGGTCTCCCCGTGTGTAGCGTGTTTGTCTCGAACTCCTTCGCAAACTCAATTGGGTGAACAAACAAAACATTTTTCATTAAAACATTGTAAGGGGTGTGAGCTTCCGACATTACAGTTTTGATTCTGTTGTGTACGTGGAGCTGAATAGATTTCTCGAGACAGCGATGGTATTGCACGAAAAAACCTAACTCAGAGTTAGTTGCTAACACGAGGTTAAATTGACAATATTATATAACAAACTGTCAATTTAACCTCTTCTTCTGCCCAACCTATTCCCAAGCTATGTTGGGGTCGGCCTCCAGTCTTACCGGATTCAGCTGAATACCGTATTTTACATGGAGACTGCCTATCTGACCTCCACAACCCATTTTACTGGGTAACACAGTATCTCAAAGTAAGACTGGTTGTCAGAATTGTAATGACTTAACGACTACCAAACATTAACATATCACAGTCGGGACCAACAGCTTAACGTGCTTTCCGAGGCACGGTGGGGTCTCGGTATATTTAAAAATCGTCACCCATCCACGGACCAACCGCGGCGAGCGCGGCTTAACCTTCATTATCGGTCAAACCGTACGGTTTACACTTAGCAACGAGCCCCTAAATGTCAATTTAACCTAGTGTTTGTTCATTTAACTTTGAGTTAAAAAGATAACCCGGAGTTTTGCAAGTGGGCCTAAATGGTGCTTAACTAAGGCAGTGAGTAAATCAGACTCGCCTGAGCAGTTTCGGTCTGGTATTTCAGGCTGTGGTCCTTTTAAGAAAAAAAGCGGCTTAGGTGTTATCGCAATATATTACACTTATCGCAAGTATACTGGCCTATGTTATTTTCTTATCAGAAATAGTTTTAAAATAAAATCAGTGTCTACCAAAATTGATTTCGTTTGAAAAAGAAAGAATTACAGATGAAGATAGATAGCTATTCTGAGAACCTTCGTAATACCCTGCGGCGTGTGTTGAGCTAGATAATATTATTAGACTTACCTAGAACTTGTTATACGTTAAAATTTACAGTTAACAGAACAGAAGAACTGATGAAAAGTAAATCTAGCTGTAAAGTAATTGTAAAATCGTGTGTTAGCAAATTAAATAATGCATGGTTTGACAAAGACGGTTTTACTTAGTCGCGTCTAACTATAAAACTACTAGCTGTCCCCCGCGACTTTGTTCGCGTGTTTTAGTTTCAACGCTTTTTCATTTTTGCAACATTTTCATTTATGCTCCGCTCTTATTGGTCGTAGCGTGATGTTATATAGCCTATAGCCTTCCCCAATAAACGGACTATCCAACACAAAAATAATTTTTCAATTCGAACCAGTAGTTCCTGAGATTAGCGCGTTCAAACAAACAAACGAACAAACAAACAAACAAACAAACAAACTCTTCAGCTTTATAATATTAGTATAGATTTACATTATTACAGCGTTATAACATAACAAGAAAGCTCAGGTAGGTTATTGATATAAATGAGTTTATAGAGAACACTACAGATTTATTGTTGGTCGCACGAGATACGTGTTGCTGTCATGGCGTAAAACTCTCCTTTGAACATAAAGTTGACTTACGATTTTTTATTATTACGATTTTTTTTTTTCGTCCATTTTGGATGTCATAATACATTTTGTTATTTACGTTGCTTTCGCATATTATATAATTGTATTTTTTTTAACATTGTGTATACCAATATATTACCCTTTTTTTAAGAGAGTAACCCATGGAGTTTCTTGCCGGTTCTTCTCCATAGGAGTGACATTTTGGAACCTCACAACTAGAGTCCTTAACAGTTTGAAAGTACTTGAAAAGGCCTACTCGAAATAAAAATATTTTGATTTGATTTGACTTTTTAGTCACCTAATCCAATTCCAATCAGCTGACTATTGATTTTGTATGGGAAGTCCGTTTTTTTTTCTCATATTTTAACCCATGTTCCTTGGAGAAAGTTGTTCAATTTCACGGGAACAGTCACCCTGAAAATTTTGGATGGTAAATAAAAGTCAACGTGTCATCTATAGCTTTTTTTTTTGTACAAATGAGTGTTTTACGCCGTTGTAGCAACACGTATCTCGTGCATATTTATAGCTAGCACACACATTTTCTGCACTATATCTTTCATCGACACATTAATCAAAACTCCATATTCCATCCTAATTTTCCACAATACATTTTAAATGTTTCCTTATATCGAGTGGAATTCGCTGACGCCCTGAGCTCGCGACCGAAACCGCGATCGACGCCGCGGGGAAAAGCAGTCTCTCTATATAATGTAATATAAATATTTACGCGGCGAGTCGACTGCGGAGGCCCGCGAAAGATATTTATCGTCGACGAAACTGTTGCTAGTAATAACGTTGTTGTTATAGTGGTAAATTGGGATTGCCGCTTGATAGTTTGAGAGCTGGAGTTCAATCGAGCGTACATCAACACACAATGCGAGAGAATCGCGAGCGTGCGTTCGTTTGTTTGTATTCGTTTTTATTGAACATTAGTAGGTACTACGGACACACTGGTCTTAATACACACTTATTAACACATTAGGTACTAGCTGTATCCCGCGACTTCGTCCGCGTGGATGTCAGTTATCGCGGCAAAAAGTATAGCCTATGTCATTTCTCAGGCTATAGACTATCAGTGTACCAAATTTCATTCAAATCGGTTCAGTAGTATTGGCGTGAAAGCGCGACAGACAGACGGAATTACTTTCGCATTTATAATATTAGTAAGGCTTAATAGCTGACCCGGCAAACCTTTTATAAATATGTCCAAAAAAATTTAATATCAATTTTGAATAGGGTCACACTTATTTATATAAATTAGGGCACAAAAAATAGTCTACGACCTATTCTCAGAACTACCAAATATACACAAAAAAAAACATGAAAATCGGTCAAGCTATTTCAGAGTAATTCGAAAACAAACAATGTGACACGAAGATTTTTATTATATATTAAAAGATAGACCTAATTCCTGTGTAAATATCAATCGTCAAATTTCAATTCTAATATAATTTTAGTGGTTATTATTAATAAACACGCGATCGAGGCGCGAGCTCTAATAGCACAGCATCGAACACAATATAAACCCTTCGAAACTACTTAATTCGTTGTTACAAACAAATTAAGCGGCGCGATTAAATTGTCGGCAACAAACTAATGACGGGGGCGCGCGAACGTGCGGCAAGAGACGCGGCGCGGCAGGAGACGCGGCGCGGCAAGCCGGGGACTAGCGAGTGTATTGCGGTTCAAATAAAAATTCGAAAAATCAATTACCATTAATTTGCTAGTACTGTAATTATCACCCAACTTTTTTTTATATAAATAACAGTTTTATAATATTATTACTAGCTATTGCTCGCGGTTGTCTAGCTTATATTATATTATTATATTAAAGTTATAGGTGTGTTCAAAACTATGCACAATGTAGGCTCAGCTTTACATCGCGAATGTATACTGCAATGGTGATATACTAGCCACACTACTAAGTTATTACCTATTAGCGTAGTTTTTAGGCAGTTTAATGATGCGATTTATGCGAACTCCGTGTTTCACTGTTAGTACTCACCATCTCATGGAGAATACCGGCATTCGATTTCCCACGTGTTCGCGTATTTATAGCAGTTTATTTTATTTTTAAAGATTGGTACTATTTTTGTTGGAACTGTAAAAGTTGTATTTGAATTACTTCAGAATGAAAACAAGGATCCCGATTTGCATTTGTTTTATTCTTTATTACTTACTGGCTAGTGCTACATTAAATCAGTGTTACCCATAGAGTAAACATAGACAAGCATAGAGCGTGCGTATCACTAGTTACTCCTAATGTCAAGCGTAAGCACATTTTTAGCTAAATATACTACGCTCGTTTACTGATTTATGTGATTTCCCGTGCGACGACAGACGTTTATGCGAAAATATCAATGATTCCGATATTATTACAGTAATATTAGGTATTGATATAGTTTTAATTAAATGGTTCGCTCTGTTTTGACGCTAATTTTACGATTTTACATGTTCATACTAGTGCCAACAGTTCATACGCGATACACGCGATCTATAGTTTACTTATTTATTCCTCTAAGGTGTTATTAATCTCAACACCTTAACATTAGATAATAGTTAGAAAGACTGACTTGAGTACACGTGCGACATCTGCCGGGGATACCTTTAAACGTAATTTAATAACACCAACATAATATGTCACAGCTTAAGTTATCCTGTAATTAATTCATACGCGTGATAATTTTAATATAATGATAATATTTCACAAGCCTAGACGCTCGGCAGTGCGTCAGCCATGTTCGGTAAATATTTGAGCGATAGGTGCACCTGCAGTGTGTTTTTCAACAATTAAAAACCATGAGTAAAAAACCGGTCAAGTGCGAGTCGGACTCGCGCACGAAGGGTTCGGTACCATTATGTATTAAAACGGCAAAAAAATCATGTTTGTTGTAAGTGAGCCCCCCTTAAAAAATTGTTTTATTTTAATTTATTTGTAAAGTGAGCTGTTGCCGTTATCAATATCGAGCAAAAACGAGCAAAAATATTACGTTTGTTTTATGGGAGCCCCCATATTATTATATTCTGTTTTTTAGTATTTTTCTTATAGTGGCAATAGAAATACATCATCTGTGAAATTTTCAACTACCTACCTTTAGATAGATAGCCTGGTGACAGACGTACGGACAGCCGGGTCCCGTTTTACCCTTTGCGTACGGAACCCTAAAAAACGATTACGCCTACACAATGTATAATTAAAACTCAATTGCTATTCATTTAGACTTTAATATAAATCGATTCGCTTCGAAAACTAAGTACCGCACGAGTATGTACAGTCAGTCGGTTCGAGTTTAAACTAACAAACACATCGACCGACTACAACCAGGAGTAATCACCGTTTCATTACCACCAGATACGGTCGCGGTATTTTAATTCCACTTCCACTTCGCTACGGAACAATTAATTAAGCCGCGGTATTCGGCGCGCAATGTATACGGTGCACGCACGACACTCGCGTGTTTATCGACACTTCATTCGAGACCGACGATGTATAGGTACCGTTAAAGACAAACTGATTAACAGGGGCATTAGTAATGAAGTCTGATGAATGATTACTAGTTTATTTTGAGTCCGCGACTGTGGCGCTCAGAACCTCAAACGGCGGAAATATAAAAACCTTGTTGGATGTTTTATATTCGAGCCGTTTGGGGTTGAAACCCACAAACTGTCGCGCTTTCACGCCAAAACTACTGAACCGATTTAAATTAAATTTGGTACACAGATAGTCTAGAGCCTGAGAAAGGACATAGGTTACTTTTTGCCGCGTCCATGCGGACGGTGCCGCGGAAAACAGCTTGTAAATAATAAATGTATCGATGTAGATTATGTTGAGCTTGGATAAAATTCTTATCTTTAAAACTCTTGATATAAGATAGCACAGGTCTTATATTACATTAGAACAGTCTTCGAGGACTCTTGAGAACTATGTGCCTACTTTAGATCGTCGTGAAAGTAGGTCGGAAAGCAATATCTTGTATGTATTAGTATCTTAAAGGTAAAGTTAAAAGATTTTAATATAGATAGGGATTAGAAAGCGACACTGTACTTACACAAAGATTCAATCGCTTGGGTTTTATTAAAATTTATATCAGTTATAAAATGATTACTATAACTTTATTGAAATTATTAAATAATAATTTAATTAATAGGCATTACTACAGCACTATTAATACAGCTCAACTACTCTTTGTTCATATTATGAGCTTTATTTAATGATCCATTTTTCAAGCTTTTAAATAACTTGCAATGTATTTTTGTTCGGGTCAAACCTTGCAAGCTAAATTAGAACCACTTCTAGACATCCAATTGAGATGAAATTTTGCATACTTATAGAAGTTCGGTGGCAATACAATATTATGGTACTTTCAAGCGGGTTTGATGGATCCGGAAGGTCTCCATAGAAACTCCGTAACGAAACGACGCAATCTCATCGTGTTTAAGCTTGTTTGATTTGTCTTCACTAGTATTGTGATCCTAGCTGATTTAAAAGCTTGTGAATAGAAATTCATTAAAAACAAAAAACAGTTTTCTTTTCATACCATCCATATCACGTTTTCATTACATTGATGATACCAAACACGCAACAGGATAGATGTTTACCTGGCCAGTAGGTTAACATTGATTTACGTTCAGTGCATACATTGATGGATAGCAAATACTACGCTGATCGATATATTGCTCGCTAACTACGTTATACAAATATGTCAGTACCGATCAATATAAAATTTCATCCATACCCATACTAATATATAAATGCGAAAGGAACTCTGCCTGTCTGTATGTCGCGCTTTAACACCAAAACTGCCAAACAGATTTAAATGAAATTTGGTACACATGTAGTCTAGACTTCTAGAGTCTGAGAAACGACATAGGCTACTTTTTGCCGTGATAACCGACTTCCACGCAGGCGGAGCCGCGGGAAACGGCTAGTAAATTTAAAAGCCCAAATCGTTAAAAAAGTAAAACTTTTCATGTGACCAAAGGTATGTAAATTTTCAGCACTATTCCGTTTTGGACCGCTCTTCCGTCGCGACGAGCGCGCCTTTTAAGCGAGTTTTGTTAAGTTTATTTGTTAGTTCAGATAGTAACATGCTGTTAGATATACGAATTATTATCCGAACTATAGTCCTACACACACTCTTTGTACCGTAACTTACCAAATTAAGGATGTAGTATTGAGCATTTTGATCATATTTCTTTTGCTTTGGATACGGTAAGTACCCTGCTAAACAAATGCTTGTATTCCCCTAACTAACTAAATATACACGTCCAGATCGACCTTCTATTTTTGCTTTTTTTATGCATTATTATAACTCAAGTTTAATTTTTCCTAATACTTCGTTATCGTACTCAAGTTTATTAACCTCTGGCTTATATTCGATATACCCAATGGCTTTTTAAGCGCTTAAAAAAAAATAGACGTAGTAAACGCTGAGGCTACCTCAGCAATTTCCCCAGTAGAGGCCTTAGTCGCACGCGATGGTTTGTTGGTGGGTTTTGACAGCTCGCCAGTGGCGCCAACTGGTGAGCGCAATGACGGTAGCGCTCATTCTTTATTAACTATGGCTAATATAATAATACCAGCCTATAAATGTCCCACTGCAAGGAACGAGCATTGATCACCACGCTTGCTCATTGCGGGTTGGCGATGGCGGATAGTTAGAATCCAGGTTTCCTCGCGATGTTATCTTTCACCGATTGTCAATGATATCTAAGAATAATTAAGAAATTACGTATAACTTTGAAAATGTCACATTGGTACTTGCCTGTAATGTGTTCTAACCTGCAATCTTGTGCACACAAATCCACCACTAGGCCACCACGACTTTCTTACACTCCTTCATTATCTTGGTCGACGGCATACTCAGTTACTCTTTAAGTGTTGTCAGTGAAGGTGTATGGAGTGGTACTTACATGTAGGTTATCGAACCGGTTGGAGCTGAAGAGCCCCTGCATCGGCGCGGGGCAGGCGCGCATGCAGCGGCCCCACCAGCCGGGCTCCGCCGCCGGGTCCACCAGCACGCCGCCGACGCCGGCCGCGCCCTCCGTCTGCCCTTCTGTAGACAAGCAAGAAAAGAAAAATACTTGAATTAAATACGAAAGGAACAAACACATTGGTACCTCGGCAAGATTTTCATGAGAAAAAAAGAACATCAGGTTAAAATACTATAATAAAAAAAAAAACGGTAGCTAAGACGCCAAGGCTGTCGAAGACTTCAAAAATAATATTGGAGTAGAGGAGAGCATAGAAATACACCTTTGAAAAAGTGTTACACGTTGTTAGATTTATTCTTAGAGTATACATAGACAAGCATAGAGTGTGCGCATCACTGGTAGCCCGTTGTACCGACAACTTGAATTAAATATCAAAGAAAAAAAAAATTGCATAAATATTACAATTGCATAAGTTAATAAAAAATGCTATGCAATACATAAAACTTACCAACACTCTATACCTAATGATAAAAGGTTTTTAAAATAAACTACACAAACACCGCGGCAGTCCCCGAGTGCCACACGTATTATTTTATTTTTTATTATGTAGGTTAAATTGTAGCCTGTTTAACAAAAACAAAAGAAAACTTTAATTTACACTTGAAACTATTATATAATTTGCAATGTTTTTGAAATAACGTCTAAATGATGCGATTATTAAACAACAACGACGTTACATCATCCATAACATACCTATTGTTTTAATACGCGTATTGTTATGTTTGTTATTAAATACAAGAAAACAAACCTTTGAGTTGTTGTTTGGTTATACACGGTAATTGTTTTTCCCCGTCGGCTGCGAGTAAAACAGGGTATATATTCACACAACATAACCGAATTTCACATTTTATTTAAACGTAATTATTTGAATTAAAATCTATCTATACTAATATTATAAAGCTGAAGAGTTTTTTTGTTTGAACGCGCTAATCTCTGGAACTACTGGTTCAAAGAGATTTTTTTTATGTGTTGTATAGTCCAATTATCGAGGAAGGCCTTTAGGCTATATAACAAACATCACGCTGAGACCAATAGGATCGAAGAATCAGTGGAAAATGTAGAAAAAACGGGGAAAATGATTCTTTTTTGAGAGCTTCCGTTGCGTGCGCTGCGTTAACCGACTAAGTTAACGTTACGCGGACAAAGTCGCGGTGGACAGCTAGTATTGAAATAAAACTAATTTGAACGAATTTTATGGCGGTTTGTATTTAGATTTTAGTTCCCGACGTTTCGACGCATTTGCAGGTGTCATGGTCACGGGCAGACTGAGGTAGTGTTCGTCTTACACGACAGTTGATGTTGCTCGTTCTACCTACATATTTTAACTAATTATTTGTTGTTCGACTTACGCAATATGAGTTCAAAAACCTTAAAAACTATATTCAACTAGCTGACCCGGTGAACTTCGTACCGCCTAACAGTCGATTCCATAACGTATTTTTTAATTTTTTTAAATTTTTCTCTCCGTTAGAATCATCCTCGTACTTCAAGGAATATTCAAAAAAAAATAATTAGCAAAATCGGTTCAGCTGCTCTCGAGATTTGCGCTTAGCAACTCATTCAGCGATTCATTTTTATGTTATAGATTTAATAAAAGACGTTTTGTATTATTTTTTTTATATTTTTCATTTAATTTTTTCGAAAACATTAAAAATATACAGTTTTATCTTCGTTTAGATTCAGCGACTGTCACTCGTAGCAGCAGGACAGCGAAAAATTCGATTTGTCAATAACAGAGAACAATGCGAACATTTCAGTTCGATGGCTCCTCAATCCCCACAAACGAGAATGCCCCGTCCTTATGCATATTAAATCAAAGCAAATATTTTTGTTTCATTGTTTCGTACGCGGCAATCCTTCCTACATCCCGTATCGATTTCCGGACTTACTTCCGACAGTTTATCTTTCGATCGAAATGTTTAACGATACACTTTACATACGCTATTTGTTTCAATATTTATTTTCAAAAATAATTATGTACCAATTCATGATCAATCCGAAAAGGTTTTAAATGAAATTATGGATATTTATGAAAAACAAAAAAAAAAGACAGCTTGTAGAATAACTTTCGTGAGGAATATTCATAATTATTTAAAACAAAACGGTACACTAACGTATATTCTCTGGATCGCACGACTAGTTTCAGACTGAATAGGAGTCTCTAATCATGAGCTGACGCGGCGGCGATGGTGTCGCGAGTCGAACTCATTTCTTATCACCTATTGAGTCTGAAACTAGTCGGGCGATCGCGAGAATATACGTAAGTGAATCATTTTGTTTTAAATAAAAAAGAAAGTACTTATTTTAAACACGTGCAAACGTTAAATTGGTAGCCATTTATATTTTATTTTATTGATTAATGTTTGTGTATAACTTAGCCTAGTGTTACACCACATGATTAAAAACATGATTTTACAATTAAAATCTTAGGTTATGCTATAAATTAAGAAAGTTAATTTTAAGAGATTTTTTTGTTTTAAATCTAAGTAAATTCTACTATCGCAACCGATTTAGAGTATTTAGGTATTGAAACATCAGACATCAAATTACTCCAAAAAAGTGTTTCTTTACATTCGATGCAAACTCGTCATCGCGTTACGAACGTCCAGCAAACTCGCGTTGACCGATAGTTTCGCCCTAGTTAATGTTTGTTGGAGAAACAAGTGGAGAACATTAACTCACAAATGATCGTCAGTTTTTGTGGAAAAGTTGCGAGTTAATTGTTGTAGCATTAGTAATGCCGCGTGTTTCGTGTGCTAGAGTGTTGTGTGTGTGACTGTCTAACAAAAAGTATTTATTTGTTAAAAAAAAACTTCATGTAATTATTTTTTTTTGTAAATAAATGTGGACAATATAACATGCATTGCTCTGAACCCGAAGTAAGTAGCTAAAGCACTTGTGTTATGTAATTCAGAGGCAACGAAGGTACCACAGACACCCAGACCCGAGACAATGTAGAAAAGTGGTTTTCTACATTGACCCGGCCGGGGATCGAACCCGAAACCTCAGAGCTGGCGGTACGTTGAAAACCGGTGTGTACGGTACTCTACCACGGCAGTCGTCTTAATTAATTGATTATTAGTTTATTGTTTCTTTAAGTTTCGTTCCAAGTTACATTCTACGGTCTTTCTGAAATGTCAAAACGGGCCTTTTATTTTTTGACAATTTTTATAACACTAATAGGCAAGTGACTAAATATTTGCTATCCTTCGTCATATGTATTAAAGTGTATCTATTATGTGATTATTAATTCTAGGACTCTCCCAGTTTCTTAGATTTACAAATCATTTAGTACGTCTAGACTTAAAACCTGTGGTTTTATAGATTTATTAATGAAATCTAGCTCTAAATAAGTCTCAAGCGCGGATCGAACCCGGAACACGGTGCACACAGCAGCTATTTAAAAATGACCTTTACTGAGAGATAAAGTGCTATGCTATCGTTGTGTGCGATGCGATCAACTTGTAAGAATGGTACATATTACTGAGTGAACTACACGAAGGGAGCGGGTATGAGAGGTCACGAAACCGGCTCAGTCGCCTCGCCTCGCCTCTTAATAGACAACAAAACGTCTCTTTGATCTCGGCCTATTGCCGCTCTCGTCACTAACACAAGGCAGCTCGTCTGCTGTAATTGTCTCCGTATCGATTCGTCGCTTTACTGATCCGTTACGACTTTATTGTTTTATTTGCTATAATAAAGAGTGCGTTTGGTCTTTATTCTTAAACATTCAATGAAGCTATGAGATTTTTTGTACAGTTTCTCTAGGATAATTTATTAGGTATCATAAAATGCAATTTATACATAAAAGAGAACAGGACTGTGCTCTACATTATTGCAACGGAAAAATCTACTTATATTTAAATGCAACGCGGAAACTGCTTGACGTTATAGGAAGCCCTAGGAAGCCTACTAAGCTTGAATACAAAATCCCGTTCCGATATAAAAGCGGCCGAGGTCCCCAGCGTCCGTGTCCGCCCCGCGCGCAATATCCGTTCGCTCGGCTATTGTTTACATTGCTACGTCACGCGATAACCGTTTAACTGGCAACTTGTGGAACAATACGGTTACGTAAGTTGGAACAAAAACAAATTTACTACACACGTTATTATAAAACTTCGGGTGGAGGAAAATCACACTCGTAATTTTGATTTTATCTCTTGGGGGTGAAAGTATTAAGGTTAATTTATAGACAAAAAGCATTGCAAAATGTTTCTATGTTAAATAGATATTCTGTTTATCAAATTTTAGTAGCAGCAGGGATTACTTACATAGCTCAGTTTTTTTGAAGTATGCTTTCTTCACGTACGCTTGTTTTGGAGAGTAAGCTGGTGAATGCTTGACAAGAGCGATACGAAAAGTGTGATCTCGCGAGAGGCAGATATAATTAGTGAAGATAGAAAGAGAGAGAGAGAGAGAGAGTTACGTTTCGTATATTACTGTAGGGGCAAGAGAGAGACTTGAGCTCACATTTTTTATCTTTTCCTTCATAGCGTTTCGTATATAAAGGAGTTTTACTTGAGTCATGTGGTCTATCTTTTTTTTTTCTATTTTTTCAAAATTGACACTTTATAAAGTTGACATGACAAGTATCATATAATCGAATCCTACTAGATCGATAGTAACCAACTAATTGATAGGGCAACCACACACTACAAACATTTCCCTCTTGCGGCGAGCGATCTCGTGAACTAGGGCGAGTTCATTACACACTGGAAAACTATTCAAAGCGTTGAATACTAAACCGACACAAAACGTTGGCAACAAAGCTTCAAGTCAGATAGCGTCCCACGAACTTTGCTCTCGACGGACAGTCGGTGGGAACTGTGCAGATCCTACAGTTAACGGTGCTTGAATAATCAATGATGACGTCAAAGTGACCAGCGAATCCCGGACGGCAATTGAAGTGTTCTCAATACAATATGCTAAGTTTCACTGACAGAGTTCCAAAATACACTGCTTCATAAATTTGACTATAGTTACTGTATATTAGGTACTAGCTGTTTCCCGCGGCTCCGACCGCGTGGATGTCGAATATTGCGGCAAAAAGTAGCTTATGTCATTTCTTTGGCTCTAGACTGTCTGTGTACCAAATTTCATTTAAATCGGTTCAGTAGTTTTGGCGTGAAAGCGCGACAGACAGACAGAGTTACTTTTGCATTTATAATATTACGGATTATACTGAGAGAAGTAAGGTAGTAATAATGATATAATAATAATATATCTTTGGACTCTCAAACATGGCCATCTGATCCCAAACTAGGCAGATCCTGTATTATAGAACCATACAACTGATAAACATACTTTGGTATATATTTATAAATAAATACATATTTTTATAAATAAATTACACCGAAAAACCGTATAAATGATCATGCTTATCAGACAAAGATTTGTTCTGGGTGGGTATCGAACCCACGACCTCCGGTTTAGCAGTCACGGTCACTAACCGATAGACCAACAGGACAGTAATAATATAACCAATCAAAGCGAGATTTGACAACGAGAATAAACACTGTCTGACCCTACAAGATTCTGGTCTATATATACCTACTTATCTATTGTCAGATTTATGCGTTACTTTCTCAATGCTCATCCATGAAAATATCCGTCTAAATTTTAGAGAAAAGGTAGAATAAAATTTGGCAAATATCTCACTAATAAAATCCCGACCAATATACCTACACTTGCGATTGCTAAATATCTATGGTAAGTCAGCGCACGAGGAACGTCTTCCCCTGTGTGCGAAGCCGTCAGTCCTCATCAGGTCCATCCCTTTATCATTATCCGCCATTAAGGTACATCTCACAGATTTTTTTTCCTCGAATTGATTCTTACCGAGACGCTGTCCTTACTGAATCCCTCCGTATAGATAACAGTGACAGCCCTAAAACACCCCATAATAAGCCTATTAGGGTTGCCGAGATCATCTTTTGTTTTACATTTGTTTTTCTTAAAAGCAGAGTTGTTTTGTTTTTCACAATGGATTTAAATGTATGTCAAGAAATATAATAATAAAGTGGCGTGACTATTGCGTCTGTCTGCATAGGATGCTGTAAAAACATTCGGGTTCATAAAAAGCGGGGAGAGTTTTTACTTACTTAATACAAACTTGTCTAAGTTATGATTAATTATGGGTTCAGAGCTTATATATAGAAAAAATAGAATTGATTCTCTTTTTAGTGAAAAAAAATTATCAAATACTTTGCCGAGCATGCTTTAGCGAACCCGCGGCTCCGGCAAAGGCAAGGACGGGACCAGGGTGTTTTTAGTCGGTGCAAATCCGACATATCCCCACGTCGTGCCCTCGGCGTGGATTGAAATTGGATTTGTTTTACACCCAAAAAAAAAAGGTGTCGACTTCGCAAGATGCACACAGAATAGTGTCAAGTATTTTCGTGCTCAAGCGCTTCCGTAATACCGATCTTAACTAATAATCCCCGACTTCCCGAGCACCGGGAGCAAGCGACGCGAGTCAAAAACAAGCACATAAATATTCACACATTTCCGTGCACTGGAACCGCGAACATGCATTTTAAATGTTGCTATCACGATCCGTGCGCGAATAAATTTGACGTATACGTGAATTTTCCAAAGAGAAAAGTGGAATTCGATTCTGAGAAGCTTTTCGCAGACACTAACAAGCATCTGGAGATGGCCTGACGTAGAGTAGGCGGACTGCTTTTATTTCTGACTCCTGCCAGAACTGAGCTATTGTTGCATTACAATACATTCGTCGTTTCATTGAGAAAGAACATCACTTGTTTCAGAACTATATAAGATTTGTAAGTTTTAACTATAAAATATTTTGATAAATATGTATACTTGGAGATGCGCGGCATGCCACTACAGTATATCCGATTTGTCATCGTCCCATTCAATATAGAAGAGATGTGATTATGGAAAAATCTGCCAAGTGCGAGTCGGACTCGCGCACGAAGGGTTCCGTACCGACTAGGTAAAATATTTTGTGAATATTTCAAGCGTTTATCTGGTGCCGATTTTAATAACGGGCAAAAAGCGGCAAAAATATCTTGTTGTTTGAGAGCCCCCCCCCCCCCTAAAAACTTTTTTATTTTAATTATATTATTTATTATTAAAGTAAATATACAATTAAGTATTTTGTGAACATTTCAAGTGCCTACCTGTTGCCATTATTGATATCGAGCTAAAAAGGGCACAAAAAAACCGCGTTTGTTGTACATATTTAAGGAGAGCTTAAATTTTTTTTTTTTGGTCTTATAGCGACATCAGAAATACATAATTTCAACTGTCTTACGGTTCTTGAGATACAGCCTAGTGACGGACAGACGGACGGACGGACAGACAGTGAAGTCTTAGTAATGGGGTCCCGTTTTTACCCTTTTGGTTCCGGATCCCTAAAAAGGTCAACATGAATTTAAACATGCAACTGAAAAGTTAGATCTATATTATTTTCCGAACGTAATTATATTATAACCTCACCGCATCTTTCTTTATCACCTGCCTACAGAGGTGAGTACAAATACGTACATAAAATAGAACAGCAACGATCCTCGTGCCCCACGTCGGGTGCCAACAGGACGCCCTGAAAGGGGCCAGCTCGTAACACGACAATCAAGCCACCAGTTTTACTGCTCCCACCCTAAATAAAATTAGGTAAACGAGCCTCTTCAAGTTTTACTCGTCAATAAAAAGAGTTTTGTATCTCTGCGATGATTCGCCCGGGTACGAACGAACGACACATGTTATTTGATCATGTTGGACGTTTCTGACGTGAAGGTAGCGGGTCGGACTGGCCGGGGGCAAACGGGATTTGAACTCGCGGTGATCCGGGATAAAAGTGACGTCGTGTCAACATCATGTTGCCCCGTTTTTGGTGAGGGATGAAATCTGCAGACAGTTTTGGCATTTGATTCATTGATTTTGATAGAAGAAAAAATAATCCAGAATAAGCTGCCCTAAGCGTGTGACTGGGGAGTTATAACGTAGTTTCCTCATCTCTGGTGAATTAAATAAATAAAGAATATCTTTGGACATTATATTTTGCAACTACATATAATAATGTAAAAATTATGTTTTTATTAGGTACCGTTTTGAATCTGTGACATTTTTAATCCTACTAATATTATAAATGCGAAATTAACTGTCTGTCTGATTATTAGAATATTATTTTTTCAATATTCTATAGCCTATGATAATCTGGAATTAAGTAGCATTCAAATGATAAAAAAATTTATGAAATCGGCCCAATCGTTTTTGAGTTTATTTGTTACACATGCATAAAAATCTTTCCTCATTTTTTTTTAAGTTTACTTGCTGTAATTCACATTACTAGCAATCTTGACCCCTCCAACTAAGCTAAATAATATGCTTGTGTCCATCCTAACCATTACGCTATTGCCGCTTCATAATATTAATATTTTTCTTTTTCTTTTTGTCTTATTAAATGCCTGTATACTGCGTAACTAATTAAAAACTTTATAGAGAATACGAATTTGTCAAATAATAAAACCTTCTTCATAAATAAATTGTACAGTGCAGTTGTATGCGTCGGTTGCTAACCGATCGTACATATAATAATAGAGCGTTCGTACTGGAAACTAATTAATTTATGGTGATACGTAATACGATGTCCGATTGCGTTTACGAAATTGACATTCATTTGTTTATGGTTACAAACTGCATTTATTATGGTTTGACGTGTTATTGGTTGAAAAACATTTTCTATGATATATTTTAAAACTAGCTGTGCCTGCGTTTTTGCTCCCTTCAACTAACTACCTTCCTACCTACCCTACTTACCCTACTAAACCTACCCACCAAATTCCTCATACAGTTACAAACTTTTCGAAATATGATGTTATATGTTGATAATTTTTTACTTTCTTCCATACAAACCTTGTCATGACAATAGCAAAGCCAAAATAAAGAATTATCCGATTTGGTGCAGTACTTAGGAAGTTATGAGCGTACATACATTTTAATGATTCATTTTTATATACTCAGGCAGATAGAAAATAATTAGTAATTAGAAGTTTAGTATTGGATTTTATCTTATTCGTTTTGTGTAGTCATATTTAGTAGGAAATTTTGAGGTGGTACAATGTATCATGCATGTATAATATACCCAACTCTTCCCTAACATCTAGTTATACCATAAATCTGCCTACATTGTCCCAAATAAGCAACACGTTCGTCTAAAGAATATAAACCGAACACAATCTCTATTTGCTTCGGAACGAGAGGGAAGCGAAGAATCTCGATCCTAACAAAACTCGATCACAAATCACTCGGGTCGAGTAAACATCGGAATAATATTCATAGCGTCACGCGACCGGCTTACCTACGAATAGGTACATATTTTGTTTCTTGTATAAAAGGGATTTCCTTACATCTTGTTATCTTATTTTTGTATTATATTATTCGAGTTATTTCGAATTCTGTGAATGTTTAACATGGATGATCTCTATGACTGTTTTGGCGAAGAAACAGAATAGCTTGTTCTAGCGAGCTAAGCTAGATTGCGATTATAAAATAAATCACATCAAAAACTGTCCATTCATTTGAAGCAAGACGTTTCAAATGATGTCTATTTGGTGCATTCGTTTCATTTTTGTCGTTCAACAAAAAAATATTGTTAGGAGTGTTTTGAGTTTGACGCGCGTATTTGAATGTGGTACCGTAGCTCCCAAACGAATGGAATGATTTAATGTGTTTTTTTTTTTATTATAACTATCTAGCTTAGCTAGCTAGAACAAGCTATTCTGTTACAATAAGACATATTTTGCCAAAAATTTCATCATTAGTTAATATGATATTTTTATATTTATTTAGCGTGTGTGCTTTCTCAGGCTCTAGACTATCTGTGTACGAAATTACATTGAAATCGGTTGTCTAATTTTGGCGTAAAAGCGCGACAGACAGACAGAGTTACTATCGATTATATTTATAATATTAGGAAGGAATATGTCCAAATAGAATTTTCATGATAGAAATAAATCATATTTTATGCCCTTAGAGGTACACAAAAGATAGATAAGTTATTGTTCAACACACATGTAACAAGTGAGCCACCCCATTTGTAGATCTGCGACACTTATCGGTATAATACTCCACTTAAATTCACTTACGACTCATAATCCGAAGTTCAGCGATAAAGCCGAGTTCACACGGCTCGACATGCGACCTCGTTAAACGCATCTCCCGCTCGTAAAAGCGGCGCGATATCGTAAATACGCGATAAACGCACTTCAGAACGCGCGATGTTTGTGACGCGGAATAAAGTTGACGCGAAAGTTGGAATTAGGAACTTGACTCGAATGAAATAGACTGACTAGATTCGTGTAAACTACGATGAATGTCGTAGAATCCGCGGTACTGAATAAATGTTTTTTTTTGTATCTCTATAAACTGTTGAATTATATAATTTTATTTATGCAAAAAATAATCTATTTATATATTATTTAAATATTATTTTATGTAAAAAGGTTGAATCATATTTTTCAAATATAGTATTCATTCTCTTTTTTATTTGGTTCAAAACGTCATATTTTTATTTTTACAAAATGTCTCCTTTCTGAGTTACGTTCTCCTGGTAAAAACGGACATCTGTAGTAATTAAAGCTAAATATAAAGATAAAATCTATCGAAAATGCATTATTAAATTTATTAATATTTTCATATATTGTTTTAGTTAACAAGTTTAGAAAAAAAGCCATATCTTCATGTCCTTTTTGTAGTATTCCTTTCTGAAAAGCCAGTAGTCGAGTAAACGAGAGCAAAACTTTCAAAAGGCTAAACTTCAAGATTACATAATTAGTCGAAACGACATCGAAGCTAAATATTTAAAGTAGTTGCAAACTGTAGCGCTAGAGTTCCGTCGTCCCGCTCCGTCGCGCGGGGCTTAGTCAAGAGCGTGACAACGCATTAGTGTCAGCGCGGGACATTATTAGTTTCAGCCGAGAAAGTGTGCCATCGAACAACTACTTAAAGGTCAACATGAAGTGTTAAAGCCGTAGTGCCATTATAGACGAGTTCCCATCTCTCTAAAGTTAAAATCTTCTGTCTATAATACCAGCCTATAAATGTCCCACTGCTGGGCACAGACCTCTTCTCATATAGAGAAGGCGCGAGCATTGATCACCACGCTTGCACATTGCGGGTTGGCGATTTCAGATTCCAATTTTTGAATCCATGTTTCCTCACGATGTTACCCTTCACCGATTGTCAAAGATGTCTAAGAATAATTAAGAAGGTACATATAACTTTGAAAAAGTCACATTGGTACTTGCCTGTAATGGGTTCGAACTAGCAATCTTGTGCACACAAATTTCAAACCGTTTATTGAACCACTAGGCCAGAAAATCTTCTGTCTATAACTATCTAAACGTTAATATTATATAACGTCTTAATCGGGGTCATGTCTTGAGGATTCAATGCACAAAGAAATCTCTCGTCCCAGCATCTCAAGTTCATCGTCTATAGAAGAAGCTGTACTCAAGCCTCTATGAAAAACTCATTTTGTGCAGGATCTAAGAGCAGCTTAATCTATGGTACAATGGAAGACTTAAGATGCACTTATAATAGTTTCTTTCATAAGAAGGAATAGGGGCAAAATTAATATAAAATTGGCGATAATAATAAAAGACTTGTAGGACTTCAGTCAAGATTCTCATCCACAGAATAGATTATAAAAAAGCCGGACAAGTGCGAGTCTGACTCGTGAGCCGAGGGATTCGTATAATTTTTGCTAATCGTTAATCCCCCAAAAACAAACTTAACTTTGCATGTATGTATGACATGGTCAAATATCCAACTGCAAATTTAAGTAGGTATGTATTCGCAAATTAATATTGAGAATTTTTATGTTACTTTAAATTATACCAACATCTTTATTTGAAGATTTATGTTTAGAACAGATGTACAAAGACTCCTTACGGGTTATACTGTAATCTATAGGCAATATTCTATTTTCTGAAAAAATAAAATCCTTCTGAAAATTTTAGTACCTTTAGTTTCAGAAAATAGTAAATTTTCGGCAATTCTCTAACTTGAAAACTCTTTACAATAAAATAGAATAAATAATATTTTATGATAATATGCTCATAACACCCCTTTTATTTATGAACTTTTAAACTATTACGCTGCATGTTTATAATACTATTCTAATAAAACGGGAATTAGCAGTCTGCTAGCGACCACGGCCGGTGTAACCTGGTCGAAACGTCAAGCGTAAAAGTATTTATAAATGTTCGCGCTAATTCCCGTTTTATTAAAAAAAAACCCTTTTATTTGATATGTCACGCAATATACGTATTTTTTAGAACAACCTATACTAAGCCTCCGCTATTGTCCGTCGATGTGTCTGGTAGCAGGCGGTATTTTCATCAGGAATATATTCGATCGGTCCTTTCGTTTCGGAGCAAATTGGTTGTGACAGATAAACTTACAGACACACGAGCGATCCTATAAGGGTTCAGTATTTACCTATTGAGGTACGGAACAATAAAAATAGTTAGCGTTTAATTAACATAAAACTCAGTTAATTACTTAAATCAAATCAGATTGTTTTTAAAATATATAGAAACTTAAAAATTTTACCAAACTGACATTAACGATTATTTCGATTGACCTGTTGGTCTAGTGGTTAGTGATCCTGACTTTTTAAACCGGAGGTCGAGGGTTCGATTACCACCCAGGACAAATCTTTGTGTGATGAGCATGATCATTTGATCTGTGTCTGGGTGTAGTTTATCTATAATTTATGTTTGTATTTAGAAGTATATAAGTATGATTATCTGTTGTCTGGTTGCCGTAATACAGGCTATGCGTAGTTTGGGAAGATGACAGTGTGTGAGGTGTCCCAAGATATTATTATATTGTATATTATATTGTCACTTTAAAATGCAACACTACACTAACTTCATGCTCAAACCTATTTCCGCGTCAATGATTAGAGTTTAACTCAATTAAAGCCGAACCCTATTCCTCTCGAAATGCATAACCAAAACAAAAGAGAGCTCAGAATCAGAACATGAAAAATTCGCCGAAGCTTTTTTCGGAGTCTGGACGTCAAAGCAATTACTACTGATGTCTGCAAAGGTATGAATCGAATCCGCCTAAAAATCCTGCAAAGGGATCTGTCACACTTGTTATTACATCCCTAGTTGTTGCAGACATAGAGTGGGGTTTTAACTAATTAGGATTTGCGAGCCAGCTATTATTTGCCTCACGGAACGCCATTTAGAAGAGTGCAGTGCACTTTAACTGACAAGCGCATCGAAGTACTATTATTAAAAGGGTACCGTCCAACTTCCCCCTCAAAACATGTTTGAACAAAATTAAACCGGCACTAATTCTTGCGTCATTCATTTTTGTTTATTGAGTCATTTATGAAAGCACACAAAATAATAATAATTTCTTACTACTTTATACTAACTTTTGCCCGCAACTTCATCCGTGTAGTTAGTTAGTTATTATTAAAATCCCGCCACTAGAGAAGGATCACATATCATAAATATCCTTTATCCCCCGATCGAGACGTTCAAACAAAAACGTTCAAACGTCATTACCAATTAACTATAATAAAAAGTCTATAGTAGAGCTAATTTTAAAAATCGATTCGAGCTTAATAAATACCCGGGAATCCCACCATCCCGACATCCCGGACACCTTCGTAACAGACGTTCTGAAAGGACATTCACGACTAATAGTTTGAATTGAGGCTTATTGCTGTTAGTCGGCTTACGCGAACAACCCCCACCCCCACCACCCCACCCCCTACCACTCGCTCCTCGTTTCTCCCCGCCGGCTTACACGTACACCGGTGGCATAAAATGCACTTCACGGGACGCTCGCTTCGAAAGAGTTCTGGAACCTTCCGTGCATACGGAAAGTAAGAAAGGCTTATAAGTCGGGACAGTAAGCAGCGTGTTTAGTTGACAGCAAGTTACTTGCACTCAAGTGCAAAGGACATCGTACTGTATAGAAAGGCGTTAAATACTAAAGTAAACGCCATAAGAGGGTATGCTAACCTACTTATAAAATGTAGGACTTGTTGAATTTATCACAAAATAAGTTTTTATTAAAAATGCATTTTAACACTTTTGAAATCAGCTAGGTTCAAAGTAATAGTGAAAACAAATCAAACAAGCCCGAATACGATGGGATTTTGTCCACCAGATAGATAAAAAGATAGATAAAAAAAAATCTTTTATCAAATTAATGAAAAATTACAAATGTAAAGCGCTTTAAAGTTCTGGACTGGATGCTTGTGACGTCACGTGTGGGTAAAAATTATAGTGACAAGTAACGTCACGCGACATTTCCATTCACTGCATCTTCCTCATCGTTTGCTTAGTTAAAAAAAAAAGAAAAAATACGTGTCAATATTTTTTTAATATCTATGTGACATGTAAATAAAAAAAATAGTAGTCTGCTGTCCTATTGGTCAATCATAGACGGCAAAGTATTGCAACTCGCACAATATTTCTCGCGCCATCTAAATACGCCTTTATCGATTAAAGTCAGAATTGAGACGTATAAACTTTGTGAACTCAACAGAAAGTCTCGGATACACCGGAGTGACCTGAGACAGCTCAGATTGAGTTCGAAGATGACAAATGC
Organism: Diachrysia chrysitis; assembly: GCA_932294365.1. Lineage (NCBI taxonomy): Eukaryota > Metazoa > Arthropoda > Insecta > Lepidoptera > Noctuidae > Diachrysia > Diachrysia chrysitis. The sequence continues at coordinate 295,602 of OW028641.1, forward strand.
TAGTCGATCTATCATTGTTCACCTCGAACGAGTTTGGACGTGTCATCAGAGGTAATGGCGGCTAAAACTCACACGTTATGATTTATGTGACTGATGGTTCATTTGTTATTATTGTATTTATAGAGATTTGGTCATTTTTTAAATTTCATTTTACGGCGTTTTGGTTACGACTGAATAAATGCGATTTGCAGATCCTAACTAATATTACAAATGCGAAAGTAACTCTGTCTGTCTGTCTGTCACGCTTTCACGACTAAACTACTGAACCGATTTAAATGAAATTTCATAGTCAGATAGTCTAGAGCCTGAGAAAGGACAAAGGCTACTTTCTGCCGCGATAACCGACATGCACGCGGGCGAAACCTCGGGAAACAGCTAGTAATCCATTAAATTATTACAACCAAGGACAAAAACAAAATGGCTTAAAGATTTTTTTAGGAAGGTTTCTGCCGCTGTTATACACGTGGGGTTACTCTATCAGCTTTCACTGCTTCAACGGATAAAGCTCATGAGTCTGTAAATACACCACCAGCTAGATGGTTTAAAGACAAGAATTTGACTATATATCAACACAATGTCTCAATAAACACGACATGTAGGACATAAAATCAAACTATGTACAATAGTAAACAACCCAGAAAGATTTGTCTGCCTCTCCATTAATGAACGTGTATAAGATTTCATACTTAAAATTCGAAATTCACTCCTTATTTTTTTACAATTTTGTAGTTCTAACTAGATAATCAAGTTACTCTTCCACAAAAAAAAAATTGCACTAACAATGAATAAAACCTCTAAAAATCTCGAGTATAACATTTCCCATGTCAATAATACGGGAACGTAACAAAGCGTATTCTAAATAATAATATAAGTGTCACGTTTCTTTTTAATAGTATTAAGTTCTTTCAGGCCGTGATCGACGGTCCGCCGGTCGTATTGTGACGCGAGCCGGACCGGCACGGACCGCCGGACACGTGACAATACGAAACGACGCCTTTGTACGGACAACTCTTTTCAGAAATATTAGTTGAATGTGTTATACCCTTTCTATGTGTGCCAGGAGGGAACGGGTAGCTTACTTATTCATTGTCAAACTTTAACTCACCGACAAAATTTCGAATCGAAAGAGCTGATATTTTTTTAACCGATTGATGAAATAATTTATGTTTTTATATGCAAAATATAGCGTAAAAGGTAGAGCCGACTGGGAGCTGGGAGACGTTGTTTTCTTAATTTTTTCACATCATATTCCTTTGAATAACGTAAGGTTTATTAAAAAAGGAAATTATTATTATAAATTTAAAATTATTTCAATATAATATTCCAATTCTTCTATATTTATTTACATTCCATAATGATAAACTTAGGTGGTAACTTTAAACTATGAGATCATCGTGGTCCCTGTCTGGCACGAAAAATCTAAAAAAGATGAAAGGGTAATATTATTAATAACTAAACCTAGTTGGTGAGAAAAATAAATGAGTAACAAAATCTGTTTTATATAAATTTGTGTATCATAAATAGGTGAATATAATATTTTATATTTAACTAGCTGTTTCCCGCGGCTCAGCCCGCGTGGATGTCGGTTATCGCGGCATAAAAGTAGCCTATGTCCTTTCTTAGGCTTCAAACTATCTGTGTACCAAATTTCATTTAAATTGGTTCAGTAGTTTGGGTGTGAAAGCGCGACAGACAGAGAGATAGAGTTACTTTCGCATTTATGATATTAGTAAGGATTATCACAGCTATCATTACGTACATTTATTTATTTACAGGTACGAGGCTACATTTTTTCAGGTAACTACTGTATTACCGACTCACCAATCACTCATCTCAATTAAGTTTTAAAGATACAGATACTTGCAGAATTGAGTAGTGGAATCTAAGGCAAGACGCAATAATGAATTTACAAATACTATTAAATCGCGAACAAAATCTAAACGAATCCACTTATCTTCCTCTGGACGTCGTATCGTTTCGATTAACTGCAGTTAGAAGTTTCTGTGGGTCTAGGTCTGAGGGTGCGGCGTGTTTGCGGACGGGCCGAAATTGAAACTCTCGAGTGACATGAGCGAGGGATATTTGAAGAACACCGCTTCACAAGTTTTTATTATACGTTTTATTCAAATGGTAAGAGTGTCCACCTCTGTTAGGAAAGTGTTACATGTGATTGTATTCTTAGTTTTATTTATCGGTTATTTTCGTTACAATATAAATACAATTTAAATAAACATTCCTTAATTCACCCGATGAGTCAATTTTCTTTTTATAAAAAGAAATTATGTTAGATTTTCGATGAAAAACCAAAACTATTCAAACTACCAGAAAACTAATAACTTCTAAGGGCTAATGCTTCAACATACACTGACATGTCTATTAACGTTATATATACTATATGTCCGCTTGTATGAGAATTTCATAGTGACTTAATGTTGACGTACGGACTTAGGTACGATAACAGATGGTTTGAAACAACCCACCCTTAGTCGTTCAAAAGCCCCTTAAAACCAATGTTACCAGAAAGTCTAATAAAAATATCTATTACCCAAAAAAATAAATTCCACAACACGGACCAAATTCTATTAAAATTGAACATAAACAAACTCACGTTATTAATAATAATAATACCGAGACAAGGCACGCCGATACATTGAAAGCATCATAATATATTATTAAAAAACATGCCGCGAAGCCAATCACGAGACGCTCCGGAACGTAAGGACAGGCTCTAACGCCGAGCTCAGATGGTGCGATAAGACGCGTCTAAATTACCGCGAAGATGCACGTCAACAAACAACAAAATGTTATGACATACACAATATTAACTTTTTTTACCGTCTTTACTTATAAAAAAAAACGTAACATTAAGATTAGTTGTGAACCGTGAGCTTATGAAGCGTTGATGTTCCGTGACAAATATCTTACGCATTTCAAAACGTCTCTCAAGAGTAAAATCATTAGTTGTATGTTGTATAATACCTTTCGTGAGGAGTATTCATAATTATTTAAAACAAAACGGTTTACTCACATATATATTCGGGATCGCCCGACTAGTTCGACTCGCGACACCACTGCTGCCGCGTCAGCTCATGATTAGGAACTCCTATTGAGTTTGAAACTAGTCGGGCGATCCCGAGATATACGTGAGTAAACAGTTTTGTTTTAAATAAAATCATTAGTTTTCAACAAGATTCTTGTCACCATTTCTATAGACGTGAAATCCGTGCAACAAGTATTCCGTAGATACCTAGTTGGAAGTTGGAATGAAAAGGAACCGTACCAACTGATTGGAAACTTTGACTGTGAACGAGTGAAGTTAGCTAACGAGTTAATTAACACTATCCACTGAGGACTCGTTTGGAAGAATGACTGAGTAATTGAGTATGTTGGACTTTTGAAAAGGGATTTAAAATCTAATTCTCATTTTACTTTTAACTCTATTAATGTAATCTTGAAGTAAACAATATATTATATTAAGGGTATATATGTATATAGTAGTAAGATTCATTTATTTATTTATATAGCGTATGTTAATAATTTTTTCGAGATATACTTTACATTGTAGCACGTTTAATACAAATTACTAATCGCAATAAAAAAATATTTTTATATCCGTTCAAAATTAATTTTCATATAAAACGCTTGTTGTTGGCGCACATAACGTATCAGCAGTGTTACGACAACATTAAATTTGTTTAAAAAACGCGTGATCTGAACGAGCTCTTATTAGAAGTGGGATCGGCAAAGTTATGCGCACACACGCTTGTACGCGGCATAAAGATCCCGGCCTGACTCCCGCTGAGATAGTTTACACGCTCTCTTATTGGCTGCTAAAGCCTAGTGGTACAGCATCTTTTACAACATGTACTTGTAACAGAATAAATGAAATACCTTTTAAGGGGTCATTGTACTCATTATTATGAACAAATTTCACTATACTATTTTCACTACATAGATACTACCTATTTCTTAAGAATTTTCTGCCAGCAGACCTACGACAGGATATATTAAAAAAAAACCGATCATTTGCGAGTCGGACTCGCGCTCGAAGGGCTCCGTACCATTATCTATAAAAACGACGGAAAAACTCACATTTTTTTTATTTTAATATACTTAATTATTTCTTTTTAGAGTGAATATAATTATAACTAAATATTCTGTGAATATTTCAAGCGTCTACCTGTTGCCGTTATCAATATCGAGCAAAAAAATCACCTTTGTTGTACGGGGAAATAAATATTTATATACCTAATCTATTTATTAGTTTGTTTTTATAGCGGCAACAGAAATACATCATCTGTAAAAAATTCAACTATCACGGTTCATAAGATACAGCCTGGTGACAGACGGACAGACGGACGGACAGTGGAGTCTTAGTAATAGGGTCCCCTAAAAAGACAGATTTCGTCGTGTTGTCTGTATTTTTTTTTACTTTTCACGCGGTATTTACAATCCCATTATTTATTATAAAACATAAAAGAGAAGAACTAAGGTCACCTCAATTGTTTAACCTAAAAAAACTCGAGAGTTGGTTCGGTTAACTCTCGAAAACTAAATGACAATTTTTTTATGTTGTAATTCGAACTGTTTCGAGAAGAAGACACCTCAACCGACCTCTTTCGTTGATTGGCCTCAAGATAAATATCTAGGAAGCTTCACGGCCTAATGGACTCCAAGTGCTTTCCACTTTATTTGATTTAACGTTGATTTGTTAGTTAACTTGATAGTTTTTCACTTATTTATATGAAGCGACCTAAATATAAAAATGGCCTGGAGGATGGGAATAAAATGAAGTGAATGGCGAGGGATGTGAGGTCGTCAGGTGAATGGCGGGTGAGCCCGATATAAACATGGAGGATCAATATAAATGCAGTCACGAGGACAATATGTGTGAACACTTTGTATCTGGGGGCACGGTAGTGCCCCCGCCAAGACGAACCAAGCGAAGCGCACGGGCACTACCTACCTTTTCTCGAAGCGCTTCGTCGTTTTTTTGAACCCTCATAACTTGGGTTTGGATTATGCTAGATCAACAAAATTTTCGGGATATATTGTCAATAGCAGACTTATTGAACATATTAAGTTTTAATTACATTAGCTTTTATACTTCAGATTTTATTTATATCTAAAAAACGCTAATTTCGTCACTGACTCACTGATGATTATCAAAATTCTTAAGGTATTTCCTAATGTCCTAGAAAGCTGAAATTTTGTATGTAAGCTAGTATTAGCACAAAAACAACAAAAAAATTTTAAAACTTGTAACTTTCATCCCCCAACCCCTTAAACTAGGGGATGGGAGTTTGTATGAGACCTGTAATTTTAAATTAAATTTTGATGACGCTAGAGGTCTAATCTAATAATCTAAAACTTGGTTCCCCTAGATATATATATGTATATATATATCTATAGGATAAAAAAAAAAAAAAAATAATTAATCGACATATATTGAGACATATACTTCAGATCAGATCATATAAATATGAATGAATAGAAGTGTTGCGAACGTCTCGGTCATCAACGTTCTCTTGTGGGCAGGCTTATGTAGCACTCTCTAGAGTGACTAATTTGCAAGGTGATCACCTTATAAATATTGACTTTAGTAGTATTAAAGCACAACAGTCAGCTATAGTCGAATATAATCGCCTAAGAACCAAGTATCGCCCTGATCTATCACTTATTATAAACAGTAAATCAACAAAGAAAAAAGGCAAAGATAGAGAGTGGGCTATAAAAAAAGGCGTCTCTGATGTGCAAGAAATACAACCCAAAAAAAGAAGAAAAAAATAAAAAAAAATTTTGTTACAAACAACTTACAAAAAGAAATGAAATCCCACCAAAAACATTTTCATGTAAAATGTTGCCAAGACGAGCCCATATGACTCGCACTGTCAAAAAGTTATCAGATATCATGTAGAGCCAAGCTTCTAACACTACACGCCCTAACTCTACAAGGCCTAACTTCACAAACTCTACACCTTAGTCAAAATATGTGGCTTGGCCGTTCGTTACTACAAGAACTATTGTATAACACAAAAGTAATGAACAGTGAATTAATTTTTCACCTTACGCCGATGTGAATGTAGCGAAATGGCCAAGCCACATATTTTGACTAAGGTGTAGAGTTTGTGAAGTTAGGCCTTGTAGAGTTAGGGCGTGTAGTGTTAGAAGCTTGGCTCTACATGATATCTGATAACTTTTTGACAGTGCGAGTCATATGGGCTCGTCTTGGCAACATTTTACATGAAAATGTTTTTTTGGGATTAAAATATAATAGAATCATTTTTCGGTGTCAATTAGTTCTCCTTCTCTTGACGACCTCCGTGGTCGACTGGCGTACACACCGGTTTTCGAGACTGCAAGCTCCGAGGTCCCAGGTTCGATCCCCGAAAGGGTCAATGTAGGAAAACCAATTTACTAAATCTTCCAGTGTCTGGGTTTTTGTGGTAACTTCGTTGTCTCGAATTCCATAACACAGCTTTACATTGGATTCAGAGCAATGTTTGTGATGTTGTCCATATATTAGACCTTAATTTTTTTTTAATCATCTTTTTTTTTCTATTTTTTATGGAACGCTTGTTAGTTTCGATCAAGTCATGAACGAAAGCAAATAGTGCATGGCCATGCTCCATAAAAAGAGCTGTCCTAGTGTTCTCTAAATAGTTACTGTGATAAGTGATTGAAAGTTACTGAGCGAAGCAATAGCTAATATAAATAAATTTCCTTATATTACGAAAAAATATTCGTAACTACGCAATCCTAAGAAGTAAAAGAAAAGAAACTGGCTTTATACATTATCGACTCAAAGTAAAAAGAATCCGAAATGTCACGCAAAATTTTCACGATATAAAATAGTTTTCTCGGAAATCCATTCCTTCTCAAATAATTTTTGGTTAGGAAAATTTTGAATTTCTATTCAAAAGATTAGGCTTCTTAATTAAACGGTCACGTTGAGTTATTAAGGTAATATAATTAAAACGTAAGTACAAAAATTCCAAGAAACAGTCGAAAATAAAAAATCTTGTACGAAAATCCCGTTTATAACAGAGTTAGGCAGTTTCAGAGGTCGCCGCGGATAATTAAACAGGGATTAACATCGCACCGCAGGGATTCCGAATAACACTTCTGTACTACACAGTCTCAAGCCTTAGAAAATGTTCTACAATCTTCTCGAGCCGAAGACAAAAGATAAACTAAACTACAGAATGTGAGAAACAGATTTAAATAAATACATGACTACGCGTAGCGAATTGATAACATAATCATCTACGAGCGTAGCTGTCGTAGTAATTAACGCTACGGCGTAGTTCGAGATCTTAATTTTAAGTAAAGATTAGAGTAGTCTAACTCGAACTGATATTGTAGAACAATGAAAGTTTCGTGATTATACGCTCCGCAAATGGATTGGTGATTGCAGTGCTATGTTATCAGATCCGTGGATACAGTTGCCAATTCCTTTAACAATGTCTTATCAAATTAATCTTATTATGTCTCAGAATCAGATAGAAATCCCCGTTTATTTGTTACGACCAGAGTTTCAGCTGAGAGCTTTGTTACATTACAAAACATTTTGTTTGCACTATAGTATAAAATAAATTTAACGCGGGACGTTTTTAGGTTAGCAAAAAAATCATGAATTTTAAAACGATATTAATTGGGTTTTTTAGGTGTCTCTCCGAGGGACCCATTTATCGTCTGTCAACAGAAGGCAGTAGGTAAACGTTCGCAGGGGTACAGATTCCCGAACTTTATGAATATATTCGCATTTATTTGTTTGCAATCAACAGGTAATTAATAAATGTAATTAAGCCGTGATTTTTATTCCGTTTACAATTGGCGTAAAAATTTTGTTTTAATTAAATTAATAATGATGAGCAAGCGATTAAAATATATTCTGGCAAAGATCTTTTATAGATACACTTTAACTGTTCCATAACAAAATAAAATTCTGATTGCAATCTCAATTATTATCGAAGATCTTAACATACAATACAAATAAACCCTAAGATTACGTGTGTCGAAAAAGAAAAGCACATTAAGAGCGTCGGGGGTCTAATTGATACCGAATCCCTCACAATGGCTCGGGCGGGACGTTACCTGGCCGAGAGCCGCCGGGAACTGCCGACACCGGCCTAATTAAATCACGACTTTGCTCTTACTTGGCACCCCGTTTGACTGAAGGATGAGATGGGGTCAGCGGGCGAGGGTTACGAGACTCTTCGCGAGAATTAGCGAGCGACGTGATTTTATTATAAGGTGGAGTGATGGCGGAGCGCAACAACTGTTTGTTAGTAAATAAAAGAGGTGATATTGAATTTTTATTGACGGATTTGTTTTCTTTTTCTTTTTTTAATAAGTAGCAATATAGCATTTGTGTTACGGAATTAGAGACAAAAGCCACAAACACCCAGACCCGAGACAATGAAGAAAAGTGGTTTTGTTTACATTTACTCGTCTGGAGATCCAACCCGGGACCTCAGAGCTGACGAGACCTTGAAAGCCGGTGTCTACGCCACTCGACCACGGAGGTCGTCAAACGTTTTGTGAGTTTATTTAATTATTCATACATTATGTAGGTTTGCTTTTCAGCTCTATATGACTAAAGCACGTTTGCCAATAGCAACTAAACCACTGGACCAGTAAACCGACACAAACTGCAATCTATAGGTAATAATATTATAAAGCTGTAGAGTTTGTTTATTTGTTTGAATGCGCTAATCCTAGGAACTACTGGTTCGAATTGAAAAAAACCATAGGAGAGGAGCATCAATGAAAAATGTTGCATAAACGGGTAAAATGTTATTTACTTCAGAGGTTATTTATTATTATTCTTATGTACTTTTATTTTAGAAAATTAATTTGGGTTTCGCGCAAAACACACGTAACCCATGAAAGTAAAACACGCGGACGAAGTCGCGGAAGACAGCTAATTACTAATACAGTGAACCTGTAAGCTTTAAACTTTAACTTTTGAAGGGTTGTAACCACTGTTATTAAAATAAATGGTATAATATGACGAGCAACGTATTGCAATATAACGATATATACGGTATAAGTCATAGTGCTAAATGATAATTATATCCGCCGACTAGTAACATTAATCATAGATGCATTTCCACTCGATTACTATATTACACACAAATTACCTTACACTTAGTGGTCAAAGTAGATTCGCAGCAATATCACAAGATGACAGATTATTAGATACTGGCGCCGATTCTGTTGAGCACGACATTTAGGCTATCGGTAATATATAAACTTTAGAATAAAATAAGTTTTTAATAAAAATGAAATATTAATGTATTTTTTTTAATCAGCCAGGCTCACAGTTCTAGTCAAGACAAATTAAACAAACCCAAACATGATGGGATTCAGTTACTATGGGCACCTTCTGGGTCCATCATGATACCAGCCCGAAAGTAACATAATATTGTATCATCACAAAACTTAATATATAAATATTGTAAATTGTATCTAGATATATAAGATAATAAGATGTATAGAAGTGGTTCTAATGTAGCTTGCAAGATTTGGCTCAAACAAACATAGACACACTTGTATATAAGCATGTAATAAAAATAAGACAAACGTAAATTTGAGCTGTCAGACTAAGTTCATACCGATTTTGATAGAGAAACGCGTGTATAGAAAACGCAAAACGGCGCGAGAATAAAATACAAGCGCCTCGCTTCGCTTGATGCAACAGTCTCTAACGGATGAACAGATCTGGCTGAAATATAGTATTGGAATAGATTATTAGCCTGGGATAAGACATAGGCTTTTCACCCCTGGAATAGGTTCCCATGGGTTAGGGGAACGGGATCAAAATTTCATGATTTCTTTTGGTCGCGATAACCGACAACAACGCGAGTGAAGCCGCGGACATCAGCTTTAGTCAATGTATAAGTTAGTTTTATCTTAGTCATTAGGAAACCTGATACTATAAATTTGGAATCTGAAATTTCCAACTCGCGAGTGAGCAAGCGTGGTGATAAATCTACCCTTCTCCAAATGAGAAGAGACCTTGTTCAACAATGAGATAGTCACAAGATGTTATCGCGATCATCAGAATCGGCGCCCGTTTGTAATTAATCGCTGACGTCTCTGGACTCGAGCAGACCGCATTACCTAATTACAAATTGTCAATCATGAAGCAATTCAAACGCGATATTATAGCTGAACTAATGGCTACAGCTCCTCGTATTAGCTGCATTAGTTGACTTGATACGTTTTGTGTGGCCGACCTTTGAGAGATTTGATGGATATTACCAACACCTGCATAACTGCATGTGGGTAGGGGAATGCTATAAATCAAACAACTAACGAGTTGGAGCTTGTTCGACGAGCGTGCGTTGTAATGGCTAATAGTATAATAACAAGAACGAGCAAATCTAGAATCAAAGAAAATAATTGTTCAAGTGATATCTGTAGATGAAATGATTTCATAATCACATTTTATTGTGTGCTTTGTGAACTCTGGACAACTTTTTAAACTCCACTGATGCAATATATTTATAGTAAAATATTACGATAGTAAATTATCATAATATTAATTAAAATAGTTGAAAATCTTTAAGCGGATGCACGAAGACGAAAAAACCGCAATCGGTTTATAGCGATCAAAATGAGCATTCTTAAAGGGGTTTTAGGCTTTCTAAAAATAATGTATCATCAAATACGAAAAACTCATGTGCAAAAAACTGGTTTATATTTATATTACTGCAAAAAAAACCATTGCTTTAAATTCATAAATCAGTGAGAGAATAGGCGTTTGTATGAAGAGAGAGCCACCCACGTTTACTCTTAATAAAATGACGACCCACCTAACTGTCGTTCAGTCGACTTGCGACACCACCGCCGCCACGTCAGCTCATGATAAGGGACTCCTATTGAGTCTGAAACTAGTCGGGCGATCCAGAGAATATGCGTGAGTAAACCGTTTTGTTTTAAATCTTATTTATAAAATTTAATTGCTGTTCGTTAGTCTTGCTAAAATTCAAAAACGGCTGGGCCGATTTGAATAATTCTTTTTATGTTTTGGTTGCTAGAATACAGAGAAGCTTTAAAAACAAAAAAAATAGATGGGGTAGGTATGGTACGAAGAGTAGGGTAGGGTAGGGTAGGTAGTTAGTTGACGGGAGCGAAGCCGCGGGCACAGCTAGTAATTTAATTAATCATCTAACTGTCGAATAACTTACTTATTCTAAGTAAAAATCTATAAAAATATCCTCATAACACATTAAAACTAAATCTAAATAATTTTTAGAATCAAATCAAATCAAACCACCGCCACCGTCTAAATAAATAACGACCGTCGAACCAGAACACAAAGCATCGCTTACCATAAACACAACCGAAACGAGGCTCGACCCCCAACCGCTATTAAATACAAATAAAACCTCGCTTAGTATCCCACAAATATCAAATACTAGCTGTTACACGCGACTTCGTTTATATCGAATTAAAAATATCAATTTATTTCATTGCACCAATAAAAAAAATACTTTTAGTTACTTTTCCATATTCTATCTGCCTATTGAAGTCCTGCCAAAATCGGTAAAGCTGTTTCATAGATTAGACCGAACAAACCAATATACATACAAAAATGATTCTTTGTGAAATGTACCTATGATATTAAATACATTTAGTAAAAAATCTATTATTATAAACAGACATTGTCTTTGATAATTATAAACAGACACAAAATGATTTATTTGTGTTGATATCGCGTGACATAAATTCAATTAGCTGTCGTATTGAGTTCGACCGTTTGTCGAGCGCGATGAAAAATGTACGCGGCGTGAATATTAGAGGAGCGACCCACGCCGCTCGCCGGTACAATCGCTGCGGGGACAAATAGGGCAGGACCGCGAGTCGCACTCGTGCGATCGGATTGCTCATGTAGGCCTGGTTACTACATATTTGCCGGATTGGTGGGAAGCGGCTTCAGACAGAAGATCTTGGAGCTGATTTGGGAAGACCTTTGCCCAGCAGTAGGACACCTAAAATGGTAAGATTTAATGGTAGGCTTATATGGTAAGATACGAAATGTTGATTTAATAGGCTTAAAGCATTAAGATAGAATTTCATTTCAACTTTACTACTCTGAAATATCGAAATTTCTACGTAAAACAGTTATGTTATAATACAGTTGTGTGTATACGTCTATTCGAGACTATTAAAAAGCATGCATTCAAATTCAAAGCACTTAATACGTGTCGTAAAGAGCGATTCCTTGAAATGAGGTAATGCGATTAAAATCAAATGCATGTCTGACTCGGGTCAGATGAACAGAGTTAAGTGGCTCACTTTGTCCGCTCAAACGAGCAAAGCTGCTTACGATAGAAGCGGGTTTCTATACGTGCATACATATACCTGTAGGTATAAGCCTATAATAACTTATATGGAAACCTAAACATATTCACATACGAAAGTAACACAAGTGAAAAAGAAAGTGATCGATTGGCTTCTTTACTTGAATTATGATGAAACCGAAAAACTAATAAAAGTCATGGCATACATAAAATAGAGAGATACTCGCACACACACTGACACACATCTCTCACGGATAACATACAACCCATACTTTTGTACAAGGTGTTGCCAAAAGGGTTGAAGAGCATATATCAGTATACCAGATTTCAGCTTACAATTAGTTACTTAAATAATGGATATCCAATTTTTCACATTAATGATTTGATACGAAAAATCATAACAAACGTGTCACCGCACTACGAGAGTCAATCCACAAATACTTGTTCTAATTGTGGGTGTTCTTTGTGCATGTAATCTGAATGTTTGTGAAACCCCCCGCGACACAAGGATTAAATCCCTTAGAGCTGGAATAGCATAAAAAAAAAATGAAAAATTGGGAGTACTGATCTCCTTGATAGGCTACAGAATAACCTGTGTTAAGGAGAAACAGTTCCCTTATGGTTTGAATATTAAATTAAGTTGTGTTACAAGTCCAAGAATAAAAATAAAATGTTTGTTTATTCAACCAATATTCATTTGTCCATTCCTGAATAAGACTAGTTACTACTCACTAATATGTTAATTAATTAATTATATGTATTATTAATCCATTCAGAACATCTGTTTTCGCCTCAAAATTAAATTAAGTTTTGCTAACTAAAATTTTCGCTTACAAAACTCAAAGTACGACTATAATTGTCTTAAGACGAACCTTAATTAATAGCTTGTGGTCTCTTACGAGATCTCCTCAAGTAATAGTACTTAGATATAAGTTTATTAATCCTTACTTTCATATTATAAATGTGAAAGTAACTCTGTCTGTCTGTCTGTCTTTCTGTCGCGTTTTGAAGCCAGACTACTAAACCGATTTAAATGTCATTTTTTGCCATAATATTAGTAAATCTATACTAATATTATAAAGCTGAAGAGTTTGTTTGTTTGTTTGTTTGAACGCGCTAATCTCAGGAACTACTAGTTCGAATTGAAAAATTCTTTTTGTATTGGATAGTCCGTTTATTGAGGAAGGCTATAGGCATATAACATCACGCTACGACCAATAGGAGCAGAGCATACATGAAAAATGTTGCAAAACTGAAAAACCGTTGAAACTAAAACACGCGAACAAAGTCGCGGGGGACAGCTAGTTAGTTATAATATTAAGGATTACCTAGATTACAGCTGGAGTACCATTAATTTCGGTTAGTCTACGTAAACAGGAAACTGGCGGGTGAACCCGCGGGGCGCGACTATTGTTCTATAATGTGGCGAATTTCAAATCATTCAAGCAAATATTCCGAGATAATTACATGGTATGTTTTTGAGGTCTTTAATTAATTTAAACTAACGGTTTATCTCGAGATTGGAGTGTTGTTAATTAGTGGTAAATCTGCATCAATTAGTAGGCTGTATATTAAATAGGCAAAGTAGTTTGATTTTTTACAAGAATAAAAACAGACATTTGCAAATTATATGATTAAAAAAACGATATTTAGTGAAAAATTACATTTGAAATTGAGGACGACCATGACACTTAACAGCGCATAAAATATGAATTTCGTTTGAATTTGGCCATTATGTACTTCTTAAAAAAAGCAAGCAAAATTTATCGATAATATAAAGTAAAAATTCTGTCTCTAGATGAGAAGCCCTGTGCCCAGCAGTGGGATATTTATAGGCTGGTATTATTATATTTTATCCAGTAAAATAATTGCTATCTCACAGTGCGTACGCCGTAGACTTGTATATTTCTATTCCCTGTCTATGACGTGTAGTAAGTTTCATATCTTAGCGGAACTCATTGTTAAAACCTTCAAGGCGTTCCAGAGCCACAGCCATTCAAATGTTGAGTTCAACTCAACTAAGAACTTGACAACTTATAGTTTAATAGTTCCGCGTAGTTTTACTTTTAATCATGTTTCTATTTATAGACGCTATATTGTAAACTTTTGATTCTATTATTTTTAACTCCTAATGCAAAAATAGCGGTATTATAAGTTTGACTATCTGTATGTATGTCTGTTACATCGTAGCTCCTAAAGGAATGGACTGATTATGAAGAGGTATTTTTTGCTTTAATGCTGAAAAGATCGATCTTCTTCTTACTGATTAAGATCTGTTTATCATTTTTAAATTTAGCGATATTTTCTTAAAATTTATAAGAGGTTTATTATTTTTTTTATACTTTTATTATATCTAAATAATTCGACATCGAACCCAAAAATTCCGAACAATTCTAAAACCAATCTATAAACCAAACTTTTGTTAAATAATATTCCGTGCACTCTAAAACAAATTCTTGAAACAGTACCGGCAAGAAACTACAAAGGCGTCTCTAAACTCAACTAACAAATCTGATTTACCGAAACAATGAAATAAAAACCCTAGTTCAACATCCCGAGCTCACCTATTTGTCTTAATTTAATTTAAAACTAATCATTATACAAGCCGCGGCTTTACAAACTTGTGTCAATAGTGCGTACGAGCTGTTGAGGCAAAGAGATCCGATTGTGAGCCGAAGTGAAAAGAGACAAAGATATAAACTAACGTGGTGTAAGAAAGAGAAATAAAAGGTATAAAGGATGATTGTATTGTGAAGTCATTCTGTAACCTGTTGCTTGTTTTCTCAAGTTTTATGTGGTCGTGTGTTAAGAGCGTTCGTGCGAAAACTGCAAAAATACATTTTTAAATATATCAAAACATAATATTATAAATGCGAAAGTTACTCCGTCTGTCTGGCTGTCGCGCTTTCACGCCAAAACTACTGAACCACTACTAAAACACGCCACAAATGACGTCAACTACTTGTAAACAGTTGAGTCTCTCAACAGTAGTTAACAAAGGTCACGATGACATGAGGCGCCATATTGTTAAAGAAAAGCGTTTTCGCGGGATATTTAAATATATTTTTTTGTTTTTGTTTTATCTTGAACTTTGATTGACTTGATTTTCTATAGTCCTTAGACATCAGTTTTTAGAAAACCTGACAATTACCCTATAATCATTAGTAAAATACTAATGGATAAATATATTACACATAGGTACTACACATTGCAAATAACTACCGTCCATCGTAATGTACAATGTTGTTATCCGTATTGAAATACCTAATTAAAACACGACCAGCCATTGAAAATTCCGAACATTGCGTGCTAATTACGAAATATATGATCCATGTTATTATTTGTCAAACATGTTATCCGAATGAAGTGGTTACAGCTACAAATTTCGCTACATTTCACAATTATAATAATTCTAAAACGCAAATAAGCTACCTTATCTATATCCTTACTAATATTATAAATGCAAAAGTAACTCTGTCTGTCTGTCTGTCTGTCTGTCGCGCTTTCACGCCAAAACTACTGAACCGATTTAAATGACATTTGGTAAACAGATCGTCTGGAGCCTGAGAAAGGACATAGGCTACTTTTTGCCGCGATAACCGACATCCACGCGGGCCGTACTGCGGGAAACAGCTAGTATAATATATAAATGTATCTTTATTTTCCTTGGTCATCGCATCTCCCGCCAATTTTATTTATTTTTTGATGTGTTAATTATAGCCAGGAGATTGTTTTTATATAAAAAAAAAATGTTTTAATAAACACACATCTCCCTTGCAAAGCCGAGGCGGGCAGCTAGTCTGATTATAAATCCGCATTCATGACATAATATTATCCAGCCATTTAAAAAAAAAAAAGTTGCAGCCATATAAATGCATAATATTGTTTAAAACTACAACATATTAAAAAGTTAGTAAAACAAATTGAATTGTCGATAGTATTATAAAACTATGAAACGGTGTTAGTGAAGTTTGTTAAAGCTTTGTTAAATTAACTGAACTAATCCAAACAATTTGAACTAAATCCGGCTTCATAACTAATAGACAGTCAATAATTAGTCGCGTGACTGAATAATTATAATTATTATCGTACTTTTATACAATCAATGTCGATGTTATAATGATAGTGGAGTTTTAAATCGAAAACGTTGTCTGTCACATTGCTTTTATCACGAAAACTAATTAATATTACAAGTATATCGCGTGCATATGTATGTACGTCTGTGTTAACGAAGATTTTCTATTCCAAATCCGATGTGATCGAAATGGTTCGTAACTATAATTTAAGGAGTTCTGTAGACTAAAAATACTTAACCGTTTCGCGAAATTTTAGCCGAATATTTGTATAGGTACTAGTTTCAGACTCAATAGGAGTCCCTAATCATGAGCTGACGCGGCGGCGGTGGTGTCGCGAGTCGAACTCAGTTCTGAAACTAGTCGGGCGATCCCGAGAATATACGTGAGTAAACCGTTTTGTCTTAAATAATTTAGCCGAATACTTCAGAAATAATATTTACTGTGCAATTTAAATGCCATTGTGATTAGCGGTTTATAGATGCGGCGGTTAGTCATTCAGGACGAAGCGTTTTATATATATATAGATAATTATTAAATAGCCTTGTTACCTAGAATGAGTTTGATTAACACGACCGTACCATAGTTACCGTTTAGATAAAAATTGTCTACAGCCAAAAAAGGTCTTTAAAAAAACAAGAGAAACCAGTAATAAAAAAATATGATATTATTCTGATTTATGTTTAAAATTTAAACTATTAAATATTGCTACAAGTTATAAAAATTTTATGTGACATTCCAAAACATTTGGGCTCGTCCGGGATTTGAACCCGGGACCTCTCGCACCCTAAGCGAAAATCATACCCCTAGACCAACGAGCCGCTGCTAGACTAGGCGAAATTAGACTCTTGATTCCACAGCTGTACATTTAGCGTGCAATTTATTATTACTACAAGCTTTTTTTAAACTTCAATAGAATTATGTATTTTTGTTTAGCTCAAATCTTGCGAGCTAAATTAAATTAGAACCAATTGATATCCGATTGCGATGAAATTTGCATAATCAATTTAACTTGTACGGTGTAAAAGGCAATACTAATTACTTGTAAGGATTCATATCATATCCGACTAAATAGCTTTACAAACACGTTGACTGTGTTTTTACGGTTCAGTACCCAAATGGTGCCGTCCCGACCCTATTTCTAAGCCTCCACTGTCCGTTCGTCCGTCTGTCTGTCCGTCCGTCTGTCAGTCCGTCCGTCTGTCCGTCCGTCCGTCTGTCCATCCGTCCGTCTGTCTTTCCGTCCGTGCGTCTGTCCGTCCGTCCGTGTGTCGGTCTGACCGTGCGTCCAGTCTTTCAGCGGGCTGTAATAAACTGTAATATCTAGAATTAAAATTTTCACAGTGTGTATTTCTTTTGCCGCTATTACATCAAATAATATAAATAAAAAATTATTAAAGAGAGCAATAAATTAAAAAAATACACGTGCTTTGTACCGCACAATAAATGTACCGCCCATATAAGGGACGTGTATTTTTGAGGTTTTTTGCTCGATATTAACGGTATAAATCACATGGCTGGTTTTATTTTCTATACAATTTGGTAGGTATATTAAGCTATTTGAAAAATATGAACAGAAGTAATCCATATAACTTCTTTGTGGGTAATAATAACTACTGTAAATGTGTAATAAGGTAGTACTTACTTACATTATTTTATAATATATTAAATATTAGGTACGTATTGGCGGCAAACGCCAAATTTTTCAATTCATTCTTGTAATTATCGAATTCGACTGGATTTCTTTTTTTTTTCATTTTATGCACTGACAGTAGCTTTTAATACGGAAAAGATTTTTTAAAATCGGTTTAATAGTTTTTGATCCTATTAATAAAAAAACAATACTTTTATTTTTTATAAAATACTTTAAGTATAAATTATTCATATACTTTTTAACAGTAATTTACTTCAAACAAAAAAAAAAACGTATTTTCATCAGTAATTTAGTGCTACCAACCAACACTAAACTCATAGCGCTTTTCTTTTCGTCGGACATTATTTTTTTCCCCAAAAATTTATTTGTCGATTAATTGTGTAAGTGCGTACACCCGGATACACGGGCCGGTTCGATTAGTTGAAATTAAAATTTCTATCAAGTGGAGGGTCCTCTCATCATTCTAGTGCTCATCACAAATTGACTGGAGCGCCACCATTTATCCACTTCACAAATCTTTATTGTCACTCGAAAACACGACGATATTTTTCTAAATCATTAAGCGCAATCTTTTAATACAATATAAATAAAAATCCTACCGTTCACAAGAACTTTAATATGTTTCGTACTACTGTATGCTACATTTTACGCTCTTCATAAAATTCCAGTTTTCCAATGGCAGATAATTTTATCAGAGGAATAATTTAAAATTTTCATTAATTTTGACAGTTCTTTCATGCAAAATATGTCAGATGTCACTGTATTATTCTACGAATATAAAATATTCTGGCGTTGGAAAAAGCAGCCTTAAATCTGTTGTCCATTAATACCTGATCCTGATGGATGACAAATCACTATGCATACCCCATAATAATTAATATGCACAATGTACATACGTCAATTTATGGATGAAATATAATTTAATTCATCGAATATAAGTTATACCGTTATACCCTTACAGTATACATAGACAATCACAGAGCGTGTGTCGCTAATAGCCTCTTATACCGAACGTAAGCACATTTTTAACTAAATGTACTGCGCTTGTTTACTGATTTAAGTGATTTTCCGTGCGACGACAGACGTTTGCGAAAATTTCGGTGGTTCTGATATTATTAGGGTAATGTTAGGTTTTTAGAAAGTTTTTACACAAATTTTTCGATTTTACATGTTCAAACATAGTGCCAACCGTTCGTACTCGATATGCGCGCTTTGTAGTTTACTTATTTATTCCTCTCAGGATCTTATACCTTTCCTACATCATTTTGGACCGCAACGCTCAAACAACACATACAACAATTTCAAGTGATCAGTAAGATTAGAAACTACATTCCACATTTATATCTAGATCACCAATTATGTCGATGTACGCTTGGCTCCAGCGACCGCAAAGCTCTCGTTGAGCGTCAAGAGGCTCTCGTTAGGCGCCCGGGTCAAGAGCTTCAGAAATGTGCATCAGACGTCACCGCTGTCTTGGTAACGTTGTGATTGGTGGCTCCAGGCCATTTAAAATTATTTAATTTCAATTAATTCAAATTTAATCCTAATATTTTACTAAACAATGCCTTAAATACTAATCTAAAAGCATTTTTTCTTTAATTGCAGATGTAAATATCCGAAAAGTATTTTTTTGTAAACAGAAATTTTATAATTCAAAAAGGAATCATTACTGATTAAATCATCCTTCAAATGGACTTAACTTTAAGACGTTATCTGTCGCATGATCGGCAGTCTTATTCTAAACAAATTAATACGTCTGAATGAACTCATATTCTAAAAACTAGCTGTGCCTCGCGGATTTATCCACGTAAAATCTCATTATTTAAAAATAGCATCGCACGCCCGCACTATATGATTCATTTTCGCTTGGCGTTCTTTCTAGCTCTTTTTTCCTTTGGTCGACCCTGGAATATCGTATCGTGGCTTCCCCAAAAATTGGGCTGCGAAAAAACACAAGTTTTTTTTTATCTGACTAAGATTTCCAGCGAATATCACGTACAGACAAACCGACAAGAAGTTTAGCTTTGATTTATAAGTACCTATAGTTATAGAGCAGCTGATGTGAGTATCGTTGCGTGATGCCTCACAATGGAGTTGGATTGATCGGTCGCGTGCTATGCATATTCATCCGCCGAGCCTACACGTGCTCGCCCTTATCACTTGCACAGACTTGTTTTATTGTTTATTTACATTTTATGTCGTACAGACACTGTCTGTAGGGAACACTACAAACTTCTGTAAAAGTAAAAAACTAAAAAATAATTTATGTTTGTTTCACATAAATGTAGTCAGAAATAAGAATACTTAAAATTTTGGGTTTGTAGCTTTATACGTCCTAAAAGCCTACGCACGCCCGCAGGGAACGCCACCGCCCGGTCGATTTGGTCCTTCGAGCCGCGTTTACCCACCGAAGCTCCGACTTACATCGCCATTAACAAAATTACTGCGTATATTATCTTAAAACGACTCTACCATGCTCATCGATCCCAAATCTTTCCATCAGCCGTTTGGAATGCTACTCCAATTAGCAATTCAAATACTTCCTCTCGGTCCCTCCGGCTGAGTGCCTTAATGTGTTCAAAGTTCATTCATTTTTCCTCTATCGCGATTATTCCCCTATATTGGAAGAATGTTTGGCGTGTTGGATGGAATTCAGGCCCCGAACAGGTCGTGACCGTGCAAGATTTGATTAGTAAGTTTGGTCTCAAATACTCAGCGATTATTTGGAAATGCTTTTCGAGTTCTTTTTCTTTTGAAGATTTTATTTCGCCGTTGTGTGTTTAGGGAACCTTTTTAAGTAGGTACTACGGGTTTGTTTGTGTTCTAAAACAAAGTGTTTAGCGCTGGGACTGTTATGTATGTTATTACACTTGAGTGCTTGAAATATTATAAAGATATTATTGTTTTCATAGGTCCACTTGATTGAAAAATCGTGAATTTTATAAAAATTAAATATGATTATTCCTAGCCTTTTCCTATGCCATGTCGGGGTCAGCTTCCCGTCTTACCGGATTCAGCTGAATACCCTATTATACATAGAGCGACTGCCTATCTGACTTTTACAACCTTAGAGAAATCATAGAGAAGCATAGAGCATGCGCATCGCTTGTAGGCTTAGTCCAAGCGTAATCACATTTTTAGCTACATGTACTGCGCTCGTTTACTGTTTTATGTGATTTTCCGTGCGACGACAGCGTTTATTGTTAGGGTAATATAAGGGTTTGAATTAGTTTTAATAAAATGATGCGCTGTGTTTTGATACTAATTTTACTATTTTACACGTTCATACTAGTGCCAACAGTTCATACTCAATATGCGCACTCTATAGTTTACTTATTTATTCCTCTAAGTCCACAATCCATTTCAATGGGTAACACAGTATACCATAGTAAGATTGATTATCAGAATTGTAAGGATTTAACGACTGTCATTAGATCAACGTATGATAGTGATAATCCGCTTTCCGAGGTATGGTCACCCATCAACAGCTTACACTTAGCCAAAAGTCCTTCAAAATTAACTCTCATATTAAACTGTAAAATAAAAGTATTTTAGTATAATATTTCAGTCTGAAGCCCGATAAGTCAGAGTCGCCGCTGAAACTTATATAAGATTGCATTAATTATGATGTTTACTAGCGCAGCGAAGTGTACGGGAGCGATCAGATTATTGAGTAAAACATTGTGGAAAAGTTTGTCGGCCTCGCCTCGTGTTCCCGCGTTGTTTGAACATATTTCAAATTATTTCTTGGAAATTCTGAAACCAGTAGGTGTGAGGAATATAATAATTTATTCCAAGTCGAAACTTTCGAGATTTTTCAATGAGCACAAATATAAACTTTTCGCTCAAAGAACGTTCATATATGTATTAACGAGTAATTTGATAATTGTTAAAATTCAATAAATACTGGAGTTAATTTGTTTTAATTAGTCAAGTTTGTGTGTGTATAATACTGGAGCGTTTTTATTAGAATTGATTGTTGTTATTTTCCAACCAATATCCTGCTTTATTATGTAGTGTCTACCGTAAACAACATTTACAAAAGCAGTCAATATAAAATATAATATTACCAACAAGACATGGCAGATTTCAAAGAAACCTGATAAAAATAAATTCGAATATTGGATGCAGTTCACCGTCTCGAATGAAATCGAATACAGATGGATATACGCTTGACTTCACTCCTAATATTAAATTCACCTTTCTGCATAATATTACGTCGTAAATAAGAACTAGGTCGGAAAAAAGCAATAACCGGGACAAAAATATGAAAAACGCTAGAAAAAGCATTTGCAATTTTCTTCGTCGTTTTCATTTTAAAGTCCGTCTTTAAGCCCCACTTCAGCACTTACAGTGATAAGCAGCTTTCACAAACAAAATGCGGACATAAATAGACGGCAAGAGACGCAGCGCGGAACCAAAGACCAACTGAGCTACACAAAGCATAGACGACTTACACACCTTTAAAATTGTAAGGACCCGAGAGTGATTTGACTCATTCCAATTTCAGCGTCTATTATATTAACTCTCCAATTAAGTGTTCGAGAGCACTTCAGATCGAGAGGGCTGGACGAATATCGGAAAAAACTGTTTAGAGAATTTCACCGGTCTAGTAGAGAATTCGGCCATCAATTCTTTAGTTTTAGATTTCAGAGAATTGTTTCTAAAGTAAGGCAATTCAAACTCAAGGTCTCTCCAAACATTAGGAATGAATTAGTGATTTTTATGAAAACAACTAAGCATGTCGTATGTTGAGACATACTCCAATAAAATACCCAACTCACCAATTCATAATTAAAATAAACGTTCATGAAATAAATTTAAAGTATCTAAATGAACAAAAAGGTTTGAATAATTATGTTTGTTAAAGTAAAATTAAGTCTCAAAGGACCAGTTTATCATGTTATACAACTATTCATACCTACCCACCTAAAAAGTAAACATACATCAAGTTGACGTGTCAAACATAATAATATCATAGCAAACATACATTTGTTTACGAGTACAGCAGTTTGTTTAATCTCTCAACGATTCGGTCAAACATGAATAATGAATTGATGGTCAAATCGATCGCTCCACACAATGTACCAATAACCCATATCAATTTTGTTTGTGTAACACTTCCACGCATGTTACAAATAATGTGTACTTTAAACTTCTGTAAGTGGTGTAGTTGACAAGTATTTGGTCTTTAGAGACGTCTTAGTTAAAACCACTTAAATTGTTGTTAAAATAATTTTACGTTTATTGTTAAATTAGGTAAATTGTGTTCCGAGACATTTTAGGATAAAAAAATAATAACCACATTACGACGTAAAGAAATTATTAAATAGTTGTAAATGGAATTATAACAAAAATATCATAGTGAAAGCTTAGGTTTGGATAATACTCTGTCCATCAAAACATTTATAGAGCATATATGTGACATGAACAATAATTATTTTACAACAGTATATTCTATATTATTGTTACCACTGTAACAATAGTATTCTTTACAATGTGCCGCTAAAGAAATACATTGTTCGATGAAACATTAATAAAACATATTTGTTTCTTCAATGGAAAGTTTATTTTGTATAATGTGGATATAAATACCCGTGAATACATAGAACCCACCCGGTCGAGGTTTTGTTAGAAAAACAAGTGAAAACACTCGGGCCGCACTCCTATGTTATCCTAGTACATTTCTCTTAGATTTCTTTTAGTATTTCTGCTTTACAAGGCAAATTCCTTACAAAGGAAACCATACTGTATCAAGTGACAATACAAGAACTAGGAATTCGCTGAGTTTTATTCCCGGAATGTTTAGCGATATTGCTTAGACTAGTCTTCTTTTGCATAGGTATAAAATAAATCTTTTGTACTTAAAAATAAAAATAACTAGCTGTGCCCGCGACTTCGTCCGCGTGGAATTTATAGAAGTAGCCTAAGTTACTCCCTATTACATCAGCTATCTGCCAGTGAAAGTCTCGTCAAAATTGGTTAGCCGTACGAGAGATTAGCCTGAACAAACAGACAGGCAGAGAGAAAGCCAGACAAAAATTAAAAAATCTAAAATGTACCGCATATACATTCATATGCATTTAGTAAAAATCGGTTATTTTAATATTACAAACGTGTGTGTGTCCTATAACTGGACAAAGCTTCTCTTTTGAACTTCCAAACGCTGTCCAAAAAAAAATAGTTTTATGAATTTCATTCATTACATCTGTAATAGTCTTCTACTAACCGCGATAGTTTCTAGTTTGAAAGTTAGCACGAGAGCGATCTCAATCACGATCCCGCCCACACCTCGCCACACATCCATCAGCATCGGGAGATGTCGTCCATGATTCAACACACTCACGGAAACTATTGTATATGAATCAAAGCTATTTATGCAGTAAATTATGTTTTTATGATAATTAAAGTATAGTTGCGATTGTGTTGATAGAACATTGAATCGATTAGTTTAGCAGTCGACCAAGTATTAATATTTATGAGTAAGATCCTATGAAAGTTTATTATTAAACTAGCTATCTAATAATTTTTTATCTTGTTCTGATTACTAAGTTACGGATAATATTATCATCACTAAAGACAAATTTTAGAGAAATAAATTACGTTTTTATTCCACGAACAAAAATTATCTGGCTTTAGAGAAGTCAGCCTTAAGTCAAATTAGAAAGAATATAGACCTTTAACTATACCAACGCCAATTTTTTTTGAACGAAACATACCGTATAAGCGTGGGTACAAAAAACACTGCCCTCAATTCAATTCACAAACCCAAGGGCCTTATATCTCTGTACCAACATTAAGAAACAAACAATGATCAACAAACTTTAAATAAGGCACCAAAGTTTTCGCGACAGAAAATCAGACGTCACAACGCAACCCGTTTTAATGTAAATCGAAAATCGAGTTACAATATGTTACGCTCTCGCGTTATTATTCAATTTAACCCATTAGTACTTTACTACTTACTAATGCAACAACTTTGCGCTGCTGAATTTGTTTGACTTGTAAGTTCCAATAACAATGCCTTTGATATTATTTATTTAATAAAACATTATATTCGTAGTTCATTTCGATTCAATCTGCGTCATTTATCTATCACAACTAAATTACAATTGCGTGACTTCAAGCAAGATATTTCAATATACGTGTTCCATTTATTAGATTCTACGTGTCTTAAGGTAATGAAAATGAACAAATATATGTAGTCTTCACAGCTAGATTACCTGTTCGTACCAGAGGACCAACTTGTCCGCGAGCCGAACAAGCCATTCGTCTTCCATGATCCTCGATGCGAATAGTGATTAATGGGCGCCAGTATTTGAGGACCCACGGCGAATATTAAAACCGTATGAAATATGTCGACAGGGAAAAAATAGAATGGCCGGTTTTATTATGATTGTGATCGAAGAAGAGGATTTCGCTCCCAACGGAAGCAATTTAAAGTCGATTTTCAAACGTAAGGCTGATATTACATTGATATCTATCAGTTGTTTGAGCATTAGGGTCAAGTCCATGTTACAGTACTTGACATTTGCAAGATAGAACATTTTTTTGGTCAGGTATGTTAGTATGAAGAAAGAAGAAAATATGTAAAAAGCAATGTATTCTTTAATAAGGAAAAGGACCACGTAAGATTACCATGGTCCTTTTGAAAATGTTGTAATTAAATAAATATAAGATCTTTTTAAATCCCGATCGCTTGTTCATTTATAAGACGCCATAATTTTTTTTCAGGTGAATTAAGATCAAAAATCAACCGTAAAGTTTTAAGCGGCCATTAAAATTAAGTGTTACCAGAAAAAAGTCTGACGCATGAAATAAACGAAACAAAGTAGTGCCTTCGAGATAAAATATCGGAAAGGTGACGATCAAGCTGTTTTATTCGGTTATCTTAGTGAAATTTTAAACACATAGCCCGTAAACATGGTTCATGGTAGTGACCTCGGTAGCTTAGTTGGTAAAGCGACTGGCGCGTCAAGCCAGTGGTCGCAGGTTCGAGTCCTGCCTGAGGTTTAAGTTTTTCCTACTATTATTTGTATTTAAGTACAAATATTCGCTCCGCATGCGTTAATGCACAACAAATAATTAAAATAATGGTTCATGGAGCAAAGCGGTCCTTGAATGGAGGCCTTGGTAGGAAAAGAGAACTAGAGGTAGACCACAAATGCGATGGAAGGACGACATCAAGAAAATTGCAGGAAGAAATTGGATGGAAGTAACACAAGACCGGGTTAGATAGCGCAATAAGAAGGAGGCCTACACCAATCTGGTTAAGAACGGCACAAAAGAAAAGAAGAAAGAAAGAGAAAGAACATTCTAAATGGAACACAAACTCGACCTTTTTAACGATAATTAGATTAGCAAAAAATCTTTACATAACCAAAGTAATTTGCAAAGAGGATTCAATTGTAGTCTGTGCAATCGTTAATTAGTCTGATTCCGTCTCAATTATCACAATTATGTTTCTTGCATTGATTTTACTGCTAAAGACTGGCTGCAGACAAAAAATGTACCTACACAGTGTTACCAACGTAAAAAAACAATAAAACGGTTGAATTGTTTACAAGAATAGCCATCGCTGCGTATTGATAGCAATCACGTGAACATGATGTAATTTACGATGGTTTGGATAAAGAATGTTATATTTTATGTAATAATTCATTTTTTTAACACATAAATTTATTGTTATCGATTAAATATGTAAATATAGTGCTGCAGACTTTTTCGTTGTTAAGCTGATTTTAACAAAGTTGTTTTTAATTAATTTTTTTATATTCATATTAATTTTTATAATTTGGAAATATTGCCACATTGATCTAATCATCAAAGTAATTTCAATTATTTAAAAAAAAAAATATTTAGAACGAATACTCCGAACACATTGGATAACAGTAATCAAAGAGAAATACCTAAGTGGCTTCTGTGAATTGCAACTTCTCATTGAGAACCTCAAATATATTCTTTTGTTTTTTAAAAGTCAATTTATTGGCAACTACTTATATAAAATTATAAATATAAAGTTACTTTAGTTTTTTTTCGTCTTAGAAGTAGCCTAAGTTACACCTTATAACATTAGCTATCTGCCAGTGTAAGTCTCAAAATTGGTCCAGCCGTTTCAGAGATTAGCCGGGACAAACAGACAGACAGACAAAAATGGAAAAAATATAATTTTGGTATATGTAGATACCGTATATTATACATGCATATGCATGTAGTAAAAAGCGGTTATTTTAATATTACCAACAGACACTTGAATTTTATTATTATGTGATAGTAATGTGGCCAAAATAAATCCTAATAAAACATTCGACTAATATTATTCCGTACAGATTGCAACTTACAAAAAAAAAAAAACACGAAAATGCAATATATCGAAATTCAGCTGTATTCTCTAAAAATATCCAAGTGTTACGGTCGGCTGGTGATGTTAAAATAGAACATATTTTTAGGCGCGTGGGCTGTGCGAAACCGTGCGAATTTATGGACCAAATACATCTTAAACGATGGTTGTAAGGCCATTAATCTAGATTTAACCACGTTCCAGCAATACTTCAGTTTTTAATGTGCTGGTGCAGACCCACAATTAGAAGATGACTTTTGTAATTATAATTGCTTTGCTGAAATACGAACCAAGTTGTGATAGCACTGATAGTAGGATACTCACTAACTTAAACCATTTCATAATAATCTGTATGTCATAATATTCATATATCTATCTGTCCTGTGGGTTTTTAGCCTAAACTCTGTTATATCTATATCTATACAATAAATAAAATTGAAGTGTCTGTTTGTAATATTCAAATAACCGCTTTTAACTACATGCGTATGAAATACGGTACGTAAAACACAATTTTTTTTTAAGTTTTGTGTGTCTGTTTATTTCGGCTAATCTCTGGAACGGCTGGACCGATTTTGACGGGGCTTTCTCTGGAAGATAGCTGTCGTAATAAGAAGTAACTTAGGCTACTTCTATTTTACAACACAACTAAAATTATTATAAATAGTTAATGTTGGTTTTTTAGTTAAATTCCACGCGGACGAAGTCGCGGGCACAGCTAGTTATACACATAACATTAAACCTCCTGATTAGAAAGTTTTCAATGATAACTATCTCTTTTAATTACGCGCCTTTTACAATCCCTTGCACTATTATTTTGTGCAATTTGACAATGTTTTGACACAATATCAGCGCGATCAGATTATAAACGTTGGTAACTATGAAAGTAACAAAATATCTTGGTATAATATCATTTTCCAAACATGTCAAAATGTAGAACATGAATTGATACTATTTTCAACGTAAATTGTTCGGCAAGTCAGTTAGTTTAATAAAATTATGTTTTAACTTCTCCCCCTTCCAGCCATCCTACGCCTATTCTATGTATAATACCTACATAGGTATGATAATTCTAGACCAAATTTATCACAAAAACTACTATAAATCTAAAATTCCGTGTCTATTTATAATGCGATATGATATCGTCTCAAACCTCCCTATCCCTTCTTCCTATCCTTTTTTTTTTTGTTTGCGGGGTGAACCTTCAAAAGGCATCCGGCCTTATGGAGATTTATAAGACCGGGGAGTGTGGGACTTTTACCTCACTAAAACCACCCCGTTGGTCACCATCAGTAGGTACATAAAGAGGAGCTTCTGTTACCTCTTAAAAAACAATCCAGAAGCCCTCCGTGCAACGCCTTTTAGAGCAAATCCCTGGGAAGACTAGCCTCTTCTTCCTATCCTACTTGCAGGCCTACAAAGTCTCTAGCCTTCCACTGCTTTGTTGATTTCCTTTAGCTCCTCATAGATCCTGGTCGACTTACCTTCGGTGAGCAGCGGCTGCACGTCGGCGTCGGGCCGGCCGGCGGGGCAGAGCGGCAGGGCTGGCGACGACGATGTCGCACCACCCTCGGACTCCACCTGGAGGGATATACCATGTTAGTACACTTTGACGTACGGACTTACGATAACAGACGGTATAAAGGAATATATTAAAGAGTAATGTTATACTTAAGAGATTTACATGCACATCGCGGATTTTTCTATAGACCTATATAAGAACGCAATGCTGTTATATTTTTTTACGAAATACGTATTTTTCAGATCCGATATAGGTATATCACTAGTGATTCAAATATCATATATATGTTTATATTGTGGTACATAAACTGCGTTATCTACCCTAACTCTAAAACACTTAAGCCTTTCTAAGAAACAAAATCTAGAGTCCGTTAGCAAAACGAAACGTTTCTTGAATTTAGAAACCGGCCGCTAGGTGTTGCCGCTTTAAATTTTAAAGAAGTTAATATTATACGTCTTTTAAGTGTGGAGATCAAAGAGTCCCGAGTATCATGGGATTAAAACTTGAGTAAGATTTTTTCTAAAACCACTAGAAATTAAAAATAAATTTAAAGAAAATAATTTAGTTTCAAGAACAAAGGGAAAATTAACTCAAAACTAAGCCCACTTTTCCCCGCTTTGTAGTTTCCAACTCTCAATAGAAGCCATCGGTTTCCACTCAATTAAACTTCGATTACTTTCAACCGCAAGACACACTCGCAAAATAAGATTATTCACGACACAGAATCACATCAAACAGGCGCTCGGCCCGCTTCGATCGCGCAAACGTTTCCAACAAAGTATTTACTCATTTTAAAGTAAAACGAAATTATTCCGTCGTTCTTTTTTTACGCGTTCCATTTTGTTTGGGAGATCGGGTAGTCCGACACAATTTAACTTTTTTTGTGCGGCCTGGTTCGAAATATACAGGAAAACTGTCTTGTCTCACCTTGAGGGTAAGATAGAATACAAATATTTGTTTATTAAACTAAAATAAATAACATTGGATATATTTTTTTTCAATTATCAAATAGAAACAATTTTTTTGTAATGTTTACCTATTTATTTGAAATCGTCAGAACACATTTATAAAGCATAGTGATCAATGTTTGTTTAAACTTTGTATAATATTAAGAGAAGGCCTAGAATTGACTTAACATTAATAACCTAATAAATTCGACAGCACTACATTATAAAATGAATGCTAATAAATTCGATATCTTAAATAAATGCTACAATTAAGTACTATTACGAATATTACGCGTACTCCAACAATATTAATTTCTAAGATTTCAACAAAATTATAATACGATAATTATTTATCTCAGAGTAATAAGCTTTTTAAGTACTATCTGAGAAGGCAATTACGTTTTAACTCTGATATTAGCTTGTGGAGTTTTTTTAGTAGTCTACAATCAGACTAAGGGCATGTGTATCGATACAAACTAAACAAACTGCTCTGTAGGATAAAACGCGCGTCGACGGCGCGTTTAGAAAACGTGGTGTGTTCAGGCCCTAACATAAAATGATATAGTTCCCAAATATATTATAGAATGAATGCTACATTAAATTGATTAATTAATATTAAGTAGCTAGAAAATAAATCTATTAAAGTTGTAGCTTCGAGGCTTCTTAAAGTTAGAAAGATTTGTCCTTATCAACGCCGCCTCGAAAACGAATGCGCGTTCCCTACCAATGTTTTACAATCCTCTAATATTATAAATGCGAAAGTAACTCTGTCTGTCTGTGTGCTACGCTCTCATGGCTAAACCGTTAATTCGATTTGGATGAAATTTCTAATAAATACAGGTACCTTGACTATAACAGGGTCCCATTGTTTGTGTTCGGGGCTCTCGAGAACCTGCAGCATGAGTTCGCGACCACATTCATAGCGGACAGGCCACACGATGCGTTAACATTTTCGATATAAGATGCACGTAACACCGTGCATACCACAAACACAGACTGCACTATAATTAAACGAGATAACAAAGCGATTTTCTAAACAATATGTACCACACTTCAGCATTTTTCATTTAATACTATTCAAAACGCAAAACTCCTCACGACTCGAAATCACAAAGATAATATTTTACTATGTATATCTAAAAGAATATATTAAAAAGCACTGCGATTTAATACGAAACACTTAAGGAAAAATATAAAATACGCTTAAAAATATTCTACGATTATTTGTATTTATGTATCGCGATATTTTTTGAAGTGTCACTTACTTTGTTTATGACGGGGCCGCAGAGGTAAGCAAGGAGTTTACGTAACTTTTAAAATGCTTGTTGGTCGTTCTGTCAAATTGATGGTACATACAATGAGAACGCGTGTGCGCAAGAATTTGTGATCTGTGATCTTCGATTGCATATTAAATTACAATTATTATGTAATACAAAATAACTTATTGTGTTTGTATTTGTGTCTGTAAAACTGTTTTTTTTTATCAATCGAAAAGTTGTTTGTTACTTATTCAAGTACTCGCTGTTGCCCACGGCTCCGCCTGCGTGGGTGTCGGTTATTGCGATAAAAAGTAGCCTATGTTTCCAAACTTATGCCATATAAAGTTTTATCAAAATCGGTTCATCAGTTTAATCGTGAATGAGTAAAAACACACAGACAGAGTTACTATTGCATTTATAATCATAGTATAGATGAATTCGAGATAATTATAAGCACTAGGTAAGTTTCTTATACTTGACCTGAAGTATTTTTATAACTGACTTAATAAAAAAACTGATTCTGTATTCAACCCTTTGTAAGTCTAATTTTTTTTCAATCTACTTATTTGCGTTTGACTGTCTTTTTTGTTATTTAGTAAAAAATATTAGTTGAATATTAAGATATCCGAGTAAAACCCAGAGTCTGTTTACTTTATTTTTTTTAAATGGTTACTAGCAATGTGGGTGGAATTCACATTACTAGCAATCTTGACCCTCAAACTAACCTAAATATGCTTGTGTCTGGAGTGGGTTCACGTCAATAGAGCTGGGGTGCGAACATGCGATCTCTCGATCACAAGGCCGTCACTCTAACCATTAGGCTATTGCCGCTTTTATAATGATTAAATAACTGTAGACCGAGCCAGAATACAAACTTATAGTAAATAATTTTTGTTATAAATAACAAGTGTCATTTGACTCACTCAACCGTGACTCAACAGTCATTGGACCCAATAATGTGCGTGCGCTGCAAATTGAATCTATACTTATTTATAACTAGCTGCGTCCCGCGGTTTTACTCGATAAGTTTCCGTTTTGACGAATTATCGGGATAAAAGTACGCGGTGTTAATCGAGGCGATGAACTATTTGTTTTTCAAACGTCTAAACCGAATAACAAGTACGCCAACTTACAGATTTATCTATATACAAATATATAAAGCTGAAGAGTTTGTTTGTTTAAACGGGCTAATCTCAGGAACGAAGTATATACGGTACAATTAAAATAAGATCATAATTTTGAAAAACAAACAAGAATTAGAAAAATAACGTTAAACGCACTTTAAATAAAATTTTGAGAGTTTCTAGTAGCCCCTTATGTCAAGCATAATACACATTATATGTGATTTTTCTTGCGACGACATATGTTAATGCGAAAATATCGAAGGTTCCGATATAATTAGGGTAATATTAGGTAACGTTAGGGAAATCCGGGGGCGAACAGGTACAAAAAAAATGACAAAATAAGAACCTTCTCCTTTTTTGATGTCGGTTAAAAATAATTTAACACAAAGAAACCTTAATATAATTACAGTAATGTATCAGTTACAATACGGACCAACACTTGCTTTCACATAAAATTAATTAAATATTAATACGTTTCACGTTCCAAGAAGAGTCCGTACGATTGGAAGTACAGTACACCACACATTATAAACAATTCTATATAAACAGCGTCTTAATTTCAAAGTACTAAGGTTCAGTTTTGCTTACCCTTAATTCAGTTATGTGGGGTCAACCGTACGTTAGCTCTAAACACAAACGACTCGGTTACTCGTTTAATATGACGTAATAATAAAATTTAAAATTAAACATTACTAAACAAAAAATATACCTAGTTTAGTCGGTTTGGTCACTTTATTAAAGTTAGTAATACACTGTCAGTTGTGTATCTGATAATTGCATATTCGATCTTAAATCACGACGCAAAAAAAAAACTCTGTGTAGTGTGCATCTGTTTTTGGCATTATAGCTCCTAAACGAATTGACCGATTATGATGAGGGCTTTTGTTTAAAAGCTTACGTAATCGCTATGGATTTTAGCTGTAATTATTAACAATTTCCAAAAAAAAACGGGTTTCTTTTAATTTTAATTTTGGCTAGTTAATATTGGGTACATTGTATGTAATATTCAAGCTAATTACTTTTTAATATTATTGTGTTAAGAAAACAACCTCGTTGTTAAATCATTATCGTACAGAAAGTTTACATATAAATGTTTCTTATAAAAAAAAATGTTAACGCAAGCGTTTCCCCTGCCTTATTTAAAAAAAAACAGGATAAATTAAATGAGCATGATATTACTAATAGCTAAAGACGTACTCAATAATTAATTCCTCTCAGAGAATACATCTCTATTTACATTATTATTTCCACAGATAATAACATCACTGTAACTAAAGCCGACTGCATTCTGATCTCGCAACAATCAGATGCTGCGTGTAATTAATCCAGCATCCCGCGTCTCTCGTTAATTACGAGGAATTGTTTGTTACCGGAGATGCATTTCGAGTAAATCTCAGTGCAAGCGAGCTGGCAGCTGGATATTTGATTACTATCGAATTATTTATTTAGTACAAATATTTCTAATAATGGTATTAAA
Organism: Diachrysia chrysitis; assembly: GCA_932294365.1. Classification (NCBI taxonomy): domain Eukaryota; kingdom Metazoa; phylum Arthropoda; class Insecta; order Lepidoptera; family Noctuidae; genus Diachrysia; species Diachrysia chrysitis. The sequence goes on from OW028641.1 coordinate 329,309, forward strand.
TTGAAGCAGAACTGTGAGATAACATCAAAATAATATACACGAATACAAAAGTTTTATGCTTTTAAAGTTAGCAGGTGACGCCAGTTCTATCTTTATTTCGCAAAACGACGACTTGTACCTGGCAGCCCCAGATTAATATGGAAAATTACCTAGGTGACGTCACCTGATGGTATAGCTATCTCTTGTGCAAAAAAATACAACAAAGTATTAATAATAAAGTATATGTAGGGATGTACGCAAAGTAGCCAGCGCTCAGCATGAGCTAAGGTTCTTACTAAGAGCTTAACCTTAGCGCTGGTTTTCAGCGCCGGCCACTAGTATGTGTGTAAATAGATAGATAACAGCTTCATATATATTTATACCAAAGACATTACCATCTAATTCAAGTTTATAACGCCATCTTTACATTTCCAAAAATTGTACCAAGTGGTAACACATGCAATAAGACCGGATTGATTTATCCAATCAAATGCGGGCTTCACTGCGAGAAACTAGGCAATATATCGTGCCGTCGACTTTCCAGAATTAGTCAGCGCGGCCATTCCATATCGATGTCGGTTACGTTCAGGGTACGGCTTAATTATACTTAGTAACACCTCAAAGGCAATGCAAATAGAAAATACTAGCTGTTTCCCGCCGCTCCGCTCGCGTGGTTGTCGATTTTCGCGGCAAAAAGTAGCCTATGTCCTTTCTCAGGCTCTAAACTATCTGTCTACCGTAGTTTTGGCCTGAAAACGCGACAGACAGACAGAGGACAGGTAACTCTGTCGACGTCAGAGAATTTTGTAGTGGAACGGATTATATAACGAATACTCCGTTCGATAGCTCGTCATCGTATAATATTAGTAAGGATTATTATGCAAGATATACAAACTACATGCAGAAACTCGTAACCGAGTAGGTATAGCTACTCTGACTTATGGGCGCCTGGTATTAGTATATCAAAGGGGCAATATCACCAGTACACGTTCCTCGAAACAAGGTTACCCCGATCGAGTTTAAAATTGCCAAAATTTTCACTGAACAGAATTTCTTGAATATAGGGGACACGGTTTGCGTTATAGTGTTATATAGCTTCCACCCTAACAATAATGTTCTGTTTTCTTTGCTTAAACTGAGTTTAGTTAGCCTTCAACTAAAACGAGGCAACCGAGATTAGTTTGAACAAATTTAAACGCAGCTTTGAAATACGCCTTTACTGTAGACCAAGTTTCAAATTCCAATACTAGCTTTGAGTATTTGCACTGCAAACGTCAATACGTCAAAGCTTTGTGTGAACCAAAATATTAGGGAATCTAGATACAGTTCGGTAGCGATGCAAATAGTTTCATTAGTTCTCTGATTAACTGTAGGAGGGAGGTATCAAGATATCTATTTACATTGAGATATTACAATTTCGAGACTTATTTGGTATATTATATATATACCTAAATGACTCCTTATTATCATTTTTTTTTAAAGATTACTAGCAATGTGGTTAGTATTCACATTACTAGCAATCTTGTTAACCCTTACAACCAAGCTAAACATGCTTGTGTCTGGAGTGGGTTCACGATAATAGTGCAATGGGTGGGGTTCGAACCTGAGACCTCTCGATCACAAGGCCATAACAATAACAATTGCCGCATAAAAAATGATATAAAAAAGTACATTTTTTTTATGACATTTTTTTAGACCGGCTCGTCTATCTTAAATATTTAGAACATACATAAACAAATATACTTGCTAGCCTCAAAATCGAAGATAAATATAGTTCACCTTCTAATTACATCCTTGCAAGAAACTTTGGTTTTACCTTTTTACCGAAAATCAAAAGGTTGGAAAACGGTAACTCAGTTTCAAAAGGAAACCAAAGTTAGTGGGCATTTATTCATCAGGCAATATTACAGACGCCGATGGATTCACATCAAAAGCCTCAATTAACATACCGGAAAGACATAAGCAAGGATAGACTCCGCATGAAATATTCATCGCTGAAATTTGCCAAGTTGGCGGAGTTGGAGGCACGAGAAGTTTGTGGGTCTGTGGTCTGAAGGGTATACAGATAATGTGTTTACGACCTTATACGTATATTACGACTGAGTAGATTGCGTATAAAAAAGAATTTTATTTATAGTAATTATGATAAAAAAAAAAATGTACTAATCTCTGGAACTATCAGACAGATTTTACTGGCAGATAGCTGAGTTTTAGAGCTGGTTTAATTATACGTGCCTAGATTTATTTAAAAGTTAGGGTTCCATGAAAATTCCTTGAAACAAAAACACGCCGACGAAGTCGCGCGTGACATTTAGTATAAGTATTATAATTTAGTATAGATTGGGGTGCATTTGATTGCCCCGTTGGTCTAGTGGACGCAAAATAAATTCTAATCTACTTTTACTTATAGTTTCAGTGGTCTAATACATATTGACAGAATTTGAACTAAAATATCGTCGGTCGTCGCAATAAAAATAGGCCTATGTCCTTACTTGGGATTCAAGCTTACCCCATACCAAGTTTCATCCAAATCGGTTAAGCGGTTTATCCGTGAAAGCGGTGACAGACAGAGTTACCCTCGCATTTATAATATTAGTAAGAACAAAATTGTAAAAAAATAGGAAAGGTATCTACTTATTTTCCACCTACAACCAGGGTGGTTGCAACATTGCATATATATAACTTTCTTTTTATTTCCATTTCCATCCGGAGTGCCTATTCATGCAGATTAATTAACAACCATACAAATTAAAGAAGAACCCTAACTTTACATTCATTATTTATTAAAAGGTTTATTTAAACTCTTGAAAATCTTCAAATTGGATGAAAAGTTCACAATTTCTGTGAAATGTAAACATACAGTGTTCTTTGATTAGTCTAAGTGATTGGTGCTTTGTACACTAACCTGACCGGATTATACAGTGTTTTTTTTTCAACTCCCGCCAAAACCAGGTGACGGCAAAAAGTGTCCGTATGTATGTCTATAGCATCTCAGGGCACAAAGTAATAGCACGATTTTGTCATCATCATATCATGCATTTTTTATGCTTATTTGCTATGTATAATTTATGAAGATAAATTATTAAGTAAAATTAATCCCTTCTATCCGTTGATGTAACCGACCTTTTTCGAGAGAGTTGAGTATTAAAACGTATATTTTTAAAGTATTGCGTGGTATGACATGACGTAGAATTCTGGGGTGTTGAAGAAGATATGTCTGAATGTGAATGATAATAGGGGAACGGACTGGGTATGAAAAGGAAATATCTATTTAATCCACCAAATAGATAACAAAAGAAAAAAGAACTCGTTTTTTTTCTTTTATCAAATTAATGACAAGTGACAAAGTTAAAGAACAAAACGCTTTAAAGTTCTGCAGTGGAGGCTTGTGACGTTGACGTCACATGTAGGAAAAAATTGTAGCGACGAGTGACGTCACGCAACTTTAACATTCACTGGATCTACTTCATCGTTTGCTCAATTTAAAAAAGAAAAAATACGTGTCTTGTAATTTTTAATATCTATGTGATGTGTAAATAAAAAAAGTAGTCCGCTTCTATTACGTATGGCGACGCCGGCGTCCTCGGGTACTAGCAGTGCCGCGTGGACGAACTAAGTTACTAAGTAAAGCATTGCGCACGCTGAATGAAAATGCTGACAGGGCAGATTAATTTTTCGCTCTCTGAATGAATTCACAAAAATAACATTGTATTTTATATTACGAGATGATAAAGACCACACTATCGCATTAGGAGATTTCGCCTGTAAAGATAGATGAGTTTGTGATAAATAAATAAATAAATAATTTATTGCCTAACGTATTTTATTGGGGGTTTTCCTTGTAAGCAAAGAAATAGAACACCCTGTGATCGGTTTCCTGAATCACACACCGCCCCTCCCTCCCCGCGTTCTTTGTTTTTCTATAGAGGTCATTTGGAAGCCCTTAATAGCTACCAAAAGGTGAGGTCGAGCATTAAGAAATTGTACGCGAAATAAACCGGCTTTACCGAGTATATTTGAGAGTACCAATATAAGTTCAACTGCGATTCGTATGAAACTTGTGAGTAAGAGGGGTTGAGATATGTTGGTGTACCCTCGTCAATTTTCCTATTAATTGTAAATTAGATACAAATACAGTAGCTACAGATGGTAACGTTATATTAAGGTGCGTTCAACCTCACATTGTTGGAGTCCGTAGATTTATCATTTGAAACAACAATTAATTGAATATTATTTGAATAATATTTTGATGAAGCTTTGTGTCATATAAGTGTAAGGGCGGCCACACAAATACGGAATACCGCATGTATGTGGACGACCTTAAACAGGATTACGCTTTTGTAGTTCCATTTTATTTTGAATACAGGACCTATCTATACTAATATTATCTATACTATAATATTAATATAATATTATAAAGAAGTAAAGTTTGTGTGTTTGTTAAATTGTAAGGGGTAATCTCGGGATCTATTAAACCGATTTTAAAAATTCTTTCACCAATAGAAAGCCACATTATTGCTGAGTGTCATAGGTTATATAAAAAAACCGAAAAATAAAAAGGCTTATACGTGGTAGTCCATTTTGCAAAGTGAATCGGAGAAAAAACGGTCGAATGAAAGCGTTTCTTACGAACGCTGCCTTAACTATGAAAGATATATTTTTGAGTTCTAGAGAAAAGATGTGGAGCTTGAAAATGCCTACAAAAAAGTCAACGACAGCATATGTCTAACTTTTATATTTAAGTTACAAAAAGTAGTTTTTTTAATATTAGTATACATAATTTAATTTTTAATATTAATAAAATAATTTAAATCGTTTGGTCATATGTACTAAAAAAGAATTATTAACATTATGCCCAACGAAGTGGGCACGGGTCAGCTAGTCGTTGATATTTTGTTAAATTAATAATGTAGTTGTGACCTACATTTTGAGATGTGGTAGATGTGAAAATTAATTTGGGTATAAATATTGCGTTTGAATGAATCTGTTTTGAAAGGCGTATATTAATGTACAATAATTTATATTGTGTTTAAATTTTTAACCAAGAAAGCTTCGGTATATAATAAATGTGGAAATAACATACACATTATGCATTATGTTGTGCTAAAGCACTAGAGTTATGGAATCAGAGACTACGAAGGTTCACACTACAAAAAACCAGACCCGAAACAAGTGTAGAAAAGTGATTTTCTATATTGACCCGTCCGGGAATCGAACCCGGGACCTCAGAGCTGGCGACTCCTTGAAACGTATGTGTATTCCACTCGACCACGGAGATCGTTTTATTAGATATGAACCGCCCAAAACATAGCCAAATCGATTGCTAAAAATGGGTATGATGGAAAACCGATGATACCTCATTGGGTTTCTGTTTAATTTTTATATTTTAATTTTTATTTTTGAAGTGACCAAACGTGCCGCGCCAATTCGCCCTACGAAGTTATTCTTTAGGCGCGTTGGGCATTTTGAAGACGGGAAAAATACATTTGAATTCACGACACTGTTACCTTTAACGACACCTCTAATAAAGTATGTAGGTTCCTATAATATTATAATTGTTCAAGTTTTTACTTTTGTCGCAGCACTCCCGGAGTGCTATTGATTTTTTAATTATGTCGTTTTTTTTTAATGTGGCTTACCACTGTTTTCCTGGGCGTAGGCTTTGACTGCTTCACCGGTATAGATTTGTAACTGCAACTGAACCTTTTTATAGTACGGGATCTTTGAAACATATTGTTGAGACGTGTTTACTATTAAGCTAAATTTCAAGATAGTGACGATCATCCTATGTAAATATAGTGCTTGTATATTATAACAGTCTTCCTTCACAACTAGCTTCATATCCTAGTTTCCGTGAGCGAGTGCAGTTGACAGGTGTAGTGGGGATAAGCGGGGCCACGTGACGTCACGATGGCAAACTCAGCAAGAATCAACTTTAAATACAAAATAACTGCAGACAGTGTGACTTTTTTCCGAATTATGTAAAACTACCAATTTTATTATCCTTACTTGCGAAAGTAACTCTGTCTGTCGCGCTTTCACGACAAAGGTACTTACTAAACCGATTTAAATTAAAATTTGGTACACAGATAGTCTAGAGCCGAGTGTAAGCTACAGAGGTTGCTTAGTTTTTACAGCGATGTCGTGCGTTTAATCAGTAGTCGCGAGTTCGAGTCCTGTCCGAAGTTTTAATTTTTTTCTTTCTACTATTCGTGTTTAATTACAATGTACACACTATATTATATCCAATACCCGAGTCCTCCACCTGCACCCGACAGCCCGCTAATTAATCTCATCATACGGTAACATGGGTCTGTTGCTCACGAGCCAAACTACTGTCAGTCGTGTAACACGTCTGAAGTGATGACGTAGGCATGCAGGGGTGACGTCAGCACTCCGTTCACTTGCCTCTTGTAGTTCTATATTTATTTATCTATTGACCTCCAACGAAGAATACACGAGATACATTTTTAGACAAGAGTGGAGTGTAGGTACATTTGAGTTGTGCTCCTTCAATTTAAAGAAGTCACAGCATTCACATTTAGACATTAAGGTGAACAAATTTACAAACTATGTGAGACATTAAAATGTTGAAACTGAACATAAAACATTATTTTTTTTAAATAAATAACTAATCAAGTGGTTTTCTACATTGACCCAGCCGGCGGGACTTTAGAGCTGGCGATTGAAAACCGGTGTGTACGCTACTCGACCAAAGAGGTCGTCGAATTAAATATTATAAGATCACTAATCCTACATAACAAACTAGAATGACAAACACGTTAATACCAAAGATATCTAAAATTAAGTACAATTTACAAATAAATTCAACTTCGTAATCGTTGGCATTGTAATACTCGTTCCCAACTTTTTCCATTTCAATATAATTCGTCTGATGAGATCATGAGATTAGCTTAAGTTGTTCTAAACCCCTTTGTTTTCCGCAAACGACAATTGATTCTCCTAACTTCGTATTGTGGCTCCAAACATTAATCGATGCTTAAATATTCTGTTATTATTTGTGGTGGTGAGATAAGTAATATAATTTATTTCATTGAATTAAGTATAAATTTTTGCTTTAGAGAATTTAAAACCAGATCCAATTCATCACCATCATCATCATCAGCCTATCTTGGTCCACTACTGGCCATGGCCCTCTCCTATGGCTCTCCACTGAGCTCGATCTTCAGCTCTTCGTTTTCAACCACTAACTAATAACCAGATAAATATTATGAATCTCACAAATGTTCGTCCCATGCGGAGAATGAACCCGCAACTCGTCGAGCAATAGGTATACTTCCTCCACATTCGACTATACAGGCATTTTTAAGCCTACCGTGGCACCCACCGCAGCCCCACTGCGCATGCTTTAGCGAACCCCGGAACTCTGGCAAAGGCAAGGACGGGACCGGGGTGATTTAGTCGGTGCAAGTCCGACATATCCGCACGTCGTGTCCTCGGCGTGGGTCGAAGTCATTCGAATTTTACACCGTAAACAAAAAAAAATCTGCCTTGGCAGGTTTAAAATATCTAATTAGAGGTGGCCTAAACGTTTTGCCCAAAAAGCAATCGAACTAGGCCACACCCCTTTTATTTTTTATAACAATGTTTATAAAAAAAAACTGGCGTTGTAGACACGACTTAAAGCTCTACATTGAATATAATATAGTGTTGCAAATACATTACCTCCCCAAAGACATAATCCCTAATGATATATTTATACGACATGAAACAATAATCATTCGTCACGTACTGTAATGAACCAAGTACACCCCCCCCCCCCTCTCACCCCTCCCCGTAACAACCTCACAAACCAACATTAATCGCGGCAAACAATCCAACAATAATTTCGTTAAACTTAAACATAACAAGAATGTTAAAACAATAACAATGGGTTTAGAACAACTTGCCTTGAGTCCTGCCACAGAGCAACTAGTTCACAGAGGCAAATCTTAACATAACGCAAGTATCTGACGATAAAAACTAAGCGTGCTACATTTTGATTATACTGTGTGTGACGTCACAAGCACTATTTACAAATGATTTCAAACTAAAATCAACTTAAACATATGATGTAAATACACACAGATATACAGATTGATAAAACCTCCTAGCACGGCGCACCGATGAGGACTGAGCAGGACAGCAGACTTAGAACAAGCAATTGTGGATCACACAAATGCCTGTCTCATGCGGGGATCAAACCCACGGGTCGTCGCGCACAGTGGTAAATGGCGTGGGTCCTACCTCCCGGTTATTTGCGTAGGAATTGATTTGTGCTTTCCAGCAATTGTCTTTTTTTTAAAGAGACTCCTTCTCTATTGAATTGAATCCTTATGACGCGGGGGATTAAAGAACACCCAAACTTGGAACAAGCAATAGTGGATCACACAAAATGCCTGTCCTGGGATCTAACCCGTGGCAGGTCGCGCGCATTGCTAAATAGCGTATGACCTACCAGCCGACTATCCGCGCAGTTATTTGGTTTGATTATCTATTACTTTGAAATCGGTTTTATCATTAGGTCGATTATAATTTGTAGAGATCACAGAGTATTTACTCTGTGGTCCTACGTCTACCTCGTGCCTCTTGAGCTTCAAAGAGAATTATATATTTTGGGATAAATAAAACAATGCCGGCGGGCGCCTCCCGCTCACAGTAAAGTTAACCGAACATCTCCCCTATCCTAAATTATTTATTATTATTATTAGCCCAAAATGTCCTACTGCTGGGCAAAGGCCTCCCCAGTCTTCCACTTGTCTCTCTCAAGAGCTACGGTTGACCAATTCGATAAAAACGAATCTAAATCATCCCGCTATCTCCGCCTGAGTCTGCCTCGCTGACGCTTACTATTTGTGGGGGACCATTCGGTGGTAATTTTAAAGTATTACAGTGGGTTTTAATAATTAAATAATACTTGTGCACTCTATTGTACAGTAAACATAATTATCATAACATATCGACTGGCCTTTTGGTCTAGTCGTGAGTGATCCTGACTTGTAAACCGGAGGGTTAGATTCCGTTTGTTCTGTGTCTAGTTGTAATTTTTCTTTAATATGTATGTATGTATTTTAAATCACCTATACTGAATTTAAGATATTCGATATTAGTATTAAATGTCGTGGTGGCCTAGCAGTTCAACGAACGGAATTGTATGCACAAGGTTGCAGGTTCGAACCCACTACAGACAAGTACCAATGTAACTATTTCAAAGTTATATGTACTTTCTTAATTATTCTAAGACACCATTGGGCAACGGTGAAGGAACACATCGTGAGGAAACCTGGATCCCAGAAACTTGATTCTGAAATCGCCAACCCGCAAGTGAGCAAGCGCCCTTCTCTACATGAGAGGAGGCCTGTGCCCAGCAGTGGGACATTTTTATCGGTATTATATATTTGTATTGAATAACTGACTGCGCATAGTTTCTGTTTAAAAGGAACAAAATATAATATTTATATATATATGGTTATACTGAAATGTTATATTGATGCGCGCGCATTTTAAAATTCACTCACTATTTTTCATAACGCGCCTAAAGAAGTATATCTTCAAAATAGTAAAGAACGATTGAGTCACCTTTTATCACGTAAATACATATAAACATATTGTGACGATGTTCAGGGCTGTCAGTCACTCGAGACGTAATTTAATTGGGGAACATATTGTAGTCGCGAATAATCACCGACGCGACAAAGGAACTCTTTTGTACGGTATATTTATTTCGTGAATTGAATCATAATATGATACTGTGTCGATATCTGCAGGGGACTCTTGTCAAGGTAGGGGACGTTGAAAACATCTGGTACAGATGAATGAGGAAGATATTTTGTAAATCAAAATCATTTTCTCTCGTCGCTTGTATAAGCTCTTAATGGACATAATAATATGTTTTTCCGTAGACAATAAATAATACCAGCCTATAAATGTTCCACTGCTGGGCACAGACTTCTTCTCATATAGATAAGGTAAGAGCAGTGATCACCACGCTTGCTCATTGCGGGTTTGCGGTTTCGGATTCTAATTTTTGGAATCCAAGTTTCCTCACGATTCCTTCACCGATTGCGCTAGCGGTATCTTAGAATAATTAAAAAAGTACAGGTAACTTTGAAAAAGTCACATTGGTACTTACCTGTAATGGGTTCGAACCTGCACTTTGTACACACAAATCCGTTCATTGAACCACTAGGCCTCCACGACACTTCGTAATAAATTACATACTAGATAAGATTTTACAATTTGACAAAATAAATAAAATGCATTGTGTCTTGTTAGCTATGCGCCGCTCGGTTCTTTCCGAACTTAGTACGACTCTATTAGAAAAGTCCTGAGAGTATTTTTTAAAATTTGATCAGTTTAAAACTCTCACGCTGTAGTTTTCGTTCGCTTTCCGTACTCAAGTAAAACTCCAACCAACTTAAAACTTCTAAAATGCACACAAATTCAGTCTACTCCGAAATTTCTATTCGGAGAAGGCGCGCAGCACACTTCGTTAATAAGACATCTGTAGTTAAAAGTTCACGAGTTTACGAAAGAGTTGGGTGAGGTGTATGCTATGGGTGCAAACATCCAGGATAGTGACGAAAAGATTTGCTTATTAAGAGGTTTAACTCGTCACTGCACCAATCTAGCTACACTACAACTAATGCTGGAGTTAGCTAACTTTGCGAAGGAACGTCTAATAAAAATATTAGATTATTTTAACTATGTTATTAAAAATGTATTTATTTTTATATTAGACTAGCTGTTTCCCACGGCTCCACCCGCGTGGATGTCGGTTATCGCGGCAAAAAGTAGCTTATGTCCTTTCTCAGGATCCAGACTATCTGTGAACCAAATTTCATTTAAATCGGTTCAGTAGTTTTGGCTTGAAAGCGCGACAGACAGACAGAGATACTGTCGCATTTATAATATTAGTACCTAAGGATTATTTTATCTTTGTATAAGTTTGGAGTACGAGATTTTTTTTTCTTATACTATACTTTAACTTACAAATGTTACCAAAAATTTTGTTGCTGTCACATTTTAAACTATTAAAAATTTCCGCGGACTCGATAGCAAGTGCAACCAAACTTCTGAACAGTGGTCACCAATAAAGAAGTACTACAAAACTTCGCAATTGAAGTTTCAGCAATTGCCTGTTTCGAAGCGAAGTGGGGCAAGTTTGAAGTGGATACAATATAGGCGCCGGGCGCGGGCTTCACTTGATTGTCTGTCGAGCCACTTGTTATAGACGCAGTATATATAATATCCTTACTTCATATTATAATTGCGAAAGTAACTCTGTCTGTCGCGCTTTCACGGTAAAACTACTGAACTAATTTAAATGAAATTTGGTACACAGAAAGTCTAGAACTCTATAGCCTAAGAAAGGTCTAAGGCTACTTTTTGCGCGCGATAACCGACATCTACTTAGGCGGAGCCGCGGGAAACAACTAGTTATATGTAATATCTTCGGACAACTCACACACGGCCATCTGATCCCAAACTAGGCAGAGCATGTATTATGGCAACCAGACAACTGATAAACATACTTAAATATTATCGAAAAATTACATCCAAACATAGAACAAATTGTCATACTTATTACACAAAGATTCGTCCTGGATGGGAACCGAACCCACGAGCTTCGGTTTAGCAGTCAGGGTCACTAACCACTAGACCAACCGACCAGTCGACGTCATATCTTCAGCAATGCATTCAATATACTTTGCACTCTTCAAACCCCTGCCAACTTTTTTAAAGGGCCATTTATAAAAAAGTACAAACAAATAAATAGTAATGTGTTTAGTCGTTAAAATGTAGATGTTTTAGGTATCATTCCTATACTTAGGCCTAGGTACACTTTTTTTAAGAGAACTGCCCCTGATGTTAAATTGTTTGTCAAGTCGAAAGCACTAATCCTTACTAATATAATAAATGCGAACGTAACTCTGTCTGTCTGTCGCGCTTTCACGCCAAAACTACTGAACTGATACTTTACATTATACTTTTTACCGACAAACACCTAGTTTTGAATAAGTAAACTTTTATATGTATATATTAGCTAAAACATTCCAATTTGATAATGCTTTCTGAGGTTTTACGCGAATGTTATATATTGAAAAAAAAAACTTTTTATTAAACGAATTGAAACCTAAATAAACCGCGATAGAATTGGTTTAAAAAGTAATTTTATTTCAATTCAATTTGTGAATTATTAAAATACATTTGCTGTATTAAATATTCGAGGTTATCATGGTATAACGCCTCAGGAAATCCATTATGTTGATCCGTGTATCCGTTGATCCGTCCAGTATTATAATTATTTAATGAGTAATTAATTAATCAGTTAACAATATATTATTCAATCACTTTCTGTTAATCCTGCATTAAGTTAATAATTAATTTATATTTAATTAAATCATAATCGGGGTAGGCCGCAGCGTCACAGAGCGGTTATTCTGCAAATAGGCAAAGTTTTCATGTTTTTGTACTTTGTTTCAGAATCAGCTGTCATGGACGGGACTCGACATTTATAGACAGGATCAACTTCGGTAAACATTGGATAACCTTTATGATCGGTTAGTTTGATTAGCAAAGGTAGATTTTACAAGGATATAATTTACTAGCTGTCCCCCGCGACTTTATCCGCGCGTTTTAGTTTCAACGGTTTTCGTTTATGCTCCGCTCCTTTTGGTTGCAGCGTGATGTTATATGGCTTATAGCCTTCCTCAATAAATGGGCTTTCCAACACTAAAATAATTTTTCAAATCGGACCAGTAGCTCCTGAGATTAGCGCGTTCAAACAAACTCTTCAGCTTTATATTTTAGTAAAGAATAGATTAGTTTAAAGTATATTTTTTTTTGTTTGTCGTACGTAGTCGACATTGCGTCCACAGTTCCACACTGCATACAAAACCGCGAATGTCGAAAATATACATGCATCGCATACACATTTATACAAATATGGATATATATACTTATACGAATTTGTATGTACCTTGGAGGAATAAATAAGTAAACTATAGAGTGCGCATATTGAGTATGAACTGTTGGCACTAGTATGAACACGTAAAATCGTAAAATTTGTGTCAAAACAGATGCGCACCATTTTATTAAAACTATCTCAAAACCTAATATTACCGTAATAATATCGGAAACCTTGATATTTTCTCATAAACATCTGTCGTCACACGGAAAATCACATAAATCAGTAAACGAGCGTAGTACACTTGGCAAAAAATGTGCTTACGCTTGACTTAAGGGGCTACGTTTACTCTATGTTTACTCTATGGTATCTACCAATATGAGAAACTGCCATTAATTATTTGTTGGTATTAAACAATATTATACGATATTTGCCGACAGCCTAACATTATTATTACACGGGATACTACATTTTAATATTCCCAAACGACAACAGAACCCTAAAATTTCCCAAATCCTTGTTAAATTACTTTTGTGATTAACCCGAAAGTGTTAGAATCAGGCTTTACTGAAGTTTCTATTTATTTATGTAACGCGTTCCAAATTAGTTTGTCATTTATTATTTCTATGTTCAAACTAAGTTGTATGTAGTTTAATAGTTGTTAGCTTCGAGGGGATGAACAAACATACAGTTTTAATATCGTCCACATGTTTTATTAATTAGGATCGGTATCTCTTTGAAGGTAAAAAAAAAAGTTGGCTCACTATAAGCATTTGCGAAGGGGTTTTTATAAACTTGATATTAAAATCCTTATCCAAATAAATATGTCAATCATAAGAAGTATTTAATTTTGAACTATTATATATTCTTTATTGTACACCAAAAAAAAAAAAAAAGATACAGCATTTTAAGATATCAAGGTACAATGGCGGTCGGAACTAAATTGCCCTTTATAGAATTTGATTTCAATTAGGTAATATCTTAGGAGATATCGCTGTTTCAAAATAACTGCCACGTAAACGCGCTAATCTCTGGAACTAACAAACCGATTTTACTGGCAGATAGCTGAGGTAATTACATATACCTACTTATACTTTAGAATTAGGGTTCCGCGCAAAACATGAAAAAACGGGGATTGAACCCGCAGCACGTCGCGCACAGTGGTAGGTAGTGGTAATTGGCGTGGCGACCTATACCACTCGGCTATCCGTGCAGTCAAAATGATTCGATAGTAGTCAAATACTCAATTGCTTCCTTCCATAGTAACATAAGTAATGCAGAATGGAAATTATAATCATTAAGACGCCCTGTGCGGTTAGCGAGTGAATATTATATCAGTCGTGATGACACGCAAAGGGCAGCCCTAAACCTTTTCGTGTAACCTGCCACTTTTGTTCGATATGTACTAATATTAAATTACTATGTCCATGAGTATTGACAGGTAGGTAATACAGTACAAGGTTTGAGGCAACAAGGGCGTTGAGTAGGGACTAGCCCACCACACATGCCCATCATTGCAACTCCTGTAAGCCAGGATCTACAATGATGATACCACTGACACAGTTAAGCTCGGTGAGTCTCAAGCAAACGATTGACCGTCTTGGAACTCGCAACGACATTAATCAGAAGTAGTAAATAGGAGGAGTAGGAAAGAAATGTTTTCACTTCACTCCATTGCAAGCGGGAGACAAAAAGAAAAGATAGGCCATAGGCAAAGAAAAGATAAGACAACTGAGTTAGGCCCAGAGAGCGTACATTAGGCCTTTGTGCTGACCGTAAGCACATTACTGAAATTACTGGACGTTTTTGCAAAAATATCGACGGTCCCGATATTATTAGGTTATTACATACTTTTTAAAAAATCCGCGAGTAGTTTTTGTGTTATAAAATTTAATTTGATTAAGTTATTGGTAGAAACAAAAGTAGGTTACATTCGTATAGTAGTATCCATTCTTATTAGAATAATCTGGGGGCACGGTAGTGCCCCCGCCAAGACGAGCCAAACGAAACGCACGGGCACTACCTACCTTTTCTCGAAGCGCTTCGTCGTTTTTTTGAACCCTCATAACTTGGGTTTGGATTATGCTAGATCAACAAAATTTTTGGGATATATTGTCAATAGCGGACTTATTGAACATATTAAGTTTTAATTACAATAGCTTTTATACTTCAGATTTTATTTATATCTAAAAATAAAAAACGCTTATTTCGTCACTGACTCACTGATGATCATCAAAATTCTTAAGGTATTTCCTAATGTCCTAGAAAGCTGAAATTTTGTATGTAAGCTAGTATTAGCACACAAACAACAAAAAAATTATAAAACTTGTAACTTTCATCCCCCAACCCCTTAAACTAGGGGATGGGAGTAAATCAACAAAGAAAAAAGGCAAAGATAGAGAGTGGGCTATAAAAAAGGCGTCTCTGATGTGCAAGAAATACACCCCAAAAAAAGAAGAAAAAAATAAAAAAAAATTTTGTTACAAACAACTTACAAAAAGAAATGAAATCCCACCAAAAACATTTTCATGTAAAATGTTGCCAAGACGAGCCCATATGACTCGCACTGTCAAAAAGTTATCAGATCTCATGTAGAGCCAAGCTTCTAACACTACACGCCCTAACTCTACAAGGCCTAACTTCACAAACTCTACACCTTAGTCAAAATATGTGGCTTGGCCGTTCGTTACTACAAGAACTATTGTATAACACAAAAGTAATGAACAGTGAATTAATTTTTCACCTTACGCCGATGTGAATGTAGCGAAATGGCCAAGCCACATATTTTGACTAAGGTGTAGAGTTTGTGAAGTTAGGCCTTGTAGAGTTAGGGCGTGTAGTGTTAGAAGCTTGGCTCTACATGAGATCTGATAACTTTTTGACAGTGCGAGTCATATGGGCTCGTCTTGGCAACATTTTACATGAAAATGTTTTTGGTGGGATAAGTTTTTCTGGAAAAAATACATACATACATTGCAAGTTGATTAGCAGCTCGTAACAAATAGTTTGAAATACTTTTAAAATAATATGAATCGGATATTAAATAAGTAGACGCCGCCGTGACGTCCCCTACTCTAGAGAGCTTTACGAATAAACTAACGAACCAATATTGGTGCGGACTATATTTTTTTATTTACGCGTCACATAGATATTAAAAAATAATAGACACGCCACATTTTTCTTTTTTTTTAATTAAATAAACAATGAGGAAGATACAGTGAATGGATATGCCGCGTGACGTCCGTTATGTCTACAATTTTTACCCACAAGTGACGTCACAAGCTTCTTCTTCTGAACTTTAAACCGCATTAACTTTGACATTTTCTATTTATTTGATAAAATGTTTTATGTATCTGGCGGACTAAAAGGATATTTCCTTCTCCATTTGTTTCTATCTCTTCTAAACACGTATTTTTGTGGAACCTTGCAATAACTGACGGTAGTTGCGATATTGCTACCCATCCGTCAACAGGCTCGCGGAAAACGAAATCTAATAAAACCTTGAACAATTCACTTTTATTCCTACTTATATACCATTTATTTTTAGTGGTAAGAACAAAAAGTAACTTTCTAAAATACAAATAATTAATTAAAATATGAAGGTAGAACAAGCAACATCAACTGTCAAGACGAATACCACCTCAGTATGCCCGTGACCATGACACTTGCAAAGGCGTCGAAACGTCGGGAACAAAAATCTAAATACAAACCGCGATAGAATCCGTTTAAAGTAGTTTTATTTCAATGTCTAATATTCGCGTAAACTCCAGAAAGGAATACTTTCTAAAAATCAAGCAAGGACATATATAGATACTTAATATTTATGCTCGAAAAACAAAATTCCTAAAATCTAAATTCATAAAATATTTAGGAAGGGATTTCGGCTACAAAATTGAATAAGTTCAAATAAACTTTAATTTATTTAAACAAACTTTTGCTAATCAAGAACCGGAGCTAATTAGAGCTGATGCTAATGAGCCAAAGGCCAGACCTTGGAAACTTTTTGTTTATTACCTTCATAAACAAGACCGAGGGATCCTCGCTCCATCACACACTGGCTCCTAATTCCCTTTTATTAAATTCTCATGTACTGAACGATCGATGAAACGACAGCTTGTCGGTAAGAATTCGATTATATCTGATGTTCTTGACAAAGGAATAGCATCTCATACTAACAACAAAAATATTATCGAGTCTCTACAGACTGTCTTTTACGCGGGCCATAGACGTTCAAGTACTTTGATCAAACAGGATTCGAGCAGTTTTATCTATCCGTCATGAAGGTCTGTGGTAAAATTTGGTAAAACAAATGAGTTGTTACTTAAATGGCACGAATAAATATAAAATTTCGCATGTTTATTTGATCAAACAGTTTCATTAAATTACTTAAACGTATATACTTTTGTATGTTTTAAAACCAAGCTTTACCAACACCCACGCGGCAGAACCGCAAACGAAAACGAATACTTTATAATAATGGTCCGATAACAGATTTAATTTAAGCAACTTTATGTAGATTATAAATAGCAACCCACATATTAATATTAACAAATTCCTTTACTTAATTCATATTAATTTGAAACCGAATTCTATTTGTTATGCAACATCAATTCCACGTACATACCGTTTTAAAGTATTTCATTCGGTTCTATTATTTGGTTTCATTGTGCTGCGTTTGTTAGCTATTTAATTAGTAAAATACTCGAATAACAGGAATTTAATTAACAGGTCGTCGAAATAAACTACTGTATGTAGAATAATAATGTCCGAATAATATCCGCAGGGCAGCTTGTGGCGAGCTGTTTGTGAGTAGCGACACGACGGACCTGAGTGCCCCGGGGAATCACTCACTAGGAGGATTCCCAGCTCTTTCTTGCCTTAACTGGCTGGCTAGAGTAGGGTCGCTAGAGTTATATGCTGGGGGGTGGAAGTGTCTAATAGCGTAATAGCGCCGGGTCCGCTACTGTGACCCGCGACAGCGAAATCGGAGCCGCGCCGCTCGACACCCCTAGCCGCTCTCACTGGTGTTGCGGTTGTTTGGCCGCATCTAGTGCGCTGGCGAGTCACCACCTGCCCATTTGATTGCATTTCTACGTGTTGAAAGGCAGGTGTCATAGTTTTCCGATTTTGTTCAAAGAACCAATACCTACACTTACACATAGCAAAAATTAAGTAATTTTAGCAAAACCATTCACAATAGTTCGGTCACCTGGGGCCATCCATGTCTGTTCTCCCATAGAGTAAGGGTGAATGGCTCCTGGTAGATGCCTCTAAAGTTCTCAACAAGGCCGATGCGCGTTGGACCTGTGTCGCCACGAAAGCCTTTCAAAGGACCGGGTATTCTCGTTACTGAAGATAACCCGTGAATAATAAGAGATACATAATAATAATCCTTACTAATATTATAAATGGAAAAGTAACTCTGTCTGTAACGCTTTCACGGTTAAACCACTAAACAGATTTTGATAAAACTTGATATGAGGTAAGCTTGGATCCTAAAAAAGGACATCGGGTACTTTTTGCCGCGATTTCCGACACCCGCGCGAGCGGTGCCGCGGGCATCAAAATTATCGTCATTTCAGCCCGGAATAGCCCGTAGGGCGAGCTCGCCGCATTTAGTTGGGTATATACATATATATCGTGCTAACAGGGGTGAGTTTATATCAAATATTGCGAAACCATAGAGTATTAATTAATACATTATGATTCTTGTAGGTATGTACATGGGTACGACAGACATAAACCACCAAAGCACGATGATATATTGAGTCAAGGTTTTTGGTGCCACTTTCTACTAGTAACTAGTGCTGTTCCAGTTTTGGAACCAAGGAGGCATATTTTCCAATTATTCCAAGTTTTATATTAGTACTAGCTGTTTCCCGCGGCTCCACGCTTGTAGACATCGGTTTTCGCGGCAAAAAGTAGCCTATGTCCTTTCTCAGGCTCTAAACTATCTGTGTACTAAATTTAATTTAAATCGGTCCAGTAGTTTTGGCGTGAAAGCGCGACAAACAGACAGAGTTACTTTCGCATTTATAATATTAGTAAGGATTATTACTAAATGGAATGGATGTATATGGTTGGATGTTTTGTAATCCATACGGCCAGAGCCGCGAGCTGAACCCAGTTAGTAATATTCACGACACAACATCGCATACAGGCCGTGTTTAGACAAGCGGATAATTGTACAAGTAGCACAACTAACTACGCTTGTATATCGTGTGTCCAATTACGATGGCGTTTGATTAAACTGACTGGCGCTGATCGACTGAGAGACGAGTCTGATTACATGTAGGATTGGTTAGAACTGTGAGTGTGTATTAATAATAATTGTAACCTCATTTTAAAACAATTATTTATTAACTATATATGTTATGTATGTTATTAATTAAATAAAGGAAATAATAATAATATCTTGGGACAGCTCATACACATTATGGCAACCAGACAACTGATAAACATACTTATATTTTTCTAAATACATACATATTATAGAAAAATTACACCCAGACACAGAACAAATAATCGTGCTCATCACACGAAGATTTGTCCTGCGTGGGAATCGAACCCACGGCCTCTAGTTTAGCAGTCAGGATCACTAACTACTAGACCAACAAGCCCGTCAATCTATCTTTATAGCCTATAGGTTTTTAGTTAACAATATATATTGTATTTCATTTAAATATATTTATATATATATTACAAACTGTGTCGATTTGTTAAAACGGCAGATTAATTACTTTCATATCGAACTAGTTACAAGCATTTTAATATTTCTAATAAGACAGAGAGAGCTATATTCTAATGAGACGTCACTATGGTAATTCTCCATACTAATCTGAGAGCTGCCCCGTAATGTATATTTGTAATAAATAAATAATTCGATTGTAGTCAAATACCAAATTGCAGATTTGAAGTAAGTAGGTATTATATAAAAGAATCCATACTCGGGTACCTCGAAATGGATTTTTTCGAAATTACGAAATCTCGATTTGGTAATATTTTTGCCATTTAGTAATACGAATGCAGAAGTGAACTTACTTATTTCCCGTTGAAAAATTGACGAAATTTCGGAGAACGAATTTGATAAGATGAAGATACTATTTATGAAATTTTTTTCTTTAAAATTTTAAACCACTTTTACAATTTCATTACTCTATGCGAAGGTTTCACAAGCGTACAATTCACATACACACAGAACACCCAGACATGAAACAAAAGCATTTGTGGACCAAACAAATACTTGTCCCATACGGGGATCGAGCCCGCATCACGTCGCGCACAGTGGTAACTGGCGGGGTGAACTGTACCACTCGGCTATCCGTATCCTTTACATTTTAAAGGCATTTATTTTGTCGACCAAAGCCCGTTGTCCATAGCCCTGGCATAAATCAAACCTAAATAATTCGAAGCTACCCGTCCCGCAGAATATCGCAGGGAGTCCGTACTTCGCAAATTTAATGTTAACCTTCATGCGACTGACACTTCATTAAATCCCGGCCTATTTAGTGTTGTACCGCAACGTTTGAAGTCCGTACCGGGATGAAGGCTTTATTACGCTTTGTTCGTTTTGATTTCTGTTTCATTGTTATTTAAGGCGAAGATACAATGTTCCGGAACGTAATTAGTTGTAAGAAATTTTGCTTGTTACCAACTTATGAGTTAGTTTGAAGTGAGAATAACTTAATAAATAAATGTGGACAACATCACATAAATTGCTCTGAACCCAAAGTAAGTAGCTAAAGCACTTGTGAATTCAATGTGAATTCAGTTAATTTGGGAATTCAGAGACAACAAACGTACCACAAACACCCAGACCCGAGACAATGTAGAAAAGTGGTTTTCTAGATTGACCCGGCCGGGGATCGAACCCGGGACCGGAACAGAGCTAGCGACAGCTTGAAAACCGGTGTGTACGCCACTCGACCACGGAGGTCGTCAAATGATGATAATGGTGTGTACAGACTGGTGAAACGTAACATTAAATGGATTATTCTGCATCCCATGCAGTCATTGCATGGAGCGAGAACCGTAACCGATTCATTAAAACCCTCCAAAGACACTGCGTGCCACGTTGGTTGCGTCCGAAAAACCGACAAATCACGAATCGCTCCGCGCGACTTGAAATGCTCGTAGCGTGCGCGTCAAATAGATCACAAGTTTAACGCGGGATTTATGATATTATACCAAAAAAAAAAATGTTTTCTAAATAGTCTATATATAGTATATCGTTATGAATGTTTAGGTCTTAATGAAAGGAAATTGTTTAATATCCTATTAATGTTTGGACATATTAAGATAGCACAGTTTTATTAATGTTTACGGTCAAACCCCCCCGCCCAACCCCTCCCCTGCCACCACACCGCTCCTCTCCCCGCGGCATAATCTCCGCAATTACTTGTAAATTATATTAAAATGTCCAATCATAGTTAGTAACAATGATTTTGTACAAATACAGTTACAGTATTAAGTTTTACTCGCAGCGTCGCCCGCGGTTATGGTAACATAATTAGGTACTAAGGACGGGGCAAGCTATATATTATAAAATGCTTTGTCCTGAATGACGGATCAACGCACAGCCTAAACCACTGATCGTGAAACCTAAAACTTGGAGGGCGAGTTCTTTGTATGACGTAGGCATCCGATAAAAAAGGATTTTCCGAAATTATCACCCTAAGGGGGTGAAAAACGGGGGCAAAGTTTGTACGGGGCAAGGTGATTCCTTGGTCCAATCTATTTCAAAAACTTGCATATACATTCTTTAACAGAATTAATAGAAGACGTGTTTCGTATTTTATTGAAGTCATCATATTTTAGGGGTGATTTGCACTCCTGATTTTGATTTAAATTATATTTTATTTCGACACTTGTTTATTCAAAAAACGTTGAAGTCACATAAAACCTTTGTGCGATGCAATACTCTTTAAACCATTTTCGACTTCTACGCAGAAGAAGTCGCGGGCTAAAGCTAGTGTAGTTATAGTTTTTAGACTTTATTTTTTTATTATAATTTTATAATGTTAGGTAGGTAATTAAATAGTTAGTTATTAATATTATTATACTCTTCTATACGCAAAGGAGTGAATAACCGACACTCCAGTTATTCAAGTATTATTTATAACGTACCCATTTCTAATATTAAAGGAATAAATTCAAATACATTTCCTTTGATGGAATCTCAATAGGAAACAAATTGAATCGCTATTACTATTACGATACATCAGAAGGAAATTACCTAATTACATACAAATCGAAATGAATAGAGTCAATTTAAAAGGATACAATTACATGACTCAGGGATTTACTTGCATAGCCATATTACCAACAGGTAAAGCAATAAAAAAAAAATATCTTAAAAGTCGTGTATTTGTGGAAGATGAAAGGAGATCAAAGATACTAACTAATTAACAGGGATAATGCCGACTTTACTCAATTGCTCATTTTTAGGGTTCCGTGTCTCAAATGTAAAAAAGAACCCTTATATTAGGATCACTTTGTTGTACGTTTATCTGTCTATCAAGATTTTTGCTCAGAACCGAATGGTGGTATCATGATGAAAATAAAGTATTACATGGTAAATAGGAACGTTTTATGCTTAAGGGAATAATTAAGTAAACTATAGAGCGCGCATATCG
This sequence comes from Diachrysia chrysitis, assembly GCA_932294365.1. NCBI lineage: Eukaryota > Metazoa > Arthropoda > Insecta > Lepidoptera > Noctuidae > Diachrysia > Diachrysia chrysitis. The sequence continues at coordinate 351,833 of OW028641.1, forward strand.
AGAAGTATGATACACAATCCACAAATGTGAATAAGGGAACGGACTGGGTATGAAAAGGAAATTAATATCTATTTAGTCCACCAGATAGGAAAAAAAAAAAATCTCTTATTTTTTTTTCTTTTGTCAAATCAATGAAAAATCACTAATTTAAAGCGCTTTTAAGTTCTGGAGTGGGGGCTTGTGACGTCACTTGTGGGTAAAAATTGTAGCCACAAGTGACGTTACGCGACATTTCCTTTCACTGTATCGTCCTCATCGTTTGTTTAATTAAAAAAAGAAAAAAAAATTGGTTGCCTGTAAAGTCGGTATACGGGCGAAAGTTTTACGTGACAACGACTGTCAATGTCAATGTCTGTCTCTCTCGCTCTTAGGCGGGCTAACCATGCCCGAGTGGAAGGGACGCGTGCCTCTCACTCGCTCTCATTGTGAGCGCATAACGTGAGCGGAGCGTTACCCAGTTTCCTGAAGTGTCACCCGGCAAACCAATTTATAAGACGTTGTCACGTCAATACGTGTCTTACATTTTTTTAATATCTATGTGACGAGTAAATAAAAGAAAAATTGTAAAACCCCACGCGACACAAGGATCAAATTCCTTAGAGCGGGAGTCGTCTTTGTTTTAAACACAAAAAAAACAATAATACGAATATCAGTTACAGCACTGAACAAAATATAACAGCATAATATCATCAACATTTTATTATGTAAAACAATGATACAGAACTGAATTCTCTGAAAGCATTACGTTCAACATTTCATTCGGCAAAAAATAATTAGTTTGTAGAATGTATTTGTTTCTCCACAAACATCAAACACTGCTGTCCCCGTTCGGCGGTACGCGTGATGTTGAATTATTAGTGACTAAAGTTACACAGAGGGTCTTTGAGTAAAACAAAAGGTTACACTACGGGTGTAATGAGCGGTATACGTGATTCAAGTAAGTCAGAAGTACAAGTAAGTGTTTAAATAGGGATTTTAAAGCAAAATTTGCCAGCATAACTATGTACTACGGGCCTGTTGGTCTAGTGGTTAGTGACCCTGACTGCTAAACCGGAGGTCGTGGGTTCGATTCCCACCCAGGACGAATCTTTGTGTGATGAGCACGATCATTTGTTCTGTGTCTGGGTGTAATTTATCTATAATATGTATGTATTTAGAAATATATAAGTATGTTTATCAGTTGTCTGGTTGCCATAGCACAGGCTTTGCCTAGTTTGGGATCAGATGACCATGTGTGAGATGTCCCAAGATATTATATTATATATTACTAAGTAAAGAAAAGTTTTAATATTCAAATCCAGCAAAATAATACATTAATCGAAATACTTAGTTATCGTTACTAATATTATAAATGCGAAAGTATCTCTATTTGTCTGTCTGTCCCGCTTTCACGCCAAAACTACTGAACCGATTTGAATAAAATTTGATACACAGTCTGTGAAAGGACTTTTTGCCGCGATAACCGACATCTTTGCGGGCGGAGCTGCGGGAAACAGCTAGTTATGAATAAATTGGAAAAATAATAATTTCTCTCACTTTTCTGTGATACTTTCGTGATAATTGGATACAAGATAAGCTAATGTTTGTCATGTCATGAGATATAACTACACGCAGGCGGCGAGTGAGAGCACTTTTAATAATGACTCGCCTGTTGGTCTAGTGGTTATTGACCCTGACTGTTAAACCGGAGGTCGTGGTTTCGATTCCCAACCAGGAAAAATTTTAGTGTAATGAGCATGATCATTTGTTCGGTGTCTGAGTGTAATTTATTCAAAATATTTATTTACTTATTTAGAAATATATGAGTATTTTTTATCAGTTGTCTGGTTGCCATAATACAGGCTCTGCCTAGTTTGCGATCAGATGGCCGTGTGCAAGTTGTCCCACGATATCTCTCTTTTTTCAAGGGCTACCCTCAGTATTCAGAATACCCGGTCCTTTGAAAGGCTTACGTTATAATTTACAATAGCCTTGCCTCTACTTGTCCCCAAGTAGAGGCAAGGCTATTGTAAATTATAAATGGGAAATAAAAAACAAAATATTTTTAATGCAAAGCTCGTCGTACAGCGAACTAGTATATAATTTTGATGGCATTAAGGCAGAGTGAGACTTCTGTGTTAACTTTGATGTGAGAGGCTGGAGGGTGGCCGCAGGGCGGCGCCCTTTGTCCAGCGGAATGTAATAGTTTGGCATTTTATACCCGGCTACCCGGCTACCCAGCTACCCGGATACTCGGCGGCTGTCGGCGTGTGTCAATGTTTTATGTGTTAACTTAACGCTGCGGGTCACACAACTCTCCAAACCGATGGTTATATTTAGATCATAGAAACATTTGTACTCAACATTATATGTAAAATACTCGGTAGGAATTTCTTAGATTTAAAAGTGTGTACGGTTCGGAATGACTATAAGGAATACAAACATTTTAGTTTTTTGTATTGGAAGTCGGATTTTTTTAAAGATTACCAAATTTAATTAAAATCGCGACACACAGACAGACAGAGTTACTTTCGCAATTATAATATTAGTAAGGATTGGGCTTGACTTTTCCTCCTTGATAAAGCTTTTATAATCATGATTTTTAAAAGTATTGTAATGTTGTGCAATGAACGCTCCACATTGATTTTCCACGTCATTTATCATCACCAATTGTCAAATCGCACGATGCAGAGTCACAGTTATTAATGGCTGAATAAAAACGGCCAGTCACAATGCTAATTTGATGAATGACCATTACTCCCAAAACTTCTTGCCGATGCAATAAACAACAATTTGCGACCTTGCTCCGATAGATTTATGAATCATTTTTGTGGAGCTCTTAAGATAAAAACAGAGGCCTAATTCATAATTCTTCAGAAACACCGTTTCGTAATAAATCATGCGCTAGGACGTTTAGGAGATAGCAGATACAGGCACGTTGTCACTGTGTTAAATATTCCGATAAGGGTGTTACAGGACACGGAGCAACTTGTCTTTTTGATATAAATAAACAAATGTGGACAATATCAAATACGCACATTTATTACTTCTGAACCCAAAGTAAAGTAGCTAAAGCACCTGTCCTATGGAACCACAGACCACAAACACCCAGACCTAAAACAATGTAGAAAAGTGGTTTTCTATGTTGACCCTTCCGGGTATCGAACCCGGGACCTCAGAGCTAGCGACACATTGAAAATCGGTGGGTCGACTAACACGAGATTAAAGTAGACCAACCTGGCAAGCTCTGGCTAGCAGGTTTCTCAATTTTATACTTTTTCACAAAGACCACGTTAATTGGTTTTATGTAGATTGTAGGTTAAAATAATTATGCTCGTCTTAAAAACCTTTGTTCAGAAAACCTTGATGACACTGTCAACGCTTTTTAAACCATAGCCAACTTCTGTACCTAATCGATAAAAATAAATAAAATTTAATTGTCTGTTTGCAATATTAAAATAACCGCTTTTTTCTATATGCATATGAATGTATAAATACGGTACATATACCAAATAATAGCTTTTAAAATTTTTAACTGTCTGTTTGTTACATCTAATCTCTGAAACGGCGGGACCGATTTGGACGGGACTTTCACTAGTAGATGATGTAATAAGGCGTAACATAGGTTACTTCGAAAAAAAAATAAAAAAATTTTGTTAAATTCCACGCGGACGAAGTTGCCAGCACAGCTAGTGTTCAATAAAAAAATTGTGTCTTCGATCGACACGCCAAGCACCTTCCATATTTACTTCTCATGCATCACTCTTTCTTATCTTAATAGTTCTCTATTGACCCTAGAAAAATAAAATCTCTGTCAATTTCTATCCTACCAATATCATTTTCCTGACGAACGCTTAAATAAATATAATTCTTATCATAGAGAACAAACAAACTTCAATTCGTTGGAACATTTACTATCTAAACAATATTTGATCTCAATTATTAGGAGGCCTTTATCACATAAGGATGAGAACAAACAATTTTTTTTTTTTTTTTTTTTTATAAATGTGGACAATATCACATACATTGCTCTGAACCCAAAGTAAGTAGCTTAAGCACTTGTGTTATGGAATTCAGAGACAACGAAGGTACCACAAACACCCAGACCCGAGACAATGTAGAAAAGGGGTATTTTTACATTGACCCGGCCGGGGATCGAACCCGGGACCTCAGATCTGGCGACACCTTGAAAACCGGTGTGTACGCCACTCGACCACGGAGGTCGTCATGTCAATTCCGTCGGTTTAGGGTTCCTTACACGAAAGAAGCTAATGGAACCATATCTTAGAGTAAACATAGACAAGCATAGAGCGCGCCCATCGCTAGTGGCCCCTTGTACCGAGCGTAAGCAAATTGTTAGCTAAATGTAATGTAATGATTTAAATAATTTTCCGTGCGACGACAGACGTTTATGCGAAAATATCGACGGTTCCGATATTATCAGAGTAATATTAGGTTTTGAGATAGTTTTTATGAAACGGCGCGCTCTGTTTTGACTCTAATTGTACGATTTTACCTGTTCATACATAGTGCTAACTGTTCATACTGGATATGCGCGCTCTCAAGCTTACCTACTTATGTTATTCTTTAAGGACCCTACTGACAAGGCTTTTTCCATCGCATCTCCGTCTATCCTTTCAACTATAAATCTAATAAGAAGAGTAGAAAAAAAAAGTATTATAAACCAAGATCTAAAATCGTCAATCCGCAACTGAGCAAGTGTGGTGATCAATGCTCATTTTCTCTCTATGAGACGAGGCCTTTGCCAAGCAGTGCTCTTACTGTCCAATGTAATTTAATTCTAATACAATGTCAAAGCAACATTAAATATCAAGGGATTCAGTTTTCTTAAAAAAAAGCTGTCTATGGAAGGAACTGACTGGAATCTAAACATTAATGGCCTTCTTTATAAAAATCTCGACGATTAGCAGATTCTTATTTCAATTTTTCTATTGAGAACTAAAATTTAGAAGTTTCTTAGCAATTGGCTTACACCGTCGAGATTTTTATAAACAGGGTATTTTTTGTGCTGTGTGTTGTTTGTGTGCCTGCTACATGAATAACAATTTTCCATTGGCATTGTATTATAATTAAAATTACATTGAAGAGTAAGGGCACAGTAGGATAACAACAGTCCGATATTATTATATTACTCGCGTTGATGAAAGTAGCCTGTGTTGCTCTTTTTAGAATTCAAGCTAACTCCGTACCACATCAAAGTAGACTGTGTGGTTTACCCCTTAAATTGTAAAAGACTGACATACAGATATAGTAAACGCAGTTTTTACCAAGATGACGAATTACAATGCTCTCAGTAAGTATTTGTATAATAACTTTTGTGGGGAGTATTCATAATTATTTAAAACAAAACGGTTTACTCACGCACATTCTCGGGAACGCCCGACTAGTTTCAGACTCAATAGGAGTCCCTAATCATGAGCTGACGCGGCGGCGGTGGTGTTGGCGACCGCCGCATCCCGAGTATATACGTGAGTAAACCGTTTTGTTTTAAATAACTCTCAGTAAGTAGTAAAATGGTTTTCCAACGGTTTTTTTATCTCTTAATCATAGACAATCCAGTTAACAGAATAACTGTCAAACTATGTTGTGAACAGCAGCCCACTTATGGTCCGCGTCGGGCTACCCTTGTCAGCGCCAAGACGTCACACGTCATAGATAACGAGCGAGTGCCAGCCGGTGTCGAATGGCCCGGTACATGAGAACAGGTCAACTCTTTGTGGAGGTTTAGAGTTCAAAGTTCGTTTTTGTTATGATTTTATTTTTAACTAGCTGTTTCCCGCGGCTCCACCCGCGTGGATCTCGGTTATCGCAGCAAAAAGTAGCCTATGTCCTTTCTCAGGCTTTAGACTATTTGTGTACAAAATTTCATTTAAATCGGTTCAGTAGTTTTGACGTGAAAGCGCGACAGACAGACAGACAGAGTTACTTTCGCATTTATAATATCAAGTAAGGATTTTTGAGTTTTTTGATGAGTATTTTTGTCAAGGCTTTGCCTGAAATAAGATTTTAAGGAGGTCCCGACTGCTCGATAATGGTGTCTTTTCTTCGGTAATCGGTAAATAACACCCCGACTCGGAACAAGCAATTGTGGATCACAAAAATGCTTGTCCCGCGCGGGGATCGAACCCGCAGCACGTCGCGCACAGTGGTAATTGGCAGCATTTTAATAGGTAGCATTTTAAAAAGACTCCTACGAGATTTTTCAGGGCCATAAGATTCGTCTGGTAACTCTAAATGCTCTTTATCATTATGATCTATACATATAAATATATAAAAGAAAGTCGTGTTAGTTACACTATTTATAACTCAAAAACGGCTGAACTGATTTGGCTGAAAATTGGTGGGGAGGTAGCTCAGAACCAGGAGAAGGACATAGGTAGGGTAGGGTAGGTAGGTAGGGTAGGGTAGGTAGGTAGGGTAGGGTAGGTAGGTAGGGTAGGGTAGGTAGGTAGGGTAGGGTAGGTAGGTAGGGTAGGGTAGGTAGGTAGGGTAGGGTAGGGTAGGTAGGTAGTGTAGGGTAGGTAGGTAGGGTAGGGTAGGTAGGTAGGATGGGGTAGGTAGGTAGGGTAGGGTAGGGTAGGTAGGTAGGTAGGTAGGGTAGGTAGGTAGGGTAGGTAGGTAGGTAGGTAGGTAGGTAGGTAGGGTAGGTAGGGTAGGGTAGGTAGGTAGGGTAGGTTGGGTAAGTGTTCAGTTAACGGGAGCGAAGCCGCGGGCACAGCTAGTTATATCTAAAAGCTATAAGTACCTACTACTATATCAACTATCCCATTAACACTCAACTCAAGTAATTTTGCCAACGCTTTCTAAACCGATGATTCTCGTTACCTAGTTCTGTAAAAATAACTCAAAGACAAGGATATAAAAGCCGGGGGTGGTTGAAAAAACCCACTTACAGCGAGTGACTAGAAAAACTTGGTAACGTTAATATTATTAAGCGTCACAAAGGCTTTGCAAGACAGAATAACTTGACAACCTCGTAACTACCTTTGTCCGCACGACGCTGCGCGGTAGTTCAGGACCTCGAGCAAGAGAAAATTGTTTAAACCGACTTAAAACAAAAAAAAAACAAAGTTCTTAATTCATGTTTTTTATTTTTTATTGCTGTGTCCGCGACATCCGCGTGGAGTTTAACAAAAAATAATATTTTTAGATTTTTTTCTAAAACAGATGTAGCCTTAGTAACTCCTTATTACATCATCTGCCCGTGAAAGTTCCGTCAAAATCGGTATAACCGTTCCAGAGATTAGCCGGAACAATGTGTTTTTGGTATATGTACCGTGTATATGTTCATATGCATGTAGTAAAAAGCGGTTATTTTAATATTACAAACAGACACTTCAATTTTATTTATTTGTATAGGTGTGTGTTCCCCAATAATTACTAGAAGACGCCTGGACCGATTTTAAACATTTTTTTTTTGTTTAAAAGTGTATTCCTAGGTGTCATAAAGTCACGATATTGGATTCCAAGTTAATTGAGGGCAACACTGAGTTTTTATAAGCACGTATTACGTGTTTCAAGTTTTTCACTGATTCTTATCTAATTTGAAATCTGTACCACTTACTGTAAAGTTTGTTTTTTACATAGTCTAATCAATTATTAAGAAAAGCAAACCTAGTTAAAAGTACGCTTTCATACCCAAACTTAAATAATATTTTCAGTGTTTACTTAGGTCCCGTATGTGCGCACTATGCATACATCTTGGGACAATGGAAAATGGTAGTCAGATTTATGAAGAAAATTGGATTCACGGTTCAGAAGTTACGTATAATTTTCAATCTTCCTCGGAATACGGAATAATAAAATTATTTCGATTCTCTTTGATTGTATCGGGCCGGCCTCGAAAGGGATCAAGTTCGACAATATTAATCTTTTCTACAATGTATCGGGAGTAGGAAAATGCTAATATACAAATGTCTTAGGACTACGACGTAACTTTGGCAAAGGTGAATGACCGATAGTAGCATATGGGACGGACTTTCTAACTAAACACACAATAGGGATGTTTCCTGGGTATGAAAAGTTAAAATCTATTTAGTCCGTCAGTTAGATAATAAAAAAATATTAGACACGTATTTTTTCTTTTATCAAAACAATAAAAAAATACAAAGATACACCGCTTTAAAGTTTCGGAGTGGGGGCTTATGACGCTACGCCTCGCTAAAAATCGTAGCGAGGAGTGACGTCACGCGTAACTTCCGTTCTCTGTAATTTGATCATTTTTTGTTTGCAGGAAAAAAGAAAAAATACGTGTCCAATAAAATTCATTCATCTACAAGACGGACATTAAAAAAAAAATAGGAAACATGCCTATTGGGTATTTGACTACTATCGAATTATTTATTTATTACAAATATGTCTAATTATAATATTAGATTGAAGCAGAACTGTATAATAACATAACAAAAAAATACAAAAATACAAAAGTTATAAGCTTTTGAAGTAAGTAGTTGACGCAAGTTGTAACTCTTTTTCGCAAAACGACTTGTACGAGGCAGCCCGAGATTAGTATTGAGAATTACTCAGGTGACGTCACCTAATGGTATAGATCTCTCTGTCTAATTAGCAATATTAAAATGCTTGTAACTAGTTCAAAATTAAAGTAATTAATCTGTCGTTTTTATAACTCGACATAGTTAGTAATAAAAAAAAAATTAATGAAATAAATAAAACTTCCAAATATCCAAAAAAAAAGGTGCAAGTTCATTATGCTTTGAAGGAACAACTACTCTCCCTTGCACTGTAATAAATTTTCATACGAGCATTAAATTACTTTTACGACTATAAAAAAGAAAATAATGGTTACAGCAACTTTCTGCGCCTATATTGCAGTTATATTCGATTTTTAAGCGCGTTTATTAACGGGTTAACGCGCCACAAAAAGCAGAAATTGGGCAATCTCGATTCGCCCCAAACGGACGCTTTCCAATTAACTAAGGATAAAGAGCCCGATTTCCCGAAGTGTTCGTGAATGTGATAGCTCTGAGTGCTTTAATTAAATATTTTTCGATCCAATCATAAATTCCGTCAGGTTTCGTGACGTCTCCTGCGATTGTTATAATTCCTTGCCTAAGTAATTCTGTTCTCACGAAAGTAATAGGTACTACTGCCATAAGTCATGGTTGCGTAGCCACTCAATGTACGAATTCAGGTACATTCTTAGACATTAATAGCTGTTTTTTTTTGGATGAGATTTACGCAGTTAGCCTGTGCGCAGGCTTTGACTGCTTCACCGGACTTTTGGCGAGAACCTTACGAGCCAGTTTGATCTGGGGACGGGGGGGGGACATTAATAGCTGTTTCCCGCGACTCTGCCCTCGTGTATGTCGGTTAACGCAGCAAAAAGTAACCTATGTCCTTTCTCAGGCTGTAAACTATCTGTGTACCTAATTTCATTAAAATCGGTTCAGTAGTTTTGGCGTGATAGCGCGACAGACAGACAGACAGAGTTACTTTCGCATTTATAAGTAAGTATGGAGTCAGCTGCGACTCATATTTCTTTTAGTTTTCGATGTGGACTGTGACCAGTCGCCTCAGGGCTACGGGTTATTATATAACATGACGCAATTATCCAGATGTTAGTACGCGTATGTCGGCGGCTCCCACGCTAAGACTATTGCCTCGTAAAAAGGATTTATCTATTTTATTTTGTGAGTGCTCCGTATTTTGATTTTTACAGTAAGTTTATTTTATTAAGGGCTGATTTTTCTAACGCCAGATAATTTTTATTCGTTGAATAAATTTGTCATCTGACAGATTTATATGGGAGAACTGTCAAAAATTCAATATTATTCGTCGGATCAGTCAGATATAAATGTTTTTTTTATTATATTCTTTGTTTTATTTAAGTCTTTGTAGACTGCTTAACATTTTTATTATAATTCGAAGTTGAAATTCTTAATTACTTTTTTAGATTTTTTTTTGTGATATACTTACATGGTGTCATAGAAATTATGATTTTATGATGAGCAGAATGTTATGATGATTGGAATTCAGTTAAAATTAAGAAAAAGAATTATAATTTGAAACTAACAAAAACTCGCGGAACATATGGTGATTCGGATACCTCTAAGTGTCCTCTACCTCTAGACATCCGATCGTCCATACTTTCTGGGACACCATGGATATACTTGAAGTTTCTGTATTATACTTTCTTTTTAGGCAACTACTGTTTCAAGCAGAATCACAAAATCTTCGCCATTACCGTCATGTAAGATTTTGGGCTAAAAAAAATTACTTGATTTACGATAGGCCTCAAAGTACAAATCCTGTAATTACATAAAAAAGGGCTGATATTTTGATTGATGATTTGACAAATCAATTTGAACAATTATTTGGATCGATTGCTTAGATCCATAGCGTTTGATAGACTGACAATACATTTTAAGTGCAACTTATTTTCAGTAGAATAAACTCCTCATTCAAATCATCAACCAGCAGCCTGTGTGACAATGGCCCCGATTCTATTAAACCCACACTTAACTTATTTTAAACCATCGGTATCTTTTTCACTTGTACACAATTAGAAAAGGACAGACGAAAATTAATGCTGTCAAATTTAGTTTCGACTAAAATTCTTATACAAATGTACCGACACGCAGAAACGTGTGCTCTAAAACACAGTGATGTTCAAAGTGAAAACTGGTTTGACAGTTCTAAGCTAGTTGTAATTTATTGCCGTCCTTTTCTCAAGCTTTAGTAAAGGATAGCAATGGTTTAATTTTGATTTAGTTTGCGTACAAGAGAATCGGCGCCAATATATGCCTAAATACGTACAGCAGTGGGACTCTTCTTGCTCCGGCTCGAGGAGAAGTGCTCAATGACTTCCCAGTTGGACTTCTTGGGGGCGGGCGTGTCCGCGGGCGAGGGGGACGCGCGGTGCGCGGCGGAGGGCGTGCTGCGCCCCGACTCGTCCGCGGCCGCGCGCGCCGGCGCCGCCGCGGACCGCAGCGACGCGCAACGACGCCCGCGCAGCGCATCCTGTTGAAAAAAAAGAGAAAATATAGTTAATACACACGCAATACAAAATAAAATTACAAGTCACGGACACTGCTTCCACAAGAGCAATGCCAAGATATAGAGAAGACAAGAGTAAGGACAATCCTTACTAATTTTATAAATGCGAAAGTAACGCTGTTTGTCCGTCGCGCTTTCACGTCAAAACTACTGAACCGATTTAAAAGAAATTTGGTACACAGATAGTCTAGAGCCTGGGAAAGGATATAGGCTAATTTTTGCCCCGATAACCGACACACACGCAGGCGGAGCCGCGTTACAATTTGTTTAAAAATAAAGTTATCGTACAATTCAAAAAAATTGTCTGTTGATTAAAATTTTTCAATTTACGTTTTTTTCAATATCCTCGAGAGAGGTTGTAGAGGGAAGGCATAAGCGGAATATTAATATAAGCTTTGTTGCATATAAAAATTAACCTTAAGTAATTTTGGACACATACATTTTCTTATGAATTACGTTAAAACAACCATTTTTCTTTTAAAGTTTACTACATGTGGGTGGAAATTCAGTTTACTAGCAATCTTCTTAACCAAACTAAGCTAAATATGCTTGAGTCTTAACTGAGTTCTCGTCAATAGTGCCACTGCCGAAACTGCACACTGCTTTATTTAACTGTCAAACGTTATAATGACGACATCAGGTCGCATACCATCCTTCCTGTAGAACATCTTTGAAGAAATATAAGTCAACAGATAGCTTATTGAAAAGGAAACAATACCATCTATCTTTTTATTCTTCATTTTATAAAAGTCGCCACAGCGAGCAATCACAGACGGTTTACTGAAATAAAACTCCGCCATTCTGTACTAGTTGTACAAGATATTCACACGAATAACGTTCAGATGGATTAGATAAAATGCGGCTTTATAACAAAAACTTTAAGAGTGATTTTCGTTTGCTCGTCGTTCTCGCTTTTGAATGAAAGTTTTACTTACAAAGTGAGCATGATTCTGACTTGTGAACAACGCGGCGACAGTGGTAGGCGCTGTTGCGAACTCGAGCTTGGTTTTATCGAAAGTATGGACTTTGAAATGTCGGTTAGAGATTGTTTTCAATAACTTTTTGTGTTACTTAAAGTTTTTAAAAAGAATTGGAAGTTCGACGTTACATTTTAAGCACGCTGTGCAGAGTGTAAATTCCATTGTAAAGTCGTTTTTGTTTACATTTTCGAGTATACGGGGTTTAGGTATTGCATAAGTAGAAGTTCGTGAAAAAGGAGTATAATATGTCTTAATTTGGGATTTCACAAAATATTGTTGAGAAGTTATACTGTGAAACACGTTTATGTTTACACATAATGTATACTAATATATAAAGCTGAAGAGTTTGTTTGTTTGTTTGAACTTTGAGCGCGCTAATCTCAGGAACTACTAGTCCGATTTGAAAAATTCTCTTAGTGTTGGATAGCCCATTTATTGAGGAAGGCTATAAGCTATATAACATTACGCTGCGACCAAAAGGAGCGGAGCATAAAAGAAAAATGTTGCAAAAATAAAAAACCGTTGAAACTAAAACACGCGGTCAAAGTCGCGGGGGACAGCTAGTAAATAATATTCGTATGGTTTACAAAATTAATGTTATAAGAGTAATTGTAATATGTTAGAGTTAGACAATGAATCTAGAATAAATAGACGCCAAAGTAAGACAGTATTCCGCTTGGCTGAACAATCGAAGCCGATTGAGAGAAATGGAACATAAATGTGACGTACCCTTAGAGTAAACATAGACAAGTATAGAGCGCGCGCATCAGTAGTAGCCCCTTATGTCAAGCGTAAGCACATTTTTTGCTAAATGTACTAAGCTAGTTTACTGATTTATGTGATTTTCCGTGCGACGACAGACGTTTATGCGAAAATATCAAAGGTTCCGATATTATTAGGTTTTGAGATAGTTTTAATAAAATGGTGCGCTCTGTTTTGACACAAATTTTACGATTTTACATGTTTATGCTAGTGCCTACAGTTCATACCTCGATATGCGCGCTCTATAGTTTCCTTATTTATTCCTCTAAGGACGTACCAGTTCTAATGTGTCTTTGATCTAAAATTGGAGATCATTATTGCGCAAGTTTATAACACATATATTCTTATATGTGCGTAATTAGTATTTGACGTATACTTATAAAATACTAGCGGTGCCCTGCGGTTTTACCCGCGTAAGTAGTCTACATTCTCGTTAGACTTTTTTCCTAATATTTTCCGCTATTCGGGATGGAGAATCCAACAAATCAAAGATCATGAAAATCATCCACTCACTTTTAAGTTATAATTGGTGTAACTAACCCGACCTTGTTTTATCTATATAAAGATTGTATCTAGCTAGGTCTGTCTGGTGTAAAACTCTCACAAATTAGATTATTTAATTGAAACTAATTTCAAGCAGTTTTTTTTATAAAAAAAACAACGATTTCACCTCAAATCTAATACTGCGTTTTATATATTATACTAGCTGTTATCCGCGGCTCCGCCCGCGTGAATTTCGGTTATTCCTGCAAAAAGTACCCTATTCAGTCAAAGTGCCCTTTCTCAGGCTCTAGAATATCTGTGTACCAAATTCCACCTAAATCGATTCCGTAGTTTTGGCGTGAAAGCGCGACAGACAGACATACAGACTGAGTTACTTTCGCATTTATAATATTAGTAAGGATTTAAGTAGGTACCTAATTCATATTTTTTTTTGGAAGAGATTTACGCATTTAGCCTCAGCGCAGGCTTTGACTGCTTCACCGGATTTTATACTTCGTATTACACCCTGGTATTGGCCGCACATCTAATGAAATTTCGCAACACTCACCGCGTCCGGTTAGGTAAGGAAACTACACATGAGCGTTACGACCGCGGATATATCCGGCCGCGGATACGGCGCTGTAAAATTTTATGGAATGGCCTCCAACTTGTTTGCATGCTAAGTAGAGGGTTGCAGATGTGAACGCTGTATCTATAATAAAATAAATATTAAATATCGTATAGGTAAATACGAAAATCTTCTAAGAAAAAGTGATTTTTTAATATTTTCCTTCTTTCATTCGTGTCAAATAAATTTTCCTTTAAAAGTAATTTGATGAAATTCCAATTCATTAAATGGAATTTTGAATTGGGAATCAATGTGGACACAATAGTTTGTTGCCTTTATTACATTTTATCAAGAATACTTTAATGTTTTACAAGATACTTATTAAATGGAGCTTTGATTACTTAAACAGAAGTTCTGAGATTTCTTTAAACGTTCAATTATTTAATTTAACTAAATAAAATTCATCTAATTAATTGAATTGAATATATTTATTTTGTTATTTTTGTACATTTAATTGAATAAATTTATTTAAAATATTTTTTAATAATAAATTAATTTATTTAGTTGAATAAAATAAATTTATTTAATGATTAAATTTTAGCAATAAAAAAATTAAAAATATTTTTTTAATAAATTTATTTATTTAATCAAATTAATAAAAATATTTTTTTAATAAATTTATTTATTTAATTAAATTAAACAAAAGACAGAGAGGATTAGAAGAAAAAATGGGAGGCCTTTGCCAAGCAGTGGGGTCTAATACACTCAAAAAAATATTAAGTCAAAATTTATTTCAGTCATTAAGTTTCACAACGACAGTAAACGAATTAAATCTAGACTTACGTATGAAATAGAAAAGTGCTATTAAACCACTTTTAGTGCCATACCTACAGTACGGTGCAATAAAAGCCATAACAGTAATGGGAAAGTGGCGAGAGGCACTTAAAGAACGGAACTCGTAATAACTCGTGGAAACAAGCAGATGCGAACGATTGTTACCGACGGTATGCTGCTCACAGGGAGCTGAAACTCTGGAATGGTGAAGGAATCTGACTAATTAGACTTAGGAATTTAGGAATAAGGTTTGCACAAACTATTTTAGTGCATCAAATGGAATGTGTAGTTTAAAACCATAACTTAAATTATCCTAAGCAGTAGTTAGAGGCTAACCTGATGTCGGCGATAATAAACTGTTGCTCTCAGAGACATTAATGGTTACTTAAGAGATCGCCTATTATGCCCTATTCGATTCGCGACACCACCGCCGCCGCTTCAGCTCATGATTAGGGACTCCCATTGAGTCTGAAACTAGTCAGGCGATCCCGAGAATGTGCGTGAGTAAACCGTCATATCCATAAATAAACCAACTCTCCGATTCGATAAATCCTTTAATGTAATTATTAACGTAAAAATTTGGACAAGGGAACGATGACGTACAGTTTGACAAAGATAGTGGGGTTGTAGTTAGTACAAAGTTTTGTGACTTGGTATGTAAAGTCAAATCTAATTAGTCAATCAGAGATAATAAAAATATATTTGACACGTCCTTTTTTTCGTTTTTAAAATTAAAAAACCCTAAGTAAAGATAAAACTAATCTCAGGAGTAGGGGTAATGCCGTCACACTCGCGTACTAAATACACGAAATTGAAAATTCATGCGAATTTTCAAATGAGGTTTTTAGTTAAACGTAAAATAAGAAAAAATATTTTAATATTTTTTATTTATATTATATATATTTTTTTATTTTATTAAAACAATGTCCTTTAACTCATTCAGTGTTGAATCTATCTGCGACAAAAAGTGGGTTTACGGCTACCTACTTCCTTATACAAGACACAATATCAGACCAGCATAGTATGATGTTAAACTTTTCCACAAAATAAATTACGTAATCTATACCAATATTAAATATCTGAAGAGTTTGTTCGGTTAATGGAACGCATCAATCCCAGGAAATACCTAGGTACTAGTATTATAATAATGCAATTATTTACGTAAATAATCAGTTCTTTGCACAGGACTTTTCACATCGAATTCGCAGCCCCTTATCTTTCTATTGAGTGAGACCCGTCAACCCGCACCGGACCTCTCAGGGGTAGAGATTCGGCATCGTATCATTGTTTACTGATAATGTATGGCCGATATTGAAATTGCCATGTGGTCGTCAATTGTTATTTAACTTTTACACGTGTTATCTCAGGGTTCCAATGTGTTGTTTGTGCCTGATTACATGTATATTGTGAATGTCTATTGTTTTGTTTGAACAATGGTATTCGAGTTATACTAGATAGGGATAATTTTGTTTGCACAGAACCTATTTAGAGTCCCTCGTCTATTCAAACCAATAATAGATTCCGTGATAATTGCTTTGTACTAAATTATTAATATTAATTCTTTAGTTATTTAAGTTTGACAGTATTTCAGAATACACCACTTTCAAAGAATAGAACCGCCCCGTTGCGTATGCGGTAGGCAGTGTCTTTACGTGTGTGTGTAAAAGAGCAGTTACAGTGCGGTATCAACCCACACAATGCCGATTTCCGAAAATTAGAAAAAAAAAAAAAACCGTCTTATATTATTATTAATTCGTATCGAGGATCATTAGCATAGTAACCTCCTTGAATTTGACTAGAATGCAAAACGACACGTTGTAAATAGACTTTAGAAGCAAAATAAATTAGCTTTCATCGTTCTTTAATGATTACAAGCGAATCTCGAGGAAATATATACCTATCGACCTCAAACACTTGTTCATTTGCGCAGTCCCTAAATTATATTTATTCTTATTATTGTATACGAAATGACAGCGTGCTGCTTGGGAGTTTGTTGCGCCGTTTCTTCTCCACAGCCAGAGCACTTAGGAAGCGGTGAAGGGTGGGCGAATCAGGGTGCTGTCCATTGTATTGACGTTCTTAAAGTGCTACTTTGTAACTTAGTTGGAATAAATGAGTTTTTGATTTCGATATACTTATTCTCGTTAAGCTAAAATTTTCTAAAACAAATGCCAAAAACTCGATAGCATCCTAACAAGCTTTGCGGTTTAGTGGAATATCTCGTCGATTTTCCGTCGTATCTAACGTTGTAATTAAATTTCTGTTTCGTACCGAATCTGCTTCTATCCTGTCCGTTCACCACGCGTGCTCAGTGCTCACTCTACCAGAAGTTCCGACCGACACGCGTGTTCCGAAATGGTTTCGATTCCTGCCGCAATTGTACGATGTCTAATATTCGAAGGAATATAGGTTTCAGTGGTAAACTTGTTGATGTAGTTCGTTATGCTTTATGGTTAAGTATTTTTATATACTAGCTGTCACCCGCGACTTTGTTCGCGTGTTTTAGTTTCAAAGGTTTTTCATTTTTGCAACATTTTTCATTTATGCTCCGCTCCTATTGGTCGTAGCGTGATGTTATATAGCCTATAGCCTTCCTCAATAAACGGACTATCCAATACAAAAAGAACTTTTCAATTTGAACCAGTAGTTCCTGAGATTAGCGCGTTCAAACAAACAAACAAACAAACTCTTCAGCTTTATAATATTAGTATAGATGTGGTTGGTATATATGTGGTTTTGTTTGCATCTCAGAAGTTAATTATTATATTTTCATCTTTAGGTATATTATGCAATTTAATCGGCAGTTCCCTTTATTTATTTATTAGTAAGGTTGCCAGAATATTTTCTTTTTTTATATTTATTTGAGAATTTAATTGACTAAAATACGCCACTTGCTTTTTTTTTCAATATTATTATCTCAATAAATCTCTTTTATAATAATCACACTACTTTTCAATTGTAACAATTTTCTACAATGGCAGAATTATACGAAAAAATACATTATTTTTCTTTAACATTTTCATAATTTCAGACATTCAAAATGGTTTTTCTTTGGTTGATAGAACTTTTTTTTTAGATCGAGTATTTTCCTTCCAAAGATAGGATAATACGAGGATACAAAGGAATTCAGTTATAATTGTGTTTGTTTGTTTGTAAACGGTGACCCGCGTATATATTATCATAGTAACCGCTTCGGTTGTGGTGTGGCGTGGGAGTATATTAACTTAGAAACATATGTGAAGCGACGCCTACATACAGCCTACACAGTCGTGGAAAAGTTATAAGTACCATCAATTATTTTGCATTGTTTAAAGGTTAAAAGCAATAGGGTATTACGCACTATGAAAAATAAAATCTAAATTTATGTTTTTATAGTTCATTTATGAAAAAACAAACGAAAAATATTAATTTCTATTCATAAAACTGCAAAATAAATTAAATATTTCAATTTGAAAATACAAGTTTTTTTATCTGTGCTTCGAATGTCAAAAACGCTGTACGCCATGTTTGCATTCGCTGTGACGTCACTGGACTTGTAAATAAACAACCTCGGTTTTTGTTGTACATGTCTACTGTGTAATTTATTAGATTAACGAAGTTTCTCAGTTATTACTATCACGTTTCTTGATATTCTGCACCTATACTATATATATTGACCATGGAAGACGGCTTTGTAAAAGCAGAAAGTACTAATCTTCCACGAATAAATACATTGATGGTGGCGAAATTCTTCGCTTGCAATCCCGACTTCTGTTCTGCGGAATTAAGAAATGTCAAAACATCTATGTAAGTATTAATATACCTACTACAAACTTTCCTTTAATAACAACAAAACTTTACGATTATGCTTTATTTTGCGATCATAGGTATTATAACCTAAAATTTCCTTTCAGATCTGGTAGAGAATCTTACGGAGATGATGCCGTTGGCTACGTGCAACTCAAGAGGGATCAAAATACTTGCATTGTCAAGTGCACTATATGCCCTGAACACAAAGTGCGCTCTAAACCATATGCAGTGAGTGTTGTTGTTAACGAAGCAGAAGAGAGTGTAACCAGTGTTCAGTGCCATGACTGCCCCGCATCCGAAGGTGGCTGCAAGCACGGTGTCGCATTTTTGATGTGGTTACATCGTCGAACTGAAGATCCATCATGTACTTCAGTGGAATGTTACTGGCGTAAATCAAATCTTGCTAAAGTAGGATCTTCTATAAAAGTACTCACAGCAAGTGAAATTTCCAAGAGAAAAGTGAGGAACATCATCCCGGATAATAGTGTGTTAAAGGAATTTGTGCAAGTTTGTAAAAAAAGAAAAATTAAAACATGCCAGTTCTTGAGACATGAGCAGGACTTTAATCACAATGCAATTTTATCCCTTCACCACCTTATGATGAATAATGGGCATGAAAACTGTGACGATTTCCTGAAAAATATATCAATATTTTTCAATAAAAACAATATCTCAGCCATGGAAAAACAAACACGAGGCCAAGATAAAAGTAGCATGTGGCACGAACTAAGATATGGCAGGATCACAGCATCAAAATGCTATGAAGTTAGTCGATGTAAAACTGTCGATGGGACTTTGATAGCCATAATACTGGGTGCAAGAATTCCTGAAACTTCAGCCATATTGAGGGGGAAAAAACTGGAAGATAAAGTTAGAAAAACAGTTGAAAAGATTATAGGAAATAAAATAGACATATGTGGTCTATACATTTCAGAGCAATTTCCAATGATTGCTGGCTCCCCAGACGGTATTAATGATAAGACCACATTTGAAATAAAATGCCCGTCAACAGAAAAAACCCATTTAAACTATATTGATAAGGATGGTGTAATTACAGCTCGATATTATGCACAAGTCCAGATACAAATGTATTGTGCCAATAGAAATAAATGTTATTTTTGTGTAGCAAGCAGTGATTTTGAAAAAAATAATGAAGTCTCTATAATAAACATTGATTACGATCATGATTATGTTACCGAGTTATTGGATAATGTAGTTTCTTTTTGGAAAAATAATATATTTCCAATTTTACATAAAAGTGTGATGTTGGATTCTTAAAAAAATCCATATGGGAGACCCTTTACAGGGATTCAACTTTATTTATTTATATGTTAAATGCTGTGTGTGTTGTAATAAAAATAACCATGTTGATTCAAAAGTGTTTTATTTAACAAATTACCAATCTTGAAGTTAAAATTTGTCCATTTACATAAAAAAAATGTTACATACAAGATATTTAAGTACAAGTTTTGTCACATCTTGATTATCATCACAAATGTGCAGTGTGCAAATTACCTGAACATCTATCAAATCAATTACTATACAATCTTCTATATTCTAAGTATTATATATACTACTACAAATGACTATTTACATCCTTAGTATGTACATAAAATATCAGTCAATAATCCTATAAGTAAGAAAAATCTAAACTTATTTTCTAAACTTAGAAAATTAGTTACTGATAATAATAAGATACATAGGATAATAAGTAACTGTTTTGTTAAAAAAGGCAAATTTATATATTTTTTGTGCCATACATACTATACTTTAATGCAGTATCACTGTTTAGGATGAATACAGACAAGTTATTGCAATAAATGTATATTTGTCTATTTCTTGTTAATAAATCAGATGAATTAGAAAATAAATAAGAATTATTTTTTACTAAATGATGCTTTTTCCATCATATAGGGAAAGGCGGTAGTGTTAGAATATTATACCTTTTATGACATTTAGTACACAGCTGGCTGCAGTTAGAAACTCAAATATAGCATTTTGAATACTAGCTTTTTTATTGATGAAATTACCACTAATGTTTAATAATTAATTATTTGATCAAAGAATCTTGTAAATTAATAAGAGCACAAGCTGTAGTGATACAAAGATCCAACATACCAATAAGATTACAGTTGACGACTGAATGCATCTTCAGCATACCAAACTCTCTAACTCTTCGGATCACCCGTTCTACATGAATACGTAGACTGGCTATTTGTTTTGTTAACCGAGCTTCTGCTTTAGATAATTTACAACCACTGCTAACACTAGGAGGCCTCATCAAAGTAAACCCTTTCAATGACAAGTAATGTGCAATATTTTTGAACCCTCTATCAGCTAAAATGCAACCATTAGGTGGCAAGCTATCTAAGAACTTGCTATTCTCAACTATGTTAACATCGCTTATCCTTCCTGCATATCCTTTTGATACAAAACTTACCACACCGTCTGGGGTACAAGCTATCAAGTATTTAATTGTATTTGTTTTTTTATACTCAGACCAGGTTAGTGCTTGATACATAGCCTTTTTCGGTTTTTGGATTTCAATTTCCAAGCAATCTATTATGCAAGTGACTTTATTAAATTTATGTCTAAAAGCAATGGGAAGATTTTGCTTAATACTTTTTGTTGGAAATTGTTGAATGAATGGTGAGAGCACCTCTACAATTCTTGGCATCTTGTTAAAAAATAAACTGCTTGCTTGAGTCACAGATAGATCAAAATCGTCAGCCAATTGAGAAAATGTTCTGTTTAATTTTATTCTCATTAAACATAATATAATATTTTGTTCAGAAATATTGGTATGTTTTTTAATCAAATCTATTAAAAAATACAGGTCCTTTGGTACTCCAATATAAGATCGTGGCTTATTTTTCACTTTAGCTAAAGTAGCTACCAGGTTAATTTTTTGTTTTATAAATTCTTCTTGAGAAGTACTCCCATCAGAAGTAGTCTTCGATTGACTACTTATTTTGTATGGAGAAGACTCATAATCAACTGTAGAACCTTCTGTTGCTGGTGTAAAAGAGTCATCACTCTCTTCCTCAAAAAAGTTCAGTTTTCTTTTTGCTGATAGTTTGCTTGTGCTTGCTTGGGATATATTCATTTTGAATGGTGAAGTTGCTGTGCACACTGTTGTCTTGAAAGGGGATGTTGTGCTATTTTTTCTTCTTGTACTAATTTGTACAAATTTACTTCGGTAGTGTGCCACATGACTAACTTGAATTGCCTTATGTTCCTGTGGTGGTATTACTTGGATCGCTTTATCATTACCACACTTATGTTCAATAGTCAGAATATCTGAAATTATAATAAAATGGTATTAATAATGATTTCTACCAATTTAATTTTTAAACTGATCAGCTATGTGTGTACATAATACAGCTATCTATTTTTATCTAAGATGTTTACTTCTCCCAGTTAGGCAAAACTTTGTGTTTTTGGTCTGAGCTTCCTATTGATCAACATTCAAGAGACTGGTAAGTATAAGAGACCAGTTAAAATAACTCACCTTGGCCACTGGACGACGACAATGGTGTATCACATGTCTCATTAATAGTGGTCTCTTCAATCTCCTTAATTATAGATAGTCTTTGCCGTTTCATAAAGGCAGCGCGAGGTTCACTTTCAGTGAAGGTTCGTTTTCTCCCTGGCTGACAATCGAATCTCGATGGAATACAATTCGGTCTCATGCGAATTCGTTTGACCGAGCCCATTATTTTCAATTGTGTATAGTTCTCCATGTCATTTTCCAGCTACAACATGAAATAAATTACATGAAACACTATAAAACATAACCTATAAAATATTAGTTTTGTAATGACAAGAATTTATTTTCACATGTTTATATGAGCTATTAAACTGCATACTTACATCGAAATGATCCTCACAAAAATAGTATTTCGTTTTTGTGGACAATGACTTTGGATCTCTTCGTGCTAATTTCAACCACGTATTTCTCATTTTTAAATCTGTTGGCACTTGTATCCATAACTTTTCCGGTGTTTTAACACTTGTATTCTTACATTCAGACACAAGACACCAATGATAAGGACTATAGCCACTAGAACTCATTATTTATTTCGAAAATATGTTTATTTCTTTCAGCGAAGCGTAATGTTTACAATGCCCGTGACGTCACAGACATGGCGGCCTGAGAATTGGCGTTTTCGCGCCCAAATTTGAATTGTAAAATTAAAACACGTTTTTATGAAATAATTGGAATAAAAAAAATGTATTTATATTTTTTTGTGGTATTTTATCAATAACAGATTAAATT
This sequence comes from Diachrysia chrysitis, assembly GCA_932294365.1. NCBI lineage: Eukaryota > Metazoa > Arthropoda > Insecta > Lepidoptera > Noctuidae > Diachrysia > Diachrysia chrysitis. The sequence continues at coordinate 374,544 of OW028641.1, forward strand.
AAAACACTTTTTGAATTAGACTGTAATACCCTATTGAATAGACACGTAAATTTTGTGTAAAATAGTTCTAAAAATGATTACCTAATGTGTACCTAATTACCTCTGATTAATGTAAATAGTTAAACTCTTTATAATAAATAAATTTTGGCCGTGTCACTGCTTTCTGACATAAAAAAATAAACAAATATTTGTAAAAAAAAATATTACAAGAAATGCACTGTCCAAAAGGAAATCTTAGAGTATGCAACATTTTTGACATAAAAAAGATATATATTTATAAAAAAAATATTATGGAAATCTACAGACCAAAAGGTCATCTCAGAGTATAAAAATTTAACTTTAAAGTGTGCCTAACAGACTGTGAGCATCAGAATGAATTGTAAAATTTGTGCCAAAACAGAGCACGCCAATTTATTATTATTATGTCATAACTAATATTACCCTAATTGTATTTGAACCATCGATATTTTCGCATAAACGTCTGTCTTCACACGGAAATACACTGCGATGCGCGCTGTCTATGATTGCTTATGTATACTGTAAAGTCATTACAGTATTTTTTTACTTAATATCGTTGAAACAAAAGAGCGACAATCAGTTTAGCATCTGAGAAACATTTTCATCATAGATTGGATTAAAATAGGTTTCATTCAAATCTTTTATTAATTTAAACCGGTCTTTAAAGTATGGGTACAATATAAGTTATGTTAGATTGGCTCTATAGAAATTAATTCATAATTTAATTAATTGTTTCAAATGTAAGTCTTTGAGAAACTACGTATTATTAAATGATTAATCTTACTGGAATGTTCGAGATTAAACGAAAACAGATAGTAAATTAATTTCAAAAGAACAATGACTACATGATTATAAACATCGTAATAATATAATAATAATTTAAAGAAATTCTTAGCTTATTAAAAAGCAATACTTTTATAGAACCTTGACGCTGATTTCGGTAACTGGCTGGTGCGCAGGCGCGGTGATCAACAGTAGTCCTTCCGTAGTCCTTGTCTACATGACTGACCAATGTGTCTCTCTGTATAAATTAACTAGCTTTTGCCCGCGACTTCATCGGCGTCGAAGTCGAAAATGGTTTTTGACATTCCAATTAATTTTGTTTTGCAACAAGGTTTTAAACGTTTTTTGAATAAAATCGTATTGAGTTTTTAAACATGTGCCAAAATAAAATGTAATTTAAAGAAATAATAAAACGACGACTTGTACTAGGCAGCCCCAGATTAGTATGGAGAAAACCAAAGTGACGTCACGTTAGTTTATAGCTCTCTGTCTAATTAGCAATTTAGAATTGATTGTAACTAGTTCAAATCGACAAAGTTTGTAATACATTTTTTCTTAAAATGAAAAAAAAAGTCTTGTCAAATAGGTACCCAAAGCAATAATAAAAAAAAAAACATTTTTCCTTTTTTATAATAACTAAATACTTACTATGAATATGAAGCAAATCAAAGTTCAGGATTGGGGGCTAATTACGTCACGATTATACATAAAACTTTACATATCTACATTCAGTTTCATACATTGTTCATATTAACATACGTCGTGACAGTATAAATCAATGCATCGCCGAAAGTTATCGGTAACGTAAAAAAAGGTAAAAATATGTGTTTAATTATTGTCTACCTGAAGGAAATTTCTTTTTGTCTACGTATGATACAAAAAACATAAAATTCGATTCAAAACAAAATGCATCACAATTGTTATTCAAAACCACCATTTCTAATTGAGTACACCCAGGGACAACGTTTGCAACCACTGCATGTACGGACGAGATCGTTCGCTGTGACAGCGGTTTTTTCAATTTACAAACTTGAGCGTTCGTCTGTACGAGATAACAATGGTCGTGAGAATGTATTGTGGGAACAACAATGCTGCTACTATCCTAGAATCTACAGATATTGAAATTGTTTGGCTTTTTCTAAAACCATTTCATGAATAAAAAGTTACTTTAAATTCGTAAAAAACAGAAAACCCGACTGCCATGATAGGATACTTTAAGATATATATAGGTATTTGTTACGCACTAACGCATGCGGAGCAAATATTTGTAATTAAATAAAATAGTAGAAATAAAAATTTAAACGTCAGGCAGGACTCGAACCTGCTACTGGCTAAGTCTAAACTTAGTGGCTGGCCAATAGTCTCAGACTCAATAGGAGTCCCTAATCATGAGCTGACGCGGTGGCGGTGGTCGCGAGTCGAACTTTCATTTTACACAAAAGTTATTATGCAAATAAATTTGGATATAGATGTTGGTCAAGCAGTTTTCAATTGATTTTATATACATATAGATGATGTTGCTTATGAATGATCAACGTCATTAAAGGTTATTAATGATGTTATATATTTAGCTTAAGGCGCTACACGAATAATTATTTCATTTGCGAGTAGGCGGAGTCAAGCGGACGGCAGAGCAAAAACCGGAAATGTAAGAGATGAAGCTGAACATATGTCAAGCTCGCGCAAGATTATCTTGGAAATCTCATATTAATCGACATATATTGGATGGAAAATAAAAATAATCGACATTAATCTAGACATTATGATTATGCATCAAAAGTTGAATAGTTTGGTGGATTAAGCAAAAAAAGTAGAGTAGTAGTAGTAGGAGGTGATTTCAAAAAATAAAACTATCGAGGAAAGTTTGTTTAATGACTGATCGACATTTATTACATCATATCCTCTTCTATATAGAAACAAAATTCCAAATCAATAACTTTAGATGTTAAGTAAAAATGATATGAAAATAGGTAAAAATATGTGTATCGCCTTAAGCCGGTATGTAACGAAGACCTAGATCAATAAGCAAAGAAAGTTTTCCAAGCCAATAAACCTTCACAAGACCGTAATGTTCAAGTATCTGTAATTGGCAAATGAAGTCACTGAACAGTAATCCATCATACAAACGAGTGGTAATAAAAAGGCAATCGATTTTTTAATGATCCCACAATAAGAATCCATCGACTAAGTTCTTGACCTACTTTCCGGAGCAAACTGCGGGCTATGAGGACTCTTCCAAGAGAAGGGGTAGCCCCTTAAGAGCAACTCGAAACTCAATGCATAATAATTGATATCGTCTTCACGCAATAACTTTTCTGTTATCTAACCGTTGGAAAGATTGAACCGAGTGAAAAAGGTAGCAATATAAACATAAAACACTTACCCACTGGCACTAAAGCTGTTATTACCTTAACACAAGAAAATTTCGAGATCCCTATTCAACTTCGGACACACGCAATAACCACCTTAGTCCTCAAGTAAGAAGATCTTTGCCGAGTGCAAATTATATTTTGAACATACACAACATTGATGTAAGGTATTATGCACCTTATGTTAATAAATATAAGGTTGACAAAGGTTGCTAATGATTTTTGCTGGTAAAGGTTTTCGGTCGTCGACACACAAGGACCGAGGCGTTTCGGAAATGAGTGTAATGTGCTTAGAAGGAGAGGAGATAAGGACTGGTCTATAGAAACTGTTCGTTGTTCGCAAAATGTAGCGACGAAATGTTTCGCATTGATGTAATAAAATAAGTACTTACTTACATAAAAGGTTGTTTACTTGGGGATCGTTGAGTGTAATATTGTGCTATAGAAAAATGATTTATTTGTCCGTGATTATTAGATTAGTTTTTGGTGACAATAGGGATTGATTGGTACATAACTAGACGTGTTTTGAATATTTTCCTGCGGCTCTACCCGCGCTGGTTTTGATTATCACGTCAAAAAGAAGCTTAGACCATTTCTTGGAATCCAAGCTTATCCCATGCCAAGTTTCAAAATCAAAATTAGTTCAGCGCTTTAGCCGTAAAATATTAACAGACAGAAAGACCGACAGATAAAGTTACTTTCGGTTACGTCGTTACTTTATAATATTTGTATAGGTTATAAAAATACTGCTGCATGCAGCTGTAATGGCGTGTCCCAAATCGAGTTTTTTTTTCAGGAAATAAAACCTGATGCAGAGTTTATTTTCCAGCTGTAAAATTGGACTGAGAACAATGGCAGTAATTCAAAGAGTAATTCTACTTGCAGTACTTTCCGAGGATTTTAAACGTGACTTTTCGCTGCCCTTTTGCCATATCGTTTTGGTGAGAAATTGTACAGATTCCACAATGCGATTGTTGGAGCCCTAATGAAGCACGTACGTATGATAAAATATCATTTTTAAATATCTAGACCGTCCCGTACGTGATGGAGGATCTTCAGAATTTTGTATATTACATATATTAAGTTCAGTTTGATTAACTTCTTGTTCAATAATTTAAGGCCATGGCACTAAATTAAATCCTGTTAAAAATGTTACTGTTATGATTTTGTTAAAGTTTTGTATTATACACCATTTTCTTTTTAATTTCTTAAAATTCAATTATTTTTTTGTTGAATTAACTGTTGATTCTCGCGCTACGATATTTAATCGTTGTATCGCAAAGGTTTTAAACATTCAAATCTCATGCACAAAAACTTAGAACAAGCAGTAGTGGATCACAAAAATGCAGGGATCGAACCCGCAGCACGTCGCGCAGATTGATAATTGGCGTGGTGACCTATGCCACTCGGCTATCCGTGTAATATCTAGTAGGGTAGCGAAATGTGAAATGCGACTTGGCTACAACTCACAAAGCACCGGAAACATTCGCTCCGTATCAGCCCGCCTTGACATTCAACATGTTAAACTTGACCGAGTTTTCTAAAGTAGGCTTCTTAACTAGCTGACGAGATTTGGGGCGAATGCTAGGCAAGTGGATTAGTTAGAAAGTTTTTCGTTGGAAATATGTCGTAGGAGGTTTTATTGGGAAGATTATGCTTTGACTGGTCATGGTCATGGTCTTTTTATAATTGGATTAAGTAGTATAAAAGAATCAAATACATCAAAGTCTTGATTTATTAAAATAGTCTTTTCTTTTTCAACCGTTGATTTTTTTTTATGTTTTATGTTAATTACTGAACTGGCGGTAAGTGGGTGAAAATTTCCGAGATATTCTAAGAAGATTAATTGACACTAGCTGAGGTATACAGTAGTTGTAGGTTATTGCCGACAGCAAAATTATTCTGAAACTCGTTGTGAAATTCTGCGCCGAACTATTTCATTTTCAACTCAATTCCCGTAACGTTTCCTGGAATTGGAATCTATTTCGGATTTCTAAGGCTCGGGCAGGTACAAGGCTCGGCTACATCCGGTCTCCTATATTGAAGCGGATACGTCAACTATATTGAAATTCCCTGTCTTGTATCAATACAAATTCTCTATTTTTCCGAAGTCTGCTACGTTTGCCATCGAACGTCCAACTTAAATCTTGATCCGTCGATAGAACAAAAGTTTTACTTACAGTTAGATTAGGTCTGTGTACGGAGCTTGAACGTTGGCAGCGAAACTTAGAATTTGTTTTTGTTTCCCGATTTCTATGAGAATTGTTTACGCTTTGCGAAAACTTTCGGTTTCGTTTGCCATCTGTTCTATCACATCACTAAACTTCTATCTATCTATGGCTGGTAGTTGAACTATTGTAGATTATTTTTCTCTGACCAAAATTTTAACCAGTTATATCATGTAGAATATTTGATGTGTCTGACTAAACATTGTTGGCATTAAAATAGCAAATGTCAATTCAAGGCACTTTGGTCTGGCTGGCAAACTGTGCCATCAAAGCCTTGAGGGTCTAAAATACAAGCGTCAGAATAGACTCCAAGGGCGTTGTGACCGACTTCCAGTCTCCTCTATTCAAGGCTTCGCTATATTTTCTATTGTCTTGGCATTGATTTAAATATACATCATTGATTTTCAGTATTTCAGTGTGACATTGCATAATGCCTTTTGAACGACCGGTCGTGTCTTATATGCAAAGCGCGACCTCTAGCCGTCATCCAGGACACGTCAAACATCTCGCCATCAATATCGATCAACATTGAATTACAAATATCCCCACATTATAAAGTATAAGATCCTCCTTGTTTGTGCAAACCTTTTATTTGACGTCAATTGTGTTTTTTGGAACGACGCAATGTCGGAGCTATGTTTTTGATCGCTTTTAATTAAATACCTGTCCATGTTTTACACATGGAATTTAATTTGAGTATGTTGTCAACATTAATTTTATCGGGAACAGAGATTGGTGGAAATGAAATGGACATGAATGTTTAAAATGAAAATCTTTTTGAAGTAAAACTTCTTTACGCACGCTAGACTTGGGGAGTAAGCTGGTGAATGCGTGACGAGAGCGTTAGGAAAAGTGTGATCGGACAAGGCTAATGGAAGTTTAGAGGGAGATATAAGTTAGCGAAGATAGAAAGAGTGAGAGTTACGTATCGTATATTACTGTTGGGGCAAGAGAGAGAGAGAGGTACGAGTACACATTTTCTTTCTCTCTTTCTCGCATAGCCAGTTACGTTTCGTATATAAAGAAGTTTTTCTTCAGTCATATGGTCTAAAGCACACTCGTTTTTTGATCATAATAGGGATGTTGACTGGGTATGAAAAGTTAAAATCTATTTAGTCCGTCAGTTAAATAATTAAAAAATATTAGACACGTATTTTTTCTTTTATTAAAACAATAAAAAATTACAAAGATTCAGCGCTTTAAAGTTTCGGAGTGGGGGCTTATGACACCACGCCTTGGTAAAAATTGTAGCGAGGAGTGACGTCACGCAAAATTTCCGTTCTCTGTATTTTGATCAGTTTTTGTTTCCAGGAAAAAAGAAAAAATACGCATCCAATAAAATTCACTAATCTACCAGGCGGACATTAAAAAAAAATAGGAAACATGCCTATTGTTTCACAGTATTTAATATTGGTCCTTTATAAGTACCAAAATCCATTGAACACACATCAAAACATTTAACCGCCTACCCTTCAACATCGTCAAGTAAAACGAGGTTAACCGCTCAAACTATTTTCGTCGCACTTTCAGTAACATTCTCTCCGTTTACCTTTTTATAAAGAAAGCTGTCAACTTTGTGTACGTTATCGCCTTCGTGCAAACAGTACCGAAATAAATAAGCGACTTAATGTGGGGAGACCTCAACGTTTAGTTTTCAATTTTATCTCGATGCCGACAACCTTTTATCCCGTAAACAGTTAAGTGAGAGTAAACTTTACATTTTATAGGGTAGAAAAATGAGTTTCGACTAATGAGTTGGTAAGGGTTCGACTCCTACACTACGGAATCCTTTTCTGTGTGGGGTTGACAAATATTGCAATCATATTAAGTCCTACCGGAATAAGAACAAATATTTAAGGATATTTTTTGTTTGTGCTGCTGGGGAGTTTGTTGCGCCGTTTCTTCTCCACAGTCAGAGGACTTAGGAAGCGGTGGAGGGTGGGCGAATTGGGGTGCTGTCTGAAATGTTGACTTTCAAAAAGTGCTTCTTAGAAGCCTAATTTGAGATATATAAATTTTGATTTGATTTTGATTTTTGTTTGAGTATTGATCAGTGCTGTTTGTAATTTCTATAATAAACAAAATTATTTTTTGCCTGTTTCGTTTCTGATTATTTGGGATTTTTGACAAACACAATAGATGCGGTTTTTTATTTGTTTTAGGCTGTTTGTCCATCGCGCCGATACCGATACGATAACGGTACAAAAATTTCGCGCCGATTTAGCGGCACAGGCATTTTGATACATTTACTATTGCACGTGTCCACCGCACGCCCGACGATATTATTGCCGCCGATATTTTGAGCAAATTAGCGCGGCTTAGGATTAGGTTAGGTTTCAATTGGATTCTTTAGTATAATATTTTTAGAATCGTTTCGTCAGTCCCTTATTTTTGAGACTGAGAAATTTTGGTTTTAGGCATTTTAGTTAAACCGGTTTTATTGTCAAATGCAGGCAAATTACATAATAGAGGTGAAATTGGGTGAACCTCAAATACATTTTTTGTAACGTGTGTATTTCATGCGCGAGAATTGTATGTTAATATAGCCTATGTCACCCGGGGATAGTGTAGCTTCCCAACAGTGAAAGATTTTTTCAAATCGGTTCAGTGGTTTCCGGGCCTATTTAATGCAAACACACAAACAATTAAATCTTTCCTTTTTATAATATTAGTATAGATGAAGAGACTGCTAACGCCGGTGACGTTTTTTTTAAAGAAAAATGATACATGCTATCTGTCTCTTACAAAACTTCTAGATAAAAGAGATATAATTAGCCTGGCTAATCTAAAATTGACCACATCAGTTTACTAAACAATCGCTTTGTAACGGTCGGCATCGGGTTAGCAGTGCGACTCGTGTTTTCGCGGCGGTAAAGAGTAATTACCGGCCAGTGCGGTGATACAGAAACGGCCATTACCCACCTCATAAATCAGACGATAGAGGGAGCTAGGTGCGCGCCATCGCTATTGATGTTTGACTGATCAGCAAATCGAGATAGGTCAGGATTTGTTCGATTTTGACGAACTGCGTGCTCGAGATGCGTACACACTGGTTTCCAAGGTATAACCAGCTCTAAGGTCCAGGGTTCGATCTCCAGGCGGGTCAATATAGTAAACCTTTCTAAATTGTCTCAGGTGTAGGTGTTTGTGGTACCTTTTGTCTCTAAATCCGTAACACAAGTGCTATATTGCTACTTACTTTTCGTTTAGACCAATGTTGAAACGTGATATTGTCCACATTTTGTCACTTTTTGGCGGACATGAAACGATTGACAAAAACAGAATATAATTATGGTAAAACGCACTACAATTTTCATTACAATGTTTGGGCTATGAATGCTATGTATAATAATTCTCGGGATATTAAAAACTGTTATAAAACGAATATTAATAAATAATTAAGGTAAACTTCGAGTAAAACTTAATATTTAGATTATCCCAAATATGTGTTCTTTTCTGATATTTTTTATAAATAAAAAAATGATCAAAATGAAGATACTTTTTTCCACCATTATTAAAAAAATAATTATATGAGAGTTAAAATTAGACAAAAAATATAACTCATTAGAGGTATTACCATTAGCAACACGCTGTATATCAGCGTAGCGTAATTACACGACGTTGCCATGGCAACCGAGTAACAAGAGATGTACCAGGGTATGGTATCGTATTATCTTGCCGAGAACATAATTATTATACCTCCTTATTAATGATTGTCATTATTAGAGCATAGCTATTTGAATACAATGTACTGAATAGTTATATGTAATTTAAACACTATTATAGGTCAAAACAAAAATTAAAACGATATCGCGAGATCAGTATCAGTAAAAAAGATTTCAATAAATTTGATTTGTCAAAGTTAAATTGGAAAACTATTATTGCAATAGGTCAAAAAAAAGGTTTAAAATCAATGAATTAATTTAAATTCCATCAAAAGATCAAAGAGGTTTAAAGTCAAAACCAATCTCAAAACATAAAGTATGTGATATACACACGAGGGACAAATTCATGAAGCAATCAGCATACACGAATCAACATGAAAAGCGATTCATAACCGAGCCAAGATTTCGCCATCTGAATACGTAATAAGCACCTTGGTCCCCCTACCCTTGACCCAACGCGAACGAGCAAACTCTGCAAGTCAATACTGCAAGGGTGCATATACAATCAGCACCAGACGAGCGATACATATGTAACGCCTCACATCAACATCATATTTTACAATTCAAAAATTACATGAAAATATTGAAACACCTCAGACAGTAAACAACCGTCACCCACCTCCTTGCGAAATAATTTAATCTATACTTAATACCTACTTAATACTTAATATAATAATTTATAAAGCTAAAGAGTTTGTTTGTTTGTTTATTTGTTTGTTTGTTTGAACGCGCTAATCTCAGGAACTACTGGTCCAATTTGAAAATCTTTTCAGTGTTAGATAGCCCATTTATTGAGGAAGGCTTTATAACATTACGCTGCGACCAAAAGGTGCGGAGCATAAATGAAAAATGTTGCAAAAATGAAAAACCTTTGAAACTAAAACACGCCGGCGAAGCCGCGAGGTACAGCTAGTAATTTATAAGAGCAGAAAAATTAATAAAATTAATTTAAAAAACAATCGCAAAAATTTGAATTTCAATGGTTTTTTTTTTTGCAAAATAAACAATGAATAATTCAAATTGAAATTAAATGCATAGGTCATTATTTTTACAGCCGCTGTTTTTTTTGCGAGGGTTCGTAAAAAAAAGCTGCTGCCGTTTCAATTAATTTTCATTTAGAAAATATTAAAGGACCAATCAAATAGCATTTATTGGAAAACTCTGCGCACTTTTGTGCGACAAAGTTAAAAGGGAAGTGTCGTTGAAAAAATAATTAAATCAATTCGTTCAGCGAGCTGCGTGTAAAATAAAAGTATTGTACCGCAATACTGGGAAATTGTTTTAAAATGTCGACAGTCACTCATAGTTAAACATACCTGAACAAAAATATACCTTTTGAATTAAATATTGAAACCACGAAACGTGCGCATCGCTGGTAGCCCCATTATGCCGCGCGTAAGCACATTTTTAGCTAAGTGTACTGCGCTCGTTTACTGATTTATGTGATTTCCCGTGTGACGACAGACGTTTATGTATTTGGGTAATGTTAATAAAACGGTGCGCTGTGTTTTGACACTAATTTTACGATTTTACATGTTCATACTAGTGCCTCCCTCTAAGATTGAAACGAAAACAATTTCGTATACCACTTGCTTTGTAAAAATACATGTTCAAATAAGGGTTAATTTCTTGCGTAATACTCTTGCGTACGTCAAAACGTCCTACCCACATTTTTAGAGGGTGGAAAATATAGGTATTTCAATCCAACACTTTTCTTAAATATTTTTTTACTTGTCCTTTATATTTTTTTGTAAATACTGGCCAGATTCAAAATAATAATAAAAATCAAGAGAAATTTACTTCTTTCCCTTGTTTTTATTATAGTTATTTCTAACATAATAATAATACCCGTGAAAAATAAGAGATACATAATAATAATAATATCCTGGGACAACTTAATCACGGCCATCTGATCCCAAACTAGGCAGACCCTATATTATGGTAATCAGACAACTGATAAACATATTTACTTACATACATATTATAGATAAATTACACATAGAAACAGAAAAATGATCGTGCTCATCACACAAATATTTGTCCTAGGTGAGAATCGAACCCAGATTCAGATCCAGAGAGAAACGACCTCCAGTTTAGCAGATTCACTAACCACTAGACCAACAGGCCCGTCATATTAAGCTCTAGTTCTAACGATAACTCTAAAGCAACCTTTGTGGTCGCTACTCATTTGTAATATAGCCTGACTGCAATACAGTACAAGTTATTGTGTTCCCTCAAAGAAATATTGCAATTTTATTGCATTTCAAAGTGCTGCGAAATAAAATAACTGCAGTAACAAAACGAAGTTATAAGTAACTAGTTGTATCCCGCAACTTTGTCCGCGTGTTTTAGTTTCAACGGTTTTTTATTTTTGCAACATTTTTCATTTATGCTCCGCTCCTGGTGGTCGCAGCGTAATATTATATAGTTTATAGCTTTCCTCAATAACTGTGCTATACAACACTGAAAGAATTTTTCAAATCGGACCAGTAGTTCCTGAGATTTGCGCGTTCAAACAAACAACTCAATATCGATATATTGTGGTACTATAAAAGAAATGTCATTCTCAATTTTCTTATAGTAATATCACTTTAAGTGTTCGGTCAACGAGATTTATTTTATTTAATAAAATATTCAATGGTTTCGTGTGTACTTAGTCGTTACAGGATGGTTTCATATAAAGTTATGGCGCGATTTATTTTGATTTATATTACTGCCTCTGTCTTCTAAGGCCTTACTTTTGCGCAAATATAATAGGGGATTTTACAGCATGTAAAATATAGGATATATTGATGGCATCCGTATTAAATATTAATTTTGGAAACCAACTATTTAGTCAGTTAAGAAAAATCGACACAGAAAATGTTTTGTTTTTGGCCTCTTTTGTCACGTGATCATAAGCGGCTGTGATTGGCCGAATGATCGATAACGTCATTTGTAAACATTTGCGTCTTAGGCTGGTTTTATAGCTACGCGTTTCGACAGCGCGGTTGAAGCGCGCGCGTTCGGATTTGTTCTGGGTTCTAGTTTCGTTTTATAGCCACGCGCTTGAGCAGCGCTGTTGAGTAAACGCGCGCTGTTCGCCGGCGCTGCCGAAGCGTGCGCCGCTAGTTACGATACGATCTGTATGCGTTTTAGAGTGACGCTGTTGAGACGCGCCGTTAAGTACAGTACAACATGAATTATAATATCGATTTTATTTCATTTACCTTAGAGTGATCGCCAATATTTCCTCTGGAGTTATGGGGATGCGAAATAAGCTGGATCGTCGTAAAGAGGACTGTAACTTACAGAGTAATTCGTCAAAACTAGTTATTGATAGGCGAAAATATTTATAAAATTTATGACTATTTTCTCGTAAATCGCAAAAAGATCTTACGTGTTCACCTCTCACTAACCTTGTACCATTATAAGAATCAACAGCTAGTCTTCTTTGCCTTCTTTTCCATAAGAGGTAAATAGCCACTACTCTAACCGCATTAATGTTCATTTTGTAGACGACTGTACACAGCAGCGAAACGCGCGGTACTAATCTCGTTTTACAGCGGACCGTTGTTCAAACGCGCGCTGCTAACAGCGGCGCTGCTCAACGGCGCGTCTAACAGCGTAGCTATAAAACCAGCCTTAACAATAATCAACAACCAAAGTTTACAAGCAGGTGACATCACGATGACATAAGCCGCCATATTGTCAGGGAAAGCGTTTTCGCGGAATATTTAAATAATATTTTTGTTTTCGTTTCGCGCAATATGTAATGGTACGTAAAATATGGATTTTCTATAGAGTCCTTAGACATCAGTGATTAACGTGGAATAGTTTTTAAAAACCCTTATTTTATTATGTTAGTACTTTAGAAGTTTATTATTCTTCTTTGGCAAAAAGCTTCAAACTATGTCAAAGGGCTGCCTTAATTCTATTATTAGAATGAATAAATTTTGATCAAGTCTAAGAATATTTAGGATTTTACTTTTCAACTAGACCTTTAGACCTTTAGACAAAACTTTTGTATACTCAAGTTAGATCGAAAATGTTCAGCTCTTCATCTAAACTTTTCAATCTGTCTAGCCGCCAGGTGTATTTAGAAACTATCGACTTGATTGACGTGAAGGCTAAACTTTTCAAGAATATATTTCTAGATTTTGGTGAACATGATATATTTTTTTTGTGAACATGTTACAAGCAATGTGGGTGCAATTCACATTACTAGCAATCTTGTTAACCACTCCAACTAAGCTAAATATGCTTGCGTCTGGAGTGGGTTCACGTCGATAGTGCAATGAGTTGGGTCGAACCTGCGACCACTCGATCACAAAGCCGTCACTCTATCCATTAGGCTATTGCCGCTTTAACTATCAAGTATTTATCTCGACAATAGCAAATTGCTAGTACCTATATGATCAAGAAAAATGTATTACAAACAAACTGTTATTATAGGATTTCTCCCAAAACTTGACTTGTCAATTATGATTTTGAATTACTGTAAAATAACTAAATCCTCACTAAATACAGCACTAATTATAAATGAGATGAGCTAAGTTAGCCACCAACTGAACACTAAACTATGTACTGCAACAGCACAAAGGAGGATTCATGCTCTGATTCAGCCGACCGTGTCTGAACTCAACATTGACATAATGTAGGACCTTAGAGGAATAAATAAGTAAACTATAGAGAGCGCAGACCAAGTATGAACTGTTAGCACTAGTATGAACATGTAAAATTATAAAATTTTAATCCAAACAGAGCGCACCGTTTTATTACAACTATCTTAAAACCTAATATTACCCTAATTATATCGGAACCGTTGATATTTTCGCATAAACGTCTGTCGTCGCACGGAAAATCACATAAATAAGTAAACGAGCGCAGTACATTTAGCTAAAAATGTGCTTACGCTTGACTTAATTGGCCACTAGCGATGCGCACGCTCTATGCTTGTCTATGTTTACTCTATGTGTAGGATGCTGAACACGTTGTCAACTATGGACAAACAGTGCGACAATAGCATTATATCGGTGATGGCTACCACAAACGTTTGCGAAGTAGCTATTGTCAAAGTGGATTGTTAACAAGAAAACGTCAGGTCAGAACTTTGAGCATTCGATATGGATCCTGTTTCGTGAGTTAATTTTACCCTCTTTTCGTGTTCTAATGGATAAACAAACTTTTTTGAAGTCGCACGCTTTACTTAGGGAGTAAGCTGGTGAATGCGTGACGAGAGCGTTACGAAAAATGAGATCGGGCGAGCCGAACGGAAGTTGAGAGGGACATATAAGTTAGTGAATGTAGAAAGAGAGAGAGTTACGTTTCGTATATTACTGTAGGGGCAAGAGAGAGTTTCGAGCACAATCATTTTTTTCCGTAATTCCAATTTAAAAGCCTATTATTCTAAGCAATTATTGATCATTCTTTATAAAAAGTAAGGACTAGTTCGCAAAAAATATAAGTCGTTAATCGATATGCTTATATGAAGTATACGGATTCAATGATAAAAATTATGTCATTGTGCTGTGACGAATATTGCTGTTATAATTACTTGGGCACTTAATTATGATTGACATAATAACTAAAAAAAATATCACTCTTTGATGAGTAACTTTCGTACATATGATCCGGATGAAATCATTATATCTTCCTAACCAGAACGAAGACAAAAGTACAAAGAAATAGAAATTATACTGGATCAAATAAAACTAGATAATTATGCAGCTAAAATAGACCCGATAATGTGGATAAGAAACACCTCAGAAGGGGATCGAGGTAATTAAATTCTATTTCTACTTGATTACGGACATTTCGAACTGAGTTACGGTTGTTATGGCCTGCGTGTTGTTTTGTTTGGGCTGGAATTGCTTTGCTGATTTTGATCGATGTGAATTGACTTGAGCAAACGATCGACTTGGGAATCGAGTTCGTTTTGGATTCATCAGTTTTGACTGTAGGAATTACTGAGTCATATATGAGGTCACCACACATAACTGCCATAGTGTGTTTCGAGATCAATCTTAGCATGAATAAAAAAAAATATATCACTTTGAGAATAAGTCGAGACTTTACTGACGTCGCTATTCTTAAGAACTTGATTGACATAATAAAACTCGGCTACTGATTAAAATCAAATTATGATTATAAAATTTCCAGTCGACAGCGACGTGGATGAAATTTTGGACGCTATTTGTTAGAGATTTTATTAGTTTAGTTTTGTTTTAAATGTATAGTATATATAATAATGATTATATATATATATATATATATATTTATGATTACAAAATATATTTAAATCATGTTCAATTTATGATAAGACTAAATGTCCACCGCGGGTTCACTTTCACATTCCCGCAGGTCATAATAATTTTTTTCGTGTTTTTTCCGGAGTGGTTTTATAGTAATTCTTCTGATATTCAAAGTGTCGACGAATCCAACAATTCAATGATCATGAAAATCGGTCCTCCCGTTTATCAGTTAATATAGTTTAACAAACCTCATCATTTTTGGTAGTTCTTTTTAATTTGCCGGCTGATTTTTCCAACGCTAGATATTATTTGAATATTATTTTAAGGAATAATTTTTAATTTTTGACAGTTCTTCCATACAAAATCTGTCAGATGTAAATTTTATTCAACGGTTAAAAGTTATCTGGCGTTGGAAAAATCAGCCCAAACATCACTTAATAATTGTTGGTTCATGTTTATACTATTTACTCCTTATTTCTAGTTGAATATAGGACAGTGCTTACGTGACCAGGTAAGCCAAATGTCTCGAATTAAATAAGAACCTCTGATTACTAATTCACGTTAATGTACGCTCTAACGCGAGCATAGCTCTTGTGATGTCAAATTAGCGTGTCTTGACTTATTGTTAGTGTTTCGAGAATATAATGTTAAGTGAAAAATTAGGAACGCCACGAATCTGTTGGAGAGTACAAGATTAAACCTATTTACGGATCTTAGATAAGTATAGGAGTATATTTCGTGCCTTGGGAAGCACGTTAAGTCGTTGGTCCCGATTATCATATATTGATCATGGCAGTCGTTCAGTCATTACAATAAATTCTGATATCCAGTCCTACAATGGGATACTGCGTTACCCAGTAAAATGGGTTGTGGGGTAAGTTAGGCAGTCGCTCCATGTAAAATATGGGAAGACTGGAAGCCGACCCCAACATAGTCTGAGAAAAGGCTCGGCTTTAGAAGATATGAGTATGATGCAAGAGAGATGATGGTAATGATCCTGGAATCCATATTTCGGATTTCCGGACATTTTCCCTCTAGTTCTGTATTAAAACTTAGTATTCATTTTCGTATCATCAATATTTATGAGTTTTTTCAAGTTGTTCTAATAGTTTGATTTTTAATACGGTTATTTTGTAGAGGACCGGGATTTCAGAGTGTATACTACATAAATAGCCATGATTAGCCACAGGAACGACGGCATAACGTTCTCAGCAACACATGGTTGTCCATTGATCTCTGCGGTTACCGGGAAGCCGTATATTAGCCATTACAATTTAGCGATAGGTACTTAAATGCTCCAGTTGTATGCGTGCGGTTAATTTGTTACTTGTTTCACTTGACTTCTATTTTGGATGTCATGTTTCACAATCATCTAAACATTTTTCTATTTAAGTTGTTGCCTCATATTTTAAAATGTCAGTACATAGTTTTAAACTTTGTATTTACATAATTATTATTACCTTTTTTTAAAAGAGTAACCTATGGAGTTTCTTGCCGGTTCTTCTCCACAGGAATGACATTTTGGAAACGCGCAACTAGAGTCATTTAACGTTTTGAAAGTGCCTGAAAAGGCCTACTTCAATTGAAATATTTTACTTTTGTCTTTGTTAAAAGGCGTTAGTTAAACTTTGTTTATTAATTTTATTGGGTTTTTTTTTAAGCAGTATCTCCAATATTCTTAGGTTCGTTTTTTTTTTCTATGTCCTTTGAAATTTTTGTGAATGGTACAAACCTTAGTCTCGTTTGACGACTATAATATATTAACTTATATGACCACATTTTAATAATCTATAAAAGATACAGTCGTTAAAACTGAAAGCTGCTACAAAATAGCTTTTTAAGTATAAGTTGGAAAAAAAATTTTTTTTTTCAGTTTTAGGGTTTTTGTATAGTTTTGTCTACAAGTCTCGTCGATCTTGAATCGTAAAGAAACTTAGCATAATGTAGTTGAAAATTTGCGAGAAATTTGTCTAAAGTCTAGAGTTAGTCAAACTAATGGAGTCATCAAAACTTTTCAATTGTTTCGAATTGCACTTTCAAATGATTATTTTGCTTTAGAATTCTCTCACTTAAGTGAATTAGTTTTTTGGTCCTCAAATCGTCTTCACTCAATTCCATTTAAATTTTCTACGTCAGAAAGTTAGGTACATAAAAAAAATCCAATGGGCTACGCTAGAACTTTTTTCATTGTGGCACTAAACATTAATATAAATTCACATTTATTGAAGATAATTCTATTTTATTTTTTTAAATAATTACTAAAAAAAGTTTCTTTGTTAGTACGGTCATCGTAAATTAGTTGCAAAATTAATTAGATATATTTTATACAAATAAAGACTCTTTCAAACTCTTTTTTTAAACTTTGTTGATTTGTAGTAAAATCTAAAGTCAACTAATATGATCGGTTGATCTAATTGCTTCAAACCAACCACAGAACTTGACTCAAGGTTCGACATATTTTAGGTGTGAGTTTTACCAATGATCTGCCGGTGACATTACCTAAAAGATAAAAAATATAAAGGGCTACTTACGACGCTATGCCCACTGCGGCTCCTAAGACTGAGCCGCATCTTCCAGTCGCGCTTGGAGGTGGCACCGCCCTCCGAGCTGAACGACCGTTTCATGGGCAGCGACATCTTGAGGCACTGATCACCCGCCACTTAACATAATGCGTCTCTGTCGCATAATCAATGCACTAAAAGAAACTACTGCCGCGTCCGAAGTACTGACGTCACATCATTCAAAATTGTCACAGAATGTCAAAGAATACATCTCAGACGCGACACTCACTACATAGTCACTAAACTATATATACATGTACTTAACATTATATCACTAAACACTGATAAATAGACACTGAGAGAGAAAAACAACTACTGCTAACACCTACACCTACGGGTCACTACACACCAATCTGAAACAAGACAAAGACATATTAATTGGCGCTCATTTGATCCGCGGTCCTTTGTGGCGGGGCAGGAAGGACCAGTCTCGCGTAACGCGCGCGTTTGTCACGAACAGGTAAAATACACAAGGAAATGTGTTTAATCCGTTAAGCTTCCGTCCCTGAGGGCGGGATGCCTGAGAGTGACCGACCCAAACCGTTTTTGTGACAATTGTGTGTCGTAATAAATATTAACGTTACAATTAAGGTTTGAGAAAAATGCGTGTATACAAATGAATGTAATCTCAGAATATTAAATTACTTGAATGCGGTAGTGATTAATAACGAAAATAAAATGTTTGCATCAAATAAAATGTTCGTTACAAAAGTACCAATAAATAATATCCAAAAAGTTCCTAATTGAATATTTAAACGCTCGTCATAACATTCAAGACAATCCTATTGCCCACTCACAGTACTTACATTCTTCATATTCGTGCCAACATAGTTTTCATCTTTCGTAACAATAATACGATTAAAGAAATACCGTAATGAATACAACAGGCGCGTTCCTTAAAGGCCAAAATAAAACACACGGATCGTTTTAATTTGGTTGTCCAAAAGTTGAGATTATCCCGAAATTTGACACAAACAAAAATTCATTCAAAAAAAAAGTTTAATTTAATAGTGTGAGTTGGATAAAATAAAAATATTGTTAAATTATATTCCAAAATTTGATTTTAAAATTCTTTCATCCATTGAAACTAAATTCAAAAGTCAAGTAAATATGTACTCACGGTGATAGAGAATTTCTATACGCGAAGAATACACGACCGATCGGAGCAGACTACGAATGCAAACTGAATGAACCGAGGTTAATATAGGCATCAATTCAAATTGGTGCTTTTTGCATCGGTGACGATAAAAGCTGAATCGGTTACCGTACAGCTAGTAGCCCCCAATCAAGTCGACAAAATAGGTCCATTTATCAAAAACTTTTGCCCAAAACTATTCTATACGGTCCTGGTCCTATTTCGCTTCACAAAGGGAGTAACAACATTTTTTTGCGAGCGCTAACTGATGTAAAACGAGTTTCAAAGGATAGTTGACACGAACAATTTTTTATTGAGTGCGTGTTAAATTTCGTATGTCCTTGGTTTGTACAGTTAAAATTTTCTAAATATTTTCCCAAACCCTTTTGTAGGTGACTAATTTAGAGAATGGAGATAAAGCTATGAACATGAAAAAATTACACTAGATTAATATAAATGTTGAAAACATCGCGGAATTTTTTAAAAACAAATTCTTTCTGAATCCTTACTAATATTATAAATGCGAAGTAACTCTGTCTGTATGTCGCGCTTTCACGCCAAACCTACTGAACCGATTTAAATGAAATTTAGTAAACAGATAGTTAGAAGCCTGAGAAAGGACATAGGCTACTTTTTGCCGCGATAACTGACATCCAAGTGGGCGGAGCCGCGGGAAACAGCTAGTAATAATATATTAAGGCTTTTTATTATATTCAAATATACCTACTAATGTCGTAGATTAAAAATAAAGCTGAGTGAATTAATAATAAATCCAAAGCGTGTACAAATGCGAATGTAAACGTGATCTCCTGAATCCCAAATCCAATAAAACTCAGTGAGTTGATAAAGGTAGCAAATGAAACATTACCCCTTTATGAACCCGCGCAAACTCACTGACTACATTTTGACATATGATCTTCTACGCACGGCGAATAAATAAAAAACAAATAATATGGAACGGGACTAATTCAATAAAGTACATTTAGATGTTATCAATTACGAATTTGCTTTGGTGGGATTCTGCCGCGTTGTGGAACCTTTTTAGACACACAATAACACATTGGATATCGTTTTAAATAAATAAATGTGGACAACATCACATACTTTGCTCTGAACACAAAGTAAATAGCTAAAGCAATTGTGTTATGGAATTCACAGACAACAAAGATACCACTAACACTAAGACATTTGGTTTTTTTTATGGTTTGAAAATTTAATGACTTCAACCCACGCCGAGGGCACGACGTGGGGATATGTCGGACTTGCACCGACTAAATACACCTCGGTCCCGTACCTGCCCTTGCCTGTGTCTCGGGTTCGCTAAAGCATGCTCGGCGGGGCTCCGGTGACTAACATCAAGACTGAGACTGAGACAATTTAAAAAATGGATTTCCACATTAACGCGACCGGGGATTGAATCCGGAACCTCAGTGCTGGCGACAATTTGTAAAACCGGTGTGTACACTCGACTACGGAGGTCCTCAAAATGTCATGGTTCAGTAACTGTAATATCCTTCATGTTACGTAACAAATATTATAAGCGGTAATGACTCAAATTGACTGAGCCACCGAATACCACATTTTGTTTCCTGGAAATTGCTTGCGGCCTTCGAATAAATCGTAAATTGAAATATCGTAAATTTGATTACATTCGTTCCTACGGATCAAAAGATCACGATTTGTGGAGCCGAGATTTAATGTTGTATTAACAGTAAGGAGTATTTTCTTAGTGTGAGTACTTATTAGATACCTAATATATTTCTTAATTTATTTGTAGTGTGATATATTAAAGTTTATATTATATTTTTATTATTTACGTATTTTTAATTTTTATGTTTGGTAAATACAAGAAAATTGCGGATCTCGTGGCTAAATGTAAGCCTTGACTGATAATAAAGGTTAAGCCCCGCTCGCCGCGGTTGGTCCGTGGATGGGTGACCATTTGAAAACATACCGAAACGTTAAACGTACCGACTGTCAAACGTTGATCTTTGGCAGTCATTAAGTCATTACAGTTCTGACAACCAGTCTTACCATGGGATACTGGGTTACCCAATAAGATAGGTTTTGAAGGTCAGATAGGCAGACGCTCCATGTAAAATACAGTATTCAATTTAATGTAAGTAGTAAGTCTGGAAGCCGACCCAACATAACTTGGGAAAAGACTAGGCAGAAAAAGTTACTATCAGAAAATTTCTTTTAACAACAACATATTTTTCCGTCTTGCATAATTATTACGATACTGTAAGCAAACAAAATAACGGATGTTATTACAATGGGGGAACGACCACATATGTCAGTTACCCCTTCAAATATTCCCACATGAAACGGAACTGAATTTAATGTTCAACAATTTCTTGGCGAGCATAAATATGAATTAACATATTCTCCACGATCGAGGAATTAAAACCAACATTCAAAGTTACATCCTTCTTGTAATGAAGTAACGGGTCAGATACCTTATAGAGCATATTAGATACATATAACAAAAAAAGTAATTAACTTAGTAGTGGTAGGTGCCTCTTGTGTGTGTTGCATTTCACAATTAAATTTGCATCTAGAAGTATGTGTATTAAGTTTTTAAGCGAATATTGTTTGTACAAACTTATGTTACAAAAACAATAAAAATACGACCTCTTTTCATATCCAGAGGGGTGGAATTTTTAAAAGCTTTGAAGTACATGTTTCTCAATTTAATCAAGAAACACTTACAGTATTTTTTTATTAGAGTTCCGTGGTTAAAAAGGACCCCTTATACGATCACTTGCTTGTCCATCTGTCTGTCTGTCATTATTTTTTGTATGAAGAGCGCGTAGTATAATTTATTTTGAAATGAATATAAAAAAATCAGGTTTCTTGGTATAATTAAAAAAATAATTTTCTATGTCAACGCAATAAAAATACAACCTATTTATGTCGATTTTCCTATACATAACCGAGAAACTTAAAACCTATAGGACTTCCTGTCGACCCAGAATCACAAAATTTGGCATAATGCCAAAATTTTTTGATTTGTAGTTTAGTAACATAAAAAATAATTTGTTTCTTTTTTATGTTTTCTGCGTTTTCTGCCAATTTTGGTTTAATTTCCAATAATGGCAAAATAATTTTGCATTTATTTTTGCTTTAAAAGCTATTAACCAAGACAGTGGGTGTGTAAAACCCATACTTGAAAAGTTTCAATCGTTTGAGACACGTATAATCCTTGTTGTTAGTCTTACTTTAACTTTGGGAACATCCTTGATTTGTGCTCCAATAGTATTTGAACAAGAACACTGTAGGAACAAAGTTTCCGATCGCAAATTCTGGAAAACTATCCTTTGTCTGACATTTTAGGGCCTATACGGGTACTCAATAAATTATGTACAATCAATGAATCAGGTTAATCTTTTTCTAAAAATTTTAAACTTTCATGATTTTTAATCCCTCAAATTTTATATTCTACTGTAGATCTTTTAGGCATTCATAAAAGAGACATATTTTTTTTTTTATTAAATTACTAGCTTTTGCCAGCGACTTCGTCCGCGTTTCCGTCGTTTTTCGTAAAAAAGTAGCATATGTCCTTCCTCACTGTTCAGTGGTTTTGATGTAACAGACAGATTAACTTTCGTATTTTAGTAGGGAAATATAATATATCACGTTACACAAAAATAATCCTTATATAATAGCATGATTCAGTATTCACGCGCGACGGCGCGATGGCTTATTATCGTATTTCATGTATAAGTTTGGTGTTTCTATACCGATTTCTATGATTCTTTTTTTATTGAATAGGTAATAATGTAAACTTTTTTTAATTAGGGATGAGTGAATGTATTATAAACGTAAGAGTAAACAAATATAATCAGAAATCTCCGAACTGCTAAGCTATCGGGAGTTACACGTGTTATTGTGAGTCAACCATAAAAGATAGACATATGCTGTTGTGGGATATTTTTTAGATAATTTTATGTAGAACATTTCCGTCATACATGATTTCTATGTAGCTTTAACCATTAAGGCTGCATACGCGACGGAAGCTTAAAAAATACCGTTTTCCCAACATTTCCCTTCACTGCTCTGCTCCTATTGATTGTAGCGTGATGAAAAGTATACTATAACCTGCCCAGGAGTATGAAGAATAAATGTACCAAGTTTCGTTAAAATCCGTCGAGTAGTTTTCGTTTCTATAAGGAACATACAGACAGACAGACAGACAGACAGACAGACAGACAAAAATTTTACTGATTGCATTTTTGGCATCAGTATCGATCACTAATCACCCCCTGATAGTTATTTTGAAAATATATTTGATGTACAGAATTGACCTCTCTACAGATTTATTATAAGTATAGATAGATTTTCCGGCCATCGTCCTCCTAATAAATAATAATCTAATCTCCCAAAGAAAGTGAAAATATGATGCATACCCGGAAATCTGACCAAACCGATATATTATGCTTTTAAAAAGACCACAAAATGGATGAAAGACTCCTTAATCTGAATTAAAAGGAAAAATCTTTTTCGATACCGGGAAAGGCTGGCGGAAAACGGTATTAATCTCAATGTACCTGCAAAACATGTTCAGATTACAGGGACTTTGATTGAAATATTCTGCTTATACCGCTAACACATGAGCTAGCTGATCGTGATGACTCTAAATACATTATTAAAAAGTTACATTATTTGGATCCTGAAATAAATCATTCTAAAATGACTGAATTCGTATCAAAAGACCATAGAATATTTAAAGATAAATAAAAGACTGAAAATGTAAAATTTTTAGTCTCGTGTCCATGTTATATTTTTTAAGCGCAATATGTGAGACGCATCGGCTTCATTAAAAGTCCTCTAAAATAAAATTGTACGAACACAATTCAAACGTATATTGTAATGAAACACATCCAACTAAATTGTTCAGTGGTACATGCTGCAAAAAATAAAATCGACTCTTATGCGTTCAGCAGTTCACAATTAAATCGGCATGCTTCGGCCGTGAAACCCACCCCACTGTACCTAGCTAGCTCGTTTATCCCCGTTTCACTTTTTACAACAACGTCCACAGCGGGCCTTTTAAAACGGCTTTAATGTTCTATATTATTTGTTTGTTTTGTCAGAGATGAACCCGACTTCTGGCTTTTTTGTGTACCGTGTGAACGTTAACGTATGTTTTAATTTGTAATTCTATTGTTCATTCGAATAGAAATTTTAAACGTATGATTTTGTGTTATGTTACTTGGTCTGAATACTTAATGAGGCACTTTTTTGAATTTTTGAATGAAAGTCTAAACTAAAATTCACAAGGTTTCAGGTTCGAACCTTAGTACTAATGTGTTAATAACACCTCTCTCCCTAGAAGAATACCCTGTAGTTTTAAAGTTAGAAACTGGTATAATAATACCTAGTAGGAATTAGGAAAACAATTTACATTTTTATAAGTAAATAAGGTAAAATCTTCGTCATCCTGTTTGATTAAGGATTAGCCCACGCACCTCGTAAGATATTTTTCTTAAACATCATTATTTAAAAACAAGAATACCAATTTATGAGAGAGAATTTTATACAACTTTTTGTAGTTAAAACTTTTTTCGACTTATGAGTAATAAAAACATTAAAGTAAGTAAAATAGTAATTTCGATTGTTTGTGTTTTAATACAGTGATTTGTATAACCGTTTAGATACAGGGATTTTGACAAAAAAAATATTAATATTCGTCCGATAGATTAATTTTTTTGCTATATACTTCTCACGAAAGTTATTATACATATAAAGATATATTATATAATGCTATCAATACGTCATTACGATACGCGTATTACTCCGGTTATTAATTAAACGGGATCAGCAGCGAACGCCTGACGCGTAAGGTTTATGGGCAGTTACTCGGTTAACTGCGCCGCACGTAATGGTTAATTTTGGACTATTCCCGTTACAATAGTTGTAGCGAATGGCGTATTAAGTGAATATTACTCGTATTTAAAGATATTTAGATGCTTGAATGATTCACCAGCCTATAAGTATCCCATTGCTGGGCACAGGCCTCTATGGAGAAGAAACAAGCATTGGTCACTACGCTTGCTCATTTCGGGTTGGCGATTTGAGATTCCAAATTTGGAATCCAAGTTTCCTCATGATGACTTACAATAATTAGTAAAGTACATTTTGCCTAGTAAAAATGGGTTGCGGAGGTCAGATAGGCAGTCGCTCCATGTTAAATAAGGTATTCAGCTGAATCCGACACAACATAGCTAGAAAAATATTAATATAAAGAGAAAAAAAAAATATGCAGACGTTAAACCTTTTCACAGTTTAACATAGGTGTTAAGGTGTTAGGCCTAAATCTCTCTCTCTCTCAAAATAGATCAATCGATCTCCGATCAATCAGATTTTGATAAAACGATATGGAACGGCGGGACACTCGTGGTATAAATACTTTGTCGCAGATCAATCGATCTCCGCCGCACCTACTGCGGGCCAGACTGAGCTCCAGCAGTTATACCAGATAGCCCTTGCCCTGGTTTAAACCAGCCACTTATAAACTGGCGGGAATAAGTTTAGAATAATGGTGCAGGTAATAAAGTGAAAATGTAGATGACAGTTACTTTAAGACTATATTTAATAGAGATTTATTACCCTATAAACTGGGATGAGATCGCCTTGTGTGAGTTGTCCCAAGATGTTATATTCTCTGCTGCCACTGTCCACTGCTGGACATAAAAAATAGTTTGCAAAAATAAATACAATATGAATGTTTAAATGTGAAATGCTAAAATAAATAGTTATTATAAAAAACACTACCTTAGCAAATCTTAATGTATCTTATCGGGGCAGTCGTATTTTTTATGGTTTTTGACTAATACAACTTGTTATAACGTGTTTCTTTCATCTGTCAGTAATCCTTTATAATAATTCCGAATGTTACACCTCACTTTTACGGGAGAACAACTCTACCTGTGAAATCAGACAAAAATCTTCGGGACTAATATTTATGCGAGCGCTTTTGCTGCCTCTCCCGGGGTGAAACAAGGGTATTCCATTAGGGAGCTTTCTATGGAGTTTTGGTTTAAACCTCTACGTGTCATAAGAACGGAGCGGTGAGGACAAAAATCAGATTTCTTGTTCAACACTTATAACCTATAGCAAATATTTTTTTTGGTCCTTTTATCCGCGGACTCATTTGGTTGCATTGTTCTGTGAACAGTTAAATTATGTTAAGTTTAGTAATAAAGTAGCATTAGAAGTAAATAATACGAAACCGGATTATAGTTGCGTACAATATACTAAACTAACGTTACATCAAAGATTATGTTATAAAGTCAACAGTTAATTCTCAAAGAACGCCACATAAAAGTGTGATGGGCACTAACTTTTATAGCAGTATAGTAGCAAGACTATAGTAGCGCAGTTATTAACCTCGTGATAAGTACGGATGCGGACTCAAAGGACCACCTATTTTTAGACACAGTAAATGTTTGAGAACTATTTAATCGTAAGATCCGAAACGGGGTTAATTTACTAAGAGTCTTCTCAGAGAAGTAACCCTTCCGAGCAAACACTTTGAGCCGGGGCAATGAAACATGTAGTTTCAAAGGAGCATTTTAATTATGAATAATATATAAGTATAAAACGAGCATAATTAAAACGGTCCTTTGGAACTCGCTGGAGCCCTGTTGCGTCACAAACGAACACGAATGTGATTTAACCCTGTATTCAGGAAATGTCACATTTGACACCGGCATTTAAAGATAACATCGGAAACGCATTATGTATACTTTGTTGTTAACATTTTGTTGAAGTAAAATCCCGGGGCGCGTATCTGTCACGTTCATCTCGGAATGAGGAATACCACAATGTCGGCTGATATTTATCCGGCGCTCCTAAGTGTTGACTTCAGGATAATAACCTAAAAAAGATTTTACACGAGCTCTTCGTACAGTGACGTGAAATGGAACACAATGCAGTGTTACGTGAACGAGAAATGTTTACGAGATGTATTGTGATAGCGTTCACTCGGGACGTCAGTTAAATACACAAAGGGTTCGGAATATATTTCTAGATGTTTACGATTGGACCAGTATTTAGTCTGCGTTTTAGAAATAGAAATATTACACAATTATAAAGCATTTGCAATCATCCGATTTATTTGCAAACAAATTAGATACTTACCCAATTAAATTTACGATATTTACTAAATAATTTTAATAAAAAAATTGCATTTTGAAATACAGACTACTTTCTCGTAAAACAGAAACGAACCGAATGATTATAGATAATTGGTTAAAATTGAGTATTCGACAAGATTTATTTTATTTCATTTTCAAACAATATACTGCAAACTATGTCGAGTTGTAAAACGGCAGATTAATTACTTTCATATTGAACTAGTTACAAGCATTTTAATATTGCTAATTAGACTGTGAGAGCTATACCATCATGAGACGTCACCTTTGTAATTCTACATACTAATCTGGAGCTGCCCCGTACAAGTCGTCGTTTTGCACAAAAGAGATAAATATTCGTGTATATTTTTTTGATGTTATTTCGCAGTTCTGCTTCAATTTAATACTATTATTATTAATATTTGTAATAAATAAATAATTCGATAGTAGTCAAATACCCTATTGACTTATACTTCGACCGAAATTCAGTGGTTCCAACAATTTTGCCTTTAAATTCTTGGTTCGCCAAGTAATGTCATAAAATAATGTCGCGGTAAACACGACGCTTGACAAATGAATGCCTGATCGCGTTATGATGTGATTAACGTGATCGATGAACGAAATATTGAAGCCCCAACGTTGTAGAGAAAGTGAAATCTTTGGAATTTATGCAATTTTCATGAACTTAGTACCTATATGTGTGGTATTTGAACTTGTTTGTAATGTAGAAGTTAGTATACGACTATTGAAAGGACGTGGGCAGTATAAGAACAAAAAAAACAAGTGTGTTTTAGACCACACGATTGAAGTAAAACTTCTTTATATACGAAACGTAACTGGCTATGAGAGAAAGAGAGAAAGAAAATGTGTGCTCGCACCTCCTTCGCTTGTCCTTACAGTAATATACGAAACGTAACTCTCTCTCTTTCTACCTTCACTAACTTATATCTCAACTTTCATTCGCCTCGTCCAGTCACACTTTTCGTAACGCTCTTGTCACGCATTTACCAGCTTACACCGCAAGTCAAACGTGCGTAAAGAAGTTTTACTTTAATAATATCTAATACGCTATTATTTTTAGACTCAACTCACTAAACTACTCTTTGACGATATCTTTGTCAAGCGATGAATGTTTATAATATGTTTTGATGACAGACATGATTCTGCAATTCCCAATTTTTGTATACACGCCATTAATATTTCTAATTGACATGATTACTTATCGGTGTCAGAATTTGATAACGTCCTAACAATCTCCCTGACTAACTAATGCTTATCATCCATCTACACCCAATTATAATTCTGTGACACTCGACTTTCTAACCTTACGTTAACATTACGACACTCTACACCATTCACTCAGTTTTTGACACCATGTCCACCTGTGTAACCCCGATAAAACATATCACTGTTTTATATTGTGTCATGATTTAAAAACTCAATATCATATACATAGAAGCTTTTTAGGTAACACAATGTCGTCTTCTTCTGCTTTTTGTGAAGCCTTTTCCCAAGCTAGTTATTAACACGCAGTTAAATTGACAATATTATATAACAAACTGTAAATTTGACCTCTTCTTCTGCCTAGCCTATTCCCGACCTATGTTGGTGTCGGCTTCCAGTCTTACCGGATTCAGCTGAATACCGTACTTTACATGGAGCGACTGCCTATCTGACCTCCACAACCCATTTTACTGGGTAAAACATTATCTCAAAGTAAGACTGGTTGTCAGAATTGTAATGACTTAACGACTACCAAAGATCAACGTATGGCAGTCGGGACCAACGGCTTAACGCGCTTTGCGAGGCACGGAGGGTCTCAGTATGTTTACAAATGGTCACCAAAACAATGGAGACAAAAAACGATGGTCAGAATAATAAGTTAAAATAAGAAGTCAAAAACTACTTAGTAGAGTAAATAGGGTCTAGCCATTAATCTAACCTTCATGGTACTTTCTTCCTTCATCAGACTTTTTTGTCTCTTCTTCAAAAGAAACCTTTATATTCACAGCCTGTTTTAAAACCCCATAAAGCTCGCATCGCCGTTAACTCCGCTGATAAAGCTGTTTGAGATTTACGAACCGAGTTCACACATTTTACAACTTAAGTTTAGCTTATTAGGTATAAAGCTTAACTGGATGAGAGCGAACAAGATTTTCTAAGTAAGACTATAATTTTAAAAGTAAGTATCTTTGTTTCTTTGTACGCTTTTATATAATGCAAACTCTGTTAAACGGCTATAATAAATAAACTATACACTGCGCATATCGACTATGAACTGTTGGTACTCGTATGAACGTGTAGAATAGTAAAATTAGTGTCAAAACAGAGCTCACCGTTTTATTAAAACTATCTCAAAACCTAATATTACCCTAATAATATCGGAACCGAAATTTTAACATAAATGTCTGTCGTCGCACGGAAAATCACATAAATCAGTAAACGAGCGCAATACATTTAGCTAAAAACGTGCTAACGCTTGACATATGCGGCTATTAGCGATGCGCACGCTCTATGCTTGTCTCTGTGCTTGTAAAATCGCAAAGATGTGACCTAGGGCTTGTAGACAGACATAACTTATGTATATCGTGATAAACGACATTGACGCTGACAGAACCACGAGCAAAAGTCATGAAAAATTATACCGTCTATATCTGCCTAACGTATTGATCTTATTCAAATCGTATGATAATAATAGTCTCGATATTCATTAAGCTATCTAAAAGTCTAATTCGTGGAGACGTATATGAAAACGTGTATCAACACGTTTGTTTGTCGCGAAGGAGTAGGTATATATGTGTGGGTGCACACACGTCGCCACGTTTGTAATGTAAAAAAAACGAGTGTGATTAAGACCATGCGACTGAAGGAAAACTTAGTAAAATACGAAACGTAACTGGCTATAAGAGAAAGAGAGAAAGAAAATTTGTGCTTGCACCTCTCTCTCTTGCCCCTACGTAACACTTTCTCTTTTTATTTTCACTAACTTATATCTTCCTCTCGATTGCCGTTCGACTCGCCCGATCACACTTTTCGTAACGCTCTGGTCACGCATTCACAAGCTTACTCCCCAAGTCAGCGTGAATAAAGAAGTTTTACTTCAATTAAGTTCTAAAAGAAATGTAAATTATGTAATTATATTTTAAGATACGCGTATTCAATTTCTAAAAAACAAAAAACCACACACACCATGTCAATTGTCACATTAGATAGTTCTCCAAGAACTAGCATTATCGATACGGAAAGAAAATACAACCGTTTAAACAAATCGTTCCCAATCGTATCATTTTGATCGCATAAATAATATTTCAAGAAACTTTCGTGCGGCGAACAAGGGCGTTTAAATATTGTGTCGTATTTTCTATACGAGCGATTTGACAATGATACGACACACATTTGTAGTTCACTTTCATTGCCATGCACTTTATCGGTCCGCTTGGAATGAATGCTTTTGTTATTTTACGCTGACAATTTAAATATTATTTTGTAAAACTCAATTTCCTGCGTCCCTTTGTGCAAACTGCTCGGTTTTCTTTAATTTCATTTAATCAAAAAGCAATTTGTTAGACAAACAGTTAAATGCAAACTCTGTTATCAGCAGAATGTCGGCGCTAAGTTTTCCCACTTGTTTTTCTATTCTTTGAGCGTCCGCAGCGAGACCGTTTAACTTTATAAGAACGCAAACTTAATAGTTTTTTGCATGTATAAAAGATAAAGAGTGATTAACTAGAATAAAGAGAAAATTCCAAAAAACATGAAAAAAAGTTGAAAATTAAGGTACAGGAGATTGAAAATGGTGAGATCAGATGTAATAATAGGAGATATAATCTAAAAAAAATGTATTTTTATTTATCTTAGAATATAAAAAAAAACTTCTTAATTCTCAAACTGGAATCGTAGAAATATGAGATTGTTTTCGTGAGATAATCGATGTGGAAAAATCGATTTCACTATTTTAAAAATAAAATTATTTTCTTTTCTGAATCTATTAATTCACACCATTTTCATCTTGTAACATTTAGGCCCAAGATTGTATGCTCCTTTTGGAACTTACAAATACTCGCAAAAATCTAAATTTACCCATATCTTCTTATCGTGTTGACTTAAGACCTTGATTTTACACCTTACAGGGATTATAGACCTCAGTATCTGGTATAAATTTCAACTTGCTAGGTCTATCCGTTCCTGAGAAAATCGGTGGTGACACATGGACAGACGGAAAAGACAGTGATCTTATAAGGGTTCTTTATTTACCTTTTGAGGTAAGGAACTCAAAAAATTACAGAACACTCAAGATAAAATATTTTTATTGTTTTTAATTTCCAGGGTTCCGTCCCCAAAAGGTGGGAATGTTATTCTATTGTTATGACTCCATTGTCCGATCTTTAAAAGGGCTGTATCTCATAAACCATAATATGAAAGTTGAAAATAAAATAGTGACAGGTATATCATACATGTGCGGTCCTGATTTGCACTTGATCTATTTTTATTGTTAAGGCACATTGGGATTAAGTAGGTAGGCAAACACGTTACACTCAACATAATGCTGAATTAAACATATTTTTGCAATACAAATCACGTTCGAGATCTATTTTTTTGTAATAAATTTAAATAATACATCAAAAATACAACCTTGTGTAGCTATATCCTTGTGTATTATATAGAGCAGATTGAGTGCAAATAATTATTCATGGTCCGCAAACAACTGACGATCAATTTAATTCCATCATTTCGCTACAGACGCGAGTACGTATTATTTATGACGTAATATCGAATGAGCTGCTTACAAATTGGTCCTTTGAGGCTCACTCATGTCAAGCAAATAAAATTACTAACCGTTTCTATTTGATAGTTTTTAAATTACTGTGTTACATGAGTAGTCATTTATTAGATATGATGTCTGGCATTTCCCAACTGATTCTTGTGTTTTTTTTTATGATATCGATACTGAATTTACATCGACATTCAAAGATGATAGTGTTGTATTTTAGGTTTTGGTATCAGATAAAAAATATGTTAGAACATGTGTTATCCTTACTAATATTATAAATGCGAAATTTACTCTGTCTGTCTGTCTGTCGCGCTTTCACGCCAAAACTACTGAAATTATTTAAATGGAATTTGGTTCACAGATAGTTTAGAGCCTGATAGAAAGGACATAGGCTAGTTTTTGCCGCGATAACCGACATCCACGAGGGCGGAGCCGCGGAAACAGCTAGTATGTTTATATGTATATAATCAATAAAATGTTTAGATATTTTCTTTAACAAAATATTGCATATCAACGTTGCAGTACCTACGTTAATGAGTGACATATTCTTCTGTTTCATATTTAATTTCTACAATGTTATTCAAAGCGGGAATAGCCTAATGGTTAGGGTGTCGGCCTTGTGATCGAGAGGTCGCAATTTCGAACCCCACTCATTGCACTATTGACGTAAACTCACTTAAGGCACAAGCATATTTAACTTATTTGGAGGGGTTAACAAGATTGCTAGTAATGTGAAATAAACTCACGTTGCTAGTATACTAAAAAAAAATCCACAATGTTCAATTATAAATAGATTCTTAGTTCGTGAAGAGTAATGACGTTGCAATATGCAATAAAACCTCATGAACAGACACGCGGAATAATATATGCATGAATAATCGAAACAGTTATTGGTTAAACCTTTAACATTATAAAAATGGCGACGCGTTTTGTGAAACCAACCAAAATAATTTTACGACGTTATCTTTATTAATGTTTTGACAACGCGATAAGTATACGTGAGTGCTGTGAAACGAATAAGCTATCAAGAAATTAACTTATTTTAGTAACAGTGCAAAAAAGTCATACTGGAAGCCGACACCTAGTTTGAGAAAATACTGGCCAGGAGAGTGCTAAAGAGTATAATTATTTAATAAGAATTACGAAAAAAAAAAAAGAGTAAAAATAAGTTTCATAAGTGTTCCATTGCAACCTCTATTATCCATTTTTTTAATTTCGTGATAAACTCTCAATAAGAATTCAATAAAATCAAATCAAATCAGTTTTTTATTCATACTTCCATGCTTGTGACGCCTTCACGGCTAAACTACTGAACCGATTTTAAAGAAACTTTTTGTGGGGCATGTTTTGATTTCAAGAAAGGACATAGGGATGGAGCCACGGGACACAGTTCTTTTCTCATAAACCTTAAAAGGCCCTTAAGAAACGTCAATGTTACAAATCTAAATGACTATAGGTGCGCGGTTACTAGTTAAAGACATGTATCAATGTAGCCGGCATTAATGGCAAATTTAAAAATAAAATAAAAATTGCATCTTCGACAAACGAGTTTTATGGCGCAAATTGGGACATGCCTATGTCCAGCAGTGGACCGCGATGGGCTGAGTTGATGAGTTGATGATCTTTGACAATAACAGAAGAAATTTAATGCAATCTATTTGTAAAGTTGAATAATGTAATAACTGACGACTGACAACTCCACTGAGTGACGGCTCCAATCTCTCACAAAACAGTTTGCACCCACTAAGTACCCTAAAAATGTATTAAAGCTTTAAAACCTTTTTATGTGAAGGGGTAAATGAATATCATTATCATATACTCTGTTGACGCTTTCACAATAAAAAACAAATCGAAAAAGAAAATCAGCAAACATAGAGGTAACATTTTAAACTACCTATTGTCATGCCTCGACTCGCTACAGGCGATAATTCATTTGGCTTGACAACGCCACAAAATGATAGCGTAATATTTTAGTTTGTAACCGGGAATTCTGCCACATCAATATTTTATGTTTTGATCGCTTTTACAGTTCCATGTATCACAAACCAATCAGTTGTATTCGTACTCCGTGCAAAATTGACACTAAAACGAGAAGAAAATCTTTGAATAGTACTGTATACCAATTTGTGTTTGAATATTTTTATTTTATTTTCATCAGACTCAGCTGGACACAGGCTTCTTCTCATGTAGATGCGTAGATGCGTAGAAGAGAAGGCACGAGCATAGGGATGTTTCCTGGGTATGAAAAGTTAAAATCTATTTAGTCCGTCAGTTAGATAATAAAAAAATATTAGACACGTATTTTTTCTTTTATCAAAACAATAAAAAAATACAAAGATACACCGCTTTAAAGTTTCGGAGTGGGGGCTTATGACGCTACGCCTCGCTAAAAATCGTAGCGAGGAGTGACGTCACGCGTAACTTCAGTTCTCTGTATTTTGATCATTTATTGTTTGCAGGAAAAAAGAAAAAATACGTGTCCAATAAAATTCATTAATCTACAAGACGGACATTAAAAAAATAAATAGGAAACAGGCCCATTGATCACCACGCTTGCTCGTTGCGGGTTGGCGATTTCAGATTCCAATGTTTTGGAATCCAGAATTCCTCACGATGTGTTTCTTCACAGTTTGCCAATGGTGTCTTAGAATAATTAAGTACATATAACGGTATTTGTCCATAGTAGTTTCGAACCTGCAACCTTGTGCATACAAATCCGTTCGTTGAACCGCTAGGCCACCATGACATGTTTTATTCTAACGCCAAATAATTTTGAATTCGATGTGGTATGTAGCGTTTTGATTAGAACCATGTGACAAATTCGTACGGTTCAATGGTTCTGATAAGGTTTGATAACGAGCTGTTTTACAACTATCGGATAACGATCGATTATCCGAGAGCCGATAATCGATATCTTTTCGATTATATCTTATTATATTGCAATTATCGTAAGTACATAACGTTAATCTTTTCTGTCACATGTCGGGCTGTGACACCAAAGTTTGTGTTACTTGCCAAACGTTAAATTAAGCCAAACGTTAATGACGTATATTAAGGTTATGTTTAGTTCACTTAACATAATCTTTACTATTTAAGTCCAGTTTAACAACCTATATATTACTAGCTTTTGCCCGCGGCTCCGCGTAGATGTCGGCTATCGCGGCAAAAAGATACACGCGGAGAAAAGATCTATACATACATACAAAAAAATAAAATTGAAGTGTCTGTTTGTAAAATTACAATAACCTCTTTTTACCACATGCATAATATGAATTTATAGACGGTACATGCACCAAAATGACAATTTTTACTGGTTACTTTCACTGGCTAATGGCTGATGTAATAAGGAGTAACTTAGGCTACTTTTATTTTAAATAAAATACTAAAATTATATAAACTTTTTTTTTTGTTAAATTCACATACCTTCCTCTTGAATTAATCTATCTATTAATGAAACTGCACCAAAATCTGTTGCGTACTTTAAAAGATATAAGCATACTAACACCGGATGCGACTTTGTTATGCACTATGTCCAGATTTAAAACTTTATTCAATACAAATTTTCCACCTACCAAAAGTAATTGTTAAAACATCATTATCAAAGCAAGCAATTATAATAAGCTTTTACGTTCTTATTCTCAATAGCAAATATGAAGGTTTTATCCCCTTCTTAGGTTCCATTTGCTCCTTGTAAAGCAACAAGTGTCCAAGTGCCGTTTCCATTACTGATAATGGATTTAAGGACTGGTCTTCAGATACATTAGAGAATCTAGTACTGTATAAGGAGGTCTTGTTTATTACTAGAAGGTACTTTTAGTTTGAAGATTGTAAAGGATATATTTATTTAATGAAATGTTTCAACTGTCGTATAAAACTATGTTTGGTAGTGTAGGTAAATATCCGACGCAATTAAAAAAAAAAAAAAAATCTTTGAATTTCTAGATGAAATTGATTTGCCATTTTGGACCATTTATTCCATACTAGCTGAGACAGCGGCTTCGCTCCCGTCAACTGTTTACCTTTTCTTTTTCTTTCGTTGTGAAATGCTTACGGCGACATCCCACGCCGAGAGCACGCGTCTTAACACTAGAGAATATATCAACAGAATTAAAAAATGTGATTTACAATGTTGAAATAACCATTAATTCTCACTTAAGAGTTATAGCATTTGAAACAGGCGCCACCTTTACTGCCTCTCAGTGCGCCTATTGTCGTCAAAATAATGTCAGAGTCGTTGTCAACGGGAACAATAATACTAATGCAGCGCGTACCGTGACGTCATATTCGCACCGACCAATGGCGTGCGTTTTGATATGTCGATTGTTTTACTTTTTTTGTGTTTTATAGAATTATTGAAATTTAAAACTAATAATTACGTTATGGATTAGAACTGAAATAGCATTCGATGTAAAAGTTTAAACGAAATCTGTGATTTGTGAATATTCTCTATTCATAGCAAAGAAATTTACAAATTCGTCAATCAATCAACTGTCTGTTTCTTACAATCTGTATCCTACAAAAGTGATCCAATGTAAATAACCCTCTTATTTGTATCGTACTGTCTGTCAACAAGCCTTCAGTAGTTCACTCATGTATCCAAGCCAGCCGAGCAGAAGAAATGACCTTAGGCCGCCCGCACACGGACTGCGCGAACTGTCGAACGCTTTTGCACGTCACATCGCCTCCCGTCTGCTTCCTTTTCAGGATTCCGTACACAAAAAGTAAAAAGCGACCCTAATACTAAGACTCCACTGTCCGTCCATCCGTCTGTCACCAGGCTGTATCTTTTAAACCGTGATAGTTAGACAGTTGAATATTTAAGGGGCTCCCATACAACAAACTTGAATTTTTTGCTCGTTTTTGATAACGGCAACTGGTAAACGCTTGAAATATTCATAGTTTATTTAATTATTTACTTAAAAAATTAATATTCAAAATAAAAAAAAATAAGGAGGGCTCACCAAACAATAAACGTATAGATGAATACTGATACGAAAACCTCGAGTGCGAGTCCGACTCGCATTTGGCCGGCTTTTAGTTTTCTCGACTGCTCGAAGCAATCAAACTGCTTTAAGCAGTCCATGTGCGAGTCGGACCTATTTGGAAGGACGACTGGTCTTAGTCGGAGGTTATAATATAAATAAGTTGGAGGTTATGATATAAATTATTTTGTAAATCCGTGTAACCTTCCCCCCTAGACAAGTGACATTTCGACAAGCGACAACGCTGATCGAATCGTTCAAATGTATGGAAGTGACAAGTCTTAGTCACGTGACTTATCGAAACGAAATTTCATTTCCATATATTTAATGTCATTTAAGCGATTTCTATCATTGTTAACGCTTGTCGAAATGCCACTTGTCTAGGGGGGCTTATATCCTTTTTTTGCATAATTACCTGTTGAACTAATCTTCAGGAAAAAACAGTTTCGGTTGTCTACACTGTGAACGGACTGAACTTTTTTTAATCTCGTTTGACAATAGCGTTGTCAGAGTTTTAGTTATGGGGTATAAACCAATCATGGACACCGAACTTTAAATTGAACATCAGTTTGGATCAGGAACGGATTTGTGTGCAAAAGGTTGCAGGTTCGAACCCATTACAGGCAGTTATATGTACTTTCTTAATTATTCTAAGACACCACTGAAGTAAAAAACCGGCCAAGTGCGAGCCAGACTCGCGCACCGAGGGTTCCGTACAAACCTGTAGGTATATAAGTAAAAGTTATGGTATTTTTATTGCTAAATGAAATCCATAATTAAAAATATTTTTATTATATGATGTAACTAAAAATTTATGCTTTTCGCAATTTTTCCTTTATCTGTGTTATAAGACGTTGCTTCGTACCAAATTTCAAGATTCTGAGTTCACGGGAAGTACCCTGTAGGTTTTGATTCCCTTGCGAGTGTCGAAAATTTGCGGCATAAACGGGAGTATCTTTTGATCGCGTTGACTTAGAAGTTTGATTTTTTCACAGCTCCAAGAGACCATAGACTTGAGTATTTGATATGAATTTCAGCTTGATACCTCCACGCGTTCCTGAGAAAAAAGGTCTTGACAGACAGACAGACAGACAGACAGACAGACAGACGGACAACAAAGTGATCCTATAAGGGTTCCGTTTTTACCTTTTGAGGTACGGAACCCTAAAAAGTGAAGGAAAACACACTGAGGAAACCTGGATTCCAAAAATTTGAATCCGAAATCGCCAACCCGCAATGTTTGCAAGTTTAAATCTTTTTCTATACATTATTGATGAGGCAAACACAAATAGTACTTTATTTATTACAAAGTTTAATAGTGTTTACGAGCAAGGTAGTTGGACAGACTTGGTAGTTTGTTGCTTGTTTTCTTAATAACTACTTCTTGGAAACTTTTTATTTAATTTTAACAAAAAAAATTAAAGGTTAAATATTTATTATGTTACCAAATAATAGGGTACTTTTTTCACTTCGGGTAACATTATTGGTATCTTTGCAAATCGCGGTCTCAATTTTTGAAGTAATACTTGGTGAGTAAACTGGTGAATGCGGTCGGAAATTGAGAGGGAGATATAAGTTAGTAATGATAGAAAGAGAGAGAGGTGCGAGCACACATTTTCTTTCTCTCTTATAAAGAATATAAAGGAGTTTTACTTCAGTCGTGTGATCTAAAGCCTACTCATTTTTTTAACCTCCAAAATACTTATGTTACTTACTATCAATGAAGCTGTACATTATCAAAAAAAAAAAAAAATCAATACAGCAGTTTTTGAGTTTATCCAGTACAAACAAACATACAAAAAATCTAATATTTTCTCTTTAGAATGTATACCTACTTGAGTAAGTAAACGTCAGACTTTAAAATTCGTTAGACTTGTACGCAGTGTCTGTTCCCCATATAGAGTTGGCTAGAGTAAGTTATAAACGCCTGGAGCCGTGTCTCCCCTCGTCAAGTTACGAGCTCGCTCGGCCAAACGAAACGCGCAGATTACGGACACCCGGCGGCTTAGCTTTCATGTTGCCTCACTGAATAATATGCTATTTGTTGACCGCTACGCGTAATGTACAGGGTGTTTTGTTGTGACGGTTTTCTTAACTGGTTTTAGGCAGTTCAAACAGATTTGTCTGCGAGTACTTTGTGTGGCCCATAAAGGGAAAATAATTTTAAATTAATTAAGTAACATAAGTACCTATATTTTATAATTATTTAGAACATAACGGTTTAGTCACACACATTCTCGGGATCGCCCGACAAGTTTCAGCCTCAATAGGAGTGTCTAATCATGAGCTGACGCGGCGGCGGTGGTGTCGCGAGTCGAACTGGTGAAGTAAGCCGTTTGATTGTCTAAATAATTATGAATACTCCTCACGGACGTACACACCGATTTATTAATTTACAATATTTTATTTCCTCAGTCAATTTGATTACTCTTACTGAAAATCAAAATTTCGAAGTCTCTTGTTATGTTTATAAAAAGAAATAAATCCCGTACAATAATATTACTGGGATTACAATATAAATCCGGACATTAAGGCAATATACAGAAATCTGTCGACCACTGGACCTCGTTGCCTAGGTAACGCTCTTTACGCTACACCGCAGACTGGCAGATCAAAAATACGTATCAAATCAATCAAATTACAACCATAAATAAGAGTTGATTAAGTCGATATTTCATCAAAAAGAGCAAATCTCGTTTCGCCAAACTGGCAGATCCAAAATTGTACTATACCAAAGAAATTGAGACCTTAACAAACGAGTGTAAGGTTCTAATTTGTATGAAGGGAAACAATTCGGAGTCTTCTTGAATTTCGATATTGTTCTGTTGACGCGAGATATCGAAGTCTCGTGACAGGTGCGTGTTATCTGATAACGTCTCTTTAGAATCTAATATAGACATATTATTTTGTCAGGTATTCGTTTGTTTATTCTATAAATAAACAGAACAAAAAAAATGATGACGCACCGACAAAAGAAGCTGAAAAATGGGTAAAAACAGAGCTACCTAACCCTTTTAATTACCAACTCTAAGAATGTTAAAAACATATTATGTATTAAATTTAAATAAAAAACCGAGTTAAAATACTTCAAATAATTTACCATTTTTGCCTGCGCACCGAATAGTGAGATGCAATATGGAACCTTAACGCGACAAATACAAGACCTCTAATGCAATAACAAAAATATCTTCACAGAAAGCAGAAGACACATATTAAAAACATTTTCATTAAAATAATACGCAATTAAGTTTATAAGAACATGAGAGTATTGCTTTGATGCAAAGCTAAATAAAGAGTCACAATGTTGGAAATTCCAAGCGACATATTATCTCTCTGGCTCTCACTAGCCACATATTATCCATAAGTTATAATATTATAAATGCGAAAGTAACTCTGTCTGTCTGATTGTCGCGCTTTTACGCCAAAACTACTAAACCGATTTAAATGAAATTTGGTACACACATAGTCTAGAGCCTGGGAAAGGACATAGGCTAACCGACGGATAGCCGACATTCACGCGGGCATAGCCGTGGGAAACAGCTAGTCTTAGTCAAATAAATAAAAATGAAGTGTCTGTTTGTAATTATTAAACGCTTTTTTACTACATGCATATGAATATATATACGGTACATAATTATAGAAAAATAACATTTTTGTCTTTCTGTTTGTTCCGGTCAATCTTTGGAAAGGCTGGACCGATTTTGACGGGACTTTCACTGGCAGATAGCTGATGTAATAAGGTAGGTATAACTGCGTAATATAGCAAAAGGTTATTATTGTAAAATATAACATCCAAAATGTGAAAGTTTTTTTAGTATGTATGATTGGACGGATGTTTGTAACTCTTTTACTCAAAAACTACTTAACAGTTCCAAACGAAATCTAGCACGCAGATAATTTATAACATTGATAAAAACATTAGACAATTATATCCTAATAAATTCATGGGAACGAAACCCACACGGATGAAACCGCAGGACCTATTAGTCGCATAGCAACTCCACACATACAACACTCGTTTTTACAAAATTAGAAAAAAAAAACTTCTTCACTTTCTTACGAGTTTAAGACAGAATTTTGGAATTCAAGCCCTGCTCACCTCTTTGATTCATGAAAGTGTTTTATTTACATTTCCGTCGCTAAGGTTGGTAGCAACAAGATAACATATTTGAGGATCACTCGCCCTCGGCTCCGATCTTTGTTCTCCAGTAAAAGCGATCGCTGCCCCGCGGCCGATCCGACACTAAACAAATATTTGCGGACAGTTCCAACTAAGAAATAAACCTACTTTTCTTTAGCGAGAATAGATCAAGTTTTTAGGGAAAATGGAATCAGAATGTTTGATAGTATGACAAGCATGTATTTTGACTTCTCTCTGGACTTTAGAACAAATGAGATTTATAGAGTCGAGGAATTATGTATTTAAGCTTCAGTGATAAAGAATAGAATTGGTAATTAAATACAAACAATAGAAGGTAAAAATTAAACCTCAAGCAGGACTCGAACCTACGACCACAGTCTTGACGCGCCGGTCGCTTTACCAACTAAGTTACCGATGTCACTTGCCTCAGGTTTAAGTTTTTCCTTCTATTATTTGTATTTAATTACAATTTGTATAGGCGTAATAAGTCCTCTATCATTAAAATAAATGAATAAAACAATCGCTATGCAAAAATGCCCTATTAGGTATCAAGTAGTAAGTATCTAGATATACTATTGCAAAGTTTGGTACCACGGGAAGCGAAAGTGTAGAGCCGGCGAAGTTGCACTGATAGCCTGCATTGCGTCTGCTATCGATTGCGCAGCGCTGCCAACTGCGTGAAGGTCACTTGGCAACCGCTACACGAGAGGTGAGATCAACTATGTTAGGTTTGAACTTGAAAATATACAGGCAGATGAGGGATCCAAGGAGTTAATAAACCAGACTGTCTATACAAAATAAATAATAAATATAAACTTAAAGATGTATCGAAACAAAACATTAATTAATTAACTAGCCTTTGCTCGCGGCTCCGTCCGCGTGAGTGGCGGTTATCGCGCCAAAAAATAGCCTATGTCATTTCGTGGGATCCAAGATTGCCCTATACCAAATTTCATCAAAATCGATTCAGAGGTTTAGTCGTGAAAGTTTTACAGACAGACAGACAGAGTTACTTATGCATATATGTATGTTATTAGTATGGATTTTTTTTTAGTGAGTGTCTTCTTTATTTTGTTGATAGATTGAGACTATAGCTACTTAAGCAATTTTACGAAATAATTATATTTTTTAGATTTTGAGAGCTCACTCATCTTAGTTGGTAAAGCGACTGGCGCATTAAGCCAGCCACAGGTTCGAGTCCTGCCTGAGGTCCAAGTTATTCTTTCTACTATTTGTATTTAATTACAATTATTGAGTTCTTAAAATAAAAGCCAGGATAAAAAACAAGTGCCCAATGGTAGAACTGTTTTAAACCTTAACTATATCCACAAGAGTTTGTAAAGAGCTAACTCTTGAACTAAAACAAAACAGTCACACTCCTGTACTGGTGACGTCATCAACCAGAGATACCTTCTTCCTTCTAGCGATAGTATCTTATCGTAAAGTCTCAGGCGCCATTTGGCAAGTCACTGAATCTTGTCAAGTGGCTGTCGGTGTTTACAAGCGATTTTCAAGATGATAACATTTCAGATAAACAAATATGATTTTGATCACGCTTCGATGTCAAGAGCTGCGCTTGAAGATTTCACTTCCTTTTTTTAGTAGGTACTTTGAATTTGTTGAGAAACGTTCTGGCCTTCTTTCTTTTTTTTTAAATACAGTATTTTTCTGAGACTAGAATCTGACTCCAACATAGTTTGAGAAAAAGCTAGGCAGAAGAAAAATAGAAACGTCTGTTATTATAGTTAAAACACCCTGTAATTTAGATATGTAACCTTTATCTTTATTATCAGAAAAAAAAAAATGTGTTAATACTGGTTATAAACTATCTGTTTACCAAATTTGTTCAGTAGCTTTTGCGTAAAAAAAAAAGGTAACAATATTTATCCATTCTCACAAGCTTTTGAACAGTTTGTTTTGTAATGAAATTCTAGATACCTTTTGGATGAGACGTCTCATGATTAAACTTATTTACGAAACTACAATGTTATAGAGTTTGAAGACAATGCCGTTTAGTCGTGTGTTATTAAAGCGTCCTCTAATTACTTTTGCACGTGTTACAAGACATATACGTCTTATTACGTGTTTAATAGTCGCAGCCTTGAAACGTCTTGTAAATAAATTAAAAGTTTCCATTTAAAACTTCGATAAAGTTGTTAAGAGAATTTTCATGATACATTTCACCTAATCATGAAAATT
This sequence comes from Diachrysia chrysitis, assembly GCA_932294365.1. Taxonomy (NCBI): domain Eukaryota; kingdom Metazoa; phylum Arthropoda; class Insecta; order Lepidoptera; family Noctuidae; genus Diachrysia; species Diachrysia chrysitis. Next base: position 417,767 of record OW028641.1, read on the forward strand.
TGATAAACTTACATCATTTAAAGTTTTACGAGTCTTTTGAAAATATAAATAATTAATTAAAAGTTTGATTCAGAATGGAATAAAATTAATTTGCTAACACACGAGCAGCTTTGCCCCTCGTAGCTACGTGACGTAGCCGCCTACGAGCGTAGCGCCCCGCTACGAGCGTAGTTCCGTTAAGCTTGGGACCGATCGTCGGGGATATTTAAGGCGCGAAAGGGGTTTTATTTTCAGAATGTTATTATTAGAGAATCAACACCGATATGGCCCTATGAGTCATCTCGTAGCACCCACATGGTTTGAACGAAGGCAATTTATTTATAGAGTTAATTTGTTTTATTCTTTTGTTATAATTAAGATTAAAGAATATGTTTACTTAAAAAAAAACTAAAAATATTTTGTTTTCTGAGCGAAGAAAATATACAGTCGATGAACAAAACAAAACTTATTTAAAAGAAAATTAGAAGACAGGTTCCTATTTATGGAATTATTTTAATTTTTAACCACCTCTTTGGTCGAGTGGCGTACACAGCGGTTTTCAAGGTGTCGCCTGCACTGAGGTCCCGAGTTTTATTTCCGAACGGGTCAATTTATAAAGCCACTTTTCTTTGTTTTCTGCGCTGTCTCTTATTCCATAACACTTACTTACTTTGGATTCAGAGTAATGTATGTGATGTTGTCTACATTTATAAATTATATATATACAGGTTGTTACAAAATTAATTAATGGATATCCAATTATTCTCATCAATTATTCGACTATGAAAATCATAACTAGACCTCTCAAGCTATGTATCTACTTTTAGCGAGTGACGTAATAATATATTAACCCTCATAGTGTGGTGACACGTTTGTTATGATTTTTGGTGTCGAATAATACATACGAAAAGTTTGATATCAATTAATTAATTAACGCATTTTAAGTTAAAATTTTGTAAACTGACTCTGCCGGATGTACTTTTCACCCCTTTTGGATAGATATACCTTTTTGGCAACACTCTGTATGTATATATCTATATGTAAATAATCGATTCAATTTTAAAACAGAATTAATATACCCTTATTTTCATGTCTAAATTTCATTTAAAAAAATACAATATTAACTCGACATTTTAATCCTCTTTCTAGCGTCCCGTTTAAGGCTTCGCCATGATTAAATCCATGTTCAACGTAATCAGTGTGTTTCCACTTTGATACAGTTTGACTTCGACTGAAACTCGTTTAGCTGAGTTTGTAGTTACAACGAAATGCCTGTAGTCACGCGACCGATCAACCGGCGTCGACTGTACTAAGGGCGGATATCACGAGGGCGAATGAATGCGATTAACGGAGGATAACCTCGGTTGCGTTTACTGAGTTTAGTGCTCCAATTTGTATTTTAGACTTTTTACATGTCAGCTTTGATATTTGAACTCGTTCACTGTTTACGGGGGTATGTTTTTAGGAACGCAGTTTTAATGTAACTGGTGATATTGTCTATATTCTTAGAGCAAACATAGACAAGTATAGAGTGTGTGCATCGCTGGTAGCCGCTTATGCGTAAGCACATTTATAGCTAAACGTACTGCGCTCTTTTACTGATTTATGTGATTTTCCATGCGATGACAGCTGTTTATGCGAAATTATCGACAGTCCCGATATTATAAGGGTAATGTTAGGTTTTAAGATAGTTTCAACAACCCAACTTCAATTTAAACAATAAGAACTAATAATCGCAGCAGTTTAGGCAATAACAAATTAGTTAGGTAACACGTTGGAACAGAATTATTTGATTAAAAAATGAAACGCCCCTAAACAGAAAAATAATTTTAAAACGAAATCTGTTCAAATAAATCCAAGAAATGTTGCGCAAATTAATTTTGATAATTAAATCGCCAATTTTATATAACACCCTTGTACAAATTCGATTGGATTCTAATCGTCCGCAGCAGAAATAAAGGATCAAAAAACATCGCACAATGTTAGCTGAAGCTGTAGCTGTTAGGGGTCGAGGCGCGATAATTGAATCAATATTTTTAATGAACTTTCAGTTCACCCGAAAATTAATACAAAAGCAAATTGTTTTGTACCGCTTTATGTATTTAACTTGCAGCGTACCGCGGTTTTACCTGTAGTAGCCATTGCTGTGGGTTTATCGGGATATTTTTTTCTTAAATGTTAATAATAAATTATCAGTGTAATATAATAATTATTGTTTTTGTAAAATGAGAGTCAGCTTGCTACTGGGGAGTTTGTTGCACCGTTTCTGCGCCACAGAACTTAGGAAGCGGTGAAAGGTGGGTGAATCAGGGTGCTGCCTAATATGTTCACTTTGAAAAAGTGCTACATAGTAGTCTAATTTGAAATAAATGAATTTTGTTTTTTTTTTTGTGCCAAATTTTGTTCAGTCTCTTTTGCGGGTAAGAGTTACAAACATCAATTCTCACAAACTTTTGTGGGATATTACTGTATTTGGCTGAGGTGGTTTTAATTTAGAAGCTAATAAGTCAGAATCAAATGGATTTGTCTCGTTTTAAATAACATTTAATGATGTTAATTTCTGCATAGTTTGTGGTTAAAAACAAAATGTTTCTGATTTAAATAGTTGGTTGATGTTAAATATTTCCAAATTGTGGTATAATTAAAAAGAGTAATTACGATATGTATTAATTAGTTATGTACCAATTGTGGTCAATTTGTTAACTGTTGCATTCAAATGGTTTACTCAAAATATTTATCTTTAAAATATTTATTTGAATAATGTGTTAATGTGACATTACTAGCCACCTATTACTAGGAAATTAAATGAAAAAAAAAATGTGTATTCCACCCACTTATAGGATTAAAATATAAAGATTAATAATTTTTACTTGTATTTGACAGTTTATTAAAAAACACTTTTTATTAATCTTTCTTATCGATGACAGTATGGTTTTTTTCTTATAATCAAGTAGTAGCCAGTCGGCTGCGCATATCTCTTTCATCGATTCGTAACATTAAGCGTCTCGGATTATTTTTTCACTATCTGTACTGTCACAATACCCGAGCGCCACCTCGCCTGGCCCATATTTCTAAACTGGTCTCTACTTAAACCTTTTATCAATAATTTCGACATCACTAAAATTACGGCCGTTGCTGAAACCCAACGCTAAGTTCCTGCTTCTAGCATAAGTCTCAGCTCACATGCTGGGCGGTGGCCGTTCTGCGCAGATGTGACACACTAACGTTTTAGTATTTTTAATAGTATTATGACGACTGATGACATCTGTGTCGAGTGGCGTACACATCGGTTTTCAAAATGTCACCAGCTCTGAGGTCTGGAATTCGATCCCCGGACGGATGAATGTAGAAAACGACTTTTCTATATTATATATGTAGGTGGCTACATGGGCTATTCGTGCAGTCGAAACGAGAGTTATCTTAACAGAATGTATGAAACATTCTACGATCCAGTGGAAAACAACTATTTCAAGGATACACGTTCCAATTTATCATGAAGACGCCACTACCGAGCTAACTGGGACAGTAATAAAATAAGTAGGAACAGGATTAAATTACAATAACGTATTTAAGTCGGGTACATTTCTCGGTCGCTCGTGTGCTAGTACATTGAACATTGTGATACGATTAGCGCTGTAACTCGCAAGTGCAGCCGGCAATGTAACGTGATTTACGTTTAAACACCGACTCGGAATAGAACCTTTTTAATTTGATGTATTATAAAAAGAATATAGCATTTATAATTCAGTTGCACGTGGTGTTCATTTGGTTAATATGTGCATGTGTATATTATGTATGTTTTTCATACCGTTTTTAATGATAATTTTTATGTGAAATAGTTAAGTTAATAATAATAAATAAGGCATTAAATAATTATTTGTTTACCTTGGATTTTGATGCCTATACTAATTAAATTCTTTTTAATTTTTTAATGAGTTTGCATATCAATACTCGTTCCACTCTATATTTTTTCCAACCCAATTTTAATAAAAAACAAATATCCCAAAAAAATCATACTTTTTGAACTTAAGAGATGAGAAAGATGAAACCACTCACTGAAGTTATTCATTGAGAAAACCCTATCTCATAGCCAGGAAAGTTACCGGCGAGCCTCGGAATAAACAAATAGTAGGAACATGAGTTATACTCATCCAGCCTTGGAAACCTTCCAACAATGTCAAGGTGTTCTGTACCCCTGCCTATTCACCACCCTTATTGCAAAACACATAAGATTCATTTTTTTAAAGCAAGTCCAAGGTGCGTATTTCTCCTTGGTGACCCATGATTTATTACCTCTGTTACAAGGGCACAAGATTCATTTTCATCTGAACTTACAGTCGACATTATTTAATGCGTATGACAGGTACGAATGGAATGGAATCACCTTATTTATAGTTTTAAAGTTTATGGAATAATTATATTGCGTAATTTTGTAGTTCTATTATGGCCGTAAAGGTTTGATTTTACTGTATAAAACTTGAAATAAGTAAGGCAAGGGGTTTTCTAAGTAAAACCATTTTATATATATCTATATACTAGCTGTCCCCCGCGACTTTGTTCGCGTGTTTTAGTTTTAACGGTTTTTCATTTTTGCGACATTTTTCATTTATGCTCCGCTCCTATTGGTTGTAGCGTGATGTTATATAGCCTATAACCTTCTTCAATAAACGGACTATCCAATACAAAAATAATTTTTCAATTCGAACCAGTAGTTCCTGAGATTAGCGCGTTCAAACAAACAAACAAAATCTTTAGCTTTATAATATTACTAGCTGTCCCCCGCGACTTTGTTCGCGTGTTTTAGTTTTAACGGTTTTCTTTTTTGCGACATTTTTCATTTGTAGCGTGATGTTATATAGCCTATAGCCTTCCTCGATAAACGGAATATCCAATACAAAAAGAATTTTTCAATTTGAACCAGTAGTTCCTGAGATTAAACAAACAAACTTTTCAGCTTTATAATATTAGTATAGATATATAGTATAGATTGTATAAAACAAAGTCGTGTTAGTTAAACTATTTATAACTCAAAAACGGCTGATTCGATTTGGCTGAAAATTTGTGGGGAACTAGCTTAGAACCATTAGACGGGCATAGGTGTTTCCGTAGAACGGGACATAAAACAAGGTATAACAAAACGCAACTGACAGCAAAACGAAAAATTTATCTGTCAAAATGAAGTACTGGTCCTCGTTTGAAAGAGGCCTTTGCCCAGCAGTGGGTCAGCATGGGCTGGAAATAATAATGATAATAACAGTTCTATATAGTTACTCAGAGTATGCATAGACAAGCATAGAGTACACGAATCGCTAGTAGCCCGTTGTGCCGAGCGTAAGTGTATTTTCGTGCGACGACAGAAGTTTTTGCGAAAATATCGTTCGTTTCGATATAAGTTTTGAGATAGTCTTAATAAAACGGTGCGCTCGGTTTTGCCTATTATGCTAGGGTCCATAGTTCATACTCGAATTGCAAACTCTATATTTTACTTATTTTTTCTCTAAGGTTTCCCCCAATACTGGTTACAACAGCTAAGAACGCGCGGTGTGTGGCGCCGCGCGCCGCTCGGGATTACAAGAAACTTTCAGATTGACGAACTTCGGCACACTCTACCGTTTTTATTTACTTTGTTGATTAAAAACTAGAGAGTAACTGAGTTTTATTACATTTGCTTATTTTTATTACCATTACGCTTATTAAAATTAGGTTTGGGTAAGGGCTCTTGGCTAAGTATAAGCCTTACGGTTTCACCGATAATACAGGTTAAGCTGCGCTCGCCGCGGTAGGTCCGTGGTTGGGTGACCATTTCTGAAGACCCCTCCATCCCTCAATAAGCACTTAAGCCGTTGCTCCCGACTGTCATTCATATTTTATCGCCATTTTTTTGATTTGTTAAGACTTTCGTTTTGTTTTAAGTCTACATACATTTAAGTTTGTAAATCCTTACCAATATTATTAATGTTAAAGTAACTCTGTCTGTGTGTCTGTCGTGCTTTCACGCCAAAAGTACTGAACCGATTTAAATGAAATTAGGTACACAGATAGTCTAGAGAGAGGAGACACACACAGAGGCATACTTTTTGCCGCGATACATCCACGCGGGCGGAGCCGCGGAAAACAGCTAGAAATAAAAAAAAAGTCTACTGTATAATCTGACTTTAGCCTTGTGGTGATTGAAAGACAAAGAACGCGAATTGGTGCAACTTGGGATTTCCATTGAAAATACAGGTTTTGTCAAATAAAATAATTACCGATCTTACAATTACTATAAAAGTAAGCCAAGTTATCCAATAACAACTAATGCCAAGATTGTTTTCCTTGCAAGAGATGGAATTTTCACATAACGGCCATACAAATTATGTCAAATTCCTATCTCTAGTAGGAAAACGAATGTACAGATATGTTATTAATATTGGCTAAAAGCTAACACGACAAACCTTTTTAGCTAACGCCCAATAATTCTCCGAATAACCTACGACTCTTAACAAGAATAATAAAACTGTCAAAAGAAAATAATTTCGAGGAGAAATGTTCGCATTATCAAACAAATAAATCTTGGAGTTGATCGTAATGTAATACGAAGAGGTGAACTTATTTTATTAAAACGTCAGATGTCAAGAAATTAACAATGATGGGAAGATTAATAAAATTTATGGGCGTTTATGAATATGATTTTAATTAGTATCCTGTTTATCGTATTTACTTATTTAGTCATTTACGAGAATGTATGTAGTTCGCAATTTACTTTACCGTAGACGGGCCTGTTGGTCTAGTGGTTAGTGACCCTGACTGCTAAACCGGAGGTCGTGGGTTCGATTCCCACCCAGGACGAATCTTTGTGTGATGAGCACGATCATTTGTTCTGTGTCTGGGTGTAATTTATCTATAATATGTATGTATTTAGAAATATATAAGTATGTTTGTCAGTTGTCTGGTTGCCATAGCACAGGCTCTGCCTAGTTTGGGATCAGACGACCTTGTGTGAGATGTCCCTAGATATTATTATATTTATAATTAATAGGTGTCAAAAATGCTATGAAAGAAAGTCTTACTGCCAGCGTTGGATAACAACTAAAATTTTAAATGTAATTAAAATAGATTTTCATTTTACTGTAAGGTACCTACTTGAGTACTGTACTGGTTTAAAGCTTAGTTTTTCTTATTGTTATTGTACCTACCTAACTGAACGAAAATGTAAAAATCTTAAAATTTTAACAATTTTTAGGGTTTCGCACCTCAAAAGGAAAAACCGGTACCCTTTTAGGATAACTTTTTTGTCCGTCCGTCCGTCCGTCCATCCGTTCGACCTGTTTCCGTCTGTCCGTGCGTCCGTATGTCCGTTCGTCCGCCCGTCTGTTGTCCGTCCGTACGTCCGTCAGTCTGTCTATCCGTCCGTCCGTCTGGCCGTCCATCCGTCTGCTTGTCCGTCCGTGTGTCTCTCGGTCAAAACCATTTATCTCGGCAACGCGTGGAGGCATCGAGTTGAAATTACATCCATACTCATACGTCCCTTCTAAGTTAATGTAAAAAAAAGAGACGGCCGTTTATGCTGTAAAATTCGTACTAAAGAGTATTAACAATTTATTTAAAAACAAAACGATTTACTCCCGCATATTCTCGGGATCGCCCGACTAGTTTCAGACTCAATAAGAGTCCCTAATCATGAGCTGACGCGGCGGCGGTGGTGTCGCGAGTCGAACTAAAAAGTGCGAGTCAAATTTTAAATAATTAGACTCGCGCTTGTTCTGGTTTTTTAAATTCTATTTTGGTTTTCCAAAGCTCTTTAACATAAAGTTAATTGTTTGTAAAATCAATTTAAACCCAATCCCGGTAGCTGACGCGGAAGCCGCCACTAATTTGTTCCCAACTATAATATAATCGGGTTAGAACAGTTTACCCTATTAATATCACTTATACTACAGCATTCTGTTCAAGCGAAATTTAAAGTTCGAAAACTATTGTAAAATAGATATTAAACTCTTTATCAAATTATCCCATCACACTTAAGTACGCAACCAAATAAAGTTTGTGTGCACAAGGTTGCCGGTTCCAACCCATTACTGGCAAATACCAATGTGAGTTTTACAAAATTGTAATATGCACCTACTGTCTTCATTATTCTAAGACATCATTAACAATCGGCAAGGAGTAGCCGTGGTGATAAATGCTCGTTCCTTCTCTACATGAGAAGAGGCCTGTGCCCAGCAGTGGGCTCAATTCAACTCATCTGTAGATTTGACTATATTGTGTCATTTTTTTTTGCTTTATGCACCAAACTTTTAAATTTAACGATTTTTTTACACTATTTGACGTATAACCATAAGATCTAAATAAATGTGGATTCTTATATCATTCGATACATTTCAATTAATAAGAGATTTTCCATTTTGTCGCATACGTTATTATTTCTAAGACAATCTTTCGCGGCCTTGACATCTGTTTAGTTTTTCCCGTCCCGTAAGCAAGCAGTTAGTATTATCACTGTCTTGCATTTCCGGATTGGCTCTCCACTCTACTAGGCTCCGTCTACTCGCAAACGAAATAATTTTTCAAGTAGTAAAGTATTAAAAAAAGGTGGCTGTTAAAACGTATCTATTTCACAAACAGACTCGGATTCCTATTAAAATAGAAGTTAATATCATAATTTAATAGCTTTCCTCGCTAAATGTGTTTGACAGACAAACTGTGAATTTGAACAACGACGAGTTTAATATAAACTTTGCTGGATTAGTTTCACACTAATTAGGTTTTATGCAAATTATATCAGATAGGTAAGTTTGAATGTCCTAATAATGTTAAAACATGAAAGTTTCGATGGATGAATATTTGCATCCTGATGGATTAGATTTTTGTATATGTGAGCCCGAAGGAAGGTTATGTTTGTCGAGAGTATCAACATTATGTATCACAAAAACCATTAATAATTATATGTTGAAGTGATACATGTTTAGATTACAACTTTTACAATTATTTGGACGTTTTTTTGATGCCATATTTTAGGTTTCGAAATTCTGTAAGATGTGTCGTTAGATTCGTCCTAATTGAGAGAGCTAAACGAGGAATATCAAAAAAATACCAGCCAAGTGCAAGTTAGACTCGCGCACGAAGGGCGCCGTACATTTATCTACAAAAAAATCACGTTTGTTGACATGGGGACAGCGGAGTCTTAGTAATAGGGTTTAACCCATTGAGTACGGAACCCTAAAAACTAACTATAAATGTAAAATTTGACGCTAAGTATATTAAATTTCCCTCAAAAAAAATTTTTCGTCGAAACCTATGAATTGTAGTACCTACTATCGCAATAAAGGGTGATTAAATGGCTTATCAATATCTAAATAACTGTGTTTCAATGTAATTTGGATAAAAAAATGTAAAACTGATGTCGGGTTTCTTTATAAATATTTAAAACAGCTTGGTATAATTAATATGCTTAAACAAAACACAATCTGGGTAAACTTGAATTTCAAACTTCAAACCAAAAGAAAGTTTGAAACAAAAATCTCTCCAACGAAAATTCCAAAAAATCTTTTTCCAAACATCCAATTTTTGATATTTACACGCAAACAAAATTATCTTTATCGTGTCATATATACGGACCGTTGAAGGGGTAGTAATAAAGGAAGTGACACCCCTATTCACTTGCAAATATCGAGGCAACCGCCCCATCTGAATTATTTACAGACCAAAAAATATTGAAGACTAGTCTGTATTTCCTGAGAATTTCCCTTTGAGGCCTTTTGACGGAAGGTTGTATTTGAATTGATATCTCTCTTGAACGATGTGTCAGTGAAGCGAACTAAATTGTTAGATACGTATTTATTACGTTCTTTGAGAACCGTGGTTGTGCGACTGGATTCGTACGTGAAATAGTAGGTACAGGTTCAAATAACAATATTCGCATGTAACAAATAATAAAAATGTTAAATATTGGGCTGCATCATCTCGCGGAGTTCTGAATTAACAAATTGTTATTCAGAGTCAATGATACTAAACGCAAGATTGGTTCACTAGATGTCGCATACGTCACTCACGTAAAAGTAGAAGGCCAAATTTGAACTTCGAGGAATTGACCTCAGTAGCTTAGTTAGAAAATTGAAAGATAAAAAATATTATCCAAAAAAAAAAACAGTTCGTAAGTATTTGTTTAATGTACCCACAAGCTTTCTCGACTTGAAATCATTATCATTATACATAACTACATTTCGGTATAACTGGCCTGTTGGTCTAGTGGTTAGTGACCCCGACTGCTAAACCGAAGTTTGTGGGTTCGATTCCCAACCAAGACAAATAACTGGCTGGGTGTAATTTATCTATAATATGTATGTATTTAGAAATATATAAGAATGTTTATTAGTTGTCTAGTTGCCATAATACAGTCTCTGCTTAGTTTTGGATCAGATGGCCGTGTGTGAGTTGTACCAAGCATTATAAATATCTATACCTATTTATATTTTACCAGATGATTGTAAATAATGATTATAAATTGTATAAAATTTCAAGCAAGAATGTTCTGAAAAGAAACACGTATTTTGCGTCTGCTTATTAGTGACGTAAGCTTATTACCGTATTCGATGTAAAATCGTCAACTCTCAATCTACTACAACTTCGGCCGAGATTTCGTATAATTAACATTAATTATATAAAATGAATAATTTCCTTCAAAACGTCGCTACGTTTCTGCGGACGTCGGACCTGATCAAATTGAATTAGTCAAATTATTCGCGTCCGGTTTTATCCGTCGAGTGCCTTTTCAAACAGTGTTCGGGCATTTATCTACTGGAAATTTACCACAAAAATTGATTACACCTTCCGCTTTAAATGTACGTCATGAAATATATTAAAAAAATATTTTTAGATCATATTTTTTGCTTGACTTTTTATTTAATTAATGTGTAGTAGGTATATTCCTTGCAATTTAAAGAAACATGAAATCGTATTAAAAAAGCTAAGTTAACTAACCTTAAAGCGCTAGTAGTCAATAAACACGCGTGGTGTTCTTTAATCCTTACAAATATTATAAATGCAAAGGTAACTCTGTCTTTCTATCTGTCTGTCGCGCTTTCACGCCAAAACTACTGAAAAGATTTAAATGAAATTCAGTCCACAGATAGTCTAGAGCCTGAGAAAGAACATAGGCTACTTTTTGTAATATATATTAATATCTTGGATCCCAAAATAACCAAAGACTGTATTATGGCAACCAGACAACTGATAAACATACTTATATATTTCTAAATAAATACATAATATTATAAATTAATAAATATACGCCCATACACCCATACAGAAAAATGATCCGGTTCAACACAAAATGATTTGTGCTAGGTGGGAATCGACCCCACGACCTCCAGTTTAGCAGTCAGGGTCTCTAGACCAACAGGACAGTCAAACTAATTAAAACGGCTAATTAAAGTCATTGCTACTTCAATTATTCGATTGGTATCTATTGAGTTCATCACGTCGAGACAAACTTCGCGACATCATACGTATTTGATCTCCAAAACATCTATTAATATCTACAAAATTAAATATCTGTTAAGACTTTTGATGTTTCTGAAAACGCCGGGACAGAAAAATGAAGTTTTTTTTAAATCTTGATATTTTTTTTTTAATAGTCATGTTTAAAAAACAGGATGTTTTGTTCTACAATTGGTACTGTTACAGTTAATTCAACTTGTCGTATGGTAAGACTTACGAGACAAGTACTTACACTATTACAGCAGCTCTTAGATTTTAATCTTTTTCTGCCGAGCCTTTTCCCAAGCTATGTTAGAACTGGCTTCTATGAATAACGTATTTTACATGGAGCGACTGCCTATCTGACCTCCACAACCCATTTTACTGGCTAACACAGTATCCCAAAGTAAGACCGGTTTTCGGAATTGTAATGACTTAACGCCTTTCAAGGATCAACGTATGACAGTCGGGAGCAACGGCTTAACGTGCTTTCCGAGGCACGGAGGGGTCTCGGTATGTTTACAAATGGTCACCCATGCACGGGCCAACCGCGGCGAGAGCGGCTTAACATATTATCGGTCAAACCGTACGGCTTACACTTAGCCGTAAGGTTTTAATCAGTGCCTTTAATTGAGACTACTTAACCTGTCGGTCCCCCGAGAATCTATTGTCCTCGATAATACTGATAAAACACCTTTAAAAGCTTTTCGTAAAGACTTCTTTGAATAATTGACTAACTTGTTTGATTTGATATTGATTGACCATTCTTGTAGCGATTGGCTGTTTGATTTGATTTTAATAAACCAATCAGAGCTTCTTCTTCAATTCTCGTTTATCATTAGAAAAAAAAATCCAATTTGATTAAATAAGTATATTTTATTCGGTGCCTTTATGTACCTTATAAATCTAATTTCTAGAATGTTATTCTTTGACAATTATACAGATAAACACATTTAATTATACATCATATAAATTTGATGAACACTGCGAATTAACAATGAACTCTATTGTGAAGCCAATAAGGCTTAAATTTAAAAATTTCGGTAAGATACTGAAGGTTTAATATCGTTAAGGTTTTGAAATAAGTAAATAAAAATGTTCCTTACATTCGGATTCTCTAGAGGGGTTATTTTAAGAGACCTTCTTAGAAACTAGACATTGTTTTATGATCTTGTGTTATTTAAGTTAAGTGCCCACTCAAATAATTCCTTAAATCCCATGCTAGTAGCTTCGTACTGTAAAAAGTTCTTAAAATCTTGTTACTAGCTACAAAAAGTAAAAATATTATCTTTGTTGAAATAAAACTGAATAAGAGTTTGTTTAAACATACTTTATATCTTTGCATCTACATGCCCGAACATGGTAGACAATGGCAAAAGATGTCCTTCCTATGGAGAAGAACCGGCAAGAAACTCCGAAAATACAATACTCGATGAGGCAATGTGGTTTTCTACCCCAGGCTGGACTCAAACTTGCGCCCACAAGCTCAACGCGCCGTTCGTTTTACCAAGTAAGCTACGCGGATAGCCCTATACAGGTCATCACACCGATTACCACGGTGCGCGACGTGACGCGGGTTCGATTCATACACTCTACGCAAACAACGTCGCGGGTCCAGCTAGTATATACTAATATTATAGAGAGTAAACATTTGATTGTTTGTTTGTTTGCATTGAATAGGCTCCTAAACTACTGAACCGATTCGAAAATTCTTTCACTGTTGATAAGCTACACTATCCCCGGGTGACATAGGCTATGTTATAACTTTTAATTTTAAAAAGAGTAAAGATTTAATTGTTTGTTTGTTTGCATCGAATAGGCTCAGAAACTACTGATCCGATTCGAAAAATCTTTCACTGTTGATAAGCTACACTATCCCCGGGTGACATAGGCTATGTTATACTTTTAATTAGAAATTTTTGTAAAAGACCCGTGCGATGCCGGGGTGGGCTGCTGGTACAGAATAAATTCCTTTTTAAAGTGTAATATAGGTGTATAGTTATAAGCACGTAGTTATTCTGGTTCGTCACAGCGCGTTGTTACCGAGTCCTTGACATGACGCATCCGTCTGTGAACGACGCCACGGAAGACGATCTCGAAGCGTTTGGGTGTGATCTACAAAATTTTGCAACGAATTTTCAGTTAAATTTTGAATAAATATTTGTCAAGTCCGTATCGCTATTAGGGATGGGTGGGAAGCGGCTCGAGACCAATGAGCCACAAGCCACAATTGGGTGAGCCCATTGCCCAGCAGTGGGACGACAAACAGGTTATTAAAAAACCGGACAAGTTCAAGTCTGACTCGCGCACTGAGGTAGCATTTGTGGATCACGCAAATGCTTGTCCCCCGGGGATCGAACCCGCAGCACGTCGCTCACTGCGGTAATTGGCGTGGTGACCTATACCACTCGGCTATCCGTAGTCAAATATTATGAATTATTTTCAGGATATTTTTCACTAGAACTTGTGTCATATATATTTAGCGTATTCCATCAAACATATAATAAAAAGTGACCTTCTTTGAGATTTATTATTAAGTCAAAAATATTTAATATCATTTTTGTTTTGTTAACTTAAGAATCATTTTATAAATCAGAATATTTTCCGTTAGTCTAATCCTATAATAATTAAATATAGTTAAAAGAAGTTCTTACAAAATGTCCGACGGCAAACTAAAAATTAACTTGCTCTTCTAAACTAGGTTTCACAAATGTTCTGCCCACGACCGAAATTTCAAAATATTAGTATACCAATGAAGAGTATTAAACGTCTTTTTATTTTATTTTACGGATCAAAATAGCAAATTCAATAAATTATAAAAAGGTTTCCAAAGAATGTAACATTCAAATCAAATCCAATCATTTATTATTTGTTAAACATAGGCATAACTTTGTTAAAATAATGTAAGAGCGCTCAATCAACCCTAAAGCATGAAGACAATCTTCAATCTTCATTATAGTGTATAATAACTATCGTGAGGAGAATTCATAGTTATTTAAAACAAAACGGCGGCGGTGGTCGAAGTCGAACTGACATCACGAACTGACACCACTGTCGCCGCGTCAGCTCATGATTAGGGACTCCTATTGAGTCTAAAACTAGTCGGGCGATCCCGAGAATATGCGTGAGTAAACCGTTTTGTTTTAAATAATTACTTATTCATTATAGTGTTATAACAGTCCCAGTTAATAATACAAAATATATTTTTAATGATGTAGTCCTAATATCGCACTAACATTATTCATGCCAACTTTACAGTACTAGCATACGCTCGTATACTACATTGACCCGAATTCTAGAACGCAACCTAACTTTAAGATATTCTTAAATATTTGTCTTTAACGGCATCATAAATTTGTCTTGAATTTGAGTACCTATTTGGCCACGAATTGATTATGTGTTAACACGAGTTTCCTACTCCAGTGTCCACACTATCTCTGTCTCTAATATCTATAATATCTTGGTACATCTCACACATGGCCATCTGATCCCAAACTAGGCAGAGCCTGTATTATGGTAACCAGACAATTGATAAACTTACTTATATATTTCTAAATAAATACATATTTTAGATAAATAACACCCAGACACAGAACAAATGATCGTGCTCATCACACAAAGATTTGGGAATCGAACCCACGACCTCCGGTTTAGCAGTCAGGGTCACTAATCACTAGACCAACAGGCCCGTCAAATCTCTGTCTCTATCTCTCTGTCACTATGTCTGTCTAAAAGCAAAAATTGTCGTACTGTAAAATGGGGTGAATATTAATGATTGGGGGGGTGAATTACAAAACTGAACTCAACAAAAAAAACTGGGATCTCTGAGTACTTTCGACATTTCTTCTCAGGATAGTCAGTTAGGAAATGTCGACTCTAGCGAGCTTAAAAAAAGTGACGTTTAAAAGTGATTATATTATATCCTAATTGCATAATAAACAATTTTATTTCATTTCATTTCAACTTTGGAAAATGATTCCTAACTTTTATTCTCTCCAATGTATATAATTTCACATAATACCAGCTTTCTTATAATGTTTTAATATTTGAGAGTTCATATAATAAATAGGTACCTTTAATCTTCAAAATGTTAAAAACTACAATTCTCTATATTCACCCCCTGCATTTGTATTCACCCCTTTTTACTGTAGTGTGGGCCGCGTAATATCACCAGTTACATAAAATACTGCGCGCGTAGAAACTAAGTTCTATGTCACCGAGTTGAAAACTTTTTACTATAGAATCTTTTTACAAATGTCCGTGGAATGCAAATTGGAGCATCGAACTCAATGAAACGCGTTAATCGAGATGGAGTTTAACTGACCCAACCTAAGTGTAAACGTTTAAATTCTTAATTTGTAAGGCACCACAGCGATGCTACAGTAATGCCAGTGGAAGATCATCATGATTTCCCTAGTAAGCTACATTACTGTAATTTGCCGACGGCCGGCGGTGCGGCGGCAGTAGGCGCGCGTCCCCTCGTTAAAATAAATGAACTATTCCAATTGACACATTGCTGTAATGTGGAAGGAATGTTCCAAAATCCACCCAGTAATTTCCCTTCTTAAAGCACTACCTATTGATTGGAATTACTATTTTTTAATTAATTAATTAACTAAGTAATTATATAAAATCGAAACCAAAGATTTAATACCGACGGAAAAAGAGTAAACTTCTCAAGACATTTTGTGTATCTATGCATGATTGCATTTGATGTAACTAACATTGAAAATACGAAAACGAAAAAGTATGTAAAGAACTTTAAAAACCACTTAAGTTACCTACACACACGCCTACCTACGGACACGTGCCGCAAAAACCGGCACGAATCCTCAAAGCATCATTTCACTATCACTTTAAAGCCAGAAGCAAACTGCCGCACCGGACGCCGCCGCCGGCTCACATACCCGTCGGCAAAACCCAGCCGCCGGCCAGTGTGTACGAGTCTTAACCCTTATAATTTTAACTTCCAAAACCAGAATTATTAATATTGTCAATAAAATTTAAGCATTATAAGATGTGGGATACACGGACCATTAGAAACAATGTGGTTTGGTACAATGTTATCCTAAGCAAACATGGTAAACTAAGTTATGTTAATAAAACGAACGAAAACCTATCTTACCACCTTCACATAAAGTTCTAATTACCATTGGTGTACCCTGTAAACTCCTTTAAATATTGAAGGTATCAACGCGGGTACTGATTTTTTAATAAGTTTTGAGTTTTATTAAGAAATTTTCAATTATACTATTAATTATCCGAAAATTTTACTTCTAACGCGTGTTACAATAACCTTGTAGGTAATTAGTTTTTTAAATACAAAACTTATCACAGTTAATCTCCATATTTCTCTTATTCAAACTAAAACATTTTCATTCAATTTGAATTTACAAAACTTTGAAATTATAAAAGTATATTTTACGATGATCCAGCACTACGGCAATCTACATCCTAAAATACTGATAAGTAAATTATAGACCGCACATCGAGTATGAACTATAGTCACTAATATGAAGAAATAAAATCATAAAATACTACAAAACAGAGCGCACTGTTTTATTAAAACCATCTCATAACCTAATATTACCCTACTAATAAAGGAACCGTTGATATTTTCTCATAAACGTCTGTCGTCGCTCGGAAAATCACTTAAATCAGTAAACGAGCGTAGTACATTTAGCTAATTTGCTTACGTTTGACACAACGGGCTACTATCGTTGCGCGCACTCTATTCTTGTCTATGTACCCTCTATCCAAAACTTTCAATTGTCAAATGATCAAAACCCTATCAAATCTCTTTCAAATCCTTTTTTATTTTTCTGAATTTTTCCATTAATTTTCTAAACTGGGCTTAGAATTTCGATTAGGCAAATGATCTTATGCGACACCCACATCAGTTGTCGAGGTATTAAAGTCTATTTCATGTTGGAATTCAAGTATATCTCGATATCGAGCTCTCGTACTGAACACTAATAAATAGCTACCCTTTACGATCACTATATCATTAAATTTGTGTCTATTTTTTAATATTTATGGCTTCTAATTCTATAGAGAACCACTTACAAAAAGATATTAAAAGCCCGTCTCGAAAAACCATGTAGTGTTGCTACCTGTGTCTTTAAATTGGAGCCTTATAATAAACCTCTTTGAAGTAAATTAGTAGACAAAGGAATTTAATTTTGTAGCCTTAATATTAATTTCTATTCAAAACAATATTTTAATTTCGTATCGAATTAAAATTTATTTGATGAGTCTTTATTTATTTAACTTATTAATTTAATTTGGAAAATTTTATTATAAAATAACATTTTTATTATAATCTGTAAAATTTTATCAAACAAGTATGTAAACGAACAAATTAATTATTTATATAAATATATTAAAGCTCAAAAATAGGTAATTTAATCTTACACTACGAAGAATTGTTGCATTAACTCATTGCAATCTTGTTTAATACCTATATCCGAGTTAAATGATTCAACTTTTTCCTCCCGTTTAAATTATCCGACGGAAAGCGAACGCCGTGAAAAACAGTAAAGTGTATCTAACACTTTAAATTTCCATATCGTACCTATTTTCTATCAATTAAAACGAATAAAATATATTTATTTGTAAAAAAACTCCCAGACTATAACCTCATGTCTAAAATGCCTAATTTTATTAATGTTTAAGAGACTAAACCACTATGTTTCAGTAATAAAATATGAAATCAATATCTTCGATCATTTTATCATTAATTTTAATTAATTAACAATACGTACACTATGTACTTTTTGTCTCTAATTTTACTGAGAATGTTTTACAAAATTTTATTTTTCTTAATTTTTAATTGAACTATCATACTGCGAATTCAAATTTCACATAAATAACTCGACAAAGTCATATTTTCTTCTCTTTTTAAATTTAAATAAAAACTATTATAAAGTTTTTTTTTTCAATGTGTAAAGTAGTTTGGTAGCTAGCAAATGAATGACAATTTATTTCAATTTTACTGTGTAAACGTAATTTTACTTCCAATACTTTCAATGTTAAGTTTGGAAGCAAACACGGTCAGATCGTTAAGTGGTCCCTAACTGGTAATTGACTTGGAAAAGCCAAGTCAATTACCTTAGAGACTACCTAAGTTTCATCCATTTCGGATAATATAATGTTTCCAGCCTTAGAGGACTAAATAAGTAAACTATAGCGCGCATATCGAGTATGAACCGTTCTTACAAGTAAAGACAAGAAAAATCGTAAAATTTGTGTCATAACAGAGCGCACCGTTTTATTAAAACTATTTCAGAACCTGATATTACCCTAATAATATCGGAACCGTCGATATTTTCGCATGAACGTCTGTCGTCGCACGGAAAATCACATAAATCAGTAAACGAGCGCAGTACATTTAGCTAAAAACGTGCTCACGCTCTGAACTAGGGGCTTACTAGCGACGAGCACGCTCTATGCTTGTCGACGTTTACTCTAAGGTGCCACTGATTGGTGATTGACAGAAATCCACTTCGGAATTAAGATTTAAATAAAGAATATTGAAATTTCGTTAAAACATATTACTTGAGTTTCCATTTAATAACGTACCTTTTTTAACCGTTTGAAATTGTAAAATCTTTTTAATTTTTCTTTTACAAATTCTCAATTCGTATTTTACCGTTGTAAGCTTAAAATGTATATTTTTCTTTCGAAGTATTTGCTGAATCTAATTAAAATAACTTTAATATTCGTTTGACTATTTGAAATCTATGTTTTAGTAAAAAAATGTTGCTTTATCTTCACTGAATATGAATTTAAAACGCGCATATGCGCTGGAAGTTGGGCCAAGTATCTGTAAATCATATAAATATTTTGTTTGGTGCGGGAAATCGAACCCGCAAAGCCGAAACGTGTGGCTAAAAGCCAAAACCGAAAAGTCTCGAGTTATCTGGTTAATTTTTACATTAAAGTTGATAAAGTAAAAATTTGCGATGTAACATATTAAGTATAATAAATAAAAAAATCTTTCTCACACTCACATCCTTTTATTCAAACCTATAAAATTATTTCGAATGAGATTTTTTTACTAAAATCTTTGAAAATATACATTTTTAGGCTCGGCAAGTTATTTTTCACGTAATTATGCCGATATGTAGTTGGAAAGTATCTGAAACTACTCCGGGCGTCCTTATATATATATATTTTAGATTTTTTTATTATTATACAACTCTAAAAAGTATTTAGTGTCACTTTCCAGTCACAAAATTAAATTGAGTTACTTAAAACTCACTGAAATACTTTATAAGGACCAAAAACTTTAGATTTATCCACCGAAACCCCTTTAATAATGTAGTCTGACTCGAAACGGATTAATACGGCTGTTTTCAATTCAAAGGATTTGTTCACAAAGTAGATACCGTGAACTTTACCCCGAAACTAAACCGCAGAATCTTAAATTCAAATCAACGGCACGCATCTCTTACATTAATCACAACCGCATCCGACGGCAAAAATAAATAAGAAATAAGAGAACACAAAAAAAAAAAGAAAAAAAAATCAAAGTTAATTTAAAAATGAAAACAGTTTTCTTACCTTAAATACACGAAGAAAAAACTACGAGCTAGAGGATCGCGCGCGATAGTTAAGTTCGTCCCGGTAGCCGAGAGCGGAGACGTCCGGCTGGCGCGAGAGCTGGCGCGCGACAGCCAGCGGGGCGCGGCGGCCAGCTAACTGTTGCGTCGCGCATGCGCCGCCGAGGGCACACCTGCCAACAACACACTACTATTAATTTATCTTAGTGTGGAGCTTGCAAACCCCGCCCATTTGGTAGACGTGAAACGGCAGCATCCGAAACCGATGCGAGCGGTGAGACAACCAACCACCCACACAGACATACCACTGCACTTGCACCACTACACATGCAACTTCTCACACACGAATACGTAACTTATAAATCACATACAATATAATGAAATATCTTAAATTATATTTCAGTTGTTTTCCTCATTAGCTACAGGAAGTTGGGAGCCGGATGCTGAATTTTCGGCGGCTTTTCGTTTAGCCGACGGCGACGGCGCTTGTTTCAACAAACATGTCTGTTATATAATATTGCAAAGTATTTTCATAGAAGCCACAATACAGGAACTCTTTTTATTTTATTTGAAAAATAAAAGTAAATACTTTTTGGAATAAAAAATCTGCTGTTTTAGATTTTTTTTTTACTATTTCAAATGTGTATGTAGCTTGAAGCTTTTCGATAGCTAACTTCAATAATCTATTAATTACAGGCGAACGTCTTCCCGACTCATACACGGCACTTTTTTACGTATAAGTTTCAATATTAAAAACAAACTGAGTAGCATGGGTATTTCCGGATGTGTTACGTCTTTTTATCTACGATTTGCGCATGTTATGATGCCCGTATTGTAACAAATTGCGACCGTATAGAACCGAACATTCTACTTTCATGATCGTCCGAAACTGAATGGATTTTGTCTAGAAATTTATTAATTCACTCCTTAAATCTATTGCTGTTAACTCGCGCGATATTTTCTAAAGATAACAAAGAAAATTCTGCGCAGAAAAATATAATCAAATTTTTGATGTGATGCAAAAAGACGGGTTTATAATTTTATTGGTCTATATGCCAGTGTATTTGTGTGTCTGTCTGTGGCATCGTAGCTCCTAAACGAATAGACCAATTATAACACGGTTTTTTTGTTTATAATCTAAGTAGATGAGGTGATCGAGATAGTTCTTAGCCATAATATTTAGCATTTTTATATTAATATGTTGAAGGTTTAGAAACATAGGTGCTTTTTGTAGCAAATCTTATGGAGGTGTACTTTTGTACAACACTTTCTCAAACCAACGGGTCCCTATTGCTTTCAGTTTCGGTCTGTCAGTCTGCTAGCGGGCTGTATCTCAAAAACAGAAGCAGGTAGAGAGTTAAAATTTTAACTGTCTATTCATATAGTCGCTATAGGTTACAAAAATTGCAAATACACCGGATAAAAACGCATTTTTTTTAGTCCTTTTTTATTTAAATATTCAGAGCATGTAATCTATTGTAGTATTTCAATAAAAATTGGGAAAACCACAGTAACAAACACGTAAGTAAACTAACCCATACATTGTGTAATATCATTTTTATAGACACTTATAAAATGAATGACAATGCTATACTAAAATAAATTACTCGCATAAGGCAGCGTTTGATGACGATCGTCAAACAATCCGCCTTCTAATTCACAAGACATTAAATCTATTATCTATTCTATTACTTATTATTCCTTATTAATTATTAATCTATACTAATATTATAAAGCTGAAGAGTTTGTTTGTTTGTTTGTTTGAACGCGCTAATCTCAGGAACTACTGGTTCGAATTGAAAAATTCTTTTTGTATTGGACAGTCCGTTTATTGAGGAAGGCTATAGGCTATATAACATCACGCTACGACCAATAGGAGCGGAGCATAAATGAAAAATGTTGCAAAAATGAAAAACCTTTGAAACTAAAACACGCGAACAAAGTCGCGGGGGACAGCTAGTATATTATAATGCTGAAGAGTTTGTTTGTTTTTTTGTTTGAACGCGTTAATCTTAGGCTCTACTGGTCCGATTTGAAAAATTCTTTCAGTGTTAGATAGCCCATTTATTGAGGAAGGCTATAAGCTATATAACATAACGCTGCAACCAAAAGGAGCGGAGCATAAATGAAAAATGTTGCAAAAATGAAAAACCGTTGAAACTAAAACACGCGGACAAAGTCGCGGGGGACACCTAGTTATATATACAAATAATGTACGCGACGTGTATGACCAACCAATAATCTTTACTTATCATAAAACAAAGTCGCTCACTCTGTTTGTAAGTTTAGATCTTTTAAACTACGCAACGGATTTTAATGCAGTTTTCGGCAATCGATATAGTTATCCAAGGGGAAGTATTCACCGGGCTTGGTAAGCGGGCGGAACCGCAGGCAACAGCTAGTGATTTATATTTTTTAAAACATTACTGTGCACAGCTCAATTTCCAAACGCAAAAGGAGGGTTAAAATGAGTTTGACGTGCCAGTGTGTGTATCTGTATGTACGAGGCATCGTAGCTCCTAAACGAATGGAACGATTATGATGCGGTTTTTGTTTTTTTTTTGTTAAAAGCTGACCTGATCGAGATGGTTATCAGCTACAAATTATGAAGGTCTGTTTAAACATAATAATATTAATCAACTTTTTTATCAAATATGACGGGGGTTCCGATAGGAGGGTTATTATAAGTAATAGGTGTATCTGCGTTTATCTGTAGCATCGCAGCTCCGAAACAAAATCCCAATTTCGATGTTTGTTTTCTTTCGTTTTTGATATTCTTTCTTCCTTAGCTATAATTTACACAGTGTTATGACTTGCAATGAGTGGTCGCCGATAATTTATTTTTTGATATAATTTGCATTAAATGTCGAGTTATTAGCTTGGCAAATTTATAGATTAGCCTCAGTATGGGATGATGAGGTAAATCAAAACAAATTACATGTAAACTTTGATCGCGAAGCTCGAGGGATTGAAAGTTGTCAGTACCATACGTTAACATTATACATTAACGGCTGATGCCCGGTATAATATTTAAAAAGCGATCCGTCTTACTAACGGACGGTACAATTTGCAAAAGGAAGAAAATTCTATCATCAGTAATCCAAACGAATCGTTCGTGGTCCTTTAACTAGCTTTTAATTTGATTTAAGGCCAGATACACCGCGTTGTCGATCAATTTCGTCATTTGCGTAGCGTTCAAATTAGTCGTAGCGCTCGAGTGCTACGGCTACGGAGAGTTTTGGCTGCTCGTAGCTAGCTTTCGTAGTTGTATCGATTGCGTGATTATGACGCGAGCGTACTAAACGAAGAATAATTAGTTTTTAAAACAAATATTAATATATTGTTATCTTTTTCACTCGTACGATATTAGAAAAGGACTGACGTAAAAATAGCTGGTTCCAAAATTATTGCAAATAATTTTATTGGCTTTTTCTAGTCGAGGTATAAATACAATTGAGTATTTTAAACTTTGCTTTTGATAATGGTATTATAATATCGACTTCTGATACCCACAATTTCCTATGCTCATATAAAATTTATCTTGTGTATGTCGGTTTAACCAAAACCTATAAGTTTCGTTAGAATTTCTGCGATGGTGAATGTTCTTTGGGATAGTGCGACTACTCAATATAGTAGGTATATCGGTTATTTAGCGGAAACGGGCTGATGGAGGTTAATATTTAAAAAGTTAGAATGAATAAGGATAATCCACAGGCTATTTAGGGTTTATGAATGAGAAAAGAGAAAGATTTTTATTCAATCGATATTTTTTGCAAAATTCAATACCGAAGCTAAAGATGCTATAACTACATTTTTATTAATGTCCTTCAAGCAGAATAGTAAAAAATATTAGACACGTATTATTTTCTTTTATAACCTTTCCTTTAAATATTGTTGCAAAAATTATTTGGATCAGTCCAGTTTTGGATAGGAAAACGGCGGAAATCGAAACGTCATTTGGCCAACAATTTTGTATGTATGATCAGTCTTTTTTTTTAATCTGTTTTCAACCTAGCGAGGGCGCGGCGTCGGGATATGTCGGACTTACACCGACTAAAACCACCCCGGTCCCGTCCTTGCCTTTGCCAGAGCCGCTGAATCGCTTACGCGAGCTCTGCGTGGCGTCGGCAGTCCAACGACTTTGCAGGTATAATTAGCCTGAGCTGCAGTTGTCCCTTACGCACTTAACTGGGGTATGTCTGTCTTTAGATACATAAAGTTTAAATTCCTCGGAAGTATGGTAACCTTTTAAGCGCTAGTGCGTGAGAGTAACTAATAACGATTACCGATAGCTGCGCTGAATGCAACTTTGTGCACAATGAAGGAACTTGTTACGGCTTTGTGTCCGTATTACGTATATTGTAATAAGCATCGATTGACGCACATGTTCGCAAACAATCGGAAATAGACCTCATTATGAATTCAGCAACGACTTTTTAAGAGTATTTCAACTACCATATGACATTGTGTTTTTTAAACTTGAATACAACATTATCTCGGCCCTGAGTTATTGAATATTTTAATTTGAATTTCAAATTTTTTGACATAGGTATCATATAGATCAAACTTACTTATGTCGAACAAATATACATCGACCTTCAATCGACGCTCTTTATGACTTCTACAAAGTAAAAAATATACCTACAAAGTATATGGTATTCGTATTGTATGAAAGATTGAGATAACACAATTTCTATAGATGTATGTTTAAAACTAAATCTATACAAATGGTGACGTAGGTATATAAAAATATTTTGTCAATAGCTTTTGTGTTGGTGCTTCAAATAGTCGACAGAAATATTATGTATTATATTAAAAATATAAGACAAAATATAAGACACTGTTAATCAGAGTCGGTGAGGCCAAACGTAAGATTGGTTCACTAGATGTCGCATACGTCTATTATAGGTACATATATACGCTTCCTGCACTCTCCATATAAACTTTAACTGTACCGAATTTTAACTACTCCGTCCGCATAATATTCGTAAAATAGGTACAAAGTTTTTGCTTCACTTATTAATACAATATACATTTTTTATTTACTGATAGCAAGAAAATGAACACTTTTCGTAACCAAAATAATGTAAATAATGTGAAAAAGTAAGTAAAAATGTATACAGCTATCGTTATTATTTTTTCATTTTATATGTAAAAAAGTATATGTATACAAACTTCGTTGTTTAGTGCTATTGTATAATAATTATGTTTTCAGATTTTTGTTACGAGTTCAGTGGCATGTAAGAGTGATGATTAGATCCTACTTACAATATAAATGATTTCATTTTAAATGGTATAATTATGAGGTTTAAACGTAGAAATAGGAGGAATATTTTTTGTGTTTAATTGTTCAATTACAGCGTCTTAACACTAGAAAATTTAACATCATAATAAAAAAATATATTATATTGTCAAAATAACCATTAATTCTCACATAAGAATTATAGCATTTGAAACAGGCGCCATTTTCTCTGCCTCTCAGTGCGCATATTGTTGTCAAAATAATGTCAGAGTCCTTGTCAACGGGAACAATAACACTAATGCAGCGCGTACCGTGACGTCATATTCGCACCGACCAATGGCGTGCGTTTTGATATGTCATTATAAATCCCGCGTTAAATTTGCATTTATTGTTTTGGTTTTTTATTGAATTAATAGCTGTTTCCCGCGGCTCCGTCAGCGTGGATGTCGGTTATCGCGGGAAAAAGTAGCTTATGTCCTTTCTCAGGCTCTAGACTATGTGTGTACCAAATTTAATTTAAATCCAGTTCTGTAGTTTTGGCGTGAAAGCTCTACAGACAGACAGAGTTACTTTCGCATAGCAAATAATCAATACGTTTTGGACTAGAACAGAAATAGCATTTGATGTAAAAGTTTAAACGAAACCTGTGATATGTGCCAATAGGGATGATGACTGGGTATAAAAAATTAAAATCAATTCAGTCCGTCAGTTAGATAATAAAAAAATATTAGACACGTATTTTTTCTTTTATCAAAACAATACAAATTTATTAAGATACAGCGCTTTAAAGTTCAGGAGTAGGGGCTTATGACGCCACGCCGTCGGAAAAATTGTTGCACGTAGTGATGTCACGCGAAATTTCCATTCACTGTAGTTACTCATTTTTTGTCTGCAAGAAAAAATAAAAAATACGTGTCCAATAAAATTCATTAAACTACCAGGCTGACATTAAAAAAAAAATTAGGACACATGCCTATTCAATCAAAAAAATCAAAATCAAAATATTATTATTTCGTGTAGGCCTTTTCAGGCACTTACAAAACGTTAAATGACTCTAGTTGCGCGGATCCAAAATGCAACTCCTATACATAGTAAATATGACATCAAAAATGGAAGAAAATAAAAAATAAGAAATCGTACATTTTACTTCAATTTACATTGTCGACACATTAACAAATGGTCTGATGCCAGGTCTGAAGCATAAAAGAAAAAAAAACATATATAAAAAAGAATGAATAATAATAATTTACATTTGATTTACAGGACGGGCCTGTTGGTCTAGTGGTTAGTGAACCTGACTGCTAAACCGGAGGTCGTGGGTTCGATTCCCACCCAGGACGTATCTTTGTGTGATGAGCACGATCATTTGTTCTGTGTCTGGGTGTAATTTATCTATAATATGTATGTATTTAGAAATATATAAGTATGTTTATCAGTTGTCTGGTTGCCATAGCACAGGCTCTGCCTAGTTTTCTACGGTTTTATCGTGTGTGAGATGTCGCAAGATATTATTATTACATTATATTATTATTTGATAAATATTTCGCTATTGAGAATAGCTTGATATATTTGTGAATATGGTCATCGTTCCGTAGTGCACTCAGTCCGAGTCCCCCTACATTTGCAACCTCGCGAACACCGAGACGAACGCGGCTAATTGTCTCAATCAATTGTTTATTACCAACTTCCGCGCCCTGAGTGCTTCCTCATAATTAAATACAATTGTTGACCTACTGTCACCGGACTATAGGCTGTAATATGCGGCAATAAGAGTGATTTTCCTCTGCGTAGTATGTTAGCCAAGTGAAAACTTGTCACACATTTTGTGATTGATACTTTGAATACTACTTACTTTTACGTATTTCAAATGCAAAACTGTATTTTTTTAATACAAATTCTTAATCGAGTTCGAGACACTTTTAACAAAATCGGTCAAGCAATTTCTAAAATATGGATAAGTAAGTGTTTGAAAAAAACCGGCCAAGTGCGAGTCGGACTCGCTCATGAAGGGTACCGTACCATTTAATGGAGTCCTCTTTAATCTTTAATTTATTTTTCGGGTTCCGTAGCCAAATGGCAAAAAACGGAACCCTTATGGATTCGTTATAGTAAAATGTGTCCCCCCCTGTAACTTCCATATAATGTACATTAACATGCAAACTTTTACCAAAAATAGGTTAGATTTTGTTTAATCGTAAACCACATATTACCGTTCATTCAATCAACTCAAATATAAAAATAAAAAAAAACTTTTATGTTACTTGCTGCTACGGAACCCTTTAAGGGCGAGTCCGATTCACACTTGGCCCTTTTTTTTTATTCACTCTGTGAAAAATTTTACTCTAGCCATTACAGTTCATGAGATACATCCCGCTGACAGACGGACGGACAGCGAAGACTTAGTAATTACTTGTCTAAATTATCACTTGTTAAATAAATCCAGTTATTTATAATTAGTTTTGCAAACAAAAGAGGTTCCTAAATAAATGCGTGATAACATCAAGTGAACTACATTTGAAGCTAACCCTAGGGTTACCACGTTGTCTATTTATTGTGAACTTGCTGCGCCCCGCGGTTTTACCCACGTTGTTAAAAACACCTGTGTTTATGAGTGCCTTTCTTCATAATCGGTCTAGTAGTTTCATTTATTGATGTTCTTTTAATTTGACATGCAAGAAATAGCTAGTGAAGGAGGTACGAGCTGACAAACATACCTACATGCAATTTTAATAAAATCTTTTAATAATAAAACCCAAGAACACTAATATTTGAAATACGAAAGTAACTCTGTTTGTGTCTGTTTTCACGCTTTCAAGCCTAAACCGCTGAATCGATTTGGATAAAACTCGTTATGGGGTTAGCTTGGATCCTAAGAAAGGACATTATAACTATTAAATAGTTTTATTTCAATACTAGCTGTTGCCCGCGGCTGCGCCCGCGTGGGTGTCGGTTATGGCGGCAAAAAGTAGCGTAATGTTTTTCTTAAAATCCACACCAACTTTCATCATAATCGATTCTATGGTTTTACCGTGAAAGCGTTACAGACAGACTGTCAGTCAGACAGAAATACAGACAGAGTTACTGTCTTTATTACATGAGTATGGATGTAACATTTGGGTAAACTTTGATATTCTATTCTTTCTAATATATAAAGCTGTAGTTTGTTTGTTTGTTTGAACGCGCTAATCTCAGGAACTCCGGGTCCGGTTTGAAAAATTCTTTCAGTGTTGGATAGCCCATTTATTGAAGAAGGCTCAAAGTTAAATAACATTACGCTACGACCAAAAGGAGCGAAGCATAAATGAAAATCCGTTGAAACTAAAACACGCGGACAAAGTCGCGGGAGACAGCTTGTAATTCTATAAATATGACACTTAGTTATGTAACGAGAAGTTTCATTAGATTGGTTGGCGCTGGACTCAAGAGTGACTGCAGAACTAATTGACCAATAGCAAGTCAATTTAATCACGGCGAAGCAATCATGTTGGCAAATACAACCAATGGAAAACTTGGGGCCAGCCGCATTGCTTTGGACCAGACGTTTACTATGTAATTTACTACGAGTACATTTCTCAAGGGACAGCGTTAGTTTTAAATTACGATTGCTTGTAGCTAAAAAGAAGAAATGTAAAAAACTAAATAAATCGCGGAATATGATTCAAGTACCTTTAAATGTCCTCTATCGCCGCTTATCTATAGTTTTTAGGACATTTTACATACTAGAAATTAATCTCTACTATATCTATACTAATATTATAAAGCTGAAGAGTTTGTTTGTTTGTTTGAACGCGCTAATCTCAGGAACTACTGGTTAGAATTGAAAAAATATTTTTGTTTTGGATAGTCCGTTTATTCAGAAAGGCTACATAACATCACGCTACGGCCAATAGGAACGGAGCATCGATAAAAAATATTGCAAAAACGGGTAAAGTATTATTTACTTCTCAGGTTACGTTTATTATTATTATTTTTTAAATTTTTATCTATGTAAGAACCATCCTCGTAATTCAAGGAATATTCTAAAAAAAAAATTGCAAAATCGGTTCAGCAGCTCTCGAGATTTGCGCTTGGCAACACATTCAGCGATTCATTTTGATATTATAGATGTATTTTTATTTTAGAAAAAGTAATAGGGTTTTGCGCAAAACACACGTATCCCATAAAAGTAAAACAGGACAGCTAGCAATTTATTAAAACATACAAACCACCTTCGTAAAGGCCACTCAGAACATTCATGAATGACGTAAATGTTAATGCCATGCGGTAATCGCGTATTGGGTGTCTAGTTCTCTGCTAGTGCTGTAAAATATTATTCTGATTCAATGAATATTTGTAATTAAATACAAATAATAGAAGGAAAAACTTAAACCTCATGTAGGACTTGAACCTGCGACCACTGGCTTGACGCGCCAGTCGCTTTACCAACTAAGCTACCGAGGTCACTGCCTGGAAGTTTAAATTTGGCTTCTATATTATTAGTTCTTTTAGAGTTAGAGCGACGTATGCGACATCTAGTGAACCAATCTTGCGTTTGGCCTTCACCGACTCTGATTAACAATGTGTTAATTCAGATGTCCGAGAGATGATGCAGCCCGATACTTATTATTTTAATTATTTGTTACGCATTATCGCATGCGGAGCGAATATTTGTAATTAAATACAAAAAATAGAAGGAAAAACATAAGTGTCAAGCCAGTGGTCGCAGGCTCGAGTCCTGCCTGAGGTTTAAGTTTTTCTTTATATTATTTGTATTTAATTACAAATAGTCGCTCCGCATGCGTCATTGCGTAACAAATAATCCCATCAAAAACATAAATGTAAAATGAGAGCCAAGTTCAAAATTATGATATACTTAAGCCTTGGTTGTTGACTTCAACGACAAAAGAAGTGAGATCTAAATGGGTGCCAAGTTCAATTGTCTGTCCTGAAAGTTATTTATAACAACATAAAATATAATTTCTTATTATAACTTAGGATAATATATTGTAGCCTAAGGTCTGACTTGGCTAGTTCTCATATACGAATTATTATGTTCGATTGCTAGTTTTCGGAATAATAAAAAAAGAACCAACAGGTAACTGGTTTAGAACTTGGAAAGGCTTGACACGTTTATGTGAAATAGTTTTTGAGTTATGAGGGAGTCAAAAGTGGCTCCAAATGGTTCGTGTAATATTACACACGGTGCTGCTTCGCCAGTTCTATTCTTTGAACTTGGCTTGACACGCTCCCGGGTGTCTAGATTAAAATAACAATGAATATTTGTTTTTCTTTGACGCAAAAACCACTCCACACGATTTTGCACACAGGTAATTTATAACCTTGATACTATACTTTTTAATTCCAATAAAACAAAAGAATCGCGAGGAAAATCCACCGATACTAATTATTTTTATGAATTCAGACATAATTTTATTATACGTGCTCACCCTAACGTCGCCTAAACTACACCGACTGAATAATATCTAATCTCTATTAGCACAACTAAGACCGCATGTTACTGTCGATGATAATGCGACAGAATATTATCTGTTACAATTTACCGGCGTCTACTTATAAGTAGCAGTTTAAGTTAAATTGCAAATACCAGGGGCCCTAGACGAGTGGAATGCTGATAGAATCGCTCAAATGTATGGAAGTGACGAGTCCAAGTCACGTGAATTATCGAAACGAATTGTAATTTTTTTCGTTTCTGTCATCGTTAACGCTTTTCGAAATGTCACTTATGTAGGGGGGCAGTTTCAATAGTATGATCACTACGCTCAGAGAATAAGGTATTTGATGACATGTTAAATATAGGATCTATTGATGGCATCCGTATTGAACATGAATTTTAAAAAACCAACTATTTAGTCAGTTAAGAAAATTGACAAAGAAAATTATTTTTTTATCTACTTTAGTCACGTGATAGTAAACCGCTGTGATATCGTATTAGTATCGGCTGTCCGGCGGCAAATGTTTGGTAGTTTAAGAGTGATTTTACACGCAGTAGCTTTTTGCTTTTTGTCTACTGAATAGACAAATAAATTTTTCACGTGATAGTAAACAGCTGTTATTGGCCGAATGGTTGATGATGTCAACGACTTGTAAACAGTTGCGTCTCAACAGTAGTCAAGAACCAAAGTTTTCAAGCAGGTCACGTCACGATGATATAAGGCGCCATATTGTCAGAAAAAGCGTTTTTGCAGGATATTTAAATAATATTTTTTGTTTTTGTTGTTTCTTGCACTACATTTAACGTAAAATATAGGTTTTCTTTAGAGTCTTTAGACATCAGTGATTAACGCAGAACAGTTTTTAAAAACCTTTTAAATACCCTGAGAAAAACTAAATTATAATAACTATTTTTTAAATTATAATTCTACCTGCTATTTGTGTATGTTCAGGTCAAATCTTGCAAGCTAAATTGGAACAACTTTTTGAGATGACTTATTTGTCTTATTAAGTCTTGTTAAGTGTAAGCCGATTAATGATATAGTTGTGAAGCAACCAATAAATATAATTTACCTACCTAATTTCCTGTTGTTGTCAGGAAAAGATCGTATCAAACGAAAATGATTAGTAAAAATCATAAATATATAATTATAAGTACTTATACAGGATGTAACCGAAAAGGTATATCCATCCAAGAGGAATGAAGAGAAGATCTGTTATAGAGTCTGTTTACAAAATTTCAGCTCAAATTAGTTTAATAAATAATTGATATGTTTTTTTCGCATTAATTATTCGATACCAAACCAACAGTCATAGCAAACGTGTCATCGCAGTACGAGGGTCAACATCTTATTACATCACTCACTAAATGTTAAGATACATCGCTTCAACTGCAGGCTAACTACCGAAACTGGTTAGGTTCTGTTCTTGATTTTGATTCGAATTCGATTCGGTTCTCGATTTGATCCTGACTCCCGAACCAAACCGAAACGATAAACCGAGATCCATTTATAATCGCGTCGTTTGCATTTATTTATTCAATCTTCCTTACAACTATCATTTCAGGTTTGTATTCATAACCTAATGCAGTTCAGGTTTTAATTTTTGGGGTCAAATAATTAATCCAAAAAATTGTATAGCCATTAATTTATCAACTCATTTTGAGCTGAAATTTTGGAAATTGACACTTACTAATCCAGATGTGTTTTTATGCGAAAATATCGACGTTTCCGATATTATTCGTTTAATATTAGGTTTTGAGATAGTTTTAATTAAACGGTGCGCTCTGTTTTGACACTAATTTTACGATTTTACATGTTCATTCTAGTGCCAACAGTTCGTACTAGATAAAAACAAAAAATAAATAAAAATGTTTATTTCATCACTTTTTGGTTTTACATAATATAATTTGGAACATCCTTTTAAGCAAGGATTTGCTTAGAGATATGCGCGCTCTATTGTTTTCTTATTTATTTTTCTAAGGGTCAGCTCCATAACATTGAATAACGGTGTCGGAGCGCCTGCATCCGGATGCGCTACCTGTATCGTACACTATCTCGCCTTACAGATTATTAATTATTTATTTATTTACATTCTGTCGTGTATTGCGACAAATAAACAATCGACGTTTATATTTTCTATCACGACATTCATACCTCTGTGTAGAGCAGGGTAGTGTATGTATTTTTTTTAATAATCATGGATTTTGTTCGAAATGTAATAATTTTCCCGTTGAGACACTCCGAACTGCCAATTAATTATTTATGTAAAACTAGACTTAGGCACTAGACATTAGGTATTCTATACAAATCAAATAAAACTTCAACTGCATAAATATTTAGGAAAAAGTAATGTGACATCAAAAAAGTATTATTTGCTTTTTTCTGTCTTTATGTTTGTACGAGCTTCATGCATAAATTGCTGCCCAAAATTGAATGTGGTTTTTAAGTTGTATGGCTCGAGGTCCTACTTAAAATGTAGTGCTTGTTTCATCTTAAAATACCGTGTAAAAGAATCAAGATATTTGAACAAATAACAATGAAACATATACGACGTTGCAAGCTAACTGTAGTAACTTTTTTCGGAGTCAGATAAAAATCAATACGTGCTCCTAATTCGGTAGATTTCACCCAATCTGTATAAAATAAACTCCCATACATTGCGAGATAAATACAAGCTAGTAATTAAAATAATAATATTAAATTAAGTTCGCAATAAAATGCTTGCTTATTTTATGTTGTTGAGATTCTTTCTTAGTTATCCGATCAAAGAATTTCAAATGTTTAATATTTTTTCGATGACACTGCTATAACTAAAATATCTTAAACATTTTTCGTGCTTCAAGTAACTAGCTACTGCATAGCAGAGATCGTGTCGCGTTGCAAAATATTTAATCTCGATAAATATTTATAGGAGGTGCAAAAAGTTAAAGAATATTTTTAACTAAGAATTTAATGACTGGCCAGTGGGTCTAGTGGTTAGTGACCCCGACTGCTAAACCGGAGGTCGTGGGTTTCCACCTAGGACAAATATTTGTGCGCTGAGCATAATCATTTGTCCTGTGTCTGTGTGTAATTTATCTATAGTTATGCATGTATTTAGACGTATATAAGTATGTTTATTTGTTGTCTGTTTGCCATAATACAGGCTCTGCCTAGTTTGGGATCAGATGGCCATGATTAAGTGGTTTCAAGATATTATTATTTTGTATATTATTATAATTCTCATTTTTGGGTTTCTAATGACATAAAAGAATGGTTTCCCTTTGAAATGCAAATAAAAAATAATAATCAGTAAATTTTTATAAAACAATCAAATAAAAATTCTTAGGTACTGCTGATCTCCGAAACAATAGTAAGTACGTTTATATTACTCCGATTTCCGCAAGAAAACTTTATTTTATATTTATGAGAATTATTTGCCTCAATACTAAATTTAATCGAGGTAACGGAACCAACGCGTGTTCTCTTTCGACAATCAACGCCATCTAGGCAGGCAATAAGCAAACATTTCAAAACACCAAACTATTTTATATTTTTTGCTTTATGAAAACCATGAAAGATGTGTGTTTCATGTACGTTGATAATATTTATAAATCTCTTTATCATGTTTATCGTCGAAATTATTTTGGGATGTAAGTGTTTTTAGGTGTTAGCGGCGCCTCTAGCGGCAAATGGCCGCTTTAATGCTTTGTACCGGCGGCGCCGCACTAGAAATATAAATATATTATCTAGGTACCTGATGTGATGCTTCCAAAGACAATAGGCATGTTTCCTATTTTTTTTTAATGTCCGTCTTGTAGATAAATGAATTTTATTGGACACGAATTTTTTTTCCTGCAAACAAAAAATGATCAAAATACAGAGAACGGGAATTACGCGTGACGTCACTCCTCGCTACGATTTTTAGCGAGGCGTGGCGTCATAAGCCCCCACTCCGAAACTTTAAAGCGGTGTATCTTTGTATTTTTTTATTGTTTTGATAAAAGAAAAAATACGTGTCTAATATTTTTTTATTACCTAACTGACGGACTAAATAGATTTTAACTTTTCATACCCAGGAAACATCCCTATTGTTTTAAGTATGTTGGTGTTAGGGACGTTTTTTTTCATTGTCCTTTGGTACGCATAATATGAAGTGGGTGACCCAAAGACGGACGTATAACGAAAATAAATGAATTTTAAACATGGAATATGGATACTACATGGGCTAATTAGAACATATAAAAAATTATTTGCTAACTGTATTGTGTGTTGTAACGTGTGGTTTGCCAGGGGATGGTAATGGGATAGGTGTGTAGTAAGTAAAACAAAACAACAAACCTTGTAACCTTGATTGTACAGAAATAATTAATGTATATTAAAGACTAGCTGTCCCCCGCGACTTTGTTCGCGTGTTTTAGTTTCAACGGTTTTTCATTTTTGCAACATTTTTCATTTATGCTCCGCTCCTATTGGTCGTAGCGTGATGTTATATAGCCTATAGCCTTCTTCAATAAACGGAATATCCAATACAAAAAGAATTTTTCAATTCGAACCAGTAGTTCCTGAGATTAGCGCGTTCAAACAAACAAACAAACAAACTCTTCAGCTTTATAATATTAATAATATTATTAGTATTAGTATATTAGTATTAGTATCGATAAGCCTTAGAAATAAACGCACAAAACCAGAAAATGCTAGTGAAAACGCTAGCTCAGCGCGTGGGTTGCTGAGGTTCTCAGAATATACATATAATTATACTGTTTTTGCCTATCTTGATAAAGAGACCGCACCACAGAAATAAGTTCTTTCGCCGGAAAGTAATATATATAGGATGCACGGGTACCTGTTGTTTAGCACTAGGGCACGGCAACCAACCAGCAGAAGTACGGAAATTACCGGAAATCTGCTTGAAATCTACTAACCAGATATATCTAAATATTTACCGATTTTTATCGGTATCGGTATCGGTAACTGTATAGGAATCGGAATCGGAATCGGAATCACAATCCCACAATCCCTTGACACCAGTCAAGACACCCAACCCAAACAAATCAGTGGGACATGCCACGATGTAATCAAAAAACGAGGTTGAATGACCTCTTCAAAAAATCCGAGCAAGACAAGAACTGTCACCAAAATATGAGCCACTTTAGAGCTCGAGGACCAAAAAATATTAACTTAAAGAATTGCTCTAAAACTTTTCACATGTCTCTCCGAGCACCAGAATCCCGGAAAATGACAATGACCTTTTCTACCCGATCAGTGTTCCCACACCTTTTGCCAAATCACGAACTTGTCAAATTGACAGACCAAAAAAATATACTATTTATAAGTTTAATTTAATTTAATTTTATTAAGGTTAATATTTATATGATATAGTATAATTTATTAATTTTAGATAGATGTTTAGTGATAAGATTTTTTGTTGTTTGTGTTACCTTACGAGGCTAACTTGGCGCAACAGCGCAAAAAAGCCTCATCAAATAAATGATTAAAAAAAAAAAAAGCTTTATTAGCATATATTTAGCAAATTACCAAATAAAGTTAAATACTGAACCCACGAAACATATAATAGCGACATCTAGCGACAATTTGTCGAGCAATCATCGATCCGTATTCCTGACGACCTTGTAACTCTTTGAATTGTCAAATAGATGACGCTGACCGTCTTTCTGTATCAATTAAAACGTACTATAATCAAAAACCCTGTTACAGTGTTCAAGTGACGGCTCGTAAGAATCTAAAAAAAAATATTTTTTGTTATTTTGTTCATGTCATAAACCATTCCTATATAGGTACCTTAAATATATAAGTAAATAAAAGTAAAAGCCCAACAGACCACACATCTCGCCATCATGCCACATCTAATAAAAATCAATTCATGAATCCATGTTCTTCTCGGCTACGATTGAGTCGTTACCGTTTATGTTTTGTAGGTACTCCGTATCTTTATGCGCTCTTAATATAAATCTTGGTTTTGTAAACATTGTTTCCAATTATGTATGCAATTCTTTATCTATACATACAATACAAATAAATAAAAATATTGAAGTGTCTGTTTGCAATTTTAAAATAACCGCTTTTTACTGCATGCATATGTAAATAATTGTCTGTCTTTTTGATCCGACAAATGTCTGGAACGGCTGAACCGATTTTGACGGGACTTTCACTGGCAGAAAGCGAATTTAATAGGAGTAACTTAGGCTATATCTATTTTAGAAAAATTCAAAAATTATTATAAAAATGTAATGTTGCTTTTTTGTTAAATTAACACGAGGACGAAGTCGCGGGCACAGCTAGTGAGAAATAAAGTTGTTGTTAACCGTAAGTAAACTATGCTCAAAATGTGAAATGTCCAAATAAATTGATAAAAAAAATATGTAATAAAGGAGATCATTCAGAATTCATACAAAGTTATGCCCAAAATAGAAAGTTTTTACATGTTCGGGACATCATTTTAAGCATTTGGTACTATGGCACCAACACTATGGCACCATTATTTTAGCGGCTATATAAGTTCAAAAATCAGATTTCTCGTACCTACATTTGAAAAGGTTATTAATTTGTTCAGGAAATCATTTTAGGCATTCGGTACCATGGCACCAAAATATGCACAATTCAAAAGCACGAGTAATCAGATTTTTGAACTTTCATAGCCGCTAAAATAATGGTGCTATCGTATTGGTGCCATAGTACCAAATGCTTTAAATAATGTTCCAAACAGATTGAAAACCTTTTTTTTTTGTACTGGTTGGCTTAACGTCAAATGTACGAGAAATCTGATTTTAAAACTTATATAGCCGCTACAATAATGGTTCCATATTTTGGTGCCGTGGTACCAAATGCTTAAAATGATGTCCCGAACATATTAAAATCATTTTTTTTTAGTAGCTGCAATTTTGATTTTGGGCCCAATATGAATGGTCTCCTTTAATTGTTAATAGTTAGTAGGCTTTGTAGAGAACTTAAGACTAGGATTCGCACAGAACGCTTTACGCTACAAATATAAGACGAAACGCTCCGGTTATTCTAGAAGTCAACAATCTAACTCTTAAGAATTTTGTTTGTTTTGTGCACTAAACACGCATAAGGCTCAGCGCACAATGAGACGCAAAATGGTTGAGTATGTTTCTTGCTGCTAATTTTGATCGTAAAAAATCATCGTGTGAATTTGGCGGCCGTAGCAGACGCCCGAACATTCGCGCTACTGCTCGAATAGTCTCGCGAATGCTCGCGTGGACTATTGTTGTTTAAAGAAGATTCACTATGAGATATTTTTGCAAGCTATGTGGCCTCGTATGTGGACATAGACATACAAATAATACTCAATAGGCTTTTCGTTATTCCTTACGTTTGATTGCCAGCAGCTGCCCACGTACAGCAAACGTGAACGTTATAAAGTTGTTTAAAAACTTTATTAACCTACAAGAAAAATATATTTTATAATAAGTTATTTTAAATTTTGGATTTTTTTTTAACCTTTTATATAATGGTCACCCTACATTAAGGATATGGCCAAACGTAGATTGAATTTTCATCAAACGTTGACATTTAAACGATATGGTCAATTTTAGCTGGCCATATCATGAAACGGCTGTATTTCAATTCTACGATTCGGCTACTGATTCGGATTTGATTTGATTTGATTTGCTTTGACATTTATGATTTTTATACTGATATAGTTATTTACATGTATAAAGCGTGCATGTATGCTATAAGCCTACATGTATAAAGAGGATTAGAATATAACGACAATTTTTAATAATAATACCGCAGTGCAATATTCTGCAATGTAATGTTTTTCATGCACGTATTGAAACTATATAAGTACGACTTTCCTGGTCGAGTGGCGTACACACCACCGTGGTGTCGCTAGCTCTGAGGACTTTTCGACATTGTCTCGGGTTTCGGTGTTTGTGGTACCTTTGTTGTCTCTGAATTCCATAACACAAGTGCTTTAACTACTTACTTCGGGTTCAGAGCAATGTATGTGATATTGTTCACATTTATTATTTATTTATATAAAACTCGGCCTTGAATTCTCTCGTACTTAATCTTTACGTTACAATAATGTATGCGCAACAGAAGTCATGATTTGTAAGCAGAAAATTAAACTGACGGCTTTTAAACAGCACTGAAATCGCATCAAAATCGTTTCGTTCGTTTGAGACTCACTATCCCACATACATACACACAGATTCAATTAAAACTTATGAGTAAACTTTCGTTTTGAAATAAAGGTGGTTTAAATTTTTACTACTTTTTTTCTGTAATGTCTGAACCCGTTATCAAAATGAGCTGCAATATATCTTTACTAGTCACAGTTCGGGCGGCTCGCTCTCTGAAAGTCCCTTTTTTTCGAATAGATTTACGCAATTAGCCTGAGCGCAGGCTTTGACTGCTACACCGGAATTTTGACGAGAACCTTAACGGCCTCCAGCCAGAGCAATAGAAAAACTAACAGCGTCAGCAACGTTGACTAAGGGCACCCGCTGTGGGATTCGGACCTCGACTTTGTGCGTTGCTAACAATCTTAATAAGGCAAAAACAGCAGGGGAGCACTCCCCAGCTGTTTTTGGATCTAAGTTACTTGAGGACTTATTTTTATTGCTAGTTAGGCCGGCTCAAGCCAGCTTGATCTAGGGACAGGGCTCTGAAAGAACCTTTCAAGAATCTATGTACACTTGCCTACATTGCTACAAATACCATTTCACTGTACACTAATCCTTATGCGTGTTTGTAAAAACAAACCTACAAATCTAAACATAATTATGTAATTAATGACTATTAAAATTTCCTGTTTATTGTCAACATCCGACCGAAACTAGGTGTTTCCACGAAATACGCCCGAACTATATAAATCAACGTTTGTACGCTAAACGAGAATCACGCAACATTGATAACAATTATAAAGCTATTTTTAATTACTTCTGCAACAAATCGGAATAAGTAAAAGTAAAAATTTATTTGAACATTACATATTAAAGAAAAATATAATATTATTAATAGTGTAATAAATTGTTTCGTAGCTTTGGATTTGTGTAAGACAGGTACGTAGAGTTTTGTGTAAAATGACCAAGTAACTTGTTAATTTCATCGGTGATACAGATATTTTTTCTGCATTATACAATAATCATAATGAATATGATAAAACCAGACAAGTACGAGTCAGAGTCCGAGGGTTCTGTACAACTAATGCTTGATGATCATCACTGTTAATTCTCTAAAACCAAACGGTTGAGAAACAAATTCTCTTATACATCGATGTATAACACTATCAAATTCCCAACTGTTTATAAGTTTCTAATCTCAAGAACGAATCGTTTATGTTACTGCAAATGAACACCTAGCATAATTTGTACAATAACTCTCGTGAGGAGTATTCATAATTATTTAAAACAAACCGGTTTACTCACGCGTATTCTCGGGATCGCCACAGTTCGACTCGCGACACCACCGCAGCCGCGTCAGCTCATGATTAGGGACTCCTATTGAGTCGTAGTCGGGCGATCCCGAGAATATGCGTGAGTAAACTGTTTTGTTTTAAAAAACCTAGCATCATGCCAAATTTCGTGATTCTGGGTCGTCGGAAAACAGTCAAAAAAAGTCGGTTACTTAAAATTGTACGAGAAAAGCCTAAATGGCTGTGATTTAATTGTGTTGACATAAAAGCTAGAATTGTTGTGTCATCAGACTGTACCTAACTATGCGCTCGTGCTGATCAAACGAATCGAAAGCACTTTTTCGACGCGTACAAAGAGTTTTATCTTCATTAATTTTCTCAATTGATTGCTAACAAACGAGATTTGAGTTTTCCTATTCTTTTTTTTCTTTGCGTGTTCGAGTCAGCGCGTTTTCTGCTTCTTGGTACATAAATTCAATCGCCAACGAATTTGGCCTCCCCACTTAATGGTGAATCTCATCGGTGTTGAATACTTACGTTAGTTCTGTTTATGCGTAATCTGTTTCACTCAAGAGATGATCCTTCATTTCTCCATATTTTTTTTGTACTTCATTTATATCATCCGCATCTAAAAGGTTCCAAGGTTATTAGTTAGTTCATGGTGATAATAAACATCAAGGGGCTTAGTACGCTACCTTGATGAACACCTACTTCTACGAGATCATGAGCTTGAACTGCGTGTCGCGCGACGAATTCCAGAAAAATATTTTGTGGAATTCATTTATATTGATAATTGTCATTGAAATGCACCTAATTTTAACAGAAGCAGGCGGTGACGAAAAAAACTCAACGTTTGCATTATTTAATACTTACTCAGAATAATGCAAATGCCAACACTAACGAGAGCAGGTACGTGTAAATATGTAGACCTACAGTTAAACGTCGACGGACAAAGTAGCTATTTATGTCAATGATCAGTTCCGTTAAATATGACAAAGGTTCAAGAACAAGATTAAGGAGGTCGAAGTCAAAAATTCGATTCGAGCACTGAGCGTCATCTGCCCCTTTACTCCCGACTGCATCGAGTTCTGTTTCAATCGAATTGAAATCATTTGAAGATATTCACAAAATCTCATAATAGTATTGCCTTTTTCAGCGGAAGCTGCTTTGGTCTTTATCCTTCTCTACTCAAGTACACAAGGACAGGTAAAAACGATGTTGGGGAAAACTATACCTTGGAAAGATCCCGAGCCCGTTAATCCGGGGTTCCCAAAGAAGACCATGTTTTGGGATAGACTTGTAAACATCATATTGACTGACGCAAATGCAGAATCCGGCTGTAGACCCATTACTTGTGGGGCTATACTCGACAAAAATCGTGTACTAACTTCCTTTTCCCCCTTTAGAGAGCTATCGAAAAATCTTTCTGTGGTTAATGATATTATAATTCAAGTATGTACGGGACGTAATAATCCTTACGGAGATGATGGACCAACTATTTTTACTTGGAATTACCATGAGCTTTGGTCGGGGCGTCAAATACTGTTACCTGACGATCCTGAGAAGTTCTCCACCCTTCACGACCTAATGGTGCTGAGAGTTAAACCTAATTTTAATTCAAAATTCAATTTCTCCATACTAACTGAACAACAATACGGTATGAATTATGCTAGTGGAAAAATGAACGTACACTATTACGTGTTCGTTATGCCTATCGCTAAACCTGGTGATGTTCTGCAATATCCTTTACGATATGCTCAACCAAACCTGGACAAAAAAAAAGAACTAGAATTTTATGAGTTTACAAGCAATGATAATTTCATTGTGGCGTGTGATCAGTATATCCTTAGAATTTGGAGAAATTATATATGCGCTAGGAACATCAGAAACCTAAAAGGGCTCACGTCCGGTGCTGTATTAGTGTCAAAAGAGACAATATTTGGAATCGGAAGCTTTTTGTATCAAAAGGGATCAGATGATATTTTAGTGTTCACTGATGTTCGGCCTTACCACACTCACATTATGAACGCTATGACAGACAGTGAAACAAATTAGGACTAGACGATTAACGTTTTTATATCACCTGGGTATAGTGTAGCTTCCCAACAGTGAAAGGATTTTTATAATAGGTTCAGTAGTTTCGGAGCCTAGTCAATACAAACAAACAAACAATCAAATCTTTTTTCTTTATAATATTAGTAGACTATTTTTAATGTCGCATGGTTTCATTAATAAAAATTGATGTTTTTTTTATATCTATTGAAATTGGACGAAAATTTTAACGGCAGTTTATTTTCCTACTTTCTTTACGTTTTTTACTTTTTTTTTTATACCAATTAGATTATTTTTGTACCAATTAGACTAAGAAGACTATAATGTTGATGGTATTTGGACTTGATTACTTCTAATCTAAAAAATCAACATTTATTAGCAAAGCTATAGTATCACAATCAATGTTATTACAAAAACGAGAAATGTTTTTTTTTTTCGTTATCTCCCTGTTTCATAAATGAAAATAATAACAATTATGAAACTAGAAGTATTAATGAGTATCTAATCAAAAAGATTAAAACATTTCTATTGCACTAATAATAATAATAATTTATTTATTATAATTTTTTAAAACAAAACGGTTTACTCACGTATATTCTCGGGATCGCCCGACTAGTTTCAGACTCAATAGGAGTTCCTAATCATGAGCTGACGCGGCGGCTAGTCGGGCGATCCCGAGAATATACGTGAGTAAACCGTTTTGTTTTAAATAATTATGAATACTCCTCACGATAGTTATTATACAAATTTATTTATTGCTAAAATGCAGGTTACGTGCCCTTAAGCAAATCTTTAATATTATCAGGAATAGCATTGTATATACGTCCACACATAACATTACAATTTTTTAAGTACATTGTTGTTCTAGTATATATATACTATCTAGTATTATTTATACTATTGTCTAGGACTTCATAATCTTTTGTTACTTTAGCCCAACGTATAAGTATTTTCCATTTATTTAGTGTATTAATTGGTATAAACCAACAAAAAGTGTGTTAGAAAGGGCTGCTGAGCAAAAACACAGGAGTTCTTTTAATCACACTGTGGACAGAACGCCTGTGGCAAAAAATACTACAATACAACGCGATTCCTTAAAAGTTGAATGCAGGACAAAAATACTCCAAAAAAATACTATAAGCAGGCCTTGCACGTGTAGATATAAATGTTACACACATGTAGATTCTGAAATAAGGATCACCGTATTTCAGAATCAACATCGTCACGTGAAGAACAATGGTTGCTTGGTATCAGGGTAATCCGTTCGTACACGATGTGACGCAAGTCTCCGATACCCGATGATTTCAGTATCCAAGCAACTTCAAGTCATACAAATCATATAGGTAATCGTACTAAATTGATTAAGACTGAAGTGGTCGGGTATCGGAGACTTGCCTTGCCTCTTGTATGAACGGGCTATATCGCAACATGCAACTGTTGTTCCTCACGATCACCTTATTTGAGAATCAATATAGTGTAACATTTATATCTACACGTGCAAGGCCTGCCTATAGTTTTTGCTGGAGTATTATTTTCCTGTATTCGATAAGCTTCTGCCTATCTCTTAACTTCTGCCAATCATCATAATTTTGGGCACGTGTTTTATCACTACTTCGAATAAGAGGCGCCGGAGACGACTAGCATGAAGACACGGCATAGTTAATGATGACCTGTTGCTATAGTCTGCACCATGGGAAGGACATGAGTGAGACAAAAAAATCGTAACATGCTTCACCATGGGTATAGTATGGTAATGGCATAGGTTTTTGTCCGTTGTGGCCAACAACTGGGGTAATCGGTTGAGGGAAAGGTGACAGATTGTGAAAGATCTGACATCAATTTAGAGGTATTTAAAGCAGTTAAACCTGAGGACAAGAACACCATGCTGATTTTCTGCCGGGAGGAAATATGGTGAGGATGCATTTTGATTCACGGCCA
Source organism: Diachrysia chrysitis (assembly GCA_932294365.1). Taxonomy (NCBI): domain Eukaryota; kingdom Metazoa; phylum Arthropoda; class Insecta; order Lepidoptera; family Noctuidae; genus Diachrysia; species Diachrysia chrysitis. The sequence goes on from OW028641.1 coordinate 461,816, forward strand.
GAATAAGATCTTCTCTAAAAACAAAATAAGGTAATGGTAGGTAAATGAGGGTTCATATTTTTATCTATTGATTTTATGATTTACACTTGTTTCGTATGTTGCTCATAAATGTCGTCCATCTCGCTCCTGAGGGTTACGGCAAATGGCTGTCTAAAAAAATGACAGTATATGTAATAAAAATATAAATTAATAATATCACAGGTCAACGTTGACTAATAAAACCCGTACAAAAGCGGTTCTCAAAAAAATATTCGCAAGTATATAAAACAATAAAGTTTACTTCTTATATAACTTCAACAGAATAATATGTATTATCAGATATAATTATTATTTTTATGTAAATTAAATTTAAAATCGATTCATAATTTTCCGTAGAAAACCGACGGATAGTCAGAACAGACGCTATAATTATTACTTTGCAAATTTTATATCTAATATCTAATATATAAAATTCTCGTGTCACAGTTTTCGTTGCCATACTCCTCCGAAACGGCTTGACCGATTTTGATGAAATTTTTTGTGCTTATCCGGTATCTATGAGAATCGGCCAACATCTATTTTTCATCCCCCTAGGTGACTTCCACGCGGGCGGAGCTGCAGGCAACAGCTAGTAAATACTAAAATTAAATGATACCAAATTATAATACATAATCAATTTACTTACCTGGAGTCTTTGGAATGCAGTCTTCCTCAACGTTGCACATTTCAACAGAGATAAAATTTAATAATGTAATTGTTTAAGAAAAACCTAATCCGGGGCTATGCGTGGGCGAATCCGACGAATAGTGGCGCTTGTGCAGAAACGTTGGGAGCGGGAGAGGGTGACGGGAGATCCCCGCGCGTCGTACAATGACGAGTATTCACAAGCCTCATTTTACTATGAGCGCCTATCAAATCCGACAGTTTACCGACTAATTAATTTGAAATTCAAAAAAGATTTAATTTTCTTTTTTTCAATGTAGTTACAATATTTACACTATGTAGTTTAAGAAAGTCAATTTAGAATTTTTTGCAAAACCGACATTATTCTACGATCATGACGAATTGTAATATAAATAAAGAATCTACAAAAACAAACTTCGACTACGTTTTCGACGTGTATCTCATACAGGTAGAATTTAAAACGGAAAACTATTTTATTAGAGAACAATATCAACTGGTATCCTGGGGTTATATTATTTGGAGTAAGAAGATTGTTTGTCGATCTCCCGAATGTACGGCATTTGAGTAAATTAGTACACCTATACCTTACATAAACATAAAAATATATATAAAATAACATAAAAAAAAAAAGTAAAAAAAAACCTACTTCAAAGTGGATGACATATTATCATTTCAAATTACAAGAGAATTAATAAAAAACTTGTAAATAGGTAATATGAAAAAAAAGCCAATAAATATATTGACAAGCCAAATATTTGTATAATAACTTTCGTGAGGAGTATTCATAATTATTTAAAACAAATCTGTTTACTCACGTATATTCTCGGGATCGCCCGACCAGTTTCAGACTCAATAGGTGTCCCTAATCATGAGCTGACGCGGCGGCGGTGTTGTCGCGAGTCGAACTCGAGCGGGCGATCCCAAGAAAATACGTGAGTAAACTCACATACGCACCACACATATAATCACACACATACAAAACATTTTTATATTATTTTATTAATAAATAGTTTTATTAAAGTATTTAGTATAGATATAAAAATTATAATTTTAATAATAAGCTGCATATCTCTCCAACTTCTTTAAGCCCTACCGGGTCCATAATGATTCTAGCTCATAAATGTACTACCTGTATTTGACTTATGGAATGCTAATAAAGAATTGAGTATTGAGTATTGCGTTTTGTATAAAAAAAAACAAATATTACCCTTACAAAATATTTACAAATCGATCAAGGCGTCTTCGGCGGATGTACATACTTAAATAAAATATTTGTTTTTATTTTTCATTCGGTTAATAAGCTGTAGTCTTTGTGTTTATATGTATACTTTAAGTATGTTAAAGCAATATCACTCATTAATTGAACAGTATATGTTATATGTTTAAAAGTAAATAATTATGTAGTTTATCTTAACGTTTGTAATGGTACACCTCTATTAGTTTACGCCATCTTTCAGTTTCCTGCCTTTCCTGTCCATTCAAACGTTGTATGAAAGATATCGCTATTAGCGATAAGACCGCCATTGTACCCTTATTAACTTTATCTCATACTAGCTTTTGCTCGTGACTTCGTCCGCGAACATGGTTCTAATATTTATTAAAAATTGTTTTTTCGTTACTTATTTTGTTAGAACATACGAAACAAAAAAAAAATGAAATGCCACCCGCCTTCTCGGGTAAGGGGTGCTATTTCCAAAATCTTTATACAATCTTCCAACCCCTATTTACTCTTTTAGATGGTAGATATAATGAAAAAGGTTAAATACGCGTTTGTTTATTTTTAACTAGAAGCATATTATATATATAAAATTTCATGTAAGTTTATAACTTTCGGACTTCCCATATAAACTTCCAACCCTTATTTAACCCTTTTAGAGGGTAAAAAAATCTCTGATATCTTTTATCGCTTCTGGTAAATATTCTAAATACAAAAATAAAAACAGCTAAATTTTTAAACTGATTTTGATGAAAAATTGTAAGTGGTGAGCTTGGGTATTAAGATAGGACATAAAGTAGTGATAACCGACACCCCGGAACACAGCGCCGCGCACACTCTGCAGGCCTGCCCAGCGTGGGAAAAGGAGGATTTGGTCGCCGAATTCGGAGGACAGGGGCTCTCACTCCCGACTGTGATCACGACCATGGTCCGGAGTGAGAGCGCTTGGCAGGCGATGGTCGCTTTCTGCGAACATGTGATGGCAGCCAAGGAGCCAAGGAGGCTGCCGAACGAGAAAGGGAGGTGAACGCCTTGCTCCCCTCGCGCCGCAGGCGCATAGGGCGCCGTAATAGGGCGCTAAACGACCTCCGACCACCGTGAGGTCGGGCCTGCGGGTGACGGGGAGGGCAACCCGTCACCCGATCAGCTGACAGGCCACGGAGGATACGCACGCGAAGACCCTCGTGTGCGTCTTCGGAAGATGCGAGGGGTGGGCACTTTACACTCACCCCTTTAGTAGGGGTCCGTCAAGGACTGAGGCCTGCCGGAGCTGTGCAGAGAGAGCATATGCGATCCCGCGGCTCTGGCTAAGGCAAGGGTGGGACCGGGGTGTTTTTAGTCCGTGCGAGTCCGACATATCCCCACGCCGTGCCCTCGGCGTGGGTCGAAGTCACCTTCTCAACCGGTAAGCAAAAAAAAAAAATTGTCATCCGACACCCTCCGAAGGCCAAGCCATGGGCAAATGCGATATATAATAATAATACGCCACTCGGGACACAATCTGGTATAATGTTATATTTCAATACGCTTTCGCCAGCACTATTCAATAAATGTTTAAGGAAACAAGCACTGAAGCATTCGAACAAAAAGTACCAATGCATTTTCTAATTCACTTTGTGAAAATATGCATAGAAATCTGAGACTGTATTGAGTCGGGAGGGGAGACTAGAACACCTGGAGGAGGTGGGACAGGTGCCAATTTTTAGGGTTCCTTAACTGACAAACCAACGGGTACACAATTTGTTCTTTTGAATTCTTGTCAAATTTCAGGAGGCTATTATGAAAGACATAATTAATCAAATAACATTACGATATCTGCTCAATAATTAATACACACTTGTTTTTTTAGTTATTGCAGTTTGACAGTATTTCAGAATACACCCCTTTTAAAGAAATCGCCCCGTTGCGTATGCGGTAGGCAGTGTCTTTATGTGTGTGTGTAACAGAGCAGTTACAGTGCGGTATCACACGGGCCGCATTTGAAAAGCTTGTCCCACACATGCCGATTTCTGAACATTAGAAAAAATAAAAATAAACCTACTTATTTTATTATTGATTCGTGTCGAGAATAATTAGCATAGTTACGTACTTGAATTTGACTGAGAATGCAAAACGACTCGTTGTAGTTCAAATTATTACATAATTTGTAATTCTATAACCGCTCTTAATTAAAATATATTTCTTGTTTTTCGGGTTCAGGAACTGAAAAGTAAACAAGCCCTTAATGGGTCAGTTGTACCGTCCATCTGTCTGTCTAGATCTTTTTTCTCAAGAACGCGTAATGGTATCTTGATGAAATTAACACTCAATAACGAGGTATGGGGTCTCTTGAAACTGTATTACGTGTAAGCCATATAGAATCCCAAATAATCGAACAATCAAAATCAAATAATCAAAAAAAATTAGATTTTTTTGACTCAAAATAGCCGTGTTATGTCCTACACTGGCTACAACATAAGAAAAAGCCGAAAAAGCCGAAAGAGCCTGTATTATGGTAACCAGATAACTGATAAACATACTTATCTATACTAATATTATAAAGAAGTAAAGTTTGTGTGTTTGTATATTTGTTAAATTGTAAGGGGTAATCTCGGGATCTACTGAACCGATTTTAAAAATTCTTTCACCTATAGAAAGCCACGTAATTGCTGAGTGTCATAGGTTATAAAACTAAAAAAAAAAGGATTATTAACATTATGCCCAACGAAGTGGGCACGGGTCAGCTAGTATATTGATAAATACATACATAATATTATAGATAAATTACACCCAGACACAGAACAAATGATCATGCTCATCACACAAAGATTTGTCCTGGGTGGGAATCGAACCCACGACCTCCAGTTCAGCAGTCAAGATCACTAACCACTAGACCAACAGGCCAGTCCTGTAAATCAAATGTAAATTATTATTATTCATTCTTTTTTCAAATGTAACACCGAGGTCCTTTATCGCGTGCAATTCAATAATCTTAGCCTTGTTAATAAAATAATCCTGTTCTATTAAATTATGTTTTCTCGCAAACTTAACAGTATAACATTTGCTTGAATTTAGATTCATTGAATTGCACTCACACCATTTAACAAGGTTATCAAGATCTCTTTGTAAGGAAAGAGCATTTTCTTGAGTCTTTACAATTTTAACAAGCTTAAGATTATCCGCATACATAAAAACTTTAGAGTTTTGAAAACAAACCGGGATATCGTTAATGAAGAAATTGAACAAAACCGGGCCAAGATGGGATCCTTGCGGGACACCAGAGGAGATGTGTCGCAGGTCTGATTGGAAACCATTGATTACTACGTAAAAAGATCTATCCGCAAGATACGAACTCAATGAGCAATGACCCAGTGATGCCGTATGCCTGCAACTTACTTTGTAGTATTCTATGTGAGACTTTATCGAAAGCTTTACTAAAATCCGTGTAGATGACATTAGCTTGGTATCCCGAATCAATTGCTTCTGACAACATCTCGGTGAACAGGAGAAGATTTGTGTTTGTAGATCTATACTTTACGAAGCCATGCTGCTCGTCACTTAAATACAGCCGTAAATGATTTTGAATAAACGGACAGATAAGAGATTCAAAAATTTTAGCTACGGATGATAAAATGGATATTGGTCTATAGTTAGAAAATCAATCATCATTGTTAGATTTGTGTATGGGAACAACTTTTGCCACCTTCCACCTCAAAGGAAAGATTCCAGTAGATAGGGATTTATTATAAATATGTAATAGAGAACCGACCAACTCACCCGCACACTCATAGATAAAAATTGGAGGTATTCCGTCTGGCCCTGCCCCCTTATTATAATCCCGATTTTTTTACTTCTTATGCATCATCTCAGTACTAATCACTATATCCGATCAACATAAACTAAAATTTTCAAGAGTTTTTAAGAACGAAATATTTTTAGTATCGCAAGGCTCTATTATAGGATTATATACTGAAGAAAAGTAAGATGCAAAGTACATATTGTTGAGTAAAATATTGTTGTGGCCTCAGATGATGAATCAATGCCATTTGTCATTCTAATAGGATAGCAGCTAGACCCACATCTTTTAGTTTTCGTGTTAACTCTAAAATATCTTTGGGTTATTATGAAGATTTTCTTCCAATTGCTTTGTGTAATTGTTGTAACAGATAGTCGCAAGATTGTCGCAGCGTTTGGTAATTAGTTTTAAATCGATTTTATCTAAGAGGTTATTGTAAATTTTTAATCGTTTTCTAATCTTATTTTTCTGCTTTAGTAAATTAATTAAAGTCCGGTTGAAGCATGGATAATTTTTTTTTTTGGCTCTGCTGTTTGTAATAAATTGTTATATGCCAAAATCAAATCAAATCAAAATCTCATTTATTCCAACTAGGCTACAAAGTAGCACTTTAAGAACGTCAATACAATGGACAGCACCCTGATTCGCCCACCCTTCACCGCTTCCTAAGTGCTCTGGCTGTGGAGAAGAAACGGCGCAACAAACTCCCCAGCAGCACGCTGTCATCTCGTATACAATAATAATAGTAATATAATTTAGGGACTGCCCAAATAAATAAACAAGTGTTTGAGGAGATAGGTAGGTACTACAATAGGTACTATGAAATTAAAAATATAATCTACAGAGCCCAAAGTCAGCAGAACGACCAGTCACCGCAAGCAGCACCCGTTCACGAGTATGACGCAAGGATCAGCCATCACCTCCCTCGCCATATCAGAGGGAAGGAGGTGACTCGACCCAAGACGCCACCGCAGGCAATGACAACTAAGGGAGCATGAGGAATTTTAAAGCCAGCTGCAGAGCTGGCTTTAAAAAGGAAAAAAAAATGCATTGAATTAAAATACTCCAAACACTGATTTACTGCACTGCCTCTAAAAGGAGGAATTAGATAGCTACATAATTAAATTTTATGATTAATATAATTATACATTCCAAAACAATGTAAAGAATTTAAATATACAATCATTAAAAATAAAACAAAATAGGTAACATATTGTTACATACTGAGTGTATGCCTATCAAATTAAAAAGTACAGTAATAAATAAGACAATATACCACACAGAACCGTCTTGTGTCTACCACGGCGACCAACTACATTTGTCATTTAAATAATCATTAATAGTATAATAGGCCTTTTCAAAGTTTATTTTTAATATAAGATTTAAATGAATTGTAGGGTAACTCTAACAGATTGAGAGGGAGTTTATTATAGAAGCGAATACTAAGCCCTACAAATGAATTGTGTACTCTATGCAGACGGTGTGATGTCGCACATAACTTATGTTTATTACGTGTATTAATGTTGTGAATATCACTGTTCTTTGTGTAAAGGTGAACATTTTGCCTTATAAAAAGTATATTAGCAAAAATAAATTGCGATGCTACAGTTAAAAATACCTATCTCCTTAAACAGCTCCCTAAGAGAAACTCTTGAGCCTAGCTGGTAAATAGATCTAACAGCTCGTTTTTGAAGAATAGAAATGGTTTCTATATCAGCCGCCTTACCCCACAACAGTATGCCATAGGACATTATGCTATGGAAGTAGCTAAAGTAAACAAGACGAGCAGTGTCTACATCAGTGATTTGTCTTACTTTTCTAACGGCGTAAGCTGCAGAGCTGAGCTTACTTGCCAGATACGCATATGATTTTTAACATTCGGCATAGTAAATTTAACACATTTGGTCTTTTTCGCGTTTAAAACTAAATTATTAGCTGAAAACGAATGTGTTACCTGAGTGAGTGCAGTATTTACTTCGTTAAAATCATCTCTATTTCTATTTACCTTGAAAATTAAAGAAGTGTCGTCTGCGAATAGTACGACGTAAAATTTGCCTTTAAAAAAAATGGTAAGTCGTTGATGTAAACTAAGAACAAAAACGGGCCTAGTATTGAACCCTGGGGCACACCTAGCTTAACAGGTAGTCCGGCGGACTTACTACCGTTAACATCAACGCATTGGAGCCTATCACTTAAGTAAGAATGTATTAAGCCCTTATGAATAGCTTCATAAAATACATCCAACATCTCATTGACTCCATGCTGTTTTTGAAATAACTCTTCCCAGTTAAGCTCTCTTATATATCTCCTAATAGCTAAGTAACTTGTTTTTCGAAATTTAGGTCTACTATTAACAATGTTATACGGGAGTTTTGCTTCCCTATTCATACAAATCTCAACTTCGAGTGGCGGGTGGTGTTGATCAATATTACTAATCGGATCTAAACTTTGACTCACATTATACAATGTATGGTTCCACAACACAAGATCCAGAATGCGACTTGAACTGTTACGTATAGTATTAAATATTGATTAAGTCGATTTACATTAGTAAAATCTAGCAATAACTAACTTAAATTGGGTAGCTTAAGGGTACTATCTGAGTTCTTGATCATATCCCAATTGATATTTCCCAAATTAAAATCACCCACACAAGAGCTGATATTCTGTTAATTGTTCGAATACAGAATTACAATTGTCCAGAAAGTAGTTTAACTGAGAACTGTGTACTGGTGGTGGCAGGTATACGGCACAGAGAGCAAGTCGACATACAGATCCAGCCACAATGAAGATCAAAAACTACCCAGAGGTCTTCACAATTACTTTCGAACTGTACCATTCGTTTGGAGATTATTGATTTCTTAACAGCTATTAAAACACCTCCACCTTCCTTGCCATTATTTAAATATAAACCTTCTCTGTCTCGCCTGTGAACAACATATCAGTCGTCAAAAAGCTCACTGCTTAGAACGGTACAATTAAGCCAAGTCTCTGTTATTATGATAACATCATAGTTATTACAACATACGATACGATAAACAGCATGCGTTTTGGTTCTTAAACCTCTACAATTTTGATAAAATATTTTAAACTATTGAATTTGGTGACATTATGAAGTTTAATTTACATGGATATATAAATGAAAATGTACAGATATTCAGTTCAACTTATGCAAGCAGTCTAAATTCTTAATCAGTAAGTGCTCTGATACCTCTGATTTTCTAACAAAAATTCTACCATTCCTCACCCAGACGAATTTATACCCCTTTTCCTTAGCTTTAAGCCTCGTAGCTGCATGTAACGCTTTATTAGATGGAGATAAATGTTCGAGCACAAATATTGGTTTCTTTTCACCCGCCAAGCCAAAATCCGCAGTATTGAGTTTGTCGGTGTTATTCTTCGATTTATTATAGTTGATGACTGAAGCTAAGAGGTGGTCGCGAATTCTAGGAGAGGCCAGCTGGATAATAACAGAACGCGGGCGAGAGCTGGTAGTTTTCATATCATTCATATCGCTCGTTTTTTAAATATATCAAATATTTTTTTATTGTAATTATGTGACTTTAATGAATTTTCTAATGCAAGCTTTCTATCTCTAGACCATTGTTCCCCTTCTGTTTTATCTTGCTCTAGTTCATTTGGCAATAAGGATTCGATTGTTCCTTCTAACAGATATTTTGGTGTGAAGCCAGTAACTGTATGTTCTGTATTGTTATACTTATCTAAACAGATATGAGCAATGGTTGTCCATGCATATTTATTTCGTTTATTTTGCATCTAATTTTGTTGAAAAGAGTCTGATTAAGACGTTCATTTAAGCCATTTGAAAATGGGGCATTTACTGCAGTAAATACCATTTGTATTGATTTTTTATTAAAAAATGTTTTAAATTCTTTTGAGTTAATTCCCGGGTATTGGTCGGTAAGAAGCATTCCAATTGTGTGTGAGTCTGTAACTTTATTGACAAGTTTTATGAAATCATTAGCACTTTGTGTTTTTGAGGTAACAATATATGCATAGCGTGTGAAATGATCTACAAGAAGGTGTAAATATCTTTTATTTGATCGCGAACCTCCAAAACCTCCAATCGTGTCAATTGAGACTATTTCGAAAGGTTTTGTAGCTGGCCCTAAATGTGATAGTAAACCATAATTATCCTGTTCACCCATAAATCTCACAATTTTTACAATGTCTTTTAATATTTGTTGTTAAATTTTTTGCCGTATATAATGCACTTATTTTGTTTTCCATTTGCCTTACACCAATATGACACATGTTTTCATGTACATCTCTAATTAATTGTTTACTGTAATTCTCTGATAAAATATTTTTTTCGCGTTTATGAACATTTTTATAGTAAATGTTATGTCTTGATATTAACTTTGTTTTATTATTTTCTATTTCTGCATTGTTTTTTTGATCTTTTATAATATCATTTAATCTTATCATATTTACAACTCTCAACTTCTCATCTGTATCTTTATCTGCGTCCAAGACTAGGTTTCTACTTAAACAGTCTGCTTCTGAATTATCTTTTCCTGGAGAGTATTTAATTTTAAAATCATATTGCGATAGATAGTATGTCATATCTCCTAATTCATCGTCTGTCCTAGACTTTATGTTTAAATTTTCTAATGGTTTATGATCAGTATATATAACTGTAAACGATTTGCTAGATTTTTATTAGATTAGATTAGCTAGACACTAAGCGAGATGAGCTCAAGGCTCGACCACCTGCAGCCTACGCTTATAATTATGTCGGAGGGGTGCTGACTTGCGACGAATGTGGTCGTACGTTCCAAGCAAAAATCGGCTCTATCCATCACCTGAGAGCACATATCCAAAGCTCGAACTAAATAAAAATGCCAAGTCGCTGTGGCCGAATACGGTCAGGAAATATATTATAACGATTTGCCAATCAGCCAGTACTGCCAGTATCTTATTGCTTCTTTAATAAATAAACTTTCTAAGTAGATTGCTTTTTTTTTCCTTTGACCTTGATTTAATTTTTTTGAAAAGTATGCAACTGGCTTGGTATTTCCATTTGGTTGAGTTTGTTTTAACACTGCACCAATCCCTTCTTAAGATGCATCTGAGTAAATTTTTATTGGTAAATTCAGATCAAAAATTTGTGAAAGTAAAAGGTTGTGAGCATAATAACTTTTTTATTTCTTCGAAAGATTTTTGACATTCTGTAGACCAAATAAATTTCTGGTTTTTCCGGAGTAGAGAATGAAGAGGTTCTAACATAATAGCACTTTTTGGTATATATTCATGATAGAAGTTAATTTACCCAAGAAATTGTCTAACATTTTTTATATTTTTGGTTACTGGGAAATCTTTTATCGAAACTAAATTGTCTCCGGTCTTACTGTATTATTATGTATTATATGACCTGGATACTTAACCGAATCTGAAGCAAAAGTACATTTTGTAAACTTTAATCTAAAACCCTCCCTTTTAATAGCTTCTAATAATTGCGTTAAATGATTTATGTGATCCGAGAAAGTTTTAGAAAAAAATAGGATATCGTCTATATAGTTCACAGCAAAATTTGTAAGGTTATACTTACTTAAAATGTTACTTAATATCCTTTGAAAAATTTCTGGTGATGTTGTTAACCCAAAAGGTAGGCGCGTCTATTGATAATGTCCGTTCTGTGTAACAAAGGCACTTTTTTGACCGATCTTCAATTCGTAGTGGTATTGACCAAAAGGCTGAGTTAACATCCAATGTTGTAAAATATTTTGAATTTCTTGTTTTAATCAATAAGTCAACGGGAATGGTTGTGCTTGAGGTACCACTATCTTATTTAAATCTCTAAAATCTATACATAACCTAGATTTTTTCCATCTTCTTTTTTAAAAGCCAAAGTTACTGGTGCAGCAAATGGACTATAGGACTCTTCAATAAGATTTTTGTCAAGTAACTTTGAAACTTGTTCTTCTATTTCCTTTTTGTAGTCAATTGAACATCTGTAAGGCCTTTTACTAATATATTTATCAATTAAAAGATAAATTCGAGCTTCATATCCTCGAACTGTACCAACATCGTATTTATCTTTTGCAAAGATTTATTTGTAAGTGTCTATCAATTTGTCTATTTCTGACTTTTGATGATTATTCAAGTTCCTCATGGTTATATTGAAATCTTCTTGATTGACATGCTCGTTAAAATTTATTGAAATTGTACTCTCTTCATTAGCTACATAATTATTTAGCTATACATTTCCTTTTGTATGTATATACCTATAGTTAAGTTAAGTTTGTAAATATATAAAATTGTTAATTGATTAAATAAACATAATACAATTATTTAATTAATTACTATTGAAATTTCCTGTTTATTGTCAACAACCGGCCGAAACTGGGTGTATCCACGAAATACGCCCGAACTATATAAATCAACGTTTGTACGCCAAACAAGAATCACGCAACATTGATAACAATTATAAAGCTATTTTTAATTACTTCTGCAACAATTCGGAATAAGTAAAAGTGAAAATTATTTAAACATTACATATTAAAGAAAAATATAATATTATTAATAGTGTAATAAATTGTTTCGTAGCTTTGGATTTGTGTAAGACAGGTACGTAGAGTTTTGTGTAAAATGACCAAGTAACTTGTTAATTTCATCGGTGATACAGATATTTTTTCTGCATTATACAATAATCATAATGAATATGATAAAACCAGACAAGTACGAGTCAGAGTCCGAGGGTTCTGTACAACTAATGCTTTATGATCATCACTGTTAATTCTCTAAAACCAAACGGTTGAGAAACAAATTCTCTTATACATCGATGTATAACACTATCAAATTCCCAACTGTTTATAAGTTTCTAATCTCAAGAACGAATCGTTTATGTTACTGCAAATGAACACCTAGCATAATTTGTACAATAACTTTCGTGAGGAGTATTCATAATTATTTAAAACAAACCGGTTTACTCACGCGTATTCTCGGGATCGCCACAGTTCGACTCGCGACACCACCGCAGCCGCGTCAGCTCATGATTAGGGACTCCTATTGAGTCGTAGTCGGGCGATCCCGAGAATATGCGTGAGTAAACTGTTTTGTTTTAAAAAACCTAGCATCATGCCAAATTTCGTGATTCTGGGTCGTCGGAAAACAGTCAAAAAAAGTCGGTTACTTAAAATTGTACGAGAAAAGCCTAAATGGCTGTGATTTAATTGTGTTGACATAAAACCTAGAATTGTTGTGTCATCAGACTGTACCTAACTATGCGCTCGTGCTGATCAAACGAATCGAAAGCACTTTTTCGACGCGTACAAAGAGTTTTATCTTCATTAATTTTCTCAATTGATTGCTAACAAACGAGATTTGAGTTTTCCTATTCTTTTTTTTCTTTGCGTGTTCGAGTCAGCGCGTTTTCTGCTTCTTGGTACATAAATTCAATCGCCAACGAATTTGGCCTCCCCACTTAATGGTGAATCTCATCGGTGTTGAATACTTACGTTAGTTCTGTTTATGCGTAATCTGTTTCACTCAAGAGATGATCCTTCATTTCTTCATATTTTTTTTGTACTTCATTTATATCATCCGCATCTAAAAGGTTCCAAGGTTATTAGTTAGTTCATGGTGATAATAAACATCAAGGGGCTTAGTACGCTACCTTGATGAACACCTACTTCTACGAGATCATGAGCTTGAACTGCGTGTCGCGCGACGAATTCCAGAAAAATATTTTGTGGAATTCATTTATATTGATATTTGTCATTGAAATGCCCCTAATTTTAACAGAAGCAGGCGGCGACGAAAAAAACTCAACGTTTGCATTATTTAATACTTACTCAGAATAATGCAAATGCCAACACTAAGGAGAGCAGGTACGTGTAAATATGTAGACCAACAGTTAAACGTCGACGGACAAAGTAGCTATTTATGTCAATGATCAGTTCCGTTAAATATGACAAAGGTTCAAGAACAAGATTAAGGAGGTCGAAGTCAAAAATTCGATTCAAGCACTGAGCGTCATCTGCCCCTTTACTCCCGACTGCATCGAGTTCTGTTTCAATCGAATTGACATCATTTGAAGATATTCACAAAATCTCATAATAGTATTGCCTTTTTCAGCGGAAGCTGCTTTGGTCTTTATCCTTCTCTACTCAAGTACACAAGGACAGGTAAAAACGATGTTGGGGAAAACTATACCTTGGAAAGATCCCGAGCCCGTTAATCCGGGGTTCCCAAAGAAGACCATGTTTTGGGATAGACTTGTAAACATCATATTGACTGACGCAAATGCAGAATCCGGCTGTAGACCCATTACTTGTGGGGCTATACTCGACAAAAATCGTGTACTAACTTCCTTTACCCCCTTTAGAGAGCTATCGAAAAATCTTTCTGTGGTTAATGATATTATAATTCAAGTATGTACGGGACGTAATAATCCTTACGGAGATAGTGGACCAACTATTTTTACTTGGAATTACCATGAGCTTTGGTCGGGGCGTCAAATACTGTTACCTGACGATCCTGAGGAGTCCTCCACCCTTCACGACCTAATGGTGCTGAGAGTTAAACCTAATTTTAATTCAAAATTCAATTTCTCCATACTAACTGAAGAACAATACGGTATGAATTATGCTAGTGGAAAAATGAACGTACACTATTACGTGTTCGTTATGCCTATCGCTAAACCTGGTAATGTTCTGCAATATCCTGTACGATATGCTCAACCAAACCTGGACAAAAAAAAAGAACTAGAATTTTATGAGTTTACAAGCAATGATAATTTCATTGTGGCGTGTGATCAGTATATCCCTAGAATTTGGAGTCATTTTATATGCGCTAGGAACATCAGAAACCTAAAAGGGCTCACGTCCGGTGCTGTATTAGTGTCAAAAGAGACAATATTTGGAATCGGAAGCTTTTTGTATCAAAAGGGATCAGTTAATATTTTAGTGTTCACTGATGTTCGGCCTTACCACACTCACATTATGAACGCTATGACAGACAGTGAAACAAATTAGGACTAGACGATTAACGTTTTTATATCACCTGGGTATAGTGTAGCTTCCCAACAGTGAAAGGATTTTTCTAATCGGTTCAGTAGTTTCGGAGCCTAGTCAATGCAAACATACAAATAAACAATCAAATCTAGTAGACTATTTTAAATGTCGCATGGATTTGTAGATGTTACGAAAAACTTGTTTAACCAAGGCAGTGGTAATATGGACCGGTCCGAATATGGATCAAGCGCGTCGGTCCCACTGGTAAATTTATCATTTAGACCGGCACATTTAATAAAGCCCGTCTGCACGTGGTCCATTTTAAAATAAGGCTATCGAATAAGGAAAACAATTAATTTTAAGTTATATTGTAATTTGGGACACTCATCTTAGAGCACCCCAAAGCGTAGGCATGAGGAATATTCTCTCGTTTATTATCCCCACTATCCCCTTCGTGTTAGCCTGTTTGGGTTACCTCGGGGGCTCTGTCGGTCTAATATAATACATTCTCCATTGATGTTTTACTTTCGATTTGAGATCCTGTAATATGTCTTGGAGTTTTAACGTTCGATGCTCAACTCGACACGGAATTTCAAAGGTATAAAAACTAAAATTTTAATCCAAAAATAAACCTTATTCGTTTGTAATAAAAGCGCTGTCAGAATTATTGTTACTAGAACCGCGAGTTCATTTAGCTATCTACTTCTCGATAGTGTTTTATTTTAATATAAATATATATATTTAATATACGGCTGTCGGTTTTGAACTTGCTGAATCTGGTTTTACGTTTATTTTATTTTTGTAATACAGCTTTTGTATATTTTAAATTTTAGTTTCGGATTTTTTGAATGTTTTAGATATTTACGTTAGTACTGGAAAACTTTTTTTTTTATTAGAGAATAATATTTATTTATTTACTTAAATCTATCATTACAGGCATGCCTAATGCAACAGACAAGTGACTTAACTACATAAAATCTTACAATAAAAATTAAATGGAAGTTTGTCAATTTAAGTTTCTAATAAATGGACAGTAAAATGTAATCAACAGAAAAGGGACACAAAGTCGACTTCATTCTCTCCACATAATTACACAGCACGTTAATTTTATGTTACTACCAGGGTGCTTCCCTGATACAAAACACCTTAGAGTATATACAGACAAGCATAGAGTGCGCGCATCGCTAGTAGCCCGTTGTGCAGAGCGTAACCAAATTTTTTAGGTGTTGATGGATCCGAAATTATTAGGCTTTAAAGATACTTTTACATAAAACGGCGCGCTCTGTTTTGACACTAATTTTACTTGTTCAAACTAGTGCTCACCGTTCATAGTGTTTTTTTAGGTTGAAAGCTGTTGGGAACGCATTGCTATAATTTAGGAAGATCTTTTTTTATCATTTTAAAACCTAAATAGCATTGGTCGACAAAACGCGTGCAGTTTTTGTAAAACAATATCAAACTGTATTTTCGATTTGCTTGCAAAGGCGCTGTATAATATTGATAGATTCTCATTAAAATATTCGTCATGATTATCGAATAACTAGTCATCAGCGCCATTTGTCTTCAATCTATGCTTCAAATAAGGCAGTAGCCATTCATGGCGGTGCGCACAATATAATGGAACCAATTATTGGTTTATTGTATGTAAAAGTACTTCGATATTGTGATCGGCGTCATCAGTATTAAACAGGTTCCCACGATGTTAAAAGACAGCTAAAAAAACTGCAACGAAATTTGTCAAAGAGTAAAAACAAAAATATTTATGTATTCAATAATGTCGCATAAGACAGACTATGTTACTTTCACGAATAGACCGCTCAACCAAGTTTCATGAGACTTTTACTTCGTCAGTTTAAAAGATATCTGGGGGCACGGTAGTGCACGCTTAGATGAGCCAAGCGAAACGCAAACGCACTACCTACACTTCCACGAAGCGCTTCGTCGCTTTTTGAACCTATATAACCCGGGTTCATTTTCACAGAATAGTTTGCATAATTTTTGGCGTCGGCTGAATGATAAACTTTTAAAATCAAAATAGCAATGTTCCTTTGTTGTCAAATTCTCGGCAGCAGGCGTTTCTTGTGTTAATTACATATTCACTGAAATAATTATTCTCTCAGTAATTTTTTTATCAGCGCCGGGATATTTTAAACCAAATAAATTATTAATAAGTCAATCGACGAGTAGTTTTTAGTCCAAATAAATTGCTGGAAGCTAATTTTTAACCGACCTCCAAAATGAAGGTTGGGTCTATGTTCTACTGTACCTATGTATTTTTTT
Organism: Diachrysia chrysitis; assembly: GCA_932294365.1. Taxonomy (NCBI): domain Eukaryota; kingdom Metazoa; phylum Arthropoda; class Insecta; order Lepidoptera; family Noctuidae; genus Diachrysia; species Diachrysia chrysitis. Next base: position 478,728 of record OW028641.1, read on the forward strand.
TTTAGTCGGTCCCAATCCAAATAGGTATACAACACCGACTCCAATTCGGCACCAAGCCTTCACATTGAAGCCGTTGCCAAGTCCATATGTACGTATTCGCTACCGAATTCAATGCAGCGACGACTTCAAACGGAGATAACTTAAAAATTCAGTAAATAAGGAAAATTTATAATCCTACTAGCTGTGCCCGCGGCTTCGCTCCCGTTAACTGAACACTTACCCTACCTACCTACCCTACCCTACCTACCCTACCTACCCTACCTACCCTACCTACCCTACCTACCCTACCTACCCTACCTACCCTACCTACCCTACCTACCCTACCTACCCTACCTACCCTACCTAACCTACCTACCTACCTACCCTACCTACCGTACTCTACCTTACCTCCCTACCTACCTACCTACCTACCCTACCTACCTACCCTACCTACCTACCCTACCCTACCTACCTACCCTCCCTACCTACCTACCTACCTACCTACCCTACCCTACCCTACCTACCTACTCTACCCTACCTACCTACCCTACCCTACCTACCTACCTACCCTACCCTACCCTACCTACCTACCTTACCCTACCTACCCTACCCTACCTATGTCCTTCTCCTAGTTCCTAGCTACCTCCCTACCAATTTTCAGCAAAATCGGTTCAGCCGTTCTTGAGTTATAAATAGTGTAACTAACACGACTTTCTTTTATATTATATAGATTTATATTTCGCTTTTTTATGATTTTAGGTAGGGAGTTTTTGTTTAATGTTTTTTTAAGTCGATTTTTTTTATGTTGTAGCCGGTGTAGGACATAACACGGCTATTTTGAGTCAAAAAAATCTCAATTTTTTTGATTATTTGATTTTGATTGTTCGATTATTTGGGATTCTATATGGCGTACACGTAATACAGTTTCAAGAGACCCCATACCTCGTTATTGAGTGTTAATTTCATCAAGATACCATTACGCGTTCTTGAGAAAAAAGATCTAGACAGACAGATGGACGGTACAACTGACCCATTAAGGGTTTGTTTACTTTTCAGTTAGATATTGTATGATTTTATTGAATTTATTTGATTTGTATTCTATCTTGATTGATTCAATATTGTTACAATATATATTATTTTGTGATTGAATATTGTTAAATTTATGTTTTTTTTGTGTGTTTGGTGTTCTTTGTGGATTGAATATTGTTGATTAATAATTTAACGATAAAATTTGAACTCATTAACATTCTACTAAAGAATTTCACTATCCAAACATTGTGTATATTATAAGTACTTAATGTTAATAAGCTTTATTTTTTCATAGTTAAAATGTTTCTCTAAAATATTATTTTTATACTAAGATATTCATTAATTTCTTATTTGTAAAAATATATTTGCATGCCATGGCAAGTGGCAAACATGTTTAGCTCTCATATCTTTTATGGTCATCTTACATACATAAATAATAATTAGTGTATGTACACATATATGCTTAAACAAATTAATAAATAATTGTTATTATTTTGTATCTTTTATTTTTCCCTTTGAAAAGCTTACGTGACGACACCGGTCCAACACGCAACTTTACTCTAATATGGGATTTGGCATCTACCAGGGGTCACTCACCCCTACTCTGTGGGAGAACAGATATGAATCGCCTGAAGTTGATGCAGGATTATTGTAAATGTAAAAAATTGGTAGGTACCTATATAAAAATTACATGGGCTATAATTGATTGGGAAGTGTTATGTGGAAACCTAACCTGCCTTTCAAATACGTTATCAAAATTAAATAGGCAGGGGGTGACTCGCCAGCTCACCAGATGGGCCCCCAAAACCACCGCCACTGCAGGCACCAGGGTGCAACACCAGTGCGAGCGGCTAGGGGTGTCGAGCGGTGCGGCCCCGATTTCACCATCGCGGGTCACAGTAGCGGACTCAGAGCGGGTTTTTATGTGAATATTTGGTGGGTCTGAGAATAGGTGGTAGGTGATAAGGGTGGCCTGTCAAAACTACGTTTGCCGGGTCACCTAGTATTTTCATAATTGTAACATTTTGCAGGCAAACCATGACATTTTAACTCATGTTTTGTACAAATAAATGATCTTCTCTTTGTAACTTTAAGGTGTACTGTAAGGAATGTCGTATGTACAATTGACGACCTCCGTAGTCGAGTGGCGTACACACCGGTTTTCAAGGTGTCGCTAGCTCAGAGGTCCCGGGTTCGATCCCCGGACGGGTCGATGTCGAAAACCACTTTTCTACATTGTCTCGGTTCTGGGTGTTTGTGGTACCGTCATTGTCTCTGATTCCATAACACAAGTGATTTAGCTACTTACTTTGGGTTCAAGGCAATGTATGTCATGTTTTCCACATTTATTTATTACTAGCTGTCCCTCGCGATTTTGCCCGCGTGCTTTTGTTTCAACGGTTTAACATTTTTGCAACATTTTTCATTTATGCTCCGTAAATACGTACAGCTTAATGTTATATATCTTATAGCCTTCCTCAATAAATGGGCTATCCAACACTGAAATATTTTTTTAAATCGAATCAGTAGTTCCAGAGATTAGCGCGTTCAAACAAACAAACTCTTCAGATTTATATATTAATACTATAGATTATTATTAATTGTACACGAATATAATAATACTCAAATGCTACTTACGTTTGAGTATATCTAAACTGTCCTCATTTTCGCTATCGTCCGTCAAAGATAACGATCGCATCGCTGGCGCTATTGTCTTGCATGACAAATCACCTGATCCCAAACGAACCGATTCGGAAGCCACTGTGACCTCCAGTGGCAACCCTGACCTATTACCTTAAAACAAAAACTTAACAACTTTGCCGCACAATCGAATCTCAACTTTGTCTTTCGAACCGTAGAGTTGAGTTTTAGTTGAGTGGTTGTTGGTAGTTGTGACGTTTTAGAGTTTAGACTATTAGCGTAGTTACTCTTTCTCGCTCGCGCGCGGTTTGGTTAGGTGATAAAGATACGATCAGTATAAGTGATGTTTTCTTGTTGACAAATATTGAGGTTTAGTGAAATTGTAGGTCTTTGTTGACTAAGGTAATTTCTTTGACTGACTGACTGTCAAGGTTATTTAGAACGACATACTAATGATTGAGTCGCATTCATATATTACTTTAGTTTGTATTAATTCTAACAATATTACAAACACGAGATTCATTTTGAATCAGTGTCAGGATCTTATTCAAAAAGAAGGGTTATGTTTTTAGAGAGTATGTAAGTATGTATGTATAATTGTTCAGCACGCTCTAAACGGCTCAATGAATTTTACCTTGAGAGGTGTCGTTAGATTCGTATTTACTGTAAGGGTGACACTGGGTCCATCAAAATAAAAAAAGAAATACAAAAAGGCGGAGTTTTGCACCATAAATCATAATGTGTTTTTTTTTTTCTCAAATCCTATCGAGTAGTTTATCAATATATAGAGCACGAAGATACGAATCAAATAAAGTAACTTACTATAATGAAGGAAAATAAAAAAAATACTTTTTTCAAAAACCCGACTGCTAAAAACACCAAAAAAGTTTGAAACAAGTCGTTTTTTAAACTGTCTGATGCAGTTCAATCACAGATCTAATGCAAAAAACTGCATCAGACTGCTTTTTATTTGTTTTTACCAGTCGGTTCTTTTTTACCGCTTTTTTTTTTTTTTTCGGAATGAATTCTAGAGTAATCTAATATGAAGGTTATGATCCCCTTTGAAACTAACCCGGCAAAGAACCGAGTCGGGGTGCGCGCATCGCAATATTAAAAATACTTAATTGATTGCACGTCAATGTAAAAAAAACGATTTCAAAGTTAGTAGAAGTTAGTAACTATAACGAATCCGAATTGATAGGTATACGCAGTTTCATTTACGAAATTTATATAGGTACTTGGTATAAGTTTTCAGTTATTTTGATTAAGCAACTAAACCTCTAAATCGATTTTTATAGAATGTATTTGAGGCCGCCTTGTAGGCATACAATATGAAAGTGAAAAAAATAATTTAATTGGTACTAAAAAATTAAACGAAAAAATACAATCGAATTGAAAAACTTCACCTTTTGAAGTCAATAAAACACTTAAAAACTTCGCAGTGGTTGGAGCAGAAAATAAAAATTGTGTATTTATTTCGTGACAAAAATACATTTGTGTTAAAATATGCATGCATATCCTCATCGTCCTTTTTAAAAGTCGGTTAATAAGGAAGTAATAGGATAATATAGGTACCTACAGGTAAATTTTCCTTCATAATACATAAATGTAAATTTTTGATAATAATTTGAATAATAAATGTCAACATCGGTATCAAATTGTTGCAATAGTTAGTGGTCAGTATTGCATATTAAAAATACCGACGTTAAATCAGAAATGCTATAGGTACTAGTACCTACAAATCTAGTTTTTTCTTTATCTAAAATACAGATTCCCGCTTTTAAAACATTTCCTATCCTATATACAGGGTGTTACAAAAAGGGTGTATATATCTGAAAGGGATGAAGAGTACATTTGGTATAGAGTCAGGTAACAAAATATTAGCTCAAAATGAGTTGATATCTAATTTTTCGCATTAATTAATCGACACCAAAAATCATAAGCAGACCGCGCTAAATCGGTGTACATTTATGTAATTGTTACATTTAGCGAGTGACGTAATAAGATATTGACTCTCGTAGTGCGGTGACACTTTTGATATGATTATTGGTGTCGAATAATTGATGTGATAAATTGGATATTAATTATTTAATAGGCGTGTGGACTGGGTATGAAAAGGACATATCCATTTAGTCCACCAGATACATAAAAAAAGAAATCTTTTACAAATCAATAAAAAATTACAAAATTAAAGCGCTTTAATGTTCAGGAGTAGGGGCTTGTGACGTCATGTCTTGGTAAAAATTTGTAGCTAGAAGTGACGTCACGCGACATTTCCTTTTACTGTATCTTCCTCATTGATTGTTTAAGTAAAATAGGAAAAAATATGTGTTTAACATTTTTTAATAGCCTATGTGACGAGTAAATAAAAAAACCGACAACATCAATATTTTGGATGATATACCTTTTCTGTAACATACTGTATACATCAGACTTGTTTCCATACTACACCAATTAGTGAACCCTAATTGGCTCAAAGATATTTTTGTTATTCTTAGTTTACAAAAAACTCTTTTGTTTCAATCAGCTCGGCCGCGAGGCGCGCTTTTGTTATACTTTTTAAAAGCTTTTGTTTCGTTACTTTAAAACTGGGGATGAAATATTTCTGATGGATAATCAACGTATGTTTTTTTAACAAGTCCTACATATTGATTTCATTCTGGTAGTTTCTTTATTGGAATGTTATTTGAAAGGTAAGAATTAAATGGAGGCATATTGAGGCTTAAAATAGGAGAGGATTATAAGCAATAGTTGTTCACATTATGAATAAATAAATTTGGATAACATCACACACATTGCTCTGAACCCAAAGTAAGTAACTTGTGTTATGGAGTTCAGAGACAACGAAAGTTCCACAAACACCCAGACCAGAGGCAATGTTTTCTGACTTTTAAAGGTGATGATTTTTTTATCATAGTTACAAAAATAAATGATTTGATTTGAAACCTTAAAAAGACAAAGAGAGCATGGTGGAAACGCATTTCAAACTTAACTGAATTTCAAATTGTCGTTAAATTTCTTTCTATACTATTCGGGGTTTAGAGTACCATTTAAACATGAGTACATATATGGAACTTGTATTTTGAGGTAGGTCATGGTTGTATTGTGATGGTAATGGTGAGGCTTGGAATTTCCTGCCTATTGTGCACTGTGTGGAAAAAATAGCGAGGCAACTACTACGAGCTGTTCTCAATATATCGTCGGCGTAGGTGGAGAACTAAATAACTCAAATTTACTAGTTTGGAGATAATTGCAAAAAACAGTTTTTTTTATGGAATTTGTGGTGTATTTAATAAATGGAAGACAATTATGCTGTCGGAAATTTTGTATCCTTCGGATATTGTTGCCTTTTATTACATGCTTAAACAAACGAAACTCTCTATTGAAGAATAAAAAAATTAAAAATTAAAAACTAAGTTATCTAATTTTGCCACAACATAATATTGTATGTATCCTGCAGTTAGCTACTTTTTAATGTTAATTGTTTAGTTTTCCTACGCGTCAGAAGCCAATGATGGAATAAATTAAAGGCAAATAAGTCCATTTATTGAATTCGTCAACTTCACCATACATTTTAATATGAAAATTATCTGCTTTAAACTAAAATAAATTCAATGATTTTATTGGTGCCATTGGACATAATCTGTAAAACAACTTAACAGATATTATAAACTTTTAATAAAACAGTCATAAATAAAAACGACTTACAAAATCAATATCACAATTTAAATAACAACAAACATAATTAAAATTATTATAATCATTCTATAACATATTATTTAGGTATTAAGAAAACCACGGAAAGTGGAAGTAGTAAAAAATGGCTTATTCATCAACTTGGGACGAATCAGTGCAGGGTAGTATACCCCGGTCGACGTTTAAACATGGTAACCTTTCGTACCAACCATGGAGCTATGCAGGAATAGTATATTTTGTACAAAGCTTTAAAAGATCCTTCTTTTTTGTTTAGTTATAGGGAAATACTGATTGTATACTTTGGGCATATCTTCAGTATTTATTATAGACATTTCTGAGTTTGGCGTTCTTCTAGTCGGTCTTCCTGGTTTACAAATAGTATTTAGTAAATAATACGGTCCGTCCTAATCATATCGGTATGTAATAATACCTGGTAAAGCCAGCACACTTTCTCTTCACCCTCCGCTATATTTTTGTTTTTTATTATTTTCGAAGCAAGTGATTTTACGTCAATCATGTCTTGGTACGATAACTCCGTTACCTTATACGAAGTTACATGTTTATTTTGTCTATTAGATCGCGCCCGTTGCATAATACCCTTCCAATCTATTATTGAATATGCTTCTGTGAATCTTTTTTCTTTTTCAATAGCGCTATGCATTGAATCTACCTCCATAAAGCAATGGCCACTCTCCAGATACTTTTGCTCTATAACAGTTATTTTATTGTGCGTGTTCACTAAATGTAGTAAAAATAATGTACTGGTTGCTGTTTTGTACCAAACATGGTGTCGGAATATATAGCGACATATTGTGTGATAGCCTCAGGAATTTTCATAACCCATAAATAAATAGCAGAAGCAATTTCGATACTGCCTCTTTTACCGTTTATACCGTCCATATCATGCAGTGAGCGTTATTTTGTGGAGGTTAGATAGACAAATTATATAAAATTAATTTTCTGAAATAGTACATACGACTATCTGCAGTAGACGGAATCTGTAAAAGACTTTGCAAGTCCATGGTAACACACAAAAATGAGTCTTCCTCTTCAGATTTTTTTTTATTTATATCTATAGACCTGTAGGACGCCTCTTTTAGCTCTATATGCTAACTGTACTCATTTTTCCCGTTCCCGATCTAATTGCATGTTTACATTATTTCGCACCAATTTGTAATAAAAGTCGAGTGATTAAGTTGAGTTAAAGTACTCACGTTTATCTTTCGTATATAGCAATAATAAATCATCTCATTTTTTAAATTATGTTTGCCAATCATCTTGTATTTGATTATAGAAGAAATCGATTATACTTAGTAGGTAATTATTCATTATTTTTGTACATAACTAGAGTTATTTAGTTTTCATTGAACTTGGTTAATTTGATTATAACATTTAGAGTAGAAGAAAAATTAAATAACTTATTTTATGTAATTCTTGCAATACTCAACTGATCATAAAGCATAGTTATCGATTTATATATTGAGTTATCTACTTTTTCTTCTTCGGTTTAGTGTTAGTTTTGAACATATGTATTTTTCCATTTGGAACATAAAAAGCCTGTATTTCAGAACAGGACAGGAATTTAAACATGCTTGTCAGGCGAAAATATGCGGCATGTTTTGCGTGTAACGAAAATGGTAAAAAGTCAATTTGACGTAAATCGTAGTTATTTAGTTCTCCACCTACGCCGACGATATATAACCAGGTTATCTCTCATCTTAGGGGTTACTCTTCAATGAAGTTCAATTCTAATACAATGCCTGCAAAATTTTTATTCATTTAGCAGTCATACAAACGACACATTGTACAAAAGATACTGACAATGTTTAGATTCTTAGATTTCCTTAAGATAAAAGTTTTTGTTAAAGAAAACTGAATCACTCCTCAGCTATGCCCATATAGATAAAAGTATTAGACACGTATTTTTTATTTTTTTAATATAACACGATGAGGAAGATACAGTGAATGGAAATGTCGCGTAAAGTCACTTGTGGATACAATTTTTACCCACAAGTGACGTCACAAGACCCCACTCCATAACTTTAAAGCGCTTTAACATTGTCATTTTTCATTTGATTTTTCACGAGTTTTTTCCTTTTTTTATCTATCTAAATAGATATTACCTATTTCCTTTTCATACCCAGTCCGATACCCTATTTTGCGTTGGCATTGTATGTATGTATTTATATATATATAAGTATGTTTATGTCAGTTGTCTGGTTGCCATAATACAGGCTGTGCTTAGCTTGGGATCAGATGACCGTGTGTGAGTTGTCCCAAAATATTAACATTATTATATTGGAATTAAAATTAAATGAAGAGTAAGAGCACTGACATTGTAGTTAATGGTTTCTCTCTTTATATGAGTTGTGGTGCATGGTGCAGTAATGTTTGTTCGAATCAGGGATTGGAATTATATTACATAAGCTATTGTATAAATACAAAAATAATAAAAATAAATGTAGACAACATCACATACATTCTTCTGAAAATCCGAGACAATGTAGAAAATGGGTTTTCTACATTGACTCGGCCGGGGATCGAAACCGGGACCATAGAGCCGACGACACCTTAAAAATTGGTGTGTACGCTACTCGACCACAGAGGTCGTCAAATAGGTAGGATCATAAGAAAAAGTAAGGCTTGGAAATAAGACTCTTAGAAATATTAATGATGCTACAGCCGGATGAAGATATCAATACATTATGTACTACACAATTGCTTAAACGATCATACACCCACTTGCGAAACCATTGCATTATTCCCATTGAACACCTATACCAATATGAATTGGGAGCGCGTAATGTATCGCTAACATTGCGCAATCGTCGCTACTTACTACCGAACGCGGTCAACGGCCTCGTGTCGCGTGACTTCAGATTTGAGAACAAAAACTGGGGAACAGAAGGTTAACTTTAAGAATTAACATCACTTTTATTAAAAAAAATTAATAACGTAGTTTACTACCTAAGACTACTAACATTAAGGTAGAATTTTGGCGCTGTGGGTCCTAGTACAAAGACCGGGTCGGAGAGGAGAGTATACTCCGCCATAAAAATATTTTATGGCGTTTTAAAGTCTTGGGTCATTGTAATAAGGTTGATTTTTACATTTTTCACTATTCTGATTCGAAAAAAGTGAGATGTAAACTTCAACCTTAATTCAATTACCTAAAACTCTTTTTATAAACGCGATAAATATCTCTGATTTTTGACGTTAAAACAATGATTTATGACGTTCACGTAAATGACTTAATGTTTTTGTTTTGCAAAGAAGTTATATTTTAAATTCGTTTAAAGTTTTATTCTAATAATAATATTTTCAAATAATGTATTCTTTTAGTTTACCGTTCCTTATTGTGCATTTAAAATTTTCATCGATTACAACATATTAATCGATCCGATAAGACAGTAATTATTGTTACTAGCTGATATGAAAATAATAATATACACACTATTTACCTTAAACAGAACAGATAAATTAACAGGATATTGTTAAAACAATAACTTATTTGGAAAAGAAACAACTAATTAAAAAAAATAAACTCCTTTAAAAAATACCTACTTTTTATAGTCCACATCTTATTTGTTTGTTTTTTTAAATTTAAGATATCAAACGTTACCCGCCTAACCCAAGATATGTTGGGGTCGGCTTCCTGTCTTACCGGATTCAGCAGAATACCGTATTTTACATGGAGCGACTGCCTATCTGACCTCCACAACCCATTTTACTGGGTAACACAGTATCCCAAAATGAGACTGGTTGTCAGAATTCTGTCAAAGGTCAACGTATGACAGTCGGGACCAACGGCTTAACGTGCTTTCCGAGGTACGGAGGGGTCTCGGTATGTTTACAAATGGTCACCCATCCACGGAAAAACCGCAGCGAGCGCGGTTTACCCTTGTATCGGTCAAACCGTACGGCTAACACTAAGCCACGAGCCACGTTTGATGATTAATACATAATTATTAATTGCGAATATGTAGATTATTTCAAAGCATACATTTAATTAACTGTCGTAGGTTTATAATGACAGCTTACCAGCCAGACAAATATCATTTCAGACCTAAACAAAACATTCGTTTGTTTTGGTGTGTTTTGCGAATTGAACCTTTTGCATATTTTTCCAGTGCGGTACTATTGATGGACGCAAAATAATTCGTCACTAGCTAATTTTATATCGCCGTTTAGTCCAACTTATTATCAACAAGATGCACAATGAATTCTAATGATCCTCATTACTGTAGCAACACTTAAGTTCTGTTTTTAATATCTACTATGAAGAGGTGTGTTATTATACGTATGTATTTCTATGGTATCGTAGTTCACAAACGAATTTACAGATTCTTATAAAGTTTTTTTTTAATTATGTTATTGCATTTTGAAAAATGATAGTTCTTTTATATATAGGTATAATATAATATTGCTTGGGTTTTCTTAAATGTTAATCTATTCTAATATTATAAATGCAAAAGAAACTCTGTCTGTCTGTTGCGCTTGCACGTTAAAACTATTAAACCGATTTAAACGAAATTTGTTACACAGATAGTCTAGATTCTGAGAAAGGACATAGCTTACTTTTTGCCGCGATAACCGACATCCATGCGTGCGGAGCCGCGGGAAACAGCTAGTTTTAGATAAAGGCTGAGTAGTTATAGGTGAGCGTCTTGAGTTTTATTGCAATAATACTGTCAATTTTTTTTTTTTGGTGTATTTTCATAATATATCTTTAGTTAATGATTTAACTAATAAGGTTCTATATCTTGAGTCGAACCGCCTCCTTCCCTCTAATATGGCGAGGAAAGTAATGGCTGATCCTCGCGTCATACTCGTGAACGGATCCTGCTTGCGGTGACTGGTCGATCTGCCGACCTTGGGCTCTGTAGATAATACTTTTAATTTCATGGTAAACGACCTCAATCGCTTGTTTATATTATTTGGCGCAGTCATCAAATGATCTTTATTATTACTGTAAACGGAATGACAGCGTGCTGCTGAGGAGTTTGTTGCGCCCTTAGAGGAATTAAACAGTAATCTATAGAGTGCGCATTGGAGTATGAACTGTTGGCACTAGTATGAACATGTAAAATCGTAAAATTAGTATCAAAACAGATTGCACGGTTTTATTAAAACTATCTCTAAACCTAATATTACCCTAATTATATAGGAACCGTTGATATTTTCGCATAAACGTCTGTCGTCGCTCGGAAAATCACATAAATCTGTAAACGAGCGCATTACATTTAGATAAAAATGTGTTTACGCTTGGCGTTGGTGCTACTAGCGATGCACACGCTCTATGCTTGTCTATGGTTACTCTAATGTGGCGCCGTATCTTCTTTACAGACAGAATACTTAGGAAGTGATGATGCATGGGTGAATTAGAGTGCTGTCCATTGTATTGACGTTCTAAAGGTGGTAATTTGTAGCCTAATTCAATACTAATTGCTTCATTCAGTCCGCGTATAACCGGCCTTAGTCTCATTATTAGTTACCTAGAATTATTGCTAATTACAATACAGCTAAGTAAGCCAGGCTAGGAAGGTCTCAATGTTTTCCTGCTACGACAGTGATGGCACCTACTTATTGTTTTCGATTGATAGACAGATCGATCGATAAATAATAGAAATTAATAACATAACTGTTTTACTAGATAGATGTTTGACATAATTTGTCAATGCGGTGTGAAAGTCACGAAATATTATTTATGTCTTGGTGGCCTAGCAGTTCAGTAAACGGATTTGTAGGCACAAGGCAAGTAGGTACCATTGAGAAGTTTTTATTGTGAGGAAAAACAAAATCCAAAAATAGAAATTTGTAATTGCCAACCCGCAAGCGAGCAAGCTGTGATCAATGCTCACCACTCTTTGCTTATGCAGGATGATGCCAGCAGTGGTAAAATTACAAGCTAATATTATTCCTTTTTATATTCAACCGACGATAAAAATCGGAGGAGATTCTCATTTCGCCGCGTATATTTTGTTTTTATAAAGAGAACTATCTACTGTTTCACACTATTGACTTCTGCACATAAAGAAAAGGAGTCGGTCTCGCACACTGAGGGATCCATCTAAAGTTTGAAGACCGTCTGATGTTAATAATTACCCTAAAACAAAGTTAACTGCGCGGTCGATAATCTTTTTTCTCATAATACATCGATGTATGACACTAGCAAGTTTCCAACTGTAATATTATGTTACAAAACTACAAACTAGTAACTAGTTTATAAGAAACCTGTTCTAACATTAAACAAATTTATTTATAAGCACTAAAATAAAATTAACGGCTAATTCATGAAACTATCGAGTCTTGTAAATGGCATATTAAAATTATAGTAAAGTTAACTTAAGTAATCATTGTTAATACCGCCAAGTGCTTCCTCTTAGTTGATCGGTCATGCAACACGATGACAACCACAAAGTAACCATGGAATAGACGCCTCGTGTTCAAATAAGTTGCGTTGAAAATAGGCCTAAAATAACAATAATCTACAATAATAACGAGGGGTGAAAGGCTATTTGCTTTAAGCGACATTTTGGCCGATATTGAGTTATATACATATTCGGAATCAGCGAATTTTTCTGCGTCGGATGAGCCGGGTTTCGTACAATTCTGAGCACTTTTTTGGCGCTTAAAACAATGCAATTTTGGTACATAATTCTCAAACGTGATGTATGATCCGACATCAAAATTGCCATATTTTTTTAGTATTCCATTTAAGCTGTACACAAAAACAGAGAATCGGAGCATAAGCCGTTATTCTCGTGCTAAAATTCCAGTTCGATGGCAGATAAATCGTTTTTCGATATAGCTAACCTTAAATGAAAAGTCCCTTCATACATTTTGCTTATCACTACTAACACTATGCAATGTCGCTTCAACTAATTTGCCGTCAGCCAAATTTATTAAGACATGTCGGTTCAATCCTTTTCGCTCCAACTGTTTTTCACTCTCTTTGGAGCTTCAAACAATATTTCTGTTCTTAAAACTGTGTTCCTTAGTCGCTTGAACAGTTTGTTATAATCCAAATTTTTATAATACGTCACTTAAGATAAATGTAATACCAAGTGGTTAGATTAAAAACATTTTTTCCTGTATAATAATATAGATAGTTTGTCTTTTAAACCACCCAATTTTTATATGACACTAACAATCTATGTAACTTAAAACAAATAAATGTTGGCATAGTTTTCGTAAACCGTGGCAGTATTAGTACTGTGCCGCCCCGCGCGGGCGCATCAGTCACTCGTGAATGTGAAGGAAGACAGGACGCGCGCTGTTGTTTGGGATAAGATCATGAACAGCCGTGTTTCTGTTCAGCTTCATGCTGCATGCATTTATAGCGACATACCCTGAGAGTTTCCTTGAAGTATTCTTAATTCTTTATTGTACACGTAGCACATAAAACAGTAATAAAATAATAATTTTTATGTACATAGGCGAGCTAAACCAAAATTGTGTTCTCTAACAGCAAACCTTTGAGTGGTAGAGTGATTAAAATATCTAATGAGGATAGGAAGAAGTGTAAAATCACAATAAAAATACACATACATAAAAATAATACTTAAAATACACATCATAATGTCATATTATACTATAACTAGCTGTCCCCCGCGACTTTGTTCGCGTGTTTTAGTTTCAACGGTTTTCCATTTTTGCAACATTTTTTCATTTATGCTCCGCTCCTATTGATCGTAGCGTGATGTTATATAGCCTATAGCCTTCCTCAATAAACGGACTATCCAATACAAAAAGAATTTTTCAAATCGGACCAGTAGTTCCTGAGATTAGCGCGTTCAAACAAACAAATAAACAAACAAACAAACAAACAAACAAACAAACTCTTCAGCTTTATAATATTAGTATAGATTATAATATAAAAATACATACACTATATACTAACTCATGCTGAAAGGAAATGTTCCCTGATTCTTTTCCTGAAGACGTCTAACGAGGGACGTCTATTCCGCAAGGCAGGGAAGCGAGTTCCACAGCCGCACGGCACGAATTGTGAATGATTCACCATAGCGACTGGTGGAGTGATGGGGAGTGCAAAGAAGAAGAGAGGAAGAAGTGCGGCAAGGATTTTCCCTAGGATCCAGGAATTCAAAGCGCTCCCGCAAATAGTTTAGGGTGTTAGGATTATGAAGAACGGAGTATAAAAGAGAAAGAACATGTGAATCTCGTCGTCGCCGAACGGGCAACCACCTCAACTTAGCCCGGCAATCCGACACATGGTCATATTTCCGGAGACCAAAAATGAAGCGGATTTCTAAATTCTGCAAACGTTCGAGTTTATTGAGAAGTTCCTCCGTTGCATTAAGGTAGCACACATCAGCGTAGTCGAAAAGAGGTAGAAGAACGGATTGGGCTAGAGTAATTTTTGTTTGAAAAGGCAGGAACTTTTGAAGTCGTTTGAGAGACTGGAACGAGCAATAGATTTTCTTGCTTATCTCAGCGACGTTTTTTAGCCACGGTAAATTGCAGTCCATGTGGACACCTAACTTCTTAACCGACTCTACATACGCTATGGGAACGGAATCAAACACTACTGGTGGAATAGATTCAATATTCAATTAATTATAAAAGTACCTACCACCAATAATGACGGCTTGAGATTTCAGTGGGTTAACTACACGCCCAAAAGATTTCGCCCATTGGCCAATTTTACGTAGATCACTATTAATGGCAGCAACAGTGTCAAAGAGATCCTCAGCACGAAAGGCCGGCCGGTACAGCTGCAAATCGTCTGCGTAAAGGTGATAATGCGAAGAAAGAACTTCAGTGATAGAGTTCATGAAGACGGAGAAAAGAAGAGGAGAAAGGACGCCACCATGGGGAACACCCGCAGCAAGATCGCACCACTCAGAGGGAGACCTCATCAGAACGAACCAACTGCGAACGACCCCGAAGATAAGAGTTAAACCAGGCCGTTGCAGAAGGAGAGACATTAAGAGAGGATAAGGTTCCCTAGAGTATGTCAAAATCAACCGAATTAAAAGCACTGCTAAAGTCAAGAAGTACCAAAACTGTTAGTAAAAATGTAATCTTCTTCTCCTTGGCCAGTCGGACATCATCAGTTATTTTAACTAAAGCCGTTACTGTGCTGTGGCCAGGACGAGAACCAGACTAGGTACGGACTCAGCAGGCTGTGAGAGGAAAGGTTAAGAGACAGTTGATTGTGAACAATACTCTCAAGGACTTTGGATAGGACTGACAGTATAGAGATTGGACGGAACTGAGATAAGCGAATTTAGTTGTAGGATTACCGACTTTAGGAAGCGGTAAGACAAGGGCCTTTTTCCAAGCAGAAGGGAATGAACTGGTAGTAAGGGAAAAGTTAATGATATGGGTGATAATAGGAACCAGGTAATGAAGGATGGGAAGGATCATTTGAAGTTACAGGCCGTCATCTCCTACCGCTTTGACATATCTACATATGAATAGGATTGATTTCTCAATGTCTCGTTCTTCAACGACCTGAAATGAGAATGAGGTACAAGTTGGCAGGGGAAGATTAGAAATACTATTAAGAGTAAGATATTTAGTAGAGTCATCCACGGTAACGGGTGGTTTTGAAAAATGGCGATTATGGGCGTTAAGGTCCATTACAAGGGCCTCTTCACAAGTAGCTTTGCCGATACCGAGGGACTTAAGAAATTGCCATACCTACCATACAGAAGTATGGTGCGTAATCAAAACACGTCTGTACATGATAAGCGTTTATTTCACACTCTACTTTCTTACTTAAACATTACTTACTAATGCATTTATCCACTTCAGTAACTACTTTAAAGTTTATATATATCCTTAATAAATATTAAGGATACTTACGATTTCATTAAGACTGGGTGTTAATTAAGTTAAAGATACGTAACAAAAAAAATCATCATCAATCATAATAACTATTCACCCATTTCAATACTACAACCTCTTAACTTACTAGAAATCTGTCGTTATTAGCTTGTATCAACAACCAAATTATAAATACTCCTTTCGAAACCTGAGACATCAAACAATTCATTAAGAATGTTTATTGTTGCTTGAGCCAACTTGCCTGTATCGTTAACAAAACCCAATTGGTAGTTAAACAAAATAGCCTATTCCTATTATCATTGAGTAACGTCGATTCAATCATTTTGCTTTCACCTGCTTAAGCACTATAAGGTCACTTAAACCATTTTGCCTGCTGCTGATTAGTGACAATGTTGGAAGTTGAATCATTTTTCTTTACTCTAAAAATAAGGCGAAACAAATCATTTTGTATTAAGCGACATTTATCTTGGAACTCATAACTGTTTTTTTAATGAAAATTATACCAAATCATTAAGGGATTTTTTTGCCATGAAGATCCGTGATCCCCATTAAACTAAGAGCTGTAGTTTTTTCATAACGAATTTTTTTCCAAATTTTGAAACTTTAAATGGCTCTCCTGTAAAGTTCGTAAAATGTCGCTTAAAGCAAATAGCCTTTCACCCCTCGATTAATAACTAGCTGTTTGCCGCGGCTCCAACCTCGTGGATGTCGGTTATCGCGGCAAAAAGCCATAGCTATATGTATGTCCTTTATCAGTCTCTAGACTATCTGTGTACAAAATTTCATTTTTATCAGTTCAGTAGTTTCGGCGTGAGAGCGCGACAGACAGACAGACAGAGTTTTTTTTTTTATTTATAATTTCAGAACTGACGGATACGTTTAGACTGCACGGATAGCCGAGTGGTATATGGTATATATGCAGTCGAAACAGCTTGGTGACATGTCACCAAGCCGTGTTTATTATATTAATTACCTCTGTGCGCGACGTGCCGCGGGTTCGATCCCCGCATGGGACAAGCATTTGTGTGACCCACAAATGCTTGTTCCAAGTCTGGGTGTTTTTTGTGCATGTGATTTGAATGTTTGTGAAACCCCCCGCGACAGAAGGATTGAATTCCTTAGTGCGGGAGTCGTTTTAATAAAGAAAACTGTGAGTTACTTTCGCATTTATAACATTAGTAAGGATAAAATCTTGGGACTACTCACACACGGCCATTCGATCCCAAACTAGACAGAGCCTGTATTATGGCAACTAGACAACTGATAAACATAGTTATATTATTTTCAATTAATATAGATAAATTACACCCAGACACAGTACAAATGGTCATGCTCATCACACAAAGATTTGTTCTGGGTGTGAATCGAACACACGACTTCCGGTTTAGCAGTCAGGGTCACTAACCACTAGACCAATAGGCCAGTTAGATACTGATAGTTTTATAATCTATCCATTCATGGTTTTCACAGAGAGTGTAACGTCCGCTTGTCGAGATAATTATTGCCTTAGCGTTCAATTAATCTATACTAATATTATAAAGCTGAAGAGTTTGTTTGTTTGTTTGTTTGAACGCGCTAATCTCAGGAACTAATGGTACGAATTGAAAAAATATTTTTGTATTGGATAGTCCATTTATTGAGGAAGGCTATAGGCTATAGCCTATAGCCTTCCTTCTATATATAACATCATTCCTTCCTTATATATAACATCACGCTACGACCAATAGGAGCGGAGCATAAATGAAAAATGTTGCAAAAATGAAAAACCGTTGAAACTAAAACACGCGAACAAAGTCGCGGGGGACAGCTGGTAGTTTATAATATTCCACAGTGATTTATTTCGCACTACTTGTAACTAAATCGTGGGTGGTGTTGATTATAGGTGGATTAACAAGAACCAACTTGTAACATGATTTAAACGATAATATATTTCTATTGTCCTCATTTGATCTGAAATAATTCTTACATTTTTCTTATGATATAGTTAAAAGGAAACGAACCGTAGCAACCCGAGAAAAGCCGAAGATTAACATCATGAATACACAGTTAATCTGTGAACGTAGGCTTACAATATTTTGTTCATATTATTTGTATTTCTTTTTCTATACAGGATATTAAAGCTGTTTGCCCCTCAAATAATGACAAAATAAAATAAAATGATAGTAGGTACCTATTTCGAAAACACAACCTATATCTATACTAGCTGTTGCCCGCGGCTCCGCCCGCGTGGATGTCGGTTATCGCGGCAAAAAGTAGCATATGTCCTTTCTTAGGCTCTAGACAATCTGTGTACCTCTAAATTTCATTTAAATCGAATCAGCAGTTTTGGCCTGAAAGCGCAACAGACAGACAGACAAAGTTAATTTCGCATTTATAATATCAGCAAGGATATATAAAATGCTTTGTCCTGAATGACTGACGGATCAACGCACAGCCTAAACCGCTGATCGTAGAGACCTGAAACTTGGAGTGTGTGTTCCTTGTATGACGTAGGCATCCTGCCCCTAAGAGTGTGAAAAACGGGACCAACGTTTGTATGGGACAACGTGATTCCTTGGTCCAATCTACTTCAGATTTTGCATAAACATTCTTTATCAGAATTGATGAACAACGTGTTTCGTATTTTCTTGAAACTCATCGCCTAACGGGGTTAAAAAGGGGTAGAAAGTTATTTTGGGGGTGATTTGCATCGTAGTTGATATCAATACTTCTTAGTTCTTTTGATTTAAATTACATTTTATTTTGACACAAATTTGAAAACTCAATTCGATTTTATTTAAAAAAAGTTGTAGTCACATAAAACCTTGGTGCAAGAAAACCTTTAAAGCTAGTGATGAAAGAAAATAAAATGACTGTAGGTACCTATTTAGGAAACACATTTTATCTTCGATAACTCAAGTATATTAAACTAACCCTTAACTACGGGGCTATATCCGAACTACATACGTCACTCGTATACCGAAATCCGTAGTGTTATCGATTCTGAAGTCAATGTCACTTCAGTAATAGGCTTAGCCGTTTCACAACGCGGCCACGGTTGACTACACTCAAATTCTTATTGTACACGATGCTACTGAACATCATGCTGCATGCTATACTGGGGACCAGTAGGAAGGCTACCTAATTGGTACTGAAATTGAAATAAAACTACTTTGAACGGATTCTATCGCGGTTTGTATTTAGATTTTTGTTCCCGACGTTTCGACGCCTTTGCAGGTGTCATGGTCACGGGCAGACTGTCAAACGTCGGGAACAAAAATCTAAATACAAACCGCGATAGAATCCTTTCAAAGTAGTTTTATTTCAATGTCTAATATTCGCGTACACCTCAGAAAGCAATATGGTACTGAAATTATGTTTTAAACCGAATTTGTAGTATTCTGTCGCGAAAAATTAATTATATTTCTACTGCCCGTTTGTTTTTAACGGTTGCTGTTGTAAAATCAGTCTTAACGTAATAATAAAAATTTTGACTGCACGGATAGCCGAGTGGTATAATAGGTCACCACGCCAATTACCTCTGTGCGCGACGTGCCGCGGGTCTACGGGTTCCAAGTCGGGGTGTTCTTTGTAGATATGATTTGAATGTTTATAAAACCCCCCGCGACACAAGGACTAAATTCCTTAGTGCGGGAATAGATTTCCATAAAAAAAAGCTTACTATATGCGGCATCAAATTTTTTATTCCAGACGGCTACTACATGGATAAAGTCGTTGAAATTTAACAAAGTGTAGTTCTGTTATTATAACTGATCTACCCCCGAATACTGAAACTCAATTTATCTCGACCTCCGTGGTCGAGTGGCGTACCCACCGGTTTCAAGTTGTCGCCAGCTCTGAGGTCCCGGGTTCGATCCCCGGCCGGGTCAATGTAGAAAAAACAACTTGTCTACATTGTCTAGGGTCTGGGTGTTTGTGGTACCTTCGTTGTCTCTGAATTCCATAACACAAGTGCTTTAGCTACTTACTTTGGGTTCAGAGCAATGTACGTGATGTTGTCCACATTTATTTATTTATTTATCTGTCGGTACTTTGCACCTTATAGAGACAGAGACAGCATGAGACTTAAAACTAATTGACGTTTCATTATTCACTCATTTATCACATTGTTTTCTAGCGACTTTTGTAACGAGTGTTTGCAGACTAACTGCTGTCTTTCCTTTTAACAAACTAGGTAATTATTTAACGGTTTACTCACGTATATTCTCGGGATCGCCCGACTAGTATCAGACTCAATAGGAGTCCCTAATCATGAGCTGACGCGGCGGTGGCGGTGTCGCGAGTCGAACTGAAGTTTGCGGCACCTACCACCTTAACAAACTAGGTGTACCGTATAAACTAAACTTAAAGTCTAGGAAGTAAGATTGATTGCTATTAACAACACATAATTACAATCATTGAACAATTATCTTCATCTAAAGTTATCCTAAGATTCAATTTGTGATGTTACCGTCTTGGAGAGTCGTACAAGAGCACTTGAGTGTTTCAAGTCGGAACTATTAATACGACTATAATTAATCCGTAGTTTGCGCTCTACATTGGATTGCGAGCTGTTTATATCAAGTACAACCGATAGTTATAGCTTCAGCGTCTATCAATACTAATATATAAGCTGAAGAGTTTGTTTGTTTGATTGTTTGTTTGTTTGAACGCGCTAATCTCAGGAACTACTGGTCCGATTTGAAAAATTATTTCAGTGTTGGATAGTCCGTTTATTGAGGAAGGCTATAGGCTATATAACATCACGCTACGACCAATAGGAGCGGAGCATAAATGAAAAATGTTGCAAAAATTAAAAATCGTTGAAACTAAAACACGCGAACAAAGTCGCGGGGAACAGCTAGTACTTGATATGCGCACTCTATAGTTAACTTATTTTTGTCTCTAATGTGTCACATACTTATACGTTTGATCGAAACAGAAGTCGTTTTAGAAGAAAAACTTCTTCAGGCACGCTAGACTTGGGGAGTAAGCTGGTGAATGCGTGACGTGAGCGTTACGAAAAGTGTGATCGAGAGAACGGAAGTTGAGATGGAGGTATAAGTTAGTGAGTTTATTACTTTAGGGTCAAGAGAGAGAGGTTCGAGCACACATTTTCTTTCTCTCTTTCTTTCAGAGACGGTTACGTTTCGTATATAAAGAAGTTTTACTTCAGTTGTGAGGTCTAAAGCAAACTCGTTGTATTTTTTAAATAGTAAAACGGTATTTTATTGGAATCCATTTTGAGGCTACAGGACTACGTATCGCATGACAAAGTGAGCCTTAAGGGACGTCAGAAGGAAACCTAATCAGGATAAAAATGTCCAAGTCTGTGTATTGTGAGGCATACGTCGCGTGGAGACATCCCCTCGGGAACGAACCGATTTGCCGTGCTTACGCTTATGCCGCGCAACTTATTGTACGAGCCGATGGAGTTTTGTTAAATATTCAAATTGGAAGGGACCGGGGTTTTTATGAGCATATCATACTAGGGTTCCGTGATAAAAGTTTGATTACGAAATATTAAAACTGGATGAAGGTTTTAATATGAGCACAAAGCTGTCTTGCTAGACTATTTGCGATCTCTTCTTTGCATTGTATGTATGTTTATTTAGGTCGTAACTTGCAAGCTAATTTAAAAGCCCTTAAATCCGATTGATATGAAATTTTGAAAATAGTATTCTAAGTTAAACATCATTTCGAGGTGTAAGGATATGACGAGAAGTGTATTATGAGTCCATAATTTTAAATACAACTAGATACATTTAAATCGCAGCATTTTATGTAACAAACATAGAGTAAACATAGACAAGAATAGAGCGTCGCCCATGTCATGCGTAAGCACATTTTTAGCTAAATGTATTGCTCTCGTTTACTGATTTATTTGATTTTCCGTGCGACGACAGACGTTTATGTAAAAATATCAACGGTTTCGATATTATTAGGGAAATATTAGGTTTTGAGATAGTTTTAATAAAACGGTGCGCTGTATTTTGACATAAATTTGATGATTTTACATGTTCATACTAGTGCCAACAGTTCATGCTCGATATGCGCGCTCTATAGTTTATTTATTTATTCCTCTAAGGTTACAAGGCATATATATTTTTCATTTTACAATTTCACTACTTACACATTTCACAGAAAAAAGCTTTTGTAATCAGACCGCTGCTCTAGTTTACCATTAAGGTACACACAAACAACTTTATAATGAAATTACACACTTCACAAAATAATTTAGGTATATTCATATGAAAATTTAGTTAACCCCTCTCTCAACCAAAATATTTGGACTTTGAAAATGTTTCCTGAAAATAGCAATCACCGAGCTCTTATTAAAATGTCAGCAGAACACCTATCTGTCCCCTTAGAATACCCTTGATCTAGATTCGAACCTTAATATTTGTAACACTTTAAAATGCGCCCTATTTTCAAAGCATTAAGGTTCATTGGACAGATTTTTCGTAACTTCAATCGTACATCCTATCTTCCACTTAGAAGATGCTACAACTTATAGCTCCAATATAATGAAAGTTAATACATATAGGTATATGCATTAGCGCCTATTTCAAAAAATCTATTCAAAGATAACTGGATATCGAAATTAGACTTAATGTACATGGCGTTGTAGTTTAAAGTTCTGTGTAATAGAATAATATTGGGCGCTAAATGACTTAATAACTGTAGTGTATGTTGAAAAAAAACACGGGTTGATTAACAATATGGGCCGGTAGTCAGAACTTAATACCGACTTTATCCACAAATATGTAACCATTATGTCATAATCAACATGCTTTAAGAATCGGTGACAGCGAGATGTTATCAGTACAAGTGGGCGCTACTGTTGATTCAACTGATACCTACATCACACACACGTAGAGAAACGACCTACCTATCCGACACATCAGCCACGCGATTATACATCTTATCGCACATGTTTATAAGATTCGAAACAGGTTACAACAATTTTGAGGAAATTGATAATTTCTTAATAGAATTTCTCTGATAAGGGAAGCAAAATTGTTTTCGGGATTTCTTTTTCTAATATTTTAAATATCGAAACGAAGAGAAATTAACTTTATAGTTCACAATTTTTGTTTCCAAATTGGAAAGATCCAAGTCAGACCACTTTGATTATTAAATCCTTTTTTTTTCTAATTTTTATTGACATCTGTCACTGTCAGAAAACTGTCAAGCTCTTAGATGAATAAATAAGTAAAGAATAGAGCGCGCATAACTGCTGGCATACTAGTGCCAGCAGTTATGCGCGCTCTTGCGGACATGTAAAATCGTAAAATTTGTGTCAAAACAGAGCGTACCGTTTTAATAAAACTATCTCAAAACCAAATATTACCCAAATAATATCGAAACCGTCGCTATTTTCGCATAAACGTCTATAGTCGCACGGAAAATCACATAAATCAGTAAACGAGCGCAGTACATTTAGCTAAATATGTGCTTACGCTTGGCATAAAGGGCTACTTGCGATGCGCACGCTCTATGCTTGTCTTTGATTACTCTAAAGTCAAGCTACAAGTGTTAGCCTATGGAACTGTCGTAGTGTATCCGACATTTGTGTCTTGATACTAAATGACGTAGTACTTGATATAATTAAGGACGTAGTGCAAATGTATTTTTTAAAGTTAATTCAAATCGATGATTTCACCTAAAAAGTACCTACTTAAGATCTTTTTTCGCGGTGGCTTACGAGGGTCCACGACTAGAGAGCATACTTTTTAAATTTGATAAGCCGCCATTTTTGAAACCAGGCATAAAACGTCCAATACATGTCATGTACTAGCGTGGCAAATTAGAATTTCACGGAGCGGCAGCGTACACGCTCGTAAAATTGATTTATTTTAATAAATAAACGTTTACGTTGTATTTCCTTATGTACCATGATTAAATGCGTCTTTAGGCAGTGAAAATTAGTGACGAGTTTTTTTTAGGAATTCGTCAACTCGTCCTACATGCCTACGGCCCATTTAGGACGACTAACGGAAAATCAAAATAATCATTTTTTTAATTCTGCAACTCGTCGCAATTTGCTTTTTGTGTGAAACTTTACTTGTCTTACTGCTTCTTTCAAATCTAGATAAAGTTTTGAATTCCACTCAAGAAGCAAATTGGGACGAGGCATGGTATAAGAGGCATGTAGGACGAGTTGACGAATCACAGTTTTTTTTTCTTAGTTTAATAATGGAAAACTCAGCTATTTTCAACAAATGCAGCCTAGGCAAGAATTCAAGCATGCAAGGAAAGATAGGTACAAAACGGTAGAAAACATGTGTAATATTTTTTTACCCAAGTTTAAAAATAAAACATTAATTTACTTATTTCAGAGACATGATAAAAAAGGCTTTGCATAAAAACAAATAAATAATTACATTTCATAAAAATC
Source organism: Diachrysia chrysitis (assembly GCA_932294365.1). NCBI lineage: Eukaryota > Metazoa > Arthropoda > Insecta > Lepidoptera > Noctuidae > Diachrysia > Diachrysia chrysitis. Next base: position 503,269 of record OW028641.1, read on the forward strand.
TCATTGTTTTCTTTGTATGCTGGGTTTGCTCAATTTATCATTTTGGACGATTTAAAATTAAGTAATTTCGGATTCAAAAGTGCCTAGTGACACTAATTTATGGTGTAATAAAATTAAATGGAATAAAATAGAAGTTTTATTTATATCTTGGATTAGATTCGCGAATATGATAAAATGTATTCCGTTTTCATTTTTATTTATAGAATATATTTCTCATGAAAATCTCAACGGCGTTTAGCAATCGCTAAGCAAGTCCCAAATTCAAATTTTCCATAGCAACATTGAAAAATAGAAATCTGATAATTAATTACTAACATCGTCAAGATTTCCAATAGGATAATAGGACCAATAATAAGACGTTTTAAACCTTGATTTTTCTGTCTCACCGTCCCTCATCCAACTGGCCCGAACCGTCCAAACTAGCAATAAAAATATGTCCTTAAATAATAAAACTAAGATCAAGCCATCCCTTGCTGTTTTTGCCTTATTAAGATTGTTAGCAACGCACTAATTTGGGATGCCTTTAGTGCACGTAGCTGACTTAGGTAGTTAGTTTTTCTATTGCTCTGGCTGGAGGCCCTTAAAATTCTCGCCAAAAGTCCGGTGAAGCAATCAAAGCCTGCGCTCAGGCTAACTGCGTAAATCTCTTCCAAAAAAAACCTTGATTGTTCTTAACAGAGAGAGAGAAGAGAATTATATTATTTTAAGTTCCGATACTTTATTGATTCCAGAAAGGAGTTGACACTATTTTACAGAATTTTGAACCTATAGTCTCTTTAATTTTTTGTGCCAATTAATATTATTTCTAATTAAAGAAACGTCAACTTTATGTAAGTGTAAATAAAGTTAATTTTAGGCTGACTAGTTCTTATGAAAAAGTCATAACAAATATGAAGCTGTGGCGAAAACTGAACTACTTCAAAAGATGGAGGATTGTTACGCAATTAACGCAATATCTCCGGCAACTGTATGCCTTAAACGCGTTTTAGTACTTATGATATTTAGGCTTCCGTAATTCAAAATAAAAAAAAGGAACCCTCACAAGATCACTTTGTTGTCCGTCTGTATGTCGAGATTTCTTTCTAAGGAACGCGTGGAGATATCTTGTTTTTGGGCCGTAAAGTTTCATCGAACATTATTGAAGTGAAACTTCTTTAGGCGCATGAGGGTAAAATTTTTACAGATGAAACGTCACGCCGGTTTGCAACGGAAGTCAATTTTTTATGATAATTGGTTTGAAGGTTAGGTAGTTTTAATATTTACAAATAACATGTGGTATTTCAACTTGCCACTCGTCATTTGATAATTTAATAAATCATTTACCATAAAATAAAAATATTTCATAAATTCGCTTTTCTAAATTTTGAATTCAAAAACAAAACTTAATTAATAATTTCTAATATTGACAAAAAACACGTGGCATTTTATAATTATCTAAGTTACTACTTTGAAACAAAATAATCTTCCTCTCAACAGCTTGGTGCTCACCAGTTGGCGCCACTGGCGCGTCAGCTGTCAAAACCCCATCAACAAACTATGGAATTAGATATTTTCACACGTACGTGCGACTAGCGCCTCTGTCGGCAAGATTAATACCGATAGCTCTCATTTGACAAGTTATATTAAAAGCTTTCCCCAATTAGTAAGTTATACCGTCATCGAGTTTAAAATCATCAAATATCGAAACTGAAATGTCGAATTTCTTTTTCTAAACTGCGTTCAGTTTATGTTTGTGAAATGCTAGATCTAGCATTGAATCCACTCAACAGCGAGAATCGAGATTAACTGCAAACTGATCGCGTTTATAAAATGCACCATTGAGATACCCCTTACAATTTCCTGTGTCTTGTATATACATACCGTAAGATTTTTTTATGATCCCAGCATAGATCTTTGCATCTTGTTTCTTTTAATGTGCTTTTATAATAATGCAAACATGTATACCTACTCATGTTCATTTATAATACTAGAGGTTATGCAACAACTGCAAAATATGGTCGGATTGCACAGATAGCCGAATGGTATAGTGACGGTAGGTCACAGTCACACGCCAACTACCATTGTGCGCGACGTGCTGCGCGTTCGATTCCCGCATGGGACAAGCATTTGTGTGGTTGTTCCAAATCTGGGTGTTATTAGTGCATGCGAATTTGAACGTTTGTAAAATCCTTCGCGACGAAAGGATTAAATTGCTTAGTGCGGGATTCGTTAAAAAATAAACGCTTCTTCAAGGAGAAACGTTGTTGACATTAAAATGGGTTTAGGCCTATCTTCAACTTACTTATACACAGTCCGGCGCTAAATTACATCGGTATCAAGTTTGAGAGTACTTATGTCATGTCACTTATCTGATTATAACAAGATGTCTGCCTATCACAAATCCATTATCGATAAAGTACAACCACTCTTATCTGCTTATAATATGTAATCCTCGATAATGCTAGTGTTTCCGAATCCACGGTCATGGGACTGGCGTCTACTTATTATTATCGAAATCTAAACAATTAATTCTGTATTCTAACCTAACGTTCAAATTACATGTTAATTCAGATTTCGTGTCTTTTTCACTTGTACCTACACAATTAAAAATGGACAGACGAAAATTAGAGCTGTCAAATTTAGTTTCGACTAAAATTCTCATACAAATCTACCGACTCGCAGAAACATGTGCACTAAAACACAGTGATGTTCACGCGAAAAGTGTTTTGACATTTTTACGTTAGTTTTATCTGATGCCGTCCTTTTCTCACGCTGTATGTTAGTAAAAGATAGTAATGGTTTAATTTTGGTTTAGTTAGCGTACAAGGGAATCGGCGCCAGTGTCTCACAAAACAGTACAGAATTTTCGACTTCGAGATCAATATATTTAATAATGTCCCCCGCGACTTTGTTCGCGTGTTTTAGTTTCAACGGTTTTTTATTGTTGCAAAATTTTTCAATTATGCTCTACTGCTTTTGGTCGCAGCGTAATGTTATATAGCCTATAGCCTTCCTCAATAAATGGGCTATCCAACACTAAAATAATTAGTCAAATCGGACCTTCAGTTCCTCAGATTAGCGCGTTCAAACAAACAAACTAAGATACAAACTCTTCAGCTTAATATATTAGTATATAGATTATACATAAAATATTCTAAAGAGTGCTTCTTATTAGACGTAGGTAATGTTTATGGTAGGATGTTTATTTAATATGTTTTAATTTAGAATTAAATAGGTATATTTATGTTGTGTTCATCTGTGATGACCGTATGTATGGAATACGTATCTATTTGTACTACTATCTTTTGTGCACTTCTTACAGATTACAAATGCAAGATTTTCCTTTCCTTGTTTTAGTTACCTTTACAGTTACTTCATGTACACGCATCACCTACATTTATTACAACCTTAGAGAAAACAGAGCGCACCGTTTTATTAAAACTATCTCAACACCTAATACTACCCTAATAATATCGGAACCATCGATATTCTCGCATAAACGAGTAATATACATCGACTGACAGTAAAATAAAGAAGACACGTTATATACAACTAATGCCTGGTCATAAAACTATTTGTTTTGCTTACGAACGGTAGAATTTTCTAAGCAAAACGAAGTAAATTCTACCGCCTGTACGCAAAATTGAGTCTTAGTTTTTTGAATATACTTAGGTCCTGGCCCTAACATAAAACTGTCTTGATCCGTAAAGGATTGAGCTCATTTCGACGGGCCGCATCGCAACGAAAAATGCTTGCTTAGTGAAGGGCTGGGTCGCAGCGCATTGACGGATTTTGAGTAGGCTTAAGACGGAGTGACTGTAAGTTATAGGTAGTTCTAATGAATTGCGTTGACAATGACAACATAACACACTATACGAGGCGATACTTCATAAAAAATGCGTGAAATCAATGTAGGCGGGTTTTTGCGATCCCTCCTGGCCCGCTGCGGTCCACTGTAATTTTATTGACGACGTCCGTGGTCGACTGGTGTACACACCGGTTTACAAAGTGGTGCCAGCTCTGAGGCCCAAAGTAAGTAGCTAAAGCACTTGTGTTATGGAATTCAGAGACAATGAAGGTACCACAAACACCCAGACAATCCACCGAGACAATAAAAAAAGTGGTTTTTCTACATTGACGGCCGGGGAGTTCGATCCCGGCTGGGACAATGTAGAAAACCACTTTTCTACATTTTCTCGGGTCTGGGTGTTTGTGGTACCTTCCTTGTTTTGAATCCCATAACACAAGTGCTTTAGCTACTTACTTTGGGTTCAGAGCAGAGCAATGTATATGATGTTGTCGACATTTATTATTATAATTTATTATATACTAGCTTTTGCCAGCGACTTCGTCCGCGTTTCCGTCGTTTTTCGTAAAAAAGTAGCATATGTCCTTCCTCACTGTTCAGTGGTTTTGATGTAACAGACAGATTAACTTTCGTATTTTAGTAGGGAAATATAATATATCACGTTACACAAAAATAATCCTTATAGCATGATTCAGTATTCACGCGCGACGGCGCGATGGCTTATTATCGTATTTCATGTATAAGTTTGGTGTTTCTATACCGATTTCTATGATTCTTTTTTTATTGAATAGGTAATAATGTAAACTTTTTTTAATTAGGGATGAGTGAGAGTATTATAAACGTAAGAGTAAACAAATATAATCAGAAATCTCCTAACTGCTAAGCTATCGGGAGTTACACGTGTTATTGTGAGTCAACCATAAAAGATAGACATATGCTGTTGTGGGTTATTTTTTAGATAATTTTATGTAGAACATTTCCGTCATACATGATTTCTATGTAGCTTTAACCATTAAGGCTGCATACGCGACGGAAGCTTAAAAAAAACCGTTTTCCCAACATTTCCCTTCACTGCTCTGCTCCTATTGATTGTAGCGTGATGAAAAGTATACTATAACCTGCCCAGGAGTATGAAGAATAAATGTACCAAGTTTCGTTAAAATCCGTCGAGTAGTTTTCGTTTCTATAAGGAACATACAGACAGACAGACAGACAGACAGACAGACAGACAGACAAAAATTTTACTGATTGCATTTTTGGCATCAGTATCGATCACTTATCACCCCCTGATAGTTATTTTGAAAATATATTTGATGTACAGAATTGACCTCTCTACAGATTTATTATAAGTATAGAATAGATTATTATTATTAGTTAGCGCCAAAGCAGAAGTCCTAAAAGAGGTTAATCAAAGAGTAGTTAATAGATCTGGCTATGTTTTTTCTGGTCAGATCTGAAGATAACCATCGCCACGAAAGAAGAAGTTTCTGAGATGGCTGCCTTAAATCGATTTAAGGGACTAATTAAGTAACCATTGATTGACGTGTCATAGTCTACGTGTGAGAACTTGAGTGGAAGGGCATGGGTCATTTATTGCGGCACTCAGACATTACCTAGGCATAAATAAATGTCCTAATTGAGACAAGACATTTGTGTCGCAGACTAATAATAAAGATAGGTTGTCGTTAAGCATTGTTACTTATGATCGTATAGTTAAGTACTAATCGGAATCAATCAAAAATCAATTTTAGGCGAATAGTTTAAGGTTTATTTTTACATGACTGTTTTGGACTTATTAGGGAAAACATTGATCAATGTTCAAACTGTATGATATTGTTTTAATCATTCTTCAATTATTATTTATGTGGAGTAATACAAAATCCATCCAAAAGGAAAGTTTTTATACAAATTCTTCTTCCTACTTACTACCATAATTACAACTAAGAAATAAGAAAATATTAAATAAATCTATAAATAATTTCGCTAAAAACTCCAAGACAATCATACTTATTGTATTTATAGATGCAAGATTAAATTAAATGCAGACAAATAACTGTAAATTGAGTCTTACGCTGATGTCATAAGAGTTGCATGACATCCTTTATGAATGAAATAACTATGTAAGTATTGCTTGGTCTATTACCAGCTATTAGTATGAGAATGGTCCCCCCCCCCCTGCCCCCCACCCCTCCTCCGTCATCAACTTACGTTTCTATAGGACTGGTTACAAACCTATCTGTTTGTTTACATTATGTAAACAAGCTACCTATAGACTTAATTAGCTGCATCGATTTAAAAGATTCTGTTTAATATACATCGGTGTTTATATATTTATACATGAGTTGTAAGTGCTTTGTGTGACAACGATGTAAATTAAAGTGGTTTTGATAACTTTAAAAGACGCGGGATGGCCAAGCCATTTTCCTTTTCAAATATTTCAAAATTATGTAAGAGTTGTTTGCAATCGTCATAAACGATTAGACAATGGTCTATTATCAATACTTAGTATTAGTTTAGTAATCAGTCGGCGACATTCGATCCATTGCGGCCCACTCTGCGGTTACCTGTAACGTTACCTATTATCCGTGTAACTGGCACAACAGTGACACAAGTTAACAAAAACAAATATAATATAATAAGATTTCCTGTACGCGTGAGAATTGTCGCCGCGTATAGCAACAGAAAACAAACCTCGCTTGTTGACAGTGGCTTCTCGTATCTATTCACGAAATAATATTATAGATTTACATCATACCTCATACAATCACTGATACTTTCAGTCAACACTCGGTCACTCACTTCAAGTTACAGTGCACGCCGTCACTAAACAATGTTTGACATTTACGAAATAATGACGAAAAACTCAGGATTTCACGGCAAACGATAGCGCATTCAGGCAGAGGTATCTCAAGCGATAAGAACGACCGGCCTGATACACTAAGACCGACAAATTTGCTTTAGGATGAAACGGCCTTGGTGAGTTTCCAGTGAGTCACGTAACTTTGAAAAAAATATAACATATTTCTTCCAAAAAAGTGTCGGCTAACATTGCTGTCACGACTAGTAATGTTGTCTAAACAAGAGGGGTACCATCAGGCACTTGGCATCGTGTGCCAGTCGGTGAGGGTAGGAGGTGCGATGCGGGCGCGCGTCTGGCTGCAAGTGAGGCTGTGGGAGACACTTACGGTGAGGCACGGGAGCGGGTGCGGAGCGCGGGGCGACGTGCGCTCGCGGCGAGCGGGGACGCGCGACTGCGGAGCTCGCGCGGCGCGGCGCGAGGCTCGCGGGGTGATAACCGGTGATAAGCGGCGCGTCATCACTGACGCCACGCCGCGCGCCGCTCTATGACGCGCCGCCACTATCATTGGGCTTGTTACGACAGGTGAGCCGAACCGGCCGGCGGCCGAGCGATCTGTCTTACCTGCATACGCAACTCCTTAACCATTAAACTTTATTGATTTGCTTTTGAAGTATTCAGTCATCAGTGCGGTAGAGACACCACAATCACACCACGAGTGTACGTACGTGGGACGGGGACTATCAATCTAGACAAAAAATGTTGTGTTGTAAACATAGCCTTACAAAATAACGAGTAAAAAAAACTACACACTAACAACTTTTTCAAATTGAATGTACCTAATTTAATAGTGTATTTTTTTTATGTTATTACTTAGTTTAAATTTAGCTTGTTTTTGTATTATGTAGGAAAATTATTTGTATGTATTTTAGGTAAAACATGACTGTATTTAATTTTATTACCTTGTGATGCACCTAATATATACCTAAGTGTGCTTTTATAGTGTTTTACTAATAAAATTATCTTTATCATGAACAGTACTTCGTCTGCTTATCCTGTTCACAAAAATATTGGCAACCCTACTCCGCACGCATAACGCGCTAAATCTTCTGTCATCTCCGAATGACACAGCATTAGTGGACAAACTATACAAGATTAATTTAAGGAACCTTATTTCTTTCCTTTTAACCTTCGTTAAAACGTGGCAAGAGTAGGTTCATCATCATCGTCAGCGCTGTGTAACCTATTGCTATCCCATCCTCCTCTCCTCCGTCGTTTACGCCAGTCGCATCCATCCTACTACCGCTATCTACCTATTATGTTAGTGTTATATAAATTTTTAAAGCCTTATTTCCTTAGTTACTGCTACTTAAAGTATTATAAATACTGACTCCTTAGAGAAATAAATAAGTAAACTATAGAGTGCGCATATCGAGTATGAACTGGTGGCACTAGTATGAACATGTAAAATCGTAAAATTATAGTCAGAAAACAGAGCGCACCGTTTTTTTAAAACTATCTCAAAACCTACGTCTGTCGTCGCACTGTAAAACACATAAATCAGTAAACAAGCGCAGTACACTCAGCTAAAAATGTGTTTACGCTTGACATAAGGGGCTACTAGCGATACGCACGCTCTATGCTTGTCTATTTTTACTCTATGACTGTCACTCAGTCTCTCACTCACGGAAGGATATCGGTGACGCCCGGATCTGCCCGTCAGGTGTTGCTGTGTTCCCAACCGTGGCGAGGTGTAACTCAAATTGCCTACAGTGGTACATTATGGCCCATTGTGTACTTAGTTTAACAAACGGTCCTACCTTGAGGTCAGTTGAGGTACAATGGCTTTGTACCAACTGACAATGAATACCTAATATTGTTAGTGTATTTGCTCCGGTTTCAACACTGTAAAAATTTTTCTTAGTTATTTTTATGTCGACTTTGTAAATAGTTCAAATGCTGTACAGTGACACTTTGTTATGTATAGTGTATACTTAGCCTGGATAAATATAAGACAGAATGGTGTATTCCTTGACTGTCTGAAAGCAAAGATAAAGATACTAGAGACATGTCGATAATACCTAGCTTCTGAGATGCAAAATGCAAGTTCGGAGAACTGGGATTAGTGGAAAAGTCAAGGAGTAGTCGAGTCCGCAGAGCGTTAAAAATTATTAATCGCGGCATTTTCTATTAAATTATGTTCTTTTGTACACAACAAAAGATACAGCATTATCTATACTAATATTATAAAGCTCAAGAGTTTGTTTGTTTGTTTGGACGCGCTAATCTCAGGAACTATTGGTTCGATTTGAAAAATTCTTTTTGTATTGGATAGTCCGTTTATTTAGGAAGGCTTTAGGCTATAGGTATAACATCACGCTACGACCAATAAGAGCGGAGCATAAATGAAAAATGTTGCAAAAATTAAAAACCGTTGAAACTAAAACACGCGAACGAAGTCGCGGGGACAGCTAGTATGAGATAAAATTAATAAGGGTACAATGGCGGTCTTATCGCTACTAGCGATAGGTATCTTCGAGACAACCTTTGTATAAACAGGAAAGACAGAAAACTAATAGATGGGGTAGCGGAGGTGTACTATTACAAAAGTACATTCTGCTACAGTAAACGAAATTTAATAATTTGCGCAGCTTATAACATGTAGGTATTAAAAAGTTAACCTACTTAAAAGTGGGGCATTAATCGATGATCATTGCTATTATTGAAATCTATATTATGTTGCAGTCAAAAGTACTTATTTTAACTAAATAAGTAGGTAGTTTGTACTGAACAGGGGTACGATTTAGCCCGCGTGAACTCATCGTCTTTAATAAAGTATTAAAATAAAAATTAAATTAGGTACATTTTATTTTAATCCCAACCAAATTTCAGTTCTTATCTATGAAGGTTGTATTATTATCTAATCGTCAAGTCAAGGTTTTTATGAAATTTTGCGAGATGCCTTCCAAAAAAGTTTAACCTTTTCATAGATTCTTCTATTATTTGAAAGAGAGCTTCTGTTCTTATGCTCACCAGTTCGATGCGATAGGTCTAATGTAGGTATGTTTCAAAATAATTAAAGCATAGTCTAAACCTTAAAATAAGTAGGTTTACTTTCTTATACATAGGTCATAATAATTTATAAGCTACAATCTACTTTGAATGATTAAATGTCATTCACTGCAGTAAAATTTTGAGGTGAATCTGTCCATGAAGTCATTATATGGTAATATAATGGGCCCCCATATTAAACAATATCTTGTAGGTACCTTCTAGTGTAAAATAACGTTATGAAATTGAACAAAATTGTTTACTAACCGTATCAAAAATGTATATCTGCAAATGTAATGATTGAATATTTAATTACTCTAAATATAATTTAATATCAAAAATGTATTATCAAATTAAAATCTCAAAATAAACGTCGCTTTCATAAATCTCAAATTATCAAAACGTCAAACGCCTGTCAAAAATAATTGAGCAATACAACGCGTCAAGATGATTTCGACAATAATTATTTTGTCAGGAATTGAGAAGTGATCGATATTTCTAAAGAGCAAATTGATGTTCGAACACTTTCTTCGGTAATTAAGAGTTATATTTATCTGTGAAACATTATTATTTTGTGCTGCATAAATATTTTAAAGCGAAGAAGGAAGATGGTTTGACAACAAACAAGGAAAGTTTTCAAGGTTATTATGAATAGATACTGCAAAAAGGACATGTCATTCTACCTACTATTACATAATTAGCTGGCCATCTTTCCCCAATGTTTGTCCTAATGGTAGTACCTAACCTATCAATGCACCTACTGCTAAAAATCTCACTTTTATATAGGTAGGTAGTATTCATCAACAGTTGTATCTTGTAATATGACAGTGACACCATATTAATTTTAATCCTTACTTGCTTACTATATAACCCAAGCGGCGACCGGTCACCGCGCATGACGTCACAGCTAAATCTCTGCCAAAACTCAAACCCCGAGCGGCGACCGGTCGCCGCAATACCTCCACTTGATTTGAATACTTTTTTGTTTTTATAGTCTAGTTTTGCAAGAAGAAGTTTGAAGATATACGATCTTTAACCTCTAGTTCAACGAGGTACAACTCACAATCAATGGGATAATATTATTAATGCGAAAGTAACTCTGTCTGTCCGTCGCGCTTTCACGACAAAACTACTGAACCGATTAAAATTAAATTTGGTACACAGATAGTCTAGAGCCTGCGAAAGGACATAAGCTACTTTTTGCCGCGATAACCGACTACCACGCGGGCGGAGCCGCAGTAAACAGATAATAGATTATATTTATCATACTTACACAAGTTTTTTTTTTAATCGAAATATAAGTTTCACGGGCTGATAGGTGCTGTTTGCCAAGACAATGTCCAAGACCCAAGGTTTTGATAAGTTCCCGGCCTTTTTATTATTAGTCTCGGAATCTCACATAAACTTTTGACTGCACGCAAAGGCATACCTACCTACCGCTACAAAGTGTAGTGACTTAGATCCCCACATAAGACAGATATTGTGCGATCGGAATTATTTTTAGGGTTCGGTACCTCAAAAGGTAAAAACGGAACCCTTATAGGATCACTTTGTTGTCCGTCTGTCTGTCTGTCTGTCTGTCTGTCAATACCTTTTTTCTCAGGAACGCGTGGAGGTATCAAGCTGAAATTCATATCAAATACTCAAGTCTATGGTCTCTTGGAGCTGTGAAAAAATCAAACTTCTAAGTCAACGCGATCAAAAGATACTCCCGTTTATGCCGCAAATTTTCGACACTCGCAAGGGAATCAAAACCTACAGGGTACTTCCCGTGAACTCAGAATCTTGAAATTTGGTACGAAGCAACGTCTTATAACACAGATAAAGGAAAAATTGCGAAAAGCATAAATTTTTAGTTACATCATATAATAAAAATATTTTTTATATTTTTTTTTTCGTTGTGCAATTAAAATACCATAACTACGACTATGACTCGATCATCGTGATGGGTGAACTTTTACTTATATACCTACAGGTTTGTACGGAACCCTCGGTGCGCGAGTCCGACTCGCACTTGGCCGGTTTTTTTTATTATTATCCACAAAAACCACACAAAAACCTTGTCAAGTGCTAATTCTGGGTGTAGTTTGACATGACGCGAGAATAAATTTCTAGTTCCGTTAGGTTATGGTTTAAATTATCTAGTTCCTAAATACTCCTAATAAATTATATCCGTGCAGTAAAAAACTTATAATCACGTAATTATGATTATTCATTTATTTTATGAGAATACCCTCTTGTCTCATTATGTGGCAGGAGCCTGGTATCATCTATACTTAATATTATAAAGCTGAAGAGTTTGTTTGTTTGTTTGTTTGAACGCGCTAATCTCAGGAACTACTGGTTCGAATTGAAAAATTCTTTTTGTATTGGACAGTCCGTTTATTGAGGAAGGCTATAGGCTATATAACATCACGCTACGACCAATAGGAGCGGAGCATAAATGAAAAATGTTGCGAAAACGAAAAACCGTTGAAACTAAAACACGCGAACAAAGTCGCGGGGACAGCTAGTTAATTATAACTAATCTATATTCTATACAAATAAATAAAATTGAAGTGTCTGTTTGTAATATTAAAATTACCGCTTTTACTACATGCATATGTATGTATGTATAAATGTATATACGGTACCTACATTATACCAAAATAAAATATTGTACATTTTTTGTCGGCTGGACCAATTTTGACGGGACTTTCACTGGCAGATAGCTGATGTAATAAGGAGTAATCTACTAAGAAAACAAAGAAAAATGATTTTATTGTTACATTCCACGCAGACGAAGTCGCGAGTACATCTAGTAATTAATATAATATACATACGTTCACATGAGCTCTACACCTCTACACATCAATATCAACCGATATATTTATTGTTATTTTCTATAAAACAGGCATATTTAATTATTAAATAATAATACTTAATCCCACGGTATATCACAACATGTGGTAAGAAAGAGAACGTGTTTGAAAACGTATGGACGTCCGTCCGGATCAAGCAAACTTAATAAAACGCAGTCACTACGTACATACCTACCTACCAATTTTACGCCCGCCGCGCGCCGCCGGTTCTAAAAAGGATATTGGATATTGTAATATTAATAAATAATAATAATCTAATAAGCTAGCGAGTCACCAATTTTTTTTTCAAACGCCTGAATAAATAAAAAAAATTAAAATAATTTACTGTTATAACTTTTTAGGGTTTATAATCAGTGCGTCCTACCCGCAATGACTTACGGAGCCGAAACGTGGACACTTACCGTAGGCCTGGTCCACAAATTCAAGGTCGCTCAGCGTGCTATGGGGAGAGCAATGCTCGGAGTTTCTCTGGTGGATAGAATTCGGAACGAAGTCATTCGCCAGAGAACTAAAGTCACCGAGTAGTTTAGGGAAACGCGGCTCCGCCCGCGACCCGCGTGGATGTCGGCAAAGAGTGGCCTATGTCCTTTTTCAGGCTCTAGACTTGAGTACCAAATTTCATTCTAATCGGTTCAGTAGTTTTGGCGTGAAAACGCTACAGACAGAGTTACTTTCGCATTTACAATATTAGTTAGGATTAATTGTGTTATATAGCATTGTTTACAGTTTAGAAGTGTTAATATTTTAATGAGATAAATATTAAAATGTAGTATACAAAATATATTAAAATATTATTAAACCACATCACATAAAAAACCGCAATATATTTCTTAAAACTGTTCATCAACACCAAGGACTGCCACTAACATTGTGGCATTTATATTTCAAAGCATTTTTCATCATAATGCACATTTAGACATAAGCATGAAACTCTTTCAGTAGGAAATCTGATTGATCGACTGTATAGTTTCCGAGTCCCGCGGTAGGTGGCGCTCTGAAGCACTAAATCGAAAATAGACCGGAGCACACGGTAGTGTTACACTCATGTAATTATAGCCACGTTTCGCGCGCATCCGACACTGCGCGCGCGCCGGCCGCTCGACTGATAAACAAGAAAGGTAAGAAATATCCGCATTTTTTTATTGTTTTGATATTTCAAAACTGAATTTACGTGTTTTGTATTTTATATTAAGTATAAATGGCGTCTCTAATATTTTTTTCGTGTTAGTTGTGTGTTATATGTCGGTATTAAAGAGTGAAATGTAAATCGAATTATTTAATATAGGTTAGATTCAGCTTTCACATAAAATAGTCATAATTATTTAAGTGTTTTTCAAAACATCGATTGTTGGTATGTCTCTTAGATACAAATACATTATGATACAGTGATTTCTTATCATCTATTAATGCCTGCACTTTACTGTTCTGTAATTTGAAACGTCTTGTATTAATTTAATTAGCTAAAAAAAATTAATGTGATTTGTATGCTTTTTAGGGCATTTACTAAAATAAGTCTCAGTGGCGTAGAGAGGGTTTATCATTATTAATGATAAATTACCTTGTATGCATCCTTTGCTATGCAGAAAAATTGATAGTTAGGTAATGGTTACAATAAAGTTTTCATTTTACTTGCTTGCGCATGCGATTTGGTTGATTATGATATACTAATGCGAACTCTGTAAAATCCTTTTGTATGATTTTTTTATTTAATTATACCGGCCTATAAACGTCCCACTGCTAGACACAGGCCTCTTCTCATGTAGAGAAGACACGAGTATTGATCACCACGCTTGCTCATTGTGGGTTGTCGATTTCAGTTTTTTTTTTTGATTCCTGGTTTTTTACATTGTTTCCTTCACCGTTTGTAATGGTGTCTTATCTTAGCTTTATGCCGGTGTAAATATTACTACATTTTTTTATTACTGGCAATGTGGATGAAATTCACATTACTAGCAATATTGTAAGCTCCTCCAACTAAGCTAAATATGCTTGTGTCTGTAGTGGGCTTACGTCAAAAGCAATTGGAGGGGTTGGAACCTGCAACCTGTCAATCACAAGGCCGTCACCCTAACCATTAGGCTATTGCTGCTTTAAATATTGGTACTATTTAAACGACAGAATTAGTAGGTAATTTATAAAAAGACTTAAAGAGTACATACCTATAAAATGAAGTTTAAGTATCAAAAATAATAATAATAATCACACATGAACTAACAAACCTATTGACATCTTATGACATCGAGTGTATTTTGTTTAGTAAAACTTTATTGAAAACAATCAAAATAAAAAAGTGTTAAATTTAATTTGAAAATACAGTTAAGAATTGCGATATCTACAAGCTTTTAATTAACTTGCAATGTATGCATGTTTATTTGGGTCAAATCTTGAAAGCTAAATTAGAACCACTTCTAGACCTCCAATTGAGATGAAATTTTGCGTACTTATATAAGTCCGGTGACAATACAATATTATAGTGCTTTCGAGCTAGCCTAAAGATGGAGACAGAAGATGGCCATAGGAACTCTCTAGCAGAACACAATCCCATCGTATTCGGGCTTGTTTGATTTATCTTTACTATTACTTTGAACATAGCTGATTTATGTATGATTCCTATCTATACTAATATTATAAAGCTGAAGAGTTTGTTTGTTTGTTTGTTTGTTTGTTAGTTTGTTTGTTTGAACGCGCTAATCTCAGGAACTACTGGTCCGATTTAAAAATTCTTTCAGTGTTGGATAGCTCATTTATTGAGGAAGGCTATAGGCTATATAACATCACGCTACGACCAATAGGAGCGGAGCATAAATGAAAAATGTCGCAAAATTAAAAAACGTTGAAACTAAAACACGCGAACAAAGTCGCGGGGGACAGCTAGTATTCAATAAATCTTACGGACGGTACAATTTTCAAAGCAAAACAAAGAAAATTCTACCGCCAGTAAACAAAGAATCGTTCTTTCAATATAGGAACTGGCATAAAAGCGCTTGTGTTAAATACATTTTTAATAAAAAACTGATCTATTTTATACCTAACTAGCTTTTGCCCGCGTCTTTGCTCGCTTTAAGAAGTACTTATTACTATTAATTAGGTATAGTTTTTGCGGCTTTACTTTTTAAGAAGATTTATAAAAACTTTCATCTCCTATTTTATCCCCTTGGGGGTAGAATTGATCAAAATCCTTTCTTAGCGGATGCCTACGTCATAACATCTACCTGCATGCCAAATTTCAGCCCGATCCTTCCAGTGGTTTGGGCTGTGCGTTGATACATCACTATGTCAGTCAGTCACCTTTGAGTTGTATATATTTAGATTAGGTATTTTTTCTGTTCCGCTAATTCTACCGGTTTTTATATTATAATCTAGAAATCATAATAATTATTATGTGCATTGTGTTATGCGATTCGCATGTCAAAATATGATGACAGTATGGCGCGGCGGTGTTATTGAGTCAGTAAAGTATAGAAATACGAACCCTACAGGTATTCACTAAATACAAAGTTTGCGAAATACTCTTAGTTTAGATATTATATTCTACTATCACGCTTTATTTACACGCTAGGGTAGACAGAGGTATATATAAACTGTACGACACAGACCTATGATGATTATTTAAAGCCAATTAAATAAGCCTTTTTTGGGTTCCATACTCAAAGGGTAAAACGGGACCCTACTACGAAGACTCCGCTGTCCGACCGTCCGTCCGTCTATCTCCAGGCTGTATCTCATAAACCGTCATAATTACACAGTTAAAATTTTGCATTTCATTGCAAAAAACACAAAATAAAATAACCCATACAACAAACGTGTTTTTAATGCTCGTTTTTAGGTAGACGCTTAAAATATTCACAGAATAATTTAAAGTTATATTTTCACTTTAAAAATAAATAATTAAATTAAAATAAAACAAATATTTAAAGGGGCTCCCATACAAGAACGTAATTTTTGCCGTTTTTTTAGATAAATACCTGTGTCTGTGATAGTACATGTGAACTTTGTCGAGCGATCAGTGTTGCCTTTGATCAGTTTTAATTTATTTCAGCCGGGACAAATAATAATCTCAAATCCATTCAATAGTTACGTACATGTGTACGCGGTACGATGCCGAATAATACTCATAAGAATCGGACAGGGTTTGTGTTGTATAATACTTGTACAGCATGCAAAAAAACACTAGGGTAGGATTTAAAAAAAAAATGGAACTACTTTAATTCAGTGGATAGGCTTGCTACCTATATACTTTTCTACATTCTTATATGTTTGTGTTTTAGATAGGTTATTACGTCACTTTCTTATGACTGAAGGCAATGAAAGGCCCACACTCATATAGTCGTATTTACACGTGTTCGCACGTGCACCCTGTATGCATAGGCAGGTACTCGAAGGTACTGAGTAAATGGTGTAAAATTCTCTAGGGTAGTAGTCAATGGCATGCATTGCTTTTCTGACCATGTTGGCAGACATTAGGCAAACGGCGCAAGTTAGGGATTAAGAGAAGTTACAAAAAATATAATATAAGCATCAGTTTTCTACTCACTTTTTGAAAGTTCGGTTGTCGGACTGTTGACCTACAAAAATATACTATTTTTAAGATAGTTTTTTTTAACAAAAGTAAAAGAAATGAAGGTAGCGGGATTTGCACGTAATTTATCTAAGTACTTATACTTAATTTTCGCTACAAACTACGCACTGTAATATATCCATATTCTAAGACACGACAAAATCTGTTTATATAGCACTTCAGTATCTTCGCAAAACCACAATAAATCTCTTATGGAATAATTACGACAATAATGTAAAAAACGAGCGCGCACTTTGAGTAAAACTGTCACAGATTATAAATACTACCTACTAACTTTAAAAAATATTATTATATTTACAAGTATATAAATCAGTATTTTAAGATACTAACTACTTACTTCTAAAAAAAAATATTCTTACAACTGGAATTACTTTTATCTGTTCCAGCAGATTATTTATCTTTTATTCTCGCGCGAGTTACCTACATTGGTCTAGAAAATTGCGAAGGTCAAATGTCAAAGCGCTACCATCAATTGAGGTTTAGTTTTTGGAAAAGATTTACCCAGTTAGCCTGAGTGCAGGCTTTGTCTGCATCACCGGACTTTTGGCGAGAACCTTAAGGGCCTCCAGCCAGAGCAATAGAAAAACTAACTACCTGTGGGGTTCGGACCTCGACTTAGTACGTTGCTAACAATCCTAATAGGCAAAAACAGCAAGGGAGGACTGAACTAAGTTTTTTATTATTTAAGGACATGTTTTTATTGCTAGTTTGGCCGGCTCGGGTCAGTCTAGGGACGGGGGGAGGGGTGGTCCCGTCAATTGATTAACCAGCCTACCCTACCTACCTACCTATATTCTCATTCAGATTCAAATTTTTCGTATTATGAGTTTTTAAGACTAATAATAGTTTTTTTTTTCTTTTATAAAAACCTTTTGCTGACAATAGCGAACACTTAAAAAAAATAATTATCCCATTTGGCATTCGGAAGTTATGTGCGTACATTTTTCATCTATCATTTTTGAAATTCATTTTTTTGTATATATATATAGATACTAGCTGTTCCCGCGGCTCCGCCGGCGTGGATGTCGGTTATCGCGGCAAAAAGTAGCCTATGTCCCTTCTTAGGCTCTAGACTATCTGTGTAACAAACTTCATTTAAATCGGTTCAGAAGTTTTGGCTTGAAAGCGCGACAGACAGACAGACAGAGTTACTTTCGCATTTATAACATTAGTAAGGTTGTATTATTTAAGTATTCATTTGATGCTTGTAGGGCTGTAGCCTGTACCTACCTTCAAAGGTCGTCGGTATTGAACGAAGGCTGCGATATCTTTTGTTTTTCTTTTATCCTGAATGGAGTATAATATCATAATACCTAAGAAATTCCATTATCTGAGAGAATAATATTATAACACGATGTTTTTTATTGCAATAACAAAAAAAAGGTTTATTAATGGCCGTTCCTCATTAGATGCCTATTATAAAGATTATTTTATTATTATATTATGTCTATATATCTTAGGACAACTCACACACAGCCATCTGATTTCAAACTCGGCAGAGCCTGTATTAAGGTAACCAGACAACTGATAAACTTACTTATATATTTCCAAATAAATACATATTATAGATAAATTACACCCAGACACAGAACAAATGATCGTGCTCATCACACAAAGATTTGTCCTGCGTGGGAATCGAACCGACGCGACGACTTCCGGCTTAGCAGTCAGGATCACTAACCACTAGACCAACAAGCCCGTCTCTATTAGCCTGTTATTTACAATTTACATTGTTAGTTTTTTGTTTATACTATAAATTAAAAATTAAAAAAACCCTCGATAAATTGTATATCTATACTAATATTATAAAGCTGAAGAGTTTGTTTGTTTGTTTGTTTGTTGGAACGCGCTAATCTCAGGAACTACCGGTTCGAATTTAGAAATTCTTTTTGTATTGAATAGTCCGTTTATTGAGGAAGGCTATAGGCTATATAACATCACGCTACGACCAATAGGAGCGGAGCATAAATGAAAAATGTTGCAAAAATGAAAAACTGTTAAAACGAAAACACGCGAACAAAGTCGCGGGGGACAGCTAGTTAGCTTATAACTTTCAAAATGCTAAACTGATCTTTATAAATTATAGCTAAGTAGGTCTCGATCAACCAACAACCTTAGCTGTCTTCCAGTAAAATCAGTCTGGTAGTTCCAGAGATTAGCGCGTTTATACGTGGTACTTGATCGTTATTTTGTAGTAGAGTTCTTTTAAAACTCTGTTATCTTCAAGACATTCATTTGAATCAAATTAAGTACATAAATTTAAATATTGTTGAAAATAAAATACTTGTTAAGAATAACGAATTTATTTGCATTAGGATTAATATCATGTTTATAAAAACCATAATTCTCCTAGTCCAATGAGACAGACGCACGACTCGTGCTTTTAAAATTCCCGAAGAGATCTCAGTCCAAAATTAAAATGTTTTTGTAACTAGCTGTTCCCGCGGCTCCACCCGCGTGGATGTCAGTTATCGCGGCAAAAAACAGCCTATGTCCTTTCTCAGGCTCTAAACTATCTGTGTACCATTTAAATCGGTTCAGTAATTTTGGTATGAAAGCGCGACAGACAGACAGAGTTACTTTCGCATTTATAATAATATAATAATATAATCTACCAATCGATCTGTCTGTGTAGTTCATAGTATAACATCTGAGTAGGTACACATAGAACAATGATAAAGCATCCATCCCGGTCCACTATGGCGCTATCGCACTGACATTTTGCGCTTCAGACGAACGCTAATATTAGAAGTAATCCCATTGAGTGTTTTATTTTTATTTTGGTCGTCTATAACAATAGTGACGCTTCCGGGGGTCGGTAGAACTATGTGCAATGTTTTATTGATTATACCTATATAATATGTTATAATATATTACAAACATAGAAAATGCCTACACTAGTTCTTGGGAATATTAATTGATAATAAACTCTCATGGAAACCTCACATTGAAGAATTATGTAAGAGACTTAGTAAATCCGCATATGCACTGTTTCAACTATCGAAAAAAGTAAACAAGCAGGCTTTGCTAACGGCGTACTATGGTTTGGTTGACTCCGTTCTACGGTACGGTATTGTTTTCTGGGGGCAGTCTACTGATAGGGAGCTGGTATTTAGAATGCAAAAAAGGTGTGTAAGGTCCATGTGTGGTATTAAGACAACAGATAGCTGTCTTCCCTCTTTTAAATCATTGCAAATATTAACTTTTCCATCATTGTATATTTTGGAAACAGCTTTATTTGTTAAAAATAATCCAAACCTATTTCAGAAATTGTCAGATACTAGAAAAAATCCAACACGATCTCAGTACGTCAATGATTTATGTCAAGTGAAATGTAAAACGGCACTCATGAAAAAAAGCTTTTTTGGTATTGCCCCACGCATTTATAACAAAGTACCTAATGCTATAAAACAATTACCTTTATTAAAATTTAAAAAGACTTTAAAAAGTATTTTACTTAAAAAATGTTATTACACAATTGACGACTTCCTAAATGATAAATCATTGACTAATTGATATACTTGCATTTGACATTATCTCTAATCATTATTAATTTCTGCATTTTCATGTCAATTATTATTTATCACTATTTTAACTTTTATTATTACTTTATTTGAATGTGAATGATAATTATTTATTATTACCTAATTTAAATGTTTCTATTTTTAATTATTATTTACTTAATTCTAAAACTGAAATTTTATGTAATTTGCATGCCCATGTGACGGTAGAATATGGAGAACTTTTATAAATGTAACACCTGTACCTGTACCCATGTTTGCAAATAATAAATGACTTTGACTTTGACTTTGACTATGAGCAGAATTGAAGTGTGGAAATTTTACATAGAATCTTAAAAAAGGCATTTTTTTTACCTTTTTTTGACATGATGTCCTCATTTATTTTCGTCAACTGAAAGAATGCCTGGCTTAAACTAGCACGCAAACAATTAAAGGGACAAAAATCAGGTTTTTAAAAACCTGTTACCATCAATCTATATATATATAAAAGAGAATGTAATGTGTGTACGTTCACCTAAAACTCGAGAACAGTTAGCCGAATTGATATAAAACTTTGCACACACATTTATAAATGGCGACATGATCACTAGGACGAACATAGTTATGTGAATGCCGGAAAGGTGGCGTTGGTGGCAGTGATTTTTATCCTTTGAACCATAGGTCGAATTGTAGATTTTTTTAGGTTAAGCAAAGCGCATCGAACTCCAGCTACTAATCTTATAAAGGTTTAGAGTGAGCTATATATAACATAACTATCACTATTATTTAAAAAAAAAACGGTTTACTTACGCATATTGTCGAGATTGCCAGTTGCGGTTCGACTTGCGTCTTGTTTTGAAACCGTTTTGTTTTAATACAAACCACTATCACTGTTGAATAAAACTGAAAGGATTAATTATATCTGCAAACTACTGCATAGAACACTGATGGTTTAACTACCTTTCCCAGTTAGCATAATTATTATCTCGATGTAGGTAGCTAACATAACGTAATCAAGCTTGCAGTTTGCTCCTCTATTTAGTTTCCTGACCGCGTCGGGTAGCGGAACCAGTGAGTCGCTTTAATTAAAACCATTGCGACTCCAACGACCGAAAATCCTTACTAAAATTATAAATGCGAAAGTGACTGTCTGTCCGTCTGTTCCGCTTTCAAGCCAAAAACTAATTAACCGATTTAAATGAAACTTGGTACACAGGTAGTCTAGAGCCTGAGAAATATAACGAGGTAGTGTAGTCTTACCAGTACAAAAAACAATAAAAAAAAATCTCTTAATATTTACTCTGTTAAAGACTCTTTTATAATATACTAGCTGTTTCCCGCGGCTCCGCCCGCGTGGATGTCGGTCATCGCGGCAAAAAGTAGTCTATATCCTTTCTCAGGCTCTAGACTATCTGCGTACCAAATTTCATTTAAATCTATTCTGTAGTTTTGGGCTAAAAGCGCGACAGACAGACAGAGTTACTTTCGCATTTATAATATTAGTCAGTTTTAGTAGGTATGGTTTTAAAACCAAAGTTGGTAGCCAAAATTTACAAGACAACCACACATATTTCATTTGTACTGTTTTAAACAAACTGGCCAATTAGATATTCCCATCCCTACAGCTCTCGACGCCATGAAATATGCATGGACAAGCTTCCGAATCTATCCGAAGATGTCTGCTGCATCCGGAATATGATTTGATTGTTTTAATTGGCAATCTAGACTGCATGTAAAGCAAGATCGATGTTACTTTTTAATATTTTTATACTTATATGTAGGTTAAGTCTATTAAATGCGTATTCCTTTTTTTTATCCGTATTTATTCATTCGTTTCTGTGTTTTATTTTTCTATTCATGTTGCATCTTTTTTTAAGTTTTAAACATAGAAAATCCTATTGCCTGTTAAGCTCCTCTCTATCACAGAAATAATCTTAATATTTTTATAGAAAACGTAATACTTTGTTATCCTATTTCACCTATAAAATACCACAACACGTCAATCTTCAAAATACTCAATCAAAAATTTTTGTCTACTTTTGCTTCAAGATTAGACGCCCAGTCAAAAAAGTCCTGATAAAGATAAACAAACACTCTTATTTAAAACAAAACGGTTTACTCACGCCTACTCTCGGGATCGCCCGAGTAGTTTTAAATAATTGTAAATACTCCTCACGAAAGTTATTATACAAACAAACACTCCTTAAAAATTCGTTTAACTTATTCCAAGATTTTTTTTTTTTTATTCCAAGGTCCAAAATGTCCCGCGTCTACGAGGAGACGGACCGAGAGTACGCGGCCAGCTGCAGCAACATCACGCTATGCTCCAACTCCAAGGGGTTCTTCTTCAGCTGGGGCGAGGAGCTGGTGACCCTGGCTGAGGGCGATGGCTGGCTCAACAAGTTCGAAGGGATCGAGGATGGAAAGAAGGTGCAAGCTGTTATGGAGAATGAAACGGTGAGGATGACTTCTTAGTGTTAGAATTTTTTAGAATTAGGTTTAGAACCTACGTCTTATTATTTATTATATTACGGGCCTGCTGTTTTAGTGGTCAGTGACCCTGACTGCTATACCGGAGGTCGTGGGTTCGATTCCCACCCAGGACAAATCTTTGCGCGATGAGCACGATCATTTGTTCTGTGTCTGGGTGTAATTTATCTATAATATGTATGTATTTAGAAATGTATAAGTATGTTTATCAGTTGTCTGGTAGTCATAATACAGGCTCTGCCTAGTTTGGATCAGATGGTCGTGTGTGAGTTGTCGCAAGATATTATTATATTATTATATTATTATACTAGCTTTTGCCCGCGGCTTCGCTCGCGTTAAGAAGTATTATTATTAATTAGGTATAGTTTTTGCGGCTTTACTTTTGTTTTGCGTGTAAAATTTGTTAAATATCAAAATCCTATTTAAGCGGACGTCTTCATCATAGTAGCTCCAATCTTTAATTTCAGTTCAATCAGTCGAAAATCAAAGAAGATTTATACAAACTTTCATCCCCTATTTTATCCCCTTAGGGGTGGAATTTATCAAAATCCTTTCTTAGGGGATGCCTACGTCATAGTAGCTTTATGCATGCAAAGTCTCAGCCCGATCGGTTTAAAATTGACAAAATTTCATACAAACTTTCATCCCCTATTTTATCCCCTTGGAGGTAGAATTGATCCAAATCCTTTCTTAGCGGATGCCTACGTCATAACATCTACCTGCATGCCAAATTTCAGCCCGATCCGTCCAGTGGTTTGGGCTGTGCGTTGATACATCACTATGTCAGTCGGTCAGTCACCTTTGAGTTATATATATTTAGATAATATTCTCATTGGCTAGTACTAATGGATAAGAAATATAAAACCTAATGCTAATACACTCACCTAATAACGTCAACTTGACGTCTCTTGTTATATTCTTAGGATAATGGGTGTCTTTGTAATAGACGTCCTTCATCCCATTGTCTAAGACCTAGACAGAACTAGTCTGCTCATGCTTTTAGTATGAAACCTTGATGATACCAATTGTTCAGTATATCCATGTTTTGAAATCTGATATTGAATTAAAGCTGCGGTATTTTCTTTCGAGACTTGTATTATATTAAAAATAAAAGTTAAAGGTATTATTGCCTCAATTTAATTTGTTTACAAACATATGTAGGTTTAAAAATTTATTAGATATTTTCTTGAAACTTCTCTCGGAATAGTTGTGTAATAAAATGCATATTAAATTAAATGAATATTTGTAGTAAAATACTTAAATTACCCAAGAATACAAACCAAGATGAAATTTTAAAGAGATGCATTAATCAATAGATGAAGATTCTGAGGTTTACGCGAATATTAGACATTGAAATAAAACTACTTTGAGCGGATTCTATCGCAATAAAATCCGACCAAAGTAGTTTTATTTCAATATTTATAGATTTATAAATATATAGAAGAGAAAGATACATGCTTTCATGACCTTAATGAGTATTCAATAATTTCCCACGCACAAGAGTAGGTACTGCATCGTGCAGTTTCATTGATTATACCGACCTAGGTTTATTATCTGAATCGCTGTACGTAGGGTTACCAGACTTCTGGATAAAGCCTGACACAGTCAGGATTTTTGGTTGCGAGTCCGATAACGGAATGTCCGGCTTTTAAGTATGATAAGGTATTTGTTGTTGTTTCCTCAAATTTAATGTGCCTCAAGATTTTATGGTAAACGATAGTAAGATTCGTTTTATTTAAAAAAATAATGGTCGTGTTATGTAATTAATATGACAAAAAAAATAAGCATGTCCGGCTTTTTTAGTCAAATGTCCGGCACAACTGGCTGGTTTGTCCGGCTTTTTGATTTCAAGATCTGGCAATCCTAGCTGTACTGATATTATAGCGACTCTTCCTTCACAGGTTAAGCTAAGATTTTCTATAAGGAAAATTACGATACATATGATTATTATTTTTCTCATATCATCGGTGACGATCCTTTAATCAGTGCTTTTGAATAAAACATTGCAATGCTTGCATTTATTTTAGACAAACAAAGAGATTTCTGACATTTATTGTGCACTTGTAATTTCTATATTTTTTTTATTTATACTATTTTTTTGTTAGAATGATGTGTCTTATAAGAAATCTCTTGTTCGTACCTTTAAAAAGTGAGAGTGAACGCGTCTAAGTAGCCAGTACGAAGTTAGCCGGACCGGCTTCTATTCGATAAGGCAATATTGAATCTAACTTATCTAAAACTTTACTTGGTCTGCACTCAGAGGAAACTGAAGTTCTTTCACACGATTTTTAGAGACAGCAATGCTAAAAATAATGTTGCGCCTGAAGATAAATAATACATATACGTAGGTACAATGTTACACGTTCGCGTTTTATTGCGTATCGTCAATTGTCAGGCGCGCTTTTATAAATAAACAAATATTAGTTTAGTTTGACCAAATTAACATTGTAGAAGCTTAAAAACAATTGTATTACTGTGAAACACGAAAAAATAAATATCACGAAAATCATTACTTATCTAGATTTAACGAACTTACATCAAAGTTAACCAGTTTAAAACAGATATTAATACGAGTGTTATTATATTGGGCCCAAGAACTTTAATATACTATCGACAAAACCATCATTTGTTTTGTCGACGGTATTTAGATATATATCCGTCTGTCTGTCAAGATTTGTTTTTCTCAGGAACGCGGTTTCGTGTTGAAATTACTATACTTTAAATCTAATATTCAAGTCTACGAACTCTAGATACAATAAATAATTTATAATCATTAAAAAATATAACCATTTATATCGTTTTGTTTTACATTTCTAAGAAACTCAAAACCTTTTCAGCGATAAAGAATCACAAACGACTGTATCTAAAAGTCTATTGTATGTAGGTATTGTTAAAAAAGGTCTGATATAATTTGAAAAAGAGGAGGGGAACCCTAAAGGTATATTCTTTAAGCGCCGTTTTTTTTTTTATAAACTTTGTGCTAAGACCTCTTTCAAACAACAACAAAATAAATCGGTTAACCCCCTGGGAGCTACTTTAACACGTTACATTTTAAACTTTCCACGCATTACAACTCGTATTTTTGCGTCGTGGATTTGAAATAATCATTGCAATTGGTTCATATCTAAATACCTATAGTCAAATTATGGAAGTGGAAACTTCTTTTGCCGCGTTGGGCACTTTTTGGTAGAAGAAAATCTTATAGGTTCGCGTCCCCGACATATTTTTTTATGGAAGAAATGTACGCATTAGCCGGAGCGCAGGCTTTGACTGCTTCACCGGACTTTTGGCGAGAACCTTAAGGGCCTCCAGCCAGAGCAATAGAAAAACTAACCACCTCAGTAACGTTCACTAAGGGCACCCCCAGCGGGGTTCGGACCTCGACTTAGTGCGTTGTTCACAATCTTAATAAGGCAAAAACAGCAAGGGAGGGTTAAATCTAAGTTTTTATTATTTTAGGACATAAAATATTTTTATTGCTAGTTTGGCCGGCTCGGGCCAGCTTGAGCGTCTAGGAACGGGGGGATGCGTCACCGAAATGCTCATAGTGTTTTGTTTGATTATTATGTGAATTGTTTAATTATAGAATTATTATTATTAAATATTTTAAAAATAAAAAATAAACAACAGAAAATTATTTTAAATCCTCATATTTATTTTGGCGTTTGATAATTTTATATTATTTATTTTCTAATATTTAACGTCTGCAATGCATCACGCAATAGATGTAAAAACCACATTGATGTTAATAATTTTAATTCAAACATTATGAAATTCAAAATTTTATTACTAAAAGTTCTAAGTTTTCACTTTTATCGGCAGTCCTTATAACCGCCATATTTTTATTTTTTTAGTTATATGTATTATAATCGGTTAACAATACTTCGTCTTACTGTTATTATTTATCCGAAACTACGCAAGTCCGCGGCTTTTAAAAGGTGCACTCTTGGTTCGATTTTCGCCTCGGTGCAGCCATCCAACCACCCTACAACTACTCGCAACAAAACGACATAACTCACAACACGTTACCTTCTATTTCCAACCTTAACTAGACTGATTCAGATTGAGTTCTAAACGTGAGTCGAATTGATGTTATATGTTTAGATGTGGCAATACGGTTTCAGGGGTCTGTGTTCGTCATACAAACAGATTTTCGATAATGAAGGCGGCATAAAAAGGTCCAGAGAGTTTGTTTACGGTCTTTATAATAAAACTCGTTTAGGAGTATTCGTAAAACAACGTTTTTTTATGTTTTTTCTTTAATGGCGTACTACATTTTCAAATATTTTGTTTTTAAAGCGTTTATTTTTAAATAATGTTTGTTGTTTAAATGTTTATAAAACTTTTTTTTCTGTGGTAAATGAATATAATATAATTTGTAATTGTAATATTGCTTTATGAGGTTTACGCGAATATTAGACATTCAAATAAAACTACAGTCTGCCCGTGACCATGACCTGCAAAGGCGTCGAAACGACGGGAACAAAACATAAATATAAACCGCGATAGAATCCGTTCAAAGTAGTTTTATTTCAATTGTAATTATGATTTTATAGTCACCAGAGGCTAAACAAAACGATGCGAGACATACCCTACTTACCATATTCACATATCTGTATAAAAACACTTTTTTTGCGTAATCCACCAAACTATTCAACTTAATATTAATTTTTTCACACTATTTCATGCATAATCGTCATATCTAGATTAATATCGATTGTTTTTTTATTACATCCGATAGATGTCGATTAATATGAGATTTTCCATTTTGTCGCTTAAATTATTATTTCTAATATTATCTTTCGCGACCTTGACAAATGTTTAGCTCTTTTCGTCCCGTAAGCAAGCAGTTAGTATTATCTCTGTCTTCTCTCCAGTCCGCTTGACTCCGCCTATTCGCAAACAAAAGAATTATTCGTGTAGCGCCTTAATAGTGCTTTCTTAATTTCAGGTGATGGAGGCGTTAAACGAGGTCTTGTCTAGAGTGAAGCCTCTGTATCGCGGTAAGGACGCACTGGTGTCGCGAGAGCGGCGACTGGCGGCGCAGAATGCTTTGGACCAAGGAGAGCTGGACAAGGCGCTGGCTCTAGCCAGCCAGGCCGTCTTGAGAGCACCCATGACTGGTAGGTCTTAGATCATCAGGAATTAATTCACTTTGATAAAAGAAAATGACAGTCATATTTTAAATATATACAAAATTAACTATATATATACACTTAAAACAAAACTAAACTCTTAACTAATAAAAAACTGAAAAATTGCGTCAAAAAATTCATCCGCATCGCAGTCGACTGGAACTGTACCCGAAAGACTGGCGGCATTGCCACGTTGTTTGGCAATGCTTATGACAGTAAAATAATAAAAATATCGCGTAAAGTCACAAAGAAAATATGTCTCCCTTTGATCTTAAACAAGCTGTTTACAATAATTGATTACACATAAATGTAATGAAAGCGGCCAAGTTCGTGTCGAACTCGCTCCTGAAGAGGTACCATTTTATAGGGCCCCTTTTAATTTTTATTTTTTTATTTTTTTTTAATAGAAGTACTTTAATTTATCAAAATATAGAGAAAGAACCTCCTTTTGTGAAGACGATTAAAAAGAATAACTAGCTTCGCATAAATTGTAAAATAGCGCCATAAATCTACATTTTTTTAGAATATTTTGCCATTTTGTTTGATATGGTGTACGGATTTCAAATACGTTTAGGCAGTTCAATGTTATTGTTGAATAAAAAAACTCACTCATAAATTAACTCTGAAAATATTACACACCCTTTTTTGCCCGATCGAGTAAAAATCTGTAAGGTATATTATAGGGTTTCACAGTAGAAGGGATAAGGAGAATGATAAAAAACACCCCTTGTTTTAATTATCTAGTTAGTTAAAATATTATTAAGAAAAAAAAATATTAAAAACTTTTGATTTTTAAAATACTTAGATCGTGGTATACCTACTTTTAGTACCTACATTGGTAGTGCTGAAAACATAACCTAAAATATTGCTCATATATTATTATGTAGCGAAATAACGCAGTAGGTACCTACTGTTCACACGTTCGAAGTTCATAGTTTTAGTAAATCTTAAAGGTATCACAACAAAAAGTAAACGCAATATTACTTTAAAATAGCAAAAAAATTTCGATTTATATTAGAAAATGAAAGTACCAAAAATAACTCTGCAACGGCAAAAGCAAAAAAAGTGAATTATTTAAAAAAAAAATGTAAAATCGTATAATAATTTTAAGCTCTCGCTTAAAACTGGCAACTTTATTATAGTGGTATACATTCAATATTTGCATAGTTATTAAAATTTCGTATTAATAAACTGGAATTTCATTTTATTTAGTTGTTTTATACTATAAACTTTTCAATATTAATTAAAATTCAATCTTAAGTAATTAGACAGTCAGCTGCTGAGAACCTCAAACGGCGGAAATATAACAACCTAGTTGGAAGCTATATGTTCGAGCCGTTTGGGGTTGAGACCCTTGGTCCGTGGGTTCCGAGTGCGCACATGCTTTTTAAAGATCTAGCCAAACGCCTCGTTGCAATGCCACCAGCCTTTTGGGAACACTCCCAGTGGACAGCGATGTGGACGAATTTTTTGATACAATATTTTAGGTTTATGTTTAATTAGATTAGTTTATTTTATTACTTCTGACAGTCAGCTAATTATTATGAGCATATCGAATGGATTCCCGGATATTTAAATACGATAATCGGAATCCGGAATTAATCCAGAAATATCCCCGCTACACAAGAGAAGAACAATGAGGTATCCTTTCTTTCATAGTTTGTGGAGGCCTAACTGGGCCTTGTATTCTGAGACACACACACTCAATTTACTTTCACCACATTTACTCCAAATATATCGTTTTAATAATTCTCAGAGCTAATATGCAGGAGCATTAATGAAGCCGGGTTTTTATAAATTATCTCGGTGGCGCGGACGGCCCGGCGTGGGAAACAAGTTGCGGCGCGCTGTGGCTACTGAAGGAGTATTCTGCAAAATATTTATTATGTTTTAGTTTGCGAATAAGGACTGATTTTCTAATGCCAGATAATTTTATCAGAGGCATCATTTAAAATTTATGACGGTTCTTCCATACAAAATAATAATATATATCTTGGGACAACTAACACACGGTCATCTGATCCCAAACTAGACAGATCGTGTATTATGGCAACCAGACAACTGATAAACATACTTATATATTGCTAAATACATACATAATAAATAAATTACACCCAGACACAGAACAAATGATCATGCTCGTCTCACAAAGATTTGTCCTGGTTGGGAATCGAATCCAACGACCTCCGGTTCCGCAGTCAGGATCACTAACCACTAGACCAACAGGCCAGTCAAAATCTGTAAAACATCAATTTTATTCCTCGAATAAAAAAATATCTGGTATCTGAAAAAGCAGCCCTCAAAGTTTAAAACTTGAAAAAGCGAACCACATTTTTTATAACAAAACTAGAATAATCTTTATACGCAAACGTTATTCGTTACCATGTATAACGTTTTGCTTACGGTAGGAAGAAATTCCTTCGTTTTTCTTAATAAATTCTACCGTTTGTAAAAAAAAGGAATCTTTTCTTGAATATAAGATTACCAGGCATTAAAGGATTAATAAAAAATATTCATCAGATTCAGAGGATTACGCGCAAGTAAAACAATTACAGTTAACTATTTTAAGCAATATAAGGTTTGAAGAAAAGCATAAGCGAGTAAAAAAATTAAATCAAATCCTGATAAAACAAAGAGGTATACAAACCGAACGGACAAATATCAGTCGAATTTAATCAAGTTGAGAATCTCGCCTTGTTAAATATTTTTCCACCAGAATAGTCCCGTGAACGCCAACCGGGAGTTTCCTAATTAGGCCACGAAGAGACGCCGGCCACAAAGGCATTGTGCCAACGTGTTAAATGGATCAGTAGAATAATGCCACAGGGATATTTGTAAGACATTTTTTCCTCTTTAAAATTAACGATTGTTTAGAAAAATTTTTGGCTTTTACATTAATGTATTGTTTAAGGGTTGGTATTATTCACCAAACAAAATAAAGGTCTAATCAGACTCGTTCATGAAGGGTTTCGTAGCTGCAAGTATCATAATATAAAAGTTCTTTCTTTAAATAAAATAAATCTTCTTACTAGATCTTGTTCAAACCAATTTTCGGTGAAAGTTTGCATATATTTTTTTTAGTTTTATCATTCTCTTATTTTTGAAGTCTCGCGCAAACTATTTAGTTTAGAAAAAATATATTAGAAACCCTAAGATCATTTTTGAAGACTTATTTTAGAATTTGAGTTTCAGTTCTAAGTATGGCGAACCCCTTAAAATTAATTGATTTTCTTTCTATTTTTGTTTGAAAATCTTAATGCGGTTCGCAGAATACATCTACTTACCAAGTTTTAACAATATAGTTCTTGTAGTTTCGGACAGACAGACAGACATGACGAATCCATAAGGGTTCCGTATTATGCCATTTGGCTACGGAACTCTAAAAATGTGCGTGATCTTGTCTTATTTTGCATTTACTCAAAACGGAGCGGGCTTGTCATCTCCAGGTGGTGACGACGCTATCTGCGAGGGCGGCATATCCCTGGCCCTGGCGTTATGGCTGCGGTCCGAGATCCTGCTCCGCTGTGACAGACCAAGAGCTGCACTGGAAGACCTGAAACTGGCGCTCAAGGAACGTCTGCCTGCAAAGATGAGGGCTCAGTACTACTGGAGGATGGGGCATTGTTACAGAGGTAAAAAAGGTTCACACATTTAAAACAGATACCTTTTCTTAGGTCAACAAAGTACATATGTACCCTAATTCACCCAACCTTCACTGCTACCATTAATTACATAATATTTACTTGCATGGATAATACTAATAACGATTGCAAAATACAGCAATAGATTTACTATTTTGTGAAAGACTTTGTAATATTTATGTGGTAGCTCGGTACCTAACTCTGAAAGTAACATATCTCGTGTACATAATATATCATTATCTGTATAATAACTTTCGTGAGGAGTATTCATAATTATTTAAAACAGACCCGTTTACTCACTTATATTCCCGGGGTCGCCCGACTAGTTTCAGACTCAATAGGAGTCCCTAATCATGAGCTGACGCCCGTTTACTCACTTATATTCCCGGGGTCGCCCGACTAGTTTCAGACTCAATAGGAGTCCCTAATCATGAGCTGACGCGGCGACGGTAGTGTCGCTAGTCGAACTCAGTTCTTCGTCTGAAACTAGTCGGGTGATCCCGAGAATACACGTGAGTGGTTTACTTACGTATTGTTTTGTTTTGTTTTAAATAATATCATTATCTTCTCATTAAAAACTGTGTCAGTTTCCTACACTAGTATACGTTTTTAATGTACCTACATACCCAAGCTATACTATCCAAATATATTGTTACCGACTTACGTAAACAACACGAAGTGATTGCACAAATAATTATTTATGAAAATAAAGCTTTTGTTTTATGTGATATTCTTATCAAACAATAATAATATAAATAAATGTGGACAACATCACATACATTGCTCTGAACCCAAAGTAAGTAGCTAAAGCACTTGTGTTATGGAATTCGGAGACAACGAAGGTACCACAAACACCCAGACCCGAGACAATGTAGAAAAGTGTTTTTTTACATTGACCCTGTGACACCTTGAATACCGGTGTGTACGCCTCTTGACCACGGAGTTCGTTAAAATAATAATTTTTAATAAGTCATATTTAACCTATGGTGTGAAAATCTATATCTACTATAATTTTATAAACAGGAAAGATTTTTATTGTATCTATGTAACGAATAGACTCAAAATCTACTGGGCCGATTTCAAAAATTCTTTCACCATTTGAATGCTACCTTATTCTAGATTAACATAGGGTATAGAATATTTTTAAAAGTTAATGTCCACCCGAGCGAATCCGGGGGTGGGCCGCTAGTTTACAATAAAGGTATTCTATTTAACTTGATTAATTATTACTTACTATCTATGAGCTTATATTATCTACTATCTAGGTTAACGAAAAAACAATAAACAAGAAAAATATTACAATCTATTTGAATTTGAAAATTCAAATATTTAGTTTCTCGTTTAATCATTATCATAAGTAAATAGTTGCTTTAAAAGAATAATTTTCCCGAAACAATTTCAATCACATCCCAAAGATATTAAATAAATAAAAATGGAATCCCTTTTGACTAAGGAAAGGTTATGTTTTTCGCGTGTTTATTGTATTTTCCTATATTTCTATGTTTGTAAATTTCTTTTTTACGTCGTATCTTCCAAACAGCTGGATAGATTACGCTAGTTAAGGTGTCTTTAGATTCGTTTTAAAAACCAAAGTCATTAGATAGGTAAGTATTAAAAAAAAATGGGGGAGTTTTAGCGATAAATTGTAAGTAGTTAAATTAATTTTTAACCAAACCTATCTATCCTGTAAGGTTTACAAAAATATATGCAATCTGTATGTTTAAATGTAATTTCGAATGAGAACTGCTAGAATAAATAATTATAACAAATAAAAAGCCCCGTCTTAGGTTTTTATATAATATTATAATAATATCTTGGGACGGCTGACACACGGCCATCTGATCCCACACTAGGCAGAGCCTGTATTATGTCAACCAGATAACTGATAAAAATACTTATATATTTCTAAATACATTCATATTGTAGATAAATTACACTCAGACACAGAACAAATAATCGTGCTCATCACATAAAGATTTGTCCTGCGTGGGAATCGAACCCACGACCTCTAGTTTAGCAGTCAGCGTCACTAACCACTAGACGTCGTTGTATTATACTAATACAACGTATTAAAAAAAATATACCTCATTCTATAGGTACATTTAAACAGCCAATACCTATTCTCTTTGAAGTTGAAATATTTAATATTCATTTGTTTTGCGAAGGAGAACTGCAAGTTTGGAAACTTTCAAAATATGGTATTATCGATACCGAGTATCGCTGATACCAATGTTTAGCTCGTGTATCCGCAAAAACTATCCACCAGAACACGTAACGAGGGACCCGGTCAGGTGTAAAGTTCCGGAGAAACCGTCAACAAGCCCATATCTCGTGCACCTGCAATTTTTCGGGACGCGATATTCCAACATTTAAAAATGCAGTATTTAGAATTTATGTCGGGTCTCCATGTGGCATTTATTCAAAATTTTTGTTTTGACTTTTTGTTGTTTACCTACTTCTAGTTTTCTGAGCTAAGACAAAAACAGTAATTTTTAAAGCCGAAGTGATGAAATGTGAAACTCTTCATTATCAGTAAAACGCGATGGAACGTATTTATAATGTTAATGCGAGTCACCACACTACTTAACAAGGTCACGTCCGAAAAATGCTTTTAATTTTGCCCGTAAATTGCATCGCGGTTACTAGTTATAGGATACTAACGAGATCACTGATAGTCATTTATCGGGCATTGCACCAAGACTAAAGGACATAATTTTTCTCATACTTTTAATAGTATTTGTAATAATAATACCAGCCTACAAATGCCCTACTGCTGGGCACAGGCCTCTTCTCATTGCAGGCGATTTCAATAAAAAATTTAGGAATCCATGTTTCCTCACGATGTTTCCCTTCAGTTTGCCAATGATGTCACATTGTTACTTGCCTGTAATGAGTTCGAACCTGCAACCTTTTGCACATAAATCCGTTTATTGAACCAATAGGCCATCATTACACCTAGAACCGTAGATCAGGAGAGTTACTCTGAAAATCATTTTAATTCTAATACAATGTCATATTTTAGGTTTATGTTTAATTAGATTAGTTTATTTTATTATTTCTTTTGTGTATGTATATATAGTTGAGTTTATGGAAAATTAATATTTGTTTAGCGGACATGGGCTTTAGATTTACTATAAAAAAAAACTGTCAATGGTATGAACTTACTGCAATCTAACCATCAATTGACAGTATTTTTTGTACTTTTTGTTGTTTGAGGGCTAGATGTATAACAAACTAGCTGTATCCCGCGACTTTTTCCGCGAGTTTTAGTTTAAACGGTTTTTCTTTTTTGCAACATTTTTTATTTATGCTCTGCTCCTTTTGGTCGCAGCGTAATGTTATATAGCTTTTAGCCTTCCACAAAAATGGGCTATCCATCACTGAAAGAAATCTTTCAAATTTCACAAATCGGACCAGTCGTTCCTGAGCGAAGCTAAGCTGAAGAGTTTGTTTGTTTGTTTGATTAGCGCGTTCAAACAAACAAACAAACTCTTCAGCTTTATATTAGTAATAATATAGATTATAATTGAAACTCAATCAAGCGTTACCCCCAGTATTTGCTTGAAAAAGTAACCAACATACATATTATCATCCATGGTTACACACATTTACGTTTATAACTAGTAGGATTAATCATTTTATTTGAAGAGTTTAACCTAAAGTCTTTTAACCCACTCTTTTAACAGACTTAGGGAAGGGGTTGGGGTGTTCTTTGATTTCCCGTGATTTACTCGAGCATACAAAACGAACCTAGAATCCAATTTACTTTTTAAATTGAATACTAAACGTACGTTCTTGACATAACCTTTTAAGTCAGACACATCATTCCACACAAAGAAATCAAAATGTCGACATCGGAAGATCATTTTTTATGATAAGTTCCATATCATTGTCAGTCAGTGGCGCCGATTCTCTCGAATGATAACTAAATCAAAATTAAACCATTGTTATCTTTTACTAACATACAGCGTAAGACAAGGACGACAGCATATAACAACTAAATTAGAAATGTCAAAAGTTTTCGCCTTGAACATCGCTGTGTTTTACTGCACACGTTTCTGCGTGTCGGTAGATTTGTAAGAAAATTATAGTCGAAACTTAATTTGACAGCTCTTATTTTTGTCCGTCCTATTCTAATTGCGTAGAAGTGCAAGTTTAACCGAATCGGGGCCAGTGTCTTCTCATGTGCGGAAAATAATCAAACCTTGAAGCGAGTAATGGTTTGACGAAATAGAAAAAGATTCAACTTTCAGATAAACAAATACGAATCAATTTGTGGATTCCATTCGAGATTTATGCAAGCTTTGTGTGGATTTTGGTAAAGATTAATAAAAGATAGCTGGTTTTGTCCAAATATATTAAATCTTAGGTTCTGAAATTAAGATTATAATTATATTAATATGCTCAAAATCAGGACCTATTATTAGTAAAATTTGTAAATGGTAAGTTTTACTTAACTCCTAGGAAGGGGACACTAGGACACTTACAAACTATTTATAAATAAAAAAAATAAGCTATATTAAAGTTAAAACTTATAATATTTTTATTAATTTTAAATATTTACAAACTTAACTATATATACATTCAAAAGGAATTATAAAATAAACTAATCTAATATTAAAAATAAACCTAAAATATGGCATCAAAAAATTCCTCCACATCGCTGTCCACTGGGAGTGTTCCCAAAAGGCTAGCGGCATTGCCACGTTGAATGGCAATGCTTATCCTCTGTCCAAGGCAAAAGCCAGCCCTTGGGTCGCGCGAAGTGTCAACTTATAATATAGATAAAAGTATGTAACTAAATAAATAAAAAACACTTATTAACTATTACCTGACGACCTCCGTGGTCGAGTGGCGTACACACCGGTTTTCAAGGTGTCGCCAGCTCTGAGGTCCCGTGTTCTATTCACGGCCGGGTCAATGTAGAAAACCCCTTTTCTACATTGTCTCGGGTCTGGGTGTTTGTGGTACCTTCGTTGTCTCTGAATTCAATAACACGAGTGCTTTAGCTACTTACTTTGGGTTCAGAGCAATGTATGTGATGTTGTCCACATTTATTTATCTATACTAATATTATAAAGCTGAAGAGTTTGTTTGTTTGCGTGATGTTATATAGCTTATAGCCTTCCTCAATAAACGGACTATCCAATACAAAATTATTTTTTCAATTCGAACCAGTAGTTGCTGAGATTAGCGCGTTCAAACAAACAAACTCTTCAGCTTTATAATATTAGTATAGATATTACCAAGCAATATTGTTTAATAATGGTTAAAAAATTCATCGTCATATTTGTCAATGATGGGAAACGTGCCCAGAAGGCTGGGTAAACACTGTAAACATTTGAAATGCATTCAGAACACACATTCCAATAATTCCAAACAGCGGAGATTTAAGTTTGCATTCAATTTCAAAGACTATGTTCTATAAAACTCAAAGCAACGTTTGAAATGAGATTTTACTCAAAGGAGTATTTTTATATTTCATCTAGATTGGTTCACTATCGTAATTAGACTTACCGCGTATTCCTTTGCGTCTCAAAGGGAGTACCTGAAACATCGTATATGGAATATCTACATTCATATAATTTGTTGATGAACCCTTTTCTCGAAGACGAACCGGCTAAGTGCGAGTCGGATTCGCGCACGAAGAGTTCCGTACTAAATATAAAAACCGCAATAAAATCACGTTTTTTGTTTGGGAGGCCGCCTTAAATATTTGTTTTATTTTATTTTATTATTTATTTTTAAAGTGAATATATAACTAAATATTTCAAGCGTCTACCTGTTGCCGTTATCAATATCGAGCAAAAAATATCACCTTTTATTGTTTTGGGAGCCCCCTTTTATTATTATATTTTAATCTGTTTATTAGTATTTATTGCTTTAGCGGCAACAAAAATACATCATTATATATATACCTATATCACGGTTCATGAGATAGGTACAGCCTGGAGACAAACGGACAGCGGACTCCTAGTACCTAATAGTACCGTTTTACCCTTTGAGTACGGAACCCTAAAAATAAATAAACTATAGAGTGCGCATATCGAGTATGAACTGTAGCCACTGTATGAACAAGTGAAATCGTAAATCAAAATAGAGCGCATTAACGTCTGTCGTTGTTAAATCAGTAAACGAGCTTAATATTTATAACAATAAGTTTGCTTACACTCGGCACAACGGTCTAATAGCGATGCGCGCACTCTATGCTTGTCTATGTATGCTCTAAGTCCTAAGCTTATTACCCTCACCTAGTTTGAAATAATTCAATTTATTCGGATTAAGGGTGAAATATATTAGAAATGAATACTATTCGATAAATTATTCATGATATTCATCACGTGATAGTTCGTCGTTACCAACTTATATTATATACTACCTATTGTTTTATGATTTTTTTATCGTGAACGTGTGATTTAGCACAGCTTAAATCGAAGGCGCTATAATTTAAGTTAGGTAGATTTTAAATTATTTACTAAATCTTAATATATTTGTATAATAACTTTCGTGAGGAGTATTCATAATTATTTAGAACAAAACGGTTTACTCACGCATCTTCTCGGGATCGCCCGACTAGGTTCGACTCGCGACACCACCGCTGCCGCGTCAGCTTATGATTAGGGACTTCTTTTGAGCCTGAAACTAACTAGTCGGGCGATCCCAAGAAGATGCGTGAGTAAACCGTTTTGTTCGAAATAACTCAAAATTCTTTTTTTTTTTAAAGCACGCTATGAAATGCAAATAAAAAATAACTGGTCAGTCGACTTCAAGTGCCTACGTGTTCGCAAGCTATTTTTTTGGTAGGTTACCTGATTTTTTTATTAAACCAATATCTGATTTTGTCGAGTGGCGTACACATTGGTTTTTAAGGAGTCGCCAGCTCT
The DNA here is from genome assembly GCA_932294365.1 of Diachrysia chrysitis. Taxonomy (NCBI): domain Eukaryota; kingdom Metazoa; phylum Arthropoda; class Insecta; order Lepidoptera; family Noctuidae; genus Diachrysia; species Diachrysia chrysitis. The sequence continues at coordinate 541,994 of OW028641.1, forward strand.
GAGGTCCCGGGTTCGATCCCCGTCCTTTAAATGTAGAAAACCACTATTCTACATGGTCTTGGGTCTGGGTGTTTGTGGTACCTTCGCTGTCTCTGAATTCCGTAACACAAGTCCTTTAGCTACTTACTTTGGGTTCAGACCAATGTATGTGGTGTTGTCCACGTTTATTATCTACCTATATACCTTCTCAGGTGCTAGAGAGCCGACTCGAGCGAAGGTGTCGTACGAGCTGGCGGGGAGGCTGCTCGGCTCTGACGAGGCGGCGAAGGAACAGCTCGCTGTGGACATCCAGGGCTTGGACTACAACGAACATCCCAAGCCTAACGCAGAAAAACCTGGTCAGTTCCCCATCAAGTAATATCATCAGAGTAGCGTAAAGTATATCCAAAACACTTATTTTCGTCTTCATTGTAGACTGGCCTGTTGGTCTAGTGGTTAGTGGCCCTGACTGCTAAACCGGGGGTCGTGTGTTCGAATCCCATCCATGACAAATGTTTGTGTGATGAGCATGATCATGATCATTTGTTGTCTGGGTGTAATTTATCTATAATATAGTATGTATTCGTAAGAACACGAATACGGTCAGTAGTCTGGTTTCCATAATACAAGCTCTGCCTTAATTGGAATAAGATGGCCGTGTGTGAGTTATACATTTATAATTAAATAATATTTAAAAACAGCATGAATTGTAACTACAACTGCATTGAAATATCCAATATAAAGCCAATTATTGGTATTTTATTAGTGTTCTATTTGCTATTAAATTGGTCGCTAATTGAATCAATTACTGTACGGTTTAGTGGTCTTATAAAATAATCATCCATCGAAAACCGAATCCGCTAATACAACAAATGATTAAATGATTTGGTAATTATTTGTGGTTGGATTTTATTCCAACTGAGAAAACTCACAAAATATAAACTAAAACAACTATGCTTTCAGTGTTTTCTGTTTTCTTTATGAATTATTTATTTATTTAGTAATTTACAATAAGCCTTATACTAACACAATGGACCACAAAATCGTTTACACAGTTTGACTATGTGTGTAAAGAGTGATTACCTCCAACACCGGACTCAAATCAATATCGTTAACTTAACAACTTTTGCCATCAAAAACTCAGCTTGCAGCCTGCAGTTCTTTTTTACCCACGACGCAAAAACTTATTATATAAGTTTGACGTGTGTGTTTATATCTCTGTTTGTCTATCTGCATGAGATCGTAGCTGTATGAAAAATTCCTTACGTTACACGAGAGTGTTTAAGGCTGTTGTTTGAAGAAAATTGATTCAGCCGTTTAATAGTTATGGCGGGGTTGAAGAGGGGACGATTTAACGATTGTAAGCGATTATATCCGAGTGAATCAAATGAAAAGATTTGATTTGTGTATTACAAAATTGGCAATTTAATGGGAGTAGGGGGGGAGTAATTATGGGGTAAGAGATGAATTTACTGAATTCAGCGAACATAGACGAGTGGGGTATCTAATAAAGGATTTGATTTGATTTGATTAGATTGAAATAACAATAAACAAGTTGATTAAGCGATTTTATTTCCAATAAATAAATTAACAGTGCTATGGGTCCTTGCCGGCTACATGACGCCTCAAGCCCGATTCTCCTTATGATTATATAGAGGTAATAGGATTTAGCATATATCTGTGTACCAAATTTTATTTAAATCGGTTCAGTAGTTTTGCTCGGAAAGCTGCCACGCTAAAATGGAACTGGGCTGGACATATCTGCCGCATGTCAGACGACCAGTGGGCCAAACTAACGACCCAATGGGTCCCATTAAATGGCAAGAGACATCGCGGTAGGTCCAGACATAGATGGCGTAACGAGCTATACTCTTTTGATAGCAATTGGTACAGCACAGCCCTAAGCAGAGAGAGATGGAGGGAGGATATGAAGACCTTTGCCCAGCGGGACAGAAATGGCAACTAAAAACAAAAAGAAATAGTTTGCCGTGAAAGCGCGACAGACAGAGTTACTTTCGCATTTATAGTATTAGTAAGGATTGCCTTATCGCCCTGCGGCACGATGAGTCGATGATTTGAAGACGTTGGCTGGCAGCGGATGGGTTCGGACTGCTCAGGACCGGGATGGTTGGCGTTCTTTAGGGGAGACTTACGTTCAGCAGTGGACGGCAATAGGGATGTTTCCTGGGTATGAAAAGGTAAAATCTATTTAGTCCGTCAGTTAGATAATAAAAAAATATTAGACACGTATTTTTTCTTTTATCAAAACAATAAAAAAATACAAAGATACACCGCTTTAAAGTTTCGGAGTGGGGGCTTATGACGCTACGCCTCGCTAAAAATCGTAGCGAGGAGTGACGTCACGCGTAATTTCCGTTCTCTGTATTTTGATCATTTTTTGTTTGCAGGAAAAAAGAAAAAATACGTGTCCAATAAAATTCATTAATGTACAAGACGGACATTAAAAAAAAATAGGAAACATGCCTATTGGCTGATATGAAAGGATTATTTATCACTATTTTTCTTTATGATTTTGTACTTTTATTTTGTTTCTTTCCTCTCTTATTTCATGCCACGTTTAAAAAGGTTTCATTTAGGTCGTTGCGACATGTGGACATGCGTGAAAGCCTATCGCACAGACGATGTCTGCCGCTACTCACAGCTTAATATTACTTGTTTGGTGGACCGTATTTTTAATATGATTCGGTATATTGGCTAAAAGGAAAACTACGCACATTCTAGGTCTAGAGAAAGAAAAATAAATATTTTTTATTATGGGTTCATTTGACTGGCCTGTTGGTGTAGTCGTTAGTGATCCTGACTGAGAAACCGGAGGTCGTGAGTTCGATTCCCACCCAAGACATATCTTTGTGTGATGAGCATGATCATTTTTGTTCTGTGTCTGGGTGTAATTTATCTATATGTATGTATTTACGAATATGTCTGCCAGTTCTCTTGGTTTTCATAATACAGGCTCTGCCTAGTTTGGAATCAGGTGGCAGTGTGTGAATTGTTCCAAACATTGTTTTTAAAACGATTCAGAACACAATAGTGTTTAAGTAGTTATTATAATATCTAATACAGAGACAAAGTCAGAATTTTTTTTAATAAAGTCGCCGTGGATTTGCGTCGCAGTGCGTTCTATAACAATTTTATCACAATAGCCGGGTGTCAAATGTGTCGGCCTAACGGCGTCCGGTCCCAACTCCACTTCCAGCGCTATCGGAACTTTTCTATACGCAGACGTGCTCGCGGAAATTGAAAAATTTTGTTATTTTGTTAAACGCTTCACGCTATTCAGCGCTGCTTTGGCTTGATTGTTTAAAGGTGTTGCTAGGTTCTACTTCATTTGTTTTAAACTGGCTTTAGCTCCTCGTTCAATAGGGGATCGGACTATTTTTTTTTATTTACTCGTCACATAGATATTAAAAAAATATAAAACACGTATTTTTTCTTTTTTTAATTAAACAAACGATGAGGAAGATATAGTGAATGGAAATGTCGCGTAACGTCACTGGTGGCTACAATTTTTACCCACAAGTGCCGTCACATGCCTCAACTCCTGATATTAAAAGCGCTTTAACAATGTAATTTTTCATTGATTTGATAAAAGAAAAAATTTTTTTTTTTTTCTTTCGTTTCTTATCTATCTGGCGGACTAAATAGATATTTCCTTTTCATACCCAGTCCGCTCCCCTAGTACATTTTATTAAATTCTATCACTAGCTGTGTTTTCAGTTCTAGTACAATTCAATCTATTACTGTAAATATTATTGTTCGTATTTTGTTACATTAATTATTCAATTAGTTGATTCGACCATCTCGCTTTACAATAAACAATTTACGAAACAACAAACAATTATTGGGGTATCATCAAAATGTTTACAAAACAATAAGTAGTATTATAAATTACTGGAAAAATACACAAGGACGAACCAAAAAAATTACAATGTTTCCCATACAATAATTGAAAGGTAAATAATATTAAAGTAAGTATTTTTGTTACAGGGATAATGCTTACCGGTGGAGCAAAACAAAATATGCCCTCGTTATCCAAATTAGTGAAAATAGCTGAGGAAGAAAATAAGGTAATACTTAACCATCAAAAACATAAATGTAAAATGAGAGCCAAGTTCAATATTATCATATATGCCTTGGTTGTTGACTTCAACGACCAAAGAAGTGAGATCTAAAAGGGTACCAAGTTCATTCATATATTCACATAATATATAATATATTGTAACCTAAGGTCTGAGTTAGCTAGTTCTCATATACGAATTATATTATATCTCATATACAAATAACATTTAAATCAGATGACTACTGACCGCATTTGTTTTAATTTTGACGACCTCCGTGGTTGAGTGGCGTACACACGGGTTTTTAAGGTGTCGCCAGCCCTGAGGTCCAGAGTTCGATCGCCGACCGGGTCAATGTAGAAAACCGCTTTTCTACATTGTCTCATGTCTGGATGTTTGTGGTACCTTCGTTGTCTCTAAATTCCATACCACAAGTGCTTTAGCTACTTACTTTCGGTTCAGAGGAATGTATGTGATGTTGTCCACATTTACTTCGAAAATAAGCATTTTTTTTTCTTTTTGCCTGTTACTTAACTGAGTAGGGTTCTTGGTCTGTCGCCAGGGTCGGTTCGCGGTGGCCAACGCCCCCATCAACACAGGTGATGTGCTCCTGGTCGACGCTCCATATGCCGCCTGCCTTCTTGCTGACTATTACGGCACACACTGCTTGCATTGTTTCAAAAGGTTAGCGCTACAAATTAGTTTAATTTTGTTCCGTTAGGTATACATTAATAAATTTGTAACACAAACTAGTTCAACATACAAAAAAAAAAATTGACGTACGTTACTTTAATAGTTGTTATTAATACATAGTTATTGGCGCTTTTAGTAACAATTTTGTTAAAGGTTAAGATCACAGCATGTACTCAGGTACATCCATTAAAAATTCTTAAAACATGCTTCATCATTATTGTCAGCCTATCTTCGTCCACTGCCTCTCCTATGGCACGCCACTGAGCTCGATCTTCAGCTCTTCGTCTCCAACCACTGCCAGAACTTTAAATGCTTAAATACTCTTAATAGCTTGGCTTTCCATGGTTCCAGACTCGATAGTCATTGCAAGTTTATAATTATTTAATTTCATAACAGATATGTGGCTAATCTTTATTGGCTTTGCTTTATTATTAACTAGCTGTTTCCCGCGGCTCCACCCGCGTGGATGTCTGTTATCGCGGCAAAAACTAGCCCATGTCCTTTCTCAGGCTCTAGACTCTCTTTATTATGATATTTCTCATGATTTTTATCTTTTTTTAATTAATTTATTTTAATTGTAAGTTTATGGCATTGTAAGTGTAAATATTATGCAGGTCTACCATTAACTCATTTAGTTATTATTTTATTTTTCATTCTTAAGTTATTGCTTACTGGCGATCTGAGTAAGTTGTTGCCCCACATATTTTTATGGTGCCACTGGTGGTATTGTTGTGTGTCGGGTTGTGCAGCTCCCTCGAAAATGGTTGAGCTGCATGAGCTATTCGGGGCACTCTTGCCACTTGTTGGCACAGGCTTGCTCAGGTCGAACTGGCTCTTTCTTCAAAAGGCCAGTCCAGAAAAGACACTGCATTTATTTACACAATATTTTTAATTCAAATGATTGTCTGGACTTCAAAAGAGGCTGACCCCTGAGTTTGTTTCGACATTTCTTCTCAGGGTAGCCAGTTAGGAAATGTCGAATCCAGCGAGCTCAAAAAAATGTTTTATGTGACTTGTAAAAGTGATGATTTTTTATCCTAGTTACAAAAATAAATGATTTGATTTGATTTGATTTGTACCGAATTTCATTTAAATCGGTTCAGTAGTTTTGGCGTGAAAGGGGCAGACAGACAGAGTTACTTTCGCATTTATAATATTAGTAAGGATTAATTATTATCATTGATAGTTATGTTTTATGTTTCATGTTTACCTACCTACGTTTCCGTTGCAGATTGGTAGATTGTGAGGATGAAGCCCCGGTTTGGTGTCCGCAATGTTCGGGCGTGGCGTTCTGTGGTATTCAGTGCAGAGATACCGCACTTTCCACGTATCATTCTTATGAGTGTCAGTTCCTAGATCTTTTTATAGGTAAGTTATAATACCTACTCCGGAAAAAGATCTATATCATTCCATCAGGTGATCCTAAGCCTACTAATACGGTCATAGTACGTGTATACAGTATGTAACAAAAACCCTGTCCGATCCAATAAAGGCGTATTCCTGGTTCAACAAATGTACTAAAAAATTTTGATCAGTTTTATTTTAATTTAAATATATTCACCGGAGAAGAATAATAATCTCAAATCCATTCAATAGTTAGGTATATTTGTCAGTACGATGCCGAATAATACTCATAAGGATCGGACAGGGATTTTGTTGCATGCTGTACGTTCTCACTTTTTTAACGAACACTTGTTACTATAAGGATCATCTGCTAGACCTAGTGGACTGTTTGTCCTCTAACTATGTAGTTGTCAGTTAAGGTGCTCCCACACAGCAGTTAAATAACGTTAGAGACTGACTTATAAAATTTGTTTTCAAACAAATTATAACAAAAGTTATAAATTGTTATTGATGTTATACAACTTCATTTAACAAAATGTTTTACAACTGATTACAATATGATATAACAAAATAACTTTTGTTATATAACATCATCAGAGCCTCAGCGGGACGTTAGCGTTTTACGATGTATTAATTATTTATGTATTTAGATTATGCATAATGTAATACGATGTTATACAACGAGTTCAACCAATGTGGGAGCGTTTATAACATATAACATTTCTTAACATGTTGTAGAGTATTGTTACATGCTATTAATAAATGTTATCGTGTTACACAATGTTGTATAACGTTATATAACTGCTGTGGGAGCACCTTTAATTATTATATTCCCCTTCCTGAGCTTAAATGCCTTCTAGCAAGACGTGGCCCATTATACTCTCATTTACACGTTTTCAATAAAGTCAGTAGGTACACTACAACACCAGGGTCCTTAAATTAAACAATTATAAAATAATATATAATAATATAATATCTTAGGACCACTTACACAAGGCCATCTGATCCCAAACTAGGCAGAGCCTGTATTATGGCAGCCAGACAACTGATAAACATACTTATATATTTCTAAATACATACATATTATAGATAAATTACACGCAGACACAGAACAAATGATCATGCTCATCACACAAAGATTTGTCCTGGGTGGGAATCGAACCCACGACCTCCGGTTTAGCAGTCAGGGTCACTAACCACTGGACCAACAGGCCAGTCAAAATCTGTAAAACAGACTGGCTGATGTCACTATCGTACGAAGAGACAGAAGAAATTCTTTCATAATACACTCAAACACAACACATACACAGCCACACCACATGCACACACAAACACACACACCACATAATACACACACACAGGCCACGTACGCAATTCTTATCCTTTTCATTATATAATTAAACCTTTTTTTAATATGAATTCTTGGCTTTTATACTGCTACAATAGGCATGTTTCCTATTTTTTTTAATGTCCGTCTTGTAGATTAATGAATTTTATTGGACACGTTTTTTTTCTTTTTTCCTGCAAACAAAAAATTATCAAAATACAGAGAACGGAAATTACGCGTGACGTCACTCCTCGCTACGATTTTTAGCGAGGCGTAGCGTCATAAGCCCCCACTCCGAAACTTTAAAGCGGTGTATCTTTGTAAGTTTTTATTGTTTTGATAAAAGAAAAAATACGTGTCTAATATTTTTTTATTATCTAACTGACGGACTAAATAGATTTTAACTTTTCATACCCAGTCAACATCCCTATTGTGTTTACTTATGAATGTATTGTTACATCTCAGTCCGGCCCCCAAGATAGAAGCTTTGGCTTAGTTTGGGGACCACTGTTAACAAAAATGTAAATCTTATAATTAAGTACTTGTAATTTGTTAATCTAGTCCTAAGAAAACAACGTCAAGACAATAAATTTTATTCTTATTCTTATTCGTAATTGCAAATTCTTTACATGTTCTAGGCTCCGGCATGTCTGTACTAAGTCACATAGCGTTACGGATGGTAACACAAGCGGGACTCGACGCCAGCTTGCAACTACATTCGAAATACGTAGCCAACGGCATCAAAACTGTTGAAGGAGCAGTACTCAACGATATCGAAGGAGTCACAAAGAAATCCAAAATAAAAAGTAGGAAAGAACGACTAAATCGATCCAAGAAAGGCATAAAAAGTTTCACTGAAAAGAATTTTAAAGAGGAGGAAGAAGATGGGAAAGTTGAGGAAAAAATGAATTTTGAAGAGAAATTAGAACTGAAAGCATCTCAAGTGTACTCCCTTTGCGTGCACTCGGAACAACGGAAAGGAGATGATTATTTAAAAAGAATAGTAATGGCTATGTTTCTGACTGAGTGTTTAAAGAAAGCGGGATTTTTCAAGAAATGTGAACGGGATAATTTAAGTAAAGGTAAGTGGTTGTAATTTGATTGAAAGCTAGAGTACTAATTTCTTAAAATCGTTTCGACACCTGACACTGACATGAAAAGCGGTGCCTCTCTCTTTCTTTTCGAAAAGGGTTTTGCATAGTTTCAAAACAGAGCCCCTAGACAAGTGACATTTCGACAAGCGATAACGCTGATCGATTCGTTCAAATGTAAGGAAGTGACAAGTCCAAATCACGTGACTTATCGAAACGAAATGTCATTTCCATATGTCTAATGTCATTTTATCGATTTCTATCATCGTTAACGATTGTCGAAATGCCACTTGTCTAGGGCAGCAGGTCAGTTGTCTCCGATTTTTCTTATGTATTTTATAGCTTTTGCCCGCGACTTCGTTCGCGTAAAAATAATAATATGTTAAAACAGGATTTTAATTGGTTTTTAACGTTATTAATGCTGTTGTAACAAAATGTTTGAATCTTTTACCACAGTGTAAGGATTTAAAGGGGACATGAAAACAAAATGAAATTTTGTTAAGTATATTTTATGAACACGAAGCTAGGGCCTTTGATCCTAGTGATCGAATTGGGTTTTTAAACATGTCATAATAAAATATGATTTATATTTAAAAGCACTGAGGAGTATTGATATCAATTTCGATGCAAATTACCCATAAAATAACTTTTTACCCCATTTTCAACCCCGTTAGGCGATGAGTTTTAAGAAAATACGAAACACATCTTTCATTCATTCTGTTAAAGAATGTTTTTGCAAACTGTAAATGGACTAAGGAATCACGTTTTCCCACAAAAACTTTGCCTCCGTTTTTCTTATCGGATGCCTACGTCATACAAAGAACACGCCCTCCAAGTTTCAGGTCTCTACGATCAGCGGTTTAGGCTTCGCGTTGATCCGTCAGTCAGTCATTGAGGACAAAGCTATCTATACATACAATACAAAACAAATAAATAAATAAAAATGAAGTGTCTGCTTGTAATATTAAAATAACCGCTTTTTATTACTTGCATATGAATGTCTATACGATATATATACCAAAATAGGAATTTTTACTATTTTCATCTGTCTATCTGTTTGTTCCGGCTAATCTCTAGAACGGCTGGACAGATGTTTACGAGACTTTCACTGGCAGATAGCTGATGTAATAAGGAGTAACTTAGGCTACTACGAAAACGAAATAAATACAAAGTAAACTAAAAAATGATTTTGTTAAATTCCACGCGGACGAAGTCGCGGGCACTGCTAGTTTTATATATATAAATAGATTATTATGTAGGTAGAAAATATCACCCAATCCTCAAATATAAATTGTATGTTAAATTTCCAGCACACCAGTCTGTCTGTGAGCTCCTGGTCCGCAACCTGCAGCTGCTGCAGTTCAACGCGCATGAGATGTACGAGACGGTGCGCGGCGCCCACATGTTCAGCGGCTCCAAGCCGGTGTACACGGCCGTCGGCATCTACCCCGTCGGCGCCCTCTTCAACCACGAGTGCTATCCTGCGGTCGCCAGGTTGGTGATAATTCCTGTTAGGGATTTGAATAGGACTACATAAATAAAATAATACCAGCCTATAAATGTCCCACTGCTGGGCACAGGCCTCTTCTCATATAGAGAAGGAACGAGCATTGATCACCACGCTTGCTCATTGCGGATTGGCGATTTCAGATTCCAATTGTTGAAATCCAGGTTTCCTCACGATGTTTTCCTTCACCGATAGTCAATGATATCTTAGAATAATTAAGAAAGTACATATAACTTTGAAAAAGTCACATTGGTACCTGCCTGTAGTGGGTTCGAACCTGCAACCTTGTGTCAAGAGTAAGCACATTTTTAGTTAAATGTACTGCGGTTCGTTTACTGATTTATGTGATTTTCCGACAGACGTTTATCCGAAAATATCAACGGTTCCGATATTATTAGGGTAATATATATTAGGTTTTGAGATAGCTTTAATAAGGTGCGCTCTAACGATTTTACATGTTCATACTAGCGTCAACAGTTCATACTCGATATGCGCGCTCTACAGTTTACTTATTTATCCTAAGATACTCACATCACATAACACTAAGAACATCCTGTAAATTCTGTAGAACAGTTATAACAGAAAGGTTAGTGTTCATCTCATTTTTACTCACTCCCCATTTCTCGAATACTTTTGTAAATTTAAAAGCTCGTTATTCAGGTATTTTGCCAAACCTAACTACCGTTGCGTTCCAAGAAGTAACAACACTATCCAAAGAATTTACCAGGATCATAAACACTGTCAAAATTTGTATAATAACTTTCGTGAGGACTGAGGAGTATTCATAATTATTTAAAACAAAACGGTTTACTCACGTATATTCTCGGGATCGCCCGACTAGTTTCAGACGAGAGTTCGACTCGCGACACCATGATTAGGGAGTCTACTAGTCGGGCGATCCCGAATTCCCGAGAATATGCGTTAGTAAACCGTTTTGTTTTAAATAATTACTTTCCTAATTGCAGGTACTTCGAAGGGCGCAACATAGTGCTCCGCGCGACCCGCCCGCTTTCCCCCGGAGACGCGGTCGCCGAGAACTACGGGCCGCACTTCATGACGCGCCCTCTGCGGCAGCGGCAGCGCTCGCTCGCCTGCCGCTACTGGTTCCGCTGCGAGTGCCTCGCCTGCAAGGAGGACTTCCCAACGCTCAAGCAGATGACGGGCGACAGTCCGCCGTACATCAGGTAATACAAGTCAACTAGCAGGAAACTAGAAATCCGACAACAGACTGGAAAAATTTACCATTTATTGATATCGAGCAAAAATGGGCAAAAAATTGCGTTTTTTTTGTATGGGAGACCGCTTATTTTTTTTTTTTGGTTTTATTGGGGTCCCGTTTTTAAACGTTGGAACCCTAAAAAAAGAAAAAATACTTGTTTGATATTTTTAATAATCTATAAATGACGTGTGATTAACAAAAATAGTCTGCGTCTCTATTATACAACAGTATTATAGAGACGCAGACAGATATACACCACGCATACCTATAGCCTCCTATAGCTTACATTGAATGCTCAGGTGTCAAAACATTGCGTGCACATCCAAGTTCCGCGCGAACCTGCACTGCCTGCCGACGAGGTGCCCCAAGTGCTCCACGCCCATCGAGCGAGACCTCGTCAAGATCAGCTTGGAGACCATCAACAGATGCGTCAGGCAGTACCAGGTCAGTCACACGTCATCCATTCCAAGGATATCGCCATGAGATCGGTATTAAATGTCTGCTTAAAAAAAATGACCTTTAAAAAGTGCACATTAGTAACCAATTTTTAATAAATTAACGTTTAACGAACAAATTACGACAGTACAAATTGTATGGTTAATTGGTGACGCTTTTAATATTAGCAAAATATGTAATAAGCCTCGGGAAAGTTTGGCGATCAAATTGTAGTCTTATTAGATAGATAGGCTAGTAGCGACATCTCTTGCTGCCCTGAGAAACTAAAGTTCTTATTACTATGTTAAATATTGCTTTTTTATATTTAGTTTATTTGTGATGCTATTTATATTAGATTTAAATTTAAAGTATTTACTAGTTTTTTAAGTTGATTTGGAAGATACTTCTCAAGCATTGAACAACATTTTCCACTTACCACGGTTACGTCTTAACCTTTTGTCCAAAGATGGCGTTATTTCGTGTTTGGAAAGTTTTATCGTTAGCAGCGCTAAAATAAACATAACAGTGTTCATAAAAATTGTTGGTATTTTTAGGAGGACTGGTAAAATCTGTCCCGTCTGCTGCGACTTAACGCAATGCTCAGTGAACATAATTTGTTTTTTATTCGATGAAGCGCCCTAGATCACCTATCTTTCGTTTATGATTGCAATTAATAATAAAGTAGTCTCCGGATTCAAGGTGGCAAACAAGATTGACTGTTTTTGGGGCGTGTCTAAAGCGCTAGGTTTTTCACCGTTTGTACCGCCAGTTTTCTTGTTTCCTAACCTTCCTAACAATGTTTTGTTTAAAAACTGTCGCAGCAGACCCGGCTTAAGACAAAACATTTAGGCCAACTTTCGCAAACAACTAATGAGATTTCTTCGCGATTTAAAAAAATAGCAAGGTTCATTAGTTTCGCGTGTGGTCCATTGTTCAATTAGGAACCAGTAGCTTACCTCCTTAGAGTAAACATAGACAAGCATAGAGAGTGCGTATCGCCAGTAGCCCCTTATGCCAAGCGTAAGCACATTTTTAGCCAAATGTACTTGAATAGAATTATAGGGACTTCTCAGGAATTTTATAAATTAAAATCAGGATCGTAGCTTGCAGTGTGCAGATTTAATTTTTGCCAGCAACACATAACATTGAGAAAGACAAAAAGGTCAGGGCCGTGTAACGCCTGATGAAATTCTAATAACTAAAATAAAGTTATAAACTAAATTGCCTTAACTAAGTTAGTAGGCACCTAAACAGTACTACGTTCGTTTAATGATTTAATGTGATTTTCCGTGCGTCAAAAGACGTTTATGCGAAAAAATTCAAGGTAATAGGGTAATATTGGTTTTGAGATAGTTTTAATAAAACGGCGCGCTCTGTTTTGATACTAATTTAGCGATTTTACCTGTACTCTACTAGTGCCAACAGTTCATACACAATACGCGCGCTCTATAGTTTACTTATTTATTCCTCTAAACTTGTCTTTCATTAGTGGAAATCGACGGATGGACCACATGCCAGACTAGTGAATCTAGAGATTATTTTTACTAATGTTTTTTAAAAAAAACTGGCGCAGCAGATGCGACTTATGATTAACTATTCTATAACCTTTGTCTGCTTCTTTGATTATATAGTTTAGGTACTTTATCTAAGATGTAGTTATATAATCAAAGTTCAATTAATTTAAAAGTAAGTTTTACAACTAAGATTACTTCTAAATGACTAAACTAAAACTAGAAGGTATGTTCTATTGCCCCATAGATGGCGCTATTCTATATTTTTGATTATAAAATTTTCTTTACTTTATTGTTATGGAAAACTGTGAAGGAAAACATAAAAAGGAAAACCAAATAAAAAAAATATATATATTTAAATCCAAGTGGTGAGCAAGACGTGTGCGTTTATCTCTGTATAAGAATAAATATGTCTTTTGCCTTGCGTTGGAATATTTACAGATTGGCATAATATATTAACTCCTGGCCTAAATAAAATACTCTCTATGTTTTTAGATTCCAGTCAGTTTCTTCCATTGACAGCTTTTTTTTTTATAACTGAATTTCTTGTCTCATAAACTAATATCAATTTTGCATTAGCATTGTATTAGAATTAAAATTTAATTGGAGAGTAAGTAGTAACACTTCATGTAAAAATTTTATTAGCGTGATGAATTGCAATGCATTACCACGCACCAACACGAAACGCGGATGACGTAGCACGGCGATTCAGGTTTAGTCAGTAAGAGTCTGACACTACCCGTTCGCTCCCCCGAGTGAGCGGGTGGGTGTCCATGAGGATTCCCCCGCCCAAACAAAAAAAAAAAAAAAAAAAAAAGGTATTTTTTTGTCATTTTCATCCCTTTTCCAGGAAGGAGCCAAGTTGATGGACGAGGAGCGTCCTGAGGAAGCTATATCGGCGATGTGCTCCGCCATCAATATCTTCCACGAGGTGGCGCGCGCGCCGCACAGAGACACTCACTTGGCGCAGGAGGCCCTCAGGTCCTGCTACGCCGCCTCTGGTAACGTCCACATAGTGAAAGGGGAACAAGAGAAAGAAAAAGAAGGTGGTGCGAAGTTAAAGCAGATTGCTGATCAATGAAGAAATTCGGAGTGCTGTGAAGGACGATGGCCATTTTGGTCCCACCCTTGGTTAAACTCACTTGTTTAGTAATAGATACATGACTCTGAATGGCCTAACATTTTGACTGGCCTGTTGGTCTAGTGGTTATTGACCCTGACTGCTAGACCGGAGGTCGTGGATGCGATTCCCGCCCAGGACAAATCTTTGTGTGATGAGCACGATCATTTGTTCTGTGTCTGGGTGTAATTTATCCATTATATTTATGTACTTAGAAATGTATAAGTATGTTTATTAGTTGTCTGGTTGCCATAATACAGGTTCTGCCTAGTTTGGGATCAGATGGCCGTGTGTGAGTTGTGCCAAGATATTATATTATATTTGGACTTAGCATAGCATCTTCTGTTCAGCTCAAAAATACTATCCAATGATGTACACGCAGATATAGAAGGCTGGGACCAGAGCTAAAACAAATACAGGCATCGTCCTATAACACGGTCAAATTCGTCATCTACGCTGGGAACCTTAGATTTGACAGGATGTAACAATATTAATTTCTATGTTCTAGCACAAAAATTTGAAAGACATGTTAGTATGAAATAATTTTATCTTATTTAGACTTAAACACATCAGACCGTACATTTTATAAAAATAGAATAAAAGATAGTGCATGTTTGAATGCTGATAGCTGAGACAAAAATACAGTGCTTGTCTATTTCAATTAGGATAACGTAGTACAACTACACCAACTTATGGCAGGTCCAAGCTTTGCATTTCGCAAAATGTTGCATATTTTTTGCTTTTGGAGAACTATGGCCGACGATACACGGACGATTTACGTACACAGGCACGTACGTAGACAGCCTATGAGTAGGTGGTGTTGTATAGGTAACTAACTAAGACATATTTCAGGGTAAGAATAATAGGTGTTTGGATCTAGTCGTTAAATGTTTATAGAACCCTAGATAAGATTTTATGCTATAGAACTTTATCAGTAAAGTATTGGTTGATTATATCTTGGTTCAAAATCAAAAGTTTTTTATTCCTTATAAACCTCAAAAAGGCGCTTAAGAAACGTTAAGTTACAGAACTAAATGACTCTTGGTGCACGGTTCCTAAGTGTCCTTCCTATGGAGAAGAACCGGAAAAAACTCCAAACGAAAATAAGGTAGGTACATTATTAGATAAAGAACGAATAAAAAATAAAACACTTTAAAAATTGTTACAATATTTATTTGCTTCAAAATGACGTTGCAATTTAGTACATAACGGCTCATATATTCGTCACTAATACCTACACAAGCAGCCTCATAATACCTAACACAAAGAAATGCAGTCTACAGGCGAACGCCACCGAAAACATTTGGGAACCACACAAGTCCCTTCCAAAAATTCGTAATATTTTTACAAAAAGGATAATTATATTTAATCCTAATTGTCTCCTAAGTGTTCGATTCCTGAAAAGGAGACATTCCTCCAACGTGGATTGGCGAATTCCAGCGCCCCCCCTTGGCCGATCACCATGTGATGTCTACCTGGAGAGGGTAGCCGAACAGTCAGCAAGGGTACAAGGGTGCAAGTACTCAAGCACATCACGGGCTAAAGACCAAAGAGTATTTACGACACTTATAACACTCCCAGACGGACAAGCTCTTGTTTCGTCAAAGTGCTGATGAGTGGAGACGAGGTAAGATGATGAATTATGAGGAAAAATGTTCCATTACTTAATATAGTACAGCTCAACAAGTAAAATCGAAGTTTCATATAAAATGCTTTAAGATCAAAAAGTGTCACAAATACTGATGCGTCTATAAAAATAATAAGAGAACCTTTAAAGTAAAAAGATACAATCGAATTGAAAGGGACCTTACAGGCGATGCCCTGTATTGTGGTTGACCCACTTTAAAGTAACAGAAAGCATGGTTCGAGCTTCGTTAGGTATCGACACCTTGAGTAGACCGAAAAGGACCTTTCGGAGTTGGTGTACGGGCCCTGCTGTGTGGTCAAGGATTGTCAAAGAAGGATTTACAGGCGCATTCTTGTTGGTCGTTATCGCCCTCTCCGTCGCCGGTGCTGGACACCGTTCTCCTGAGGGTTTGGACCTGCGTCTGCAGCCCAAGGATGCGGAGCTGCGCCTGCTCGAAGTTCTCGTTCAGGCGCCGAATCTGGCACTGCATACGGACTTGCAACTGGCAAATACAAAGTTAATTTTAAGACGATAATATACTCATCATAATATTAAGATAATGGCGCCGATTCCCTTGTACGCTAACTAAACCAAAATTAAACCATTGCTATCTTTTACTAACATATAAGTAGGTAGCGTGAGAGAAGGACTTCAACAGATAACAACTAACTTAGAAATGTCAAACCAGTTTTCGCCTTGAACATCACTGTGTTTTAGTGCACCCGTTTCTGCGTCTCGCTAGATTTGTATGAGAATTTTAATTGAAACTTAATTTGGCAGCTCTAATTTTCGTCTGTCCTTTTCTAAATGTGTACAAGTGATAAAATCACCGATGGTTTAAATTAAGTTTAGTGTGGGTTTAACAGAATCAGGGCCAATACTGAGAATGCAGAAAAATGCACTATAACCTATGCTGAATTTGCAAACTAAACATGGCCGAATACTTAAAAGCAACTTAATATTAAGTCGTCTGTCTCTATCACTAAGGTGTAGGGTAGCAAACCTCTGTTAAATTTGTTTTCGAGTATTTGAGGGTCAGTCAGAAACCGTAGCTATTGCTATGCTATGAATAGGAAAGTATACAAAAATAGCTAAGTGCTATTATAATCGAACTTACTTCTTCGCGATCTTTCTCGGCTGTTCTTACTTGTGCCCTGGTGGCCGCTAGCTGTCTCTCTAGTTCAGCTATAGTTGTCTGCATACATCTGGAGGTAACAGATTTAAGAAGATCATTGAGTGTTTTTTGCCGATGTTAAATTTATAAGCGACAATATCCTAATGGTTAGGGTGACGGCCTTGTGATCGAGAGGTCGCAGGTTCGAACCCCACCCACTGCACTATTGATGAATGGGTCCATCACTCCAGACACAAGAATATTTAGCTTAATTGGAGGGGTTAACAAGATTGCTAGTAATGTGAATTCCACCCACATTGCTAGTAAGCTTTAAAATAAATATATTATATAGAACGGAGACCTGACGCTGTTTGTCTGTTTTTCTCCATGTGGTAGTTACACAAGGCAATCTTGGTAAGTTATTTTATTAAAGCCTTGAACTGGTTTTATATGGATGTGGATCCTATATTAAAGAAACGTTTAGTTCTGCTCACAGGGCGTAAAATTTTCTA
Organism: Diachrysia chrysitis; assembly: GCA_932294365.1. NCBI lineage: Eukaryota > Metazoa > Arthropoda > Insecta > Lepidoptera > Noctuidae > Diachrysia > Diachrysia chrysitis. The sequence goes on from OW028641.1 coordinate 559,552, forward strand.
AGCAAAACGGAAGAAAATTCTACAGTCCGTAAAGAAAACGAATCGTTTCTTGAATAAGGCCGACCATGAGGCACTTACAATACATAGGCAATAAATAGGTAGGTACATATTTTTTTTTGTTTTATTCTTCTTGTGACTAAGGCAAAAAATTACAGACAGAAATATATAAAATAAAAACTACCTGCTTTTATTAAGCGGGTTAAAATAATGACTGTGGACGACGATCATGATGATGATGATAATAATGATAATGATTATAATTATAAAACCGTTGAACTCACTTGCGTATAGTCTCTGTGCGTTCGTTGGCTCGCTGCAGCGCGCGCGCGGCCTCGTCCCGCGCGCGGTCCAGTTCGCCGCCGATTTGCGCACATTCGTGCATCTTCTCCTGCAGACGCTTCTCGTTGGCTAGCACCGATTCCTCCATACGAATAACGTTCGACCTGTGGACATTTCAAGTTATCAATCATATCAAAAACTCATTTATTCCAACTAGGCTACAAAGTAGCACTTTAAGAACGTCAATACAATGGACAGCATCCTGATTCGCCCATCCTTCACCGCTTCCTAAGTGCTCTGGCTGTGGAGAATAAACGGTGCAACAAACTCCCCAGCTGTAATTTTTTGTCATTTAGGGACTGCGCAAATAAATAAGTGTTTGAAGTCGATAGGTATTGCAACAGGTACTATGAAATTCAAAGTATAATCTACAGAGCCCAAAGTCAGCAGAACGACCAGTCACCGGAATATCAATGGAACACATCGTGAGGAAATCTGGACCCCTAGACGAGTGGCATTTCGACAAGCGTTAACGATGATAGAAATCGCTTAGACGACATTAAATGTATGGAAATGACATTTGGTTTCGATAAGTCACGTGACTTGGACTTGTCACTTCCTTACATTTAAACGATTCGATCAGCGTTAACGCTTGTCGAAATGCCACTCGTCTAGAGGGGCTGGATCCCAAAAATTGGAATCTAAAATCGCTAACCCGCAAGTGAGCAAGCGTAGTGATTAATGCTCTTGCCTTCTCTACACGAGAAGAGGCCTGTGCCCAACAGTGGGACATTTATAGGCTGGTATTATTATTTTATTGGGCGCTTCTAACATTCATTTATAGCGGTATAACATTGATTTTTACTATATACTCTTGTTAAAGTTTATTGGAAAATTATTATATCAAGCATATCAAAGGATAGCTGTGCTATGGTAGCACTAATTTGGAGACGCCCATTTCTAGAAACAGACCGGTGAAGGCTGAATTAAGAGATTAAATTTATTTGTCATATCAATTTAACATTTAACAAGACTGCATCCAAAGTAAGTAGCTAAAGCACTTGTGTTAGGGAATGCAGAGACAAAGAAGGTACCACAAACACTCAAGACAATGTAGAAATGTAGTTTTTTTTTTACATCGACCCTTCCGGGGATCGAATCCGGAACCTCAGAGCTGGTGTCACGTTAAAAAACCGGTGTGTACGCCACTCGACCACGTAGGTCGTCAAAGATTGGTAGAGTTTAGGATGTGCAAATAATGCCGCCGCTCCGGTTGGAGATCAAAGCTAGAAATTTTCGTGTGTAAGTATGTGGAGCCACCTGCACCCTCCAGGACGTAATGGAGGCCAACGACTTGGCCATTCAGGTGGCAACCTTTTGGTCGGAAAGAGTTTGAGAGTCATTTGACACGAGAAGAAGAAGAAGAAGAAGAAGGAGTATGGGGGTAAGAAACTTACTTGAGCCGGTCAATTTCAGTCTTGAGTGCCATATTAGTCTCTGTGAGCTGCGCGATCCTCTGTTGCAGCATCGCCATCTGCTTGTCGTCTGCAGTCTTCTCCTGCGGTTTCTCCGATGGCTTCAGACTGTTGTGCAATAGTACGTGGACCTGGAAGAAAAATCATAAATAAAAATAAAGCACTCAAATCATTCTCAAATATTTCTTCAAAGGATAAAATACTAAACTAAAAAAAACCTTAGTAAAACATATATTATATCTTTATAAATTACTAGCTGTCCCCCGCGACTTTGTTCGCGTGTTTTAGTTTCAACGGTTTTTCATTTTTGCAACATTTTTTTATTTATGCTCCGCTCCTATTGGTCGTAGCGTGATGTTATATAGCCTATAGCCTTCCTCAATAAACGGACTATCCAATACAAAAATAATTTTTCAATTCGAACCAGTAGTTCCTGAGATTAGCGCGTTCAAACAAACAAGCAAACAAACAAACTCTTCAGCTTTATAATATTAGTATAGATTAGTATAGATTTATAGCTTAGGACCATCTTGATCGCATCAGCTTATAAGAGTAAATATGCATTAAAATCGGGGAATTCGTTTAGGTAATGCTACGATGCCATAGACAGACACGTAGATACCTACACGCATTGCATAAGTTAAACTTATAACACACGTATTTTGCGTCGAGGATCAATTAGCGCAGAAAATTAGAAAAATTCAAACAACGACTCGTGTACTGAATGTGAATAACTGTTTTCTTTTTCTTTCGTACTTAATATAAATTTAATAGTTAGCAAAAATAAAAAATAAAATTTGCAATTCGAATTTAGTATTCATAGCACGGTAACGTCTTTCGAGTCAGCTGTTTTTTTTAAAAACGTACATCATATTCGTATTGTTCGTCGTTTGTAAGGTTTATGTTGGTTATTGGCAAGACGGGCTTATTAGATTAGACTACGAATAGTTTTTATGAACCTTTTCTCGAGCACAGTTGAGTTCCCTGGCGAGCTGTTCAGCGTTGTGCTCAGCAATCGCTTGCGCTTGCTGGGCGTCCTTCAGCCGCATCTGCGTCGCCTTCAGCAGGTCGGGGATCGGAGACAACTCTTGTAACTTCTCTTGGAACTTCAGCTGAGGATGATATTGGGAAGTCATTAGCTTGACCCCGAATCAACACTTAGTTGCAAACAAAACAATTAGTTTTCGCCGATTCCTTATGAACGACACGACGGCCAACTACCAATGCTCGACCAACGTTGGCGTCATCTCAAATGTCCCGGGTCCACATGTTGAACGAGGCATTGGGGCCAACGTGTGAATCCCGCCGCTTTTTCGTAGACTCAAATTATTGAAATATCAAAAAAACGTAAATAATGCCTATTTACGTTTTAAGAGAGAGTTTTTAGAGACAAAACTAACAATTATTAATTCATGTATACATTTTTTACCAGAATGTGGCGAAGCCAAAAAAGGGGTGTTTGACCTGTACATAAGTATGTATGTATGTAAGTAGAACTGATCATAAATCCGGTAGTAACTATTAACGATTCAACCGATTTTGTCATATTATGCGTCATTAGATTCGTCTTGATAGCAAGAGTGCTGCTGGTAGTTTGCAATTTCTTAAAAAAAATGTGCATTTTATGCGCTATTTTGTGCAAACTGAAATAAAATTTTCCTTTTGAATCCTTCGAGTGAGGTATCAAATTGGCTTAATATAATAGGAAATATGCACAAATCACCAATTTGGTTTAAACATTTACGCAGCATAATATTTTTTTTTTTTAATTTCAATAAATCAATAAAATTTACGAAAAATTCAAAGGATCGCAAACTATAAAATACGCCTGATTTATGAATTTATCAAAACGCAACGCCATTGGTCTTATGCAGTATGACGTCATACGCCTTACTGCATAAGTGTTATTGTTCCCGTTGTTTTTTATATTAATCTTGAATTTTTAATCCATTGGACACATTAGAAAGATCGTTCAGGTGACCCGCGACAAAGGTGGTGTAAATATTTAGTCAGATACGTACGGCGTTCTTGGTCAGAAAACGCTAAATAAAGAGTCTTTGAAGAAAAAAGAAAAATCTTTGCCCATTGGTGGGGTCTAATGTGGAGTATATGAAATTGTACCTTGACTTTTTGTATTTCAAGGTTGATCTGTTCACTGATCCTGGTATTGTCCATGTCCATCATGTCCATTTGTCGACGCTGCTCCTCCACAAGTTGCTGGGCTTGCAGGAACTACGATACACAATTTTTTTTGCAATCAATCAATGTAACTTTGTTAGAAATAATAATGTTTTTCACATAACACTAGGTCACCATTTGCAATGCAGCACTAGACTAGTTTTCTCCTGCCTTGTCGGAGATATTAGATGAATGTTATTTTAATTACGCATTATAGATTATAATTATTTACATTTTCTTATTATGTACTCGGTAGCTTAGCTGGTAAAGCGACTAGCGCGTCAAGCCAGTGGTCGCAGGTTCGAGTCCTGCCTGAGGTTTAAGTTTTTCCTTCTATTATTTGTATTTAATTACAAATATTCGCTCCGCATGCGTTAATGCGTAACAAATAATTAAAATATTATGTACAAGTTTAAATACTAGAATGGTATTAATTAGAGAGAGACTGCAAATTGATGTTTAAGTCTACTATCATCAAATTCTCCAAACTCACCTTGACCCTGTAGTCCTGCAGCTGGTCGTTCTGCTCCTTCATTAAGGTCCTCAGCTCGTCGATTTCCTCGCGAGCCTCCCTGTAGCACTGCTTAAGGGACCTCACGTTGACCTCCTGCTCAAAGGCCTGCTCCTTCGTTCCGAGCAGCATGTTCGTGTGGGTCGCCAGCCCTTCGAACTTCATCTCCAGCTCCCGCAACTTGTTCTGAACCTCCCGATGCTGGCATCTTTCCTTTTCTAGCTCTTCCTTCTTTTTTAGGAGTTCTGATCTTAGCATTGCGCACTGTTGGTGGAATATCGTTATTTGATTTAGTCCCTATTTTGTGAGTGATGTAACGTCCTGTATGACTGTCGGTCTCAGAATGGCAAATTTAATATTTTGACAAAAATGTCTAATTTATACTTGTAATGGCCGAATACTGAAATGTCAATCAGTCTTAAGCCACCGTTAAGTCTCATGCTGTCTCTATCTCTTTAAGGTGTAAACTGGCGATGGATAGACATTTAAGAACGTTTGCGTTTCAGTATTCAGCAGTAAGAAGGACTACATATACAGGTAACAGTGGAAAACTATTTTTTTTAAACAATTCATAAATAAAAATAATCCTTTAAAGCCGCAGCGACATCGGATCCAATACTTACTCCAAACAACCATGTTAGCGTATACGTACCTGAATTCGTGATTAGATATAAGTTCAGGAGCTGTGCCCGATAAATGGCGATAGGTGTACTTAAATTGAGACCAAACTTACTTAGGCCAAGATGGCGTTACACATGCACTTTCGACTTTGTGCGTGAACATAAAGCTTAGCCCAAAATGCGTGCATACAACCGTCAATATCTAGGCTTTACATCTTGAAGATACGCAAACTGCTGTAACTGAAAACCTGCAGAATTTATGTCTAATGATTCCGGCCTAAACGAATGTCTGTATACCTCTGCAACTTTTGTTTTGAAGCTTTCCTCTGTCTGTTTCAGTTGTATGGTCAGTTTCTGTACTTCTCTTTCGGCGGGTGTCTGAAAAATCATAATCAAATGAGTGTTAAGTACAGAAGATACTTTTTAGTGTCAGACGGTAGGTGTTATTCTTACCGGTGGTGCATTGGGATTGCATGGTGCTGGGCAAGGTGGACAAACGCCACACTGAAATGAAAACGAGAATCAAATAAAGTTTAATAACAAAAACCTTGAATAAAGGCTGTATTATTATGGACTAGCTGCCTCCGCGAGTTTGTCCGCGTGTTTTAATTTCAAACGTTTTTCGAGATTTGCGCGGAACCCCTAAAAAAAGTAAATATTTATAATATAAGCTCAGCCCATAACTTCAGCTATTTTCCAGTGAAATGAGTGTGGTAGGTACAGAGATAAGCGCGTTTATACGGTATACGGTACTTGGTCATTATTTTGGAGCAGATATTTTTTTTAATTTTTATATTTCCTAAGAAATATAAAAATCAAATTCTGTACGGGGCAAATTTGTTCATAATTGAATACTTGTATTAAATAACATATTTATTTGAATAAGGATTATAATCATGTTTGTAAAAACACCTTCGCAAATATTGCATTATTTTAGAACAAATTTGATAAAAAAGGTTATAGTGAGTAAACCTTAAAAGATATGCTGTCCCTTATAAACATTTAAAGAAGAACAATTTACGCAAATGAAACTCCCAGAGGGAATAATTTATATAGGTTGTTAACATTTTTTATTGTTATTCCGCTCCTATTGGTCGTAGCATGATGTTATATAGCATATAGCTTTCCTCGATAAATGAACTAACTATACAAGAGATTTTTTTTTAATTCGAACCAGTCTTTGCTGAGATTAGCGGGTTCAACTTTTGTCTTTTTTAATTGTTTATAGTTCCATTGATTTTTTTTTTCTTCTGTACTGTAAGAGTTATTTCATATTAATATAGGTACTACAAAAACTTACAGCTCTTGTCATCGGAGGTACAGGTGGTCCCCCCTGCAAATTATAAGAAAATAATGTATTCAAAACATTTCTAAAATCGTAATGGTGTCCGACAATTTTTTTATTTGGCGGCCTCTTTTTATTGTAAGTATTAATTTACTGCAAAAATAAACAATAAATAAACACATTAATGCTAGACAAATAAACAGAACAAATGTATTCAAACAGAGACCCCCAGCATCACAGGAGACAATACTATCGCCATTCATCGCTCACAAACCGAACCTCAATCTAATAAAAATAAAAAATTAAATTATTGGTCAGATTGTGAAGTCGAAGCGTTGTGATTGGTTGTTTTAGTTGAAGGCATGGCTCGCGACGCTACCGGTTGGTCGAAGCAAGTGTTGGGCCCGTTGGCGCTGCCGCCGCGGCAAGCGGTGCCCGCCGCTCCCTTCACCTGCTCCATCTCTTGGCGAATGTGGTGGACTTCCAACTCCAAACCACCTAACTGTTTCTCCTAAACAAAAAAAACAACACTAAATAAGTTGAAAAATAAAAAAATCTCATAAATAATTTCTAACTATGGAACTTTTAATCACTATTTCGAAAACAACGCAAAATAACAACGCTTTTTATTCAAAATTCGGAGAATTACGATGCCAAAAATAACACTGACAATTAAGCTTTTCTTCTGCGCGAGCTGGCAACGTCGCATTAATAAATGATTTGTAAATCATAGTAGTATTGTTTTTTTTTTACTAACCAATCACATTTTATTTTATAATTATTTTAAACATAAAATATGAATAATAGTTATAAAGGAAATATTAATTCCCAAAAATAATTGACAAATTCGACAATAAAAATAATTACAAAAAAAAATCCAACGACGGATTATGAAATTGTAGGAGGAATATATTAATCCTATATTTTTGTAGAAGACTACAAAGAAAATGGTGCGTGTTTTGAGGAAAATTAGGTAATTAAATACTATCAACCAATTTACTACTATTATCATATCGTACGTACTAACTGGACTGTAGAACTCTTATAGTTTTCTAATTTGTTTAAAAGCTCATCTGCATGCGTTGCATCGACAGTATTCCCGTTCTGGAAAACAATTACATGACAATATTTATTCAGCTAGATGGAGCGACGCCATCCGCAAAGTGGCTGGCAGTGGTTGGAGACGAAGAGCTGAAGATCGAGCTCAGTGGCGTGCCATAGGAGAGGCCTATGTCCAGCAGTGGACGAAGATAGGCTGATGATGATGATAATGATTTATTCAGCCCACATCATTAGAGTTTAAAAGCGATAGTTTTAAAGAAAAAATAGTAAAAACTCACCGGATTATCTGAATCTTGTTGACATGTGGAATCTTGAATCAAGGCAGTTGCATCGCCCTGAGGAATCGGAAAAACAAGCCCAGTTAAAAGAAAATATGGGTTGGCTTAATGACCTAGAATAAAAAACAACCACTGTGGGTAATTGCTATACATAATTATTTAAAACGGTTTACTCACGCATATTCTCGGGATCGCCACAGTTCGACTAGCGACACCACCGCCGCCGCGTCAGCTCATGATTAAGGACTCCTATTGAGTCTGAAACTAGTCGGGCGATCCCAAGAATATGCGCGAGTAAAGCGTTTTGTTTTAAATAATTATGAATACTCCTCCCGAAAGTTATTATACTAATTGCTATACCTACAAACCCTTCATTCGACTGACAACAGATGCACTTGTAAGTACTTCCTAAACTTTGCAAAATCTTTATAACGAATCATGATTAATTTCTACCTCAACTGAACTCCTTCTGTATCAACTTCAAACCAGATGAACTGCTGGTTAGCATTTTCACGCTTCCTTCAAAACTGTCTTTGATGTTCAAAACTAATCAGAGTCTGTGTAGGTTCTACGACTTAACTTACTACTACTTACTTTTAACTTGTCGATATCAATACGTTATGAGAAGGCGTCACCTTTGGATTATTCTTATCCAGCTTCTCATGAAGCAAGCTGTTCTCCCTGTTCATCAGTTTGAGCTCCCCTTGCAGCCTCTTGATCTGAGCTCTACAAGTCTCCAGATTCTGGTCCTTGGTCATCAACTCCTTATACAATATATACCTGTAAGTACGTACCTGTGTGTATCCATGGTTATGCTCAAGCTTTGATTAAAATAGCATGATTTTTTATTGAATTTGTTGTTATTGTGTGTTGTTGTTGTTCATGGCTGTAAGGTCGGATGATTTATGTGACATCTGACATCTCGATCGTTGGTTCCAAGTTTGAATATTTTTTAAATGACACTCTTTTGCCAATGACATGGTGTAAAACTTTTTAGTTAATTATGTAGGGTTGTAGACTATTTGGAGTTCCAGCCAACTTCAGCTTTAAAACTTTTTGGAGCTAAGAGTTGAATGATATGGGTAAGTACAAATCTTACAGATGTCTACTCTAAAGAGTTATTAGATAATTCTAGGCACATTTTCCAATTCCTTAATAAGTACCTACTTATCCCATGCTACTAATCTTTACTAGAACTACTAAAAAACGATGTTCCAAAGCGAAACCTCTTGACTTCTAAATCAGCATTATCAGCAGCAAGTTTCTCCTGCATGTCGTAGCTCTCGCTAAGCTTGCGAGTCAGGTCAATTTCCTTAAAAGAAACACAAGATCGGTTACAATTTGTATATTTTTGCAATTTTTTTTTAACATTTTTATGTTTTTGTTTGAATATTATTTGCGTCTGGGACATGTTTTGGGACGTACGGATTTGCTGCGCGTCGGCGGCTCGCAGACGAGCAGGCCGCCCGCGCCGGAGGTCCGCGGGCCGGCCAGCAGCACTGTGGGGTGACTCATCTTCATCTCGTGGTAGAGAGGTGTTTCTGGGAAGAAAAGTAATAATGAAACATGAACTCTTTCTCATAATGACTGCAAAACAGACATAAAAAAAAGATAATAAAAAAATACTAAAAGGTTCGGGGAAATATGCGTCACATTTGTACAAACGGCCTTCGCTCCACCTCGCGGGGTTTGTTTTTTTTTGCTTTTATTTTTGCGCTGAAAACATGGGACAAAAAACACAATTTACTACGTCATCACATTGACGCGATGACGTAGTAAATTTTTCTTTTTCGTCAAATATCCAGAAAGCAACGGCCTAAGACAAAAATCCGAAAAGCAACGATCAAAGCCAATTAAATTTTCAGCCAGATATAAGACCAAATATCAAGGATAAGATAAGATAAGTTTTGAAGAATAATAAAGGTTTACCGTAAGCACTGCCGGGCAAGTAGTCCACGCACCGCTGCGAGTCCTCCTTTGGTTTCCGGGCATTGACCTCGCCCCCGACCAGCTTCTGTATGCTCTTCGTCATGCGGTCGAAGCGCTCCATCTCCCTCAGGAGAAGCTCGTTCCGCTCGCCCAACTCTTTCACGTCAGCCTCAGTTATCGTCGCTTTCTGTACCAAGATCATGGACTCACTTATTATAGGTATCATTCTGAATTCGACAGTTAATTATTTCGACAGAGTCGCAATTTCGAAACACATTAGTTCGACTACTCATTGCTTCGCCAGAACACCTTCGACAACCTTCTTCGTTACCGACCTTCAGTAACATCTAAAATTAAACGGCCCAGACATACTCTCTCCTCTACCCCGACGATAAAACAACGATTCTCCAAGAAGCTTTCGAGTTACCTAGCAGTACTTAGCAATACAAAACAAAACCGCCGTATAATACGTCCTCGCCGGCCCGTCGCGTATAAATAATTGTAACGTAAATGTTACCCTCCTGCCCTAGATCAAGCTGGCCCGAGCCGGCTAAACTAGCAATAAAAATATGTCCTTAAATAATAAAAAAAGTCCGGTAAATCAGTCAAAGCCTGCGCTCAGACTAACTGCGTAATCTCTTCCAAAAAAAAAAACACCTTAAGTCACTTAGATATGCACTTGTTCTCTTCGACGGAACATATCTTCGACATAATAATATGTTACTCACTTATGTAATAGCAGCTGTTTCTCGCGGCTCCGTCCGCGTGGATGTCGGTTATCGCATCAACAAGTAGCATATATCCTTTCTTAGGCTCTAGACTATCTCTGTACCAAATTTCTTTTAAATCGGTTCAGTAGTTTTGGCGTGAAAGCGCGACAGTCAGAGTTACTTTCGCATTTATAATATTAGTAAGCATAACAACATAATTTTAATACCAATTCACATTATTATTAGGTATCAAAAGAAATTATTTAACTGTAGGTAAACAAGTATTTATTATTATTCTAGTTATAAATAAAAACATAATTGATTCATTATTTGTGTTTAAACTTAGACCTAAAACCATTAAGCGAAATATGTTCCTTAGAAATAGAGATCCGCCGAACAGGTGCATATCGAAGAAGTTTTCTATCGAAGTAGTGTGTTGTCAAATTATGTTCTGTCGAACTGTTGCTTGTCGAATATAATATTCTGTCGCAGCAATGAGTAGTCAGAGTTATGTGTTTCGACATTGGGGCTCTGTCGAAATTCAGAATGATACCTACTTATTTGTATTAAATTTATTATGACCCTAATATTCGTAACAGTTAAAACGTAATAATGCGTCGCCTAATGGTTATAACCGAGCAAAACGTCTTGAAGATTTAATAACTGCAATTACTTGCTCTAATACAACTAAAAACTTTGCATATTTGATGGTATAAAAAATTAAATTAAATTGTTACCTAAGTTGTGTCAAGTCTGGTTTTGTAGCTTACAATTCCGTACAAAGCCTACGGAGTCCAAAATTACTTTTGTTTAAATGTAAACAAGTACATTTGCTATTAAATTATATCAGATATTTAAGTAGTAGTAAAAGGGATTGTTGTTCAAACTTCTAATATTTATAAATAAATAAATGAGGAGAACATAACAAACATTGCTCTGAACCCAAAGTAAGTAGCTAAAGCACTTGTGTTATGGAATTCAGAGACAACGAAGGTACCACAAACACCCAGACACGAGACAATGTAGAAAAGTGGTTTTCTACATTGACCAGGCCGGGGATCGACCCCGGTTCCTCAGAGCTGGCGACACCTTGAAAACCGGTGTGTACGCCGCTCGACCTCGGAGGACATTAAATCACAAGAGATGGAGGACTGATGGACAAATTTCTTCTCAAGTTAATGAAGAACAAACCAGAAGATGCAATTTTCATAATTTGGCAAATAGATTAGCTTCCCAGAATTTAGTGGGTTCCTAACGAGGCTGAAATGGAGCTGGGCAGGACAGTTGACCAGACGAAGTGATGGCACGTGGAGTAAGGTAGTGACAGATTGGTGGCCAAGGCAAGGCAAGAGAAGCGTCAGGCGTCCGGGAGCAAGATCGGTCGACGACATACTAGCGACCGGAGAGAATGGCACGTGAAAAGAGAGCCCTATGCCCAGCAGTGGGATGACAAGGAATGTGGGAGATAATAATGAATGGGGTAATTTCTTATAAATGTGAAAGTTTTTGGGAGTGTATGGATACTCTTTTTATCAATTTATGTGTGCGTATACCTTTTGTATCTCTAACAGTCTGGCCCTCGAGTCCCTGATGATTCTCGTGCTCTTCCGCGCGTCATTGTGGATATCTCGGATCTGACGCGAAAGCGGCTCGTCCGGATCCGGCGTCAATGGCGAGCCTGGAAGGACGAACGTCATGAACGAAAACGTACTTAAAGGTTGTGCGATTAAAGTTCAATTTGAGTTGTGTACTTACATGATCTTGATTTCTGGAACAAAAAAAATATGTTTTAGAAATTTTTTAATGTTGTTAAAACTTAATAGTAAAGTACAAGTCACACTGCAGAGATAATACCGTAGTGAACAATGTGATACAGAGAACATTAACCACCAAAAGGATCAAATTTAATTTAAATTTAAATGTCTCAATATTTGACACGATTATTTATTTCCTTTAAAAATAATATACCTACTACAAACTGTCGATTTGTAAAAACGGCAGATTAATTACTTTCATATTGAATTAGTTACAAGCATTTTATTATTGCTAATTAGACAGGGAGTGCTATAACAAATGTGAAGTCACAACTGTTTTCTCCTCTCCTCCTGATTTGCGAAAAAGAGATAGAACATGCCTCACCTACTAACTTCAAAAGCAAACTTGTGTTCGTGTATATTTTTTTGATATCATTTCGCAGCTCTGCTTCAATTTAATACTATTAATAGAAATATTTGTAACTAGCAGCCCGGCCCGGATTCGCAAGGGTATAAAACTAACAATCAAATCTTTCCTCAAAAATATTAGTATAGATAAATAAATAATTAAATAGTAGTCAAATACCCAACCTTGTTCGCTCACGACGCGAAGCAAGTCTCCGATACCCGACGATTTTAACAACAAAACAAAACATGGCGTTTGGAATAAGTCTTCGATTATCAGAGATGTGTGCGAACGCGCTGAGCATTACTTAATACTGCACGAAATCCAATACTGTCCACTGAAGCATGTTCTACTTAGCGTGAGAAATAACGTCCTTTTATTTTAACAGTCATACGTACATTCGGTGTCAATTATAACTGTAAATGTCTAAACACGTAATTGTTTTGATTGCGCTGACCGTAACGTATCCGATAACACACCTACGTGTAACTTAATATTACTTGTCAAGTGACTACATATTCGACATTTAATAGGGGTGCGGACTCGGTATGAAAGGTAACGTCCATTTAGTCAGCCAGATACATAAAAAAAAATAAAGAAAAAACTTCATTTTATTAAGCCAATATAAAATGTCAAAGATAAAGCGCTTTAAAGTTCTGGAGAACGTCACGAGACATTTTCATTCACTGTATCTTCCTAATTGTTTGTTTAATTAAAAAAAGAAAAAATACGTGTATGTATATTATTTTTGAAAAATCTTTGTGACGGGTATATGAAAAAAAATGTCTTCACCCCCTAATCACAAAACATATCGTATTAGGATAACGGAGGACGTAGTGATAGTGGTCTCACTTACTTTGGGCATAGTTTGTCTGCCGCAGCACTTAGGTCGCTCCTGCTTCCAGACTTGCTGCGAGCCGGGCGCATCCCTCTGGCGGTGCATCCTCATGCACTTCCGACTGGTCTCGGCGGCGGGGCTCGTGCGCTCCATGGCGTCACCCCGCTCCGGGCTCGAGTTCTGGTCGCCCTTCGCCGTGCCCTGCTCTAGCCGGCAAACGGCCGGCTGTGACTCATTGTCTCTGTTAATCTGGTGAAAAAATCTAGACGTTTACAGACTTGTAATTAAAACGAAATTGAACTAAAACTACATTAAACGGATTTTATCGCGGTTTGTGTTAAGATTTCTTCTTGTGGAAATTCCTATCACTGTATAATAAAGACGTTACATTTCGCCCTTGCATGAAAAAATGAAATTAAAAATCACACTTACTATTAACCTTTTTTTTTCGGGGCGAAAAGCTTATGAATTCAACTTGCACCGAAGGCACGGCATGAGGATATGTCAGACTTTCACTGACTAAAAACACCCCGGTCCCGTCTCTGCCCTTGGCCGGAGTCTTACTATAAACCTGACCGTTTCAACAACTTCTAAACTAAATAAAACTGCGCGATGCTACATGCGAAACTATTTTTAAATAGATTATACTATTGTGGTGCGTTGACGATATAACTAAAGTCTCCGGTCAAATCTGGATGAGACTGGCACAGGACCGGAGAGAATGGCACATGAAAGGAGAGGCCTATGCCCAGCAGTGGGATGTCAAAGGCTGTGGATGATGATGATGATGATTGTAGTGCGTTGTAGTGTTATTCCTACCAGCAGTGACTCGGAAGCCGACTGGCCATCCAAGGTGGGCTTCTCAAAGTCCTCGGGCTTTGCACTGCCCCTGCGGAGTCTCCTGTGTATGTCCGGGGAACTGACAGACTGGTCGACGCTGGAGCGCGGGGACTGCTCGACGCGAGCCGCTCGATGCTTGCTATAAAATTTCGTAGCCTAAAAACAAATAAAAATATTTATCAACTGATTAATTTAACAGTAGCGGCCCGTCGTGGCCTGTGCGGTTAGCGCACACACACATTAAATGTACTCGTATATTTTTAAATAATCGTCACTTTTATGAGCGACAAGGAGTTCCGCTGATCCCTTTTAGACTTGACATGGCTGGTGGCGTGTGCAATAGCTTTAACAACGTTTCAGTTACGATGAAGTAAGTTGTGCATTCACTTGTATTATGCTAGCCGTTGCCCGCGGCTCCGCCCGCGTGGGTATCGGTTATCGCGGCAGGTAGCCTATTTCCTTTCTTAGAATCAAAGCTTACCCTAACAAAGTTTTATCCAAATCAATTCAGCAGATTAGCCAGTAAAGCGTAACAGACACTGACACACTTTCACATCTATACTAATATATAAAGCTGAATAGTTTGTTTGTTTGAACGCGCTAATCTCAGGAACTAATGGTCCGATTTGAAAAATTCTTTAAGTGTTGGATAGTCCATTTATTGAGGAAGGCTATAAGGTATATAACACGCGGACAAAGTCGCGGGGGACAGCTAGTTTATAATATTAGTATAAAGCATGACTATGGATTTTATCTAAATAAATGTCGTGGTGGCCTTGCGGATTTGTATGCACAATGATGCAGGTTTTCAAAGTTATATATATACGTTCTTAATCATTCTAAGACACCATTGGCAAACGAAATCTAAATCTGAAATCGCCATCCTGCAAGTGAGCAAGCGTGGTGATTAATACTCGTGCCATCTCTACCTAAGAAAAGGCCCGTGCCCAGCATTGGGACATTTATACGCCGTTATGATTACTGTTATGGGCTAACATATACTAACATATACTTGCTACGCTACTGTACAATATCCATTCTTAATATTACTTTTTAAACACGCATATCTTGTTCAACAATGATTTATTTTTCCACACAGTTATACTTTCTTTTTTTATTTGGGAAACCAAAGTAAGAGACTTACTTGACGATCTCAAACCACTGAAGCAAGCTTGTTTGTGTATTAATATATAATTGTACCTACTTTCCTAAAATATATACTTAAGAAAATAAATAAAATATAAAGTGTTGAGAGTTCTATATTGCAAACATGACAGGTGTATGAGCCCACTAGATTATTGTAAAGTTATAAATACACTGACATCATTGAAAAAGAGGGTTTGACTTAACCTGCTAGCGGTGACCAAATGTTTTGTGTTCACTTCGATATATAATTTAATGTTGTAAAATGTTTTCAATATGTCTGCTTACACATTAGGAATAAATCTGCAAATCTGCTTCCTACTTGCTAGGCAAAGCCACCCCTTCCCTCCTCACCAAGAAATTTCATAATTTCTTATGCCACTTAAATGAACCTTCAACAATGAATAATCCTTACAAATATTATAAATGCGAAAGTTACTCTGTCTGTCTCTCTGTCCAGCGCGCTTTCACGCCAAAACTACTAAACCGCTTTAAATGTAATTTAGTACACCGGTAGTCTAGAGCTTGAGAAAGGAAATAGACTATTTTTGACATCCACGCGGACGAAGCCGCGGGAAACAGACTTATCAAAACTTGAACGTTCAAATAAAATTTTAATCCAATATATGCAAATTTCTCTACATCCTACCCTTGCACTGACATTACCGCAAGACACAACATACTAAACTCTAGGTCAACTACACAAGGTTACATTACATTGATTAGCAAATGTAAAGCGGCGTTATTGCATAAGTTATATCAATCGGACATTACTGTCGCATGTCGCCGTCATTATCTGCAAGAATCTGGGAACCTTTAAGGCGCTACACAAATAATTATTTCTTTTGGAAGTACGCGGAGTCGAGCGGGCTGGAGAGAAAATCCGGAAATGCAAGACAGAGATAATACTCACTGCTCGCTTACGGAGAAAGATAAACAGGTCGCGAAAGATTGTCTAAGAAATAATAACGTAAGCGACAAAATGGATAATCTCATATTAATCAAAAGCTATCGGATGGAATAAAAAATCAATCGACATTAATCTAGATATTATGCTTATGAATCAAATAGTATGAAAAAAATATTATTAAGTTGAATAGTTTAGTGGATTAAGCAAAAAAAAGTGACTTTATAGAGCTGATTTCAAAACATAAAACTATCGAGGAAAGTTTCTTTAAATGTGTAACTAATAGAAGAGGATATGATGGAAATTTATTTCCATCATATCCTTCCTAATCTAGGAACCAAATTTCGAGTAAATAACTTTTATAGTTGGTAAGTAAAATCGATATGAAAATAGCTAAAAATTTGTGTATCGCCTTAAAGACGAGGCAACACGGAACACGGCTACTTGGTAAATAATGATACTTGAACATTTTCTCTTACCTAGCTATGTCCTAACTGTGATGAGATTCAATTAAAAGCTAGCTAATTGACATGGAGCGTTAACCCTAACAATATTAGGTTGTGGAGTTTAGATACGCAGTAGCTCCATATAAAATATAGTATTCAGCTGAATTCGATTCGATTAAACTGGAAGCCCACCCCCGCATAGACCGCATACACTATGTGTATGTTTAAAGGAAATTCATTGCGAAAATATCGACGGTTCCGATATTATTAGGGTAATATTAGGTTTTGAGAAAGTTTTAATAAAAACGGCGTGCTCTGATTTGACACTAATTATAAGATTTTATTGTTCATACAGCCTTACTCGATATGTACCTACACTCAATATTTGACTTATTTTTTTCTCTAAAGGAATTCATTAACTCTGTTTAGTCAATGAGGCAACCTCAATTGTATGTTAGCGGCTTTGTAAAAGTCCGTTACGTTCGTCCCGTATTACATTCAATTTATGTCGCAGGTTGGCTGGCAGAAATTTCTTTTGAAATAAGCAGTACCTTATATTGTCTCCACAGTGTGTCGTGTATATTTACATAAATTCCTTCTTCTGCCTAGCTTTTTCCCAAGCTATGTTGGGGTCGGTTTACAGTCTTACCGGATCCAGCTGAATACTGTATTTTACATGGCGCGACTGCCTATCTGATCTCCACAGCCCATTTTACTGGGTAACACAATTTTATTGTTGAATAAATAACATAAATAAACTCTCTAACAAAATCACATAAAATTAAAAGCGTTAAGAAATACTGTGGTAAATTAAATAGAACATACAAATTAGCGTTCAAATAATAAAAATACATTTACCTTCATCACAAAACTCTCCTACTATAAAATATACACTTCCATCAAACAAGAAAATAATTTAAAGGGATAATGTCAAAAACTCGCCAAATGCAATATGGCGGAGTTTGACAGGGCACTTTTTCTTCGAAACCTGTTTGGCGGCCAGTAATGCTACTCCGTGTATATTCTTTTAAATGAAAAGAGGTTTTATACCCTTTCTACTGCCTAGCCTCTTCCAAGATATTTTGCGACCGGATTAAAAGCACTTTTTATATTTTTATGCCGCATAGGCAAAACATGAACGTACTTAAGATTGTATTTTTTTCTAACACCCTGTACTATTTTGTGCATACTCATGTTTTTACAAAATTAAATGATCTTATCTTTATCTTCAGATGTCCTATGGCCATTAATGTAGGTACTGATATAGGCTGACTTAGGGCTGGTTGCTTCAACATACATTGACGTGTCTGTTAACGTAAATATGGCCGCTTGTATGAGAATTTCATACTGACTTAACTTTGACGGACGGACTTACGATAACAGACGGTTTGAAACAACCCTTAATTGATGAAGGATATTTAACTGGACTACCTCCCTAAATGTTGACTTCTTATGGTCCTCGGCACTATTGAATAAAACATGTGAGTAAAATTCATTACGTAATTACAATGTATATATATATTTTTTTTTTTAATCTTGGGACAACTCACATACGGCCATCTGATCCCAAACTAGGCAGAGCCTGTACTATGGCAACCAGACAACTGATAAACTTACTTATACATTTCTAAATACATACATATTATAGATAAATTACACCCAGACACAATACAAATAATCGTGCTCATCAAACAAAGATTTGTCCTGCATGGGAATCGAACCCACGACCTCCGCTTTATCAGTCAGGGTCACTAAACACTAGAGCAACAGGCCAGTCATTAAATAAAACAAAAACATGTTGAATAAAACATGCGAGTAAAACTCATTACGTAATTACAATAAATATACTTATAATATTTAATTGATAGATATAATTAAATGTTAAATGTCCGCAGATCCGGCCGGTATTCAAATCTGTCGATACAAACCGGATTTCAATGAGATCCGCATATCCGTCTAGCGGTCGACAATATTATACAACGATTGATATAAACATGCGTTTTCTCATAGATCTGTTTGCTTTTATAATAATTATGGGGAGATTATTCTATATATTACTAATATATAAAGCTACAGAGTTTGTTTGTTTGAACGCGCTAATCTCAGGAACCTCAGGTCCAATTTGAAAAATTCTTTCAGTGTAAGATAGCCCATTTATTGAGGAAGGCTATAAGCTATAAAACATTACGCTGCAACCAAAAGAAGAAGAAGGTGGGCACTCTGTAACGAAACGACACAATAACATCTTGTATGGGCTTGTTTAATTTTAATTGTGTTTCAATATTTACAATTTTATATATTTACAAACTTAACTATACATACACTTAAAATATAAACTAAATTCTTAACAAATAAAATCTCTAAAAAATTGCGTCAAAAAATTCATCCACGTCGCTGTCTACTGGAAGTGTACCCAAAAGACTGGCGGCATTGCCACGTTGTATGGCAATTATCCTCTGTCCAAGGTAAAAGCCAGCCCTTGGGTCACACGAATAGTAATTTTTTTTCTATTTGTCTTCACTTGCACTATGAGCCTAGCTGTGTTAAAAGCTTTTGTTGAGAATTACAATTTAAATAAAAACTTAATAAATAGCTAATAGATGCAGACATACACGCCGATATATATTAGTTGATCGCGTCACAAAGCAAGCAGTAAACCATTCGCGTTTGTTTTATATGTAACAACTCACGAGGCAATAAATTAACATTGTTACTTGCTGTTCTAAGGACGAATATTATACAAATGGCTGTTTGAAACATTTTGTTAGGTATACTCTAGTTCAATTGTGTCCTATCTATACTAATATTATAAAGCTGAAGCGTTTGTTTGTTTGTTTGTTTGTTTGAACGCGCTAATCTCAGGAACTACTGGTTCGAATTGAAAAATTCTTTTTGTATTGGGTAGTCCGTTTATTGAGGAAGGCTATAGGCTATATAACATCACGCTACGACCTATAGGAGCGGAGCATAAATGAAAAATGTTGCAAAAATGAAAAACCGTTGAAACTAAAACACGCGAACAAAGTCGCGGGGGACAGCTAGTGTTAAATAATATCAGTCTACAAATGTCCCACTGCTAGGCACAGGCCTCTTCTCATGTAGAGAAGGAACGAGCATTGATCACCACGCTTGCTCATTGCGGGTAAATCCGCTTATTGAGCCACTAGTCCACAAAGACTTTTAGCTTCTCCAACATTTAAGTTAAGTCCTGTGTTAGCTAGAAATAATTAATAAAATTTCCTTTTTTGGTAAGTCGTGTTCTCAAATTTATAATAATTTCAAACAATTTAATTACAAGTCTTTAATTACAATGATATAGTTTCGGAATGTGCTCAGCAAGATCTTTAATTTGATACTCATATTGTAATAAATAAATAATATTTATTTCACATTTGAAACGGTGTCATTTGTCCGCCACATTGCGTCTTTTTTATATTACATGATTATGTTTACGTTCTCGTCTTTTAAAGCCCTTTATTTTGATATCCCACGAAAGGATTTGAAAAATAATTTCATAATCAGGCTGCGCATTTTCAAATAAAATCCACCATTTTGAATTTAAATTTGACGACTCCGTGGCCGAGTGGCGTACACACCGGTTTTCAAGGTGTCGCCAGCTCTGAGATCCCGGTTTCGATCCCCGGCCGGGTCAATGTAGAAAAACCACTTTTCTACATTGTCTCGGGTCTGGGTGTTTGCTTTAGCTACTTACTTTGGGTTCAGAGCAATATATGTGATGTTGTCCACATTTATTTATTATTATTTTTAAATTATATGTTCCCTCGCGACACCCGAGTGACAATCGTGCTATTAAGTCAAATCTAATGACGTATCATTTATCAAAATCGGTTAATTCGTTAAGTAGTTACGAGCGGACATTAAGTAGTCATACACAGTCATACATATGCACTTACATACAGGTCAAACGCATAACCCTCCTTTATTGGCTTAGCCGCAGTCGGGTAATAAGGATAATATTTACTCGTATCGCCGATTTCGATGGATTTTGGTTTACTAAACAGTTTGTCTTTTACTTCTGTAAGTTAAGAGACCTTTACCCCAATCTGAGAAAGTAATGTCTTCTATTATTACAACCAAATAGAATAATAATCTATTAATCATACTGAACCAATTAATAGCCACATCGATTCTCACACACACAGAATACAAGACATGCTGCGCACACAAATTGATAAAACACACACGTATAATTACATTAAATCTTCTACCTTCAACTTTGTGTGAAACGTATAAAGTTCCATTTTGAATGGCAGAGTAATCCACGACGTTCGTGGCGTTTAGTGTAATAGATAATACGTTTAACACAATTAGGAGCATCGAGTAGGCTTCCTTGGTCGTGGAGGCAGTTCATCATGATCAAGGGTACGGGGAAGTCAGCTCCGAGCGATATGGCGGCAGGTAAGACTTTTTTATATTCAACCTCTTTATAACCTCCTCATTTAGTTAGACAAATATTTATTTTAGCCTTAATTTCTCTTAAACAAGAAATAAAGATAACTTTTGAATTTTTTCGAGTCTGTATCGTATTTCTAAAAGACGCAATTTGGTTTCTGCTGTGCTAATAACGTCCACCATTTTTGTTTTCTCGTAAAATTACAGATATTTTTTTTCAAAATTCTGTTTTAAATACTACCAACAATCTGTCAAGTTGGTTCCAAATTAAAAAATTAAAAACTCTATATAATAATTAACTTGTGTATTTTATCCGTGCTATAATATTTGCGCTGTCATTAATTACTTACATTTGTTATTAGCAATTATCTATACTAATATTATAAAGCTGAAGAGTTTGTTTGTTTGTTTGTTTGTTTGTTTGTTTGTTTGTTTGTTTGAACGCGCTAATCTCAGGAACTACTGGTTCGAATTGAAAAATTCTTTTTGTATTGGATAGTCCGTTTATTGAGGAAGGCTATAGGCTATATAACATCACGCTACGACCAATAGGAGCGGAGCATAAATGAAAAATGTTGCAAAAATTAAAAACCGTTGAAACTAAAACACGCGAACAAAGTCGCGGGGGACAGCTAGTTTATTATAAAACAATAGGATACATATTTTATTGCCTAGCAGTACACATAAAACTTTTAATACCGAATCAATTGATTTACCTATAGAACAGATAATTATTATTTTTTTTAAAACGAGTCCCGCACTAAGGAATTTAATCCTTGTGTCGCGGGGGGTTTCACAAACATTCAAATCACATGCACAAAGAACGCCCAGACTTGGGAAAAGCATTTGTGGATCACACAAAATGCTTGTCCCATGCGGGGATCAAACCCGCGACACATCGCGCACAGAGGTAATTGGCCTGGTGACCTATACCACTCGGATATCCGTGCAGTCAAATTTAAAGATTATTTATTACATTATTGACAACAATCGTGTAAACAATTCGAGTATAATCCAGCGGTTTCCGAACCCTTATAGTTATCGAAATAAAAGTCTATAGGGACTCTATATGTTAATAAGAGTATAAACTATTTTTTTGTGTCAAAATTCATCCAATACGTTAAGTAGGTTTTAATAAAGAGAGTAACAGCATTCATACACTCCCAAAAACTTTCACATTTATAAGAAATTACCCCATTCATCATCATCGTCCACAGCCCTTGTCATCCTACTGCCTGTCTCTTTTTACGTGTCGTTCTCCCCGGTCCTGTGCTAGCCTCAACCAGATTCGACCCGAAACTTTTACTATATCGTAGACCCATCCTGACGCTTCTCTTGCCTTGCCTTGGCCAACAATCTGTCACTACCTTACTCCACCTGCTGTCGCTTCGTCTGGCCCGGTGTCCTGTCCAGCTCCATTTCAGCCTCGTTAGGAACCTACTAAATTCTGCGAAGCTAATCTATTTGCCAAATTATGAAAATTGCATCTTGTGGTTTGTTCTTCATTAGCTTGAGAAGAAATCTGCACGTCAGTAGTGTATTGTCCTTTATCTCTTGTTATTTGATGTCCTCCGTGGTCGAGAGGCGTGCACGCGGTTTACGAGGTCCCAGGTTCGAGCCCGGACGGGTCAATGTAGTAAACCACTTTTCTACATTCTCGGGTTTGTGGTACCTTCGTTGTCTCTGATTCCATAAACAAGTGCTTTAGCTGATTTAGACGATGTTGTCCACATTTAATTACGAATGCATGTAATGTATCTATCTATTAATTATTTGGATATCACTTTTGTTAATTTCCTACATTTTTAATGATTGACGAACACAACAAATCTTATCGCACACATAATATTATATTCTAAACCTAACGCCATACTTGATATAACTCCAAACAATTATCTAGTAATAAAGTTTATGCCAGCAAATAGTTCTCATTCTGTTGCTAATTGTGACTTAACATTATATTAAAGTACAGATCACACGCGCATGCGCAATTCATTTCTTATACACATTAGGTATTACAGACATTTTTTAAATCATGACGTAAAAAAAATGAAGTGGGTTATTTTTATAAGTTTGACGTGTGTGTCATCGAAGCTTCCAAAAAAATGGATCAATTTTGGTGTTTTTTGTTTGAACGCTGACATGAGATTAATGCTCTAAAAATAAAATTAGTGGATGGTTTCATTATATTTTATTAAACTTCTGATAGTGTGCTAATGAAACAAAATCTTCTTAATGTGCGTCGATCAAATGTGATTCAAGTGTTGATGTTTGTTACTCCTTTATGCAAAAACGACTAAACTTATTTTGATAGAACTTGAAAGTGTTTCGCTATCGTACTGTAAAGATGTTGTATGCAGCTAAAAGATACATGTGCCAACGTCATTTAGTATAAAGAGCAAGCGAACCGAACTCACGGATATTTCGGAGTATTATTTAAAATCCTTACTAATATTATAAATGCGAAAGTAACTCTGTCTGTCTGTCTGTCGCGATTTCACGCCAAAACTACTGAACCCATTTAAATGAAATTTGGTACAAAGATAGTCTAGAAACTGAAAATGGACATAGGCTACTTGTTCAGACATCCACGCGGGTGGAGCCGCAGGAAACAGCTAGTAAAGTATATACTATATATACGAAACTGATTAGTAATTCTCAGTATTGTGAACCTTGCTTTACTTTCAGGTACATATTTTTATCGCTATTTATTATACTTATAAATATACGTATTATATCAATGCAACAATATTTGTGAAACGACTTCCCAGTTTTATAACACCAGTACGTATCTATATTTATTTTAAAATATAATTATTTAATGCGTTTTATGACCTAATTTCAGTGGGTATTTTAATAAAATTATTTAATGCGTTTGATAATCTAATTCCATTGGATTATATACTCCATCTATTATGCGTTGAATTTGCTGACGAAATCATGATAAAACTCATATATTTTTTAACTTTATGACTATTTATTTAGCATGGCAACACTGGCGTTAAAGATAAAAATAAAGATGCATTTATTTGTATGAAACATAAAAAAATGTAATGTAACACAACATTTAAAAATGTGGTGTTACTATAAAATTGTGGTATCAACATGTCCTGCCGTATCAGGCGTACAAGTTACTTAAAATTAATCTAAAATACTCAATTATATAAAACCTTTTTTTTTTATTGTACAACAATTTCAGATATGACTATCTTGTAAAAAGTCATTTATACTATAATACCCTTTTTTACACAGAAATTCCTTAAGCTTCTTTTTAAACAAATTAACCGTTAGTGTTTTATACGCATTGGGTATTTTATTATAATTTTTTGGCGCCATACAGAAAATACTTCTCCACATAAGGGTAGTTCGGGAATTATGCAAGTCTATCATCGTTACGTCTGTTGCGTTTTTTTTACATCCGATAAGTGAGGAAACAAATGTAAGTTTGTTTTAACAAATAAAGCTACCTCAAGAATGTATAGACATGGGAGGGTCAAAATTTTATGTTTTAAAAACGTTTCCTGGTTGTTTATGTTATTTAGTGTTTATGTTTGGAAGAGGTTTCATAGTTCTAAAGAAGGAAAACACCAGGGTTCAGTCAAAAACAATTGTATTCTAAGCTTTATTCGTGCTATCACTGAATCTGGAGATAACGTTATATGGACCGAGGACATTTCTTGTGGAGGTGAGACACACATAATATAATATTCTGTTATCTGTGGCCTTGCCCCCGTACCGCATCGCGTTCGTGTAGCTCCGTGGCGACGCGCGACGCGTCTATATACCGCATCCAGATGACCAGTGTTGATCTATGTTCAGCTTAAATGACATGCGAATTCAATACTTTTGAACTATGCTTAGTGCGTATCTATCCTTAACTTGTAACTACCTGTACAACAACAACATGCTATGCAGAATTCTATTAAACTGTCTTATCAAATTTTGTTTTATACTTAGCCTATAAATGTTAGCCCTATGGTTTGACCAATAATACAGGTTAAGCCGCGCTTGCCGCGGTTGGTCCGTGGATGGGTGACCATTTGTGAACATAACGAGACCGCTCCGTGCCTCGGAAACCACGTTAAGCCGTTGGTCCCGACTGTCATACGTTGATCTTTGACAGGCGTTAAGTCATTACTTTTCTGACAACCAGTCTTACTTTGGGTTACTGTGTTACCCAGTTAAATGGGGGTTGTGGAGTTCAGATAGGCAGTCGCTCCATGTAAAATACGGTATGCAGCTAAATCCGGTAAGACTGGAGCCGACCCCAACATATCATACATAATCACCACAAAACAACATACATAATCAAACAGATGTACAAAGGCGCTGAATCTTAAGAAATCTCTACCAGCAGACCTACATACTACAGACGTAGATGTAGTAAATATTGGCAAGTTTATCCTTTGAATACTTACGAATCTTAATGTCTACATTTTTGAGAAGGACTTACTAACATCGTGGTCGATGATGGCCCTGTTTATTTGAAAGAATGCTTATTGTAAACTAGCTGTTTCCCGCGGCTCCGCCCGCGTGGATGTCTGTTATCGCGGCAAAAAGTAGCCTGTGTCCTTTATCAGGCTCTAGAATTTCTGTGTACCAAATTTCATTTAAATCGGTTAAGTAGTTTTGGCGTAAAAGTGCGACAGACAGACTGACATAGTTACTTTCGCATTTATGGTATTAGTAAGGATAATATAGATAGAATCATTATTGTAAATAATAAAGACAGTTTATTTTTAACTAGCTGTCCCCCGCGACTTTGTCCGCATGTTTTAGTTTCAACGGTTTTTCATTTTTGCAACATTTTTCATTTATGTTCCGCTCCTTTTGGTCCCAGCGTAATGTTATATAGCTTATAGCCTTCCTTAATAAATGGTTTATCCAACACTAAAAGATTTTTTCAAATCGGAACGTAGTAGTAGTTCCTGAGATTAGCGCGTTCAAACAAACAAACAAACTCTTCAGCTTCATAATAATATTAGTATAGATTCGTCACCCAACGAATGCAAGTGACATTTCTACAATCTTTAACGATGATAGAAATCGCTTAAATGTATAGAAGGCCTAAGAGTAAACATAGACACAGTTCACAGTTCGCACATCGCTAGTAGCTTGTGCAGAGCGTAAGCAATTTTGCTGTAAGTCCTGCGCTCCGTTTACTGATTTAAGTGATTTGCCGTATGACGTCAGAAATTTATATTATATGCAAAAATATCAACGGTTCCGATATTATTAGTGTAATATTAGGTTTTGAGATCTAATCTAATCTAATCTAATAAGCCCGTCTAGTCCCACTGCAGGGCAAAGGCCTCCCTCTCCCTTTTCCACGCACTTCGGTCCTGAGCTAGGATGGGCCAGTCCTTTCGGTAGGAGTCAAGTTGGTCTCTCCACCGCTTGTTTGGTCTGCCGCGATGTCGTCTAGCGTTATGTGGGATCCACAGCCCACAGCTCAATTGACATGCGACAGACATGACCGGCCCAATCCCATTTAAGTTTGGCAGCTTTCTGAGTAATGTCAGTGATTTTGGTTTTGGTGCGTAGTAAAGTGTTTCGAATCCGGTCCGAAATTCGTACGCCTAAGATGCTGCGCTCCATGGCCCGCTGGCAAACTGGTTTTGAGATACTTTTAATAAAACGGAGCGCTCTGTTTTGACACGAATTTTACGATTTTACTTGTTCAATTGTTCATACTATATAGTGCCTACATCTCAACACTTGTAGAAATGACAATCGTCTATTAGAGGGCTTAGGTATTCTTGAATGGTGAGTCAGTGTGGTCACTAGTCACTCTGGGGAAAGTCAAACAAACACTTCGCTAGCAAATCTAAGACGTTCCTTATCCTCTATTTTCCTTCAGACAATCTAGCTGTCCTTTGTCTTCCTACGATGCTTATAAAATTACGTCAGAAATATGACTACAGAATATTCTATTATCATTACAGATACCTTTAACACTCCATAATGTGGAGCTAATTAGCCAAGTCATTAAACTAGATTTAGATCATTATTTGTGGCTTACTAGGAATCGGTAATGTACACTAAGAGCGCTCGTTAGTGTAATGTTGTATCATTATAATGTTTATATTATACTCATTGAAGCCATTGATCAACGTAAAGAAATTATTAAAGTTCCAAGTGTTGCCAGAAATATTTTTTACGACTGGCCTGTTGGTCTAGTGGTTCGTCACCCTGAAAGCTAAAACGGGGGTGTGGTTTTTTCGTTTCCCACCAAGGACAAATCTTTGTGTGAGGAGCATGATAATTTGTTTTGTGCGACAGACGTTTATGCGAAAACATCGACGATACCGATATTATTAGGGTATAGTAGTTATTATTATTAGGTTTTGAGATAGTTTTAATAAAACGGAACAACGGAAAACGCTCTGTTTTGACACTAATTTTACTTTTTTCTTTTTTAAAGGTTACTATCAATGTGGGTGGAATTCACATTACTAGCAATCTTGTTAACCCCTCCAACTAAGCTAAATATGCTTGTATCTGGAGTGGGTTAACTTGTTCATACTGTTGTTCCACTACTATGTTTGACGCGCTCTATAGTTTCTTGTTTTTACTCTAGGCCGTGTTTTCTTTCCAGCTACATAATAAATGTTTAGTCTTTCTTAAATTAGGAAGATATATTTACAAGTACACTTGTACCTTTTAAATAACCAAAACCCTGTCCGATCCAATAAAGGCGTAATCCTGGTTCTATGGTCCTGGTAGAAAAAATGTCTCGCTCAGGCGGCTTCTTTAATACAAAATTGTAGGTAGTACATATGAACTTTGTCTAACGATCAGTGTTGCCTTTAATCAGTTTTCTTTTAATTTAATTATATTCACCGGGGAAATGTAATAATCTCAAATCCATTTAATAGTTACGTATATGTGTACGCAGTACGATGCCGAATAATACTCATAAGGATCGGACAGGGTTTTTGTCGAATGCTGTGTAGGATTAATTATTTTATGTGATTTTTTAACCTTACCTTCAAACTAGATTTCTCTCTTAATAATTGTATTACTAGACACGTTGTTAGCTGACCAGATTTAGTTTTAACACAGTGGTTTAATCTGTAACTATCTAACAATATGTATAACGAATGAGGACATTAGATACGAACCACGAGGCGGTGACGCTAACCCACACAGTGACGTCACACTGATCATTAATTACCTTGTGTCGGTTAGAACAGTACCTTTTACACGCTTTTCCTCCGGTTCTAGTCGGTATTTTTTAGATATCTTCGAATAGTTTAGTCGAGTTCTAGATTTTTTTGTAAGTATTTCTCAAACAATAGGGACTTTTTTTTATTTACTCGTCACATATATATTAAAAAATTACTAGAAACGTACTTTTTATTTTTTTCGAGTTCTGGGGGTGTAGTGTGTACTTATAAGTGTAATACTAGGTACTAAGTGATATTGAGTAAAAGAGAAGCCGCTATCTTCCTATATAAGTTCATCCCTTTCTGTCATTAGAACGTTTCGACAGTAGTGAGTGACAGAAAGGGATGAAGTGTAGAACCTTTTTTAGTTGAATGCAATTTGAAGTAAAATGTACGTTTTCTATTTGTTTTTCCTTTGGTTGCTATATTAAACAATTTTCTAAACATTTTTCTATTAACCTTGTTGTCGCATATTTAAAACATGCATGATTTTTTTTTAAAAGAGTAGCCTAGCAGTATTGTGTTTCTTGCCGGTTCTTCTCCACAGGAGTGACATTTTGGAACCGCGCAACTAGAGTCAGTCAACGTTTTGAAAGTGCCTGAAAAGGTCAACTTGAAATAAAAATATTTTATTTTTTATTTATTTAAATCATTGCAGGACTGGCCGGCCACATTTTATTGGAGTGTAGCAGTTTCGATGATTTGAGGCCTTTGATGTGGAGGGTGTTCCGTTGCGATGTGAATAGTGGTGGAGTTAATGTGTTGCTTGCGAGGCCTCCTTCGGAGCAGAGTATTGCGATTTATAAGTATGTTAAGAAGTTTTTTGTGAAGATATACTTAATTCGTTTGACCACAAGTAATAGCTCTATCTATAGTACGCTCTTTTGGCATTATACATTCAATATTTTGTACTGGGTACCCAGTGCAAAATAGTGCAATCCCAAGCGGGGCAGGGATTCTACAATTGTGCAGGTTGCTGTTGATTATTAAGCACATTGTTCTTTGATTACATATGACGATGTCAGTGAGTCGTTGGAGGCGCTGCATGTCGACGTGGTGTGGTTTAATTTTAACTTAAGGTTAAGGTAAAATTTAGACAGGTATTCAGTGATAAGTTTTTTGTTGTAATTTGTGTTACCTTACGAGCGTGACTTGGCGAACCAGCGCAAAAAGCCTCATTATATAAAAATAAGGACTAGCCGACGTGACAGACAACAGAAAATCCTTACTAATGATATAAATGCAAAAGTAACTCTGTCTGTCTGTCTGTCGCGCTTTCACGCCAAAACTACTGAACTGATTTAAATGAAATTTAGTACACAGGTAGTCTAGAGCCTGAGAAAGGACATATATATAGGCTACCTTTTAATGCAAAAAAAGGGTTCTAAGGGTTGAAATGGGGGGGGGGGGGGGTGAAAAATTGTATGAAAGTATCGTGATTTTTAAGCTAAAATCATGAAACTCATTTTTTAGGTTGTTGATTCGATATAAATAAATATGACAGTCAAAGTTAGTAAAATATTTAGACTAAAATTTTTAAAAAATGCTACACAAAGACACTATTCTACGCGGACGAAGTCGCCGGCACAGCTAGTATTTAAGGCGATACACTAATTATTATTGACTTGAAATTTGGTTTCTAGATAGAAGAGGATATGATGAAAATAAATGTCGATCAGTTACACGATTAAATAAACTTTCCTCAATAGTTTTATTTTTGGAAATCATCTCCATAAAAAACCTTTTTTTACTATATCCACCAAACTATTCAACTGAAAAATATTTTTTTCACACTATTTGAAGCATAATAATAACATCTAGATTAATGTCGATTGATTTTTTATTCCATTCTATAGATTTCAATTAAAATGAGATTTTCCATTTTGTCGCTTACGTTATTATTTCTATGACAATCTTTCGCGACCTTGACATAATATATGTTAAGCTCTTTTCGTCCCGTAAGCAAGTAGCTAGTATTATCTCTGTCCTACATTTCCCGATTGGCTCTCCAGTCTGCTCGACTCCGCCTTCTCCCAAAAGAAATAATTATTCGTGTAGCGCCTTAATAAATCTATTTTCTAAACCCTGTATGAAAAGTAACTAATGTTATCTATTTATATTCGGAAGTGGTATTAAAACGACGCGTTAGTTCCCACGCTTATACCCAATGTTATTGACACTTTCACACCAGCAAGGCGAGACTAACCTTACGATCAATCAAGACAAGCTAACAACAGTCTAGGAACTTGAACACTAATACCTACTACTTTCATAACACCTAGACCTTGGCCACCAAAAATAAACTGAGTTCAAATTGACACTATAAGTACATACATCTCTTTAATTATAATCTTGAAAAAGTCTATTAGATGCAAGCCCTCAGGCAGCTGATTAAAAATCAATTAATATTTTTTGAAAATAATTAAATCTGTAGAGTCAGCTAAAAAGATACCAACATGTTCGAACGCCAAGATATTGCATTTGATTTGCGATTTGTGGATCAAACATTTTTTTTTCTTTTGCAATCTTTTCAACACGAAATATTACAAGATATTGTTACCTAGTTACCTAAAATTTCCTTTGTTCCTTCTTTCTTGAATAAAAATGGGCTATTTAACCATTAAACAATATTTCTAGGGATGTGTAAATAAAAGTCTGTCGACTGCAGAGATGGTAGAGCATTTACTGGGGTGCAACTATCAAAAATTTTAGCGGCGTGCGTGGCTTTGGCGATCGTCAAAAGCATGGCAAATATCGTATAATTTTTGACATTTCGACATTTTATATAGCACTGTGTTGTTCGAAATTATATTTTAATCTGCATAGTCTCATTCTCTGAATACATAATTATGTACATACTAGCTGTTTCCCGCGGCTCGAAAAAAGTAGCTTATGACCTTTCTCAGGCTCTAGACTACCCGTGTACCAAATTTCATTTAAATCTGTTCAGTAGTTTTAGCGTGAAAGCGAGACAGACAGAGTTACTTTCGCATTTAAAATAAAACAAAAAACTGAGAAATGTCAAACCAGTTTTCGTCTCGAAAAAGATGCTGATGACCTAAAATAAGATTAGTGTGGGTTTAACAGAATCGGGGCCAATTTCTTTTAATATATATTACTTTTTCTCTAACCAGTCTCCCTTCTAGAATGAACAGAAATATGTATTTCACAACAACAACTAGACGCTGCCTAGTCGTGGTGTTGACCGCGTGAGATTTGGTCCCAAAGAAGGTATCTACTGTAGACTAAAGCCGAAAAAAACGCGAATCACAAAACATCAGGTTTTAAGAATAATTAAATAATAAGAATTGCGGCTGTGGGATACATACTCGTTTAGAATACAGACTTTCAACCGGTCATTTAACAACGTGTTTAATTAACAATATGATCTATTTCGAGAATCAACTAAGTATTATATATTGTATTTTGTTTGATTCTTCTTCTTAGGAAGGACATTTTGGAACCGCGCAATTAGAGTCATTTAGTTCTGTAACTTTAACTTTTTTAAGCGCCTTTTTGAGGTTTAAGAGTTACCACTCTTGTGTGTGTTACCACGTTTTTTTTTAAAGCTCTCAAGGCTTCTTTGCATGATGTGGTTACCTGTAATTAAGGAAGCACACGAACCCTGTAACTTTTTTTCTTCTTGTATAGCATGTAAGGTGTATTCTTTGTTGGTGATCCATAAAATAAATAAATAAAATGAGAAATAAAAACTTTTGATTTGTAACAAAAATGTTAAAAGATTAAAAATAAACAGCCGTTCTAATTTATAATTTAAATCATACTACATTAAAACAATAATCGTCGTATTTTGATTCGAGACATTAAAAAAAAATCTTAAATGAATTATTCCTATACCTACATATTCAACAATGCTAAACAAATTAACTATAGTCTTGTATGGGAAAACTCACTATAACACTACTCTAAAAAAATATTTATAAGCCCTTAATTATAGAAATAATTAATATAAATACTTACTGAGTAAACAATAGAGACAACGTTATAAAGTTTAACAAAAAAAAACAATAAAAAACCTAATATACGCATTTGGCCGACGCCGACGTAACTATATAGTTTACAAACATACAGTAACGTCCACAATTTATTGTGAAGATTAGGTAAATTTCCTCCGGATGGTATATAACCGGAGCTAATTGGTGCCGCTTCAAATGTAACCGCGATTTGTATAGCAAGGACGTGTCCGGAGAAAATTTACAAAAAGAAAAAAAAAAGGAAAAAAAAAAGGAAAAAAAAAATGATTTTAAATACGTTTGTTGTGTCAACTCTACTACTCGGTAAGTGATTTTTTTCTACTCAAGTGTTTGTTGTAACTTAAGATTCAGTCAGATAATATAAAAACGAGGTTAGGAGTCAATTTAAATAACTCCCACTCCAATTACTATATATTTGTATGGTGTTGTTCTGATTAATAAAAAAACCATGCCCTTAGTTAAAAAGACCAAGTATGCAGATTCATTGTTAAATTTAACTATTTATATATAAAAAAAAATAACAGTTAAACTTAATGAAAACGCTTATATGTTATAGTAATAGGAAATAGGATACTATACTAATTATATTATAATAAAACAAACAACACAATTTACAGTAATCACTGGCATGACTAAACAATTTTAGATACTAAGATTAATATTAAACATAAAACTAATAGGTATATATTAACAAACAAGATTACAGATATAAAATTTTATCCCATATTTAACAAAAGAGATATATTATTTTGTATTAAATTAGGCTACTATGTAATACTTTTTGCCCACCCTTCACCGCTTCCTAAGTGCTCTGACTGTGGAGAGAAGAGTTGTCTCTCAATTTACAAAGTAATAATAGAACGATACTTAGGGCCGCGCCAAATAAACAAGTAAAGTTGGAAACTCTTAAACAATTGTGCTATTAATCAGTTAACTATTTATTGTGTACATACAGCTCAATATATCAATAAACCTCTTGACAATACACTCGACAACACCTGTATTACAATCACTGTGTAAACCTCGCATTTTAAGAAACAATACAATTCAAAATACCTATGTTTTACTTTGAAATGACGACTAAGAAACGAATCACAGTACTTCTGCCCAGCCTTTTCCCATTCTATGTTGGGGTCGGCTTCCAGTCTTACTGGATTCACAAAAATACTGTATTTTACATGGAGCGATCGCCTAACTCACCTCCACAACCCATTTTACTGGGTAACACAGTATTCCAAAATAAGACTGGTTGTCAGAATCGACTGTCAAAGAACAGAGTATGCCAGTCATGACCAACGGCTTAACGTGCTTTGTAAGGCACGGAGGGGTCTCGGTATGTTTACAAATGGTCACCCATCCACGGACCAACCGCGGCGAGCGCGGCTTAACCTGTATTATCGGTCAAACTGGCTTACACTAAGCAACGATTATTAGCAACATTTTTATTACATTATTTATGTTATTAATTTATTATGTTGTTTTATTGAGTTTTAGTCCCGTGAGTACATAGAAGAGTCAAGTTAATATATCACACGGAAGTAATAATGATTTATTATTTAGTTGACGAGATATCGAGTTTACAACCTGTGCCATATAAGGTATTAAGTAACGCAGATAAGACTCTCAATTGAACTTTCTAAGGCAATTAATGAATTGTAACATATTTCGATTAAGGTTAACAAGCATAATTGATAATGCTATCACAAACATAAAACATATGCGTATGTTTAAATATTTACATAATATAAAGTTAAAAAGAAAAACTGGGCTCGGAATCGACCGCCCTACTCACTTCATAGAGGGCACCGGAATAGGAAATTCTTTAATATATGTTTTCTTTTTTTATTTAATTCACTTAATTATCCTAATATATGTATTCGATTAATCAAACTATCCGTATAATCGAATACATTTAATAGATAATTAAATGAATAAAATAAAAAAAGATAACTTAATCTACTGTACTTTTTTACTTGATTACTTGTAGCCTCTTTTGACGAGCGTAAGCAGATTTTTAGCAAATGTCTACGACATACGTTTATGCGTAAAATATCGAAGGTTTCAATA
Source organism: Diachrysia chrysitis (assembly GCA_932294365.1). Classification (NCBI taxonomy): domain Eukaryota; kingdom Metazoa; phylum Arthropoda; class Insecta; order Lepidoptera; family Noctuidae; genus Diachrysia; species Diachrysia chrysitis. The sequence goes on from OW028641.1 coordinate 593,857, forward strand.
TTATTAGGGTAATATTAGGTTTTGACAAAGTTTTATTAAAACGGTGCGCACTTTTATAACACTACTTTAACATGTTCATACCAGTGCCTACAGTCTCGATATGTTGCAATCGAAACTAATCGGATAATAATCGAATTAAGTTATGTTTATAGCAAGTTACTTTATTGTTCATCCCCGAAAAGGAAGCTAATAAATAGATTATAACGAAAACAAAATAAATTGTATTTAAAATCAATTAGGAACTCTGACACTAAATGAAATTGTGTGTAAGCTAGAACAGATATATTTCCATAATATATCATACTTTTTTACCTAAGGATCAAACCAGTTATCATATACAAGTCGTATCTATTTATGAACTAGGAAAAAAATATTTAAATTAGCTACGATGATCTTACACTCATACACTGTCAATATATATATATATATATTTTTGTTGAGATTTCCCGCAGATGGCTTGAGCGTAGTCTTTGACTGCTTCTCTTTTTGGAGAAACCATAAAGGCATCCACAGCAATAGAAAAACTTACTACGTTAAGAATGTTCAATAAGGGAAACATTTTTTTTTTGTAACGCGAATAGGGTTAAAATCTAATGACTTCAACCCACGCCTAGGACACGACGACGTGGGGATATGTCGGACTTGCACCGACTAAAAATACCCCGGTCCCGTCCTTGCCTTTGCCGGAGTCCCGGATTCGCTAAAGCATGCTCGGCGGGGCTCCGGTGAGGATAAGGGCCTACCTACCTGCAGACCAGACTTCGACCATAATAAGTCAAACAGCAAAAGAGGTTGTTGTTAATAGATAAAAAAAACCCAGAGATTGAGAAAATTACTAATAACTTTCAAAATGCTAAACATATCTTCATAAATTATACCTAAGAACCATCACGACCACGTCAGCTTTCAAAAAAAAACCACATCATATTCGGTCCATTCAGCTATGAAGACACGTGTAACTTTTAACACACATTTTTTGCGTCGCGTCGGTGTTTAAAAATAATTCCAATTTAATGCAGTAGCTATTTATAACCTATTTAATAATATTAAGTGTAAAATTATTATGTTTCTGTTGAATGATAGAAAAATTTTAAATCTACGCCTTAGTAAATTACCTAGTAAGCAGTCAACGTATATAATGGCTTTTAAAATAAATACAAATATTTTTTTTTATCTTGGAAATAGCACTACTTTATTAACGGATTCTATCGCGGTTTTTTTCGCTTTTAGTTCACACTTGCATAGAGCGCGAGCATCGCTATTAGCCGGTATGATGAGCGTAAGCAAATTTTTAGCTGTAAGTACTACGCTCGTTTACTGATTTAAGCGATTTTCCGTGCGACCACAGACAGTTCCGATATTATTAGGTTTTGAGATAGTTTTAATAAAACGGCGCGCTCTGTTTTGACACTAATTTTACGATTTCACTTGTGCCTAAACTTCATACTCGATATGCGCGCTCTATTTCCTCTAAGTTTCCCGACGTTCCAACGCCTCTGCACGTGTCAAGGTCACGTAGACTAAGCCAGCTTTTGTTTTTTAAAACTCAGTGTTGTTGAGCCTTAAGTAAAATCCGCGTAAACAACGTTTTGAAATATAATTATTCCTTCGAATCTATACTTACTAATATATAGGCGAAGAGTTTGTTTGTTTATTTGTTTGTTTGTTTGAACGCGCTAATCTCAGGAACTACTGTTCCGATTTGAAAAATTATTTCAGTGTTGGAGAGCCCATTTATTGAGGAAGACTATAAGCTATATAACATTACGCTGCGACCAAAAGGAGCGGAGCATATAAATGAAAAATGTTGCAAAAATTAACAACCGTTGTAACTAAAACACGCGGACAAAGTCGCGGGGGACAGCTAGTAATTACATAATTATGTACTAACGACGCAGTCTTTACGTTCTAAAGCAAAAACGATGAGTAGGTATTACATTGGCATTGACCTTGGTCACACGAGTAAACCAATTTTCTACTCACATCCACTTCCAACATAGTATTTTTATTAGGATTCCGTAGCACAAGGATAAAACGGGACCGTATTACTTAGACTCTGATGTACGTCCGTCAGCCTTTCCGTCCGTCCGCCTATCCGTCCGTCCGCCTGTCCGTCCGTCCGTCTGTCCGTCAGTCACCAGACTATATCTCATGAACTATGATAAACAAATACTAAAAATAGAATAAAATTAATATTAAAGGGGGCTCCCAAACAACAAATGTGATTTTTTTGCTCGTTTTTCCTCGATATTATTATCGACAACAGGTAAGCTTGAAATATTCACAGAATGATTAGTTATATATTCACTTTAAAAATAAATAATTAAATAAAAATAAATAATATTTAAGGAGGTCCCACACAACAAACGTCTTTTTATACCGTTTTTATAGATAATGGTACGGAACCCTTCGTGCGCGAGTCAGACTCGCACTTGGCCAGTTTCTAGTATAATTTTATTCAATAACATGAATATTATTATAAAACGCGTATCTTCATCAAACTTCAATATTAAACGGGGTAAACAGAGGGCCTGCTTGTGTCTTTAAATAGTAAACAGTTTTAAATGATCAACTGTTTCAAATGCTCTTCAAAGTAATATTAAATCCATACTAATAATATGAATGCAAAAGTAACTGTCTGTCTGTCTTTAACGTTTTCCCGGCTAAAGCACTGAACCGATTTTTATGAAACTTTGTATGTGATAATTTTGATCAAAAGGTCATCGATAGCCGAAATCCACGCGGGCGGAACCGCGAGCAATAGCTTGTATTATATATACAATATATTGAAGCTAAATTTAGCATACTTATAATATTCTAGAACTTACTTCGTACCAAAAATAAATTATGTGCTCTAGTCATGAAATAATAACAAAAAAAACTCAGATATGTATTTATTAATCATATTTAATAGAAAATCCTCTTTATAGAATTACGTTTAAGCCACATGTACCCAAGCGACGGCCGGTCACCGCGCATGACGTCACAGCTAAAACTCAGTCAAACCCCGAGCGGCGACCGGTCGCCGCACTACCTCCACTTGATTTGAACCCTATTTTTTAGTGTTTAGAATCTACTTTTGTATGAAGAAGTTTGATATACGATCTCTAACCTCTAGTTCAACGAGGTACAACTAAGGTTGTAAAGAACTCGAGTCTTTGAGTCCTAAATTTTTAACTCGGCTAACAATTTTCACGACTCGTCTCATAACAGTAAGACTCTAGGACTAGAGAACTCAAGTCTATAAGAGCTCTTGAACTCGAGACTCGAGTCTTCTTTAGCGCTCAAGTCCTTTTTACGTGGCGAGTCGCGCTCAAGTTCTTTTCCGCTTGGAGTCTTTATTTTTAAAGCAGCCAATAAAAGGTTACTTTTGTGAGATATAATTAAACAAATAAACTCTTCAGCTTTATTATATTGGTATAGAAGTATAGATATAAATTATAAATAAATCACTTTCAGCATTTCGAAGAATAGTTTGAAGAAGACTCGAGCTCTTTTAAGACTCAAGCTCTTTATAAGACTCGAGCTCTTTTTAAGACTCGAGTTCTTTTAAAGACTCGAGTTCTTTTTAAGGTTCGAGTTCAATTTTGGCGCTCGAGTCTTCATGATAGGACTGAAGCTCGGCTCGACTCAAGACTCCGAGTTCAGTGTGTTCCCTAATTCCTATAAAATTGAGCCGAGTCTATCGAATTAATGCTAAAAGACTCGAGTCCTTTACAACATTAGGTACAACTCACAATCAATGGGTGTGGAATGGGAATGCGGAAAATATAAAAGACAGAAGATTAATCATTTAAATTTTGAAAGTTGTTACTGACATATTATTTCATACTATGTTAGTTGTATCAACAAATAAGGTAGGGCAATGCCCGCATTCTGGCACGAAAAAAAGATAGTGACCGCATATTGATGAAATTTATTAATTAATAGCCCTTTCATTTCACAACTAATTAGATAATGTTGACACACTCAATCAATGGTAACTCGAAAGAGGTGATAAAAAAAATACAAATTAAGGGAATATCTCAATATGAATTTACGTGTCAATTTTCCTATATCTTTCGATATCGAAAAATAAGGAAAAAAAATTGTAGGAATTAGGACGGCTTACTCATGCACATTTTCGGGATCGCCTGACTAGTTCCAGACTCAATAGGAGTCCTCAATCATGAGCAGACACTGCGGCGGTGGTATCGCGAGTCGAACTCTGGAGAATAGGCGCGAGTAAACCGTTAATATTTCTAAATAATTAAGAATACGGCTCACAAAAGTTATTATACAAAAAAAAACAGTTTTAAAAAACGTCCTTTTTTAATTGTTTATAACAAATTAAATTGGGTACTTGACTACTATCGAATTATTTATATATTACAAATATTTCTATTTAAGAAATGGAACTGCAATATAACATCAAAAAAACATACACGAATAAAAAAGTTACAAGGTTTTAAAGATAGTAGGTGACGCATGTTCTATCTCTTTTTCGCAAAACGACGACTTGTACAGGGCAGCCCCAGATTAGTACGAAGAAAAGAATAGTGACGTGACATTAGGTTACAAGCTGTCTCTGTCTAATTAGCAATATTAAAATGCATGTAACTTACAAATCGACATAGTTTGTGATATATTTATTTAAAAAGAAATAAAAAAATCATTAATTTTATTACGATAAAGTGAAGCAAAAACTTACAAGCTTGTTTGACATGTGAAGATAATAAAAAACGTGCTAAAATACGTACTACTATTTTTGATTTGGCTATTTATGTTTTAACCGACTTCAGACGGAAAGGTTTTCAATACGATAGTTATTTTTACATGTTTCTTACTCGATATCTTCGGTAATAATTATGGATAGATTACAAAAAATATTATTGTCCTGTTTGTTCCGGCTAATCTCTGGAACGGCTGAACCTATTTTTACGGTACTTTCACTGGTAGATAGCTGATGTAATAAGGAGAAACTCAGGCTATTCGAAACCAAAAAAAAAAACAAACTAAATAACTTTTTTGTTAAATTCCACGTGGACGAAGTCGCGGGCACACCTAGTTTGTAAAAGATTTGTTACCTAGTTAACGTTAGCTTTCTATTGCGTAGCTCGTAGGTTAATGTATAAGTTCCTTTAAACGATAGTGATCTATTATAATAATTGAATTATAATTATTCACTTAAAAAAATGTTGAATCACTTTTGTATATGCAATCATAACCATCGCTCCACAACTGTTAATAACTTACTTGGAATTGTAATTAATTTCTAATATTCTGTAGAAAATAGTCTACAGTTTAACATACAATGGAATTGTAGCAAGGCTGGTGAGTTTTTCATTGCGATTTCATTTTATTTATGGGATAAATATTGTAATTCATGTAATCCTGTGCCTGCTTATGGGACCATCCCAGCTGATCTCTATCACGCAATAGACATTCATTACGAAGTTTATATTTAAATAAATTAATATACTGACCTGTTGGTCCAGTGGTTAGTGACCCTAACTGCTAAATCGGGGGTCGTGGGTTCAATTCCCACCCAGGACAAACCTTTGTGTGATGAGCATGATCATTTTTTCTTTGTATGGATAATTTATGTATAATATGCATTTATTTAGAAATATATAAGTATGGTTATCAGTTGTCTGGTTGCCATAATACAGGCTCTGCCTAGTTTGGGATCAGATGGCCGTGTGGTTTCCCGCACCAAAGAAATATTATGTGTAAAAGTAAATATGTTGTCGACCTTTACCTTATCACTACTTAGTTTTTTTTTAATCAATTTTATTTTTCTCTCGCCCTGAAAATCGTTGATCCTTGATCTCAATTCAAAGCCAAAAAACAATAACTTATTTTTAGGGATCAGTACCCAAAGGATGCTAAAGCCACCGCCTCCGGCATTCGTCCATCTGTCTGAGGTGTATCTCATGACCTAAATAGCTAGAGAGTTGAATTTTTACAGAGTGTGTATTTCTCTTGCCGATAAAACAACAAAGTAATAAAAATTAAAATAAATTGTTAATTAAAGGAGGCCCCCATACAAGAGACGTGTTTTTTTTTCAGTTTTGTTTTTATCGGAATTTGGTACAGAACCATTTATGAGCAAATTTGAATCGCACTTGGCCGGGTTTTTTCAAATCACAAGCTGAAAAGGACACTTTTTTTTAATCGATAATGGCAGCAATTGGTGAGAACGAACCAATACTAAATAGCTTGCAGCCTCGTGGACTGGGATATTGATCCGCACAATTATCATTACCAATCTTTCCAAATATTATAAATGCGAAAGTAACTCTGTCTGTCTGTCTGTCGCGCTTTCACGCCAAAACTACTGAACCGATTTAAATGAAATTTGGTACACAGATAATTAACGTTGCACAGCTTTACGTTTGACGTTGAAGTTTAAGAGAATATCACCCAAGTTCAAAGTCTCTACCGACGAACATCGTGGCCTTGAACTCCGTTGGTTCGCAATAGGTTTTATAAATTTTCCTGTGTTTATTTATCCTACTGCAGGAGAAAAACCTTATTTATAGAAAGCTAGCCTATTTACCGAGACAGGTTTTTGACATATGGCTTCTATATTAAATAATACAACATTGTTGTTTTCCGCGGAAATTGGCGATTTTTTAATCGACTACCAAAAAAAAGGACGTTTATATTTATTTTTTTATTTATCATTTTCTTCTGCTGACCAGTCTTTTTTCAAGCTATGTTGGGGTCGGCTTCCAGTCTTAGCAAGTTTAGCAAATTCACCGATTTTTTTTCGAAAAAGGTACTATACTACAGAGGTTTCTTAGGGAAATCGAGGTTAAACTTCCAACTTTACAGTTACTTATAGCCAAATACTGAAACGTAAATCAGTATTAAGTCGCTGTTAAGTAGTCATTTAAGAACGTCTTAACGTTAAATTGCTTTTCAGTATTCAGGGATAAATGTTTTAAATTTTTACTTAAGGTATTTAATATTTATGTATTTGTGTCTTAAAGTCATCATCTCACATTATGTTGATGACCTTTAGGCCAATTCGCTATCCCCAGTTGCCAACCCAACCGATGTTTACCGGATAAAAATAAGTATAAAAATGCTTATTCAGTATCGGCTAACGTCGGTAACCAACTAAGTTGTAGTAGATCTAGTTTGGCATCGAAGTTACACGATAAGAAATTTGTGTTTTCACTGTCTCTTTTATAAAGCAACAATCGCTTTTGTTGACAACCGCCATAGCGAATAACCCTGCTGGTGATGGAAGGTACAACTTCTTAACGGTTGGGAGCTAAAGGATAATTTTAATGGACATTATTACATACACTGCTCTTAACCCAATGATAGTAGCTTAAGCACTTGAGTTATGAAATAATAGACAACGAGAGGGTACCACAAACACCTAAACCCGAGACAATATAGAAAGTGCTTTTCTACATTGACCTATATGGGGACCCTGGACCTCAGTATAGGTTCGACTCGCGACACCACCGCCGCCGCGTCAGCTCATGATTAGGGACTCCTATTGAGTCTGAAACTAGTCGGGCGATCCCGAGAATATGCGTCAATAAACCGTTTTGTTTTAAATAATTACTAAACCATTAGGCTACGACATTGTTTACACATTGACATTAATGCAACGAAATATTTACCGTCAGGGTATTGCAGTTTGCAACTAATTCGTGCATAACATCCATAAGGTAATTACCCTTTTTGGTTCATATCTAGTGTAGATACAAACTCAAGAGTCAGCGGCGCGTTATCGTAGATATTTCCTCTTATTTAGGTCGACCACTGCAGAAACACTTTTACATAGAAATCACCTTTATTTTGAAGTAGTAAGGTGCATTTTGGTAAAGCGCTCCTACCCCCTTAAGTGTGGCTAGAGTACTGAGATAAATACGGACAAATATACAAATAAGGAATATTAATGGATTTAGTCCAGAGAATTATTAAAGGTTGTCTAAAACTAGAATATAATTTTAATTAAGACACAAGAAAAGATTTTTTTTTTAAATGGTTACTAGGAATGTGGTTGGAATTCACAATACTAGCAATCTTGTTAAACCCTCCAACTAAGCTAAATATGCTTGTATCTAGAGTGAGCTCACGTCAATAGTGCAGTGGGTAGGGATCGAACTTGCAACCTCTCGATCACAAGGCCGTCACCCAAACCATTAGGCTATTGCCGTTTCAAAAGATTCCGATTATTAGACCTAGCCATGAATTGATTGCAGCCAGAATGCTATCTCTAGTAATGAATACTATATGCTTATAATGATATAATAATAGACGTAAAATTAAAGAGGTGGTCGTGCCATACGATTTGATCGATAAAACAGGTTAAGCCGCGCACTCCGTGGTCGGTCCGTGGATAGGTGACCATTTGTAAACATACCGAAACTCCTCCGTGCCTCAGAAAGCATGTTAAACCGTTGTCCCTGACTGTCATAAGTTGATCTTTGACAGTCGTTAAGTCATTACAATTCTGACAACCAGTCTTACTTTGGGATACTGTCTTACCCAATAAAATGGGTTTTGGACGTCAGATAGACAGTCGCTCCATGTAAAACACGGTATTCAGTTGAATCCGGTAAGACTGGAAACCGACCCCAAAAGGCTAGGCATAATTATAGACGTGACTTAAAATCCTAGGAAAAACGATATTAAAACAATTAAATATTCACTATACCTGAGCAGCTGAATATAATGACTTGTAACAAAGTCGTTTCAAACTAGCTTCTAACTGTTGAGATAATTTACCTCCTTTGTAATTGTGAACAGTTTTGCATATAATTTTACGTGACAAATTAACAGACAAACTGACAGCTGAATAGGATAATTATATTTCAGACATGACAACAAACAGAACATCTAATCTACAAGGATATATGTATAAACTAGCTGTTTCTCGCGGCTCCGGCCGCGTGGGTGTCGGTTATCGCGGCAAAAAGTATGCCTATGTCCTTTCTCAGGCTCTAGACAACCTGTGTACCAAATTTCATTTAAATCGGTTCAGCAATTTTAGCGCGACAGACATACAGAGTTACTTTTGCATTTATAATATTTAGTAAGGATATACTAGCGAAGTGGATTTTTTAATCTATTTTGCAAACATTGAAAACCTCTTTTTTTTATTTGAATGAGTTAATAAAAATTAATATTTTTAGTGCCTCTTAGTATATTTTTTCCATTTATTACAGCGTAAAGGCCATATTACCATAATTTTGTTCACAATACAAGCGACGTGGAATTAATATCAGAGTTATTTGGTTCAAGCGGCTTTTATTTTATGCTTACTTATATTAGTCCCAATTTTTGTAATATTTATTGACATGAAAACGTCTTATAAATCGACGAATGCTGGCTGCACGCACGAAAAAGTGTCACGTTCCGCTTGAGCGGAACTTGCAAGCGAGAGGGCGGAACAAGCGACAGAGAGGCACAATTGGCCTAAGCGTTTGGCTTGTGACGTTATCTCGTAAAATTATCGTCCGTAAACCGACTTTACAGATAAACAATTTTTTAGTCAACCTCGTCCTTGCTTTTCTGTAGAAAATGTTGTGGAAAATGCACCCCGTCCCCAGATCAAGCTGGCCCGATCCGGCCAAACTAGCAATAAAAATATGTCCCTAAATAATAAAAACTTAGATCCAGCCCTTCCTTGCTATTTTTGGCTTATTAACACTAAGCTGAAGCCCTAACCCCTCAGAGGATACCCTTAGTGAACATTGCCGACGTAGTTAGTTTTTCTATTCCTCTGGCTGGGGGCCCTTAAGGTTCTCACCACAAGTCTGGTGAAGCAGTCAAAATGGTAATCGGTCACCATAAAGTACTTAAGAAAAACAAGGCAATGAACTTTAATTCAGTTAATGTAATACTTAACCACAAACTTGACCTTCATCAAGTAACTAATGGTAGACGTCAGTTAAACTATAAATAATAAAACAATACACAAACAATTACCAACACTATCAACATCTTTTTTAACGACGAACAAGTTAACGATAAGATGTGATGTTCAGCTGTCAGTAACTTGGAACTCGCTGATAACAATAGGAACCAACAAATACTCTGAAACTCAGAGCTCGCTTAGTTTAGATGCCATCCAATAATGGTCACACAAGTTTGAATAAACTCACCAATATTTATAACCAAACTAGCTGTTTCCCGTGGCTCCACCCGCGTGGATGTTGGTTATCGCGGCAAAAAGTAGCCTATGTCCTTTCTCAGGCTCTAGACTATCTGTGTACCAAATTTCATTTAAATCGGTACCTACAGTAGTTTTGGCGTGAAAGCGCGACAGACAAACAGACAGACAGAGTTACTTTCCCGTTTATAATATTAGTAAGAATAAGCAGATACCAATTACGATAGTGCTATAAAAAACGTTTTAGAATTCAGGGGTTAGATTATCACGAGCAAATATCGAAGCGAGGCAACGCAAAAGACGTCGCACTGCAATCAGACTGTCCGTTTAAAAATTATCTAAATACTCGTATATAAACGCATAGTAATGACTATGTTCGTGACGGCATTTATGATATAATTCAGCAACAATGAATGCGCTGCGTCCTCGGCCGTGAGCAAGGCCGAGTGTTCGCGGGCCGCAGCAATCTATCTACTTTGTGTGGTGCAAGTATAAAGATAAACAGATTTGTTTAAACTGTATATTTTTTATAGTTTAAAAAAATATAATTGCAGTAAAACTTTTTTATGCACGCTTGACTTGGGGAGTTAGCTGGCGAATGCGTGATGAGGGCGTTACGAAAAGTGTGATAGGGAGAGGCGAACAGAAGTTGAGCAGTTATAAGTTGGTGTAACTGTAGGGGCAATATAGAGAGGTGCGAGCACACATTTTCTTTCTCTTTTTGTCGTCAAATTTCATTTATATCGGTATTAGTAGTATTGGCGTGAAATCGCGACAGACAGACAGACAGAGTTACTTTCGCATTTATAATATTAGTAAGGATATAACATTGTGTAAAATACTCGTGTAATGCCCTTGTGGGATCTTTTTATGGTAAATAGAATTTCTTATGACCAAGTTTTCTAAAGCCCTTTTCTCTCTACACTTGTACCACACCCGAACCGATTGTCGATCATTGTTTCCACGTGACTAGTTACTACGACTGCACGCATTCGAGTAATATCGGAAGGTATGCTCTGAGCTAGTACTTATCTCCCTATGCCCTGGACTACTGGTACTAGTACCTAGAACACGTGGGTATAATAAGCAAAGATTTCATATGTCCGTAAACACACTTAGAGATCATATTACATAAATATAATTAAAAGCCCCTGCAAATTTTAGCAAAGTTCTGGACAGATCTTCGTAAATTATAGCTAAGAACTATTTCAATCTGATAAACTTTTTTAAAACAAAAACCGCGTGTAGTCGGTCCATTCGTTTAGAAGCTATGCAACAGACAGACAGATAGAGAGACCGAGACGTCAATCTTATAACACCCCTCTTTTTGTGTTGAGGCTGAACAAACTACTCTTGCAGGCCAGTTTGTGTCGCGCGGTGATTTACAAATCAAATTATATACTGATATAGAAGAAAAAACTTTACACAAAATTCTAAAATACTTTTTGAGTACGAGAGAAAAAAAACTTAACTATAATTTTTATATTTATGTATGCCTGCTTTATTTCTGCATCATAGTTTTACACATTTTAAACCCTAGTCTGTGTTTCTATGTCCGTCTGTGGTGGTATCGTAGCTCTTAAACGAATGGACCGATTAGAATGCTATCTTTTTTAGCAAATTTCTAAAATTTATCTGGGGTTGCTTACCTACGTTATAACTATCTCTTGTTTACAGATTCAACTTTTAGTTTGTAGACACTTACAGTATTTAAATACACAATAATGTAATTAGTTACGAAAAAATAAGCGAATCTTAGTGCAGTTGACAATATGAATAATTTTATAGCTTAAGGAATGAATAAGGAAACTATAGAGCGCGCATATCGAGTATGAACTGTTGGCACTAGACTGAACATGTAAAATCGTAAAATTAGTGTCAACACAGAGCCCAAAGTTTTATTAAAATTATCTCAAAACTTAATATTACCCTAATAATATCGAAACCGTCAAAATTTTTGCATAAACGTCTGTCGTCGCACGGAAAATCACATAAATCAGTAAACGAGCGTAGTACATTTAGCTAAAAATGTGCTTACGCTGGGCTTTAGGTGTCGTCGTGCTCGTCCATGATTACTCTAAGTTCTATGTAAAACGGGGCTACTTTGAACAGGTTTTGGAGGTTTTTGGTTTGTAACTTTTTTTTTACGGCTCGAATTTCACTTTTTTTTACGCCAACAGAACAATTTGTCCTTTGGTTATCAGATCTATGGCAAATTTAAGACTTACCACCCCCCTAACTCCCTACTTTTTTTAATTTATTAAATGTCAAAGTAACCTCAGAAGTGGGGTTTCTTTGACAAGGCATTGAAATGCAACTGATCAAAAAGATAGTCAAAGATAGTAAAAGCATGGGTTACTTTGATATCATTTTGACCAAAAAAACTATTATTTCATTGAAAACTACATGGATTTAAATGAAAACAAATAGTTTCACAATTAAATTATTCTTAATAACGCAAGTATTACAATATTTGAACCGAAGGTACTGTTAATGCCACTTAATCAGTCTCTTAAGTAATAATTAATATAATTGAGATCAATTTAAACAAGATAGGTAAAAATCAACTTTGGCAATATTATAGGCAAGAAACAATTAGTTAGTCATCCTCACACACCACACATTCGTATGACGGATTGTTTGAGCCCTTATTGCACATCCCACACGCCTAGTTTTTACAGGTAATGCAGAATATCCAGTCAACAGAATGGCGGTAGAACCTATAGTCGCACTTACAGATATAACAAAAATTAGACTCCTTCTTATTCTTTTTCTTGTCCTTGTTTTCCTTCTTGCGAACCAAACAACTCAGAGGCACATCTTCGTCGAAATCAGTCTGGTGCTTTGTAAGCGGTCCAGAGGTTGAAGGGACTGGTTGATTATTCTTGAAAGCTGAGACACTATCTTCTATTTCAGGAGAGTCATCCATAGAACCGATTTTGGCGCTCTGTCAAAGTAGCCCCAAAATCTGTCAAAGTAACCCTGGAAGTCAAAGTAGCCCCGTTTGACTGTACTTAATATTCTTGTCGCGAACAAAACATTGAACATAAAACGAGTGATGATACATTGATTGTCCTGTTTGTTCATTAGTCATGTTAGCGCTTAGCTCAGAGGGAAGTCCTAGACACTATGTAATAATCATTATAAAAATATATTAATCTGATAGACAGACTCCTCCGTGTCTCGGAAAGCACGTTCAGTTCAGTTTTTGTTTTAGACACAGAACAAATGATCGTGCTCATCACACAAAGATTTGTCCTGCGTCGGAATCGAACCCTAGTTCACTAACCACTAGACCAACAGGCCCGTCAAAAGCAGGTTTCATGGGCACCAAGCTCACCCCATATTAAGTTTATTTGCCATAGAACTAGAACGCAGTATGCGCGGCGTTAACCGAACGGAACGAGAACACCACAATAATATAAAAACTAAAATGGTAGATATAGGTAGGTATGCAAAATAATCACTATTTAATCATTTACCTAGTCATCTTTAAATAACGTAAAATATGAATTATTATAATCATACTCTATAATCATAATTATTTATCCATGAAAACGTAGGTACACAAATTATAATACAATATACCTATCTTATATTATACTAGCTGTCCCCCGCGACTTTGTTCGCTTGTTTTAGTTTCAACGGTTTTTCATTTTTGCAATATTTTTCATTTATGCTCCGCTTCTATTGGTCGTAGCGTGATGTTATATAGCCTATAGCCTTCCTCAATAAACGGACTATCCAATACAAAAAGAATTTTTCAATTCGAACCAGTAGTTCCTGAGATTAGCGCGTTCAAACAAACAAATAAACAAACAAACAAACAAACTCTTCAGCTTTATAATATTATAGTATAGATAAAAACGTAGGTACACAAATTATAATACAATATACCTGTCTTACATAAAGCACAACATAGCACAATTGTTGAACTAGGTCGAAACCTGTGCCTCAGACTAGTTAGTGCTCACGTATCTTTATTGAATGACCTAATAACTTAAAAAAAGGTAATCGCTGCAGTAAAATTTTAAATGAGATGTTATTTAATTACATTTATTTACATACTACAAGTAAGTTCTCTGTCTGTTTGTACGACAAACTTTTTATATAATTATACAAGATGTATTTGGTTGCATATTAGAAAACCAAAACTTTTCTGAGCAAATTTTAAAAGAACAACGTACAAATCAACAAAGTTTAAAATAATGATGGTCATTTGATCAAAAGTTCAGCTGACCAAAGTGTCGGGGTTGGCAAAGTCTTTCTAAGGGTCACAAAAAAAATGCCTACCAACCTAACCAAATGTGTCGGGGTTGGCAAAGTTGTTTCTAAGGGTTACAAAAAAAATACCTACGAACCATTTAAATTAATAATTCTTAATAAGAAATCATTTGTGATTATAAAATTTGATTAGTTATGATTTGATATTTTAAAATTTACACATACATTGGGATTCTAAAAATTTTATAAATAAAACATTTGGTCATTTAAATTTTGTTATTTCGTTTATTGTTCTTTTGGAATTTGCTCGAGAAAGTTTTGATTTTTTAATATGCAACGATGTATTTACAGCCAAAAAATACTTTAATTCTAATGCGATATAACGAGCAGCATTATGGCAAATTCTGTTATTTTGTTAAAATAGTGTGAATATTATTTCACTTAAAAGTGTCTAACATTTATACACCGGATTTGATATCATTTTTTTTTTAGGATTTCATCTCTAAAACATTTGAATGTCGCTCTTTATTTCTAGAATTAGAACCAGACCGATTAATTTTTTTTAAACCATCGCAAGTAACCAGTTTTGCCATGAATACGAGTACTTAACATAATATATTCAACCTTGAAATTTGTATGCGTATATTATAAACGCGAGATATGCCTAACGCACTCACGTCGTAGCACTTGTTTTTTCATGAAAATATATTATTTATTTTATTTTTTTTTATTTTATTTTATTTTATTTATTTATTTAACCTTATGCACATTATCTTTACAGGAAGACCCCAATACAATAGTGGTTTACAAAACACATCAGTTATATAATATATTATTCTAATATATTATATAACCCTCAATCTATTATTTTTAAAGCTAAAATAACAGAAATTCACAATCTAGTATGAGGAGTGCCGAGCGCTACTGCCATCTAGCGGCGGTCAAGGGAAACTCGACCAACTTGACGAAGATAAATAATTATTATTTATATATTCTTCATTGTACAAAAATAAAGGAAAAAGTAAAGCAAAAGCAGAATAATAGACTGATAATAGGACAAGGGCGGCCTTATCACACACAAATTAGCTACTTGACACATTTCCAGATATTATATTGACGTCATCTTTATCCATTGATTTTTAAATACGTTCTAAATCCGTCGATCACGTGACATTTGATGGCTGTGACGTCAAATCACATACGACGCACTTAACTGTGCGTGTTTTAAATTGAACTTTCACTGATTTGTTGGAAAGTGACGTCACACGATGCCCAATCATGATCGCTTGCTTAATACTCACTTATTTACTTTTTAATCACTCTATCACACAAAGGTTTTCTTTTAAAGAACTCAATTTTGATTTAAGTTTCCCTATGTATATATGACTAGCTGTCCCCCGCGACTTCGTTCGCGTGTTTTAGTTAAACGGTTTTTCATTTTTGCAACATTTTTCATTTATGCTCCGCTCCTATTGGTCGTAGCGTGATGTTATATAGCCTATAGCCTTCCTCAGTAAACGGACTATACAATACAAAAAGAATTTTTCAGTTCGAACCAGTAGTTCCTGAGATTAGCGCGTTCAAACAAACAAACAAACAAACTCTTCAGCTTTATAATATTCGTATAGATTTATTATTATATTACTGTACCTATTATCTGTAACGTGTACAAAAATACAAAATTGAATAAAGATAAAACGATTTTTTTTAAACAAACTACATATATTGTATAAAGAAACAGTGCCATTTCGGAAGTGCCAACAGAAGTGAAATTTGAACAATTACTTACAATATATCTACTTTTATACAGAAGTGTCGGTAACGGTACTAGTGTCGCGAATTCAATTGTTTTTTCCCATCTCAAATAAGGTCCAACGCGAAGACGTTTTAACTTAATAATTGCTTGACTAGAAACTATCATATAAAATATGAAATTTCATATTTTATTGTAGCACCTTTCAATTAGCTACTTTCTTCTAGACAATCAAATTAAATCTTCGTATGTCTAGCTTTGCCCTAAATGAATTCGAGCTCTGTGCATTCCTGTTTTATGCTAAGACTAGCTGTTTCCCGCGACTCCACCTGCGTGGATTATTGGTTATCGCCTATGCGTTAAAATATAGCCTATGTCCTTTCTCAGGCTCTAGATTATCGGTGTAACAAATTTCATTTAAATCGGTTCAGTACTTTTGACGGAAAGCGCGACAGACAGATAGACAGTTACTTTCGCGTTTATAATATTAGTGAGGATTTGAAGTGGCAACCGCCTAATAAATATTTATCTTCCACTAATCGTTACGAGCACAAACAAAAGGTCAATGTCATGTTTAATACAGTTCTTGATTATCATTTCTTTGAGAAACAATACGGCGGGGAGCTCCAATGTATTGTCTAACAAAAAAACATTACTTAGTAAATATTACCGGGAATAGACATGTTTCCTATTTTTTTTTCAATGTCCGCCTGGTAGATTAATGAATTTTATTGGACACGTATGTTTTTTTTTTTTACTGCAGACAAAAAATGATCAAAATACAGAGAACGGAAATTACGCGTGACGTCACTCCTCGCTACGATTTTTACCAAGGCGTTGCGTCATAAGCCCCCCCACTCCAAAACTTTAAAGCTGTATCTTTGTCATTTTTTATTGTTTTGATAAAAGAAAAAATACGCGTCTAATATTTTTTTATTATCTAACTGACGGACTAATTAGATTTTAACTTTTCATACCCAGTCAACATCCCTATTATGTTTACCATCATGCCATGCTTCACAGAAGTAGATAGAACAACTGTACACTTTCGTGTTCATTACTGTAGCTTAGTGTTAAAAAAAACCGACCGTTTAAAACGACTGGAAAGTTTCAAACAAGTCGCTTTTCAAGCATTCTGATGCAGTTAAGCGGCAATAGCCTAATGGTTAGGGTGACGGCCTCGTGATTGAAAGGTCGCAGGTTTAATCCCCACCCATTGCACTATTGACGTGAACCAACTAACAAGATTGCTAGTAAATTTAAAAAAAAAGTTCATACGCAGATCTGAGGCCACAAATAGCATAAGACTGCTTGAAAAGCGACTTGTTTGGTACTTTTTAGTTGTTTTTAACAGTCGGGTTCATTGACAACGTAAATTTTTTTATGTCCCACATTTTATTTTGATAAATATTTGGCATCGTCTGCTCGTGCCCTTTATTTTTATACCCCACTTAATAAGTTTAAAGCACAAAACATTTTTGAAGACATAAAATGGCGCCGAAATCGTCTTTTTTTTTTTTCGAAGATATTTACGCAGTTAGCCAGAGCGCAGGCTTTGACTGCTTCACCGGACTTCGAAACACGGCTATTTTATTTTTAACTAGCTGTCCCCGGCGTCTTTGTCCGCGTGTTTTAGTTTCATCGGTTTTTCATTTTTGCAACATTTTTCATTTATGCTCCGCTACTTTTTAGAGCATAATGTTATATAGCTTATAGCCTTCCTCAATAAATGGGCTATCCAACACTGAAAGAATTTTTCAAATCGGACCAGTATTTCCTGAGATTAGCGCATTCAAACAAACAAACAAACAAACAAACAATCAAACAAACTCTTCAGCTTTATATATTAAGAATAGATGTACCCAGTGTCACTCTCTCAATTATGACGAATCTAACGACACCTCTCAAGCTAAAATCCATCAAGCCGTTTAGGCTATATAGCGTGCCAAACAAATATACATACCTTCTGGCGCAGTCGGGTAAAAAAAGAAAGTCCGTGATCCATTTCTTTTTCCAACTGTCGTGTACCTAAGTATCTCTAAGCAACAGTTTGCCTTACTAATGTTGCTTGACGCTTGCTAATTAAAATTTCTGCATTGTCAATGTCGAAGGTCAGCTCACAATTAACAATTATGGATGCAGTTCATGTTTTGATCTGATTGCATGTTTTATACAGACCTAGACATTCATTGGAAAGTTGCAGTGTCACGGCCGTTACTCAGATCGAAAATATAAAACGAAATGTATATATCCAAAATAAGTTCTAAGTAGCTGTTTTTAAGTACAACAATAAATAGAAAGCACGCAGATTATTCCTCCCTGATCTATACTTTAATATATAAAGCTGAAGAGATTGTTTGTTTGAACGCGCTAATCTCAGGAACTACGGGTCTGATTTGAAAAATTCTTTCATTGTTGGGTAGCCCATTTATTAAGGAAGGCTATAAGCTATATAACATTACGCTGCGACCAAAAGGAACAGAGTATAAATGAAAAATTTTGCAAAAATGACATACCGTTTAAACTAAAATACGCGTACAAAGTCGCGGGGGACAGCCAGTCACATATTGAAAAACTAACAACCAGATTATACGCCCTGTTGGATGAAATCATTGACTCTTGCCAGCTCTTCTCTCTAATTACTCAGTACCTTCACTCACTCTACTTCAGTTAATTTTAATCGCAATTTTGTATTGTTACTGTACAAAGCGGACACATAATTCAGTTTTTCTAAAAAAAAATGCTGTCTATGGAAGGAACTAACTAGAATCTAAATATTGACTGTAATGTTTACGGTGTGTTGTTTGTGTGCCTGCTAAATGAATCACAATTTTGACTTGGCATTGTATTAGAATTAAAATTTATTTAAGAGTAACCCTAGGTTGGTGTTTGTATACTACCGATACAATAACCAAAACGAGAATCTAAAGATTGTTAAATATTCTCGCAAAATTGTATAAAACGATTTCCATTTTGGAAAGTAATCGAGATTTGGACCCTATATTTGTGGATCGCACTGACCATCCCTAGTTCATGAATGTAAAGCAGTAATTTAAATTTTATGATATAAAAATGAATCACTGAATGTGTTGCTAAGCGCAAATCTCGAGAGCAACTGAACCGATTTTGCTAATTCCTTTTATGAACTACGAGGATGGTTCTTACGAAGAGAAAAATTAAAAAAAATACGTTTTATTTTGACGCATATTTGAAACTCAATTCGATTTTATTCAAAAAACGTTGAACTCACATAAAACCTTAGCGCGATGCAATACTCTTTAAATTAGGAATGTCAAAAACCTTTTCGACTTCTACGCGGACGATTTCGCGGGCTAAAGCTAGTTTATAAATATTTTCTTAAGTTAGGTGTTCTGACAATCGTTAAATTTAACTGGCCGAATATAATAAGGAAACGAATGCGGAACTAATATTCTAGACAAAGACATTGTATTATAACTAACAAACATTCGGGACGTAATTTACAAAAAGACATAGACATTTTACAAAAGATATCTATCTTTTGTTTTGAGACATAGAGTTGAAAATCAATTGTCATATGAAATAACTACTTTATTATTTGACAATATAATTACTATGATTGATTTGCAGTTAATAATATTTCACTATTCATTCATTCGTTCATGCCAAAATTGTTATCATTAGAAATTCTTTCGTCTGTTGTTCATGAGCTCTAGATAGATACAAATATTCTAAGGGGTGTTCAGTCGTTCTGCCTGTATTTCCTTACTTGGGGTTATCTCCATGCCAAATTTTATCAAAATCGTTAGTGTGGTTTAATTACGAAAGCGAAACTAACACACAGACAGGCCGTCTATCTTATATACTTAAAACAAAGTCGGTTTAGTTACTCGATTTATAACTCAAGAACGGGTGGCCGATTTTCGTGATATTTGATTTAAAATATAACTATAAAACATCGGAAAATGTTAAACTACTTATGCGAGTGAAACCGCGAGGCACCGCTAGTTTATAATATTAGGATAAATAAACCACCCAAAATGAGAACTGCATACCTAAGTTATTAAATAATCATAGTCAATGTTGTTCCATGACATAAGACACGGCCCGTTCTAAATACTCGCGCAAGTGTTCAGTGCGCGTGCGCAACGATATCCGAGAATTAAGCGTGACCAAACTTGCATCTAATAAATATAATCTGTAGGTAGTACAGATGGTAACAACGAAATATACTAGACTAGCTATTTCCCGCGGCTCCGCTCGCGTGGGTCTGTCATGGCTCAGTGAAAAGTAGTCTATGTTCTTTCTTGTGATCCTAGCTTACCCCATTCCAAGTTTCATCCAAATCGGTTAAGCGGTTTATCCGTTAAAGCGTGACAGACAGACAGACAGACAGAGTTACTTTCACATTTATAATATTAGTAAGGAATAAGGACTAGTTAGCACGGTAACCATGGTAACGGCGCAGTGGCTTGGCGTGTAGCGGACTCAACCCTGTGTGAGCCAAAAATGCTTGTTCTAAATTTAGGCATTTTTTAAGCATGTAATTTAGTTATGTAGCCCTTCGGGGCACACTTAAATTCATTATCGCGTGAATCGTTTTTTTTTTACACAGATATCTGAAGGTTTAATTTCCCGTCCAGTTGATTGAAGTTTATGTACTTGAAGGACAAGTTCATGAGAAAGTATTGACAACGCTATGTCACTGAAACAGTAGAACCATGTATTTCTGATCATCTCGAGCTAGTCTATTGGAAATTTTATGATATTGATTAGATAATGACAAGGATACAGGTTTGAATTTCATCAGTTTCAATGTAGTTTTGTGAAGCCACCGAGTCAACGAGGAAAAATCATCCGTCTGATAAGAGAACACCTTTAACAGGGGCACAGTTAAAGGTTGGTCTTACCAAATGCATTCTGCCCTTAGAGTAAAAATAAATAAACTACAGAGTGCGCCTAACAAAGTATGAACTGTGAGTACAAGTATGTATACTCTAATATTCTTCCACTCTTTGCTCTTGCTGTCCATTTTGTAAGCTTTCCGGTATATAAGAATCTGGTGTTATTTTAGTTAAACCTAAAAGTAACCATAGAAAACAAGGAGCGTGTGCATCTATAGTAGCTTCCTATATCAAGCGTAAGCACATTTTTAGCTAAATGTACTGCGCTTGTTTACTGACTTATGTGATATACCGTGCGACGACAGACGTTAAAGCAAAAATATCGACGGTTTCGATGTTATTAATGTAATATTAGGTTTTAAGATAGTCTAAATAAAGCGCTGCGCTCTGTTTTGACACTAATTTTACGATTATACATGTTTATACTGGTACCAACAGTACATACTCGATGCCTTCTCTTTAGTTTGCTTATTTATTCTCTAAGAGTTAAACGATACAGACCGCTAGACTTGTGTTTTTGGTTAAATAATTTTCTGATTACTTGACACAGCTCTGCGTTGTCGATTAGGTAACGCCTACCTACTCGCTTCAGGTGCTGCAAGACAAATACAGCCTTATCTACGAAACGGATTTATGTTTGTTATTATGACAATTTTAGTTGCAATAATTATATCTTATCTCTTGATCAGTTGTTGCATTTGTTCTTGTATTCAAAATTTGAATTGTAAGCACGTTTTGAGTTGGATTTGGTAAATGGAATAATCGCAAAAAAACATTTTTTAACGTACTTCCAAAAAGGAGGAGTTTTGTATGTCCTACTGTATGTATTTTTTTTTTCCTTTATTAAATGGCTCCCGCACTAAGGAATTTAAACCTTGTGTCGCGAGTTTTAAAAACATACAAATCACATGCACAAAGAACACCCAGTTAGTATAATAACTTTCGTGAGGAGCATTTACAATTATTTAAAACAAAACGGTTTACTTACGAATACTCTCTCGACTAGTCAAACTGACTTCGACTCGGGAGGTTTACTCACGTTTTGTTTTAAATAATTAAGAACATCCAGACTTAGAACATGCATTTATTTTGTGGATCACACAAAAATTCTTGATCCACGCGGGAATCGAACCCGCAGCACGTCGCGCACTGTGGTACCTAATTGGCGTGGTGACCTGTACCACTCGGCTATCCGTGAAACTATTAGGAAGATTTTACTTTTCCTTTGTATTAAAAAACAAGTGATTTACTACTGAGACGTGGTAAGAGAATACTCATCCGCAACTTAATTGTAAGAAGTTCTTAAATGTCTATCTGTCGTTATTTTACACATTAAAGTGACGGCGACTTAATATACCAAAACTCGGCATTGCCAGGAGTTCGAACCCGCACCTTAGGGGAGATCTAACCTTGCTTTTAATGCCATTAAGTTGATCCCAAGTATTCTTTAGTTAACTGATTAACTCTGAAACCAGGTTAAAACTAACCACACTATAAAACAAGTTTGGAAAACTCAATTAAATATTTCTCTAGCTGCATACAAATTGCATTGAGAACCCAGGCTAGTGGGTCATTGGTAACTAACAAACTATAATACAGTCTTAATCAACGCTAAACATATATAATGGCTGATTAATAATAAAGGCTCTAAGATTAATAATTCAATACAAAATATAATAATATTAGAAGTAATCCTTACTAACATTATAAATGTGAAAGTAACTCTGTTTGTCTTACGCAATCACGTAAAAACTAGGGATGAAAATGGGGATAAGGGGTTGAAATGGTTGAAATAGAGGATGAAAGTTCATCGCGGTAGTTTGCACCGCTTTCCCGTAGTCTCCAGTATAAGGGAAGGGAGAAGCGCTCCGGTGGTTTTAGCCGGTAAGAGTGTATACTCCGCCTTCCCCAGGGCGGAGGAAGTCCATGAGGAATACCCCGAGAAAAAAAGGGGGATGAAAGTTTGTATGATAATAACGTCATTTTTAAAGCTAGAAGGTTGAAAAATATTTTTAGTCTTTTGATTAGATATCAATAAATACGACATACCCTAAAGGGGGCAACAATAAGGGATAAAGTTTTTGTGTCACGACGTCGTCGGCAATAAAGCTTACTGCCCAGAAAATAAACATATGAAAGAAATACACTAATATATTAAATGCAAAAGTAACGCTGTCTGTCTGTATGTTACTCCTTCACGTCTAAACCGCTGAACCGAATCGGATGTAATTTAGTATGGGGTTATCATGGATCCTAAGAAAGGATATAGGCAACTTTTTAACTGACACCCACGCGCGCGTGCAACAACTTGTCATGAACTAATTTCGCGAAACAGTTATATACTAAGATAATAATGTAGCATAAATTTTTGTTGAACTACATTTATATCTACTAATGCAATAGTCTATTTACGAAATTTCTAAAAGTGTTTTAGATAAGAGTCTAGATTTAGTTTTAAAACGTCATCTACAAGTATTTCGCCATAACTGTGCAGTTTGTTGCGCCGTTTCTTCTCCACAGCTAGAGAACTTATGAAGCGGTGTAAGGTGGGCGAATCGGGGTGCTGTCCATTTTATTATTTTGACATTTGAAAAGTGCTATTTTGTAGCCTATTTAAAATAAATGTATTTATTTATTTATTCAAAATGACATAAAAAATTTACAAACAAAAAATATCGCCAAACTGTGCAACAGTTTGTTGGCGATAATTATGAAAATCTCAACGGTGTTTAGCAACTGATAAGCAGATTATTATTCCAAGTTGAAAAAAATCCTGCTAAGCACTTGCTAAACACCGTTGAGATTTTCATAAATAAGGAACATAACCACCAACATGGCCATTTTTCGTTGCAATTTAACTACATATCCTTTTTAAGGTCATATCCAAAGCGTAAAACAGGACCCTATTACTAAGACGTTGTCCGTCCATGAACCGTGATAGTTAGTTCATATTCACTGTAACAATCAATTATTCGATTAAAATATAGCAAATATTTAAAGGGGGGCTTCAGATTTCTTTGCTGATTATTTTAGATAATGTCACGGAACCCTTCGTACGCGACCGAGACACCGTTTTTCGCGAGAGACCGACTCGCACCAGTTTTTTCAAGTATGCATGAGATATATATATATATATATAATTATATAATATGCTGTACGATTTTTCGCAAATAATTACGATTCAACCTAAGATTAAAAGAAGTCGTCTCTGATTACGGCATTTAGTCTCTATTAATAGACACTTAATTTTTTAATGTAGTAGTAGTAGCTTAGAAGACAAAATTAATAAAATTTTTGAGTAAAAAAAGTAACCGAAATGAACATAGAAAGTATATTATGGTTTATGTGGCCTTTATTTATAAAATAAATAATAATAACATCTTGGGACAGCTCACACACAGCCATCTGATCCCACACTAGGCAGAGCCTGTATTATGGCAACCAGACAACCGATAAACATACTTATATATTTCTAAATACATACGTATTATAGATAAATTACACCCAGACACAGAACAAATGATCGTGCTCATCACACAAAGATTTGTCCTGAGTGGGAATCAAACCCACGACCTCTAGTTTAGCAGTCAGGGTCACTAACCACTAGACCAACAGGCCCGCCTTGTACTTAGGAAGTCAGCCTCAATACCCAAAACTTTAATGCATTCCACAGAGTTCTTAAGTGGTGAAACCTTCACGCCACCGCGACATATTTCGCCAATTTATAATATACTAGCTGAGCCCCGCGGTTTAACCCGCGTTCTTCTCCTACCCGTAAGATTAAAATCGGAATTTGTCGCTAATTTTAAGTTTTTTTGCTTAATTCCCAAAATATTTTTGAATAGAAAATTAGTCTTAGTTAGGTACCTACTTCTTACATAGTCAGCTACCATCAAAATCAGTCAGTAAAATGTTATCAAAATTAGTCCAGCAATTTTAAAGATTAACTGGATCAAACAGACACTAGATAGCTTTCAAATCACCTACCACATTACATTTGTCAATATTTAAACATTAACAATACACATTTGAAATTAAAAGCTATCCTAAAATGATGTAAGACATAAGTCAAAGAATCAACCCGTTTTCCCATAAAAAAAAATATTAATTAGAATCAAATAATCCAAAAGCCAAATTTTTTTTAAATCAGTTAAGTAATTGCAGTGATTACTACCTACAAACAAACTCACAAAACTTACCAAAATTACCTTACCTAACTTTATAACATTACTAGGGACCCGGCCCGGCATCGCCCAAGTAAATAAAACATTAATAAATTATACATAAACCTTCCTCTTGAATCACTATCTATTGCTAAAAACTGCATTAAAATCCGTTGCGTAGTTCAAAAGATTTTATCGTACAGACAGCGGGACCTACTTTTGTTAGACTATGTAAATATAAAGATTTATTATATAATATTTTCTCGCATTATGAATTTAGTCAAGATTAATTATTTCCTTTGCAGATTAGGAAATGATACGGAGTCAGTTGACGTAAAAATAATATTATTAAGGTTACCGGTATGTAATAGTGATTATTATATAACTGACAGTTCTATGTCGTTTTTGTATCGTGCTTAAAAAAAACATCATGGCTGTTTGCCTGAAGGGTAGGCACAGGTAAGTAAAATGGTTGCATACATTGCGTTGTACTTTGTAGAGCAAGTATTTTGAGTACAAATTGAGATTATTTAAAAAAATCCTTACTAATATTATAAATGCGAAAGTAACTCTGTCTGTCTGTCTGTCGCGCATTCACGCCAAAACTACTGAACCGATTTAAATTAAATTTGGTACACACATAGTCTAGAGCCTGAGAAATGACATAGGGTATTTTTTGCCGCGATAACCTACATCCACGCGGGCGGAGCCGCGGGAAACAGCTAGTTACATATGTATTGATTTCTGTAGTTTTGTTTAAGGTTGAAGAAGGTTTAGTGGTCCGATTCGATGATTTCCATGAAAATAAACAGACACAGAACTGCTGATTAAATCTATAGACATAATTACATAAGACTCGCTCGGTGATCTGTGATGAAATCCATTAAAAATATCTAAATAAGTGAGGTTTTTTTTCTAACTATTAAATAATTTATTGGTTGATGGTATTTTTCATGTAATTAACACACGTTAATTACATCTTAGAGTAAACATAGACAAGCATAGAGCGTGCGCATCGCTAGTTGCCGCTCATGCCAAGCGTAAGCACATTTTTACCTAAATGTACTGCGCTCGTTTACTGATTTAAGCGATTTTTCGTGCGACAATAGAGACGTTTATGCGGAAATATCGACGGTTCCCATATTATTAGGGTAATATTAAGTTTGGAGATAGTTTTAATAAAACGGTGTGCTTTGATTTGACACTAGTTTTACGAACTTACATGTTCATACTAGTGCCAACAGTTCATGCTCGATATGCGCGCTCTATAGTTTACTTATTTATTCCTCTAAGTAATACTGTATCTATTTGTAGTTCGGTGAGAAGACGCCGATGACGTAAACCCTATATCTTTTTCCCACTAAACGTAATATAATAAGCCAAATACCTTTAAAACTTTTATAATTGAAAAAATAAATCAACATTGTAAAAGATAGAAATTTTCAAATTTACAATCCTTTATAAATCATGCATCATCCACCAATTTGAAAAAAACCAGTCTAGCTCTCACAAACGAATCTAACGACACCTCTGAAGCCGGTTAGGCAGCAGAACTTGCAAGATAAAAAATGTACAAATACAGATTAAAAACACATTACCCTCCTATGGGCGCAGTCGGTTAAAAATTACAAAAAAAATAACAATCCTTCGTGGAAGTATAAATAAAACACACCGTGATTATTTTAACAGTGAGGATTTAGGATTTAAGAGCCTTTAAAAAACGGAGGTTTTAGCCTGAGTTTTAACCTTATAATCTAGTCTAGATCGGTTATATCCTTGATAGGCAGCTTGTTATATTAGACTCAAACCCTATGACAATGCTCAGTGTATCGCGAGCGGCGGACTGCGCAGGCGCGAACCGTAAATAAGCGACTGTCTGAAACAAAAACACATTTAAATATCGCTCTCCGAGCGTATTAGATTTGTGTTTGGTTTGTTCAAAGATTTTGTTTGAAGTTTTATCGCGATGAGGGAGTTGAACGGTGAGTGTAATTTATCATTTAATTTTATAAATAAATACTTATATTTTTTTCAAATATAATAGTTTATATTCATAGTCTTTTTACTTAAATAAAATTTAGTTCAATTCTTTATTATATACGTAAGAGATAAAAGACTAATATATAATAATAAATTATATACATAGGCGAGCTTAACTCAAAATTTAGTTGTCTAACAGCAAACCTTTGAGTGATTTATGGCCGAATACTAAAATGTCAATTAGTTTTAATTAGCCATTAAGTCTCGTGCCGTCTCTGTCAGTTTAAGGTGTAAAGGAACGACAGATAGATATTTAATAAGGTGTTAAAGTTAAATAGCGTTTTAGTGTTCGAAGGAGAGTGATTAAAATATCTAATGAGGATAGGAAGAAGTGTACGATCACAATAATAGTACACAAACATACTTAGTTCTTATTATAAACAAATCTATGTCACTAATATTAGATACATTATCGTTTCTTGTTTGATATATTAAGTACTTAATTTTACTTACTAAATAACTAATTCCAATCAATTCAGTCATAAATTTAACCAATTTGCAAATAAATATTTTTAATTATATTAAGATGGAACCATAATACACCATAACCGGAATTTCTTCTATTCGTGGGCGTAAATTCCTCAGCGGAAAAGTATTACGGGATTTTAATCAATACTAATATTATAAATGCGAATGTAACTCTGTCTGTCTGCCTGTCTGTCCGTCTGTTACGTTTTTACGGCTAAACCGATGACCCAATTTTATTGAAAGGCCGCGAAATAAAAAAATACGTGGAGCTTCCATAAAACAAATCATCTTATAACTTCTATAAGCTATAGAGACGCTGACGTATATAAACGACTTGTAACTGCGTATAATACAAAAAAATAATTTATAATAAATACATATTTAAATAATAATATATTTTATTTTATTCTTCTAAACTTAAAACTTTCTCAGCGTTATAGTTTTAAATATTCATTATATGTACATACCTACTATATTATCTATACTAATATTATAAAGCTGAAGAGTTTGTTTGTTTGTTTGTTTGAACGCGCTAATCTCAGGAACTACTGGTTCGAATTTAAAAATTCTTTTTGTAATGGATAGTCCGTTTATTGAGGAAGGCTATAGGCTATATAACATCACGCTACGACCAATAGGAGAGGAGCATAAATGAAATATGTTGCAAAATTGAAAAACCGTTAAAACTAATACACGCGGACAAAGTCGCGGGGGACAGCTAGTCTATACTAATATTATAAAGCTGAAGAATTTGTTTGTTTGTTTGTTTGTTTGAACGCGCTAATTTCAGGAACTACTGGATCGAATTGAAAAATTCTTTTTGTAATGGATAGTCCGTTTATTGAGGAAGGCTATAGGCTATATAACATCACGCTACGACCAATAGGAGCGGAGCATAAATGAAAAATGTTGCAAAAATTAAAAACCGTGAAACTAAAACACGCGGACAAAGTCGCGGGGGACAGCTAGATACTAATATTATAAAGCTGAAGAATTTGTTTGTTTGTTTGTTTGAACGCGCTAATCTCAGGAACTACTGGTTCGAATTGAAAAATTCTTTTTGTATTGGATAGTCCGTTTATTGAGGAAGGCTATAGGCTATATAACATCACGCTACGACCAATAGGAGAGGAGCATAAATGAAATATGTTGCAAAATTGAAAAACCGTTGAAACTAATACACGCGAACAAAGTCGCGGGGGACAGCTAGTAATATATATAGATTATAATACTACCTGTGTCCACAGTAGATCAAAATCTTTTTTTTTCTTAATGGGCTACTAGGTAGCACTTTTTGAAGGTCAACCATATCAGCACCCCTCACCTCCCTCGCCATGTTAGAGGGAAGGAGGTGAACCGACCCAAGTCAGGGCAAAATAATTTACTATTCTTGTAATTTGTTCGATTCAGATAGCAACGCACTAAGTCGAGGTTCGAACCCCGCAGCGGGTGCCCTTAGCCGTCGTTCCTATCGCTAGATTTATTCTGCTCCTGGCTGAAGGCGTATTTTACAGTCTCGCCAACTTAGTCCGGTAAAGCAGTTGAAGACACCCTTGAGTCTAACTGCTGCAGAAGTCTTCCAAAAAAAATTATAGCATACATCTTAATTCCAAGTACAAAGTGGCCTGTTGGTCTAGTGGTTAGTGATCCTGACAGCTAAACCGGAGGTCGTGGGTTCTATTTCCACGCAAGACAAATCTTTGTGTGATGAGCACGATAATTTGTTCTGTGTCTGGGTGTTATTTATCTATAATATGTATGTATTTAGAAATATATAAGCATGTTTATCAGCTGTCTGGTTACCATAATACAGGGTCTGCCTAGTTTGGGATTAGATGGCCGGGTGTGAGTTATTATTATTAAACAAATACACGCACGCACTCTGTCATGTACCTACGACACACAAACATGATGTTTTGTATATTGCCTACATAATATCCGTGCGTCACTGTGAGGCTGTATATTAAGCAGTCTCTTAATAATATAGGTGAATGACAAACCTTTTGTTGACGCAGCTTGTTAATTGTGTTATCAGTAATATAAAAATGGTCTAATAATATGTAATAGGCATGTTCATTGTATTTTTTTTTTAAATGTCCGTTGGGTAAATTAATTAATTTTATCGCACACGTATTTTTTTCTTTAAACATAAAATTATCAAAATGCAGTTTACGGAAATTTCGCGAGACGTCCCCCCGTGCTACAATGTTAACTACGGTGTGACGTCATAAGCCATTACTCCTGAACTTTAAAGCTGTATCTTTGTAAATCATTATTGTGTTGATATAGGAAAAAATACGTGTCTAATATTTTTTATTATCTAACTGGCGAACTTAAACGATTTTTACTATTCATACCCCGTGAACATCGATATTATATCTACAAACCTCGGTATATTTGTTTCTGTGGCCTTGCTGCCAATAAAAAACGCTTTTCTTTTTTTTACTTGGTATGGAGTACCTAATGCTACATAGGCTACTTCTTAGCACGATAACCGAGTTCGAAGCGGGCGGAGCCGCGGGCAAAAACCAGTTTACTATTAAACATAATATTGACGTATAACGTTCAATGCGACAAAATTCGTGTTAGCAACAAATGTATTGACTCCGGCCTCCAAGGGTGGTGTTTAGCCCTGTGGGTACCCGAGATAACATCATATACGACAACAGTCTACAAGTAAATGTTACCGATTACCCTTACTAATATTATAAATGCGAAAGTAACTCTGTCTGTCTGTCGCGCTTTTACGCAAAAACTACTGAACCGATTTAAATGATACACAGATAGTCTAGAGCCTGAGAAAGGGCTGAGGAATAGGCTACTTTTTGCCGCGTTAACCGACATCCACGCGGGAGGGGCCGCGGGAAACAACTAGTCGTACATATATATATATATATAAGAATAATAAGGAAGAAGGCAATTCTCTTAGCATCGGTACTTAGGGTGACAACTAATAAGTTAGTTAGATCTATAGATCTATAGATCATGTTTAATCAATAATTTTTTGTATGATCTTTTAAAAACCGGCCAACCGTGCAAAAAAACGACAGAAAACACGTCTCTTGTATGGGATGGGGCCTATTTAATTTTAAATAATAATACTCGTTTTTTTTTTGCGAATATAGCAATACAAACTCTGTGAGCATTTCAAGTGTCTACCTGTTGCTATTATTGCCGAAAAATGACAATAGCCCGTCTTTAATAAGGGAGATTGAAGATTTCTTTGATATTTAATTTATTTTTATTATTTACTGTCATATCGGCAACAGAAATCGTCTATCCCAAGTTTCATCAAAATCGGTTCAGTAGTTTAGCAGCGATAGCGTACCAGACAGACAGAAAGACATACAGACAAAGCTACTTTTGCATTTATAATATTAATATGGGCTAGCAGATACCCGCGGCGCCGCCCGCGTAGGTGTCGGTTATCGCGACAAAAATAGCCTATGTCCTTAGGATCCAAGCTTAACCCATACCAAGTTTCATTAAAATGACTTACCCTTAAGACTCACTCAAATGTCTTTATGTCGCTACTTTACAAAGTGACGAAAGAGAGCATGAGATTTAACGGTGACTTTAAAACGAGTTGTACTCAAAGTATTAGGGATGTTTCCTGGGTATGAAAAGTTAAAATCTATTTAGTCCGTCAGTTAGATAATAAAAAATATTAGACACGTATTTTTTCTTTTATCAAAACAATAAAAAAATACAAAGATACACCGCTTTAAAGTTTCGGAGTGGGGGCTTATGACGCTACGCCTCGCTAAAAATCGTAGCGAGGAGTGACGTCACGCGTAACTTCAGTTCTCTGTATTTTGATCATTTTTTGTTTGCAGGAAAAAAGAAAAAATACGTGTCCAATAAAATTCATTAATCTACAAGACGGACATTAAAAAGAAATAGGAAACAGGCCCATTCAAAGAAACTGTCAAAACCGTGCTTTCGGACATATGTAATATGTTAACAAAGTTTGCTCAATCTTTAATTATCAAAACCCATTTAGATTCTTATAAGTATAATTATTTAGAGGCCACTATTTTTTCTTTTAACAGAGCGACAGAATTATTTTTGAGATTTGTTTGTTTGTTATTCAGCTAGCTGCCTAGTGGTGATAATAAAAGTTTTAAATAATACTTGTAATGATTTAATAATCCTTACTAATGTTATAAATGCGAAATTAACTCTGTCTGTGTGTCGCGCTTTCACGCCAAAAAAAATGATCCGATTTAAATGAAAATTGGTACTCAGATAGTCAAGAGCCTGAGAAAGGACATAGGCTACTTTTTGCCGCGATAACCAACATCCACGCGGAAGGAGCCGCAGGAAAATAATGCATTTCTGACCAAATTTCGATCAATGCATTTCGGTGAAGCAGTCTGTGACACAGTCCCTCTCTATATATGTTGACATGAAAACCTGGTATTCAGCGATTCTTTGTTTGACTTGATTATACATTCTGTTTTATATACAATCAAGGTCCTCACAATATAATTGGTTCCCTGTCTCGTGGGATGAATATTATTACAAGGTAAAAATCCGTTTATCGCGGAAATAAATACAAATTGCCGTGACTCCGTATTTTCACCGAGTACCGAAAGGACATCGAAAATTGAGAACATTCATACTTTACATTTACACTTTCTGAAGGTTCGGCTATTTATAACTGAAGTTTGTTACTTTTACTCTCGAAATAGACTACTGGTTTGACAAGATCTTAATTTGTATACAAAGGTAAATATTATTAAACTGATACTTGATTTTGGAAATTAGTCCTTATTTCGATGTATTTGATTTTTCATTTGAATGCAAAGGTGGTCGGTCTGGTGCATAGTGTCAACGGTATTATACGAAACCAGTTTTAGCCAAATATAAAAACGCATACGATTGAAATAAAAAATAGGAAATCTCAAAAATGACGTGGTTGGTTGTATGAACGGATTTGTGTTACTATTTCAAAGATATATATATACTTTTTTACGTTTTATTGACAATCGGCGAAGGAAAACATCGTGTGGAAACTTTATGCCCAATAATTGGAATCTGAAGTCGCCATCCTCAATGAGTAAGCGTGGTGATCAATGCTCGTTCTTTCTCTAGAGCTATTTATAGGCCTGAAGAATCTGCGTAACATAATCTATGATTCGACATCATTATTTTATAAACAACAGTAAGTGATGATGAATTGTATATCAAGTGATGAAAATATGAGTTAAATTTTATAAAATCGCAGTCAATAAATTAAAAAATATGCTAATAATTTTAAAATAGATAAAAATCAATTGCTTTTTAAACACATACCTTTCTAAATACATTTATTATTCGACAGATTACTGTTACAAAACGACTGTTTTAGCTAAAATATCAGATGGTCTTTTAAGAATTTTTGTTTAGCTCGCCATTAGTAATCCTGTTTTTAATCGATTACCTGATTTATTTCACCTTGAATTAAAACTATTTTTCGATTCTATCTTCAGGAACTAAAATCTAAATAATTAACCGAGATAGAATCCGTTGTTTATAAATAATATTATTTAAATGTTTAACTATCGCGGTAACTTTAGAAATAATTATTTTAACTTATCTGTAAAACTTAGCTTTTTCTATACATTCTAATTCAAACCCAACAACTCCAGCTAAGAACAACTATTTTATTTCTACAAAATATATTATACTAGCGTTTGCCGGCGGGGTCGCCTACCTTGATGTCGATTATCGTGACATAAGTAACCTATGTCGTGTCTTGGGATCCAAGGTTACTCTATACGAAATTTCAACAAAATCGGTTGAGTGGTTCAGCCGTGATAGCGTAACAGACAAACAAACAAAGTAACTTTCGCAAATATCATATATTTTTATTAAAAACTCACGTACTTATAAATTTAATCACTGTATCGCAGGGGTTTCACGAACATTTAATTTACATACACAAAGAACACCCAGACTTGGAACAAGTAATTGTGGATCACACAAATGCTTGTCCCATGCAGGGATCGAACTTGCAGCACGTCGCGCACAGTGAAAATTGGCGTGACCTATATACCACTCGGCTATCCGTGCAGTCAAAAAAGTATGGATGAGATAGTGGGGACAAATGTTCTTTTGTGGAACATACAGGGTCTTTGTCCTAAGGTGAGACAGTTACACGCCGATATTATTCATAAGGCAATAATATGATGGACACGTCCTTGCTTGCGTCTTGTCTCAATCGTATTGTAATGGTAATGATAGAGTTCGGTTCGTTCGCGGCAATATGATAACTGCGGAATATTAGGTACAATCTAATAATCAGTATCACAATCACAAAAAAAAACATTATTCTTAATATTTTATGACTGGTCTATTAAATTCCTATCATTTTAACAGCCATGGCCGGCGGTAAAGTAATATACTTTGGTCAATATAATGGTCAAGATCAAGGTTCTATGTTAAAACATTTTATGCAAAAAATAAGCAAAATTATACTGGTTCGTACTTCGAACTTGTGGCGCTATCGCTCACCGTGGTTCAATTCAACGTCAATAATGATTTTGACTTTGTATTCGCCCCGAATACCTACTCATATGCCAATTAATTTTAAGTCACCGTTAAGGCTCATGCTGTCTCTGCAAAAAACAAACATTAATAAAAATATTTAAATGTTTCGTTTAAGTATGTTGGAATTTTTAAAACACTTAAACGTAACTTTAATGATACTACTACAATGTTTTAGCAAAATAGGTTTATTTATATTATTTATTTAATGCTTTATGCACAGTGTACATAGGCGGACGTAATGCAAGAAGGCATTCTCTTATTTTTTTTTAATATCTATACTATAATATTATAAAGCTGAAGAGTTTGTTTGTTTGTTTGTTTGTTTATTTGTTTGTTTGAACGCGCTAATCGCAGGAACTACTGGTTCGAATTGAAAAATTATTTTCGTATTGGATAGTCCGTTTATTGAGGAAGGCTATAGGCTATATAACATCACGCTACGACCAATAGGAGCAGAGCATGAATGAAAAATGTTGCAAAAATGAAAAACCGTTGAAACTAAAACACGCGAACAAAGTCGCGGGGACAGCTAGTTTAACATATTTAGTGGTTCTAGAGATTAGCCCAAATAGTTAGATAAAATAAATATACATACATAGGTTTAGAAAATAACTTTTGAAAAAACCGATTCTCATCCAGTTCTAAATATATCGACGGATGTATAGTGACACAGCTGTTTCCTTGGTAATGTCGCAAGACCTTGACAGTACAAAATAAAGTGATTAATACTCGTTGATGGCGCAAAAAAATAATGGCATTAAATTTACGCATTCTAATGTGATTATGTGGTTTTTTTTACATTTTTTTATAACGTAATAAGGCTATTGTTTTCATTATCACTTCATTAAAAACAGAAAAAAAAAAAAAAAAAAAAAACTTCCTCTATTTTTTGTATGAATCTTACTTTTGAGAGGTCTATAGATACAAGCGTACTACTCGTCTTGTAATAAGTACACTTGCGAGCAAAAGTATGGAATCACTTGCTTGGAATTGATTCCGCGCGATCTTGAGTACTTAATAACTATTTAAGAATAATAAAAATGGTACCATTTTAAAGGTTTAACTGTTAACTTTAAATTAATACCAAATTCATTCAAATCACGTCATCATTTAAGGAGCTATACCGGATTACGTGAAGAGGTAAGGAAAAAGATATGTTTCAATTGTTTGATACGTCGCAACTTGGGCCTATTGACACCCTATAAAAGCACCGTGTTATCGGATTTTCTTTATTAGTCAGCTTTCACACGTTGACCGGTACACATCTCCGCTACTTTTGACCCTTGAACTTGGACGACAATGGATACTACACCTACAGAAGCAGCACAAATCGTCGTCCTATTGCAAGAAGGGCTCAGCCAGCGGGTTGTCGCACTTCAGCTCCACATAAGCCAGTCCTGTGTATCGAAAGTTTATAAACGCTTTCGGGAGACTGGCGGCTTTATCTCGAGACCAAAATCTGGACGGCACCGTTGCACATCGGAGAGGGATGACCGTTTTATTGTGTCAACCTCTCTCCGAAATCGACATTTGACTGGTGTCGACGTCGAATAGGAGCTCCAAAATGTTCGTGGGGTAGCTGCCAGCAAGAGGACAGTTCGTCGAAGACTTAAGCAAGCTAATTTGACTCCAAAAAGGCCTGCCACAGGCCCGAAACTGACGGCAGGTCACCGACAAGCACGCCTTCAATTTGCTCGCTCCCATCTTGATTGGGAGGTTCAGCAATGGAGGCGAGTCCTGTTCTCCGACGAGTGCAGAATGTGTTTGCATGGCAGAGACCGATGGGTCGGGTCCACAGGCAGCCTGGAGAGCGATTTGCACAGTGCTGTTTCGCTGAGACAGTGGCTTATGGGGGCGGTTCTTGTATGTGTCCCGGCCTTTCCTTCGATGGTAAAACGGAGCTTGGTTTCGTGCCTGGCGGGGGACGAGGAGGTGGTTTAACTTCAGACCGCTACATTTCCGATATTCTGCTGGAACATGTCGTTCTTTATGCAGGATATATCGCTGATGACTTACTCCTTATGCACGATATCGCTCGTTGACACACTTTCCCTGCCACAACTAAATACCTCTAAGAAGTCGGTATCGCCACATTGGACTGGCCAGCGCTCAGCCCAGACTTGACTCACATTGAGCACGTGCGGGATGAACTGAAGAGGAGGGTTCATTCCAGAAATCATGCTTGTTCAAGTGTGAATAAGCTGAAATCGGCTTTGATAGAGGAGTGGGAAGGTATCCCGCAAGAATCAATTCAGAAGCTGATTAGGTCAATGAAGAACCGTCTTCGAGCAGTTATTAGGGTGAGGGGAGGGAACACAAAATATTGAAATTTAATTTTTAAGCTAAATATTGTTTTTATTAATTATTTTTTGTTGTTTTCTTCATTTATTATTATTCCACTATCCTTATGTTTTTCTAACTCCTTCACTTATACCGGGATAGCTCCTTAAATACTGGTGTGATTTACATGAATTTGGTATCAATTTAAAGTTAACAGTTTAACCTTTAAAATGATATCATTTTTATTATTCTTAAATAGTTATAAAGTACTCAAAATTGCGCCGAATCAATTCCAAGAAAGTGATTCCATACTTTTGCTCGCGAGTGTAGTAATAAAGTATTGTTAAAACAGTATAAAACGAATAATTAAATAAGATATCCATGACAATTTGACCCAGTGACTTTGACTAACCTGTAGGTCTAGTGTTCAGTGACCCTGACTGCTTAACCGGGGATTGTAGATTCGATTCCCACCCAGGACAAATCTTTGTGTGATGAGCATGATCATTGGTTCTGGTTGTGAAATATTTACGTATTTATCAGATGGTTGCCATAATACTGGCTCTGCCTAGTTTGGGGTGAGATGGCCGTGTGTGAGTTGCCCCAAGATATTAGAGACCCGTTTCTGAGAATGAAACTATAGTGCATAATGTTCCGTAATCTAACGGTAGTCAGCAAACTAAAGGGCATCGAAATCTATAAGAACTTTTATTGGTGTAAAAATAACTAATTTATTTATTTAGGTACTTCAACGACTTATTCACTATTTAAATACATATTTGTAACATTAATAGCTTTTGTTCATTGTGAACTTGTCACTTAAAGAAGTACACATCGCTTGCAGAAAAACAATAACAATAATTACAAGCTTAATTTAGTTAACAGCTATTCAACGTGTGATTGTGTGCTTAAATAATAAAAATATGATCGGACTGTCAAACTTTAAACAACAAAACATGAAACACAATAGGCATGTTTCCTATTTTTTTTTTAATGTCCGCCTGGTAGATTAATGAATTTTATTGGACACGTATTTTTCTTTTTTTCTGCAGACAAAAAATGATCAAAATACAGAGAACGGAAATTACGCGTGACGTCACTCCTCGCTACGATTTTTACCAAGGTGTTGCGTCATAAGCCCCCCACTCCGAAACTTTAAAGCTGTATCTTTGTAATTTTTTATTGTTTTGATAAAAGAAAAAATACGTGTCTAATATTTTTTTATTATCTAACTGACGGACTAAATAGATTTTAACTTTTCATACCCAGTCAACATCCCTATTCGAAGTAGTATTATAAATTGTTTTTTTTTACGTAACGTGAAATAAAGCTATTGAATAAAGAGTAAGCGAAAACAACACTTAAAGTAACATTTTAACGTGTGTACAATCTAAACTAATTAATTAAACACGATACTAATTAACAATTTCTGGGCAACACTTGGTCCAGAAGCTGTCGATCTCCTCTCACCCGCTCGTATCGTGTCGATAAACAAATTACATTTTTACATACTATAGATTTATCTTTCACTTAATAACTTTATCTCATAAAATGCTGTATCTTTTTTTTTTGTGTACAATAAAGAATATAATAATAATCTTTATCGACTACAAAGAAACGAATCATTTCAATGTGTATAGGGTTCTTTTTCTCAGCACGAAATCTTCTTACGGAACCTATAAATTATATACCTTTAATTTAGTTTAATTTTATCTTTCTCATTAAATGACATTTCCAGCTCAGTGGCGTGCTGATACTGGCCGATAGTGATGATGTTGGGCTACAAAAGTCAGTGATAAAAACTATTCGCTGCAAAACCGTGACCACGTCATTTCATTTTAATTACTTTAGGTGCGATTCCAAAGTCCGATACCCTCAGTCCATAGATTTGATTAATTGTTTTGGGCCCTATCAGTATAGAGGAAGTAAATTTAACATAATTAATTATCCATATATCACCATATAAACTTACATATTTTAATCGTAGCAAGTACCTACCTACATTAAACTCGTTTAGACATACATCTCCATAATTTAAACTCTTCTACTAACATAAATGTCAATAAAAGGCTTTAACTTTAAAATAACCAGCAGTGATAGATTTCGTATTTTTTCTTGTAGAAAAATACTATTCATACCATTAACTGGCTTGTTGGTCTAGACTCTAGTGGTTAGTGACCCTGACTGCTAAACCAGAGATTGTAGGTTCGATTCGGACCCATGACAAATATTTGTGTGATGAGCACGATCATTTGTTCTGTGTCTGGGTAATTTATCTATAATATGTATTTATTTAGAAATATATAAGCATGTTTACCATAATTTTCTCCTCAGATCGGCAGTCTTGTAATATTAGTGAATTATGGTAACAGGAATTTCTGTAATTATTTAGGTTGTAGACAGCAAAGTCATGTAGCTCCAATTAGAAAAAACTTCACTCTGTTAAAAGTTCGTAAAGCTATCTTGAAACGGACACTGGCTTATTATCACATAAGTGAGAATGGCAAAAGTCAAAGAATTTGGTGTATATATATATTTTTCTAACCAGTAATGCAATTGTTTTTAATTCTACACAAAAAGGTAGCATAATTTTTGACAAACAGTATATAACTATACCTATGAATTTTAGTTTCTAAAGACATTTTTTTGAAGCTCTGAGTCCAGCACTCGTCACCAGGAAGATGAAGTTAAACAGTAGTTCTTTTCAAGGCCCGTGAATTACATATTTAGTTAAATTATAAAAATTATTATAATTAGGTACCTACTTGAACTTAATTATCATAATAGAACAAGATTGAATAGGAAAATTTAAAACAAAACGGTTTACTCACGCATATTCTCGGGATCGCCCGACCAGTTTCAGACTCAATAGGAGTCCTTAATCATGAGTTGACGCGTTGGCGGTGGTGTCGCGACTCGAACTCAGTTCGACTCCTGAGAATACGCGTGAGTAAATCGTTTTGTTTTCAATAACATTAAATATATTTCAGTTATAATTTTGCTAGCTGTTTCCCGCGGCTCGACCCGCGTAGATGTCGGTAGTTTTGGCGTGAAAGCGCGACAGACAGACAGGGTTACTTTAAGGATTACATAAAGAATGGCATATTTACCCCTCATGCAGTCTCCAGAGATTGGTCAGTCAATAGCGATAGCAACATTGATAGATAGGTCATAATTAGAGATGCTTTAATTTCTTTATTACTTCTTACAAACGGCTGGATGTATTACGTCAGTTAAGGTGGCTTTAGATTCGTTTCAAAATCTCAAGTGTCTTAAATTGATTAAAAAAAATGGCGTAACTTTGTCGATAAATTATTGGAAGCCTTAAATATATTATTTAGTTTAATAAGTTATTAAAAGAAAATACAATATAA
The DNA here is from genome assembly GCA_932294365.1 of Diachrysia chrysitis. NCBI lineage: Eukaryota > Metazoa > Arthropoda > Insecta > Lepidoptera > Noctuidae > Diachrysia > Diachrysia chrysitis. The sequence goes on from OW028641.1 coordinate 633,699, forward strand.
ATGGTTTACAAAAATATATGCAACTTGTATTTTTAAATGTAATTTGGAATGTGAAATTTTAAAATAAATATTCATTATATAAAAAGCCGTGCTTTAGCAGATCTTATATTAATTCTGTAAATCCAATCGAGTGTTTTATTTGTTTTACTAATACATATAACTCTTTATTACTTGTATCAAGGAAATAGTTTGTCATTTGTGGTAGGTACCTACCCCTAACGCGTGTGTTAATCACTTCCGCAGTCAAATGTGTCATAAAACAAAGTAAACATAATTAGCTTATTACAGATCTATTTTGTTTGCGTGTAAACAACAAAAAACTTTGTATTGTGTTTCCGTGGTAATGGCGGCCTTGCCATAGACAATTATAGACGCTCGTTGTCACAGGTATCGGAATATAAGTAGACTAGCTTTAGCCCGCGACTTCGTCCGCGTAGAAGTCGAAAATGGTTTTTGACATTACAATTTTAAAGCATTATTGCATTGCACCAAGGTTTTATGTGACTTCAACGTTTTTTGAATAAAATCGAATTGAGTTTTCAAACATGTGTCATAATAAAATGTAATTTAAATCAACAGCACCAAGGAGTATTGATATAGTAGATATCAATACTCCTTAGTACTTTAATTAAAATCACTACCAAAACCACATTCTACCCCTTTTTAACCCCGTTAGACGATGAGTTTCAATAAAATACGAAACACGTCTTTCATCAATTCTGTTAAAGAATGTTTATGCGAAATTTGAAGTAGATTGGACCAAAGAATCACGATGTCCCATACAAACTTTGCCCCCGTCTTTCATCCCCTTAGGGGATGAAAGACGGGGATAGAATTTCAGAAAATCCTTTCTTATCGGATGGCTAAGTCATACAAAGAACTCGCCCTCCAAGTTTCAGGTCTCTACTTAAGCTTGGCATAAGGGGCTACTAGCGATGCGCATGCTCTATGCTTGTCTATGGTACCTCTATTACTCTAAGGTACCTCTACTTATTGTCTTACCGAAATAACTAATAGGTACCAGTTTTGTTCGACCGTGTCATAATTATCTTAAAATATTATATTGTTTAAAATATTTGCATACGGTGCTTTATTATTTCCTGAAACATATATATATATATCTATCTATAATATAAAAATGAATCGCTGAATGTGTTGCTAAGCGCAAATCTCGTGAGCAGCTGAACCGATTTTGCTAATCCTACTCTACCGATGTTATTAGGTTTTGAGATAGTTTTAATTAAACGGCGCGGTCTCTTTATTTTATACGACTTACTATCTCTTTTATAGGTTGGATATTGTTTTAATTCAAACATATTATTATATTCCTATATGCATACCAAACGTGGCTTTGCCCTATAATTTTATCCAAAAAGTTAATAAAGAAATTTGGCGAGGGCAATCCTTATCGCCTAGGGTTATAAAAACCTATTCTTAGACCTAAAAAAAATCAAAGTTGGTCAAGCCGTTTTGGAACATTTCGATAACAAACACTGTGCCACGAGATTTGGTAAGCTGTATGTCATGTTTCTTTAGGTCTACAATTAGAACTACTTATTGGCATTCGGTGAAGTTGAAATTTGCATGTCATTAGTACGATACACAAATTTTACGGTTTAACTTGTTCATACTCGATATGCGCACTCTATTGTTTACTAATTTTTACTCTAAGGTGTATCATTTACACACTTAGATAAATTTGGCAAGTTTTTAATTTAGACCCTTCTCTATTATTACGGAGAGTTGTGCAATACCGGGGTGGCCAGATAAAATAGTTTTTTTCTTCGCCTGTAGGAATTCTAAGCTATTCTAAGGCATTATTATTATTTTCGCGATTGTTAAAAGTCCAAAAAATATATTTATTTGATATATTTGATTAAGTAACTTCCGATAGAATTTGGATACGAAACCAGTTCGCTGCATCTATAAAAAAAAATTAACATAAGTAAGCTTTCACGTGCATAATGCAGTCATTAAAAATCAATAAACGAAACTATCTAGACTCGAATTATAACTAGAAATTCGTGAAATTGATCACATAACAATATCTAATGACGAGATCGTCTGGACGCTGAATATATTAAACACTATTGAGTTACTAAAGTAAGAAAAGCTTTAAAAAAACCGCGTCAAAATTTGTCAATTTGTTTTAGATCTACGTTGCCACAGACAGACAGATATGTATACTAATATCAAAATAAGTATTTTCTAGTACTACTAGCGCCATCTCGTATGTGCTATGTATCGTTAAAAATTGTTATAGCATTGAATGTGTTTGGTCCTTTCAACAGGGAAAACAGAAACGAACATTTTCCATCAAAAGGGAGTGAGCGATGAATAATTGAATATTTTGATTTAACTTTTCCGTAACTAAGGACCAGTTTGACGATTCATTTACGTATCACGTAGGTACTATCTAGCACGAGTATAAACAATTTAATAAAATGTCGAAAACAAAATCGCCCTTTAAATATCTTAGGAGATATCGTAGTTTTAAAATAACTCCGCAACCAAATAATAATCAAGTACGACGTAAACGCGCTAATCTCTGGAACATCCTGACCGATTTTACTGGCAGATAGCTGAGGTTATATTACACATATCTACTTTTACTTTAGAATTAGGGTTCCGCGCAAAACATACAAAAAAAACCGTTGAAACTAAAACACGCGGACAAATTCGGGGGACAGCTAGTATAGCTAAAAAAAAACTGACACCCACGACGAAGCAAAATCTTATGAGGGTGGGCGAATCAGGGTGATGTCTATTAAATCGACGTTCGAAATATGCTTCATCTATACTAATATATAAATATAAAGCTGAAGAGTTTGTTTGTTTGTTTGAACGCGCTAATCTCAGGGACTACTGGTCCGATTTGAAAAATTCTTTCAGTGTTGGATAGCCCATTTATCGAGGAAGCCTATAAGCTATATAACATTACGGTACGACCAAAAGGAGCGGAGCATGAATTAAAAATTATGCAAAAGTGAAAAACCGTTAAAACTAAAACACGCGGACTAAGTCGCGGGGGACAGCTAGTGGTTAATATACATGAATGTATTTTAACTGTGTTTTCATCTTTGTTTCAGGAGTATCATGCGAGAAGCCGCTGGGCAGAAGGCGCGCAGTGCCCGTCATCCACGTCCAGGGAACACACTACGAAGTCGGATATGACGTTGTGAGTATTAGATTGTATAATACTTTCAAATATATTTTTTAACTCGTAAGACACCGGTGGTACCCGCTAGCTTTGTACAGGACCTACATTCTGAAGATTTTTGAACTGGCACAAAACCGCAGCATCTAAGCTAGCTAGCTTAATTAACTAAAAACAATGCGTTATCGTAGTATCGTTTAATGTCGGCCTTTGTGAGGTTTAGACGGATTCAGCAGGGTTAAGTATTTAGGTACTACTAGCTGCGCCCGGCGGTTTTACACGCTTAGTTCTCGTTTCGGGGTTATCAGGATATACTATGTTTTAAAAAAAAGGTACGAGTTTTTATTTATTTTATTATCTATTTGGTGGACTAAATAGATATTTCCTTTTCATACCCAGTCCGATCCACTTTTGAACCTACTATATAACCCTCGTTCCGCAGGGCCGAACGTTCTCCAACATCATCAAGAGCTTCCTTTCGACGTACGAAAATCTGCGCGACTTCGAGAAGGAGTACAAGACGGACACGGGCCGGAACGCGTACGAGAAGACTCTGGCCAACATGAAGAAGAAATACCCTTACTACGTGAAGGAGATACAAGGAGTCGCTGATGGTGCTAACGTGCCATTCCACCAGGTGCATTAAAATTAGCTAAATAATAAAAAAAAACGAGTGTGGTTTGGACCACACGACTGAAGTAAGACTTCTTAATATACGAAAGGTAACTAGCTATGAGAGAAAGAGAGAAAGAAAATGTGTGCTCGCTCCCCTACAGTAATATACGAAACGTGACTCTCTCTTTCTATCTTCACTAACTTATAACTTCCGTTCGCCTCGCCCGGTCACAGTTTTCGTAACACTCTCGTCACGCATTCACCATCCTACTCCCCATGTCAAGGTTGCGTAAAGAAGTTTTACTTCAAAAACAAGTTTTTAACACCATCTAGCATCACAGTAAGAAGACATCAGCATATACCTTACTTATTAAAAAGTACTGGTCTCTGTTCAATCTCGTCAATTATTTATTTTTTCTACGAGTTCTTCCTCTGTAAACACGACGCGACGTGCTTACTCTCTAATCGCTCTGATGAGGTTACAAAATAGCAGGTACGTCGCCCAGACTGTTTAGTCCCCGCATACATACAACATGGAAGCCGACAATCGTTAGTCAAACTTGTCGCCGTGCAGTTCTTGTAGACATTTGTCAATTTTGTGACTACTACTATGAGATGACTTGTTTTAAGTTTGCGCGTAGTCAAATTTTTTTGTAAAGCAATGTTCTGTCTTAAAACTATCGTAACTCAAGTCTGCGCTCAGCCTTATTGCTTTTACTTGTCTCTACCAATATTAGCTCTTAGAAACTTACCATTATATGTGTTGACAGTTATTCCTTCTGCAAATGGACGATCTGATCGGGAACGTGAACGACAACCACATCCCGCGCAACGATACCGGAGGCTGCAGCTCCATCGCCATCAAGAACCCACACAACGTAAGTTCTCGAACCATCTAGTGTATTTCAAGTAGTTTTTGTTCGATCCGCCCCCCTATCTCTGGGCTATAGCGTCACGCAGTCAAAAAGAACACGAAGGGAAGCGTTAGGACAGGGATGGCGAACCTTTTTTAGTTTTTTTTGTCGGGGTGAAACTCTAATGATTTCAACCCACACCGTCGGCGTGGGGATATGTCGGACTTGAACCGACTAAAAACACCCCGGTCCCGTCCTTGCCTTTGCCGGAGCCGCGGTATCGCTTACACAACCTCTGCGCGGCCATGGCGAACCTATGGCAAGCGTGCCATTGATGGCACACGACATAATATTTTGGGCAAGTTTTTCATTTTAATTTAAATAAAACATTTCAGAAATATAATATACAATATATATAGTAGTCACACTAATGTAACTTTATTTGAAATACACAATTAAATGTAATATTTATTGCAATACAGACCAAAATGTACTGTTTGGTAGTAAAGTTATATTTTATAGGTCTTTCTTGAAAAAATGTTTAAAATAAATGGCACGCAAATCCGTAAAGGTTCGCGACCCATGCTCTAGGAAGTCGAAGCGAAATCTGTTTCGTAAAAGTCTATTACAAACGCAACTTATACACAAAGTATAAAAATAAATAAATAAATGTGGACAACATCACGTACACTGCTCTGAACCCAAAGTAAGTACGAACGTAACGAAGGTATCACAAACACTCAGACCCGAGACAATGAAGAAAAGTTTTCTTTATTAACCCACCCGGGGATCGAACCCGAGACCTCAGAGATGGCGACAACTTGAAAACCGGTGTGTACGCTACTCAACCACGGAGGTTGTCGATGCTCGATATGTGAAATCTTCATGAAAATATTTTCAAGTCGAACGCATTTTTGATTTGATAATTTTTCGTTTTCAGACATTACTGGGCCACACAGAAGACGCATTTGGAGAGACACTGAACCATTTCTACATCATGTCTGCCCACATCATACCGACCTTAGAAGATAAAGAGCATGGAGTAAGTATGACTTCGGCACTGAGGACCAATATTTATGGTCCTTCAAAATACACCGTCTATGACAAGTCCCAATTATATTAAATGGACTATTGACTTCTTAAGATTGGTTTTGCTACTATTTATATGATAAGAGCTATTGCCGGCGGCTCCGCTCGCGTTGTTGATTATCGCGGCAAAAATAAGCCTATGTCCTTTTTTAGGATCCAAGCTTACCCAATACCAATTTTAATCTAAATCAGTTCAGCGGCTTAGATGTTGAAGCGTAACCAACAGTCAGCGATAGAGTTACTTTCGTATTTATAATATTAATATGGATTTTGTAAATAAAATCAAATCAAAAATCAAAATCTCATTTATTCCAACTAGGCTACAAAGTAGCACTTTAAGAACGTCAATACAAGGGACAGCACCCTCATTCGACCACCCTTCACCGCTTCCTAAGTGCTCTGGCTGTGGAGAAGAAACGGTGCAACAAACTCCCCAATATTTAGTACTGTGAGTTGTATGTCGTTTATTTAGTAGCAATGTAATTTTACTGTTGTCTTCCTAGGCTGTAGAAGAGAGGTTCTCGTCCCTGTGCTACGCCGGACACATGCCGGGGTACACGATGGGCTACAACGAGAACGGCCTCGTCTTCTCCATCAATACACTGAGCCCGCTGATCCTTAAGCCCGGCAATACCCGTGAGTATAATAATAATCTATACTAATATATAAAGCTGAAGAGCTTGTTTGTTTGTTTGAACGCGCTAATCTCAGGAACTACTGGCCCGATTTGAATTTGAAATTTTAATCGTACCCACCACCTCCGGTTTAGCAGTCAGGGTCACTAGACCAACCGGCCAGTCAAAAAGTATCTCGCACTATAACTATACTATCCTATGATTGTGTCAAAAAATCGTTGGTTGCCTGTAAAGTCGGTATACGGGCGAAAGTTTTACGTGACAACGACTGTCAATGTCAATGTCTGTCTCTCTCGCTCTTAGGCGGGCTAACCATGCCCGAGTGGAAGGGACGCGTGCCTCTCACTCGCTCTCATTGTGAGCGCATAACGTGAGCGGAGCGTTACCCAGTTTCTTGAAGTGTCACCCGGCAAACCAATTTATAAGACGTTGTCACGTCAAAACAACTATGAAAAGATCCTCGCGTGACACCATCGTGTAATGTGCTCATTAATATGAAATCCATTTCCGATACTTCTAGAACCAGTTTTCAACAACAATGGAAATAATGTATAATAACTTTCGTGAGGAGTATTCATAATTATTTAAAACAAAACGGATATTCTCGGGATCGCCGGACTAGTTTCAGACTCAATAGGAGTAATCATGTGCTGACGCGGCGGCGGTGTCGAGAGTAGAACTGTTCGACGTTTTGTTCTACATAATTAAGAAAATGATCACTAAGGATAATTTTTTAAGTATTTTTTTGGGTACTGGGTCTAACGGTATTTACTATGTTAAAAAGGCATCGTTACATTATAATGAATTTCTTTCTTCATGTGTTTTCCCTTCTATTTCGGTTTAAATCCACCTTGACATAACTATTTGCTTCCTGAAGGGCACCGATACCAATGTCAATGTTTGACGTCACGACGACAGAAAATATGGAAGAGTTTGCAATATCCTACCGACACTGACCTCCGCTATGATTTGGCGAAGGAAGTTTTACATAAACCTCTGTCCGATTACGTCTTTCAAAGGTTTTGACGTCAGAACTCTTCGAATATTAAGACATTACACAATAAATACATACATAATTATGTAATGGCCGAGGTCTGTCCAAGTACAACTGATTTATATGCTCTTGTCTAAAATTGGTTTTGACATTCATCTTTCTACATGCCCTTGATAATGCTAAACCACATTTCATTCGCAATTTTTATGCAAGAATGTTCTTACAAAACAGAATTACTTAGGATTATATTTATGTTCCTATTTTCTGGATCTTCAACTACTAAGCACGAATGGAATAGCTGCAGAGTATACTGTATACCATTTAAAACAACGTCTGAAGTCTTACCACTTGTTCTTCCAGTGTTACCACATATAGCTGAATACTATGAAGCCACTCACTGTTTCCGTAACGCAATTTTATCAACAACTTAAATTTTCATATCCCGCGTTCACTAAAATGCGACCATAATATAGTAAACTTTATTAAAGTTTGCACGAGATTAGCCATCATAATTTATCCACAAACTGTGTATAAAAAAATGAATACCGGCAGAAAATTCTAGAAGTGTACAAATGTATGTGTATTTTTTGCATAATAGGGAAAATGACAAAATTTTTTTTAGTTTGCGTGATTTTATTTTTTTTATTTCAACTTAGCAAAAAATTTACATTTAAATTAATATTTTTATTGTCTATATGACGGACAAAATATATGTTACTTATTCATACCCTGTCATCATGATATGTTTCCAGCGCGCACGTTCATCACCCGAGCGATGCTGGCCTCAAAGAACTTTGCGGATGCGGAACAGATCTTACGTGACGAGGGTCTGGGCATCGGGAACGGCTTCTCCGTCAACATGATCTGGACCAATTCCTGGGGCGACCGCCAGGTCTACAACGTGGAGGTGTCCCCGGACCTCAAGGGAGACCGGTCGCAGCTGAACATACAGAAGTACGACAAGGAGCCACTGGTGCATTGTAACAGGTGATTTTATAATTGTGAAATATTATTATAATCATCATCATCATCAGCCTATCTTCGTCCACTGCTGGACATAGGCCTCCCCTATGGCACGTCACTGAGCTTGATCTTCAGCTCTTCGTCTCCAACCACTGCCAGCCACTTTGCGGATGTCGTCGCTCCATCTAGCCCCGGTCGTCCTACACTACGTTTGCCGAGACGCGGTCTCCACTCAAGAACACGTTTTCCCCAACGGTTGTCGGTTCTGCGGCATATATGACCAGCCCACTGCCACTTCAGCTTATTATAATACCATTTAATTATAAGCTTTTAACGACAAAACTAACTCAAGACATTGCGAGTGTAAAACACATTTCAGAAAATTTCGCTGAATAAAATATTATAATAAAACTATTTTTGAACGGATTAGTTATTTATAAGTCGCGGTTTATTTTTAAATTTTACGACGTTTCTATGCCTTTTCAAGGGTAAGACTACTCGTGACCATGGCACCTAAAAAACGCGTTTTCCTGTCGTTCTATGGGAAAAACCTCTCAATCATACATTGTATCTAAAAACAATGTCGATAACCAAGTATAGAATCTAAAAAAAACGCCTTATAATTGGTCAATATCTTTAGAATCTACGACACCCCTTTTTCTCGAGATATTTTCGAAGGGAGATCTCGAGTATATATCACCACCATAGTATATATCACCTAGAGTAATTTTGTTTTTTTTTTTAGAGGTTTTTGCACTTAGCCTGATCGCTTTCACTGCTTCACCGGACTTTTGACGAGAACCTTGAGGGCCTCCAGCCCGAGCAAAAGAAAAACTATTTTTTTTTTAGAAAGTTTTTATTATTTAAGGACATATTTTTATTGCTAGTTTGCCCGGCTCGGGCCAGCTTGATCTGGGGACGGGGGGGGTGAGGGGATTTAGTTTGTAGCATTAACGTTTCTGAAGCGCCCTTTAGAGGTTTGTAAGGAATAAAAACATTTGATTTGATTTGATTTGACTTGATAAAGAACTTGGACCTTGCAGATACCAGCGCACCAACATATCGGAGGTGATAGGGCGTATCATCGACAGCAGCGTGGCGCGCCTGAGGGTGATCCACTCGTACCCCACGCCGCGGAGCCGCGCCGACATCGCCGAGATCCTCTCCGACACCACCGACGCCGAGTTCAAGCTGTTCCAGGAACAACCCGATGACGTCATTAAGACCATCGCGGCAGGTGAGCTATTACTCGGCTTTTAGGAGCAAGGTTCAGGTCACAAAGTCAAAGATTTATTGCAATTTTGTTGCACTTATCACCTTAGTAGCCCTTTGCAGGCACAGCAATACAATAATATTAAACATACATTGATATTTAGACTCTAAATATTCTAATATATATATATATAGTATAGATTGTTTGCTTGCATTGAATAGGCTCCGAAACTGTAGAACCGATTTGAAAAATTCTTTCACTGTTGGAAAGCTACACTGTTCTCGGGTGACATAGACTATATAATGACGGGGCTGTTGGTCTAGTGGTTAGTGACCCTGACTGCTAAACCGGAGGTCGTGGGTTCGATTCCCACCCAGGACAAATCTTTGTGTGATGAGCACGATCATTTGTTCTGTGTCTGGGTGTAATTTATCTATAATATGTATGTATTTAGAAATATATAAGTATGTTTATCAGTTGTCTGGTTGCCATAGCACAGGGTCTGCCTAGTTTGGGATCAGATGACCGTGTGTGAGATGTCCCAAGATATTATTATTATTATATTATTATACTATTCTTTATTTTTTTTTTGGTTTCCCTTGCAAAGCCGGGCCGGCAATTTGATATTGTTCAGTTATACCTTAGAGTAAACATAGACAAACATAGTATGCGCGCATCGCTAGCAGCCTCTTGTGCCGAGCGTAAGCAAATTTTTAGCTAAAAGTACTGCACTCGTTTACTGATTTAAGTGGTTTTCCGTGCAAAGACAAACGTGTATGCAAAAATTGTTAGGGTAATATTAGGTTTTGAGATAACATTAATATAATTTATAATAATAAATAATAAATGTGGACAATATTACATACATTGCTCTGAACCCAAAGTAAGTAGCTAAAGCACTTGTGTTATGGAATTCAGAGACAACGAAGGCACAATAATAAAACGGCGCGCTCTGTTTTGTAACTAATTTTACTACGTCGCTTGTTTACTGGTGTTCAGAGTTCATACTCCGTTAGGCGGACTCTATAGTATACTTATTTATACTTTAAGGGCTCAACTATGTACCTATCTAAACTACTTAATATGGAAAGCTGAAGAGTTTGTTTGTTTGTTTGAACGCGCTAATCTCAGGAACTACTATTCCGATTTGAAAAATTCTTTCAGTGTTGGATAGCCCATTTATTGAGGAAGGCTATAAGCTATATAACATTACACTGCGACCAAAAAGAGCGGAGGAAAAATGAAAAATGTTGCTAAAACGAAAAACCGTTCAAACTAAATCACGCGGGGGGACAGCCATCATACCAGCCTATAAATGTCCCACTGCTGGGCGCAGGCCTCTTCTCATATAGAGAAGGAACGAGCATTGATCACCACGCTTGCTCATTGCGGGTTAGCGATTTCAGTTTCCAATTGTTGGAATCCAGGTTTCCTCACGATGTTATCCTTCACCGTTTGTCAATGATGTCTTAGAATAATAAGGAAAGTACATATAACTTTGAAAAAGTCACATTGGTACTTGCCTGTAATGGGTTCGAACGTGCAACCTTGTGCACACAAATCCGTTAATTGAACCACAAGGCCACCACGACATTTCAGCTAGTATAATATAATGATATCTTTTGTCATCAGGTATCTTCGATCTGGATAAGCGCACTTGGAGCATCTACATCAACAAGCCCAAGACCTCGGAGCCTGTCGCCGTCCTACCTATAACCTTCACTACCTTAGACTATTAGAATCCTAATTAGAACAATTTATTGTATTGACCCCCCGTCTCTGAAACATCGACCAATATTAGCATCTTTAGGATTGATGACAGAGTAAAAATAGGTCAAATCTATTTAGTACGTCAGTTTGATGACAAAAAAATAATAGACAATTTTAAAAATACAAGAGTATTAACTAGCTTACTCCCAAAGTCAAGCGAAAATATTGAACACGTATTTTTTACTTTTTCAAAATACCTTAAGGCTAAAGCGAATTATTTTTTTAGGAAAAAGCTAATTACGTCACGATGTTACAAAAATAAAATAAATAAATTTAAAAAACGGTTAATCAACATCACTAGTTCGTCTAAATATCATAATTATATTATCAGTTTGAATATAATAATTATCAGGTTGGAATACATCACAAAAACAGTGCAGTCAATGCTGTCTGTTATAGTACTCATTTAAAGCACGTAGTACTCATTTATTTAAACGAATGCCATATTTATGTAATACTAGGGACCAATGCATTGTGTGAGACACTTTATGTAACAATTTAAACAAATCCTATTTAGGTTTTACCCTCCATGTTCAAAATGTATAAAATTTAATTTAAAACTATTGTTTTTAATAAATATTACCTAATCCACGGTTTGTATTGTACTTGTGTACTGTAGTGTGTGTAAAATAATTATGGGTAAAAAAAAATCTATTATTTTAGTAAGTAAATTATTTATTTAATGTTAAATATTTGTCAATAAACTAAATAATAAACATGTTGTTTTAATTTTAAAAAGTCATTTATAATGCCACTATCCTACTTCCTGCTTATAAAGATTTATTGATATTCAAACCTTCTTAGATATTTAAAAAATAACGAGAATGTATGAGGATATAGTTTTAAATTCCTTTTTTTTTTTTTGTTCTTTATGACCACATGCTTGCCAATAAGAATAAAAGCAAGCTTGCTACTCCATTATCAGATCAAATCCGTATCGTAATAATATTATATTGTAATTGTAATCAAATCTAAATAATATGCATACAAACTACAGTTTAATTGGAAATCAGGAAGTGGGGTTAAAGGAGACCAATCATATTGGGCCCAAAATGGAAAGTGCCTTAACGTCAAATGTACGAGAAATCTGATTTTTAAACTTATATAGATAGCCGCTAAAATAATGGTGCCATAGTGTTGGTGCCATAGTACCGAATGCTTAAAATGATGTCCCGAACAGATAAAAATCCTTATTTTTTTGTACTGACTGGCTTAACGTCAAATATACGAGAAATCTGATTTTTAAACTTATATAGCCGCTACAATAATGGTTCCATATTTTGGTGCCATGGTACCAAATGCTTAAAATGATGTCATAAACAGATTAATTAATAACCTTTCCAAATGTACGAGAAATCCGATTATTGAACTCATATAGCCGCTAAAATATTGGTTCCATATTTTGGTGCCATGGTACCAAATGCTTAAAATGATGTCATAAACAGATTAATTAATAACCTTTCCAAATGTACGAGAAATCCGATTATTGAACTCATATAGCCGCTAAAATATTGGTGCCATAGTGTTGGTGCCATAGTACCAAATGATGTCCCGAACAGATTAAAACCTTTATTTTTTGGGCCCAACTCTGTATGAAACCTGAATGGTCTCCTTTAATTGCTAATTAAAAGCTTGCGATTTACTCAAAGATCTTTTATAGTTATAAGTTATATTTATATATTTGGGAATCATTATAGAGTAGTAACACGAAAGTCTTATTTAGACGGTGCGAGATCGTTGCAGTACATTGCGGGGCCGCGGGGCTATGGTGTCACAAGTGATCGGTCATTAACGGCAATGTACCGCAACTCGGAAGATATTTCTCGCACCGTCTAAATAAGACTTAATTAATATAGGTAGGAAAAGCATAACTGGTATGGGGTAGATGACTGGGTATGGAGACACAAAATCTAATAATAATTAGTCCGTCAGATAGGTAATAAAAAAATATCAAAAAGGTTTTTTCTTGTTTTTTTTTAATAATCTATCACAAAGTAGATAATGCGAATCAAAGATCAAGGGTGGTGGCTAATTACGTCATGTTTGCGAAAAAAAATCACTTGTAATGACGTCACGCGATTCAAATTAATGTATCATCGTGAGTTTGAATCCTAACTAATAATATAAATGCGAAAGAAACTATGTCTGACTGTCTGTCGCGCCTTCACGCCAAAACTACTGAACCGATGTAAATGAAATTTGGTACACAGTTAGTCTAGAGCCTGAGAAAGGACATAGGCTACTTTTTGCCGCGATAACCGACATCCACGCGGACGAAGACGCGGGAAACAGCTAGTTACTTATATTTTTTATTAATCTTTCTGACAGACATTGAAACATTTGCCATCTACGCCATTTACTCAGGGTTATGGTGATGCAAACATTATGTGTTATCACAGACCAGAAAAATAGTTAGACGAAGCACCACGCTCACATAAGGAGATTCAAATAATGGTAAATAGGGATGATGAAGCGTATTTATAAGGAAAAATCTATTTAGTCCGTCAGTTACACAATGAAAAAAATATAAGACACGTATTTTATGCTTTATCGCAATAATAATAGAATTCGAATTCGATTAATTTTATGGTGTGGGGATCATTACGTCACTTTTGTAAAAAAATCGTGATGTCATTCGACATACTAATTGACAGTGTCGTATATTTGCAACATTACAAATAAAAGTGTAGTTAATATAATATAATATATATAATATAATATGTTGGGACATCTCACACACGGTCATCTGATCCCAAACTAGGCAGAGCCTGTGCTATGGCAACCAGACAACTGATAAACATACTTATATATTTCTAAATACATACATATTATAGATAAATTACACCCAGACACAGAACAAATGATCGTGCTCGTCACACAAGGATTCGTTCTGGGTGGGAATCGAACCCACGACCTCCGGTTTAGGAGTCAGGGTCACTAACCACTAGACCAACAGGCCCGTCTATGTATGTTTTTGACTATGTGAATGGGTTAAAATACGTGTCAAATACTTTATTTTACTCTCAATGATTGACCTTAAAATTGTCATCATCCCCATTAGATTACACATGTAAAAATGGAGTCAGCGGCTTCACGTTGTTCGTCGAATTTTAACCAACTTCAAAAGGGGGGGGAGGGGGTTGTAATTTTGGTTTTATTATTGTTAGACATGCGAAAAAAAAAGTATTTTTGTGTTCTGCCGTACGGGTGGATCCATATTCTTAAATTTCAGTAACCCCTCAGCTCCCCTCAATAATCGCTTAAATCACAAATAATTTAAACTTTATTTTTATGCTGTCTATGGTATAATATGGCTGCGAAGACGTGCGCGCCGAGATTGAAGGAGTTGTACCATAAAAAACCGGAGTTGAGACTAGCACACCACACATCATTGCAACTCCTGTAAGCCAGGATCTACAATAAAGACCACCGAAACAGTTAAGCTCGGTGTGTCTCAGGGAAACGATTGACTGTCTTGGAACCCGCAACGAAATTAATCAAAAGTAGTAAATAGGAGGAGTAGGAAAAAATTGTTTCCACTTCATTCATTAACCGGAGTAGAGGTTAAAATCGCTTTATTACTTATGTTTTTTTTTTTAAATCAATATAACTGGTACAATTTAATAAGCAAGATTTTGTGTTTCGTGGTCTCCTGCAGTAAATATCTTCTAATTTAAATTGTTTATACTTTTTTGAAGCCGTTTTTTTTTTGTACATTACTGTGTAATCATGTTTGCGTTTGCTCCTTCCACCATCTTTCTGTTCTGTTCGCGTATATCTAAGGTGATGTTAAGCGGGGTGTACACGTGATGGTTACTGTGTCTACCCGCAGCCACAGCCGCCGGCGGGCGGGGGCGCGGGCCCCGAGCCGGACGGACCGAACCCGCCGAACTTGCGCGACGGCGGCTTTGGAGGCCTGGAAACCACATAACACAACACTGAGTTCCAATGATCATGGTATCAAAATCTATTTTATAAATAAATTATAACAATTTAGTTATATGGTTTAGTAAATTAATATTTGGAGGCGCAGTAGTTCTGTACAAACACTTCAAACTTAATCAAAATGTAGAGCTTGGCCCGCGATACGCGATAGTTTGTATGTATGGATGTTTGTCACTCTTTCAAGCAAAAACTACAGAATGAAATATAATGAAACTTAACAATAATTTCGCTTATACACCAGAATAACACACAGGCTATAAATTTTAACATATTGTGCGAATTGTTTAAAATATAACAATAAGTGTCAGGTAGGTAGGGAAAACATCTGCGCTCTGCGAACTATTCTAGCGTGCGCTGCAAAATCCGTTAGAGTTACACGTATATAATGTATAATGGAAATGTTTATCTTAAATAGTCCTACAAAAATACCCGCGACAGCATATGTCTATCATTTATGCGTAAGCCATCATCGCCAAAATAGTGAACCATAAATACAATAAAATTTTATAATTTATTTCTAATGCGCATTTGGTAGTTACAAATTAATCCTTTATAATAAATACTTTTATCCTATATATAAACCTTGTCTTTCACTACATCATTTGGCCAAATCCTTACTAATATAAAAAATGCGAAAGTAACTATCTGTCTGTCGCACTTTCACTCCAAAACTACTGAACCAATTTAAATGAAATTTGGTACACAGATAGTCTAGAGCCTGAGAAAGGACATAGGCTACTTTTTACTGCGATAACCGACATCCACACGGGCGGAGCCGCGAGCAACAGCTAGTATTTTTATAGATACAACGACGATACTATTCGCGGTCCGGTGGCGGGCGAGAAGCTAAGCTAGAAAATAAGCTACTCGAACTAATTCTGCGCAGACAAAGTCGCGGGTACCAGCTAGTGCTTAATAAATACCGTACTCCTACGGGCAAATGAACTGAAAGTGACTTAATAGGCATTTATTTTGTGCCAATAGGTCCTTGAGTAACGAAATGGCCAGGACAACATTTTGACAAAGGTGTAGGGTTTGTATGAGAACTTAATACTGTTGTACGTCGCTGTAGGTACTGTATACGACGTGTCGTTTTGCATTCAGGAGGCCGTTATGAAAAACATAATTATACAAATAAAATTACGATATCTGCTAACCATTAATACATGCTTGTTTTTTTAGTTATTTAAGTTTGTCAGTATTTTAGAATACACCACTTTCAAAGAACAGAATCTCCCCGTTGCGTATGCGGTAGGCAGCGTCTTTATGTGCGTGTGTAAAAGAGCAGTTGCAGTAAGGTATAACGCGGGCTGCGTTTTGAAATGCTTGTCCCACACTTGCCAATTTCATAAAATTAAACTACTTATTTTATTATTGATTCGTGTCGAGAATCATTAGCATAGTTACCTCCTTGAATTTGACGGGAATGCAAAACGACTCGTTGTATATAATGGGAGTAAGAGAGTGTGTATGTTAGGGGGTGTATAGTTGGGGAGTTTGGTTCTCCATGAGATATGATTGGCTGCTACAATAGCACGCCAGCATACCGCCAGGCGCTAATGCGCTTACCGCTTACCTTCGCAAAAAGTCATCTCTAAACAAATATTTCGCATAATGACAATGTCTTTATCACAAAGCCACATTCGCAAACAGTCACTTTCGCAAAATGTCATTCATAATAACAAGACATATAGCCTTATTTATAAAAATCTCGACGATGGTTAGCAATTGATTAGCAGATTCTTATTTCATTTTTTCTATAGAGAATTTGAATTTAAAAGTTTCTTAGCAATTGCTTATAAACGTCGAGATTTTTATACTAAGACCATATGTCAAAAAAATGTCAAAAGATAATGCCAGGATTTGAATGAACTCTGGTCCCACCCTCCAATATCTAAGTGTGATACATAGTAAGAAAGGTATTTTATTCATTTATTTATATAAGCACACAAGCAGCTTAATTTCACATAAACGTAATACCTAAACTAATGTCTTAATTATAATTTTGTCCATAAAAAGTAATTGCGCAAATTACTGGTATGCCTGGCACTAGTGAAAAGTTTGAGACTACTAAATAAATTACAGTTTTTTATAAAAATAACAAATAACATTACAGATATTAAAAAAAATCGAGTTGAACAAAATATACTATGGCACCAAGTCCATTCAGAGATCAAAGTTATAAAATAAAAAAATAAAACAATAAAAGCATATGAATGTCCCACAGCTAGGCACAGGCCTCTTCTTATGTAGAGAAGGCTTTAGTATTGATCACGCATGCGGGTTGCCGATTTCAGATTTCATTCAATCCCCACGATGCTTTCCTTTTCCTCGTTTTGATTAAGAAACTACAAATAACTTTGAAAAAGTCACATTGGTAGATATAAGCCTACAGTGGGTTCGAACCTACAACCTTATGCAATACAAATCCGCAGAAGGATGTGAGTTCCACGGATTTGTACTCATTTGTATACAGGCAAGTACCAATGTGACTTTAGACCAATGTGAGATTACAAAATGAAAGTCCGTTTAGAATGATGAAACATGTCAGTTTGTAGCTTTTGGAGGGTGGTACCAAGGTGAAATTTTCTTTTTTATGGGTTCCAACGGGACCGGGGATAAGTGAGCCATCTCTGCCCGTCTGTCTGTCAGCGGGCTGTATCTTATGAACATTACTAAATGGACAGTTTGAGTTTTTACTAAACAAAAAATTATAGGGCAGGCCTACTGAAAACGTATTTTTTTTGCTCGATTTTTAACAATGGCAACTGGTAGCCGCATGAAATGCTCACAGAGTTTGCATTGCAATATTAGCACAAAAATAAGTTTATAAAAATTAAAGAAGGTCCTCTAACAAGAGACGTGTTTTTTGAAGATTTGGGAGATTGGGGTGACCTTTACCCAGCAGCGGGATACCTAAAATCTTGAACGATGGTACGAAACCCTTCAAACTTTGACGGTTCTATTAAGGATGATATTTTAGAAAAGTGACGTTCTAACCCCCAATACTGAAAAGCAAATTAACTTTCACACGTTCTTAAATATCAATCTGTCGCGACTTCACACCTTGAAGTGAGAGACACAGCATGAGACTTAACGGCGATTTAAAGAAAAAGAAAAAGAAGAAGGTGTGTGTACTGACCCGCTGCCCGGCGGCCTGAAGTCCCGCGCGTACTTGTCGCCGAGCTTGTTGTAGTTCGGGTTGATCATCGTCTGGAACCTGGAACGCATACACATAAGGTTACAAACTATTCCTACTACACCTTGAACAATGCAACATTACCCATACTCGGGTAAAGTGATTTAGATAATAATAATATATTAGACAAGTCTTACACGTATATTTTTTGTCGAAAAAAATACTGCCAAGGTGGAAGCGTCAGGTTGGCCCGCGAAATTCAAATTTTCTTACGCTTTTTGCAATTTGCAGGACAATTAGATTACGTGATATTTCATGACAAACTCATTCAATCGAATTGCATGAACTTAGAGGGTTAGGTTGATGATTATAATTCTATAAGTAAAAACATATTACGGCCGCCCATCGTATTTTTTAAAAAAAAAAACCCCGAAACTGACAGGCAAATTGCAAAAAATGGTATGGGTGGGTATGCTTCTATCATTTATGAGGCTTGGAAAAAAAAAAGACCCTGTCGCATTCCCTCTTAATATTCTAAATGATAAGTTAACATTATTATTATTAAACAATGCAAATATTGATAAATGCGAAAGTTTTTAGATTAAAATACTATTAAATTAGTAACAAAAATATTTGTAAAAACCTACAATATTCGTGTTTATCGTTTCCAGTTATCTACGTTATTAATCCATTTTTTGTTTAAACAAAACCGTATTCATATTTTTAACTAGCGACCCGCCCCCGCTTTGATTATTATTATTAATCATTTATTATTAGACATTATTCAATACACAACATTCCTTTTGAATCACTCATTCTATTGCTGAAAACTGCATTAACCCACATGTACGCAAGCGGAGACCGGTCACCGCGCATGACGTCACAGCCAAATCTCAGTCAAACCCCGAGCGGCGACCGGTCGCCGCACTACCTCCACTTGATTTGAACCCTTTTTTTCGTGTTTAGAGTCTACTTTTGTATGAAGAAGTTTGATGATATACGATCTTTAACCTCTAGTTCAACGAAGTACAACTCACAATCAATGGGTTAAAAAGCGTTGCGTAGTTTTAAAGATCTAAGCGTACAAACGGCGGGAGCGACTTTGTTTGAAACTATGTAAAGATATTTACTTACAACAGGAACAGGAAGTTGATGATTCCCCAGAACCAGCCGGTGATGCTGAAGGGAGTGCCCTCCACTATCGTACCATCTGAAAAGGTAAATTTAAACACGTTAGATAACTGTTTTTTGACGACCTCCGTGGTCGAGTGGCGTACACACCGGTTTTCAAGGTGTCGCCAGCTCGAAGCTTTATTTATTTTATTGAAGATATTCATTCATAATTGACAGGGTACAGAAATTTTAAATGAATGAGCTTTACATTGATAACAGCTGACTATTATTATAAGTATGTAGCTGTGCCTCATGCTTTCACCTGTTTTAAGAAAATAACCAACTAATATATATCTGTTTATTAAATAGCTATTTTAGTTACAAAACAAAATAATCAGTAAGAGTGGAACTATAGTTAAAAACCGGCCAAGGGCGAGTCGGACTCGCGCACCGAGGGTTCCGTACAAACCTGTAGGTATATAAGTAAAAGTTCACCTATAACGATGATCGAGTCATAGTCGTAGTTATGGTATTTTTATTGCAAAATGAAAAAACAAACATTTTTAATTATTAAAAATATTTTTATTATATAAGTATGATGTAACTAAAAATTTAAGGTTTTCGCAATTTTTCCTTTATCTGTACTATAAGACGTTACTTCGTACCAAATTTCAAGATTCTAAGTCTACTAGAAGTACCCTGTAGGTTTTGATTCCCGTGCGAGTTTCGATAATTTGCGACATAAACGGCTGTATCTTTTGATTGCTTTGGCTTAAAAGTTTGATTTTCTCACAGCTCTAAGGGACAGTAAACCTGAGTATTGGATATAAATTTTAGTTTGATACCTTCACGCGTTCCTGAGAAAAACGGTCTTGACAGATGGACAGACGGACAACAAAGTGATCCTATAAGGGTTCCGTTTTGTCCTTTTGAGGTACAGAACCCTAAAAATGGCATGTAAACACTACTGGAGTCTTATAAAATGTGGGTTTGCATGTCATATTATTATGTAGGTATTAGAGCAGACTTAGTTTAAAACTTTGATAATTATCTCCTAAGATATTCATTGAAATGAAATGATGTCAAGGACAATTATTTTGTTCTTAATGTGAATAACATATTTATTTGGATAAGGATTAATATCATGTTCATAAAAAAAGTGAGTCGACCTTTAAAGATAGACATATGATGTCGCAGACTTTTTTTGATGTTATAAAGGGGATAAATTCCATCATACATGATTTATAAATAAATTTAATTGTTTATGCAGGGCACTCAAGAGAAACTCTCATAAGGAATAATTTTGCCCATTTTGCAACATTTTTCATTGATGCTTCAATCCCACTAGTTGTAACATAATGTTATAATAGCCTTCCTTAATAAATCATAAAACTAATTTTTCAATTCTAATCAGTAGTTCCTGAGATAAGCGTGTTCCAACAAACAAACAAACACTATAACTTCATAATATTAATATAGATATTTGTGAACAAGGGCTTAATAACTAAGTTAGTTAGTAGATTTATATGAAATATTGATATCATTTTAATTTTAATACCTATGACATCATAACATTCAAGGTTTAAAGTAAAACAAGTTGTGTTAAATTTTTATATAGATTGTGGGTGGATGTTTAAAAGATTGTGGATAACTAGTTATGTATTTAGGTCAAAGTGTACGTACGTCGCACGACTTCCCGGATATATTGCTCAACAATTGTATTAATTCAGTAGGTAAACCACTGACGTGGCCTAAACCCCGTAGGAGTATGGAACTTTACGAAAAATAAATAGTGATTGTTATTATCGTCGATAATACATGGATATGTACGTACCTCCTTTAACATACACCATAGTTTACACTATACAGATTCACAGTTTGCAGTAATATTTTGATGTCAGACTGAATTCTGTTTATCGTTAGGTATGAAGTAAATCAATGTTTTCACTATTTTATTCCAGTGGATTTATGTGAAGCTATTAAGATACCAAATTAAGAGATTACTTCAAAGAGTAATGTTACACCAAATGACAAACCAGTAACTTTTTTAATGACGCTTTTTGATTTGGTAGTATTATAAAGATAAAATCTCATAAAATGTCTAATTTCCTGCATTTGACGTTAAACTGACGAGGGGAAAAGTTGCCAGTAAAAAATATTTTCTGAAAATCCATGGCTGATTGGAAGCACAACACGAATTTCGCCCAACCTAAGGGAGATGGGATAATATTTAAAATCTTGCTTATAAAAAACTTTCAGGAGATTCCAATTATTATTGATTTTTTGAATTAAATGATTTGGATATCCTAATAATTATTATTCAGAAATAAATTATATCTGAAATTTAAGTGAAATAAATGGGACATAATAATGCTCATAGTTTTATTGATAATATTTATGCACTTGATAAGATTTGAAACAAAATAAAAAGAAAAGACTTGATACAAATCAATACAAATATTTGTTATCGATTTCACACAGCTGCTGTAAATTCTGGTCTGCTGAACCAGTTTTTGAACAAAACATTGTTAAAAGCAAATTAACACACAACATTTATTACCTTTTTTTTAAAAGAGTAACGTATGGTGTTTCTTGCCGGTTCTTCTCCATAGGAGTGACATTTTGGAACCGCGCAACTAGAGTCATTTAACGTTTTGAAAGTGCCTGAAAAGGCCTACTCGAAACAAAAATATATTGAGTTTGATTTTGATTTAGATTTTGGGGGTTTGGCCTAAATGTTTTGCCGAATAAAAACAGCGAACACGTTAGGCCACACAACTAATATGTTTTCTAACAATCTTGTGTGAAAAAGCTACCGCTGCTGTAGATATTGTTTAATTAAAGTCACAATCATAATAACCACAAACAAAGAGATCTCGAAGTAAGATTTCGCCTTTCGGTCGACATTCTCGATCGAATTACCGAAAACAAAAATGAAGGTGTAGAGGGACGCCGGACGAGAGGAGGGAGTCCACAGCCACAGAGTACTTTATTTAGGGAGTTAGGGAGTCCCAAAGTCAACTGTGTCAAATGAAGATTAATCAAAATAAACATTTCTTTTTCTTGTACTTTTTACAACATGATAATTTACAAGAAACTTTAATATTTAATAGTTTAGTATAATACTTTACAAGCTACAGATCAAGCCATCAAATTTCAGTTGTATGAGATAATGGTCTAATAAACAACACTATTAACAGCAAGAATGAGTTTACAAGGAATTAAATTAGTTACATTCGATGTAACAAACACTCTTCTGAAGTTCAGGCTGCCGGTTTGGCAGTATTATGCTATGACAGCGAAGACCCATGGCTTTACAGGGACTGGGGAAGAAGTGAAAACAAAGTTCAAGCATAGTTTTCAATCTATGTGGACTGAGTACCCTAATTTTGGCAAGAACACCATAGAATGGGAAAATTGGTGGCGCAAGGTGGTGACAATGACTTTACAAGATCATTTACCAGCCGATGCCAACCTCAAGAACATTGCTGACAAACTTATTGAAGAATTCAGAACAGACAGATGTTGGCAAATTGCCCACGGTAGTAACAAGCTGATCAAACACTTAAAAACCCTGGGCATATCAATTGGAGTCATATCAAACTTTGATCCTCGTCTCAATGATATTCTACAAAGTCTTAGTTTACACAATACATTTGATTTTGTGTTGACATCATATGAAATTGGGTATAGTAAGCCAGATAAGAGAATTTTCATGAGTGCCATAGACTTGTGCAAGAAACCATTGGTGCCATCTGAAGCATTGCATATTGGTGATGATGTTAAAAAGGACTACGAAGGGGCTAGAGCGGCTGGCTGGCATGCTTTGCTTATTAATGCAAAACCTAAATCAGAAAAAAACCTTGTACAAGAACATGTCTTCAGAGATTTAAATGAATTGATTTTAAAAATACAACAGGATAAGTTGAGATTATGATATTGTTTGAATAATTCTTATTATCAGTGTTACTATAGAATGTTTTGATTTAAAACCTTTCTTGTCACCATTACTATATTATGAATAAAAAAGATTTATTATGATTATAACGGTATTCATTATTTTATAGAAAGTTTATTACTTTATTTTTCATTTTTTCTGTGTAATTAATTGTGAGCTGTAATGATGGCAGAACTGTGATAAAATTATGTTAAATCATTTCATATTAAAAATAAAATGATCTGAATACAATATTGTTTCAATTTATTAATTAAATACATTTTTCTTATGGAAATCATTTTAAATTTCTTCAAAAATTTATAATATCTAGGCATATATTAATTTAAAAAACATATTTGTTTTTAATTACTGACTTAGGCCTCTTGATAGATCTCAAATTCTTTTGCTAGATCAAAATGTGTCTGTATAGTATATTGCCCTTGCTAGAACCCGAGCAAGTTAGAAATAACATCTTAAATGTTATTGCATGTTAGTTAAGTACCTAACATGAAATAATATTGTCAAGGTATCGGGTGTTAGAGTGCCTGTTCCTGCTAATCAATGGATTGTATGATAACCCAAAAGCTAGTACTTTGTATAGTGAAAATGTATTTGAAAGTGAAATGCATGTTTGAGGTTGACTTTGTGTAATGAGACATGGAGTGTGTATGTGGCATTATGTAGTGAAATAGGGATAGATAGATAGGATAATTAGGTGTTTTATTGTAAGTATTAATTATGTGAAATTGTGTGGTATATTTTGGTGTTACTATGATGTTGTATGTTATAATAAGTGGACCAGTTTGTGAGTGGAAAGTTGTCTTGTTCTGCATTATTATGTGGTGAATTTATTATTATTTATTATTAAGTATTGATTTTAGGTGAGGTCAGGTTGATGTAAGTCTATGTATGTTGTGAGTGAGATGCACAGAGGGCAGTGTGATTAATTAGGAGAGAACTAATTACAAAATCTAATGTAGTGGATTATTATGTGGTAAATAAAAGTATTGATTTTAGGTAAGGTCAGGTTGATTAATGTTGGTCTATGTGTGTTGTGAGTGAGGTGAACAGAGGGCAGTGTGATTAATTAGGAGATAAATATAAACACATTATTTTTTACTACTCCATGTATTTCAAAAATGTCACAACATCGAGATATTTAAAAATTTTATTGAAAGAACTCTAAACGTCTTGGTTTGTCGCCTCCGATCTAAACGGCTCGTCCTCCCAGCTAAGGAAGTGGCCACACAAACTTCACAGACGATAAGAGTCCTTTGATAACCAAATGTCGTTGTATTTATGTTTACAATCTTCACCGGATGTTTAGGTAAGTCCATTCGTCCGACTTTTACAGCGCTAAATAAAAGTTGGAGTCCTGGTCTGTGTCTACACGTCAGTAAGCAACTGCCCGACAGATGGGAGTCTCTGTCCTCGCAGCTGGACCACGGCGACGTCGCTTTACTTCGAACGATCTTTGTTCGATGCGTGCCAGCTGCTTAACAGATAACTTACGGCCTAACATACAACGACAAATCCCTAATAAGAAGAAAAATCCTACTCACTACTACAACACCTAAGTTTCCTCATTACAATCAAATCCCTGAGATAGCGTAATTAAAATGATACGGAGAATTAAGACGAAATTATGGAAATTGAAAGGGTTTGTTTAAATCATATGGTACTAGGCGATCTCAAGCTGGCCTCTCATATCCCGATGCTTCTGCCGACGAGGTTGTTGCATGGAAGCCTTTCAGACTGCAGCGTCACCTGTCCACTCTACTAACGCCAGTCTACGTCGAGGCCAGACTTATTATCTTCCTGAAGAATTGAAGAGTAGAGAAATAGAAGAAACAGATGGCGATTTGACTGTAACTACGTCGTTGGAGATTTAATTCTCAACGACCAGGAACGGCGGTCTCTTGCGCGAGATGTAGTTGATGCGGGCGTCAGGCCCGTTCTCGTCTTGAACGGTTTTCTTGCGCCCGTTGTCATTGTTCGTCGGGGGCTTGACAGCTGTAACGAAGAACAAAGAAAATGTTAGTTAGGTAAAATGGTAGTTATCTAAGCTACAAAGCATTACACTATAGGGACTTATTAATGATCAAGTAGAAACATGGCACTATTCAGAAATGAACCAAAAATAGACTACGATAGTTTAAGATAACCCAGGTTTCTGCCTATCTCTTTAAAGGCTAGAGCCATGATGATATGCTGTAGCACAGCTTAGAAACATAAGATAATTCGTCGCAAACGACTTATCTTATTTAACTTAAATTATTATGATCAACAAGTAATATTGTGCGATATATATTCGCAACACACGGCGACTATCTAATTTAAAATGCAAGGGAAAGACACAAGTTATCAAATATTCATCATTCCTATCTAGGACACAACGGGAAATTATTGCGTCGTAGCTAACTGCCAGATCAATACTTGTACTACCCACGCAATATCGGGTCTCTACAAAATGGGAAGTTAAGTGAAATATGAGTATTCTTAACGTTAATAAATGTTGTACTTACTTGGTGGGAACTTCAGACGGCCAATTCCAATCATCTTCTTATAATATTATCGGTTTGCCGACTGATAAGACTGGTAGTTTCTCTTTGAACGACTCAGGTGCGCTCGCTCCCGCGGCCTCGTTCGAAATGGACCGATCTAGAATTTCCGAACGCCCACGAGCCCGGTAGCCAGGGGTGCTTAGCCCTCGTATCGCTCGATATTTATAGACTGAAAACTTATTTATCGTTACGTTATTTAATAATTACTTTTAATAATTTTATATTTTATTAAACGTCTCTTAATTTGGCTAACATAATCGGGATTCTAAGAAGCTTCGCGGTTTAGTGTGTTGGTTTATCTTGTACTTTTAAATCTAACGGTTTATACACGCGCATTGTTCGGTTTTGGGACTAGCTCGACTTGTGACTGCGTCTATTCAAGTTATTAAGGAATGGCTAGCTAATGGCCGGTATCTATATTAGAGAAACGATTATATTTGCTTACGAATTGTAGAAGTTTCTTCGTTTTGCTGAGAATACTTTCTTTAATAGTTTTTTAAGTATAGGGACCAGGCATTAGTTGAAAAGTCAGGAGTTAATCGTTAAATACTAATTATTGGAAGCATATTATGATCCCTCTCCCTGAGCACTTCTACAGAACAAGAAACTTCTACAAACAAGAAGGTAAACCAACTATATCTAATTTAAGTAAAAACGGGCTTCTAAATCATGAGCTCATTAGCCGTATGTGTATAAGTATCGACGACCTCGACCAAAGGTAACGAGTACAGTATCAAACATATCTAAACGATCGTAAGCTTTGCTTTAACCTAAAGGTTTCTCAAAATAAAGTGGGACTCTCGAGCGTTGCCCTGGGTTTATGACGAGTAACTGCTACTGCCCAGTGACCACTTACCCGTCAATCAGATAATCGCACTTGGCAATTAACAGCCAATTCCATCACTCAGCCAACAGACTCAATAGGGACGGGTATAATGGCAGATAACGAGCGGGTTGTTACATTGGTTCAGCGCCAGCACTTGCATACAAAGCATTTTCAATGGTTTATGATCACAAAGGGAAATGCCATAATATTGTCGTATTAAGTATAGTGTTCCCTTTGCCTAAAGAGCGGAACCATAGAATTAACATAGACAAGCATAAAGCGTGCGCATCGGCACCGCTAGTAGCCCCTTATGTCAAGCGTAAGCACATTTTTAGCTAAATGTATTGCGCTCGTTTACTCATTTATGTGATTTTTCGTGCGGCGACAGACGTTTATGTTCCGATATTATTAGGTAATAAAATGGTGCGCTCTGTTTTGACACTAATTTTACGATTTTACATGTTCATACTAGTGCCTACAGTTCATGCTCGATATGCGCACTCTATAGTTTACTTATTTATTCCTCTAAGAATCTAGTATATTCTGCGTCAACCCAGTATCACGAAATCTGGCCATGCTAGAGCTAACCTCACAAGTAAAGGAAAAAAAACTGTAAATTTATAGTTTTGTAACAAATAAAATACGCTTTTGTGATTACAAACTCATATTTACAGTTGGAAATTTGAGTGTCATACATCAATGTATGAGACAGCATTTTTAAGTTTTTTTTTATATATTTAACCGTGATGTGCAGCAAAATTTAAATGAAACCCTCGGTCCGCGAGTCAGACTTGCATTTGTCCCGTTTTTTTGTCAAAAATCTAGGGTTCAAAATCACGGATAGTTGACGACCCCTGCCGACGACCTGCGTTAGCTGCTACATTATATCTAGATACAGACATCTGAAAATCAATACTGAGGACGCCTAAATGGCCTAACTTTAGAGTGGCCAGAACGGAAAAGCCCAATGAAAAAAGGCGCGGTCTCTTTGAAATCCAACTTGATAATATCTAATCTTATATTTACTGAAAATTTATGTTTGAATTTTAGAGTAATTAATCATTAACTATAAAAATCTAGAGTTCATTTGTTTTTTTTTTTCATATGGCAAACTCGAAGCCTATTGAAACGATACATCAAGTTCGGACGCTATTTTCTAAAGGTTTAGTTTCTATCATAATATATGATAGTTCCAGTATGGCAGAGTAATTATAGCTGTCTATATAGGGTAGTATGCTGCAGAACACATAGTCGATTTTTTCAACTAAAGGTATGCTTACAATGATTTTTGGTAGACCTGCAATATGGCATCTTCGCCTGAAACAACAACCTGTAACCATCCATTACAAAGCCAAAGTGTTTCCACTACAGAAAAAAACAAAAATACAAAAAAAGACGCTCAAAAGATACTGAGTAGCGACTATCCAGTAAATTATACAGTACTGTATGTATTACAGTTTGTGTTATCCAATAATACCCAAAAATTTAAAAAATTATTAGTTTTTAATTAAAATAATCGTATAGTTTATTTCCTTTGTTGTCTCTACCGAGCAACCCGCCGCCGCGCCGGGCCGACGCGGGGTGGGCTTTATTGATTAACTGAATACGCATGCGCGGGTCTGGATTTTCCGGACCCTATTGTCCTGCCACAAGTCGTCACAATAAATCAATGTTTCTCGAGTCTCACCGGTCACATACACGCCGGTGCGGGTCACTGTGAGACAGGTGAAAATGATGCCGCTGAAAATACTGCTGAGACTGCAACACCGCAAATTTTGATACAAAACAGGTATGTTTTTGTTTGTGTTGTTTATATAATTATGTAAATTAATCGTTTATCTCATCAAACGAGAGCCATGCCGGTCCCGCGTGAATAGTGTAGGCTCGTGTATGTGGGTAGAAACAAAATGCGATTACTTAGATGGCCTGCCACAAGCATCGCGAGATAGCAATGCATTAATATCGCTTGCTGTTTTGAAATAACATTTTTGTGTATTTAAAAAGACCTATTAGAGATTTGTTTATTTTTTCTTATACAGAGCTATTGATTGCCATGTGCTTCATTAGCCAAACGTTTTACCAGAGTATTTAGACAAACTATTGTATGTATACGCAGATATAGTATTGTACATTAAGTGATTTTGTAAATCTCGGTTTAGTTTCAAAAAACTATACATACAGTAAAACTGAAATCGCTAACGCGCTACAGAGCATGCGCGCGCAGCGGCCAACCGTCTGCCTTCTCTTTGTGAGTTCTGGCCTTTGATTCGCATTACAGTCCAGTACAGTTACAGTTCGGTATTATTATTGTTAATTATTTCTGAATGTGTTTACCAAGTATTAATTTAAATCGTTTATACTTACAGGATGTTGTGATCGCTTCCAAGCTAAGCATCGTGTTTTCCTCTCATGGTGTTGAACTAGCAGCTTTAGCAGACGACTCCTTGGACAGAGGTGAGTGTCAAAGTTTTCATCAACATAAACGTCGTAAATTTATAATCCAAACAAAGGCAGCGTCATCAAAATACAAGTGTTCGTGAGATCCGATCAAACGCCCGCTCGTCAATACATTCTGTGACGCCCGGTACACTGGTGACGCTACCCATAGTAATCCATTTTCATCTTAATAACTGTTAGATTTTTTGGGAATATTGTGATTAGTTACAACGAATACATGATTGAAGCTTGTAGACAACGATTTATTTTTTAATCACAATCAGTTTTTGTTACTAAATACCCAAAAACGCAAGCGGATAAGGCAAAACTAGCAACCTATATAAACCAAGCTACAGGTTGTAAAATTTGTCAAAAACTTAAATAACAGTTTAGTTTTATTAGTTAACATCAGCCAAATAAGCTCAGTAAATAATTTTCAGAATATCGAGAATAGTCGAGTGGTTTCCTGGAGTTCCGTCAGCAGTTGCAGCAGACGCCTGTTCCGACGTAGGTGAGTGTGTCATGAACCTAATGCTTTGTAACTGACACAAAGACAGCATTATCAAGGTGGTAGTATTTGTGGCATCCGACAAACGCTAGCCCGCATAAGGAACTAAAGTGTTGGATTTCCTTTTGAACCTCGTGCGTTAAAGCGTTTGGTTTGGATATCGCCGTGCCGGAGCAGTGACATGATGCCAACTCTCTTCGCGTACGGTTTTGGATCTGACGCGGAGCTGGTCACGCAACTCCTTCAACATACAATGCTGAAGGAGTTGCATTACTTGCTCCTATGTTTCTACGCGAACCGTTAGCTTCACTTCATTAAAATGGCATCAAAAGATTACCTCATATGGCATGGCATATCACAACATGGTAAAATAGTTGACATCTTTAAATCTTGCGGTCACTTCTGTCTGGGTTTGACCATCATAGAAAAATAGTTTGGCTATTGTAACACGGTGAGACACGGTCTGATGTCTAAGTGGCAAGGCACGGTGTAAAAAACTTATACCTATTGATAAAACGACTAAATTCATTAATATATTCAAATCGTGAGTATCGTTTGAAAGAAAATTCTTTTAAAGTTCTAGATGCCAAGTAACAGTCGCGATGATCTACAAAAGTAACTCAGTAACCTCACAGCCATACTTTCGCAATTTCCCACTGTTTATGAGACATGAAATCAACTGAATCTCATCATCTCAAATAAACCGGGAAATACATGATATCAGTAAATAAGAAGGACTTAAATTGTAATACAGGAAAACGCCTTAAAAACATCCTTAACAAGCCAAAGGAGTCTTGAAAACCGCTCTTTAAAGAATATAGTAACCTTAAATGTTTATTTGTTAAGGTAAATCCTAATTTATTTAAAACTGCTGGGTATCTGAATCCCAGAACTGCAAGAAACCCAAATCGAATTGTATTGACAATTATACCATGAACATATTCTGAAAAATATTAAATTAAGTATAAAATATTAAAACATCTGAAAAAATGCCATGCCATGTGTGGATCTTTATACAATGTAATTCATAAAACTATTAAAGAATTGTCACTAAATAAATTTAAGAAATCTTTAAAGATATGGTTGATTAAAAATACATTCCACTCAAAATCAACTAGAAAACTAAAATAATTACAAACCCGGCCTGCATGATGTGTAATTGGTAACTATATGTGTAGATAGTGTAATTGTAAACTGTATGTGTAGATATAATTATTGCATGTAACTGATTGTATTAATGACTGTCTCTTGTGTACCTACATTTTACGCAAATAAAAAAATATTATTATTATTGTCTTGTGTCTCTTATTTTTTACGGGTTATCCTCAGTATTAAAATTTTAAGGAGAATACCCGGTCCTTTGAACGGCTTACGTGGGGACACAGGACTAACACGCGACGGCCTTGTTGAGAACTTTACTCTAACATGGGATAGCGCATCTTTTTAACATTTACACAAAATCAGTTTCCGATGACAGCGTTGTGAAGCTCAGGATTTGCTTTCATTATTTTTCTTTTGACGTTCTTTGGCAGTTTGTGCCATTCTGAAACGCTGTAACAAAACATAAAAATGTACTTTCGTGAGGAGTATTCATAATTATTTAAAACAAAACGGTTTACTCGCGCATATTCTCGGGATCGGCCGACTAGTTTCAGACTCGATAGGAGTCCCTAATCATGAGATCCGCGGCGGCGGTGGTGTCGCGAGTCGAACTTTTCGTTTCATTTGATTTTATGAAACGTACTGCGGTACGGTTATAAAGATGTACTGCCAACATTGACAGTAGTCCGCACTGTATGAGATGGAGATGGACGGACAGACAGAAA
The DNA here is from genome assembly GCA_932294365.1 of Diachrysia chrysitis. NCBI lineage: Eukaryota > Metazoa > Arthropoda > Insecta > Lepidoptera > Noctuidae > Diachrysia > Diachrysia chrysitis. Next base: position 665,283 of record OW028641.1, read on the forward strand.
ATGGGGGCGTATTTTATTCAAAAAACTCTGTCTTACAATATCTCTCTCCACGAGACTAGATGATTTTGTAAATATATTCACAACAGTTGCCATATTTCCAAATGAAATAATTCAAGTTAACTTTCGCGACATAAACGTCACGAATTTGATGCCACGAAAGTGACAAAAATTTCCCGTTTTTTTAAATTGCCGCAGAGTTTATTTTAACGTTTTGGGGTTTCGGTGAGCTAGCTTTGATTTAAACTGCTAAAATACAATGCACAAGTATGTTGTCCACGCAAGTGGTCAATACACCTAATAGTACTTATAGTCCTTGGAATTGCTGAAAGGATAGTCTTTGCTTTCAACCTGCGGTCAGGAAAGCAATTGATTTTTTAGTATTTTCTGTAGAAAAAATATTCGCTGTCTGTTGGCGGATCTTGCCAGTTTTTTATTACCGATTACAATAAAGGAGGATTTTCTCATATGCTTGTAATGTCACAGGAAATGTTTGCCACTTGAAATACGAATTTGGTTAGATATTTACATTGCAATGTTGTCAAAATGAGTGGCGAACTCGAAGCATACCTACAGGTCAGCATTTCAAAAGCTTCATTACAAAATCAAACTTTCAAGTTGACAAAATACGAAAATATAACCTACTACACAAAGGCTTTTGTTTCTTGCAATACTTTAGCAATTAAGTTATCAATTACGCAAACGCAAAGAAAATTTTCAAGAAAAAATCAAAGTAGGCGAGTTATATAAACAACTCGTTTCGCAAATGTAAAAGTTTGTTTAAAACTCGCATTTCATTGGCTTCCAAACCGTATGAACAATAGCGGCAGGAAAATTTCCCAACAAACTGTAGCTGTACGTAACTACTTGGTTAGGCAATCACAATTTTATATTTAGTTACTAGCGACCCGCCCCAGCTTCGCACGGGTGCAATGCTGATACTAAATACACTACAGAAAAACTGTGAACGTTGTATATAAAAACATAGCGGCCCGCTCCGGCTTCGCACGGGTATAAAATATATAGCCTATGTGATTAAAATCGATCCAGTAGTTTTGATTTATTCATTACTGCCCGTGGCCCGCACGCGTTAAATTTGGAGTAAAACAATCCCCCTTTCCCTATACCATGAAGATTTCCTGCTATCTTTGGAATATCTAAATTCATACACTACATTTTTACTTATTTACTTTTTACATTTTTAACTATTTATTTTATTTTTACAACATATTACAGAATGTCTTTATAAACAACGTTCACAGCTTTCTTGTCATTAGACAATACAAACATGTTTTCTCTGGAGGTCACTCTTGAAAGAGCGACACACAGTTGTCCATGTGAAAAACAGTCAACGCTCAAATCTAAGCCTGCATCGTTGAAGGTTTGACCCTGCGATTTATTAATGGTCATTGCAAAAGATGTCTTTACCGGAAACTGTAAACGTTTAAATTATCTATAATACTAGCGACCCGCCCCAGCTTCGCACGGGTGCAATGCTGATACTAAATACACTACAGAAAAACTGTGAACGTTGTATATAAAAACATAGCGGCCCGCTCCGGCTTCGCACGGTTATAAAATATATAGCCTATGTGATTAAAATTGATCCAGTAGTTTTGATTTATTCATTACTGCCCGTGGCCCGCACGCGTTAAATTTGGAGTAAAACAATCCCCCTTTCCCTATACCATGAAGATTTCCTGCTATCTTTGGAATATCTAAATTCATTCACTACATTTTTACTTATTTACTTTTTACATTTTTAACTATTTATTTTATTTTTACAACATATTACAGAATGTCTTTATAAACAAAGTTCACAGCTTTCTTGTCATTAGACAATACAAACATGTTTTCTCTGGAGGTCACTCTTGAAAGAGCGACATACAGTTGTCCATGTGAAAAACAGTCAACGCTCAAATCTAAGCCTGCATCGTTGAAGGTTTGACCCTGCGATTTATTAATGGTCATTGCAAAAGATGTCTTTACCGGAAACTGTAAACGTTTAAATTATCTATAATATGTATGTATTTAGAAATATATAAGTATGTTTATCAGTTGTCTGGTTGCCATAGCACAGGCTCTGCCTAGTTTGAGATCAGATGACCGTGTGTGAAATGTCCTAAGATATTTATTTATTTTAATGTAAAATAATTTTTTGTAGATTTTTTTCAACATTCAAGTTAACGACTTTTTATTAAATAGATAGAATTCTTTGTCATACATCGTATAAATTAATTAACAAATATTAAGTACCGTATCAATTATCGTGACTACGCCGATATTTCATCGGCCATTAAGACAGTTTTAACGCCTTTTTCCGAGTATACAATGAGAGAAGAACAATCTCTTTTAATCACTACATAGTATAAAACAAAGTCGCTTTCTCTGTCCCTATGTCCCTTTGTATGCTTCAATCTTTGAAAGTACGCAACGGAATAATAATAAGTCCCGCAATTTTTAAATCTGTAATATCTTCGAAAATATTCACTTAAATCATACGGTGTAAAGGGCCATATAAATCTATATTAAATGAACAATTTATTCAAGGTATTTAATTGGTTAAGGATAAATGCTGTATTGGTTAAAATCGCTTCGAAAATTAGCCATTATTTGTCGTAAAAAGTAAATGACAAAAAAAAGTTATTGTGGGTTATCCTTAAGAGATAGACATATACCATCACGGACTTTTCTGTAGACCTTTTCAATGTGTACAATACTTAGTACATTATTTTGATAAAACTCGTAGGGTGCAGCCTGCGTTTGCAATGTAAGCGGAAAAAATGTAATTATTTACGACATCACATTAGAAACCTCAAAAATTACAGTACTTCTCCACTATTTAATGGATGTTATTATACATATAAACCTTCCTCTTGAATCACTCTATTTATTAAAAAAAACCGCATCAAAATCCGTTGCGTAGTTTCAAAGATTTAAGCATACAAAGGGACATAGGGACAGAGAAAGCGACTTTGTTTTATACTATGTAGTGATGTATGTATTTAGAAATATATAAGTATGTTTATCAGTTGTCAGGTTGCCATAGCACAGGCTCTGCCTAGTTTGGGATCAGATGACCGTGTGTGAAATGTCCTAAGATATTAATTTTTTGTAGATTTTTTTCAACATTCAAGGTAACGACTTTTTATTAAATAGATAGAATTCTTTGTCATACATCGTATAAATTAATTAACAAATATTAAGTACCATATCAATTATCGTGACTACGCCGATCTTTCATCGGCCATTAAGACAGTTTTAACGCCTTTTTCCGAGTATACAATGAGAGAAGAACAATCTCTTTTAATCACTACATAGTATAAAACAAAGTCGCTTTCTCTGTCCCTATGTCCCTTTGTATATCTTTGAAACTACGCAACGGAATAATAATACGTCCCGCAATTTTTTAATCTGTAATATCTTCGAAAATATTCACTTAAATCATACGGTGTAAAGGGCCATATAGATCTATATTAAATGAACAATGTATTCAAGGTATTTAATTGGTTAAGGATTAATGCTGTGTTGGTTAAAATCGCTTCGAAAATTAGCCATTATTTGTCGTAAAAAGTAAATGACAAAAAAAAGTTATTGTGGGTTATCCATAAGAGATAGACATATACCATCACGGACTTTTCTGTAGACCTTTTCAATGTGTACAATACTTAGTACATTATTTTGATATAACTCGTAGGGTTCAGCCAGCGTTTGCAATGTAAGCGGAAAAAATGTAATTATTTACGACATCACATTAGAAACCTCAAAAATTACAGTACTTCTCCACTATTTAATGGATGTTATTATACATATAAACCTTCCTCTTGAATCACTCTATCTATTAAAAAAAACCGCATCAAAATCCGTTGCGTAGGTTCAAAGATTTAAGCATACAAAGGGACATAGGGACAGAGAAAGCGACTTTGTTTTATACTATGTAGTGATGAAGGGTTTGTATTTTTTATGTTTTAATGCTATAACCCTCGAACACTAAAACGCAACTTAACTTTAGGACGTTCTTAAATGTCTATATTAAGCTATTTTGCAAATTAAAGTGACAGAGACAGCATGAGACTTAACGGCGACTCAAAACTAATTGACGTTACAGTATTCGGCCATACTACAACTAAATTAACTATACTCAAGCTAAAACTTATACCAACCCTACCCGTGATCAGAGGGATGATTAGTTTCTTGCACAAATACCTAGTTAGCATTACCATTCGACGTGGCAATACTGACAGCTTTCCGGAATTGACAATAATATGCAGGGTATCTAATCGTAGCATTTTATAAAATTTGTTAATTCATTCGTTATTAATTATTATATATTTTTTTTTATTAAATAAAAATTCACTAACCATTTAAACAAATATTATTAAATAGTTAAAATGATTTATTAATCTATATATACTTATTATAAAACTATAGAGAGGTCAATTCTGTACATCAAATATATTTTCAAAATAACTATCAGGGGGTGATTAGTGATCGATACTGATGCCAAAAATGCAATCAGTAAAATTTTTGTCTGTCAGTCTGTCTGTCTGTATGTTCCTTATAGAAACAAAAACTACTAGACGGATTTTAACGAAACTTGGTACGATTATTCTTCATACTCCTGGGCAGGTTATAGTATACTTTTCATCACGCTATTAATAATAATTTGCTGCGGTTCCTTATTGCGATATTTTTCAACAGTATTGTGGATTGACATATTATATTTCCCTACTAAAATACGAAAGTTAATCTGTCTGTTACATCAAAACCACTTAACCGTAAGGAAGGACATATGCTACTTTTTTACGAAAAACGACGGAAACGCGGACGAAGTCGCGGGCAAAAGCTAGTTACTAATAAAATGTTATTAATTATTTGGGTATGTTTTTGGATTGTCACCAAGTAATTATTATTGTTTGGATAGTCACCAAGTCAGGTTCTGATGATGGGATCCCAGGGTAATCGAGGGCAACCTTGAAATTTAAAAGCACATATTAGGCGTTTCTAGTTTTTTCTAAAGGTATTTAAGAATTTGTGTCTGGTAGTCATCATCTCATGTTGATGAGCTGGTGATGGAAGGTACAACTCCTTAACGGTTGGAACCTGAAAGATTATTCTTTTTAAATAATATAAATGTACGTAGACCGATAGTTGTATTCGATGGGGTATACTCCTTCTCCTTAGGTGGTCCCATTGTTACCAAGTCAGGATCTGATGATGGGATCCAAGGGAAATCGTCGGCAACCCGCAAGTTTGATAGGCACTTATTACGGTATTCAAGTTTTTTCTAAAGGTATCGTATTTGCGTTTAGTAGTCATCATCCATGTAGATGAGCTGGTGATGGAAGTTACTGTGAAGGGTTATTATTTAATTAAATAATATTTATGTATGTATACCGATATTTGTATTCCATCAAGTTATTCAGGTGAGCTGATGATTGAACGTAAAAGCTCCTGGACGGTTAGGAGTTGGATGATACTTCAAGTTGCTGATATTGTAACTTGTTTTTCCTCAGGTTGCACTTATAGACTTTAGTCGGTATACTACTTCAATTATATGGAGATTTCAACTTACACGATTATTTATACTTAAAATTAAATGAAACAAGAAGGGCTACAATTTTTTTGAGGTTTGCTAGCACCGACTTTCAATAAATTGCCCACGATTGTTTACCTACTACTTTAAAAATAATTATTTCTTATCTCAAATAAACCGGGAAATACATGGGACATGCATTAAAGAATATAGTATTCTTATATTGGACAGTGTACATTTTTGAAGCAGCTAAGTTTGTTAAATGAAATACTTATTTATTTAAAACTGCTGGGAATCTGATTTGACAATACTATGAACATAATATGAAAAATATCAAATTATAAAATATTGAAGTATCTGAAAAAATGTGATGCCATGTGTGGATCTTTAAACAAGATCATTCAAAAAAATATTAAAGAATTGTCACTAAATCAATTTAAGAAATCCTTCAAGATATGGTTGATTAAAAAATCATTCCACTTAAAGTCAACTTGAAAACAATAATAATTACAATCCCTGCATTGTATGCTGTGTAATTCATAATCATAATCATTTATTCATAAAAACCTAGGTACAACATTATAATACAACTAGCTTTTGCCCGCGGCTTCACTCGCGTTTAGAAGTATTATTATTAATTAGGTATAGTTTTTGCAGCTTTACTTTTGTTTAGCGTGTCGAAAATCTAAGAAGATTTATCCAAACTTTCATCCCCTATTTTATCTCATTAGGGGTGGAATTTATCAAAATCCTTTATTAAGGGATGCCTACGTCATAGTAGCTTTATGCATGCTAAGTCTCAGCCCGATCGGTTTAAAATTGACAAAGTTTCATACAAACTTTCATCCCCTATTTTATCCCCTTGGGGATAGAATTGATCAAAATCCTTTCTTAGCGGATGCCTACGACATAACATCTACCTGCATGCCAAATTTCAGCCAGATCCGTCCAGTGGTTTGGGCTGTGCGAACTACTATGACGTAGGCATCCCCTAAGAGAGGATTTTGATAAATTTTACCCCTAAGGGGATAAATAGGGGATTAAAGTTTGTATAAATCTTCTTAGATTTTCGACTGATTAAACTGAAATTAAAGATTGGAGCTACTATGATGAAGACGTCCGCTTAAGTAGGATTTTGATATTTAACTAATTTTACACGCTAAACAAAAGTAAAGTCGCAAAAACTATACCTAATTAATAATTTTAGTTCTTAACGCGAGCGAAGCCGCGGGCAAAAGCTAGTCTATCATATATTAGAATATTAATATCACAAGTTATTTTTAACATTTACAAACAATCAGTATCCGATGAAAGCGTTGTGAAGCTCAGGATCTGATTTCATTATTTTTCTTTTGGCGTTCTTTGGCAGTTTGTGCCATTCAGAAGCGCTGTAACAAAACATAAAAATGTACTGCAAACATTGATAGGAGTCCACACTGTATCTGATGGAGATTGATGAACAGACGGACAAACTGAGTGACAGATGAACAAACGTATGGACGGTCAAACACAGTAGCTCGATAGAAACGTTAATTTTAATTCAAAAATCTGTCTTATAATATCTCTCTCAAATAGACTAGATGATTTTGTAAACATATTCACAACAGTTGCTATATTTACAAATAAAATAATTCAAAAATAACTTTCGCGACATAAACGCCACGAATTTGATGCCACGAAAGTGACCAAAATTTCCCGTTTTTTCCCGTTTATTTTAACGTTTTGGGGTTTCGGTGAGCTAGCTTTGATTTAAACTGCTAAAATACAATGCACAAGGATGTTGTTCACGCAAGTGGTCGGTACACCTAATAGTACTTATAGTAGATACTTGTAATTGCTGAAAGGATAGTCTTTGCTTTGAACCTGCGGTCAGGAAAGCAAAAGATTTTTCTGTATTTTCTGTAGAAAAAATATTCGTTGTCTGTTGGCGGATCTTTCCAGTTTTTTATTACCGATTACAATAAAGGAGGATTTTCTCATATGCTTGTAATGTCACAGGAAATGTTTGCCACTTGAAATACGAATTTGGTTAGATATTTACATTGCAATGTTGTCAAAATGAGTGGCGAACTCGAAGCATACCTACAGGTCAACATTTCAAAAGCTTCATTACAAAATCAAACTTTGAAGTTGACAAAATACGAAAATATAACCTACTACACAAAGGCTTTTGTTTCTTGCAATACTTTCGCAATTAAGTTTTCAATTACGCAAACGCAAAGAAAATTATCCAGAAAAAATCAAAGTAGGCGAGTTATATAAACAACTCGTTTCGCAAATGTAAAAGTTTGTCTCGCATTTCATTGGCTTCCAAACCGTATGAACAATAGCGGAAGGAAAATTTCCCAACAAACTGTAGCTGTACGTAACTACTTGGTTAGGCAATCACAATTTTATATTTAGTTATGAAGGAGTTGTATTTTTTATGTTTTAACGCAACTTAACTTTAAGACGTTCTTAAATGTCTACATGTAACCACTTCACACCTTATTACCAGAGACAGCATGAGACTTAACGGCGACTCAAAACTAATTGACGTTACAGTATTCGGCCATAATACAACTAAATAAACTATACTCAAGCTATAACTTATACCGATATACTACCCGTGATCAGGGGGATGATTAGTTTCTTGCATAAATTGTTGGCATTACCATTCGACTTGGCAATGCCGTCAGCTTTCCGGAATTGACAAAAATATGAAGGGTATCGAATCGTAGCATTTTATAAAATTTGTTAATTAAAAGTAATATTTTATTAGTAAAATAACTTTCGTGAGGAGTATTCATAATTAGTTAGGTCAAAACAGTTTACTCACGCATATTCTCGGGATCGCCCGACTAGTTTCAGATTCAATAGGAGTCCCTAATCATGCGCTGACGCGGCGGCGGTGGTGTCGCGAGTCGAACTGATATCTTATTCAACTTATAATTTAAAAAAAAACCGGCCAAGTGCGAGTCAGACTCGCGCACCGAGGGTTCCGTACAAACCTGTAGGTATATAAGTAAAAGTTATGGTATTTTTATTGCTAAATGAAATCCATAACATAACAATGTGGAAAGCTGACGGTACCTTGTCAATACATATATGAAAACATTATGTATGTTCGGAAAAATCTTCACCTCTTTAAGAAGAGAAGTGATAGACATAATTTTAATACTAGAAATAGGCACAATTTGGATCAATCTCGGTTTAGATTGGCTAAGGTACGAAATTCTTTTATGGGGAATTGTGTAAAATTTTATAATAAAATACCACTGCGGATTCTACAACTGAACGAGACAAAATTTAAAACATGCATAAAACGCACACTATGTAGACAAGCATATTATAAATTAGAGGATTATATCCTTGATAAAAAAGCTTGGCTTAATGCTGGTCCTGCTCCACAGTCACAGCCACTTGGGTCCACTAATTAGTTTTCTTTTATTTTATATTTGGAAGAGATGCTCTCCCTTTTATTTTTATAAACATGGTTTTTTTTTTTTTTTTTTTAAATCGTATTTTTTTTTTTTTTGGAGTAAATGTTTAATCTTTTTATTTTTAACTTTTGAAAAGTTATAGTATTGTATAACTTCGAAGCATTTTTTATTTATTTTGTAAATATGAGTACCACGTGTAATATAATGTAACTGTTTTTGTTTTTTTTTTTTTTGACATGAACGAGCATGGCAATTGAGAGTTTGTCATGCTCACTCAAATGTCTCGCTGATGGTGGCACGTGTGTTGGGTCATTCGGTTCCCTTCAATATGGTTGAGCTGAGTAGTGCTGATCCACGCGTCATGTTCGTGAACGGGCGCCATTAGTTGAGACTGGTCATCTCTCAACTGCCACTAGCTTATTTTAATTTTATTGTTAATGTAATTTTTAATTAGCATTGTTCTCATATATTAGAAGTAATAAGACATGTAACCAGAATTTCTGTAATACATAATCATGGTTTAAAAGAGTGTCCATGGAGTTTCTTGCACGTTCTTCTCCATCGAGATCTACTCCTTGGAATGTGTCGCGGTCTTTGTTTCCAAACTCCTCCGAAATGGCTGAACCAATTTGCATGAAATTTTGTGTGCATATCGGGTAGGTCTGAGAATCGGCCAAAATCTATTTTTTTATTTTTTTTTGTTAATCGCATAACAACGTTTGCTGGGTCAGCAAGTCTAATATATAAAATTCTCGTGTTGCGGTGTTTGTTTCCAAACTCCTCCGAAACGGCTGAACCGATTTGCATGAAATTTTGTGTGCATATCGGGTAGGTCTGAGAATCGGCCAACATCTGTTTTTTTTTTTTAATCGCTGAACAACGTTTGCTGGGTCAGCTAGTAAGTTTATGATTATTAAAAAAAATATACTATGTGATGTAACTAAAAATTTAAGATTTTCGGAATTTTTCCTATATGTGTACTTTATAACGTTGCTTCATGCCAAATTTCAAGATTCCAGGTCGTCTGGAAGTATCCTTTAGGTTTTGATTCCCTTGCGAGTAGTTGCGAGTTTCAAAATATGCGGCTTTAATTGCTGTATCTTTTGATTGCGTTGACGTAGAAGTTTGATTTTGTTACAGCTTAAAGATATTATAGACTTGAGTATTTGTTAAGAATTTCAATATAATACCACTACGCGTTCATGAGTAAAGGGGTAATAAGTTTAAAATTATTAAAAATATTTTTATTATATGATGTAACTAAAAATTTATGCTTTTCGCAATTTTTCCTTTATCTGTGTTATAAGACGTTGCTTCGTACCAAATTTCAAGATTCTGAGTTCACGGGAAGTACCCTGTAGGTTTTGATTCCCTTGCGAGTGTCGAAAATTTGCGGCATAAACGGGAGTATCTTTTGATCGCGTTGACTTAGAAGTTTGATTTTTTCACAGCTCCAAGAGACCATAGACTTGAGTATTTGATATGAATTTCAGCTTGATACCTCCACGCGTTCCTGAGAAAAAAGGTCTTGACAGACAGACAGACAGACAGACAGACAGACAGACGGACAACAAAGTGATCCTATAAGGGTTCCGTTTTTACCTTTTGAGGTACGGAACCCTAAAAAATATTATTTAATGGTTAAAATGATTTATTAATTAATAATAAATGTTATTAATTATTTGTATATGTTTTTGGATAGTCACCAAGTCAGGTTCTGATGATGGGATCCCAGGGAAATCGAGGGCAACCCTCAAATTTTATAGTCACTTGTTATTTTTTTTAAAGTTTATACTAAAGGTATTAAAGTATTTGTGTCTGGTAGTCATCATCTCATGTTGATGAGCTGGTGATGGAAGGTACAACTCCTTAACGGTTAGGAGCTGAAAGATAATTCTTCTTTTAGATAATATGTTTGTAGACCGATAGTTGTATTCGAAGGGGTATACTCCTTAGGTGGTCCCATTGTTACCAAGTCAGGATCTGATGATGGGATCCTAGGGAAATCGAGAGAAACCCTCAAGTTTTACAGGCACTTATTAAGGTGTTCAAATTCATGAATCTGAATCCTCGAAATAGAATTGTATTGACAGTTATACCATGAACATAATATGAAAAATATTAATTATAAAATATTGAAATATATCTGAGAAAATGTCATGTCATGTGTGGATCTTTATACAACGTAATTCATAAGAATATTAAAGAATTGTCACTAAATAAATTAAAGATATCCTTAAAGATAATATGGTTGATTAAAAAATCATTCCACTCAAAATCAACTTGAAAACAAAAATAATTACAATCCCGGCCTGCATGCTGTGTAATTCATAATCATAATCATTTTTTCATAAAAACGTACAGGTACAACATTGTAATTCAATATTTCTTACATTAATTATAATAAAGTACAACATAGCACAATTGTCTCAGACTAGTTAGTGCTTGCGTATCTTTATTGAATGACCTTAAAACAACTTAAACATAAACAAAAGGTAATTGCTGCAGTGACATTTTAAATTAGATGTTATTAAATTAAATTTATTTTCATATTTTATAATTGGTAACTATATGTGTAGGTAGTCTAATTGTAAACTGTATGTGTAGATATCATTATTGCATGTAACTGATTGTATTAATTACTGTCTCTTGTGTACCTACATTTTACGCAAATAAAAAATTACTATTATTATTGTCTTGTATCTCTTATTCTTTACGGGTTATCCACAGTATAAAAAATTTAACGAGAATACCCGATCCTTTGAACGGCTTACGTGGGGACACAGGACTAACACGCGGCGGCCTTGTTGAGAACTTTACTCTAACATGGCATAGCGCATCTATCATATATTAGAATATTAATATCACAAGTTATTTTTAACATTTACAAACAATCAGTTTCCGATGACAGCGTTGTGAAGCTCAGGATTTGCTTTCATTATTTTTCTTTTGGCGTTCTTTGGCAGTTTGTGCCATTTTGAAGCGCTGTAACCAAACATAAAAATGTACTATGAACATTGATAGGAGTCCACACTGTGTCTGATGGAGATGGACGGACAGACGGAAAGACAGAAAATGGGGACGTATGGATGAACAGACAGACAAACTGACTGACAGATGATCAAACGTATGGACGGTAAAACACAGTAGCTCGATAGAAACGTTAATTTTAATTCAAAAATCTGTCTTATAATATCTCTCTCAAATAGACTAGATGATTTTGTAAATATATTCACAACAGTTGCTATATTTACAAATAAAATAATTCAAAAATAACTTTCGCGACATAAACGCCACGAATTTGATGCCACGAAAGTGACAAAAATTTCCCGTTTTTTTAAATTGTTTCGGTGAGCTAGCTTTGATTTAAACTGCTAAAATACAATGCACAAGTATGTTGTCCATGCAAGTGGTCAATACACCTAATAGTACTTATAGTCCTTGGAATTGCTGAAAGGATAGTCTTTGCTTTCAACCTGAGGTCAGGAAAGCAATTGATTTTTTAGTATTTTCTGTAGAAAAAATATTCGCTGTCTGTTGGCGGATCTTGCCAGTTTTTTATTACCGATTACAATAAAGGAGGATTTTCTCATATGCTTGTAATGTCACAGGAAATGTTTGCCACTTGAAATACGAATTTGGTTAGATATTTACCTTGCAATGTTGTCAAAATGAGTGGCGAACTCGAAGCATACCTACAGGTCAACATTTCAAAAGCTTCATTACAAAATCAAACTTTGAAGTTGACAAAATACGAAAATATAACCTACTACACAAAGGCTTTTGTTTCTTGCAATACTTTCGCAATTAAGTTTTAAATTACGCAAACGCAAAGAAAATTATCCAGAAAAAATCAAAGTAGGCGAGTTATATAAACAACTCGTTTCGCAAATGTAAAAGTTTGTTTAAAACTCGCATTTCATTGGCTTCCAAACCGTATGAACAATAGCGGCAGGAAAGTTTCCCAACAAACTGTAGCTGTACGTAACTACTTGGTTAGGCAATCACAATTTTATATTTAGTTATGAAGGGGTTGTATTTTTTATGTTTTAACGCAACTTAACTTTAAGACGTTCTTAAATGTCTACATGTAACCACTTCACACCTTATTACCAGAGACAGCATGAGACTTAACGGCGACTCAAAACTAATTGACGTTACAGTATTCGGCCATAATACAACTAAATAAACTATACTCAAGCTATAACTTATACCGATATACTACCCGTGATCAGGGGGATGATTAGTTTCTTGCATAAATTGTTGGCATTACCATTCGACTTGGCAATGCCGTCAGCTTTCCGGAATTGATAAAAATATGAAGGGTATCGAATCGTAGCATTTTATAAAATTTGTTAATTCGTTATTTTTTTTATAATTTTTAAGCTAATGCATAGCTTCTATCGCGGACCTTGAGCGTGGGGACCGAATCCAGAAATTCCGTAACGAAAAAAACCTAACACTCCGACCGGCACAGCGGTGCGGCGTTGACAGCCGTGCATCGTCTAACGTCGAGTCGATATGGTTGATTAAAAAATCATTCCACTCAAAATCAACTTGAAAACTAAAATAATTACAATCCCTGCATTGTATGCTGTGTAATTTATAATTATAATCATTTTTTCATAAAAACGTAGGTACAACATTATAATTCAATGTATCTTACATTATACAATAAAGTACAACCTTGCACAATTGTCGGAAACAGATCGAAACCTGTGCCTCAGACTAGTTAGTGCTTACGTATCTTTATTGAATGACCTTAAAATAACTTAAACATAAACAAAAGGGAATCGCTGCAGTGACATTTTAAATGAGATGTTATTAAATTAGAATTATTTTCATATTTTGTAATTGGTAACTATATGTATAGATAGTCTTATTGTAAACTGTATGTGTAGATATAATTATTGCATGTAACTGATTGTATTAATGACTGTCTCTTGTGTACCTACATTTTACGCAAATAAACAATTACTATTATTATTATATTGCATCTCTTATTTTCCACGGGTTATCCTCAGTATTGTGGGGACACAGGACTAACACGAAGCGGCCTTGTTAAGAAGTTTACTCATACATGAGATAGCGCATCTATCATATAAGTATTAGAATATTAATATCACAAGTTATTTTTTAACATTGACAAACAATCAGTATCAGTTGACAGCGTTGTGAAGCTCAGGATTTGCTTTCATTATTTTTCTTTTGGCGTTCTTTGGCAGTTTGTGCCATTCAGAAGCGTTGTAACAAAACATAAAAATGTACTGTCAACTATGCCAACATGATAGGCGTCCGGACTGTGTCTGATGGAGATGGACGGACAGACGGAAAGACAGAAAATGGGGACGTATGGATGAACAGACGGACAAACTGAGTGACAGATGAACAAACGTATGGACGGTCAAACACAGTAGCTCGATAGAAACGTTAATTTTAATTAAAAAAACTGTCTTACAATATCTCTCTCCACTAGACTAGATGATTTTGTAAATATATTCACAACAGTTGCTATATTTCCAAATGAAATCAAAATCAAAAAATCGCTTTTGCGACATAAACGATACGAAGGTGATGAAAATTTCACGTTTTTTTTTAAATTGCCGCTGTGTTTATTTTAACGTTTTGGGGTTTCGAAATGAAATCGTTTATTATGCAAATAGGATGTACAATCACTTTTACACGTCACTTTTTTGAGCTCGCTGGAGTTGACATTTCCTAACCGACTGCCCTAAGAAGAAATGTCGAAACAAACTCAGGGGTCACAGTCTCTTTTAAAGTCCAGAAAATATTCACGTAATATTGTGCTAACAAAATGCAGGTTACTGGACTGGTCTTTTGAAGAAAGAACCAGATCGATCTGAGCAAGCCTGTGCCAGCTGACGGCAAGCATGCCCCAAATAGCTCATGCAGCTCAACCATTTTCGAGGGAGCTCCACAACCCGGCACACAACAATACAGCCAGTGACACCATAAAAATATGTGGAGCAACAACTCACTCAGATCGCCAGACTAAAAGGACTATAGAGAAATGTATCATATAATAGAATAAAACAAAATGAAACATGAAAACAAGATTAATTAACGGTACATCTGCATAATGTTTACACTTACAATGCATACAAGATACACTTGAGAAAAAAAAAACATTGGTTGTTTGTAAAGTAGGTTTACGATCGAGATGTTTACGTGATAACGTCTTATTTGTGATATAAGTTTTTGGGAAGTAAGGAATTAATGAAGATAACAATTTTTTCAAATTTTCATAGTTTGTTTCACTGTTAAACATTCAACGAAAACTTAACCGCACGAGAAAATCTCCATTCGTTTGTATGCCGCTAGAGTGAGAAAGACGGAAGATCGGTCCACTCACTCGAACGCTATGCCAGCCTCCGCTCGTGAGGATTCCGCGTGACAAGTTTCACGGAATGACTGGCAGCGCTCGAGATGAGACGGGAGATCGGTCCGTCTCTCTCTCGTTATACCTGCGATAGCGCTCGTGAGGTTTTGGTGTGACACAAGTTTCTGAACATGTCACCCGACTAAAACGATTTTAAAGACGTTATCACGTCAAAAAAAGAAATATACAAACATAAAATCACAACCGTTATTAAATTGGCATGTCAAATTTGTGTAAAATATCATAATATGCAAAAGCACAAAATATGTCAAAAATTGTAAAAAGGTATAAATATGCAATAAGCACAAAAAATGTCACAAGAATTTAATAATATGTATATGCAAAAGCACCAAACATGTTAAGTTTGTAAATATTTACAACAAGCAAAAAAGTTAAAATAAAGATAAGCGATAGCTGTATAAGCGAGCAGCTTTATCCCAGGCGTTTTTATCATTTAAATATTCGGATATCTTGTAATATCCTTTTTTTAATAATTTTTATTTTATGTAAGTTTTAAGTTTCTTAATAGGTAACTTACGAATATCTAAGTGAAGTTTATTGTAGAAGCGTATACATTGACCCATGAACGAGTTGCTTATTCTTTGGAGGCGTGTAGCATGAACTGATAAATTGTTTGTTCCTGGTGTTTAGTGAGTGAACGTCAGACATTTTAACAAAATTTGATTCGTTTTTGTAAAAATAAAGAATATTTTCAAAAATGTATTGTGAAGCTACAGTCATAATGTTTATCTCTTTGAATTTTTCCCGAAGAGAAAAACTTTAGGCCCTAGATTATAAATAGCGCGGACAGCTCTTTTTTGTAAAACGAAAATCGTATTTATATCCGCACAGTTTCCCCAAAGGAGAATCTCGTACGTCATTAGGCTATGAAAATAACTAAAATAAACTATTCTGGCTGTATCCACATCAGTAATCTGTCTGATTTTCTTAACAGTGTAAGCAGCTGAACTAAGCCTTCCAGACAATTTGTTAACCCCACTGTAGTTTGGCGTCAACAGTAATGCCAAGAAAAACAGTTGACTCAACAGGGTCCAACTCTACTCCATTTAATTTTACATTGGTGCTTAACTGCCTTACATTTGGCGTAGATAATTTAATCAATTTAGTTTTAGTTGAATTTAAAAGAAGATTATTAATATTAACCAACCGACAACCTTGGATAATGCAATGTTGACTTCGTCAAAATCTTTAAGTTGACGCTTTATTTTAAAAACAAGTGAAGTATCATCCGCAAACAATAGGATTTTATGTACATCCCTTACATAAAAGGGTAGATCATTAATATAGATAAAAAATAAAAAAGGGACCTAGAATTGAACCCTGCGGAACACCCATAGTTACCACAGATCCTTTAGATATTTTTCCATTAACATCCACTCTTTGTATCCTATTGTCTAAATATGAACTTAAAAGATTATGAGCTTTATTTCTAATGCCATAGTGGTGCAGTTTCCTGATGAGTGTATCATGACATACAGAATCAAAAGCTTTGGCCAAGTCGCAGACTATGAATAAAGCGTTCGGTGAGCTAGCTTTGATTTAAACTGCTAAAATAAAATGCACAAGAATGTTATCCACGCAAGTGGCCTAATAGTTGTAGTACTTGGAATTGCTGATAGGATAGTCTTTGCTTTGAACCTGCGGTCAGGAAAGCAATTGTTTTTTTAGTATTTACTGTAGAAAAAATATTTGTTGTCTGTTGGCGGATCTTTTCAGTTTAAAAAAAGGGAGGTTATGCTTGTTATATGTATGTCACAGGAAATGTTTGCCACTTGAAATACGAATTTGGTTAGATATTTACCTTACAATGTTGGCAAAATGAGAGGCGAACTCGAAGCATACCTACAGGTCAACATTTCAAAAGCTTCATTACAAAATCAAACTTTGAAGTTGACAAAATACGAAATTATAACCTACTACACAAAGGCTTTTGTTTCTTGCAATACTTTCGCAATTAAGTTTTAAATTACGCAAACGCAAAGAAAATTTTCCAGAAAAAATCAAAGTAGGCGAGTTATATAAACAACTCGTTTCGCAAATGTAAAAGTTTGTTTAAAACTCGCATTTCATTGGCTTCCAAACCGTATGAACAATAGCGGCAGAAAAATTTCCCAACAAACTGTAGCTGTACGTAACTACTTGGTTAGGCAATCACAATTTTATATTTAGTTATGAAGGGGTTGTATCTTTTATGTTTGTGATTAATCGAATTGCCACCTCCATCATACTTCTGCTTACACTGACGTGGTGAGTCGCAAAACATAGACTATGGGCCTGTTTCCTATTTTTTTTTTAATGTCCGTCTTGTAGATTAATGAATTTTATTGGACACGTATTTTTTCTTTTTTCCTGCAAACAAAAAATGATCAAAATACAGAGAACTGAAGTTACGCGTGACGTCACTCCTCGCTACGATTTTTAGCGAGGCGTAGCGTCATAAGCCCCCACTCCGAAACTTTAAAGCGGTGTATCTTTGTATTCTTTTATTGTTTTGATAAAAGAAAAAATACGTGTCTAATATTTTTTTATTATCTAACTGACGGACTAAATAGATTTTAATTTTTCATACCCAGGAAACATCCCTATTATATATAGAATAGTGTGCCTGTCGTATGTTTGTAAGTTTGTTACGATAAGATGTCACTGTAGAGGTTAAATAAAATATTGAATTGAAAACTTTAATAATCTTGAAAATTTATGAGGTTTTATTTACAGCATTTCAGTCCCTATGTTTATCATGTTTTTATTATTCAAAAAACATCTCCATTTTATTAGGTATCCTATTAATTTCATGCGATCATCTCCACGGCTTCAAATATAAATATTAAAAAAACATCTTTGAATAGGACCTACTAGTGCTTAAGGTTATGATGAAATAGCTACAAAAAATTAGTTGCTGGGAACACAGGCTGGGAATCTGAATCCCAGAAATAAAAGAAATCCAAATAGAATTGTAATGACAGATATAGGTACTACGAACAAAAATATATCTGAAAATTTGTTACGTTATGTGTGGACGTTTATACAATGTAAATCCTGACAATATTAAAGATATGCAGCTGAATAAATTTAAGAAATTCTCAAACATGTGGTTGATTGAAAAATCATTGTACCAAATATCAGAGTTAATAAAATAATTACAATCTCGACTTGCATGCTGTGTAATGGTTAACTGTATGTGTATAGTAATTGATGTGTATCCCTGTTTTCATTATTTATCTATGTGTTGTTAAAAGTAGTTTAAACGACAATAAAAGGTTTAGGTTTTTTGGACAGAATACAAACCATGTAGATCTATACATTAAGAATGGTATATTATGCACTTGCATACTCATTATTAAGCTACGGACAGATTGTGTATGGCCTACCTTGCGTAACATGTGTGAATATTAATAAAAATGATTAAACACCTCGTTTGTAAGAAAGTTAGAAATTAATGTTATAAAAAGTTTTAAAATTTATTTCCCACATGTAAAATTCTACCCATAGACGAAAAAGTAGTGATCAATACAAATACTTTGCACCGTTAATGTAACCCTATGTAGTTGGGAAATTAATTCATTTAGGGCTGGTTGCGTCAACATACATTGATATGTCTGTTAACGTTAAATATGGCCGCTTGTAAGAAAATATCGTACTGACTTACTATAACAGACTATTTGAAACAACCCACCCTTAAGTGGACTTTGGTAATAACCTATTAATGTCTGTAAGTGCTTTGTAGTAAATAGACAATTTAAAAATTGTGCATCACGAAAAATACGTGCTATAGTCGAAATAATACTTACGAGGGCGTAAGTTCGCTAGCGTCTTTAGCGCCTTTATGATATGCGAGAAATACGTATCATTTTTATTGAACTTTGTCTGATGACGAACTAGAAGGTAGCATTTTAGAAACTTGCGACCAATATTTAGAACAGGACAAAATTGATTAATTATTAAATTATAAAGAACAACAAACATCTCAGTTCGAATGCGGTGAAAAAGAATTCAATATAGATTCATCTGATAGCGGCAAGCGAGTAAGAGAAGATGAAGATGATGATGCATATTGGACGGAGTTTGGCCGATGCGGAAAAAAGGTCAAGGGTAGTTGCAATAAAATAGAAGTTTTCGTGTCTTGTTCCGAGAAATTATCTAAGCAGTTTAGTTAAGCTAAAATATTCAAAGAGAGAGGCGTACATGATGCAGTCAAAGTTAAGTACAATAATACTGCATGTTTCGTAAAGCTTTATTATAATATAGAAAAAATCCATATTGCAGTCCTTTGTGAAACATGGTTGGAGCCAGAAAGCCAGAGAGTTGGCCTAAAAAAAATATAATATCTATCAAAATGACCGATTTGATGGTTACGGAAGTGTTTGTTTGTTTAGTTTGGGTCCATAATTCATTGAAACCACGAAACCAAATTTAGGGATAGAGTACTTCATGTTAAATTATTTAACAGTGAGACCATAGAAAATATAATTGTACTTTACTGCCCATCTTCCGTGAAGTCGACTAGTGATGATTGGGAGTTTTTTTTCTGATTTAAATAATAAAAAAAACTTAATATTTTAATTATTTGTTACGCATTATCGCATGCGGAGCGAATATTTGTAATTAATATTCTTATAATAACTTAAACCTATGATTTTTTAACAGACAGCAATTATATTGTATTAAAAGAAGGTAATTAAATAAATACAAATAGTAGACAGGAAAAATTTAACCCTCAGACAGAATTCGAACCTGCGACCACTGGCTCAATGCACCAGTTGCTTTACTAATTAAATTTCTGCTTCTACTTGTTACGTCTTTAGTTCTACTTATTACGTCTTTACGTATGCGACATCTAGTGAACCAATCTTTCGTTTGGTCTCACCGACTCTGATTAACAATGGGTTAGTTAAGAAGTCCGACAGATGATGCAGCCCAATATTATATTATGGTAGTCCAACTCGTATGAAGTTAGTCAATGGCATGTTACAAAAGTCTTCGCTAGACTTGTTTTTAGTTATTTCGGATATAGCAGTTAAATTTGAATGGGGTTAAATGAGGCCAATCACCGACTTATAAAACGCCAAAATTTTAAAGCCGCTGATTTGGATCCCTAGAGAAAACACGAGCCATCTCTTTTTGAGTGTTTAAGTTTTCAGATGACCTTCAGTTTACATATGACACATTCGAAAAATACAATAGCATTTATGCGGTTAAGTATATTCCATATTATAATACACATATAGGAAAAACTACTTAGAAATAAAACTACTTTTACAACTAAAAAAAATAGGGAAGATTGCTGATAGATAACAGCTACTTGGGGCCCAATAATCTCAATCAAGGAACAAGGAATACAGGTCAGTAACAATGGACAAAATCTATTTATATACGCGGGAGCGGGTCAAGCCAAATTCAAGTAACTGGCGAGCAGCACCGTGTGTAATATTACACGAACCATTTGGAGCCAATTTTGACCCCCTCATAACTCAAAAACTATGTATATGAGAACTAGCCAAGTCAGACTTTAGGCTACAATATATTATCCTAAGTTATAAGAAGACATTATATTTTATGATGTTATAAATAACTTTCAGGACTGACCATTGAATTTGGCACCCATTTAGATCTCACTTCTTTTGTCGTTGAAGTCAACAACCAAGGCATATATCATAATTTTGAACTTTGCTCTTATTTTACATTTATGTTTTTGATGGGATACATATTACATGCTTTGTCCTGAATGACTGACTGACAGATCAACGCACAGCCTAAACCGCTGATCGTAGAGACCTGTAACTTGAAGGGTGTGTTCTTTGTATGACGTAGGCATCCGATAAATAAGGATTTTCCGAAATTCTGCCTCTAAGGGGATGAAAAACGGGGGCAAAGTTTGTATAAAGACAAAGTGATTCCTAGGTTCAATCTATTTCAAATTTTGCATAAACATTTTTTAACATAATTAATGAAAAGTTTCGTATTTTATTGAATCTCATCGCTTATCGGGATTAAAAAGGGTTAGAAAGTAAACGGTATCCTTTCAACAAAATCTCTTAAAGCTAGCCGTCACAAGATCAGTTTTATGGCTAATTTGAGTCCTCTTATAGAAAAATACCCCAAAGCCAAGATACATCTTTGGTAGCGGGAAGGAGTGCAGTTAAAACTGCAAGAGAGAAAATAATAGTTGCTCGTATCTATCTCTATAGATATATTAAATATATAGTATTTATAATAGTTTTGTAATAGTAGTATAATATAGTAGTTATAATAGTTTTATTTTAACACTAGTTATTCCCAGCGGCTCCGCCCGCGTGGATATCAGTTATCGCGGCAAAAAGTAGCCTATGTCCTTTCTCAGGCTCTAGACTATCTGAGTACTAAATTTCATTTAAACCCGTTCAGTAGTTTTGGCGTGAAACCGCGACAGACATACGGATAGACAGAGTTACTTTCGCATTTATAATATTAGTAAGGATATAGGATCGACAAGTAAATGATAACTAAAACCTTATTTGAATCTGAATGAATTCTCTAAAGCTGTTGCAGAACGTCTTCGCGCCTTATGTATCTTTCTTTGAATCCGACTACACACAATTACAATATTTTAAAACAAATTGCGAATGCATAACATAACAGCATGCAACAAAAACCCTGTCCGATCCTTATGAGTATAATTCAGCATCGTACTGCGTATACATACACGTAACTTTTGAATGGATTTGAGATTATTATTGGTGAATAAAATAAAATTAAAATAAAACTGATCAAAGGCAACACTGATCGCTCGACAAAGTTCACGTACCTATACTACCTACAGTTTTGTATCGAAGAAGCCGCCTGAGCGAGACATTTTTCTCCAATACGTATGTTGATCCAGGAATACGCCTTATTGGATCGGCAGAGTTTTTGTTATATACAGTATATGACGCTATACGAACGACCTTAAATTACTTTGGATTAAACTATAAGGCAATATGTATATAGATAAAATTGACATAGACAACCTTTTTACATCCCTGACGCCAGATTTTGTTGAGCAAGCTCCCCTTTTTTTATGTCTTGTAATCTTCAACTAGACGCTCCTTTTTCAAGACAAGAACTATTAAAACGTATGTGATCAAAAGATAGCAAGCCTGATAGTAATAATATATCTTACAGCATGATTAAAAATCTACCAGAAAACTCATTAGATTAACTTATTACTTAAACTCTCAAACTATTGATTCATTTTAGCAATGGCGTCGAATAAATATTATTCCAAAATATTTAGACAACATAGGTCTATAATTATACTAAACTAAGACAAATCTTCATGATTTCTTGTGTTTTACAAATTAGTGTTAGCACCAAAATTTACAATAGTTCTGAAGCTACCTGGAGGCTTTCATGTCTGTTATTCCCTTAGAGGAATAAATAAGCAAACTATAAGTAGAGTTATTTATTAGTGTCAAAACAGAGCGCATCGTTTTATTAAAACTATTATAACCTTATATTACCCTTATAATAACGGAACCGTCGAAATTTTCGCATAAACGTCTGTCGTCGCACAGAAATCAAATACATCAGTAAACGAGCGAAGTACATTTAGCTAAAAATGTGCTTACGCTTGACATAACTATTCAATAAATGCTACTAGCGATTCTATTCAACAAATTTTGACAGAATCAGTATTTAATCAATTAACACTGATTCTATCAAAATTAGTTGATCTGTGTAATTATTAAATATACAACGATTATAAAGGTAAAGCAAAAATTAATTTAATGCGTCTGCGAGCATCTATGCTATCTTCTGGATATAAAACAAAAAAATATAAGTAAATATTAATAGTCATTTAGTTAGTTACACAATATAATTACATATTTCGTAAACTTTCAATTAATATTTCGACTGCACGGATAGTCCAGTGGTATAGGTCACCACGCCAATTACCTCTGTGCGCGACGTGCCGCGGGTTCGATCCCCGCATGGGACAAGCATTTGTGTGACCCACAAATGCTTGTTTCAAGTCTGGGTGTTCTTTGTGCATGTGATTTGAATGTTTGTGAAACCCCCCGCGACACAAGCGTTTTTTTTTTTTTAATAGAAAAAGAAAGAATAGGTCGGGGCAAAAGTATTTGCGTATTGTTCATACAAAGGAAAATATATTTTTTAAGTATAATTTTTTATTTATTTATAATATACAATATGTGCTGTTTTGATCGATGACTTGTTGCCATCTTGTGGGTAGTGCCATGATCCCATTCCTGTAGAAATTTTGAGATTTTTGATAAAAACTATCTGACACGTAGTGTTCACAGTGTTCTTTTGAGGTTAGCTTTATGCTTCCTAAAGAGTTCAATGACCGAAACAGGTGGAAATCTGATGGAGCAAGGTCAGGGCTATAAGGAGGATGCATCAACACATCTCAGCCAAGCTCTCTCAATTTTTGCTGCGTGGCTATAGATGAGTGCGGTCTGGCGTTGTCATGGTGCAACACCACGTCCTTTGTATTCACCAGCTCCGGCCGGTTTTTCTTAATAGCTTTTTTTAACCTCATCAGTTGCTGACAGTATAGGTCAGAATCGATAGTTTTACCCGGTGGCAAAAGCTGATAGTGGACGATTCCTTTCCAATCTCAACATACACATAGCATCACTTTGTTCCGAGTCAGGCCGGGCTTTACCACGGTCTGTGGGGCTTGTCCATGCTTCGACCATGATCTTTTTCGCACATTCTTATCGTTAGTCACCCATTTTTCATCACCCGTAATCAACTGTTTAAGAAATGGTTCGGAATTGTTACGTTTCAACAAAGAATCGCAAAAGGAAACACGTTGCATTAGGTTTCTCTCAGTGAGATCATGTGTGTAATAAAAGACTCCATAAACTGTTCAGAAAACATATTTACTTCATATTATTAAACATTCCACATGAGAATAGACAAAGGGTAAATACATTATTACCTTAAAATTAACACCAAGTAACCACGCTACACGTTATTTTCTTCGATGTCCTCTAGCGATCGCTCGACAATCGTGACCTCGTATATGGCGCGAAATCCCCGGCATAATATGCATCACAACTCCAAACTCCCGCCATAACGCGTGCCTCGCTCTGATTGGTAAGATATGCGGCAATTGAAACTACGGACCAATAAGAGCGATTCAGCGTTGCCAGTTAATAAAAACTGAAGTTTGACAAGTTGCGAAGTGAAATGTTGCCAGATAATAAATAAAAAGGTGTATTATAAAATACAGACGCTAACAGCTCGGCCATCCTGCGAAAAGCGAGTCCCTTCGCGACACCAAAAAAAAAAACATTTACATGTAAACTTCTATTTTAAGTTAGAGGTTAAATTAAATAAAGTCTTACAGGGGTAGATTCCAAACATAAGGTACAACAAACTCTAGTACATGAGAATATTCAATATACAATTAACCTTGGAATCTAGTTAAAGTTTTAAAATCTTCGTTTTAAAAATCGTTTTAAAAAATTAAATCATAAATCATGGTAACATTGCCATAATCACTACATAGTATAAAACAAAGTCGCTTTCTCTGTCCCTATGTCCCTTTGTATGCTTAAATCTTTGAAACTACGCAACGGATTTTGATGCGGTTTTTTTTAATAGATAGAGTGATTCAAGAGGAAGGTTTATATGTATAATAACATCCATTAAATAGTGGACAAGTAATGTAATTTTTGAGGTTTCTAATGTGATGTCGTAAATAATTACATTTTTTCCGCTTACATTGCAAACGCAGGCTGAACCCTACGAGTTTTATCAAAATAATGTACTAAGTATGGGACACATTGAAAAGGTCTACAGAAAAGTCCGTGATGGTATATGTCTATCTCTTATGGATAACCCACAATAACTTTTTTTTGTCATTTACTTTTTACGACAAATAATGGCTAATTTTCGAAGCGATTTTAACCAATACAGCATTAATCCTTAACCAATTAAATACCTTGAATACATTGTTCATTTAATATAGATCTATATGGCCCTTTACACCGTATGATTTAAGTGAATATTTTCGAAGATATTACAGATTTAAAAATTCCGTTGCGTAGTTTCAAAGATTTAAGCATACAAAGGGACATAGGGACAGAGAAAGCGACTTTGTTTTATACTATGTAGTGATTAAAAGAGATTGTTCTTCTCTCATTGTATACTCGGAAAAAGGCGTTAAAACTGTCTTAATGGCCGATGAAAGATCGGCGTAGTCACGATAATTGATACGGTACTTAATTAATTTACATTTGTTAATTAATTTATTCGATGTATGACAAAGAATTCTATCTATTTAATAAAAAGTCGTTACCTTGAATGTTGAAAAAAATCTACAAAAAATTATTTTACATTAAAATAAATAAATATCTTAGGACATTTCACACACGGTCATCTGATCCCAAACTAGGCAGAGCCTGTGCTATGGCAACCAGACAACTGATAAACATACTTATATATTTCTAAATACATACATATTATAGATAGCTTTTGCCAGCGACTTCGTCCGCGTTTCCGTCGTTTTTCGTAAAAAAGTAGCATATGTCCTTCCTTACTGTTCAGTGGTTTTGATGTAACAGACAGATTAACTTTCGTATTTTAGTAGGGAAATATAATATATCACGTTACACAAAAATAATCCTTATAGCATGATTCAGTATTCACGCGCGACGGCGCGATGGCTTATTATCGTATTTCATGTATAAGTTTGGTGTTTCTATACCGATTTCTATGATTCTTTTTTTATTGAATAGGTAATTATGTAAACTTTTTTTAATTAGGGATGAGTGAGAGTATTATAAACGTAAGAGTAAACAAATATAATCAGAAATCTCCGAACTGCTAAGCTATCGGGAGTTACACGTGTTATTGTGAGTCAACCATAAAAGATAGACATATGCTGTTGTGGAATATTTTTTAGATAATTTTATGTAGAACATTTCCGTCATACATGATTTCTATGTAGCTTTAACCATTAAGGCTGCATACGCGACGGAAGCTTAAAAAATACCGTTTTCCCAACATTTCCCTTCACTGCTCTGCTCCTATTGATTGTAGCGTGATGAAAAGTATACTATAACCTGCCCAGGAGTATGAAAAATAAATGTACCAAGTTTCGTTAAAATCCGTCGAGTAGTTTTCGTTTCTATAAGGAACATACAGACAGACAGACAGACAGACAGACAGACAAAAATTTTACTGATTGCATTTTTGGCATCAGTATCGATCACTAATCACCCCCTAATAGTTATTTTGAAAATATATTTGATGTACAGAATTGAAGATAATTTAAACGTTTACAGTTTCCGGTAAAGACATCTTTTGCAATGACCATTAATAAATCGCGGGGTCAAACCTTCAACGATGCAGGCTTAGATTTGAGCGTTGACTGTTTTTCACATGGACAACTGTATGTCGCTCTTTCAAGAGTGACATCCAGAGAAAACATGTTTGTATTGTCTAATGACAAGAAAGCTGTGAACGTTGTTTATAAAGACATTCTGTAATATGTTGTAAAAATAAAATAAATAGTTAAAAATGTAAAAAGTAAATAAGTAAAAATGTAGTGTATGAATTTAGATATTCCAAAGATAGCAGGAAATCTTCATGGTATAGGGAAAGGGGGATTGTTTTACTCCAAATTTAACGCGTGCGGGCCACGGGCAGTAATGAATAAATCAAAACTACTGGATCGATTTTAATCACATAGGCTATATATTTTATACCCGTGCGAAGCCGGAGCGGGCCGTTATGTTTTTATATACAACATATTATATATTAATATTATAAAGCTGAAGAGTAAGTTTGTTTGTTTGTTTCTTTGTTTGTTTGTTTGTTTGTTTGAACGCGCTAATCTCAGGAACTACTGGTTCGAATTGAAAAATTATTTTTGTATTGGATAGTCCGTTTATTGAGGAAGGCTATAGGCTATATAACATCACGCTACGACCAATAGGAGCGGGGCATAAATGAAAAATGTTGCAAAAATGGAAAACCGTTGAGACTAAAACACGCGAACAAAGTCGCGGGGGACAGCTAGTATAATAATAATTAGTACTAATATTATAATCGTAGTATACTAGATCCATCGGATTTAATTATATAATCTAAAAACAAATTTAATTTGGTAATCTAGTTGACAGCTTTATAATTAACCATCGGGAATTCATCTTAAATCAAACTATGACATTAATTAACACTTATTTTCATGGTAAGCTTATTATAGCTAAGTTAGACTTATTATTATATAAACATTTCAGGATATAAATTCCAATAATTATTAACTTAAATATTACATTAATGCGTTGTGCATACTCAACTTTATTGAATATTAGGTTATTTATTATATTTCATAAATCTATCAATTCCAATCTAAATGTACTCCCGTTAGTTTGTGGTAGGTACTAATTTATTCATTCATTACAGTCCTGATAAGCATTGTCTTCAGACTCAGACTCTGTAGAGTCATAATTCCTATCGAAAGCCAGCCATGGCTTAATTCTATCTATCGCTATTACATTTTCATATCGACGTTGGCCATGATTGCGGGTTAACGGCGTATCTTCTATTAAAAATCTATCGTTAGGCAGTACTTTTAAAATTCGGTATGGACCCGGAAATTTTGCCGCTAGTTTTTTCGATTTGCCATCGCTTGGCACCTCCCGCTTTATGCTAACTAAATCGCCCGAGTTATATTTGTAAGTGCGCTTATGTTTAGTATCATATCGGATTTTGTCTTTAATTTGTTGTTCGGCGATGCGTTTACCTGCTTTAGATCGTACTGGCCCAAATCATCTGTGGAAAATTCTATAACATCGTCTATATTTTCGGAGCTACTGCGTATATTAAAACCAAGAAGTAGTTCCGAAGGGCTTTTGCCAGTTGTCTTGTGGACAGTAGTATTCAAACCGATCTGTATATCCAGAATATAATCATCCCAGTTCCTATCGTCTTTATTGTTCGTTTTAGAGGTGAGTGCACTTAAGATTGTCCGATTGAATCGTTCGCATTGACCGTTTGCTCGAGGTGTGGCCACAGCATTAAGTATGTGCTTGATACCCATGGATTGGATAAATGCGCGAAAGCTGTTACTGGTAAAAGAAGTCCCTCTATCGGTTATTAGTCTAGACGGTGCCCCAAAGTAACTAATATGCTCTTTAAGGGCTTTTATTGAGGTAGAACTTTTAGTGTTTCTGACTGGCTTTATATTTATGAATTTCGTGAACCCATCCACAATTACTAATAGGTAGCAGCTTTGCCATTTTTGCTCTTCACAAATGGTCCTAGATGGTCCGCGTGAATTGTAAGAAATGGAGTTTCAACTTTAGGGATCGGATATAATACGCCTTTACCCTTCCCTGTATGGTCCTTACTCCGTGCACACTCTAAACAAGACTTGATATATTTTTTTATAAACCGACGCATTTTGGGGAACCAATAGACTTGTTGAATTCGCGCAAAGGTCTTGTCAAAACCGAAGTGGCCCAGGTCATCGTGGTTTATTTTGGCTATCTGCCACCTTACCCCCTTCGGTACCACCCACCTTAAATCATTTACTTCCTTGCCTACGATTCGATAAACTTTACCGTTTTTCAATTTATAATTTTTTATAACATCTAGCACCTGGTCCGATTTAGGGTCATTCAAAATCTCTCTAATACGTGCTATTTCGTCATCATTACTCTGTATCGTAGCTATCCAATCATCCGTACCTACTGTTAGTACGTCTAATACATGCAAATCGTCCTTAGCTTCCCCTACCGGATTCCTACTTAGAGCACCGCATGGGACATACGACACCCAGGGCGATATTCGATCTCGCAGTTAAATTCCTGAAATTGAACCCACCAACGCGCTATGCGAGGTATAAGGTCTCTTTTTGATAAAGTCGTTCGCAGTGCGTTACAATCTGTCAGTATTTTAAATGGAACACCTATTAGATAGACACGGAATCTGTTGAGGGAGGATACAACGGCCAGCGTCTCCAACTCAAATGAGTGGAGCTTTTGCTCATCGGATGTAGTTTTTCTGCTAAAATATGAGACTGGCCTCAAATGCCCAGCATCATCTTTCTGCAATAAAATTCCTCCTATTCCGTGCTTACTAGCGTCCGTATGTACCTCAGTTTCGCGTGTTGGGTCTTTGTTTTCGTTTATTGTCATTGTTTCAAACGCATTCAATTGTTCAGGACCCCACTTCCAGGTGGTATTTTTTCGAAGAAGGTCCGTTAGAGGCCTTGCGATTGTCGCAAACCCTTTAACAAACCTTCTAAAGAAGCTTGCCAAGCCGATGAACTGCTGTAGTTCACGTTGGCTTTTGGGTGTATGAAACTTCGAAACGGCTTCAGTTTTCCTTTCACAGGGTTTAAGACCGTCAGCATTAATTTAGAAACCCAAAAATTCGATGCTATCCATGAAAAAGTTGCATTTGGATAGTTTGAGAGTAAGGCCAACCCGTTTTAAAAGGAAAAGTACTTCTTCAAGCCTACAGAGACCTTCGTCAAAAGACCGTGCTGGGATCAAAATATCATCCATATAGACGAGAGCGTACTTTATTTTCGCTTCAGAGAGAATCTTATTGATCGTTCTTTGGAACACAGATGGCGCATTTACCAATCCAAAAGGCATTCGTGTATACTGAGACTGGCCATCGGGTGTCACAAATGCGGTCTTATCTTGCGAATTCTTTTCGATAGGAATTTGGTAATAGCCAGACGCTAGATCTAATGATATGAACAGTTTATTACCTGCAAGCCTATCGAGCTGGTCGTCTATTAGAGGTAAGGGGTCTTAGTGATCCTTTTTTGTGCGTTTATTTAAAGCTCTATAATCTACGCACAAGCGTTTCTCTCCGGTTTTTTTCTTGACCAGCACGATTGGACTCGCATTGGCGAAGTGGATTCTGTTACAATGCCCGCATCCATCATCTCCTGAACCATATCTCTTACTAGCGTTCTTTCGCCGTAGGACATGCGGTATGGTCTATATACCACTGGCTCTGCATCGTCAAGCTCTATGACCATCTCCGTCTCAATTGTAAAACCAAGATCTTTAAGACCAGAGGAAAAACACGCTTTGAATTTCGATAACAACCTTTGGAGCTCGAGTTTCTGCTCTAAAGTGATGGTATTACCGCACTGTACGGACTCATCCAGGGATTTATCATCAAAAGTTACTGAGTATACATTTTGTTCGTTCATGATAGAGATAGCACGCGTCAGTAAAGACCCCTGTTTCAGATAGACCGAACTACCAGAGACGTTTTGTAGTAGTAAGTTACCAAAACTACTGTGTAATTTATACTCGCCCGGGAGTAAATAGTGTTCTTTACCTGTGGTGCCTCTAACGGAGCCGTTTACATACACGAAGCCAGTAAAACTAGTTCGCGACTTCACAGGTATCATAGTTAATTGATTTGGAGGAATTACTACGTCACCTTGAGTCATGAGGAATATCTTCTGTTGGAAATCCTGTTCGAATACTACTTCGTGAGGGGTCTTTATGATAGTAATACCAGGCTTTTCCGTGAACGTATGACCCAAGAAGGCTGGGTGTTTCGAAGCGGCGTCTTCAACTATGAGAATCTCTATATTCTCTTTTATCCCTTGGACAATTACGTCGGCATTACATTTTCCCAGTGGTTCTATGTGAAAGCAACCTATACCTCGTAAGACTGGTAATCTGTCCAAGCTTGTATTCAGCTTCAAACGCTTTGCTTCCGATTCCCTAACCAAGGTACACTGGCTCCCTACGTCTACTTGACAATTGATTGGCTGACCATTTAGAAATATTTCTAGGACATATTTCTGATTAGTCTCATCTGAATAGTCAACTAGAGCAACCTGCTTTTCGTCCGTAACTTCACTACTAGGACGTTCAGTGTTTTGGGTAGCGGGCCGCTTAGATCTACAATACAAATCTAAATGACCTTCGCGGTTATACAGAGTGCATTTTGTAAAGGTCTTATTGCATTTAAAACTTTTGTGTCCTTCTTCATTACAATTGTGACATCTAATTACAAAAGTGGACCTCTTATTCGCGTCAGACTTGTTCCAGCTGTTATTTGACAAAGGGTTCCTTTTATCTTGCCCGGACCTATCCACGGTTTTCCTACTAGTGCCTGGCTTAACAGTTTTAAAATATTTAAGCACATCTTCAGGTCCACGAAACCTAGCCGCTTGTGCTCCTATCCGCACCGCCCTATCGTCTACGCCGTGTAATAAGCAATCGACTGCTTTTCGACCTATGATACCACATCGGTTAAGGAGATTTATCTTTGAGTAGTAATATTGTTGAAGGGATTCGCCATAACGCACACGCTTGGCCAACATCTGGGTTAGTAGTTCCGCATAGTCGTACCTACAAGGGAAAGACTCAATAAGCTTCCTTTTCCATTCTGTCCACGAATAAACCATCGTGCTCAGGCCTTTATACCATGTCTGAGCAAGTCCAACAAGTTTCGGTAGAGCAAAATGAATTGTTTCGCGTTCATCCCAATTATAAATCTCCACGGCTTCCTCGACTTTAGTTAACCACGTTACTATAGTTTGTTCGGTAGATAAAGGGTCAAATTCCGGAATCACGTTTGTCAAAGAAAGCTTAGAGGTCGATTGTCCCTTTACATTATTGGGGCCATTCAGAAATTTATTTAAGATGCTATGAGTGGCATCAGGCATCTCAACTTCAGTTAGGTCACGTTTTGTACGATGTGAGGGAGAACGAGTTCGTCCTCGCTTCAATAAGCGTCTAGTAGGAGTGTC
Source organism: Diachrysia chrysitis (assembly GCA_932294365.1). Taxonomy (NCBI): domain Eukaryota; kingdom Metazoa; phylum Arthropoda; class Insecta; order Lepidoptera; family Noctuidae; genus Diachrysia; species Diachrysia chrysitis. The sequence continues at coordinate 697,391 of OW028641.1, forward strand.
ATAGCTATCACTGCTACTGCTGCGATGACGACGTCGTCCTACCCTCGTGACTTGGATTTCATCATCAGACGAGTTGTCACGAAATCGTTTCCTAATACGATAATAATCACTGGAATCATCACGAAGACGAGTTTTATCACAACCCTTATCGACAGAATCGTCGCGATATCGGTCCCTTCTACGATTTCGTTCGCTTCTGTCTTCTCTTGATCGCCGGTTGTAAATGTTTTTATTATAGTTTGGCTTTAAAAGAGAGTGCTTGCGGCTTTGCCGGTCTCCGACCAGACTCCCTTCCGCTCCCTCACTCTCATTATCAGAATTACTTATTAAGCGTTTGCGGACTTGCCTGATATCCAGACTCCCTTCCGCTCCCTCGCTTTTACGAACTTGTCGTCGCTGCGGAGTCCGCCGTGGGCCCTCGTTATGGTCCACACTTATCGGCTCATCCTCGTTATTGCAGCGACGTCCATTACCGCTGCCCGTAGGCGATGAATCCATCATCTGTAATTGTGATTAAGTTTAACTAAGCGTTGATTAATTTATTTAACTTCAATTTAATGATATTTCTTATGGTGGTAACAAGATTAATTCATGAACAAAGTATTCATCGCCCCAAACAAGCATCGCATTTCTAGAGTGTAGCCCTGGCGAAATGAAATGCATGCTCTAAAACACTTTAAATATCCATGAAAGTACCCTGGCAATATATAATGTGCTCAATTTTAATTGTGTTGATCACGATCAAATCAATAATTGTATTGTGTGTATAAGAAAAGCATGCACCGCACTTCCAGTATTGCCCTGGCAATATGGAATACATGCTCAAAATGATCCGTTACATATCCATAGGAGTACCTCGGCATGATGCAACAAACCACCACACAAAGATTTTGAACATAACCTAACAATTAAAACGTATGCACCGCATTCCTAGAGCGCAATGATGGAGTGTCTTGTGACAATTAATGTCTTTTAAACTACCGATAAAATAAAATGGTACTTACGTGACTACCGTTGAAATTGATCACACACATACTTTATGGAGCCTTCCTTTACAATGTATGTTAAGAGTGTGAGCAAAACTAAAAAAAAACGAATAAGTGTGCGCTGGATTAACGGATGGGTTTAAACTCTCGTATTTCAAAACCTTTTTTTTTTACGAGTTCCCATCCGCTCATCCCACTTCTGAAATGTAATAAAAGACTCCATAAACAGTTCAGAAAACATATTTACTTCATATTATTAAACATTCCACATGAGAATAGAATAAGGGTAAATACATTATTACCTTAAAATTAACACCAAGTAACCACGCTACACGTTATTTTCTTCGATGTCCTCTAGCGATCGCTCGACAATCGTGACCTCGTATATGGCGCGAAATCCCCGGCATAATATGCATCACAACTCCAAACTCCCGCCATAACGCGTGCCTCGCTCTGATTGGTAAGATATGCGGCAATTGAAACTTCGGACCAATAAGAGCGATTCGGCGTTGCCAGTTAATAAAAACTGAAGTTTGACAAGTTGCGAAGTGAAATGTTGCCAGATAATAAATAAAAAGCTGTATTATAAAATACAGACGCTAACATGTGGTACCCAAATGTCATCTTTCACACTATTCGCGAAAAGTAAAAAAAAAAGATGTCTTATGGGAACGGAATGACTACGCGGGTGACACCATGGGTACGCCTAGTTTCCAAATAAAATATTGCAAAGACTCACTTTCGTGGCATAAAAAAACCTTCACGGAAATAAAGCCAATCTCTTTTTAGGATTCCGTACCCAAAGGGTAAAATAAGATTAGCAAACAAATACTCTGAAATTTAGTGAAGCTGTAACCAAATGTTTTACAACAGGAAGTGTGACTCGCTGAGAATACGAAAGATGTTCCCGAGTTTTGACCGTTCGCGTTAATTATTGGTAACTATTGCTTCTATAACGACAAACTTTGTTTCTTTTGTAGTTTAATAGATGTTTTATGCACCGATTCAATAATTATTTTTATATCTTTTACCGTTTAGGAAATATAACTGTAACCATCAAATTCAAGGTTCGATGAGAATTACACCCAAACTATTTTGCCGTAGTATTTAAAAATAAATTAACTTTCATAGGAATCGATCGCATAGCCGGTTTAACCTCAACTGTTACCTTAAGGGCATATATCATTCTAGTATTTAATTTTTAATCACGCTGCCTAGACTGCCTCATCACGATTGCTATTTCTGTTACTATTTGTGGCACTACTACCTACGCAACAGTAATCGGGATGTCGCAGTCAGTTGTACTGGACTTTGTTAAGGCACTCAACCATATGTATTAATGTTCGAGTGTTCCAACATTTACTGGAATACAACCAATAGCAGCAGGCGGTCGGTCAGACGGAGTTGAGTGTGTCAAGGACCCGGCAACGTCATCAAGGTCCAAGTGTTCGTGAGATCCGACCAAAGACCGCGGGCTTTCATGGGGTTCTTAACAGTTCGATTCGTTTAAGCACCACATTTAAAGGCTTGCAGCGTTTGGTTCGGACATCGCCATACTGAAGCAGTGACACGAAGCCGGTTCTCCTCGCGGTCGGCGCTGGATGTGATGCGGAGCTGGTCACGCCAGTCCTTCAGGTCATGCGGCGTGATTCTGTCTGAACCGACAAAGGTGCGACGATCAAGAGTAGTCGGGTGATGAAGTTGCAAAAAGGCACTTAAAAAAAAGATGTCTTATGGGAACGGAGACTACGTGGGTAAAACCATGGGGCACTAAAAACGCATCTCAAGAAACCTAGGACTGTCGTTCGATATAGATGCAAACACCAGCTGAAACGATCTGGGCCTTAATAATAAAGCCAGCGAGATGATCACAGATGGCACCACCAGAGGCTTGAATGAATCTGCTCATGAAAATTTGGGGACTTTATGTTCCACAGATGACATATCAGTTTGAAACGATCCAGCCAATATCGGCGAAAATAATAGAACAGATGACCGGACTAGCTTCTCATCTGTGTCGGCGCGCGCGAAACTGTGTGTCATAAGTAGTACCTAACCAAACAAATAAAATACTATCGATAGCTCAAAATACATTCCCGTGTTATGTTATCTGTCATTATATCTCAACAAACTGTGGCATAAAACAGCTTATTAATCAGCTTAACCGAAAACTTGTTAATTACACTAAACATGACTACTATTTAATTTTAAAATTATTATGAAATACTCACTAGTTTATGCTACAGCATGTTGGCATTGCAACATACAAATTGAATATTTTGCTTGCCTACTTATGAGTCCAGTGGTTATAGTGATATTTTCAATTCCAGAATAGAAAGTTTTAATAACTTATTCTATTTTAACATAAATACTACTCACAGTGCAATGATTTTTTACTCTAATTTGTACTTGACATATGGCGAAACAATGTTTCTTAGGCGGAATACTAAATAACTATGGTATGAAAACAATTTTTGAAAAATTACGAAACTACTTTCCGAACCAATTCGGTCTTAATACGAATTCTAGAGAGTGTTCCTTTGCTGCTACTAAAACATCTATCTATGGTGCAAAAAATGACCAGTTTTTCTTGGATAATGCTAGTACTACTAATTTGTTAATACCAATTGGAAATAAACCGGAAACTCATAACATTCGAGTTTTACATCAAAATATTGCAGGTATCTTGAATAAGCTTCCCCTAATAGAACTAAGTTTAAATGAGTTTGTAAATAACAATAAAGCCATGCACATTTTTTGCTTTACGGAAACGTTTGTCAAATCAAATAGTGAAATAAATATACACCTTAATAACTTCACACTTGCTACCTCATACTCAAGAACATGTGTGCATCTTAACCAACATCTTCCTAGATTACAAAATAATACAAGTATGCCAAGAAATGTCTGTAGATAAAATATTATGGCTTGGAGATACCATACTATAATAGCATTGTTATATGAATCTATAGGACACCTAGATCCAATGTAGCCCTATTCTTTAATAAACTGGAATCACTACTTCATAGACGGTGATCTACTTAAATATAAATACTTTGTCTGCAACCAAAATCACAACTATGCTTAAGGACATTCTGGCGAACTACAAAGTAATATTACACATAAATACGTCAACGAGACAAACTACTTGTATAGATCACGTCATTAGCAATGTAACAGATGCAATAGGCGAAACATGTAAATTACACCTATCAGACCACAATACTGCACAAATACTAACATTTAATAACAGATCATCTTTACATTCTCACAAACCTGAAGCGACAAACAGGTTTATAATCAAACGAAATTATAATCCTGAATACATGGGAAGATTCAGAGAATGTTACGTGGTCCCTTACGTGGCAGGATATATGAGGAGATAAACTCGAATGCAGCTTTTAATAAGTTCCATAAAACTCTCGATTTATTCTATAAGCTAAATTTTATTTTGATATTAATTAAATTTGATAATAGAACACCCCCTTTTAAGATAAGACTTTTTTATACCTTTGGTTGGATAACCAAAGGTATAAAAAAGTCTTGTCTGTTAAAAAGATACCTAAAATACAGATACCTTAAAAGCAAAACATATAAAAATAAAATGAAATACAACAAATACTCTAAAATGTTGAATAAATGCATTCAAATGTCTAAAATACAAACATCTAATGATTTCATAACCAGATCCAAGAATCAAGCCGCATGGAAACTAATAAAAGATAAGTCAAAAGTGAAAGATCCACTATACATAGGATCGATCAATCTAAACGGTGACATGTTAGTGAAACCATACCAAATAGCAGAGGCGTTCAACTTTACAAATACTACAAAAATAGACATAACTTCAAATGAAGCTATTAGAACGACTAAAGCAAGAAGAATAGAAAATAGTACATTTTTAGAGTGGGTGAAATAAGAAAAATTATCGCGTCTTTAAATAAGTCTAAAGTTGTTGGATATGATGAGATCTCCACTCATGTAATAAAATCATGTGCTGATATAAGTATTATTGTCGCCTATCTTCACTCATCTTATTAACATAAGTTTCTTTACCGAGGAGTACCCAGGAAAATTAAAATACTCCATGGTAAAGCCAATATATATAAAAAAACTGTAAAAAGGACTAAAAAAACTATCGCCCAATGACTTTAATACCAGTAATTTCAAAGATATGTATACGAGCCATATATAATAGAGTTGTGTTATTTTAAATAAATATAATATATTAAGTACAGAACAATATGGTTTTCAGCGAGGAAAATTAACTACATTAGCTTGCTACCAACTAACAAAGGTAATTACGTAACACATAGATAAGAAAATACCTACCACAGCAATATTTTTCGATATGAGCAGGGCATTTGACTGTCATACATGACATCTTGTTGAAAAAGTGTGAAATACTCGGAATTAGAGGTAAAGCGTTAAACTGGCATAAAAGTTAGCTAAAGGATAGACAATGTGTTGAAATCTTAGGAGTTAATGACAAAGTACAGGTCCCATTACGCATATAACATATATGGTGTGCTTCAAGGTAGTATTTTGGGCCAACTTCTATTTCTTCTTTATATCAATGATTTGCCAACGATCGAAAAACACAAATGTGTACTGTTTGCAGACGATATTTAATTGATTATAAATAAGGAAATGCAAGATGAGTCGTACGAAAAAATAATTTATGCTGCGGTAGAATCTGTATTGCAATGATTGGAATTAAATAACTTATGTATAAATATTTCTAAAACTTAATTTATTAGATTCTCAAATTACAAAATGATAAATGATGAAGTTAAAATATATGGAAGAGATAATTTAATAGAAGAAGTAAATAGTACACGTGTTTTAGGTATTACGATACACAAATACTGCAACTGGAAACACCAAATTTAGAATTTTTGTAATAAACTAAACAGTTTTGCATCCGCAATTAAAAATCTAAGAAAATCAGTTAATCCGGTTTTACTAGCCTATCACGGATATGTCTTGTCGGTACTAAGGTATGGATTAATCATACGGGGACAGACAGTCAACAGACAGTAATAGAGCATTTGAAGTACAGAAAAAGTGAGTAGGATCAGTTTTTTGAGCCCGACCATTAGAATCGTGTAAACCGTTGTTTAAAGAAAATAATTTATTAACGTTGGCATGCCTTTAAATACTAGAAATGGGAGTGTTTGTTAAGAAACATCCTAGTCTATTTGAAAAAGCAAATGAGACAATTTATAAAATTGGTAAAATGTCAAGAGATCCGTCTAAATTAGCCTTTCCTAGGTCTACGACTTTTTCACGACACGACGTTGTCAGAAAAACAGTAGCGTAATGGCAATTAAGATTTACAATATCATCCCTAGAGCGTTACGATAAGAGAACCAACTAAATATTTTCAAAAGGAACTTAAAATAAGGCTAATCAGAAACTGTTTTATACCATAAATGAATTTATTAAAAATAAGCAAATAGAATTGCATTGACATAGCTATCTTTATATATTTGACTTCTTTTTTTAATATGATTATCCACCGCACATATTGACATTTTGTAAATGACTGTACTAATGTATGTACCTATAATAAAATTGTAAATTATTGTATATATGTAAATTATTTCTTTAATTAGATAATGTTACAAATTGTTCTTGATGTGATTCAAGCTATTAAAAAAAAATTGCCAAGGCGACCTAAATATCCCTTCTTAGAGTTCCGTACCCGAAGGGTAAAATTAGTATAGCATAAAAAAAAAAAAAAATTTAGTGAAGCAGTGACCAAATGTTTTACTACAACAGGAAGTGTGACACGCTGCGAAGAAGAAAGATGTTCCCGAGTTTTGACCGTCCGTGTTAATTTTTAGTATTATTATTGCTTCTATTACGACAAACTTTGTTTCTTTTGTAGTTTAATAGATGTTTTATGCACTGATTCAATAATTATTTTCTATCTTATACCGTTTAGGAAATATAACTGTAACCATCAAATTTAAGGTTCGATGAGAATTACACACAAACTATTTTGCCGTAGTATTTAAAAATAAAGAAACTTTTAAAGGAATCGATCGCGTAGCCGGTTTGACCTTAACTGTTACATGAAGGGCATATATCATTCTAACATCAAATTTTACGAATCACGCTGCCTAGACTGCCTCATCACGATTGCTATTTCTGTTACTATTTGTGGCACTACTACCTACGCCTTTACGTACGTATCGTGTAACAGTAATCGGGATGTCGCAGTCAGTAGTACTGGACTTTGTTAAGGCACTCAACCATATGTATTGATGTTCGAGTGTTCCAACATTTACTGGAATACAACCAATAGCAGCAGGCGGCCGGTCAGACGGAGTTGGGTGTGTCAAGAACCCGGCAGCGTCATCAAGGTCCAAGTATTCGTGAGTTCCGACCAAAGACCGCGGGCTTTCATGGGGTTCTTAACAGTTCGATTCGCTTAAGCACCCCATTTAAAGGCTTGCCGTGTTTGGTTAGGACATCGCCATACTGAAGCAGTGACACGAAGCCGGTTCTCCTCGCGGTCGGCGCTGGATGTGATGCGGAGCTGGACACGCCAGTCCTTCAGGTCATGCAGCGTGATTCTGTCTGAACCGACAAAGGTGCGACGATCAAGAGTACTCGGGTCCCATCGGAGCTTGGTCGCTCTTTACTGGAGTTCCGTCAACAGCTGCAGCAGACACCTGTTCAAACGGAGGTGAGTGTGTCATGCAGCTGATGCATTTAAAATTCACAGAAAGGCTGCGTTATCAAGATGGAAGAGTTCGGGAGATCCGACCAAACGCCAGTGCGAATAATGAGGAAAAGAGTTCGATTTTCTTTTGCCCCTTGTTCGTTCAGGCGTTTGTTTTGGACATCGCCGTGCTGAAGCAGTGCTCTAATCGCGGGCGGCACTGGATGTAATGCGGGGCTGGTCGCGCAACTCCTTCAACATACTACTTATGTTGAAGGAGTTGCATCACTCGCTCCTGCGTTTCTACGCGAGCCGTTAGTGACACTCCTTTAAAATCACATCAAAAGATTATCTCAAATGGTATAGCACCATAACGTAACATGGTAACATAATAAAAATCTTTAACTTATGCGATTACTTCATTTTTGGCTTTGATAATCATTGAAAAATGTAAAGAAAAGTGTAATGGTTATTAGATCCATTGTACATTTTGAAGTTATTCTTAACAGTGGTGGCACGACACGGTATTACCTGTATCCTTACTTTCGTCTAACAAACTTATATTACTTGTTTCTTAAAATAAATTTACTTTCATAGGAATCGATCGCATGGCTGGTTTGACCTTAACTGTTACATGAAGGGCATATAGCAATCTAGCATTTAATTTCATACTATCACATTTACTGAATTACAACCAATAGCAGCAGGCGGCCGGACCGACGGAGTGGAGTGTTTCAAGAACTTGGTGAATTCTTGAAATTCATCAACTTCCAAGTGTTCGTGAGATCCGACCAAACGCCAGCCCGAATAAGGAAGCGTTCGATTTAGTTTTACACCATGTGCGTGCGCGTTTGGTTTCGACATCGCTGTGCCGGAGCAGTGGCATGATGCCGGCTCTCCTCGTGGGCGTTTAATTATTATCTTTTGCAGGTTATTAATTATCATCTTTTTTTTTGTTGAAGAGTCCATAATTATGTTACAAAAGCACGTTCACGTTGGACTGGCTAATTGAATGGGGCTATGAAGATCACCGGAAATTCCTGCACAGGTTGCAACAAATAAAACTCGAATTAGCCATCGTAGATCTAGGCCTTAAAAATATTGCATTACCGCTAAAGCCGCTAGCCAAGCTTGTGTCGCGTTAAGTTAGGTAAGCCAACTAGAAATTTTGGTAATAATCTTTTTAATTCACGAAACAAATAAATTAAATTTCAGTCTATTTTATAGGGCGTGACCAAGTGAATGCGGCGTGATTCTGTCTGACCGAAGAAGGTGCGACGTAGTGCGAGCAAGGATCAACACCACCAAGCGGGAGCCATTCCATCGACACGTCGCCTCGTCTTGCAAGCATAAGGTTAGTTTTATCGAAACAGTAAGAATAGCGTGTGTACAACCAAATAAAAACAGTATTTAATTTTCAGAATTTCAAGAGTTGTCGGGTGATTCCCCATCGAAGCTTGGTCACCCTTTCCTAGAATTTCATTGACAGCTGCAGCGGCGCCTATTCAGACCGAGGTGAGTGTGCCGTGAACCTGATGCATTTATAATTCACACAAAGGCAGCGTTATCAAGATAGTAGAGTTCGTGAGATCCGACCAAACGTTGAGCCGAATAAGGAGCAAAAGCGTTCGATTTCGTTTTACACCATGTGCGTGCAGGCGTTTGGTTTGGACGTTGCCGGGCCGGCGCAATGGCATGACGCCGGCTCTCCTTGCGGGCGGCGCTGGATGTGATGCTGTGCTGGTCACGCATAGTCTTTAATACCCAATATTAAAGAATATGCATGACTTGCACCATTCAGGTGGTGGAAGGGTGTCACTCCTTAAATTAGAAGATTATCTTATATGGTATACCACCAGCACCATCACGCAACATGGTTAATCTTACTAGGTTGCCTCGGATATAACTCGCTGGAGATAAGGCGAGCCCGCGATCAGCTCACGACAGCCTGTAAGACGCTCCGTGGCGCTATTGACGCTCCTGATCTGCTAGATGTGCTGGCTCACTTCTTTGTCCCAGACAACTACTGCCGGGGCAGAAAGCACAGGCTGTATGCCGTGCCTCCATGGCGTACTGCCAATTCCTCGCACTCTGGTAGCGCTGAATGATCTCTTGGATTCCAATTTAACAACCGATTTTTTTGCGAATGGATGGACGACGATTTTATTGGAAAAACAGAAGTACTGTGAGAGGAACTTATGAAAGATTTTAGCTGTGTTTTTTTTGTTTTATCTTCAAATTTTTACTTTACTTTGTATTTTTTTTTCGTCCATTTTAATGTTTGTTATAATTAATATTGTCGTTTTTATAGTTTTAGTTACTGAAATTGGTAAAAGCCGTTGTAGTTAAATTAAATAAATAAGTACATGGTAACATAATTGACACACAACCAATAGCAGCAGGCGGCCGGTCAGACGGATTTGAGTGTGTCAAGAACCCGGCAGCGTCATCAAGGTCCAAGTGTTCGGGAGATCCGACCAAAGACCGCGAGCTTTCATGGGGTTCTTAACAGTTCGATTCGCTTAAGCACCACATTTAAAGGCTTGCAGCGTTTGGTTTGGACATCGCCATACTGAAGCAGTAACACGAAGCCAGTTCTCATCGCGGTCGGCGCTGGATGTAATGCGGAGCTGGTCACGCCACTCCTTCTGTTTGAACCAACAAAGGTGCGACGATCAAGAGTAGTCGGCTCTTTTTACTGAATTTCCGTCAACAGCTGCAGCAGACACCTACTCAAACGCAGGTGAGTGTGTCATGAACCTGATGCATGTAAAATTCACACAACGGCATCGTTATCAGGGTGAAATAGTTGACCTTGAGATCCGACCAAACGCCAGTGCGAATAATGAGGAAAAGAGTTTGATTTCCTTTTGCCCCTTGTTCGATCAGGCGTTTGGTTTCGACATCGCCGTACTGAACCAGTGCTCTCCTCGCGGGCGGCACTGGATGTGATGCGGGGCTGGTCGCGCAACTCCTTCAACATACTACTTATGTTGAAGGAGTTGCATCACTCGCTCCTGCGTCTCTACGCAAACCGTACAAGAACCTGGTGAATTAGTAATCCAAACAAAGTCAGCGTCATCAACTTCCAAGTGTTCGTGAGATCTGACCAAACGCCGGCCTGAATAAGGAAGCGTTCGATTTAGTTTTACACCATAAGCGTTTTGACATCGCTGTGCCGGAGCAGTGGCATGACGCCGGCTCTCCTCGCGGTCGTTTAATTATCATCTTTTGCAGGTTATTAATTATCATATTTTTTTTGTTGTAGAGTCTATAATTATGTTATGAAAGCACGTTCACGTTGGACTTGCTAAGTGAATGGTGCTATGAAGATCAACCGAAATTTCATGCACAACTGCAACGAACAAAACTCGAATTAGCCATCGTAGATCTAGGCCTTAAAAATATTGCATTACCGCTGAAGCCGCTAGCCAAGCTTGTGTCGCGTTAAGTCGGGTAAGCCAAGTTGAAATTTTAGTAATAGTCTTTTTAATTCACGAACCTAATGAATTAAATTTCAGTCTTAATCTATGTTATAAGGCGTGACCAAGTAACCGCGGCGTGATTCTGTCTGACCGAAGAAGGTGCGACGCAGTGCGAGCAAGGATCAACACCACCGAGCGGCAGCCATCCCATTGCCTTGCAGGCATAAGGTTAGTTTTATCGAAACTGTAAGAATAGCGTATAAAATAAAAACAGTATTTAATTTTCAGAATATCAAGAGTTTTCGGGTGATTCCCCATCGAAACTTGGTCACCCTTTCCTAGAGATTCATTGACAGCTGCAGCGGCGCCTATTCAAACTGAGATGAGTGTGCCGTGAACCTAATGCATTTATAATTCACACAAAGGCAGCATTATCAAGATAGTAGAGTTCGTGAGATCCGACCAAACGCTGACCCGAATAAGGAGCAAAAGCGTTCGATTTCGTTTTACACCATGTGCGAGCAGGCGTTTGGTTTGGACGTTGCCGACGCCGGCTCTGTTTGCGGGCGGCGCTGGATGTGATGCTGGGCTGGTCACGCATAGTCTTTAATACCCAATATTAAAGAATATACATGACTTGCACCACTCAGGTAGTGGAAGGGTGTCAGTACTTTCAAATCAAATTAGAAGATTATCTTATATGGTATACCACCAGCACCATAACGCAACATGGTTATTCTTACTAGGTTGCCTCGGATATAAGTCGCCGGAGGTAAGGCGAGCCAGCGATCAGCTCACGATAACCTGTAAGATACTCCGTGGCGCTATTGACGCTCCTGATCTGCTAGATGTGCTGGCTCGCTTCTTTGTCCCAAACAACTACTGCCGGGGCAGAAAGCACAGGCTGTTTGCCGTGCCTCCATGTTGTACTGTTGCACGTGCTCAGTCGCCAATTCCTCGCACTCTGGCAGCGCTGAATGATCTCTTGGATTCCAATCTAACAACCTATTTATTTGCGGATGGATGGACGACAGTTTTATTGGAAAGTCAGAAGTACTGTGAGAGGAACTTATAAAAGATTTATAGATCAAACTGTGTGTGTATAAGAGATAAAACTGTGATTTATCATCAAAATTTTACTTTATTTTGGTTTTTTTTTTGGCTATTTTAATGTTTGTTATAATTAATATTGTCGTTTTTATAGTTTTAGTTACTGTAATTGGTAAAAACCGTTGTAATTAAATTAAATAAATACATGGTAACATAATTGACATCTTTAATATTGCGTAAACATATGTATTGATGTTCGAGTGTTACTGGAATACAACCAATAGCAGCAGACGGCCGGTCAGACGGATTTGAGTGTGTCAAGAACCCGGCAGCGTCATCAAGGTCCAAGTGTTCGGGAGATCCGACCAAAGACCGCGAGCTTTCATGGGGTTCTTAACAGTTCGATTCGCTTAAGCACCACATTTAAAGGCTTGCAGCGTTTGGTTTGGACATCGCCATACTGAAGCAGTAACACGAAGCCGGTTCTCATCGCGGTCGGCGCTGGATGTAATGCGGAGCTGGTCACGCCACTCCTTCTGTCTGAACCAAGAAAGGTGCGACGATCAAGAGTAGTCGGCTCTTTTTACTGGATTTCCGTCAACAGCTGCAGCAGACACCTACTCAAACGCAGGTGAGTGTGTCATGAACCTGATGCATGTAAAATTCACACAACGGCATCGTTATCAAGGTGGAATAGTTGACCTTGTGATCCGACCAAACGCCAGTGCGAATAATGAGGAAAAGAGTTTGATTTCCTTTTGCCCCTTGTTCGTTCAGGCGTTTGGTTTGGACATCGCCGTACTGAACCAGTGCTCTCCTCGCGGGCGGCACTGGATGTGATGCGGGGCTGGTCGCGCAACTCCTTCAACATACTACTTATGTTGAAGGAGTTGCATCACTCGCTCCTGCGTCTCTACGCGAATCTTACAAGAACCTGGTGAATTAGTAATCCAAACAAAGTCAGCGTCATCAACTTCCAAGTGTTCGTGAGATCTGACCAAACGCCGGCCTAAATAAGGAAGCGTTCGATTTAGTTTTACACCATATGCGTGCAGGCGTTTGGTTTTGACATCGTTGTGCCGGAGCAGTGGCATGACGCCGGCTCTCTTTGCGGGCATTTAATTATCATCTTTTGCAGGTTATTAATTATCATATTTTTTTTGTTGTAGAGTCTATAATTATGTTACGAAAGCACGTTCACGTTGGACTGGCTAAGTGAATGGTGCTATGAAGATCAACCGAAATTTCATGCACAACTGCAACGAACAAAACTCGAATTAGCCATCGTAGATCTAGGCCTTAAAAATATTGCATTACCACTGAAGCCGCTAGCCAAGCTTGTGTCGCGTTAAGTCGGGTAAGCCAACTTGATATTTTAGTAATGGTCTTTTTAATTCACGAACCTAATGAATTCAGTCTTAATCTATGTTATAAGGTGTGACCAAGTAACCGCGGCGTGATTCTGTCTGACCGAAGAAGGTGCGACGCAGTGCGAGCAAGGATCAACACCACCGAGTGGGAGCCATCGCATTGCCTTGCAGGCATAAGGTTTGTTTTATCGAAACAGTAAGAATAGAGTATGTACAACCAAATAAATACAGTGAAATAATTTTCAGAATATCAAGAGTCGTCGGGTGATTTCCCATCGAAGCTTGGTCACCCTTTCCTGGAGTTCCGTTGACAGCTGCAGCAGACGCCTGTTCAGACGAAGGTGAGTGTGTCATCAGCTTACTTCAGACAAACTATTATTCTGTAGTATTTAAAAATACAGTAACTTTCAAAGGAATCGATCGCATAGCTGGTTTGACCAACATGAAGGGCATATATCATTCTAACATTTAATATCCCGAATCGCGCTGCCTAGACTGCCTCATCAAGATTGCTTTTTCTGTTAGCACTACTACCTATACGTTTACGTACGAATCCTGTAATCGGGATTTCGCAGTCAGTAGTTTTGGACTTTGAAATAGCACTCAACCATATGTATTAATGTTCCAGTGTTTCAACATCTACTGGAATACAACCAATAGCAGCAGGTGGCCGGTCAGACGGAGTTGAGTGTGTCAAGAAACTGGTGAATTTGTAATCCAAACAAAGATATCGTCATCGAGGTCCAAGTGTTCGTGAGATCCGACCAAACGCCCGACGGATCTCATGAGGTTCTTAACACTTCGATTTGCTTAAGCACCACATCAGAGTGTCGCGACGTTTGGTTTGGACATCGTCATACTGAAGCAGTGATACGAAACCGGGTTTCCTCGCGGGTGGCACTGGATGTGATGCGGGGCTGGTCACGCAACTCCTTCAATATACAATGTTGTCTTGTCTTCACATCACTTAATCCTGTCTTTCTACGCGAACCGTTGGCGTCACTAGTTTAACTAGCATCCACACTGAAGTTATCTATTTTTCGAGAAGCAATATAACACAACATAACTACATTAGGTGACATTGTTAAACTTCTGAAGAAGACAACTAGAAAGTTTTGTTATATGGTTTTGAATCCACGACCACATAAATAAAAATTTACAATCTAAACTCTTTTTTAGAGCATTGGGCGACCAAGTAAATGCGGCGTGATTCTGTTTGAACCGACGAAGGTGCGACGCAGTGTGAGCAAGGATCAACACCACCGAGCAGGTGCCAACCAATCGACACGTCGCCTCGTCTTGCAGGCATAAGGTTAGTTTTATGGAATAGTAAGAATAGCGTATGTACAACCAAATAAATACAGTATTTAATTTTTAGAATATCAAGAGCAGTCGGGTGATTTCCCATCGAAGCTTGGTCACCCTTTTCTGGAGTTCCGTCAACACCTGCTAGCAGCAGACGCGGATGCCAAAAGCAGGCCCGCATAAGAAGCAAAAGCGTTTGATTTCGTTTTAGACCATGTGCGTGCAGGCGTTTGGTTTGGACATCGCCGGACCGGAGCAGTGACATGACGCCGGCTCTCCTCGCGGCCGGCGCTGGAGGTGATGCGGAGCTGGTCAGGCAAATCCTTCAATATACAAATGATAAAGGAGTTGCATTACTTGCTCCTGTGTTTCTACGTGAACTGATGGCATCAGAAGATTATCTCCTATGGTATGGCACCTTAACGCAACATGGTAACATAGTTGACATCTTTAACCATTTTTGCTTTTGATAACATTTACCACCATGAAATATGAAGTCTAATCCACATTACACCGGGCTATGTTACGTGAATCCTCGTTTACTTAAAACAAAGATTATTCCATAGTATTTAAAAATAATGTAACTTCCGAAGGTACCGATCGTACAGCTGGTTTGACCTTAACTGTAACATGAAGGGTATATATAATTCTATCACGCTGCCTAGACTCCCTGATCACGATTGCTATTCCTGTTAGCACTACTACCTATGCGTTTACGTACGAATCGTGTAATAGTAATCGGGATGTCGCTGTCAGCAGTATTAGACTTTGAAATAGCACTTAACCAAAATGATTTGATGTTCCAGTGTTCCAATAGCAGCAGGCGGCCGGTCAGTCAGGGTTGCGGATGTCAAAACCCATTGAATTTGTAATGCAAACAAAGACAGCGTCATCAAGGTGTGCAGGGTCCAGGTGTTCGTGAGATCCGAGCAAATGCCCTCCGGACCGCATGAGGAATTTAAGCGTTCGATGGCCTGGCCACAGGCGTAGCTCGACTAGCTGTGACCGCGGCGGCGTCAGCGGTGGACATATTTAGAGAACGGCTTATCTATTAAACTGGTCCTATCAAAGGTGGCACGGTATTTATTGCCTGGAAACAAGTGAGTTTTTAGTTCAAAATATCATTAAGTAAGAATAGGAGCGCACCCAGTGTTTTTTTTTAACCAATAAAGGAGAAAATAAGAGAGAATTTTTATTAGGAATTAGAAATAGAAATTTTTATTACACACTTTATTAGGAATTTATATTATAATCTTGTATCTCTCAGTTTTCCCGGCCTTTCCTCAGTAGCGAAAATACCCGGTTCTTTGAAAGGCTTACATGGGGACACAGGTCCAACACATGTGGCCTTGTTGAGAACTTTACTCTAAACTGGGATGGGGCATCTACTAGGGCCCATCCACCTCTGCTCTATGGAAGAACAGATATGAATGGTCCAAAGTAGATACAAAGCTATTGTAAATTATGAATGGAAAATAAAAACCGCCGATAGCTGTGGCGTACTTCATAGGTTGTCTACCATTTGTTTTTGCCGCTCACCGCTTGCCGCGCCGCAGTCCTCGCCGCAGTCCTCGCCGCAGTCCTCGCCGCAGTCCTCGCCGCAGTCCTCGCCGCAGTCCTCGCCGCGCTTGGCTGTGGCTACGGGGTTAAGCCTCATGAGTCTGGCGTGGCGTTTGGGTTGGACATCGCCGTGCTGGAGCAGTGACACGACGCCGGCTCTCCTCGCGGGTGGCACTGGATGTGATGCGGGGCTGGTCACGCATTTTATTCAAAGTTGTATGTATATATATCTCCTTCACCATAAAATGTTGAAGGTGATGCATGATTTGCTCCGGTGTACATGTGGTACATCCTCTTTGCAGTTATCTATTACCCCCGACGCAAAAAGAGGGGTGTTATAAGTTTGACGTGTCTTTGTGTATGTCTATCTGTATGTGTCTGTCCGTCTGTCTGTGACATCATAGCTCCCGAACGGATAAAGCGATTTCAATTTACTTTTATGTATTAAAGGTGACTTACGTGTGTTCTTAGACATGTTTGATGAAAATCGGTTGAGCCGTTTAAAAGTTGCGGGGTGTAAGCGGGGAAGAATAACCGAATGTCTGCAAATACACTCAATAAAAAAAAATAAGCCTTTATTGCTGTTTTACAATATTTACACAGTTAAGTTTAAATGGCGATCGGTGTTTTATTCCACAGCTTGTCCTTCGACAAAGGCCTCCTCTAGGAATCTCCACTTGTCTCTATATTTAGCTGTTCTTATCCATTCTGGACCGGCCACACGTTTAAGTTCGTCCTCCCAACGCTTTGTTTGTCGGCCTTTAGTTCTTTTTCCATTCCGTGGGTACCACTCCGTTATTAATTTTGTCCATTTCTCTGTCACAAATACACTCAAGTGGGGTCTCAAACGAAAGCGCACTAAAAGAGAATATTGATGAATCGAGACAGTTCTTAGCTTCGTTTGATGAGAAATTTGGTGGTGGGAAAATTGAGACATGGAAATCCGATTGTCAAGTGAGAGTATTAATCTTAGTGTCTAAATATACCCTGAAAAACTCTCACAACTTTTAACTCATATATAAAACAAAACTAAACTGAGTTTAAAAACTTTAAATTAAAAATTAAATTAAAAAAAACCCTCCAACGCTAAAAAGAAAAGCGAATAGGTATTTAAATAGTAAAAATTAATCCTATCATTGAGCCCTCAAATTCAATTGAGTAACACCATATATTTTAACTAGCTGTCCCCCGCGACTTTGTTCGCGTGTTTTAGTTTCAACGGTTTTTCAATTTTGCAACATTTTTCATTTATGCTCCGCTCCTATTGGTCGTAGCTTGATGTTATATAGCCTATAGCCTTCCTCAATAAACGGACTATCCAATACAAAAAGAATTTTTCAATTCCAACCAGTAGTTCCTGAGATTAGCGCGTTCAAACAAACTCTTCAGCTTTATAATATTAGTAAAGATATAGTATAGATAGTATAGATTGATGGTTGGCACGATAATGTCGCGACCGTGTACCGCTAAGCTTAAAGCAATAAAAATAGCTAAAATAGGAGATTGCATCATTACTCATAGCCCTCCCAGACTTAACAATTTAACATGCAACTAAATTTTCTACAAAAAAATTATCTTATCGAAGCAAGTTGGTTGGAAATGCTAGTAAATAAATAGAGAGTCAATCAAATGAAGGGTCTGACTGACATAAGCGGCGGTACCCAGCCGTGACATTATAGCGCCATTTCAACGGGCAAACCTTATCGTGCCATCCATCAATTTCTATACCTAATTAAAATATTATGGTGTTACTCAATCGTAGTTGAGGGCTCAACGATAGGCATTATTTTTAACTTTTCTTCTTTTTGCATTGGGAGTGTTTTTTTTTTAAATTATATGTGACGCATAACAACATTTTTCGAACCAAGTGTTCTGCTCTACTAAGATCTCTAATCCCCCCCGCTTTGTCCATACATTCTGTGACGCCCTGTACTAGTGACGATACCCATGGTAATCCATTTTCATCTTAATAACTGTTACAATTTATTGGAATATTGTGATTAGTTACAACAAATACACGGTTGAAGCTTGTAAACAACGACTTATTTTTGAGTCCCCATTAGTTTTTGCGCCTTCAATCTACATCTAAACTAATATTATAAAGAGGAAACAT
Organism: Diachrysia chrysitis; assembly: GCA_932294365.1. Taxonomy (NCBI): domain Eukaryota; kingdom Metazoa; phylum Arthropoda; class Insecta; order Lepidoptera; family Noctuidae; genus Diachrysia; species Diachrysia chrysitis. The sequence continues at coordinate 715,873 of OW028641.1, forward strand.
TTGTGTTTTTTTATGTTTTCACACAAAATGTACAAAAATGTAAACATGCAATAATAACCCAAAGTGTGAAAGAATTTGTCGTAAAAATTTGTCATAGCTTGCGCTGCGGAAACTATTGATGATGGAACAAAAACAAATTCTACAGTATTTTAGAACGTATCAATATCTACAAAAAAGTCCGGAATACCCTAATATGTCATATAATAATATAATAATATATCTTGGGACATCTCACACACGGTCATTTGACCCCAAACTAGGCAGAGCCTGTGCTATGGCAACCAGACAACTTATTTCTAAATACATACATATTATAGATAAATTACACCCAGACACAGAACAAATGATCGTGCTCATCACACAAAGATTCGCCCTGGGTGGGAATCGAACCCACGACCTCCGGTTTAGCAGTCAGGGTCACTAACCACTAGACCAACAGGCCCCAATGTATTTATGTAATATGTACTTATGCCACTATATGTACTTTTTTATTTGCATAGAATGTAAGTAATACAATAAGGTATTTAACATTTAAATTTCTTAATCCTTTATCCTTATCCCATTAAAAAGTAAAATACTTTTTAAATTATTAATATTGGACATTCCATTCAAAAGATATAACGAACTTAAAAATGTCTATCTAAAGAAATATCTATACTGGCGCATCAAGCCAGTGGTCGCAGGTTCGAGTCCTGCCTGAGGTTTAATTTTTCCTTCTATTATTTGTATTTAATCACAAATATCTAATAAAATGAAAGGAAGAAATTAAAACCTAAAAAAACCAAGTGAAGTAAAACTTTAATGTTAACAAAAATAAATCTATAGTACGACTTAGTAGACTTTATACTACCACGAGATCGGTATCTACGCGAGTGAAACCACGGGCATTGCTAGTAGTACAATAAAATAGTAATCGACACTTTCTTTTCCCAGTTGTCAGTTTTTCTACCGAAGGTCTCATAAAAAATACTTAATACATTGCTGCAAAATGTTGACAGAATATTTAAGAAATACCGTAGAGTGCACTTAGTTATATTTAAACAATAAAAAATTAGGTAGCCATAGAGACTTTAGAAAACTTTCAGTCGTAATAAACAGCTCGGTGGTTGTACGATTGGAAATTAATGTTCTTACTGCAAGTTCAAATCCATTTGATACTATTATCAATTTTTTCTAGGGTCCTATTTGTTGAAGAAGTTGAATGCTTTTTAACTTCAAGTTCAAATCTTAATCAAGCTAAGCTTTTTTGAGTTTTTTATTTATTTTACATGAGCGCAGACATTTCGACAAAGGTTCGCGAGGTTTGATGTCTGTTAAAAAACCGGCAGCTTGGAAAAGAAATCATATGCAAATGTCGTCCTACGCTTCTGGGTTTGCGTATTCATGCGCATTTGAGTCATGAGTTATAAAAGTCGGTGTATCTTGCATTTTTAAACAAATCGACCTCTTATTATCCCAAATAATACTTACAAATGTGATGTACTAATCAATTTTATTTTTAATAACGTCAGTTGTTTGTTCAAACTTATTAATGCATTATTAAAATTATTCTACTTTGTTTTGTCTTCGAGATTAGAATACTTTGTAGTAGTATGTACTGTGTGGCCATTCATACACTATAGTTGAATAAAAAATATAAGTAATCAGATTAACCAATCAACATTGTGGAATTTGTACTTCTCATATTCAACCCTGTAGTCGCCATGTTCATTTGCGTTCTAGTGCCCTGCCGTTCATTACGTAGCTCCTGGTTGGTGTTTGTTTAACTAAGCTGCAAATGTGGCTAAACGGAAATTACGACAGTTATAGTGATGATTACATCCGTCGAAACTTAGATAAAGTACCTATAGATGTAGCTACCGCGTGGCCTCTACTGAGACAGCAACATCAAATTACAGTGTTGCTATCACATAAGTTTTTCCCTAACCCTGACCAAAAATTTGAGCGAATTAAACCATAATTAAGAGGTATCTAAAAAAAATAAATAAATAGGATTTATGTAATAATTAGATGAGGATATGTAGGGATAGACACAAAAAATGCCTACCTATATCTTGATGATTCAGTTTTTTTTATATCTTTTTAAAGTAAAACATCTATTTATTGGCCCTTATATTTATGCTGATCATTATCAAATTAATGGAATCAATTTTGAAAGGCCTGTTTGGATAGCAATTTTGTCGACCAGTAGGTAGCATCAACCCAAATATACTTCTTACGTATTGTCCTTTGGAAACCTGAAATGTTTACGATTTAATGGTTATATATTACAGCATAGTAAAGCAAAGTAGAAACCTAATGCAGAAGAGAAAAAAGGGCATGCAAAGACTATAATAATAATATGGGAGTCCATAGGTACGTATGGCAAAAACACAAAGTTTAGGTGGGTAAAATGAAATGCACAACATGACAACACTGAACCTTGTCAAAGTTGTAGGTTAATTATTTTTTCAATATTTAAAACACGTATTAAATCTAAATTTTCTATGCTAATTAAATTCATTCTCACTATATCATCATAATAGATTATCATAATATGATATTATAGCGTTTTATAACCAAAGAAAAGACAATTTTGACAAGTGAAATGTTATTTCATCAAGTTTTTGCTCACTTGGGCTTTTAAAGCCGACTAATTATCAATGAATTACACAATACTTTGTTGCAATAAACACTATAAACAACAAAATCATATAAAAATAAACAGAACCGTGTTTGCTTATCGAACTGTCACATGACATACGGCTGGCCAAACAACAAAATCGTGGCCACGCTGACAAGGCAAAAAAAAATTGCCCTAATTTTTTACATGGGGCTGTCAATTAGCTATCTCGCACTATCCATGAAGGTCATTTTATGGCTCCATTTATAAGTACTTTATCTAAGCGTCGAAAAGATCGTCGAGTTAATCATCTGTGGATTCTAATCAAGCGGTATCATTACTAGAAGGTATTTCAGTAGTAGTATTTCCGTTCAATTCTATTGAGAGTGCTACCTTCGCAATAAAAATACATTAGGTTAGTTACCGTAGTTACCGAGAAGGGTAATGTTATTAACGTCGACGAAAACATAAGTAGATTTTGACCGAGAAAAATACAGACCCGATAATTTCTAACCTATATTAGGTGTAAGAAATATTAGGTGAAAGTATAATAAAGAATAAATAAATCGGCCCTTGAATACAAGCTGAACTAACTGTTCGTTGCCTATAATACAACTTAAGCTGCCCACGATCAAGCAGTTCATGAATCGCGCCACGATCAAATACTTCGACAGCGCTGAAAACCACCGTAACCCGCTAATCGTAGCAGCCTCGCGATACCGACCTTCAGTCACATCTAAGATTAAACGGCCCAGACATACTCTCTCCTACCCCGACGATAAGACGCTTCTCCAATAAGCATTCGAGTTATACACGTCGCTCAATAGTTCAAGCTGGTCTGACCCGGCCAAACCAGCAATAAAAATATGTCCTTAAATAATAAAAACAGAAAGATCACTTGTATTCAACTGAGATTGACAACTTCTTGTTTGGGGAAAAGTTAGCTGCAAGTTTAAAATCCGCAAAAGCTATAAACAAATCGGCTGCCGACATGAAAACTGACAGCCAGCAAAGTGCGCAAACTTTTCACAGGCCAAATCCAACCATCCTCGACCTTTAAACGGAAAGCCTCCGCTACCACTGACAATGCAGGCGGGAGTAGGGAGGAGATCAGCACCTTCGTCGCATAAACCTCGCCAGCCGACTACGGGGTATCGCCCGCTACCGCAAGCGCCGCCGCAGCGCTCACACACGCGCATGCTGACACGTAGGTAAATGAGGTATGTCTTCCCGCTGGCCAATTACTATATATATTGTTACTCATGACAACTTAATATTATCATGGATCAGAGAAGGGTACAAAATACCTTTTCAAATAATTCCAAAACAAGATTTTATACTCTCTCTAAAAATATTCTATGGATGAGTTCAATGATTTTCAAATTGCTATTAATGAGCTCCTGAACTCGGAAACAATATCACATGACATGCAATATTTGTCTTGTATTTTCTTGGTGCCCAAGCCAAATGGCAATAAAACGTTTTATATTAAATTTTAAATCATTAAACACATATATACTTAGTTACAAGCCAATTTAAAATGGATGTTTTACGAACTACCATAAATTACTTTCAAATAGTTATCTAAAAAGTGTATTGACACCCAACACTCTGTTTAAGTACTTGGGTTTTATCATCAATACCAAAACCAAATAGCTCTCAATCCATAAGTCATTGGATAAAGGAAGTTTTGCATAAAAGTGGCGAAAACACAAATATATTCACAGCCCATTCGACTCGACATGCTTGTGCGTAAATGCTGCGTTAGTCTCGATCTTACATGAAAAACCGTTGGCTGGTCCAAGTCTTCTGGTGTGTTTGCCAAGTTTTACCAAAAACCTGTTACTACAGACAATAGTAATAGTTTTGCAATATAGATTTTAACTGTAACTGTATTTAATTTTATGAATCACGATGCCTAGACTGCCTCATCACGCTTGCTATTTCTGTTAGCACTAAGTACTATAATTTTTGTATTTTTTGTGCAGGTGAAACTCATTTATGAGCCAGCCTTGCATCCCCACGGGGGCGGAGATGCAAGAGTCCGGGCTTCCAGAGCCTTTAAAAAGGCTCCAACTACTCCGGCAAAACACCTGGTGCCATCCTTCGCCTTAGTGGCGGCATTACAACGAAGCGGCGGGTCCAACCGAAGTCTTAACACCATAACGCCCCCGGCGACTGCCCGCTTAGTGGCGGGCCCGACATGACCTCCCTCCTAGCTAGAACTCTAGAAGGCAGGACAGCGAGGGCAGTGCATAGCACTACACCACCCCTACCCAGCACAGAAGGAGACGCGTGCAATGAAGGCTGATGGACCCCCGCCCCCGCCCTCTGCAGCAGGTCTACGGAATTCCTCGTCCGCGCCCTACCCACCCGCCGTCGGCGGAGCTGAGAAGCGGAAGGATCAGCCTCGCGCTCGCGCTCCGAGGTCTCTTTCTGCGAAATGACACTCTCGCAGAAATGAGACACTGTCCGCCAGACACGATCGTCCGCGAGCATGGAATTCACACCCGCGAGTGAAAGGTCCGGGCCAGCGACCCCACGCAGGACACGGCGCTCCGCCTCGAAGGCAGTGCAAGCCTCGAGGGTGTGCTGCGCTGTGTCTTCCGCCGCGCCACAGTGATGGCACGACGGGGATTCCTCTCGCCTTATTCGGTACAGGTACGTTACGAAACACCTGTGTCCGGACAGCACCTGCACCAAACGGTACGTAAGGAACCCGTGGCGTCGCTCCAGCCACGAGTCCAGGAGAGGACCCACAACTTCGGTAACGCGGCGTCCATAGCGGGCGTTGGCGAGGTCCAACCTCCAACGGAGGATCAGGCCGTCGTAGGCCTTACGCCGCATGGCGCCGCGTTCCTCTGGGGCAGCACTACTACCTATGCGTTTACGTTCGTAACGTATAACAGTAATCGGGATGTCGCAGTCGTATTGGACTTTGAAAACGCATTCAACCATATGTATTGATTTTCCACTGATCCATCTGTTGGAATACAACCAATAGCAGCAGGTGGCCGGTCAGACGGAGTTTAGTGTGTTAAGAACCCGGTGAATTAGTAATCCAAACGCCCGCCTGCATGAAGAATTTAAGCGTTTGGTTTCCTTAAGCACCTCGCCCGGCTCGATGTTCGGTTTGGACGTCGCCATGCTGGAGTTGTGACGTGACACCGGCTCTCCATGCGGGCGGCGCTGATTGGGATACGGGGCTGGTCATGTATATCTTCAGCATTGTATGTACATTTTCAACACACAATGCTGTAGGAGTTGCATCACTTGCTCTGGTGTTACTACACGAACCGTTGGCGTCACTCCTTTACGACTTATTTTTAGGGCTCCGAACCTCAAAAGATAAAAAAGCTATCTCGACCATGCTACAGGATGTACGAAATGATGGCAGTGGATGTCTTTGTAGCAGATCTGCAGACAACGACTGCAAGGGAAGTTCATTCCTTCCGATCCCAATTATAAAACAAGAGGAACTAATTTATCATCACCTTTTTTTGTAGACCCTAAATTTACATTACGAAAGAAATTGCACAGGCTGCAACGAACAAAACTCGAATTCGCCGTCGTAGATCTAGGTCTTAAAAATATTGGATTACCGCTAAAGCCGCTAGCCAAGCTTGTGTCGCGTTAATTCGGGTAAGCCAACTTGAAATTTTAGTAATAGTCTTTTTAATTCACGAACCAAATGAATTTTTCAGTCTTAATCTATTTTATAGGGCGTGACCAAGTAAATGCGGCGTGATTCAGTCTGACCGAAGAAGGTGCGACGCTGTGCGAGCAAGGATCAACACCACCGAGCGGGAGCCATTCCATCGACACGTTGCCTCGTTTTGCAAGAACAAACCGCATTGCATTGAAAAAAATGTCAGACACGTTGGTTACATAAAAGGTTAGTTTTATCGAAACAGTAAGAATAGCAGATGTTCAACCAAATAAATAAAGTAAATTGTTTTCAGAATATCAAGAGTAGTCGGGTGATTTCCCATAGAAGCTTGGTCACCCTTTCCTGGAGTTTCGGAGCAGTGACATGACACCGGCTCTCCATGCGGGCTGCGCTGGACAGGATGCGGGGCTAGTCATACATCTCCTTAAGCGTTGTATGTACATATATCTCGTTCAACATACAAAGTTGAAGGCGATGCATAACCTGCTCCGGTGTTTCTACGCGAACCGTTGGCGTCACTCCTCTAAATTATGTAAGAATTTTTAAAGTTTATCTCATATTATTTGGTGCATCTCTCTCATATGATCTAAGATTGGGATCTTCTATACTTTATAATTTACGCAAAGGCAGCGTTATCTAGATGGAAGAGTTCGTGACATCCGACCAAACGCCAGTGCGCATAAGAAGGAAAAGAGTTCGATTTCCTTAAGCGTCATGTGCGTTCAGGCGTTTGGTTTGGACATCGCCGTTCCGGAGCAGTGACACAACGCTGGCTCTCCTCGCGGACGGCGCTGGATGTGATGCGGTATATATCTCCTTCACCATATCACGTTGAAGAAATTGCATCACTTGCTCTTGTGTTTTTACGCGAACCGTTGGCGACAATCCTTTTAATCGCATCGGAAGTTTCAAAGATTATCTCATATTATGTGGGTGCATCCTCACTGCAGTTATCTATTTTGCAAGAATTTGCACGATTTTGTACGATTTTTAGGGTAAGGTAGGGTTAGGTACCTCAAAAGGTCAAAACGGAACCCTGATAGGATCACTTTGATGTCCGTCCGTCCGTCTGTCAAGACCGTTTTTCTCAGGAACGCGTGGAGGTATCAAACTAAAATTTATATCCAATACTCAGGTCTACTGTCCCTTGGAGCTGTGAAAAAATCAAACTTCTAAGCCAAAGCAATCAAAAGATACAGCCGTTTATGCCGCAAATTTCCGCAAATTTTCGAAACTCGCATGGGAATCAAAACCAACAGGGTACTTCTCGTAGACTTAGAATCTTGAAATTTGGTACGAAGTAACGTCTTATAGTACAGATAAAGGAAAAATTACGAAAACCGTAAATTTTTAGGTACATCATGTAGGTAATAAATATATTTTTCATAATTTTAATCATTTTTTTTCTTTTTGCATTAACAATACCATAACTATGACTAGATCATCGTGATGGGCGAACTTTTACTTATATACCTACAGGTTTGTGCGGAACCCTCGGTGCGCGAGTTTGACTCGCACTTGGCCAGTTTTTTCACTCACTGAACAATCCAGAGTCAGCCAGTTTTGAACGCCATGGCAGCGAGTACCACAGCGTCACCAAGCGGTGCGCTGCGCACTCGTTTGCCTGCCGCCTTAGCGATCAGCTGCGACATTTCCTGAACGCTGGAAACTGGAAAGGGTGGCGCTAGTTCCAAAGGGTCGCGGAGAAACAGATGCCTGTGATGACAGACTTTCAAACACATGCTGCAAGGAACGACACTCGAATTTGATCTACGCCCAAGAAATATTGCAATAGCGCTGAAGCCGCTAAAAGGCCAAGCTTGTGTCGCGTTTAATCGGGTAAGACCACTAGAAAGTTCAGTAATATGCTTTTGAATCCACGAGCCACGCCCATCAAATTTCACAGTCTTAACTTTATTTTTAGAGCATAGCGCGACCCATTGATTTCGGTAAGATTCTGTCTGAACCGATGAAGGTGCTACGCAGTGCGAGCAAGCTTTCATACTACAGAGCGGGAGCGATCCCATCGACAGCTCGCCTCTTTTTGCAAGAATAAACCGCTTCGAATTGAAAAAATTGTCAAAGACGTCGGCTACATAAAAGGTTAGTTTTATCGAAACAGTAAGAATAGCAGATGTTCAACCAAATAAATACAGTATTTTTTTTTTAGAAGATTGAGATATGTCGAGTGATTTCCCATCGAAGCTTGGTCGACCTTTCCTGGTAACAGCTGCAGCAAACGCCTGTTCAGACAGAGGTGAGTGTGTCATGAACCCGATGCATTTATAATTCACAAAAAGCCAAGCTGTCAAGATGGAAGAGTTCGAACATCTGCTGAAATGCAACCAATAGCAGCAGGCACAGAGTTGGGTGTATCAAGAACTCGGTGAATTTGTAATCAAAACGCCCGTCATCGTCGACATCGCCGTGCCGGAGCAGTGACATGACACCGGCTCGCCATGCGGGCGGCGCTGTATGGGATGTGGGGCTGGTTATGAAACTCCCTCGGTATTATATGTATATGTATACCTGCCATAAAATGCCGTAGGAGTTTTATCACTTGCTCCGGTGTTTCTACGCGAACCGTTGGCGTCACTCCTTTTGATCGCATCAGAAGTTTCAGAGATTATCTCATATTATGTGGTGCATTCTCACTGCAGTTATCTATTTTGCAAGAATTTGCACGATTTTGTACGATTTTTTTCACTCACTGTACAATCCAGAGTCAGCCAGTTTTGGACGCCATGACACGTGGTGTCGCCATGGCAGCGAGTACCATTGCGTCACCAAGCGGTGCGCTGCGTACTCGTTTGCCTGCCGCCTTAGCGATCAGTGGGACCTGACGGCATACCGCCTTTTGTACTGAGAGATTGTCGCATAGTTTTGTTTGAACCGTTACTACGTATATTTAACAATCTGTATATCAGCTGCGACATTTTCTGAACGCTGGAAACTGAAGAGTCGCGGAGAAACAGATGCCAGTGATGACAAACTTTCAAACACATGCTGCAAGGAATGACACTCGAATTTCCTGACGTAGATCTTCGCCCTAGAAATATTGCAATAGCGCTGAAGCCGCTAAAAGGCCAAGCCTGTGTCGCGTTTAGTCGAGTAAGACCACTAGAAAGTTTAATAATATGCATTTGAATCCACGAGCCACACCCATCAAATTTTACAGTCTTACCTTAATATTTACTTATTTTTAGAGCATAGCGCGAGCATAGCATAGCGCACCCATTAAATGCGGCGAGATTCTGTCTGAACCGACGAAGGTGCGACGCAGTGCGAGCAAGGTTTCACACTACCGAGCGGGAGCCATCCCATCGACAGCTCGTCTCGTTTTGCAAGAACAAACCGCATTGCATTGAAAAATTTGTCAAAGACGTTGGTTACATAAAAGGTTAATTTTATCGAAACAGTAAGAATAGCAGATGTTCAACCAAATAAATACAGTATTTTTTTTTTTTGAATATTGAGATATGTCGAGTGATTTCCCATCGAAGCTTGATCGACCTTTCCTGGTAACAGCTGCAGCAAACGCCTGTTCAGACAGAGGTGAGTGTGTCATGAACCCGATGCATTTATAATTCACAAAAAGCCAAGCTGTCAAGATGGAAGAGTTCGAACATCTGCTGAAATGCAACCAATAGCAGCAGGCACAGAGTTGGGTGTATCAAGAACTCGGTAAATTTGTAATCAAAACGCCCGTCATCGTCGACATCGCCGTGCCGGAGCAGTGACATGACACCGGCTCGCCATGCGGGCGGCGCTGTATGGGATGTGGGGCTGGTTATGAAACTCCCTCGGTATTATATGTATATGTATACCCGCCATAAAATGCCGTAGGAGTTTTATCACTTGCTCCGGTGTTTCTACGCGAACCGTTGGCGTCACTCCTTTTGATCGCATCAGAAGTTTCAGAGATTATCTCATATTATGTGGTGCATTCTCACTGCAGTTATCTATTTTGCAAGAATTTGCACGATTTTGTACGATTTTTTTCACTCACTGTACAATCCAGATTCAGCCAGTTTTGGACGCCATGACACGTGGTGTCGCCATGGCAGCGAGTACCATTGCGTCACCAAGCGGTGCGCTGCGTACTCGTTTGCCTGCCGCCTTAGCGATCAGTGGGACCTGACGGCATACCGCCTTTTGTACTGAGAGATTGTCGCATAGTTTTGTTTGAACCGTTACTACGTATATTTAACAATCTGTATATCAGCTGCAACATTTTCTGAACGCTGGAAACTGAAGAGTCGCGGAGAAACAGATGCCAGTGATGACAGACTTTCAAACACATGCTGCAAGGAATGACACTCGAATTTCCCGACGTAGATCTTCGCCCTAGAAATATTTAAAAGGCCAAGCCTGTGTCGCGTTTAGTCGAGTAAGACCACTAGAAAGTTTAATAATATGCATTTGAATCCACGAGCCACACCCATAAAATTTTACAGTCTTACCTTAATATTTACTTATTTTTAGAGCATAGCGCGACCCATTAAATGCGGCGAGATTCTGTCTGAACCGACGAAGGTGCGACGCAGTGCGAGCAAGGTTTCACACTACCGAGCGAGAGGCATCCCATCGACAGCTCGTCTCGTTTTGCAAAAACAAACCGCATTGCATTGAAAAATTTGTCAAAGACGTTGGTTACATAAAAGGTTAATTTTATCGAAACAGTAAGAATAGCAGATGTTCAACCAAATAAATTCAGTAAAATTATTTTCAGAATATCAAGAGAGGTCGGGTGATTTCCCATCGAAGCTTGGTCACCTTTTCCTGGAGTTTCGTTAACAGCTGCAGCAGACGCCTATTTAGACCGAGGTGAGTTCACAGAAAGGCAAGCTGTCAAGATGGAACAGTTCGTGAGATCCAACCACACGCCAGTCCGTGAATATGGCGTGAAAGAGTACAATTTTTCTTTCATCCCATTTCCGGACAGGCGTTCGGTTTGGACATCGCCGGGCCGGAGCAGTGACAGTTGGCACTGGAAGTGACGCGGGGCTAGTCACGCAACTCATTCAACATTGTTTGTATATATATCTCCTTCAACATACAATGCTGACCGAAATACAGGACTTGCTCTGGTGTTTCTACACGAACTGTTGACGTCACTACGGTAACTTCCAAAGGTATCGATTGCATAGCTGGCTTTGCCTTAACTGTAACATGAAGGGCATATATTATTCTAGTATTTAATTTTATGAATCACGCTGCCTAGAACTGCCTCATCACGCTTGCTGTTTCTGTTAGCACTACTACCTATGCGTTTACGTACGTATCGTGTAACAGTATTGGACTTTGAAATAGCACACAACCATATGTGACTTTGTTTATCTTTTGCGAACCAAGTGTTTCTCTCTACTAAGATCTTTACTCTCGCCCACCCGCCCATACATTCTGTGACGCCCTGTACAACTGGTGATGCTACCCATAGTAATCCATTTTCATCTTAATACTTGTACAATTAATTGGATTATTGTGATTAGTTACAACAAATACATGGTTGAAGCTTGTAGACAACGACTTATTTTCGAGTCACAATCAGTTTATACTTCTAAACATTACTAAACCTATACATAGTTTAATAAAATAGGAATAGACAAGTTTCTTTTGCCGGTTGTCGTTATGTCTCAGGTCTCATAAAAAAATACTTCATACATTGCTGTAAAATGTTGAGAGAATTCTTTAAGCTTACTAATACCGTAGAGTGCTCCTAGCAAACTCAAATTCATCTGCAAACATAAATTTGCATTTTTGACGTATAACAAAGAGGTAACCAGGAAAAAATACGTGGTCATAGCGATCTTACTTTGATTGAAATATTATTGACTTTTTGGAAAACTATCTTTCGTAATAAACAGCTCGGTGGTTGTACGATTGGAAAAACTTCAAATTCATTTGAGACTCTTATCAATTTTTTCTAGCGTCGTATTTGTTGAACAAGTTGAACGTTGTTTTGTTACTACAAGTTCAAATCTTAATCAAGCTAAGCTTTTTTGATATTTTTATTATTTGTTTGTACCCATCTGCTTTACCCCAGACACTCACATGCACGCAAACATTTCGACAAAGGCTCGCGCGCTTTGACGCCTGTTAAAAACCGACACAGCTTGGAAAATAAATCATTTGCAAATGTCGTCTTACACTTGTGGGTTTGCGTAGATGTTCGTAAGCGAGTAAGTGACTGGCATTAGGTAAAACAAAAACAAAGTTATAAATATCTATGGGTATTTAATAATTAAAAAGCAATTAATAATAGTTACGAACTATCTCAATCACATCAGCAAACTCATCAAAACTGAGTTAAATTAAACAAAACTCATTAAAACGCCGTATAATACTTTTTCTAACCAGATTGAAATTTCTTGCTCCATACTGCATTTATCCTATACCTATAACGCACCTAATAATGCGTGTGCGATCCCGCGGGTATTAGCTAGTACTCAATGAAGCAAGCGGATAAGGCATAACCAACAAGCTATCTAGACCATGCTACAGGATGTACGAAATGATGGCAGTGGATGTCTCTGTAGCAGCCAAGATACGGACAACGACTGCAAGCGAAGTTCATTCCTTCCGATCCCAATTATAAAACAAGAGGTACTAATTATCATCACTTTTTTTAAATCGCCTAGAATTATGTTATGATAGCACGTTCTCGTTGGACCGGCTAAGTGAATGGTGTCATGGAGATCAACCGAAATTTCATGCACAGGCTGCAACGAACAAAATTCGAATTCGCCGTCGTAGATCTAGGTCTTAAAAATATTGGATTACCGCTAAAGCCGCTAGCCAAGCTTGTGTCGCGTTAATTCGGGTAAGCCTACTTGAAATTTTAGTAATAGTCTTTTTAATTCACGAACCAAATGAATTAAATTTCCGTCTTAATCTATTTTATAGGGCGTGACCAAGTAAATGCGGCGTGATTCAGTCTGACCGAAGAAGGACGCAGTGGCCAAGCGTCACCAAGCGGTGCGCTGCGCACTCGTTTGCCTGCCGCCTTAGCGATCAGCTGCGACATTTCCTGAACGCTGGAAACTGGAAAGGGTGGCGCTAGTTCCAAAGGGTCGCGGAGAAACAGATGCCAGTGATGACAGACTTTCAAACACATGCTGCAAGGAACGACACTCGAATTTGATTTACGCCCTAGAAATATTGCAATAGCGCTGAAGCCGCTAAAAGGCCAAGCTTGTGTCGCGTTTAATCGGGTAAGACCAGTAGAAAGTAATTAGTAAGTAGTAATTTAGTAATATGCTTTTGAATCCACGAGCCACATCAAATTTCACAGTCTTAACTTTATTTTTAGAGCATAGCGCGACCCATTGATTTCGGTGTGATTCAGTCTGAACCGATGAAGGTGCTACGCAGTGCGAGCAAGCTTTCACACTACAGAGCGGGAGCTATCCCATCGACAGCTCGCCTCTTTTTGCAAGAATAAACCGCTTCGAATTGAAAAAATTGTCAAAGACGTCGGCTACATAAAAGGTTAGTTTTATCGAAACAGTAAGAATAGCAGATGTTCAACCAAATAAATACAGTATTTTTTTTTAGAATATTGAGATATGTCGAGTGATTTCCCATCGAAGCTTGGTCGACCTTTCCTGGTAACAGCTGCAGCAAACGCCTGTTCAGACAGAGGTGAGTGTGTCATGAACCCGATGCATTTATAATTCACAAAAAGCCAAGCTGTCAAGATGGAAGAGTTCGAACATCTGCTGAAATGCAACCAATAGCAGCAGGCACAGAGTTGGGTGTATCAAGAACTCGGTGAATTTGTAATCAAAACGCCCGTCATCATCGACATCGCCGTGCCGGAGCAGTGACATGACACCGGCTCTCCATGCGGGCGGCGCTGTATGGGATGTGGGGCTGGTTATGGAACTCCCTCAGTATTGTATGTATATGTATACCCGCCATACAATGCCGTAGGAGTTTCATCACTTGCTCCGGTGTTTCTACGAGAACCGTTGGCGTCACTCCTTTTGATCGCATCAGAAGTTTCAGAGATTATCTCATATTATGTGGTGCATTCTCACTGCAGTTATCTATTTTGCAAGAATTTGCACGATTTTGTACGATTTTTTTCACTCACTGTACAATCCAGAGTCAGCCAGTTTTGGACGCCATGACACGTGGTGTCGCCATGGCACCGAGTACCACTGCGTCACCAAGCGGTGCGCTGCGTACTCGTTTGCCTGCCGCCTTAGCGATCAGTGGGACCTGACGGCATACCGCCTTTTGTACTGAGAGATTGTCGCATAGTTTTGTTTGAACCGTTACTACGTATATTTAACAATCTGTATATCAGCTGCGACATTTTCTGAACGCTGGAAACTGAAGAGGGTGGCGCTAGTTCCAAAGGGTCGCGGAGAAACAGATGCCAGTGATGACAGACTTTCAAACACATGCTGCAAGGAATGACACTCGAATTTCCCGACGTAGATCTTCGCCCAAGAAATATTGCAATAGCGCTGAAGCCGCTAAAAGGCCAAGCCTGTGTCGCGTTTAGTCGAGTAAGACCACTAGAAAGTTTAATAATATGCATTTGAATCCACGAGCCACACCCATCAAATTTTACAGTCTTACCTTAATATTTACTTATTTTTAGAACATAGCGCGACCCATTATATGCGGCGAGATTCCGTCTGAACCGACGAAGGTGCGACGCAGTGGGAGCAAGGTTTCACACTACCGAGCGGGCCGAGCCATCCCATCGACAGCTCGTCTCGTTTTGCAAGAACAAACCGCATTGCATTGAAAAATTTGTCACAGACGTTGGTTACATAAAAGGTTAGTTTTATCGAAACAGTAAGAACAGCAGATGTTCAACCAATTAAATACATTTTTTTTTTTTCAGAATATCATGTTTAGTCGTGTGATTTCCCATCGAAGCTTTGTCACCCTTTCCTGGAGTTTCGTTAACAGCTGGGAGCAGACGCCTGTTCAGACAGAGGTGCGTGTGTCATGAACCGATGCATTTATAATTCACAAAAAGCCAAGCTGTCAAGATAGAAGAGTTCGTGATTTTCTTTTATGCCATTTCCGGGCAGACGTTTGGTTTGGACATCACCGGATCGGAGCAGTGACAGTCGTCACTGGCAGTGACGCGAGGCTGGTCACGTAATTCATTCAACATTGTATGTATATATATTTCCTTCAACATATCACCCGTCCCAATCAATCAATCGCCTCTCCATGCGGGCGGCGCTGGATGTGATGCGGGGCTGGTCATGTACTTCTTCAGCATTGTATGTACATCTTTACCATAAAATGCTTTGGGAGTTGCAAAACTTGCTTTGGTGTTGCTGCGCGAACCGTGGACGTCATGCCTTTAAATTGCGTAAGAAGTTTCAAAAATTATCTTATATTACGTGATGCATCTTCACTGCAGTTATCTACTTTTCGTGAAGCAACATAATAACATTAGGTGATATAGTTTAACTTTTGCGAACCAAGTGTTCTGTTCTACTAAGATCTCTACTCTCGCGCGCTTGTCAGTACACTCTGTGACGCCCTGTATTTCTAGATTTTTTTGGAAAATTGTGAATTTGTGATTACAACAAATACATGGCTTGAAGCTTGTAAACAACGACTTATTTTTAGGTTTCTGTACCTCAAAACGTTCAATTTCCTTTAGGACCTCATGCACCATACCAAAATAAATACCAAAAACCTAAAGATGTTAAAATAAATAAATCATTTTTATTTCTAATTTTTCTTTTATCAATGCTGTAAGACCTTGCTTCTTGCCAAATTTCGTGATTCTAGGTAAACGGGAACTACCATATAGGCATAACCATCAAGCTATCTAGACCATGCTACACGATCTAAAGAATGAAGGCAGTGGATGTCTCTGTAGCAGCCAAGATCTACGGACAACGACTGAAAGGCAAGTTCATTCCTTCCGATCCCAATTAAATGACAAGAGCTACTAATTTATCATTACTTTTTTTGTAGACCCTAGAATTACTTATGTTACGAAAGCACGTTAATGTTGGACTGGCTAAGTAATGGCGCTATGAAGATCAACCGAAATTTCAAGCACATGCTACAAGGAATGACACTCCAA
Source organism: Diachrysia chrysitis (assembly GCA_932294365.1). Classification (NCBI taxonomy): domain Eukaryota; kingdom Metazoa; phylum Arthropoda; class Insecta; order Lepidoptera; family Noctuidae; genus Diachrysia; species Diachrysia chrysitis. The sequence goes on from OW028641.1 coordinate 732,220, forward strand.
CTTGCGGAAGTAGATCTAAGCCCTGGAAATATTGCAATAGCGCTGAAGCCGCTAAAAGGCCGAGCTTGTGTCGCGTTTAGTCGGGTAAGACCACTTGAAAGTTTAGTAATATGCTTTTGAATCCACGAGCCACACCCATCAAATTTCACACTCTTTACTTAATTTCTAGAGCATAGCGCGACCCATTAAATGCGGCGTGATTCTGTCTGAACCGACAAAGGTGCGACGCCATCGACAGCTCGCCTCGCTTTGCAAGAATTAACCGCTTTGCATTGAAAAATTTGTCACACACGTTGGTTACATAAAAGGCTAGTTTTATCGAAACAGTAAGAATAGCAGATGTTCAACCAAATAAATTCAGTAAAATTATTTTCAGAATATCAAGAGAGGTCGGGTGATTTCCCATCGAAGCTTGGTCACCCTTTCCTGGAGTTTCGTTAACAGCTGCAGCAGACGCCTATTTAGACCGAGGTGAGTTCACAGAAAGGCAAGCTGTCAAGATGGAACAGTTCGTGAGATCCAACCACACGCCAGTCCGTGAATATGGCGTGAAAGAGTACAATTTTTCTTTAACCCCATTTCCGGACAGGCGTTTGGTTTGGACATCGCCGGGCCGGAGCAGTGACAGTCGGCACTAGAAGTGACGCATATTTACCTTCAATATAACACGTAACTAGAGATGCGCCGACGACTCGTTTATTACTCGGTACTCTGCATATTAGGCGATTATGCAAGTTTTCGGCCGAATAACTCGGTAACTCATTCAACATTGTATGTATATATATCTCCTTCAACATACAATGCTGACCGAAATACAGGACTTGCTCTGGTGTTTCTACACGAACTGTTGACGTCACTACGGTAACTTCCAAAGGTATCGATTGCATAGCTGGCTTGGCCTTAACTGTAACATGAAGGGCATATATTATTCTAGTATTTAATTTTATGAATCACGCTGCCTAGAACTGCCTCATCACGCTTGCTGTTTCTGTTAGCACTACTACCTATGCGTTTACGTACGTATCGTGTAACAGTATTGGACTTTGAAATAGCACACAACCATATGTGACTTTGTTTATCTTTTGCGAACCAAGTGTTCCTCTCTACTAAGATCTTTACTCTCGCCCACGCGCCCATACATTCTGTGACGCCCTGTACAACTGGTGATGCTACCCATAGTAATCAATTTTCATCTTAATACCTGTTACAATTAATTGGAGTATTGTGATTAGTTACAACAAATACATGGTTAAAGCTTGTAGACAACGACTTATTTTCAAGTCACAATCAGTTTATACTCCTATACATTACTAAACCTATACATAGTTTAATAAAATAGGAATAGACAAGTTTATTTTGCCGGTTGTCGTTATGTCTCAGGTCGCATTAAAAAAATACTTCAAACATTGCTGTAAAATGTTGAAAGAATTCTTTAAGCTTACTAATACCGTAGAGTGCTCCTAGCAAACTCAAATTCATCTGAAAATATAAATTTGCATTTTTGACGTATAACAAAGAGGTAACCAGGAAAAAATACGTGGTCATAGCGATCTTACTTTGATTAAAATATTATTGACTTTTTGGAAAACTATCTTTCGTAATAAACAGCTCGGTGGTTGTACGATTGGAAAAACTTCAAATTCATTTGAGACTCTTATCAATTTTTTCTAGCGTCGTATTTGTTGAACAAGTTGAACGTTGTTTTGTTACTACAAGTTCAAATCTTAATCAAGCTAAGCTTTTTTGATATTTTTATTATTTGTTTGTACCCATCTGCTTTACCCCAGACACTCACATGCACGCAAACATTTCGACAAAGGCTCGCGCGCTTTGACGCCTGTTAAAAACCGACACAGCTTGGAAAATAAATCATTTGCAAATGTCGTCTTACACTTGTGGGTTTGCGTAGATGTTCGTAAGCGAGTAAGTGACTGGCATTAGGTAAAACAAAAACAAAGTTATGAAAATCTATGGGTATTTAATAATTAAAAAGCAATTAATAATAGTTACGAACTATCTCAATCACATCAGCAAACTCATCAAAACTCAGTTAAAATTAAACAAAACTCATTAAAACGCCGTATAATACTTTTTCTAACCAGATTGAAATTTCTTGCTCCATACTGCATTTATCCTATATCTATAACGCACCTAATAATGCGTGTGCGATCCCGCGGGTATTAGCTAGTACTCAATGAAGCAAGCGGATAAGGCATAACAAACAGGCTATCTAGACCATGCTACAAGATGTACGAGATGAAGGCAGTGGATGTCTCTGTAGCAGCCAAGATACGGACAACAACTGCAAGCGAAGTTCATTCCTTCCGATCCCAATTATAAAACAAGAGGTACTAATTATCATCACTTTTTTAAATAGCCTAGAATTATGTTATGATAGCACGTTCTCGTTGGACCGGCTAAGTAAATGGTGCCATGGAGATCAACCGAAATTTCATGCACAGGCTGCAACGAACAAAACTCGAATACAAAACGCCGTCGTAGATCTAGGTCTTAAAAATATTGGATTACCGCTAAAGCCGCTAGCCAAGCTTGTGTCGCGTTAATTCGGGTAAGCCAACTTGAAATTTTAGTAATAGTCTTTTTAATTCACGAACCAAATGAATTTTTCAGTCTTAATCTATTTTATAGGGCGTGACCAAGTAAATGCGGCGTGATTCAGTCTGACCGAAGAAGGTGCGACGCTGTGCGAGCAAGGATCAACACCACCGAGCGGGAGCCATTCCATCGACACGTTGCCTCGTTTTGCAAGAACAAACCGCATTGCATTGAAAAAAATGTCAGACACGTTGGTTACATAAAAGGTTAGTTTTATCGAAACAGTAAGAATAGCAGATGTTCAACCAAATAAATAAAGTAAATTGTTTTCAGAATATCAAGAGTAGTCGGGTGATTTCCCATAGAAGCTTGGTCACCCTTTCCTGGAGTTTCGGAGCAGTGACATGACACCGGCTCGCCATGCGGGCGGCGCTGTATGGGATGTGGGGCTGGTTATGAAACTCCCTCGGTATTATATGTATATGTATACCCGCCATAAAATGCCGTAGGAGTTTTATCACTTGCTCCGGTGTTTCTACGCGAACCGTTGGCGTCACTCCTTTTGATCGCATCAGAAGTTTCAGAGATTATCTCATATTATGTGGTGCATTCTCACTGCAGTTATCTATTTTGCAAGAATTTGCACGATTTTGTACGATTTTTTTCACTCACTGTACAATCCAGAGTCAGCCAGTTTTGGACGCCATGACACGTGGTGTCGCCATGGCAGCGAGTACCATTGCGTCACCAAGCGGTGCGCTGCGTACTCGTTTGCCTGCCGCCTTAGCGATCAGTGGGACCTGACGGCATACCGCCTTTTGTACTGAGAGATTGTCGCATAGTTTTGTTTGAACCGTTACTACGTATATTTAACAATCTGTATATCAGCTGCGACATTTTCTGAACGCTGGAAACTGAAGAGTCGCGGAGAAACAGATGCCAGTGATGACAAACTTTCAAACACATGCTGCAAGGAATGACACTCGAATTTCCTGACGTAGATCTTCGCCCTAGAAATATTGCAATAGCGCTGAAGCCGCTAAAAGGCCAAGCCTGTGTTGCGTTTAGTCGAGTAAGACCACTAGAAAGTTTAATAATATGCATTTGAATCCACGAGCCACACCCATCAAATTTTACAGTCTTACCTTAATATTTACTTATTTTTAGAGCATAGCGCGACCCATTAAATGCGGCGAGATTCTGTCTGAACCGACGAAGGTGCGACGCAGTGCGAGCAAGGTTTCACACTACCGAGCGGGAGCCATCCCATCGACAGCTCGTCTCGTTTTGCAAGAACAAACCGCATTGCATTGAAAAATTTGTCAAAGACGTTGGTTACATAAAAGGTTAATTTTATCGAAACAGTAAGAATAGCAGATGTTCAACCAAATAAATTTAGTAAAATTATTTTCAGAATATCAAGAGTAGTTGGGTGATTTCCCATCGAAGCTTGGTCACCCTTTCCTGGAGTTTCGTTAACAGCTGCAGCAGACGCCTATTTAGACCGAAGTGAGTTCACAGAAAGGCAAGCTGTCAAGATGGAACAGTTCGTGAGATCCAACCACACGCCAGTCCGTGAATATGGCGTGAAAGTGTACAATTTTTCTTTCACCCCATTTCCGGACAGGCGTTTGGTTTGGACATCGCCGGGCCGGAGCAGTGACAGTTGGCACTGGAAGTGACGCGGGGCTAATCACGCAACTCATTCAACATTGTTTGTATATATATCTCCTTCAACATACAATGCTGACCGAAATACAGGACTTGCTCTGGTGTTTCTACACGAACTGTTGACGTCACTACGGTAACTTCCAAAGGTATCGATTGCATAGCTGGCTTGGCCTTAACTGTAACATGAAGGGCATATATTATTCTAGTATTTAATTTTATGAATCACGCTGCCTAGAACTGCCTCATCACGCTTGCTGTTTCTGTTAGCACTACTACCTATGCGTTTACGTACGTATCGTGTAACAGTATTGGACTTTGAAATAGCACACAACCATATGTGACTTTGTTTATCTTTTGCGAACCAAGTGTTCCTCTCTACTAAGATCTTTACTCTCGCCCACGCGCCCATACATTCTGTGACGCCCTGTACAACTGGTGATGCTACCCATAGTAATCAATTTTCATCTTAATACCTGTTACAATTAATTGGAGTATTGTGATTAGTTACAACAAATACATGGTTAAAGCTTGTAGACAACGACTTATTTTCGAGTCACAATCAGTTTATACTCCTATACATTACTAAACCTATACATAGTTTAATAAAATAGGAATAGACAAGTTTCTTTTGCCGGTTGTCGTTATGTCTCAGGTCGCATCAAAAAATACTTCATACATTGCTGTAAAATGTTGAGAGAATTCTTTAAGCTTACTAATACCGTAGAGTGCTCCTAGCAAACTCAAATTCATCTGCAAACATAAATTTGCATTTTTGACGTATAACAAAGAGGTAACCAGGAAAAAATACGTGGTCATAGCGACCATATATCTTACTTTGATTGAAATATTATTGACTTTTTGGAAAACTATCTTTCGTAATAAACAGCTCGGTGGTTGTACGATTGGAAAAACTTCAAATTCATTTGAGACTCTTATCAATTTTTTCTAGCGTCGTATTTGTTGAACAAGTTGAACGTTGTTTTGTTACTACAAGTTCAAATCTTAATCAAGCTAAGCTTTTTTTATATTTTTATTATTTGTTTGTACCCATCTGCTTTACCCCAGACACTCACATGCACGCAAACATTTCGACAAAGGCTCGCGCGCTTTGACGCCTGTTAAAAAACCGACACAGCTTGGAAAATAAATCATTTGCAAATGTCGTCTTACACTTGTGGGTTTGCGTAGATGTTCGTAAGCGAGTAAGTGACTGGCATTAATAATAAATAATAATAATAATAATAATAAAATGTTTATTTCCAATAAAATATTCACAAATGGTTCGTATACAATACTCTAGGGCTAGATCATTTTTAAATATAATTGAACAGCATCCACTACCGAACTAGGCTGAAAGCCTGTGTGTCGGCATCTGGCGCCACTCCCCTTAGTGTATGACACTATACCAGCCTAAATGCTAGACCATCACACTTATGGAACAAAGCTAATTAAGTTAATTTACAAAAACTTAAAATATAAAGTGTATAAAGTGTATAAGTGAGCCTCTCTTTGTGTTTTATGAAGAGTGTACGTGTATGTGTGTGAGAGGATGTGTGCATGAATACAAAACATACAAATACTCAACTTATTATTAACGTGATACAGTTAGCAGCTTCTCAGTTTCACTATATCCCAATGTTTGCAACCAGGACGTCATTTTGTTTTTACAGTTAACTTTATTTAAAGAATAAATAGGGATATCTTTGTTAACTCTGTTATAAATGAAGGGTCCCAGGAAACAATAGAACCTATGTGCGAATGAGGTGTTGAACTTTATGGTGTCGCAGACTCGACCTCTTCGACGGTTTATATCTTTGCCAGAATCATAAGGAAGTTCATGGTGCTGTTTTAGAATTATGGCTAGCAAAAAAAGTTGCCTGACTGTTAACACTTTGCATTTTTCATAAAGAATTTTTGTTGGATATCGAAATGGTCGAAATGTACTCACTTTTAGAATAGCACGTTGTGCAACTTCAATACATTTAATTGTAGTGGCTGGGGCTCCCCCCCAAGAAGTGATGCAATATGTTATTAGGGACTGACACAGTGCGTAATAGATTTGCTTAACTAGATCGGAAGGAGCTACATGTCTCAGAGTTTTAAATATTGTTATGAGTTTGCGGATTCTTCCAGTCAACACCTCAAAGTGCTTTTTAAAGGCATTAGGTAAAACAAAAACAAAGTTATGAAAATCTATGGGTATTTAATAATTAAAAAGCAATTAATAATAGTTACGAACTATCTCAATCACATCAGCAAACTCATCAAAACTGAGTTAAAATTAAACAAAACTCATTAAAACGCCGTATAATACTTTTTCTAACCAGATTGAAATTTCTTGCTCCATACTGCATTTATCCTATATCTATAACACACCTAATAATGCGTGTGCGATCCCGCGGGTATTAGCTAGTACTCAATGAAGCAAGCGGATAAGGCATAACCAACAAGCTATCTAGACCATGCTACAAGATGTACGAAATGAAGGCAGTGGATGTCTCTGTAGCAGCCAAGATACGGACAACGACTGCAAGCGAAGTTCATTCCTTCCGATCCCAATTATAAAACAAGAGGTACTAATTATCATCACTTTTTTAAATAGCCTAGAATTATGTTATGATAGCACGTTCTCGTTGGACCGGCTAAGTAAATGGTGCCATGGAGATCAACCGAAATTTCATGCACAGGCTGCAACGAACAAAACTCGAATTCGCCGTCGTAGATCTAGGTCTTAAAAATATTGGATTACCGCTAAAGCCGCTAGCCAAGCTTGTGTCGCGTTAATTCGGGTAAGCCAACTTGAAATTTTAGTAATAGTCTTTTTAATTCACGAACCAAATGAATTAAATTTCAGTCTTAATCTATTTTATAGGGCGTGACCAAGTAAATGCGGCGTGATTCAGTCTGACCGAAGAAGGTGCGACGCTGTGCGAGCAAGGATCAACACCACCGAGCGGGAGCCATTCCATCGACACGTCGCCTCGTTTTGCAAGAACAAACCGCATTGCATTGAAAAAAATGTCAGACACGTTGGTTACACAAAAGGTTAGTTTTATCGAAACAGTAAGAATAGCAGATGTTCAACCAAATAAATAAAGTAAATTGTTTTCAGAATATCAAGAGTAGTCGGGTGATTTCCCATAGAAGCTTGGTCACCCTTTCCTGGAGTTTCGGAGCAGTGACATGACACCGGCTCTCCATGCGGGCTGCGCTGGACAGGATGCGGGGCTAGTCATACATCTCCTTAAGCGTTGTATGTACATTTATCTCGTTCAACATACAAAGTTGAAGGCGATGCATAACCTGCTCCGGTGTTTCTACGCGAACCGTTGGCGTCACTCCTCTAAATTATGTAAGAATTTTTAAAGTTTATCTCATATTATTTGGTGCATCTCTCTCATATGATCTAAGATTGGGATCTTCTATACTTTATAATTTACGCAAAGGCAGCGTTATCTACCAAACGCCAGTGCGCATAAGAAGGAAAAGAGTTCGATTTCCTTAAGCGTCATGTGCGTTCAGGCGTTTGGTTTGGACATCGCCGTTCCGGAGCAGTGACACAGCGCTGGCTCTCCTCGCGGACGGCGCTGGATGTGATGCGGTATATATATATCTCCTTCACCATATCACGTTGAAGAAATTGCATCACTTGCTCTTGTGTTTTTACGCGAACCGTTGGCGACAATCCTTTTAATCGCATCGGAAGTTTCAAAGATTATCTCATATTATGTGGGTGCATCCTCACTGCAGTTATCTATTTTGCAAGAATTTGCACGATTTTGTACGATTTTTAGGGTTAGGTAGGGTTAGGTACCTCAAAAGGTCAAAACGGAACCCTGATAGGATCACTTTGATGTCCGTCCGTCCGTCTGTCAAGACCGTTTTTTCTCAGGAACGCGTGGAGGTATCAAACTAAAATTTACCATATATAATAATAATATCCAATACTCAGGTCTACTGTCCCTTGGAGCTGTGAAAAAATCAAACTTCTAAGCCAAAGCAATCAAAAGATACAGCCGTTTATGCCGCAAATTTCCGCAAATTTTCGAAACTCGCATGGGAATCAAAACCAACAGGGTACTTCTCGTAGACTTAGAATCTTGAAATTTGGTACGAAGTAACGTCTTATAGTACAGATAAAGGAAAAATTACGAAAACCGTAAATTTTTAGGTACATCATGTAGGTAATAAATATATTTTTCATAATTTCAATCATTTTTTTTCTTTTTGCATTAACAATACCATAACTATGACTAGATCATCGTGATGAGCGAACTTTTACTTATATACCTACTGGTTTGTGCGGAACCCTCGGTGCGCGAGTTCGACTCGCACTTGGCCAGTTTTTTCACTCACTGAACAATCCAGAGTCAGCCGGTTTTGAACGCCATGGCAGCGAGTACCACAGCGTCACCAAGCGGTGCGCTGCGCACTCGTTTGCCTGCCGCCTTAGCGATCAGCTGCGACATTTCCTGAACGCTGGAAACTGGAAAGGGTGGCGTTAGTTCCAAAGGGTCGCAGAGAAACAGATGCCAGTGATGACAGACTTTCAAACACATGCTGCAAGGAATGACACTCGAATTTGATCTACGCCCAAGAAATATTGCAATAGCGCTGAAGCCGCTAAAAGGCCAAGCTTGTGTCGCGTTTAATCGGGTAAGACCACTAGAAAGTTCAGTAATATGCTTTTGAATCACACATCAAATTTCACAGTCTTAACTTTATTTTTAGAGCATAGCGCGACCCATTGATTTCGGTGTGATTCTGTCTGAACCGATGAAGGTGCTACGCAGTGCGAGCAAGCTTTCATACTACAGAGCGGGAGCGATCCCATCGACAGCTCGCCTCTTTTTGCAAGAATAAACCGCTTCGAATTGAAAAAATTGTCAAAGACGTCGGCTACATAAAAGGTTAGTTTTATCGAAACAGTAAGAATAGCAGATGTTCAACCAAATAAATACAGTATTTTTTTTTTAGAATATTGAGATATGTCGAGTGATTTCCCATCGAAGCTTGGTCGACCTTTCCCGGTAACAGCTGCAGCAAACGCCTGTTCAGACAGAGGTGAGTGTGTCATGAACCCGATGCATTTATAATTCACAAAAAGCCAAGCTGTCAAGATGGAAGAGTTCGAACATCTGCTGAAATGCAACCAATAGCAGCAGGCACAGAGTTGGGTGTATCAAGAACTCGGTGAATTTGTAATCAAAACGCCCGTCATCGTCGACATCGCCGTGCCGGAGCAGTGACATGACACCGGCTCGCCATGCGGGCGGCGCTGTATGGGATGTGGGGCTGGTTATGGAACTCCCTCAGTATTGTATGTATATGTATACCCGCCATATAATGCCGTAGGAGTTTCATCACTTGCTCCGGTGTTTCTACGCGAACCGTTGGCGTCACTCCTTTTGATCGCATCAGAAGTTTCAGAGATTATCTCATATTATGTGGTGCATTCTCACTGCAGTTATCTATTTTGCAAGAATTTGCACGATTTTGTACGATTTTTTCACTCACTGTACAATCCAGAGTCAGCCAGTTTTGGACGCCATGACACGTGGTGTCGCCATGGCAGCGAGTACCACTGCGTCACCAAGCGGTGCGCTGCGTACTCGATTGCCTGCCGCCTTAGCGATCAGTGGGACCTGACGGCATACCGCCTTTTGTACTGAGAGATTGTCGCATAGTTTTGTTTGAACCGTTACTACGTATATTTAACAATTTGTATAACAGCTGCGACATTTTCTGAACGCTGGAAACTGAAGAGGGTGGCGCTAGTTCCAAAGGGTCGCGGAGAAACAGATGCCAGTGATGACAGACTTTCAAACACATGCTGCAAGGAATGACACTCGAATTTCCCGACGTAGATCTTCGCCCTAGAAATATTGCAATAGCGCTGAAGCCGCTAAAAGGCCAAGCCTGTGTCGCGTTTAGTCGAGTAAGACCACTAGAAAGTTTAATAATATGCATTTGAATCCACGAGCCACACCCATCAAATTTTACAGTCTTTGTTTAATTTTTAGAGCATAGCGCGACCCATTAAATGCGGCGAGATTCTGTCTGAACCGACGAAGGTGCGACGCAGTGCGAGCAAGGTTTCACACTGCCAAACGGGAGCGATCCCATCGACAGCTCTCCTCGTTTTGCAAGAATAAACCGCTGTGCATTGAAAAATTTGTCAAAGACGTCGGCTACATAAAAGGTTAGTTTTATCGAAACAGTAAGAATAGCAGATGTTCAACCAAATAAAAATCAGTAATTTATTTTTTCAGAATATCAAGTTTAGTCGGATGATTTCCCGTCGACGACGCTTGGTCACCCTTTCCTGGAGTTTCGTTAACAGCTGCAGCAGACGCCTATTTAGACCGAGGTGAGTTCACAGAAAGGCAAGCTGTCAAGATGGAACAGTTCGTGAGATCCAACCACACGCCAGTCCGTGAATATGGCGTGAAAGAGTACAATTTTTCTTTCACCCCATTTCCGGACAGGCGTTTGGTTTGGACATCGCCGGGCCGGAGCAGTGACAGTCGGCACTGGAAGTGACGCGGGGCTAGTCACGCAACTCATTCAACATTGTTTGTATATATATCTCCTTCAACATACAATGCTGACCGAAATACAGGACTTGCTCTGGTGTTTCTACACGAACTGTTGACGTCACTACGGTAACTTCCAAAGGTATCGATTGCATAGCTGGCTTTGCCTTAACTGTAACATGAAGGGCATATATTATTCTAGTATTTAATTTTATGAATCACGCTGCCTAGAACTGCCTCATCACGCTTGCTGTTTCTGTTAGCACTACTACCTATGCGTTTACGTACGTATCGTGTAACAGTATTGGACTTTGAAATAGCACACAACCATATGTGACTTTGTTTATCTTTTGCGAACCAAGTGTTCCTCTCTACTAAGATCTTTACTCTCGCCCACGCGCCCATACATTCTGTGACGCCCTGTACAACTGGTGATGCTACCCATAGTAATCCATTTTCATCTTAATACCTGTTACAATTAATTGGAGTATTGTGATTAGTTACCACAAATACATGGTTGAAGCTTGTAGACAACGACTTATTTTCGAGTCACAATCAGTTTATACTCCTAAACATTACTAAACCTATACATAGTTTAATTAAATAGGAATAGACAAGTTTCTTTTGCCGGTTGTCGTTATGTCTCAGGTCTCATCAAAAAATACTTAATACATTGCTGTAAAATGTTGAGAGAATTCTTTAAGCTTACTAATACCGTAGAGTGCTCCTAGCAAACTCAAATTCATCTGCAAACATAAATTTGCATTTTTGACGTATAACAAAGAGGTAACCAGGAAAAAATACGTGGTCATAGCGACCATATATCTTACTTTGATTGAAATATTATTGACTTTTTGGAAAACTATCTTTCGTAATAAACAGCTCGGTGGTTGTACGATTGGAAATTAATGTTCTATACACTGCAACTTCAAACTTCAAATTCATTTGATACTATTATCAATTTTTTCTAGCGTCGTATTTGTTGAACAAGTTGAACGTTGTTTTGTTACTACAAGTTCAAATCTTAATCAAGCCAAGCTTACCCCAGACACTCACATGCACGCAAACATTTCGACAAAGGCTCGCGCGCTTTGACGCCTGTTAAAAAACCGACACAGCTTGGAAAATAAATCATTTGCAAATGTCGTCCTACACTTGTGGGTTTGCGTAGATGTTCGTAAGCGAGTAAGTGACTGGCATTAGGTAAAACAAAAACAAAGTTATGAAAATCTATGGGTATTTAATAATTAAAAAGCAATTAATAATAGTTACGAACTATCTCAATCACATCAGCAAACTCATCAAAACTGAGTTAAAATTAAACAAAACTCATTAAAACGCCGTATAATACTTTTTCTAACCAGATTGAAATTTCTTGCTCCATACTGCATTTATCCTATATTTATAACGCACCTAATAATGCGTGTGCGATCCCGCGGGTATTAGCTAGTACTCAATGAAGCAAGCGGATAAGGCATAACCAACAGGCTATCTAGACCATGCTACAAGATGTACGAGATGAAGGCAGTGGATGTCTCTGTAGCAGCCAAGATACGGACAACGACTGCAAGCGAAGTTCATTCCTTCCGATCCCAATTATAAAACAAGAGGTACTAATTATCATCACTTTTTTAAATAGCCTAGAATTATGTTATGATAGCACGTTCTCGTTGGACCGGCTAAGTAAATGGTGCCATGGAGATCAACCGAAATTTCATGCACAGGCTGCAACGAACAAAACTCGAATTCGCCGTCGTAGATCTAGGTCTTAAAAATATTGGATTACCGCTAAAGCCGCTAGCCAAGCTTGTGTCGCGTTAATTCGGGTAAGCCAACTTGAAATTTTAGTAATAGTCTTTTTAATTCACGAACCAAATGAATTAAATTTCAGTCTTAATCTATTTTATAGGGCGTGACCAAGTAAATGCGGCGTGATTCAGTCTGACCGAAGAAGGTGAGACGCTGTGCGAGCAAGGATCAACACCACCGAGCGGGAGCCATTTTATCGACACGTCGCCTCGTTTTGCAAGAACAAACCGCATTGCATTGAAAAAAATGTCAGACACGTTGGTTACATAAAAGGTTAGTTTTATCGAAACAGTAAGAATAGCAGATGTTCAACCAAATAAATAAAGTAAATTGTTTTCAGAATATCAAGAGTAGTCGGGTGATTTCTCATAGAAGCTTGGTCACCCTTTCCTGGAGTTTCGGAGCAGTGACATGACACCGGCTCTCCATGCGGGCTGCGCTGGACAGGATGCGGGGCTAGTCATACATCTCCTTAAGCGTTGTATGTACATATATCTCGTTCAACATACAAAGTTGAAGGCGATGCATAACCTGCTCCGGTGTTTCTACGCGAACCGTTGGCGTCACTCCTCTAAATTATGTAAGAATTTTTAAAGTTTATCTCATATTATTTGGTGCATCTCTCTCATATGATCTAAGATTAGGATCTTCTATACTTTATAATTAACGCAAAGGCAGCGTTATCTAGATGGAAGAGTTCGTGACATCCGACCAAACGCCAGTGCGCATAAGAAGGAAAAGAGTTCGATTTCCTTAAGCGTCATGTGCGTTCAGGCGTTTGGTTTGGACATCGCCGTTCCGGAGCAGTGACACAACGCTGGCTCTCCTCGCGGACGGCGCTGGATGTGATGCGGTATATATCTCCTTCACCATATCACGTTGAAGAAATTGCATCACTTGCTCTTGTGTTTTTACGCGAACCGTTGGCGACAATCCTTTTAATCGCATCGGAAGTTTCAAAGATTATCTCATATTATGTGGGTGCATCCTCACTGCAGTTATCTATTTTGCAAGAATTTGCACGATTTTGTACGATTTTTAGGGTAAGGTAGGGTTAGGTACCTCAAAAGGTCAAAACGGAACCCTGACAGGATCACTTTGATGTCCGTCCGTCCGTCTGTCAAGACCGTTTTTCTCAGAAACGCGTGGAGGTATCAAACTAAAATTTATATCCAATACTCAGGTCTACTGTCCCATGGAGCTGTGAAAAAATCAAACTTCTAAGCCAAAGCAATCAAAAGATACAGCCGTTTATGCCGCAAATTTCCGCAAATTTTTGAAACTCGCATGGGAATCAAAACCAACAGGGTACTTCTCGTAGACTTAGAATCTTGAAATTTGGTACGAAGTAACGTCTTATAGTACAGATAAAGGAAAAATTACGAAAACCGTAAATTTTTAGGTACATCATGTAGGTAATAAATATATTTTTCATAATTTTAATCATTTTTTTTCTTTTTGCATTAACAATACCATAACTATGACTAGATCATCGTGATGAGCGAACTTTTACTTATATACCTACTGGTTTGTGCGGAACCCTCGGTGCGCGAGTTCGACTCGCACTTGGCCAGTTTTTTCACTCACTGAACAATCCAGAGTCAGCCGGTTTTGAACGCCATGGCAGCGAGTACCACAGCGTCACCAAGCGGTGCGCTGCGCACTCGTTTGCCTGCCGCCTTAGCGATCAGCTGCGACATTTCCTGAACGCTGGAAACTGGAAAGGGTGGCGCTAGTTCCAAAGGGTCGCAGAGAAACAGATGCCAGTGATGACAGACTTTCAAACACATGCTGCAAGGAACGACACTCGAATTTGATCTACGCCCAAGAAATATTGCAATAGCGCTGAAGCCGCTAAAAGGCCAAGCTTGTGTCGCGTTTAATCGGGTAAGACCACTAGAAAGTTCAGTAATATGCTTTTGAATCCACGAGCCACGCCCATCAAATTTCACAGTCTTAACTTTATTTTTAGAGCATAGCGCGACCCATTGATTTCGGTGTGATTCTGTCTTAACCGATGAAGGTGCTACGCAGTGCGAGCAAGCTTTCACACTACAGAGCGGGAGCTATCCCATCGACAGCTCGCCTCTTTTTGCAAGAATAAACCGCTTCGAATTGAAAAAATTGTCAAAGACGTCGGCTACATAAAAGGTTAGTTTTATCGAAACAGTAAGAATAGCAGATGTTCAACCAAATAAATACAGTATTTTTTTTTTAGAATATTGAGATATGTCGAGTGATTTCCCATCGAAGCTTGGTCGACCTTTCCCGGTAACAGCTGCAGCAAACGCCTGTTCAGACAGAGGTGAGTGTGTCATGAACCCGATGCATTTATAATTCACAAAAAGCCAAGCTATCAAGATGGAAGAGTTCGAACATCTGCTGAAATGCAACCAATAGCAGCAGGCACAGAGTTGGGTGTATCAAGAACTCGGTGAATTTGTAATCAAAACGCCCGTCATCGTCGACATCGCCGTGCCGGAGCAGTGACATGACACCGGCTCGCCATGCGGGCGGCGCTGTATGGGATGTGGGGCTGGTTATGGAACTCCCTCAGTATTGTATGTATATGTATACCCGCCATATAATGCCGTAGGAGTTTCATCACTTGCTCCGGTGTTTCTACGCGAACCGTTGGCGTCACTCCTTTTGATCGCATCAGAAGTTTCAGAGATTATCTCATATTATGTGGTGCATTCTCACTGCAGTTATCTATTTTGCAAGAATTTGCACGATTTTGTACGATTTTTTTCACTCACTGTACAATCCAGAGTCAGTCAGTTTTGGACGCCATGACACGTGGTGTCGCCATGGCAGCGAGTACCACTGCGTCACCAAGTGGTGCGCTGCGTACTCGATTGCCTGCCGCCTTAGCGATCAGTGGGACCTGACGGCATACCGCCTTTTGTACTGAGAGATTGTCGCATAGTTTTGTTTGAACCGTTACTACGTATATTTAACAATTTGTATAACAGCTGCGACATTTTCTGAACGCTGGAAACTGAAGAGGGTGGCGCTAGTTCCAAAGGGTCGCGGAGAAACAGATGCCAGTGATGACAGACTTTCAAACACATGCTGCAAGGAATGACACTCGAATTTCCCGACGTAGATCTTCGCCCAAGAAATATTGCAATAGCGCTGAAGCCGCTAAAAGGCCAAGCCTGTGTCGCGTTTAGTCGAGTAAGACCACTAGAAAGTTTAATAATATGCATTTGAATCCACGAGCCACACCCATCAAATTTTACAGTCTTTGTTTAATTTTTAGAGCATAGCGCGACCCATTAAATGCTGCGTGATTCTGTCTGAACCGACGAAGGTGCGACGCAGTGGGAGCAAGGTTTCACACTACCGAGCGGGAGCCATCCCATCGACAGCTCGTCTCGTTTTGCAAGAACAAACCGCATTGCATTGAAAAATTTGTCACAGACGTTGGTTACATAAAAGGTTAGTTTTATCAAAACAGTAAGAACAGCAGATGTTCAACCAATTAAATACAGTTTTTTTTTTTCAGAATATCATGTTTAGTCGTGTGATTCCCCATCGAAGTTTGGTCACCCTTTCCTGGAGTTTCGTTAACAGCTGGGAGCAGACGCCTGTTCAGACAGAGGTGCGTGTGTCATGAACCGATGCATTTATAATTCACAAAAAGCCAAGCTGTCAAGATAGAGGAGTTCGTGAGATCCGACCAAATGCCGGCCCGTATATGGCCTAAAAGCGTTTGAAGTTCTTTTATGCCATTTCCGGGCAGACGTTTGGTTTGGACATCACCGGATCGGAGCAGTGACAGTCGTCACTGGCAGTGACGCGAGGCTGGTCACGTAATTCATTCAACATTGTATGTATATATATCTCCTTCAACATATCAAACATATCACCCGTCCCAATCAATCAATCGCCTCTCCATGCGGGCGGCGCTGGATGTGATGCGGGGCTGGTCATGTACTTCTTCAGCATTGTATGTACATCTTTACCATAAAATGCTTTGGGAGTTGCAAAACTTGCTTTGGTGTTGCTGCGCGAACCGTGGACGTCACGCCTTTAAATTGCGTAAGAAGTTTCAAAAATTATCTCATATTACGTGATGCATCTTCACTGCAGTTATCTATTTTTCGTGAAGCAACATAATAACATTAGGTGATATAGTTTAACTTTTGCGAACCAAGTGTTCTGTTCTACTAAGATCTCTACTCTCGCGCGCTTGTCAGTACCCTCTGTGACGCCCTGTACTTCTAGATTTTTTTGGAAAATTGTGACTACAACAAATACATGGTTGAAGCTTGTAAACAACGACTTATTTTTAGGTTTCTTTACCTCAAAACGTTCAATTTCCTTTAGGACCTCATGCACCATACTAAAATAAATACCAAAAACCTTAAGATGTTAAAATATAAAACATTTTTTTTCTAATTTTTCTTTTATCAATGCTGTAAGACCTTGCTTCTTGCCAAATTTCGTGATTCTAGGTAAACGGGAACTACCATATAGGCATAACCATCAAGCTATCTAGACCATGCTACACGATCTAAAGAATGAAGGCAGTGGATGTCTCTGTAGCAGCCAAGATCTACGGACAACGACTGAAAGGCAAGTTCATTCCTTCCGATCCCAATTAAATGACAAGAGCTACTAATTTATCATTACTTTTTTTGTAGACCCTAGAATTACTTATGTTACGAAAGCACGTTAATGTTGGACTGGCTAAGTAATGGCGCTATGAAGATCAACCGAAATTTCAAGCACATGCTACAAGGAATGACACTCCAACTTGCGGAAGTAGATCTACGCCCTGGAAATATTGCAATAGCGCTGAAGCCGCTAAAAGGCCGAGCTTGTGTCGCGTTTAGTCGGGTAAGACCACTTGAAAGTTTAGTAATATGCTTTTGAATCCACGAGCCACACCCATCAAATTTCACAGTCTTTATTTAATTTCTAGAGCATAGCGCGACCCATTAAATGCGGCGTGATTCTGTCTGAACCGACAAAGGTGCGACGCCATTGACAGTCTCACAGGATAGTCTTTTTAATTCACGAACCAAATGAATTAAATTTCAGTCTTAATCTATTTTATAGGGCGTGACCAAGTAAATGCGGCGTGATTCAGTCTGACCGAAGAAGGTGCGACGCTGTGCGAGCAAGGATCAACACCACCGAGCGGGAGCCATTCGCACCGCATTGCATTGAAAAAAATGTCAGACACGTTGGTTACATAAAAGGTTAGTTTTATCGAAACAGTAAGAATAGCAGATGTTCAACCAAATAAATAAAGTAAATTGTTTTCAGAATATCAAGAGTAGTCGGGTGATTTCCCATAGAAGCTTGGTCACCCTTTCCTGGAGTTTCGGAGCAGTGACATGACACCGGCTCTCCATGCGGGCTGCGCTGGACAGGATGCGGGGCTAGTCATACATCTCCTTAAGCGTTGTATGTACATATATCTCGTTCAACATACAAAGTTGAAGGCGATGCATAACCTGCTCCGGTGTTTCTACGCGAACCGTTGGCGTCACTACTTTTAATCGCATCAGAAGTTTCAAAGATTATCTCATATTATGTTGTGCATTCTCACTGCAGTTATCTCCTTATAATTATTTTCTTTGTACTTGTACTTATGTTATGTTATATTTTCCTTATATTTTCTTTATAATTCGTTTTGTATGTTATTATTGTGTATTGTTTGAATTCTTTTAAATGCCTAGCTATCGCATTGGGTTGTCAATGTACCTGTAAAGATAGTTTTAAGGTTTTGTTTATCCAAATAAAAAATAAATAAAAAAATTTTTGCAAGAATTTGCACGATTTTTTTCACTCACTGTACAATCCTGAGTCAGCCGTTTTCGACGCCATGGTAGCAAGTACCACAGCAGCACCGAGCGGTGCGCCGCGAACTCGTTCGCCTGCCGCCTAAGCGTTCAGTGGCACCTGATGGCATACCGCCTTTTGTACTGAGAGATTGTCGCGAGGTTCTGTTTGAACCGTTACTACATATATTTAACATCTGTACATCAGCTGCGACATTTCCTGAACGCTGGAAACTCACGAGGGTGGTGCCAGTTCCAAAGGGTTGCGGAGGAACAGATGCCAGTGATTACAGACCTGTTGCCGTCCTCTCTTTCCCGGCTAAAGAATTCGGAGCATCCATCCAAAGCAGCTTTCACGACCAGGTAAAGGCATATCTATCAACAGCTCAGCATGGTTTTTGTTCGGGACGTAGCACCACAGGTACAACTTATGTCTACATTGGTACCGGCAGTGGATGCAGGACTGCAAGTACCTAGATGTTAACATCATAGCAGAACACATCGATCTGTTTTCTTCACCAAGGCCGCTTGTTAAGTTATTTGTATGAATGTTTATAGATAAGGTTTTATTTTTTTCGAAGTGTAATGAATTTTCATGCATTCCAAACAACTGTTCATCTGTATAAAGTAAAATTAAATTAAGGCGATACACAATTTTTTTACCTATTTTCATATCGTTTTTAGTTAGCAACTATATAAGTCACTGCCTTGAAATTAGATAGGAAAGGAAATTATGAAAATAAATGTCGATCAGTTACACGATTAAAGAAACTTTCCTCGACAGTGTGATTTTTTAAAATCAGCGCTTTTGCTCAACTACCAAAGTATTCAACCTAATATTCTTTTTTCACACTATTTGATGCATAATCATAATATCTAGATTAATGTTGATTGATTTTTTATTTCATCCGTTAGATTTCGATTAATATGAGATTTTCCATTTTGTCACTTAAGTTATTATTTCTAAGACAATCTTTCGCGACCTTGACATATGTTAGCTCTTTCCGTCCCGTAAGTAAGCAGTTAGTATTATCCCTGTCTTGTATTTGCGGATTGGCTCTTCACACCGCTAGACACTGCCTACTCGCAAATGATATCATTATTCGAGTAGCGCCTTAAAGTGAAATAAAAGGCTATATATATATAAGTAAAAAAAAAAAAAAAAAAAAAACCTACTACGAAATACGGGCGCAAATCACCATCTACCGACAATGATTGTCAAATATTTATCTTTATGTTTAATGATTATATTATTTAAAAGAAATGTCTCAACTATATTAGATTAAAGTTCAAATAGTTATTTGTATAACATAAATTAGTTATCATGGATCTCTAATATTTAATAGACACTGTGTTGACTGTTTGGATGTTTTGAAGAGGGTTGATGTTTTATTTATTGTTTAAATATTGTTTTTAATGTGCAAATATTAAAATTAAATTTTATATAATTAATCCGATTGAAATTTAATTATTAATCAATAAGTAAAACCTAATTACTTTTACATTCTTCCTATTAGCCGTTATCTGTTAACTTATTATGTAACTGTAATATTTATTAAAATTAAATATCTATATGTATACTAAGTAAAATAAATTACTCGGATTTATGTTTAAATCATTTTAATAATATTCATTTTAAACATTAAGCTATATTTCAAGTTTTTTTTTTGTAATAAATTGTTTTTTCTGGGATAATTAAATAACGGAATTTATAGGTAGTTGCTATGATTTTATATTTTTATTATTAGGAAGCTATAAAAGCGGTCTAATTATTATGAAAAGGGCACTTCTGTAAGATCAGTTGTGTAAATAAAAACTAAGTTGTATCTTCTGTGTTTCATTATAGATTGAAAATGCTGGCGTATCGGCGACATATATAAGAGCATTATACAGGGAGTCCCAGAAATTATGGACCATGCAGCCAGAGATAGAGGACACGAGGTATCCGGAATCACCCCCATTGTAGTTGTCAAATTATTATACTTTTTCGTAATATACCTACCTATATCTAACTACATAAATTCCGACTTGTATCTGAAATGATACCAACTTGTCCAATTAAAATTACTATATTTTTATAAACTTGTAGATTAACTATTCTTAATATTAATCTTTCTATTTAAATAATTAATATTTAATCCTCTTTTAGCAAACCCTTTCGTTTTTCCTGGTAATCAAAAAGTGCCGTTTTTAGCGGGAACCGACAGATTATCGATATTCTTTTATATTTTTTAGTTTCTTTTTATTTTATACAATATGTCATTTGTCAAATATTTGTACAAAGAGTTTATTTGTACAGTAAATAAATTATAATAAAATCACAATAGTCCTAATTGAAAATCATGACACATTATACTCCTGCTTACACTCCCTTGGTGAGTCGCAATACATGGACCATATGTTTTTCTAAAGTAGCTAAATAGTGCACCTATTTGATTAATCATTTGCTACGATAAGATGTAACCAAAGAATAATGTAACCATAATACTTTTAAAATCTTGAAAACTGAAATATTTCTCATGTTTTTATTATTCATCTTCTAATATATAAAATTCTCGTGTCACGGTGTTCGAACTTGAACTCCTCCGAAACGGCTTGACCGATTTTGATGAAATTTTTTGTGCTTATCCGGTATCTATGAGAATCGACCAACATCTATTTTTCATCCCCCTAAATGTTAAGGGTAGTCCACCCCTAAATTTTTTTTTTTATTTTTTAGGCAAAATTTTTTGTTTTTATTTTTTTATGACACAGCATACAAAAATACATACAACCCTAAATTTTCATCCCTCTACGATCAACCCTTATATTTTATTTGTTAATTAAAAACTTTAATTTTTTTTGGTAAATTTTATTTTTTATTTTTTGATGACTTCCAATAAAAAATAGGGTAGGGTAGGTAGGGTAGGGTAGGTAGGGTAGGGTAGGGTAGGTAGGGTAGGGTAGGTAGGGTAGGGTAGGGTAGGTAGGGTAGGGTAGGTAGGGTAGGGTAGGTAGGGTAGGGTAGGTAGGGTAGGGTAGGTAGGGTAGGGTAGGTAGGGTAGGGTAGGTAGGGTAGGGTAGGTAGGGTAGGGTAGGTAGGGTAGGGTAGGGTAGGTAGGGTAGGGTAGGTAGGGTAGGGTAGGTAAGGTAGGGTAGGGTAGGTAGGGTAGGGTAGGTAGGGTAGGGTAGGTAGGTAGGGTAGGGTAGGTAGGGTAGGGTAGGTAGGGTAGGGTAGGTAGGGTAGGGTAGGTAGGGTAGGTAGGGTAGGGTAGGTAGGGTAGGGTAGGTATTTTTAATTTATAGGGCAAAACAACGTTTGCCGGGACAGCTAGTTATTATATATATATCTAAAAACATCTTCATTTTATTGACTACTTATCCTATTAATTTCATACGGCTATCTGAACGGCTCAAAGTTAAAATTCAACTCTAAGCACACAGACTCTCAAACATTTTAGAAGTTTTCAGGATTATAAAAGTTTTCACTTCAATATTATTTTTAACATCTATGGTAGCAAATGATTAAACATATAATAGGTGCACTAATTAGCTACTTCAGAAAAAAACATGGTGCATGTATTGTGAGTGAGTTAAAACTACAAAAAACCGCGGAACCATGGCGGTGATTGGAATAACTCTAAAATCCGGTTCCTATATTAAAAAAAACCGGCCAAGTGCGAGTCGGACTCGCGCACCGAGGGTTCCGTACAAACCTGTAGGTATAAGTAAAAGTTCACCCATCACGATGATCGAGTCATCGTCGTAGTTATGGTATTTTTATTGCAAAAAATAAAAATATTTTTATTATATGATGTAACTAAAAATTTACGGTTTTCGCAATTTTTCCTTGATCTGTACTATAAGACGTTACTTCGTACCCAATTTCAAGATTCTAAGTCTACGAGAAGTACCCTGTAGGTTTTGATTACCGTGCGAGTTTCGAAAATTTGCGGCATAAACGGCTGTATCTTTTGATTGCTTTGGCTTAGAAG
The DNA here is from genome assembly GCA_932294365.1 of Diachrysia chrysitis. Lineage (NCBI taxonomy): Eukaryota > Metazoa > Arthropoda > Insecta > Lepidoptera > Noctuidae > Diachrysia > Diachrysia chrysitis. The sequence continues at coordinate 754,564 of OW028641.1, forward strand.
TTTGATTTTTTCACAGCTCCAAGGGACAGTAGACCTGAGTATTGGATATAAATTTCAGTTTGATACCTCCACGCGTTCCTGAGAAAAACGGTCTTGACAGACAGACGGACGGACAACAAAGTGATCCTATAAGGGTTCCGTTTTGTTCTTTTGAGGTACGGAACCCTAAAAACGATTCGTTTTACTCACGGATGGTAGAATTGTCTAAGCAAAACGAAGAAAATTCTACCGTCCGTAAGTACGCAAAACGATTCGTTCGTTAAATATAGAAACCGGACATTAGAGTTATTCGAATCACCGCCCGATCGTCCGTACTTTCTGGGACACCTTGTATACTTACCTACATGAAAAAATATCAATAATGATGTCTGTCTCACTTATCAACTTCTGGTATACTGTGTCTAAGTAGTTAATTAAATTTTATTAATTTAATTATTTGTTACGCATTAACGCATGCGGAGCGAATATTTGTAATTAAATACAACAACATAATAGGAAGAAAACCTAAAACCTCAGGCAGGACTCGAACCTGCGACTACTGGCTTAACGCGCCAGTCGCTTTACCAACTAAGCTACCGAGGTCACTGCCGGTCACTGGAAGTTTCATTATGTAAAAACATAGAAACAAAAGATACGCGCGAAAAACATAACTCTTCCTTTGTGCCTAGTAAAAAGAGTGTGTCCTTAACATAAAGATAAACATGGTGTATTTATTACGTCTTTAAGGCGACGTAAGCGACATCTAGTGAACCAAACTTGCGTTTGGCCTCACAGACTCTGATTAACAAAGTGTTGATTCAGAAGTCCGAAAGATGATGCAGCCCAATACTTATTATTTTAATTATTTGTTACGCATTAATGCATGCGGAGCGAATATTTTTTAATTTAATACAAATACACAATTTACCAACTATTGTTTATTATAAAATACATTTCTTTTTTTATTTATTTTTTTTGCTGTCTCTGTCTACGTCTAGTTCTCTTCCATGACGTCTCGTCCGCGTGTTTTACGAAAGCTCCCAAAGAGAATAAATGTTGCCTTTTTTACAACATTTTTCATTGATGCTCCGCTCCTACTGGTCGTAGCATGATGTTATATAGCATTCTATATTCTTAGCCTTCCTAAATAAATGGACTATTCAGCACAAAGAGATTTTTTATCCGATCTAGTAGTTCCTCCATAAACAAAATTGCCCATTACAAAATTTGATTTTAATGAATATCTTAGAAGACATCGTAGTTTTAAAATAACTACGCAACAAAATAATGATCAAGTACCTACCACGTATAAACGCGCTAATCTCTGGAGCCACCAAACCGATTTAACAGGAAGATAACTGATGTTATGGGCTTAGGTATATTATACATCCAAATTTAATTTTAGAAAAAATCTGAAATAAATACAGGCCACTATTCAGCTAGTCTTACTCTACTGTCGGCACTTAGCCATTATTATTATCAGCAGTGGCATGCATTGGTTTTCCGACCAGCTAGGCAGATATTAGGCAAATTACGCAAAAAAAATACTATTATGAATAACGAAACAAATGTAAAAAACTATTTTCTACTCCCTTTTTTAAAGCTTCTTTTTTCTTATTCTGTCCTTCGGGTGATAACCTACAAAACTCCTAAGTACTTTATTAATTTTTTTTGTCAACAAATGAAAACTCATTAAACTTCTTGAAGGGATTAGCACGTAATTTATACATATATTGTATTTTCGAAACACAAAAAAAACTACGCGCTGTAACTTTTCCATATTTATACAGACACAACAATTTCTGTTTATAACACAACAGTAACTTCACAAAATCACAATACAAATAATTACGAAAATAATGCAAACAACGCTCGCGCCATTCGACATAAACTACAACAGATTAAAAATATCCAAAAGACAAGCAAGTTGCAAAAGATAAAAGAAAATAAAAATCGTTTATTGCATCTAAAACAAGTTTATATTATTACTCATTAAGTACGTACCTAGTTGTTGACTTTAAAAAAATCTATATTTCTCTCTTTTCTTCTTTCTCTTCTTCTTTGTACAGGTACAACGAAATAGCTATATTATAAATATAATGTGGTTTTTCGTTAAATAATTATTTCATTGAATGTCAATTATACAGCTAGTACTTTGTATAATAACTTTCGTGAGGAGTAGTATTCATAATTATTTAGAAACATAACGGTTTAACTGTTTTGGTGTCCAACACAACATTTAACTTTTGCACCACCGCCGCGTAAGCTCTTGATTAGGGACTTTTATTGAGTCTGAAACTACTCGGGCGATCCCGAGAATGTGCATGAGTAAACCGTATGTTTCTAAATATATATTTTTTTAATAACCATTTCTGTCCCACTGCAGGGCAAAGGTCTCTCTATCCTCCCTCCATCTCGCTCTGCTTAGGGCTGTGCTGTACCAATTGCTATCAAAGGACTCTAGCTCGTTACGCCATCTATGTCTGGACCTACCGCGATGTCTCTTGCCATTTAATGGGACCCATTGGGTCGTTAGTTTGGCCCACTGGTCGTCTGACATGCGGCAGATATGTCCAGCCCAGTACCATTTTAGCGTGGCAGCTTTCTGAGTGACGACCGAGATTTTTCTAAATAATATTATACCTTCTATAAAACTTGATCTAAATCCTTTCTTAGCGGATGCCTACGTCATAACATCTACCTGCATGCCAAATTTCAGCCCGATCCGTCCAGTGGTTTGGGCTGTGCGTTGATGGATCACTATGTCAGTCAGTCAGTCACCTTTGAGTTATATATATTTAGATTACACCCAGAAACACACAGACAATTATTTGTCCTGGGTGGGAATCGAACCCACGACCTCCGGTCTAGCAGTCAGAAAACATATTCTTACTATTTAAGAGGTCTAGGTATCCTCAAAGTCAATGTTCTACAAGTTGTCATTATAAAATACTTTTGGTCGATTGAAGGACAGTTGGCGTTGCGTACACAGAGATAGGACGTTGCATAATTAGCCAAAAAATGTGCAGGAATTATTATTGCATGCCTTGTCTTGCACAATATTGCTTTAAAATATACTTCCGGACAAAGAACACCATTCTGATACTGGTGAACACCAAGGTTATAAAAATACCAATCAAAATAATAAAAAACAAAACAACAGTTGAATTGATACTCACCATACTTACTCTTTGTAGAACGAATTTGTAATATCTTGGGACAACTCCACACACGGCCACCTGATGCCAAACTAGGCAGAGCCTGTATTATGGCAACCAGACAACTGATAAACATACTTATATACATTTACATCCTCCATCATCCCTTATTTTATCCCGATGGTGGTTGGATTTATCAAAATCCTATTTAAGCAGACATCTTTAATTTCAGTTCAATCAGTCGAAAATCTAAGATTTATACAAACTTTCATCCCCTATTTTATTCCCTTAGGGGTGGAATTTATCAAAATCCTTTCTTAGAGGATGCCTGTGATAGAAGCTTTATGCATACAGTCTCAGCCTGATCGGTTTAAAATTGACAGTCTAATACAAACTTTCATCCCCTATTTTATCCCCTTTGGGGTAGAATTTATCAAAATCCTTCCTTAGAGGATGCCTACGTCATAGTAGCTTTATGCATGCAGTCTCAACCCGATAGGTTTAAAATTGACAGTCCAATACAAACTTTCATCCCCTATTTTATCCCCTTGGGGGTAGAATTGATCTAAATCCTTTCTTAGCGGATGCCTACGTCATAACATCTACCTGCATGCCAAATTTCAGCCCGATCCGTCCAGTGGTTTGGGCTGTGCGTTGATGGATCACTATGTCAGTCAGTCAGTCACCTTTGAGTTATATATATTTAGATTACACCCAGAAACACACAGACAATTATTTGTCCTGGGTGGGAATCGAACCCACGAACTCCGGTCTAGCAGTCAGGCTCCCTAACCACTAGACCAACAGGCCAGTCGTACCCACAACTTTAAATACATGAGGGAAAATCGGTGGTAGAGCTCATTACGGGACTGGATCCCGTAATACTAGCTAGGAGAATAGGGATGTTTCCTGGGTATGAAAAGTTAAAATATATTCCGTCAGTTAGATAATAAAAAAATATTAGACACGTATTTTTTCTTTTATCAAAACAATAAAAAAATACAATGATACACCGCTTTAAAGTTTCGGAGTGGGGGCTTATGACGCCACGCTTCGCTAAAAATCGTAGCGAGGAGTGACGTCACGCGTAATTTCCCTTCTCTGTATTTTGATCATTTTTTGTTTGCAGGAAAAAAGAAAAAATACGTGTCCAATAAAATTCATTAATCTACAAGACGGACATTAAAAAAAATAGGAAACATGCCTATTGATTGAAGATAGGTATAAAAAATAAAAATACACAAATATTCACACAAAAAACACAGATATTTTTATTTCTAATACATCAGCAAATCTCAATCTAAAGCTACAAATTGTCGGAATATAATTTATTAGCATAGTATATATTTATTAGCATAGTATGTTCTATTTCATCTACTGTTATCCTATTCCTCTCCCAATCCGTTTCCCGTTGGAAAGCCCACCATTCACAGTCAGATCTGACAGAAGCTTGCAGTGCCAGTTCTGACTGTGTCCGTGTGCGGGTTTTCTGCGGACCGGAGATGAATTTCCTTGGCCTAAGGGTATGGGGCTCTGCGAAATGCGACGCCTCCCAGTTCTAGTATTGGAGAGCGCGCTAACCACCACATGCAGTTCTGCAAAAATAAAAAAATAGTTTTATGTCCTATGATGTTAAATAAATAAAATAGTCTATCTGACCTGATAAAGAACTATGGTGTTTTGATTACATCATGCTTTATAATTACACTAGCTGTCCCCCGCGACTTTGTCCGCGTGTTTTAGATTAAACGGTTTTAATTTTTGCAACACTTTTCATTTATGCTCCGCTCCTTTTGGTTGCAGCGTAATGTTATATAGCTCATAACCTTCCACAATAAATGTGCTATCCAACACTGAAATAATTTTTCAAATCGGACCAGTAGTTCCTAAGATTAGCGCGTTCAAACAAACAAACTCATCAGCTTTATATATTAAGTTAAGAGAAAATTTGTTAGAACCTGTTAGAAGGCGGGCCGCGAGCTTCTGGTACTACGCTGCCCACCAATCCCAGCTCACACTCACTGGTTCCAGTCACATGCACGGGTGGAAAGAACATTGGGGGTGGACTGTATGTCCCTCACCAATACAGAGTCTTCTGTAGCTATAATTAAAAAAATATATATATAATTAATTCACTTTGGTATCTGTAGGCCTATTCGCTTTCTCCAGTTGCCAACCCAACCGATGTTTACTGAATAAAAATAGGCTAACGTCGGTAACCAACTAAGTTGTAGTAGATCTAGTTTGTCATCGAAGCTACACGATAAAAAGTTTGTGTATTCACTGTATTATTTTTTTATAAAGCAACAATCGCTTTTGTTGACAACCGCCATAGCGAATAACCCTGCAGGCATAGTTTGAAAGAACATTGAGGGTGGACTGGATGTCCCTGACCAAACAGTCATCTGCAAAAATATATATATACTAGGTTTTGCTCGCGACTTCGTCCGTGTAGAAGTCAAAAATGGTTGTTGACATTCCAACTTGAAAGAGTATTGTATTGCACAAAGGTTTTATGTGAATTCAACGTTTTTTTTTTTAAATTGAATTAAGTATCGTAATCATTTTAAAAATTTTGTTATTTCGGTTGTGTGTTATTGTGTCCTTGTAGCGTTTGTGAAAAAACATAATTTAATATCAAGTAAAGAGACAAAAAAACATATAACTAAAAATATTTTTGCTGACTTGGTAGACTGTTAAACATTTTCCATCTCGATAGAAGAACTAAGTATGTTTATGTTCCTATTTGAATAGAAAAAGTTTAACAAAATTAAACTAACTAAACAACAAAACGATAAACCAACAAAACTACCAAACACAAGACCTTAGAGGAATAAATAAGTAAACTATAGAACGCGCATGTTAAGTATGAACTGTTGGCACTAAAATAAACATATAAAATTCTAAAATTTGTGTCAAAACTGAGCGCACCGTTTTATTAAAAGTATCTCAAAACCTATAAAGTACCCTAATAATATCGGAACCGTCGATATTTTCGCATAAGCGTCTGTTATCGCACGGACAATTACTTAAATCGGTAAACGAGCGTAGAACATTTAGCTAAAAATGTGCTTACGCTTGACATAAGCGGCTACTAGCGATGCGCATGCTCTATGCTTGTCTATGTTTACTCTAAGCATAAGACGCATCCGTCTATTAAATACTACCGTATCTTATTCCTACTTTGTTCAAAGGAATTATTATTAAAAGTTTCGGTACTCAAAAATCTAATTCAGAGACAGCACTTTGTACTAAAAGCTGACCACATATTTTTGAAGTTTGACATTAATTGCATTTGTCAAATTACTATCTCAAATTAAAATATGATTATACTAGACTATAAAATTACACGAAGATCAGAGCAACGGTACTCAACTGTACGCTTATATGAAAAACCAGCTGCCCCCGCGACTTCGTCCGCGTATTTTAGTTTAAACGGTTTTTCATTTTTGCAACATTTTTCATTTATGCTCCGCTCCTTTTGGTCGCAGCGTAATGTTATATAACACTGAAAGAATTTTTCAAATCGGACCAGTAGTTTCTGAGATTAACGCGTTCAAACAAACAAACAAACAAACTCTTCAGCTTTATATATTAGTATAGATTAAGCAGAATGAATTCTCACCTCTAAACCGAGTTGTGGTATTACAGCAATGCCCGTAACCGCTTGAGTCCCTACTACATTCAAAGCCCTTTCCTCCAAGTTACACATTTCTAGGGTGCAAGCAGGACCAGTGCCTCGTGCAGCGCGATGGATGCAGGCAGCTTTTTTCTTTAACTTATTTTCAGTCGCTCCACACCTTTCCAAACAAACAACAAAAACCCTTACTAATATTATAAACGCGAAAGTTTGTAAGGATGTATGGATCTTTGTTACTCTTTCACGCAAAAACTACTAAATGGATTTTAATGAAACTTTACAATAATATAGCTTATACATCGCAATAACACATTTGATACGATCCTCATATCAAAATAAATACTTATATCGCTTCTGGTAAATATAAAAAAAATCCAAAAGTAACTCAGTCTGTGTTTCGCTTCACGGCTAAACCTTGATTTTGATGAAACTTTATATGTCGTAAGCTTGGATACTAATATAGGACGTAGAGTAATTTTTGCAGTAATAACCGACACCCGCGCGGGGATAGAGATAGAAGAGAGAGAGAGAAGTAGGTGACTGATAAACAGCCAAATATAAAGGAGTACACACTACACACCTCTCTCCATTTTTCTGCTGTCTTTGTGACACCAGTGGCATCCGCGTTTAATAGTTCCGTAAGTTCCGTCCTTGGATGAGACCCGGATGGCCGGATGACACCCGGATGGCCGGATGACACCCGGTTGGCCGGATGACACCCGAATGGCCGGATGACACCCGGATTGACACCCGGATGGCCGGATGACACCCGGATGGCCGGATGACACCCGGATGGCCGGATGACACCCGGATGGCCGGAAGACACCCTTCCATGTCGTCCTTCAGTGGGTTAGCTGAAGTCTCCATTTCTATAAAAAATACATTTAAACTTAAAGTCACTCTAAACAGCATTTCTCAACTTAAACTAGCCACTAAAACAAATAATTCCATAAAAAACTGCCTTACAATCGTACAAAATTGAAGGGCTTCATTTTTATTGAAATATGTTTATTTATAGTACATACGTTTTCAAATACTCTACCCGTAACTGAAATTGTGAAGCACTAGTACGCATTTAAAGAAACAAAGATTTATTTAAGGATATAGGATAGCTAGTATAGGAAGTAGCTATAGTATAGGAAAGTATAGGAAGTAGCTATAGTATAGAAAAGTATAGGAAGTAGCGAAAAACCGGGTTAAATGGCGAAATCTCAAGGAGCCAAACTGATTGAAAAATAATAAGAAGAGTAGAGATGAGAAGGTTAATAACAAATTAGATGGTAGTTTAATAAATAAAATAATAAACTTGCAGATAAAGCCCAGTCAAATAAGACATTCAATACAACAATGGTGTACCCTGCATTCATACAAATTTTCAGCTTTATGCGAATTAATGTAACCTTACTCCTATTTCTGAAGCTAATTTGACCGAAGACCAACCCTAGACCGACGTGAGACATTTGTAACTTGCCTTTGATAGAACATCCAAACCAACATTTTTAAAATCCCAAAAAAAATGCTAATAAAATAGATACTACACAGATAAACCCATGTGACACAGCTAGCATGTACTAATAAATATTGAATATTAGCGATATTACCTTCCTCTTCGCATTTGGCACAGGCATGGTGGTGAAGGAGTCAGAAATGGATTCTACAGGAACCCCGGGCAGCCTCAAAGTGGTTCTGAAAACAATTTAAAAAATATATGACATTATATTATCTTATAGAAGCACTTAAATTAGGACACTGTATCCTGTTTACACTACAACAATACATTGTTAAGTATTCTAAGACTCCACTGACAATATGTTGGTGATGAAGAACATTATGAGGAAACCTGGATTCCAAAATAATAGAACTGTGAGACCTGACTCTCTGCACTCTGAGTTTACTTAAACTATATGACAAGAGGCTGTTGCACAACAGTAACATGTTTACAGTTATATTACACAACACACCGCGGGTTCAGTGTATACACCTACTCTTCATATGTGAGAAGTAGTGACAGAGTTTGGGACATTTATTGCAACACACAGACACTGTCCAGACAAAGAATTTATTGTAATTAGTGTCATAGTGCACAAGTAGCTTAACACAAGCACAATGATAAAATAATAAAAGATAATGTATTTGTGAACCTATGGTCATCTTAAACTTGAGAACCGTTAGCCTAATTCATATGCATCTTTAAACACATATAAAACATAGTTACGTTAGTATCAGATAGGTGGCGTAGGTGGCAGTGATCTTTATCCTTTGAACCATAGATCGAAATGTAGAATTTTAGGTTAAGCAAAGCGTACCGGGCACCAGCTAGTGATAAAATAAAAACTAATTTCTATAGAGCTCTTCTTTAATATCATCAATGTAAACTAACAAATGTATAATTTACTTGTGTAAGTTCTTTTTGAATTTGATTATTGTTTTTTTTTATTGTTTTATACATAAAAATGCAATGCTCATGAAATAGCATCGGCGCGCACTTAGCGTACACACAAATAAATGAAAAAAAAGCGTACACACAAATAAATAAAAAAACATAAAAATGAAATGGCATAGCAAAATAAATTAAAGCATAGCACGCAAGAATCTTTCTCAAATAAAGCAGTTGAAATTGCGAAATTATGTTTTATTTCCAAATTACACTCGGCTCACAAGATACACTGATAATCTCATATAAATTACCTATTAATGCAGTGATTATTTTTTAAACAGAGAGGCAATCTTTTAGCTTGTGATGAAAATTGAACATACACTTTACTGTAACGACTTTGTAGGATTTATAAAGTTTTATAATCCTACAGAAAGTTTTCATTATTTACTAATATCCTTTTAGTATCATGTACTCTACACAGCCTAGATTAAGTATTAATTACTCTATGGGCGGATTGGAACAAACAAATCAGAACAGTGCTGCCTGTGGATTTAAAATCCTGATCTACATAACACTACATTCTTGGCTGTCGGCTTGTCGTGGTGGCCTAGTGGTTCAATGAACGGATTTGTGTGCACAAGGTTGCAGGTTCGAACCGACTACATGCAAGTACCAATGTGACTTTTTCAAAGTTATATGTACTTTCTTAATTATTCTAAGATATCATTGAAAATCGGTGAAGGAAAACTGAAATCGCCAACCCGCACTGAGCAAGCGTGGTGATCAATGCTCGTTCCTTCTCTATATGAGAAGAGGCCTGTGCCCAGCAGTGGGAAATTTATAGGCTGGTATTATTATAAATGCTTGGCGGAAGTTTTCTCTGTTGTGAGCAACAAGGGACCAAACACAGGGCTCCGCGGGCTACTGCTCCACCACGACAACGCGCTTTCTCACACCGGGGGCCTTCCTGGACAGCACGCCTGCCAAACTCCTGGGTCACCCTCTTTACAGCCCTGACATAGCACCGTGTGACTTCTTTTTAACACGCTTTTATTAGGTCGACCTGTATGTAACTATATATATATATATAAGCGGCAATAGCCTAATGGTTAGGGTGACGGCCTTGTGATCGAGAGGTCGCAGGTTCGATCTCCACCCATTGCACTATTGTGGTGAATCCACTCCAGATATATTATATTAGTATAGCATAGCATATTTAGCTTAGTTGGTGTGATAATGATGCCGTGTTTATTACGTGCATTTATAAAAGCGTGTTTTTCTAGTCCTTTTTAAACTATTAATTTATTATGCTCAAAAATAAAAAATCAGCAAAAAGTATTGTCCTCGCCGGCAGATGGGCTGTCATCGTTCGAACTGGTTGTAAACGAGGTCACAGATTAGATAATGGCTAACGAGATGTCATGAACTTTGTATAGAGGCTACTGAAAAGAGTAGTGCTAGAGGTTACTACTTTGAAAACATATAAAAAAACTAGCTGATGCCCGCAGCTTCGCTCGCGTGGACGTCGGTTATCGCGACCAAAACTAATCATGAAAGATCCTGTTCCCGCAAACTATGGGAACCTATTCCATGGGATTAAAAGTAACTTATGTCTATATATACAAGGGCCATCACTCAGTGTGTGATTTAAATTTACCTGGTGAGCATTCATTACATACTTGTTTATTGAGGTCTGATTCAAAGCCAGCGCGGCACTTGCAAGAACCACTGGGCAGGGTCCACTTGCCATCCCCCTTGCATAAATAAACTGGTGGAACCTCACCTGCTGCTGTCTCTGCATTCTCCACACAAGTGCCATTTGCTTGCTCAATAACTGTTACCTCTCGGCCTGTTGGGGTCGCTGGAAACCTAGCGAAGTTGACTGTGACTTCTGGGCATGTTATGCAGAAAAACTTTCACAGCCAAAATAGGTATACAAGCTCCCTGATCTCTGAAGGCGAAGTAAACACCTCGTTTGGTGACTGCTATGCTTTTCACTTCTGTATTGATATCTACTTCAGAGTTAGTATTGAAGCGACCCTCACCTGCTGCAATGCGCCCCACAAGCTTGTAACTCTCGGGCTCCCAAGGCGGCTGCTCGCGCGTCGCCACGTCGAACTCAGCAAACTGAATGTCTCCTTACAGCTCAGTGCATTTCCAGGGAACAATGAACAATCTCTGATAGTAAATTTGATCTTAATGTAAATACGATTTGCATTTCTTCGCTCGATGAACGGCGTCCAGAGCCAGTTGTTGACGTTGTGACGCGCGACGTCGCACACCACGTAAGATCGCCAGTTAATCTGCTTCTCGAAATTCGTGTAGGACACTTTCAACACTAACTACTAATGTCTCACTAGTGTCACTTATGACACCTATGACTACACTTATACTCTAGGTGACACTACATTTAATTGCTAACATTTATGAGTATAACTAACTCCTATTTACGTAAGGAATTAGCTAATGAACAAGTACTGTAAGCTATTCTCAGAACAAAATTATAGTATTGATAATCGACCATGTAACAGAAAATCTCTAACCAAATAATAATAACTAAAGCTTCTTCATACATTTTTCTTTTTTACTTAGTTTCACTATCTTCAATGTTAGTTTCATCATTTTTATTACTGATCTCAATTTGTACAAACTTTTGGGAATCAATTCTGATTTTCAGTTGTCTGTTGCTAACTTCTTCTGTGTCCAGCTTTACATAGGCAATTTCTGCCTGTTTCAACACCTGCACTCCTTCAGTCCTTTCCTTTTTATATAAATTATTAATCCATTTCTTATTCCTTATACAATCAGCGTCAACATCTGTATCAAATAACTCTTTGTTTAATTGCTTTATTATTTCAATGTTTTCCTGGATTTGGTCTTCATCTTCTTCTTTCATTTTGGCTAATGCCTTTTCATCATGTTTATGTTTCATTTCAATATCATTTGTTGGAGGCTTTATGATGCCAGTTTTGTAAACATCCACTTCGTCACCTGAATCTAATGACTCATCCAGCTTCTCAAATATCATGTCTGTCATAAAAGGATATGGACAATCAACATTTTCACACATCACTAGTTTCAAATTGAAATTCACAAAAAATTTTTTTACCAGTGCACTGCAAATTGGACACTTCTGAAAGAAAGATACAACATTAATTAATTATTATTTAAATATTTTTCGTAATCATGTCATTTCTACAGTTATGTGTTTTAATGGTTGTTTACATTTAATACTTAATACATAATTAATATTACATAATACATATTAATATTTATAATTAAGCATCGCTCGCTGCGGTTGGTCTGTGGTTGGGTGACCATTTGAAAACATACCCAAACCCCTCTCTGCCTCGGAAAGCACAATCCCACCAAAAACATTTTCATGTAAAATGTTGCCAAGACGAGCCCATATGACTCGCACTGTCAAAAAGTTATCAGATCTCATGTAGAGCCAAGCTTCTAACACTACACGCCCTAACTCTACAAGGCCTAACTTCACAAACTCTACACCTTAGTCAAAATATGTGGCTTGGCCATTTCGCTACATTCACATCGGCGTAAGGTGAAAAATTAATTCAGTAGTAACGAACGGCCAAGCCACATATTTTGACTAAGGTGTAGAGTTTGTGAAGTTAGGCCTTGTAGAGTTAGGGCGTGTAGTGTTAGAAGCTTGGCTCTACATGAGATCTGATAACTTTTTGACAGTGCGAGTCATATGGGCTCGTCTTGGCAACATTTTACATGAAAATGTTTTTGGTGGGATTTCATTTCTTTTTGTAAGTTGTTTGTAACAATTTTTTTTTTTTTTTTTTTACAAGGAGTACCTATACATATATATATCTAGGGGAACCAAGTTTTAGATTATTAGATTAGACCTCTAGCGTCATCAAAATTTAATTTAAAATTACAGGTCTCATACAAACTCCCATCCCCTAGTTTAAAAGGGTTGGGGGATGAAAGTTACAAGTTTTATAATTTTTTTGTTGTTTGTGTGCTAATACTAGCTTACATACAAAATTTCAGCTTTCTAGGACATTAGGAAATACCTTAAGAATTTTGATGATCATCAGTGAGTCAGTGACGAAATTAGCGTTTTTTAGATATAAATAAAATCTGAAGTATAAAAGCTAATGTAATTAAAACTTAATATGTTCAATAAGTCCGCTATTGACAATATATCCCGAAAATTTTGTTGATCTAGCATAATCCAAACCCAAGTTATGAGGGTTCAAAAAAACGACGAAGCGCTTCGAGAAAAGGTAGGTAGTGCCCGTGCGCTTCGCTTGGCTCGTCTTGGCGGGGGCACTACCGTGCCCCCAGATAAGCAGTTGGTCCTGACTGTCATACGTTGGCAGTTGTTAAGTCATTACAATTCTGACAACCAGTCTTATACTGTATTATCCAGTAAAATTGGTTGTAGCGGTCAGATAGGCAGTTGTGCCCCGTAACATATAGTATTCAGCTGAATCCAATAAGACTGTAAGCTGATCCTAACATAGCTAGAGAAAAGACTAGGCCTACAGAATACAGAAATTATAATTCTATATTCTAAGGAGAGGCCTAACTTATCACACTGATTTTATACTTATGTAACATTATTTTATTTATTTATTAAGTGTTTTGCAATGGGCCTTAGGCGCTGTGCCCACCTAAGTAACGTGACATGTGATCTGACAAGTGATCTGGCATGTAGCATGCCACTAGCATCAACATTCAAAGTAAATGTATGGAGTAGCGCCCATTCGCGTGGCGTAGCGTGACACGACCTGACATGCCACTCAGCGTGCTACTAGTAACGCAATAAAGTGACGCGTAACAAAAACTTGAAGTAACTTGTCAGTTAAAATGAAGGACGAACTTGAATTTAATATAAAATTTATTGAATTAATTCAAGAAACACCGTGTCTGTATGATTATAATAGGTCTCAATTTGTCAAGTATAATAAAATATGTTTCTTTCTTCATTCTCAATGTCTTAAATCTGTCAGGGTATCTATTTAATTCCTTCATAACGATGTATGCGCCACCAGTTTTTAACTTTTTCCACATGGGATGCACCCAGAAGCGTCTTTGTCTGTTTTGAATATTTATAATTTGTAGATAAGCAAGAGCATCTTGATCTTCATCAGACGACGACATTGTCTCGTGTGCCTATGTACTCTGACATGTCTCTGGCATATCACCCTGGTGGGTTCATTGAATGTCATGCCAGAGTCATGCTGCATGCCGGTAGAAAATCATGTTTCTGTCACGTTGCTTAGGTGGGCACAGCGCCTTACACTACCATAGGTTACATATGCATAAAACACCACTAAAAACAATTGAATGACTTACCTTAGGATACTTATCTTGTTCCTTGGTGTCAGGAGCATCTTTAGCATGAGCATTCTGTAAGAAAGTATAATAACATTCAGTTGGTTAGGGAAAACAAAAGCATCATACAATAAACAATACTTCAATAAAAAAAATATTTGTAATGTACTGTGTTACACAAAACGTTAACGAGGACTTACTTTTTCACATTTAACAGAAACATTATTTTTTTCTTTCTCCATGTTTTAGGCTTAATATAGTCGCTCTATATAACCGCTAATTAACTGTATTGTCAACAAATTGGCAATCAAATACAATTGTGCTTCAATTCAATGTATTCTTACTTTGCATGGATTCAACTAAGTTAAAGTTACTAAAATTGGTTGTAGCGGTCAGATAGGCAGTTGTGCCCCGTAACATATAGTATTCAGCTGTATCCAATAAGACTGTAAGCCGATCCTAACATAGCTAGAGAAAAGACTAGGCCTAAAGAATACAGAAATTATAATTCTATATTCTAAGGAGAGGCCTAACTTATCACACTGATTTTATACTTATGTAACATTATTTTATTTATTTATTAAGTGTTTTGGGTTTAGTCTAGGAATGACTGATTCGCGAAATGACTACATGGTCTATAATTGACCAATTCTTGAAATGTACAATTCTTTAAATGACTGATTCTATAAAAGACCGATTCTTTTAAAGACCGATTCTATAAATGACCGATTCTTCAAATGACAGATTTTTTAATTCTATGAATGTGTGTGAATATCGTAAATAAAATGCTATGTAAGGGTTAGCAATGCATTGATCACAGCAACTTCGTAGAAGCATTTGATTTTTTTTTAATTTGATACCATAACTTTTTATTATTTCGAACAATCTATTAGGTAAAAAATGTAGTACGTGACATTATAACCACATATTCCTCAGTGATTTTTTTTTCTTAGTTTTTGATAAAATCGATGATTTTTAATTTTATGACTTTTTGTTAATTGTTGATTTTTTGAAAAGAAACTGAATAAATGTTTACTTTTGCGCTACAAAATGTAGTACGTGACATTATACAAGTTATTTTTTGGGACATGATACAAGTTATTTTTTGAAACTAGTTGAAATATATGATTTGCCAACCCTTACATAGCATTTTTTTTACGATATTCACACACATTCATAGAATTGAAAAATCAGTCATTTGAAGAATAGGTCATTTATAGAATCGGTCTTTAAAAGAATCGGTCTTTTATAGAATCAGTCATTTGTAAAATCAGTCATTTAAAGAATTGTACATTTCAAGAATTGGTCAATTATAGACCATGTAGTCATTTCGCGAATCAGTCATTCCTAGACTAAACCGTGTTTTGCAATAAGCCTTAGGCGCTGTGCCCACCTAAGTAACGTGACATGTGATCTGACAAGTGATCTGGCATGTAGCATGCCACTAGCATCAACATTCAAAGTAAATGTATGGAGTAGCGCCCATTCGCGTGGCGTAGCGTGACACGACCTGACATGCCACTCAGCGTGCTACTAGTAACGCAATAAAGTGACGCGTAACAAAAACTTGAAGTAACTTGTCAGTTAAAATGAAGGACGAACTTGAATTTAATATAATATTTATTGAATTAATTCAAGAAACACCGTGTCTATACGATTATAATAGGTCTCAATTTGTCAAGTATAATAAAATATGTTTCTTTCTTCATTCTAAATGTCTTAAATCTGTCAGGGTATCTATTTAATACCTTCATAACGATGTATGCGCCAGCAGTTTTTAACTTTTTCCACATGGGATGCACCCAGAAGCGTCTTTGTCTGTTTTGAATATTTATAATTTGTAGATAAGCAAGAGCATCTTGATCTTCAGCAGACGACGACATTGTCTCGTGTGCCTATGTACTCTGACATGTTGCTGGCATGTCACCCTGGTGGGTTCATTGAATGTCATGCCAGAGTCATGCTGCATGCCGGTAGAAAATCATGTTTCTGTCACGTTGATTAGGTGGGCACAGCGCCACACTACCATAGGTTACATTTATGCATAAAACACCACTAAAAAATAATTGAATGACTTACCTTAGGATACTTATCTTGTACCTTGGTGTCAGGAGCATCTTTAGCATGAGCATTCTGTAAGAAAGTATAATAACATTCAGTTGGTTAGGGAAAACAAAAGCATCATACAATAAACAATACTTCAATAAAAAAAATATTTGTAATGTACTGTGTTACACAAAACGTTAACGAGGACTTACTTTTTTACATTTAACAGAAACATTATTTTTTTCTTTCTCCATGTTTTAGGCTTAATATAATCGCTCTATATAACCGCTAATTAACTGTATTGTCAACAAATTGACAATCAAATACAATTGTGCTTCAATTCAATGTATTCTTACTTTGCATGGATTCAACATGGAAGTTAAAGTTACGGCCCTAAGGGATTCAATCAATAACACACAATAAATCACAGACTAAAGACTCAATTACTCTATGGTTGGACTCTATGTAAAAAGCTACCACCCGATTGGCTCACAGAACCTCAGAGCAATAACTAGCATAGAGGGAGCGTACAAAATAGATACAAATGACGATATATCTCAGCTCTTCTCTCTTATGGAAAATTTCTTACACATAAAAGAGATCAACACATATGAATTTATATATGCTTAAAACTAAATGGACACTCCGAAATTGTCAAATGGTCATAGTTGGTCTCTTTATACACGACCAATTAAAAAACCGCATTGTTGCTTAGTACACGATTAACTGTACAAAGTATTTGATTTAGTCGTATATTACGTCGTGAATTCAGTTCTTGTGCTGGTCATTGTTTATTTTTGAAATTATTGTTTTTTTGCATAATTTATGCAATTTGATTGTGTAAAGAAGGTGCAGAAGGACAGATAAATAAGCCGTTAACATGGCTTGTTTTGTGTTATCGTGTAAATCTCATTCATCACGGAAATATAACAATGAATTCGTAAGCTTTCATCGGTAAGTGTTTTTTTACAGTTTTCTTATAAATAACGCATCATTTTTGTATGTGATAGCTAATAACATACACATTAGATTGATAGTGATCCCTTCAAACTATCTTTATTAAAAATTATATAGTGTTAGCGAATTAATTTACAAAAAAGTAATTTGTTAAAATGTGAGGTTATGTTATGCTAGTGAAGTAGATACTTTTCATCGACACTATTCGATACGATCATTTTATGCCAATAAATGATAGCAAATATCGTTTTCTTTTACAGTAAGCGTCCAAATGATAGAGAGAACTGGTTTAAAGTGCTTATAAGAGCCAGAAATTGTTGGACTAAGCATAGCCGCATATGTTCAAAACATTTTACGGATGACTGCTATGCATGGAACGATAAATGGAGAAGGCTTAAACCAGGCGCCATACCATCTCTGTTATTGGTAAAAAAGACATCTTTACGTGCTCTCATGTAGTTGAATTTTTGCTTTTATTTTTACCTACCTTTTAAAAGTTCACTTTCCCGTGTCCCAAAATTCAGTAAAAAAAAACCTTTTACTAAGCATTTACTTTTTCAGGATACCGATGATAATGAAAATTTACACCCAAATCTAGGACAGGAGCCATTGCAAATTATAGAAGTTGAACATAATTCTCCTACTACTAATCATGCTGACAGCCAAGTAAATTTACAAGCTGTCCATTTAACATCGTGTCAAGTTCAAACTGAAGCTGAAAATCAGACAGCTGGTTTTAAAACATATTACTTGTATTATATACCTAATCTGAGAAAATTAATAAAAATAAATTATATTTTTTTTATTATTATTTTTTCAGGGTTTTTCACATGAATTTTTTGAAGCTATTTTTTAGTTTTTTAAGTGTAAATGAAATTGTAAAGTTTGTATATATATGAAATTGTAAATAAAAGATATTATGTTAAATAGAAAAATAAAAAAAGTATTCATTATTTATAGTAAATTTATCTTATTGTTTTATTTATTTGTTACGCATTATCGCATGCGGAGCGAATACTTCAGTAGCAGAGTGACCTCGGTAGCTTAGTTGGCAAAGCGACTGGCGCGTCAAGCCAGTGGTCGCACTTTCGACTCCTGCCTGAGGTTTAAGTTTTTCCTTTTATTATTTGTATTTAATTGTAAATTTATCATTTACTACCAGTAGCTAAAGAAAAAAAAATCAGCGGATAAGATAAGCTTATGTCAAGATTTTTTTTTTTGAACTTCCTATCGATATGCACCAATGCCAAATACGGCACATCACTACCGAGCCAAAAAAAGTGGACAGCATTGCCATAAGCAACCCTTATAACTATATACCTATCCTTGTTTTCACAATGAATGTGTCATAAGCAAAAAGAGTATAACTATAGTGAAATTTCATGCTCCCTCTATGCTTTAGTCATTGCTCTGAGCACAGAACATTAGTTTTTAATCTGTGCACAGAATAAATATGATTGACTACGGTCAAGTGCCAATCAAAGTGCCGTAGTTCCGTTTTACGCAATTTAATAGCAAAGTCCAACACCAACATGTCACGTTGATCGATATAACTTTTTTTCATATAATTAAACAAAAAGAAAGGTTTTAAGGAATAATTTTCATTCTAAACTTTCTAAATTATATTAATTAGTTAAGGTTTTACAGCATATTAGTGATTTGCTATAATTTTTAATTATGGTTGTTGTAATGAATGGATTAATGTATGGTATTTATTATAGGTAGATGTGACTGCATCACAACTTTGAAATTATTTAGTTTTAAAATCATTTCAAATCAGAGTGTTCATTACCGAGAATACTAGGAATATTGTTTGGGAATAAAAAAAACATCTGTTTGCTATTTCTCCATGCTTTTTCAAGATGTGACACCACTTCAGCTGCTTAAAATATGGGTAAACTTAAATTGCTGAAAACCCTGTAGGCACATCCAGAGTTCGCAAGTGGAACGGCGTTGTTCCTGAACAAGAGTGTTGACCCTGTTCTGCTCACCGTCATTGGTTGACTAACACAATTATGTTAACATTTTGTTCTTATATATATGAGTTTTATAGTTCGTCAGATAAACCATGAAAACAATTTGAAGTCCCTTTTTCCAAGATAGCGGCCGTGGGACAAGGCTAAAGTTAATTTAAACTACTTTTCTTTTAAACTGACCCATCTTGCTATCTAAAAAAAAAAATTGGGTCGTCTGACAAATGCAACCCCAAATGTAACTTTTAAATGGACTAGTAGGCTTGCGAAAGTGTATATTGTGTTCTATGCTATTTTTAGCCTTAAATAAAGTAGTACCTATTAGCTAATAACAAGAAGTCACCTTCAAGTAGCACCCCTAGCACAGCATAGACAAGTTTTTTTATCGTCTTTAGTGCATTCGTTTACAAGGAAAGATTATTCAAAAATAATTCGGAAATAATATGTACCTACTTATTGAAGGAAAATATTTTAATACCTCTAATTATTTTTTACGGAAAAAATCTGTGGAGCATGTATTTATTATTACTACTTTCCTTGATTTACATTTTAAAATATACGATTGATATAAAGGTTTTTACGTTATAAATTTTTACTTATAGAAAATAAAAAAAAACGTGACGAAAAATCTAAAAATTAGGTAAACACTGTGGTGTTTGGTACTTTCTCTAAACTGCATTCTAGTGGTAATATTTTGGGCTTGGCAACACACAAAACTGCTGCGCGTCCATGTCAAGTGAGTCTCATCTGTGTAATAAGGGATCAATATAAGTTAAAAATGCGGAATCCTCACACAGAATAGTGTTATTTGTGTTCGGGCATCGCGTCATTAAAGACCAAGTAGTTGACGCGTGCTTTCGGTCCGTGCAAACACCGTTACAAGTCATCGAATTCCAGACCACTCTGAATACATAGCAGCTAAGAGAAAATGACCGAGCCATCCTTTATCTATGAAGTGAAGTGTTGAATGTAAAGTAAAAAGTGTACGTCGCATTATGTAGTGAGACATTAGTAATTAGTGTTGAAAGTGTCGTATACGAGTTGTTTGGGCGATCTCGTGTTTATTATGTCGACGAGATGATGTGGTCGTTTGCGGTGGCGGCCGCGGTGGTGACGGCGCTGTGCGTGCGCGGCGAGCAGGTGCTGCTGCTCGACACCACTACCGAGGCAACTCTCGGCTGGACGCGCTTCCCGTACGGCGCGCAGGCCAGCACCCCCGGCTGGCTCGAGGAGTCCTACACGAATTTTGAGAAGCAGATTAACTGGCGATCTTACGTGGTGTGCGACGTCGCGCATCACAACGTCAACAACTGGCTCTGGACGCCGTTCATCGAGCGAAGAAATGCAAATCGTATTTACATTGAGATCAAATTCACTATCAGAGATTGTTCATTGTTCCCTGGAAATGCACTGAGCTGTAAGGAGACATTCAGTTTGCTGTATTATGAGTTCGACGTGGCGACGCGCGAGCAGCCGCCTTGGGAGCCCGAGAGTTACAAGCTTGTGGGGCGCATTGCAGCAGGTGAGGGTCGATTCAATACTAACTCTGAAGTAGATATCAATACAGAAGTGAAGAGCATAGCAGTCACGAAACGAGGTGTTTACTTCGCCTTCAGAGATCAGGGAGCTTGCATATCTATTTTGGCTGTGAAAGTTTACTACATAACATGCCCAGAAGTCACAGTCAACTTCGCTAGGTTTCCAGCGACCCCAACAGGCCGAGAGGTAACAGTTATTGAGCAAGCAAATGGCACTTGTGTGGAGAATGCAGAGACAGCGGCAGGTGAGGTTCCACCAGTTTATTTATGCAAGGGTGATGGCAAGTGGACCCTGCCCAGTGGTTCTTGCAAGTGCCGTGCTGGCTTTGAATCAGACCTTAATAACCAAGTATGTAATGAATGCCCACCAGGTAAATTTAAATCACACACTGGTGATGACCCTTGCATAAACTGTCCTGATTATTCAGAGTCAACTGCATATGCTGCTGCAGAATGTAAATGTGTACCAGGTTTCTTTAGAGCTAAAAAAGACCCAAAAAATGTACCTTGCACTCAACCACCATCAGCACCAGTCAACCTCACTGTTACGTTTGCTGACCAGTTTTCTATATCTCTAGCCTGGCAACCGCCACATAAGACAGGGGGACGTAATGATATTACGTATAGGGTCTTCTGTTCTAACTGCGGTCCCAGTGTTGAGTACAGGCCAGCAGCAACAGGCTTAAATAACTCTAGAGTTACTGTCATGGGCTTGGATCCAGTAACTGAATATAAGCTCCAAGTTTATGCCGAGAATGGTGTCACTGAACAAACAGGTGAAGAACCTAAGAAAGTAGAAATAACTGCTGTCACCGAAGCTTCTGTGGTGAGTGTGGTGTCGAAGCTGCGCATCCTCAGTGTTGAAAGTGACAAACTGTCTTTAGCATGGAACCCACCACCGATAGATTTGACCGATCCTGATGATACCATAGAAAGTTATGAAGTCAAATGCTTCCCTAAAGACAACTCAGAGAAAAATGCTAATGCCACACTGAAGATATCTAAAGAACCCCATGTTACCATAACAGGTTTGAAAAGAGATACCGAATATGGTATAAGAGTCAGAGCTAAAATGAAACGTGGTTGGGGCGAGTTCAGTGGTATAGTGTATGCACGTACCGGTTCCGTGCTCGAAACGACTTTCGTTGGTGAAGAAGAGGGTGCGCAAGTGCGACTGGTCGCTGGAGTGATGGTCGCAGTTGTTGTGTTGTCGGTCGTCGCAATTATAGCGACAGTACTTTTCTTGCGTTCTCGAACTGACGACGAATGCGATAAGAAGCAGCCAAGCGATTGTAACGCTCTCAACTACCGGAATGGAGAAGTGTATTCAGGTCCCGAACGCCCTGCCAAAACAAGCAGCAATGCCACCACGCCACTATTTGCTGGAACCGGCTCCAGGACTTACATTGACCCTCACACTTACGAAGATCCCAACCAGGCAGTAAGGGAGTTCGCCCGCGAAATTGACGCGTCTTGTATCACAATAGAGGCGATTATCGGCGGTGGTGAGTTCGGAGATGTTTGCCGGGGAAAACTCAAATTGCCGGCAAGTTGTGGTCAGGAGATTGATGTTGCCATTAAAACTCTTAAACCTGGGTCTACCGAGCGAGCGAGACGTGATTTCCTAGCCGAAGCTTCAATAATGGGTCAATTTGAACATCCAAATGTTATTTTCTTGCAAGGTGTCGTCACTAAATGCAATCCTATTATGATAATAACCGAGTTTATGGAGAACGGATCTTTGGACACATTCTTAAGAGCTAATGATGGAAAATTCCGTGTTGTACAACTAGTGGGAATGCTCCGTGGCATCGCAACTGGAATGCAATATTTGTCTGAAATGAATTACATTCACCGCGACCTTGCCGCACGCAACGTACTGGTCAATTCTCAACTCGTGTGCAAAATAGCCGATTTCGGATTGTCGCGAGAGATAGAATCAACTGCAGATGGCGCGTACACAACTCGCGGTGGGAAAATACCTGTACGATGGACCGCGCCTGAGGCCATCGCGTTCAGAAAGTTTACGTCAGCTAGTGACGTCTGGTCCATGGGCATCGTATGCTGGGAGGTCATGAGTTTTGGTGAGAGACCATATTGGAACTGGAGTAACCAAGATGTTATCAAATCTATTGAAAAGGGATACCGGCTACCAGCCCCTATGGACTGCCCCGAGGCGGTCTACCAGTTGATGCTCGACTGTTGGCAAAAAGAGCGCACGCACCGTCCCACATTTGCAAGCATTGTAAAAACGCTAGACAAACTCATCCGCTGTCCGGATACACTGCGAAAGATCGCACAAAACCGTTCGGCCGATCCTCTGGCTGGCGACACTCCCGACTTGATACAGTTCTCGTCGGTAGAGGAGTGGCTGGAGTGCATAAAGATGTCCCGCTACATCGAGAAGTTCCGCGCGGCGGGCATCATCGACATGGACGCCGTGGTGGACCTTACGGTGCACCAGCTGGCCTCGCTGGGCGTCACGCTCGTCGGCCACCAGAAGAAGATCATGAACAGCGTGCAGAGCATGCGCGCACAGATCCGCGGCAGTGGCCCCTACGGCTTCCTGGTGTAAACATGCCTGACTTTCTGCTATTGAGCAGCTGATTCTCGTGCAGCTATGCAACAGTGATCCAAACAAAAATGATGCATTTTGTATATTTTTCTAAAAAAAAAACTGCCATAGAGTTTAGACATAGGGGTAAAAGTGAACTTCTTTTCTCATAGTGATGTTAAGGAAGTTTTTTATAACATTGTGCTGTTTATATTTCTTTTTGAGTATTTTTTATTGTACTGTTGTATTTGTTTAGTGGTAAAACTTGAGTGACAGCTACTGACTTGCCGGCCTAATTTCAAGACTATTCAGATCCTCTTGTGAAACCTTTATGATTACTGTCATGTAAGAAAATATTGTACAACGAATAACAGAGTTTTGATTTTATTTTGATAGTCAAAATATTTCCCACTTGCCTGGGTTGATTATAGAGGTGAAAACTTTATTTAAATGGTATATTATAAATTATGGTGATAATTTTATTTTTAGTTAATTGCTAGCCAGTGTAACATACAATAAAACATTTATTATGTAGACTGATGTATGTTTATATTATTTTTTTTAATATTTTTGTACTTATAAACTTTGATACATTCTCTTTACGCTTTTGAAGCTTATTTCATAAGTTTCATTTATACAGATACAATATAATAGCAATGAGTACACAAACATGAATGGAAAAATTTTATGATTTTTGTAAAGATGATATATTTAAATTGTAGTTAGCCAATTTTTCTGTAATCAATGACAAGAATATTGTGTGTATAATCTCGAGATTTTACTTGAAAATTGTATCTAGATGTGCTTAAGATTGTCTCAAATATGATAGGGTTAACATTGATGTTGTCTCTGAGTACATTTGTAGTAAGCGGATGTTAACTTAGGGTCCACTCACTGGCCGGCGGCACTTTGCTCAGGTTCCTGACATCAATGCTAAACCTATTGTGAAATACTCGAAGCTTATCACTGTTTATGCTGAACCTCAGAAATTGTGATTGAACTGAAGTACTTAACTAATTTATAGATTGCCACAAACTTGCATTTAAGTTCTTAATGTTAACTCCCATTTTTACATCGCGTGTACATAAGGCTGAATAATTAATTTAGTGTTAAATTGCTTTAATATGTAACTCGAAATTGTTATATATATATATATATTTTATGATTTTATTATTTTGTGATTATCGATTTGGTGAGGGTCACGCATCAATTTCTTATTCTTTTACAACGTTCATTACTTTTAAAAAGACTGATTATACAAAATCATTACAAACATTTTTAGTCTTTAGTTGCAAAGTAATACAATTCAAAACGAAAGCAACTATTTTTTTAACATATTTGTCATCTAACATAACTTTTTTTTTAACATTTGTGGGTAACACATACATTATAGTACTTTAAACAAATAATGAGAATAGTAAACTGTTTAATAAAATAAATTTTGCCATTATTTGATAAAGTCATCATTAACAATAAAGCTATGGTGATGAATGTTGTACGAGCGGAGGTCGGTGGCGTGCACCCGAGCCGACGCTGTCTGTAAATGTAAACAATGTTCGTATTAATTTTGTTTAGTGAACGAATCAGTACGTAATGTACCTATTGAAAATGCCAATATAGTCTTAAGTGCTTCGCTTTCCAGCTTGTGATGTCTTAAAGCGAATTTGAGTATACTGCGTGTCGTTGTATGCGATGGACGCTGAGCGATATACGCGCCCTCTAAACTCTACCACGAACAATTCAGTGATTTTTTTATTTAAGTTTATAATTGTTTATTCGTAATTTAAGATGTTAAGTTCATATTTTTATACAAACATAATGTTATATGGTGGTAGCTGTTTGTTTGTGGTCAATTCTCATTCATGATCATCAAAATTTGCTCAATAATTCATTTCATCTACATTTGAATTAATAAAGACAGAGTTTTGTAGGTATTTTATAACGTTGCTTGTATGCAGCCCTCTCATATGACAGTACCATTCCGAAACGTACCGCGACAATAGATACGTTTCAACTTGTGATTTGTGCGCATTGGCTGAATGCATTTATTTTTCATGTGCTATTTGCTACAGCGATTTGAAAACAGGGTTTCATATTATACTATTACGATGTGTTTCTCAAATATATGAATACGATACAAAATCTATATTAAAACAAAATACATTTCAATATTAATTAACTCTCTGGGGACCGATACATTTGCGAGAGACGCAAGCCGGTGTTGTACGATTCCATCTCATTTCGCGACGCGTCTTTGTCGTTGGCATAATGACTCAAAAGCGTGGCGAGTTTGAGAGCCGGCGCGGTTGCGCATTACGTATGCAAATTATTTGAGACTTAACTTTAATAACATATTTTTTTTAAACAAAAATGCGTGGTTGAGGTCAGGTAATGGGACCTGTTTTCGTTTGCGTATGTGAGCGCATCGCGTGTTCATCTGAATAGCGTTTTTCCATCCAGCCAACGCTAGTAATACACGACTGTTTATCTCGCCTTGTTTATGACTTACACTGAACCGTTTTGATTCAACTTTCCTGTTTATCTCTCTTTCATTGTCTATTAGTTGTAATATAAACTAGTTTTATTATCTTTCTTTGTATTTTTGTTATTTTTTTCTTTGCTGACGTAATACCGGCGACCTGAATACCATTAGTTGTGAACATTTTAATTGTAGTTCCGTTACGTGTGTCGCGATGACGTCACTCGCACGTCGAGGTGATCTCGGCGAGACGAGATGTCCGATGCGTGACGTATCGTGCGAATTCCGATGACGACTCAGTAATGAACCGCATGCACCTTTGCACCTTCGATATATTTAGCTGGTGTTGTAATTGGCGCTTCTTAGTTTTCTTTAACTGTTCATCTTCTTGCCTTAGTTGTTTTGATTTAAAACGGCAAGTCGAAACATTGTCTTGATCGATACAATGCTGTGTACGAGTTGAATCTATCTCACGTATTTCAAGCTCCCAATATAAATTCGAACCTATTGTCTAGGTCTGACATACTGACTGTAACAGATACATAAATATAGGAATATTTTTTTAGATTAAGGGCCTCGTTCACCACCTTCGAGTAAAGCGTTGATTAGTTACTTTCTAATTAACTTTAATAGGCAAGTAAAAGTCAGGAGTATCTTCTACCAATTTCACAATCCTCTGAATTACTATTAACAGGTAAAATGAATGATATGTCAAATCGTACAGAATACTCATTCAAATCTATAAAAAATCGCTCATCAAACGTCAAAATGCGGTTGTGTAACACTGTTGTCATGACAACAACAAGAAACATTTAATCGTCAAGTAAATATGTTAGAAGTAAATTTACTGGTCAGACAATGTTTAGATTAGTGCTACTCGGACGTCGTGAAATCGAACATGCACTTACGCATGGCTTTAACTGGCGATTAGCTTACTCTAAAGTTTACTTGGTGGTGAAACAGGCCTTAATTAAAAGTTTGCTCAGTTTTATTTATTTAAGTACCTTATTAACTAGTCAATGTAACGAGAATTTAAGCGAAATATCACAACAAATAGAGCCAATGAGTTTCAGATTCCCAGTGAAACGAAACGAAGCAGTTTTAGATGAAAATCTAAGGCCGAGAATTGAGAATCACTTGAAATTGACAACCGAATTAATCTTTGAGATCGTTATTCATGACACGCTTTCACTACGTTAATCGTAGGTTAGTTTTTCGTGAATTGTTTTATACCACACAATAACTAGACTTTATTTTTATTAAAATACATAATAATGTTAGAATAAAAAACTAACTTAAATAATACCGTACAGAAATTCGTTCCATTCATATACATTGAGTAGTGTGTTTTGTTGACGCATTACACGCAATTATAATAATTGAATCCGTGATATAATGCATTTTAAATTATATTTCTTCGTGGTGTTTAATGTACCTTGAAATAGAAATTAATTAACGTTTACGTGGTTTGTCAAATCAATTAATTACATACACACATTTCACAGACATGATTATTTTTCTTTGTGGTATCATTTTGTTTAGTAAAAACTCCTTGTTTTTTCTTATTATAATTTTATTTGCTCTATTTTATTTTCTCATGTGTGTATTCGTTTGTCTGCTGTAGGTCCTTGACGTTATCCTTTTTGAAGGTAAATAAATAAAATCACTAGGTGTCGGGGCTCAGGGCATTTTTAATAAACTGCGTTCTAAAATTCCCCGACGAGCGCTACTTACTCGTAGAATGCAAGGTAAAATTCATTACATAGCTTGAAATATAACACTCACGACGTTCGTCTGAAATTTTTTATTTAATTAGAGATTCTCGAGATCGCTTCGCTATAAAATTTTTGAAACGAGTACGCCGTTTGTCTGGCGCTCCTTTACTCTCATTACATCCTTTCAAGACTTTGGAATAACTCGTTTTTTTTAAGTACAAAGGGAGCTTTTATTTGAATAGTCGGGAATTTAATCCCTAGCCTCGGTAACTACGCGTGTAGTGACGTCTCGCGAATGGATCGAGACAAGTCCTTGTAAATTGATTGTTTGTTGTTTTAGTTTAGTTCGAATATTATTTTAAATGAATTTAATTTGCCACATCTAATCAAAATGTATAATTGCCATTGTATATTGCAATCGTATTGACCGTAACTTATCAATATGTCGTACTGTACGCGCCGGTAGAACTGTTTCAATATTTCATTTGTTTCGGTAGCGCGCGACAGATGGCGTACTAGTTGCCGCTCCTTTGCCTACAACCCGACAACACAGCAGCTTGCCTGTCCAATTTATGTCACATACAGGCAGCCTATAACTCGTACTGCTCCTAGTTTAATATTATTCGAGCTTCGATATAGTGACAAAAGAGGTTTCCTCGATTCCTATTAGATCTGTCTTCGACAGTCGTATCAATCGATATAGTACTCACTTGCGGGGCTTTATTTTAGATTTGTATTTCGGTTACATCAGTGGAGTTTCGCATATCTAGTCTATTTGTTCGCAATTTATAGACTCAGCGTAGACTCGGTCGAGATTGTGAGCAAACTGAGACAGCTCTTTAGACAGCTCATGTTCGACTATGCAGCTAAAATTGTGATTGTGTTTATTTAGTGAGTCAGTCTGGGCCATAAATGAACAAATAAATAATTAAGGTGGTGATTAGGCAGCTTAAATTTTGTGTTAGGTATTGTTAGTTACGTAGTGAGCACTGTTGTAGTACAGGTTGTGGTATTTATTATTATTTTCATATTTAAAGTCACCTTTATAAAATCGTACGGAGCTTGTTAGCATTTTTTAAAAATTTTAATTGAGTTTACAAAACGATGCAGTATTCACACGTTTTTAGTTTAGCCTACGTTGTTGGAAATTTTTAAAACATTTCCTTATTTTCTTCCTTTTATTAATTTAACTTTTTGACAGCTTCGTTTGAAAACTACCGCGTTGTCGAAACAACTAGAACTAGCTCTAACAGAAAACGACCACAAACTCGTTAGTTTGATAAAGGCTTCGGTTTGTGTGACTATTTACAAACTGGGTTGAAAAACAAAGGGAGTTTTGTCGGCGTTTCCCTTTAAATTGAACGTGTGAATATTATATTGGATCGATGCGGCTCGATGCAGGCGACAATGGACCGTACTCGTGTTGATTGGCAATCGAGATCCGCTTCGCTGTTTTGCTCATATACGAACGCTGCTTGCGAGCTGCGAGATTGTTAACAACTTTGTCAATCAAACTTGTTGATAGCCTAGACTTACAATATAGGTCGCGTTAGTTTACCTTACTGTCGGGATAACTTGAATAGCTGTTAACGCTTAGCTGTACATGTGTGGCGATTTCCATTATGAATACTTATCGCTTCGCACATCTTTAGATCTAATATCATCCCCCAGAAGTTTTCTTAAGTTTGCAGAGTTATATAATATATGACCCACTGCTGGGCACAAGCCTTTTCTGATATAGAGAAAGCAAGAGCATTGATCACCACGCTTGCTCATTACGGGTTGGCGATTTCAGATTCCAAGTTTTGGAATCCATGTTTCAGTCACATTGGTGCTTGCCTGTAAGGAGTCCTACCAACCTTCACAAATCCGTTCATTGAACCACTAGGCTAACACGACATTGCAGAGTTACTTGACGTTATTCAAGTAATCACATCATGATATAGTGTCACATATTTATAGTATGAAACCCTGACCATAAATTTATTACTCTTATATTATACTATTTTGTTTAATCAACATTCAGCCGGTATGCAACAACCATGTTATTTATGTGCACATAATTGACAAACGAGACGCGACGCCATTGTAATAAAACCTTTATAAATTATTAGCGTAACATGCGATGATAATATAGTTAATCAAATCTAAATAACAATATCGTTGAACATGATGTTTGGATCACGATTGGCGCGATATCTTTGTCACTTGTCTGTGCGTAAACGACACATAACAATACATTATGTATTTTCTATGTTGTACTTATATAGAGACATTTATTATAATATATATGTATATCAACATTATAGATACAAATAACTGGATTATTGGTTTTCAATATAATATATGTAGCATGTCTTCCAGGTATTTTGTTTTGACCGAGTATTGGAACCGATTTTGACATATAATTCACAGATTGTATTGAATTTATTTAATATTGAACATACATTTCATTATATAGAATTTAATCAGATTGTATTCGATCGTAATTACTGTAAGGATTCAAAATACATGACATGTATTAACTGGTGCGATTTGCGATTGTTTCAAAATAAGTCCTCCCCCAAAGTACTTATAGCCTTAAACAGACATGGTTAAACACCAATTTTTAAGTGATAGATAAAACTTCAAACGAAACCTATAAGCAATAATAAATTAACCTCGCGACCTTATACTAAAAATATATAGTATCTGTTCGCCCGCCATTGTAGATGTAATGTTAACCCGCGAGGGTTCCCAGCGGTGGCGATAACGTGGCCGTCCCACTCCGCGGTACTTGTACTGTAATCTCTTGCCTAACATAACTTTACAATCTTAATTACTCGTAATGTTTGAGTTACATTTATTTCATGTATAATCTTTTTTCGTGTATAATGTTTCTTAGTTGACTACGTACGTAGGTACCTACTACTGGTCCGCAGTTCGATGTCTCCGTTCTCCACCACGTTGTATTCCCACTTTACTGTGATGTTACGTATTTATATTAGACGTACTTAGGCTCGCCTTCATGCCACGGATCACACAAATTCATAGTACATACTTAATAATTATATCTACCATTATATAGAAATTTTATATCTAAATATATTTACATTCATGAATTTTTGGAATCGAATTATTGAATCATATGTTCAGGTGTGTGATTAATATATTCCGATATTTTTCATGGTAATTTTTGATATACACAGTGAAGCTGGCGTTATTCTTTGCCTACGGTAGTAATAATTAATATAAAATAGTAAGAATTTCAAAAATTCATGAATAATTAAATGTTACAATTTAGTGCGTCGAGATCGTCCCAGGTCGCTCGAATAGGACACCTAGTTTTTATACTTGCAAGTGACGTATTTACGAGGGACGTAGCTGTCTGTAGAACTGTCCGGCCTGCGACGACCGCGCCGCGTATTCATAACACCAAACCCATTTTCAATAGTTATAATCTATAAAAATAACATTTATTTACTATACTTAAAGAATTAGCTAGTTTAAATGAGAATATTATAAGTAGACGCCGTTGTTGCGGTGCCTGATACATCACAACAAGCAACCACAAAACGGGAGGGTTTTTTATTTCTATAACTACGCAAACTTGTAAATATTTGCACAATGAAAAGAAGTCGAGTCTTATCAAAAAATTTATATTATATAGCATATTTTTATTTTACAATAAATGTAAATTATATTTTAAATTATTTTCGAGAATACAAGTGGATTCAAAAGTTTAACCCTTCATTGTATAGCATCAGACACCGATACAGCGATCTCTAGTGATAAGAGTTTTGATACTTTGGACAAACAATCGAAAACAAATTAAGTCCAGTATTTGAGAGTTGAGTAGTCTAACTAACCCTTTTTTAATCACAACGAATAATACAAATGATGGATAAAACTGCGCTTGTACAAAACTGCTCCGTTTTATTCACCAGCTGTATTATAGAAAATGAACCTAATTATTTACGTAATAAGATGTATATTGTACCCTATAAACTGTATTCGTTAAAGCAATAAGTATGCCTCGATTAGACAGTGATGTCGGACAGGTTAAAGCCGCCATCTCGAATCGTGTTGTCACAAAATGTGTTCTCTTATTGGTTTGCGCTTTGATTTATACTCAACTTGCTGTTTCCCGCGGCTCCGCCTCGTTTATGTCGGTTATGCGGTAAAAAGTAGCCTATGTCCTTTCTCAGACTCTCGACTATCTGTGTTCCAAATTTCATTTAAATCGGTGCATTAGTTTTGTCGTGAAAGCGCGACAGACAGACTGAGTTACTTTCGCATTTATTATATTTGTAAGGATAATTGTAATTAGACGAAAGCCTCATTAAACCACTGTTAGATATTGCGGCACAGACTTGGGTATTTCTCGAAGTGAATTTGCAAGCATTTAAATTTGTTTTGTTCGATCTCCAACGATACGGTTGCAAACTGTCGTATTCAAGATTAAGTTACGCCTGTTCTGACGCGATGCTAGTTTAAAAATGGAGCTAAGGAAAAATTGCACTGTTCATTCCTTGACGTTTCTTATTTCAAAGTATTAGATTTGTTTATTTTCACAAAATGCAATACTGTCTCAAGTCTGCCACGTCAAGAATTCACTTTGAAGCCGCGGAAGGTTGACAGATTTATAATTGAACACGAATTAACGATAGTGGTTGCTTAGCTTAGCACTACCTAGAAACCTTGTTGTGGGAATGTAGCTACAATTTTAATAATGTTTGCCAGCTTTTTGTAATTGATAATATTAGTTCTAACAAAGGATTATAGAAATCATAGCAATAGTATTCTGCATATAATTAAAAAGAAATAGTGCTGGATATAAATAATTTGATTACTCCTGTTGGCATTGACTTAAAAGTTTTGTAAATCGCTGCATCGCTTAATAGGAAGGTTAATGAGGTTTTCGAACAAATAACCGACAAGTAAATTGCATTATCAGCAAATCCATATTACGTAATTAGGCAGCTATCGGATTGTTGATTGCGGTCTCTCAGCTGACGGAGTAATGAGTTTATTTAATTGCAGTTTTATCAGGTTGTATTATAATCAACGCGCAAACCAAAGGAAAGGTTCTCCGATATGTGATACGCTGTAAGCCATAACCTTATACAATTAGTTAGTTTTAATGCTTATGCAGATCAAATTAGGAATAATTTTTATCTGAAGCAATTGGAATAGGAACCGTAGTAACACCAATCATAGCCTAAATATTATAACATAGAGTGATGTTAGTTTTATTTATAAGTATTCTTTTTATATAGATTAAGCGGGCGTGTGGGCTGGCGGGGTGGTCCCGACTCGAGTATATTTTGATGGCCGCGCGCCCGCGACCTTTACAGAGATAGAATAAATTAGCGCGGTTTTAAATCTTTACTATGAATCAGTATAGGTAAAAGAAACAATGAAAGTATAAGCTTGGCTATAATTTATGTAATAAACTATTGATATTTATTATGTGTTGTTATTTATTAAACCTTGTGTACTTCCTACATCCCTTCTAAGTATTTAATACTGTTCACAGTTTCACAGTGACAAATTTATATTTCATTCACTATAATAAATAAAATAAAAAAATACATAAATGTGCTCTAAACCCAATGTAAGTAGCTAAAGCACTTGTATTATGGAATCAGAGACAACGAAGGTACCACAAACACCCAGACCCGTGACATTGTAGCAAAGTGGTTTTCTACATTGACCCGTCCAGGGATCTCAGAGCTTGCGACACTTGTCATAATATTAAAATATAATTATTTAAAAGTAGCCTCAACCAAATATCAGATCAAAATACGATTTAAATAACAAACTTGAATTTATTTAATATCTGTGTTGCGTGGGGTTTATGTTTAACAAACGTTTATTTCATAGGTGACGACCTCCGTGGTCGAGTGGCGTGTGTGTACGCGGTTTCAAGGTGTCGCCAGCTCTGAGGTCCCGGGTTCGATCCCCGGCCGGGTCAATGTAGAAAACCACTTTTCTACATTGTCTCGGGTCTGGGTGTTTGTGGTACCTTCGTTGTCTCTGAATTCCATAACACAAGTGCTTTAGCTACTTACTTTGGGTTCAGAGCAATGTATGTGATGTTGTCCACATTTATTTATTATTATTATAGGTATACACCTAAAATAAGCAATTATGGATCACTGATCACACAAATGTTTGTCTTAAGCGGGGATCGAACCCGCAGCACGACGCGCTGTGTTCGTTGGCGACTATACCACTACTCTGTCTGTGCAGCCATCATTCTATTTAAGTAAGTAATAAAGGTAAGAAATATGCCCGGTGATTTTAAGGTAAATTAATTCACGGTAATAAGAATAATTTTTCAATTTAAGAGGTCTTTATTTGTCAGGAAAACTTTATTTTATTATTATAGGTATGTAGGTACTTTATCTAATAAGTGAGATAGCTTTTTGCTTTGTCGTCAAAATGGCATAAAACGGTTTACCAGAGGGGTTAGATAAACGTGTATAGCTGCCTGCCTTATAATAGACTCGGGCCTCTCCTCGGTTGCTAATAAAACTTTCTAATCCTTTTACAAATGCGAAAGTAACTCTGTCTGTCTGTCTGTCTGTCTGTCTCGCTTTAACACCAAAACTACTAAACCGATTAAAATGATATTTGGTACACAGATAGTCTAGAGCCTGAGAAAAGTAGCCTATGTCATTAGGCTACTTTTTGCTGCGATAAACTTCATCCACGCGGGTGGAGCCGCTGATCCGCATAGTACTACGACTTATCGGGATAATAAATCAAATCCTTAGGTAAGGTAATCCAAGTTATACAAATCTAATTGTGTGCCAACTTTTACTAGTGTTTGCTTGAAAGAGTAGTAACAAAGATAGCATGGATATGCATCCTCACAAAGCACGTTTAGAAGGATTAAATAATGATAAGCAAACTCACTATGCCGTGTCTACAGCGCCAGATTTTAACCTAGTTAGAAAACATAAATTAGAGGCGTGGCTTAATTGTTTTGCCGGATAATAGTTAAGTTTTTCTTAAAAATGTATTTAATTACAAGCTTTTATATCAGCTAGGATCACAGTACTAATGAAGACAAATCAAACAAGCCTAAACACAATGAGATTGCGTCGTTTCGTTACGGAGTTTCTATGGCCATCTTCCGGAACCATCAAACCAACTTGAAAGTACAGTCACCGAATTACTATAGTTAATCAAAGTTTCATCTCAATCGGAGGTCTAGAAGTGGTTCTAATTTAGCTTGCAAGATTTGACTCAGACAAACACACATACATTGCAAGGTAATTAACAGCGTGTAAAAACAGGCGAACATACTAAACCTTACTTATAGTTTATTTTTTCTAGCAACGTTAAAAAATTGTCGCCTACCTTACATTAGACCATACATATATAACTCAAAGGTGACTGACTGACTGACATAGTGATCCATCAACGCACAGCCCAAACCACTGGACGGATCGGACTGAAATTTGGCATGCAGGTAGATGTTATGACGTAGGCATATGCTTAGAAAGGAGTTTGTTCAATTCTACCCCCAAAGGGATAAAATAGGGGATGAAAGTTTGTATGAAACTTTGCCAATTTTAAACCGATCGGGCTGAGACTTTGCATGCATACTATGACGTAGGAATCCCCTAAGAAAGGATTTTGATAAATTCCACCCCTAAGGGGATAAAATAGGGGATGAAAGTTTGTATAAATCTTCTTAGATTTTCGACTGATTGAACTGAAATTAAAGATTGGAGCTACTATGATGAAGACGTCCGCTTGAATAGGATTTTGATAAAAAGTAAAGCCGAAAATTTTTTTTATTTAATTTTTTTTTTTTTTTTAATTACGGTCATAAAACAGTTACATGCTAGAGAAAATACAAGAAAATCCTTAAAACTAAATGCACAAACATGTAACCAACTCCAATGTCCACATATTTACATAAGAATAAGAGAAGTGAAGGAGTGTGGTAAAAGTTAACAGATTACAGAATACATTGCCTTCTGCGAAAGCTTCTTGTTTTACAAAATAATATTATTTATTCCATAATCTAATATAATGTAAGTTAATTCAATTATTTTAATTCCATTTTATAAAAATCAATATATTATTTTAATTAATTTTGTACAATTTATTTTATTCTAATTCAATTTAATTCAAAACAATTTAATTTAATTTTAACCTATTTGTTTAATTTATATTTTATTGATATAACTTTCTATTTGATTTGATTAATATAAATTTCTCCATATTATGGGCTTTTAGACAAAATATCTACAGCCTTTTTTTTAAATAACTGGTTAGAAAGAGTGAATATGTCGAGCTCAATAAAATGAATGTTATATGTTTCAACAAGGCGTCGAAGAGGTGCGCGCACGCCAGCGTTAGTTTTGCATATGCCAGTGTGGAAGAGTCGTGGTACGCGCACCCCTCGCTGTATAACACTTCTGGGCACTCTATAACATAACTGATTAGTGAGTTCAATACAATCGAATTTATTGTTACATAACCCGTGAAGTGTCATTACACTCAGAAGCTGTCTCCTGGACTCCAAACTCAGAACGCCGTATCGCTTCAGTAACTGCATGTACGGAACCTTTGAATTAAAGCACCTATAGTTCATGGACCGCAAAAACTTTTTTTGTGCCATTTCCAGTCTTAAACAATATTTTTCGTAGAGAGGGTTCCAGATTTGTATGGCATATATATACCTAATTAATAATAATACTTCTTAACGCGAGCAAAGCCGCGGTCAAAAGCTAGTTAGACCATATGCAGTATATAAAATACCAGCATTGAAATAAAATATAACTGTAAATACTTAGAATGATGATTGTTTTCTGGCACACTCTACACGCACGCGATGTAAATGTTAAATTAAGAAATATTTAAAAATAAAAAGATTTTGGTGTTTTTAAGCGATTCTTGTAATAATAGTGTTATTTATAAACTTACTTATGGCTGTCTTTATTTCTTGTAACCACGAATGTAAAAAGTTTTGTACCTTGCAAGTAGGTACCTACCTATATAATAATCATTATTTAAAAGTCGTTAGGTTAGACAGGCAAATGCATATTATAAGGAAAATGTGGTAAGTTTAGATTCTAAAATCAAACTATTAATCACACGTCTTATGTGTTACCTAAGGTATCCACGTTGCAGTTGAGTTTCGGGAGCAACAATGTTTTTTTTTTTTTTTTTTTTTTTTTTTGGAAGAGGTCTACTGCAGTTAGCCTGAGCGCAGGCTTTGACTGCTTCACCGGACTTTTGGCGAGAACCGTAAGGCCTCCAGCCAGAGCAAGTAAAATAAACTAACTACGTCAGCAACGTTCACTAAGGGCACCCCCTGCGGGATTCGAACCTCGACTTAGTGCGTTGCTGACTATCTTAATAAGGCAAAAACAGCAAGGGATGGCTGGATCTAAGTTATTATTATTTAGGGACATATATTTATTGCTAGTTTGGCCGGCTCGGGCCAGCTTGATCTAGGGACGGGGGGGGTAACATTTACGTTACTATTATATTATTTATAATACGCGACGGGCCTCGCCGGCGAGGACGTAGTATACGGCGGTTGTGTTTTGTATTGCTACTGCTAGCTAAGTCGAATGCTTCTTGTAGAAGCGTTGTCTTATCGTCGGGATAGGAGAGAGTGTGTCTAGGACGTTTTATCTTGGAGATGACTGAAGGTCGGTATCGCGCGGCCGCTACGATTAGCGGGTTACGGTGGGTTTCGGCGGTGTCGAAGAAACGGGTCGCGGCGCGTTTCATGAACTGCTTGATTGTGGGCAGCTTTAAGTCACAGTGCAGCTGCAAGTTACGAACGTAACCTGGAGCGCCCGTGGCTCTACGCATGAAAAGGTTTTGGAGAGTTTGCATTCGTTTGAGTCGATAATCGGGTACGTGAGAGAATACGACGCTGCCGTAAGTCATAATAGGTCTGACGCACGCAGTGTAAATTCTCTTCTTGCAAGCAAGAGAGAGTTTACTGCGCTTGTTCAACATACAATGAAGTCGGCCGAGGGCGAAGGCGGCTCGCGCGCGTGCCGCTTTGATATGAGGTACGAAGCTAAGCTTCTGATCAAGGATCACACCCAGGTATTTGGCTTGCTGCTCCCAAGGGATAGGCTTGCCGAAGAGGGTTATGGGTGGAGCGGGAGTGGGAAGCCGCCGTTTTCTACTAAATAGTACGGCTGCGCTTTTGGTAGGGTTGACTTCGATTCTCCATTTCTTGAACCACTTCCCGAGGGCCGTGACCGCGGTCTGGAGAGTTCGACCTATCGCTAAGGTGCTGGTACCTGAATAATAAATGGCCGTGTCGTCGGCGTACAGAGCTACTTGGGGCTTGCCACCGCGTGGAATGTCGCTGGAATACAGCGAGAAGAGGAGTGGAGAGAGGACGGAGCCTTGCGGGACTCCGGCAAGGATCGGGTGAGGGGAAGAGAGTGTGCCTTCAACGCGATAGCGAAAGGAGCGATTCGACAAGAAGTCACGGATGATGTGCACGAGACGATCTGGCACTTCGAGTTGGTACAGCTTGTAGATCAAGCCGTTGTGCCAGACCTTGTCGAAGGCCTTCGCTATATCGAAGAAGAGCACACCGGTGAGCCGTCCACGCTGAAAACCAGCGCTTATATGCTCGACTATGCGGTGGACTTGTTGGACGCACGAGTGTTCGGTTCTAAAACCAAACTGCTCGTCGGGTATCAGACTCCTGGACTCGGCATAATCCATTAAACGGGAGTAGATGATTCGCTCGTATAGCTTCCCAAGGACCTTGAGTAAGCTGATAGGGCGATAACTAGTTGGCTCAGACTTCGGTTTACCGGGTTTGTGGATGCCGATGACTATCGCCTCTTTCCACTGCTGTGGAAAGAGATTGTTGCCTAATGCTGCATTGAAGATGCCTGTCAAGAGGATAACTAATGCTGGAGGGAAGAGTTTAATCACCTTATTGGTGACTCCGTCTGAACCGGGCGCTTTACGAGGGTGTAGGTCCTTGATAAGAGAACGTACTTCGTCTACTGTTACCGGCGCGAGAGGGTGTTCCGGGTCCTCTGAAGGAGGAATCGAGGCCTTACGTTCGACTTCGGCGTCAACTCTGGCGAGGTGGGCCGGGTCGACCGGAAGGTTACTGGGCGTGCATTGAGCCTCCAGGCTGTCGGCCAGGCATTCCGCTTTCTCGTCGTCTTCAAAGGCGAGGCTCTGATTCGAACGATTCAACGGGGGCATGACCGCTTCGTCGCAACTACGTAATCTACGTTGAAGGTTCCAAAACGCGTGATGGTTAGGTTCTAATTGGTCGAGAAACCTATCCCACCGATCCTCACGCAGAGCCCTTATGCGTTTCTTAACAGCGCGCTGTAGAGAACGCATACGGGCGCGATTGGAGTCGTTGGGATAGGTGTCGTAGGCGCGTATAGCCGCGTTCTTCTCCGTCAATAGGGCACGGGCGTCGTCCGGTAGGAGCCAGCGAGAGTCTTCTGTCACCGGTACCGACCGCGAACACTCGTTCACCAGGGACTGCACGTGCTCAGTGAGGGAGTCGATCGCGGCTATAGCGTCTGTCGCGGATTCTACATTGTCCGGTATCGAGTCTAGGTGCGCGGATTGGACTGACTTAAGGCGAGTCCCAAGCTTTGTCCAGTTCGTAACTATCTTAGTGGGGATGGGTTGACCAGCGTCTGGAGGACCTACTCGCGGACTAAAGGACATGATCACTGGTCGGTGGTCAGAATCTAATTCATGAATAACTTCAATGGACCGAAGCGCTAGGTTGACGTTTTTGAGTAAAGCTATATCTAGTATGTCGGGGCGGTGGTTGACGTTCGCGGGAAAATGAGTGGGATTCATCGGAGCGATGATATCGAAGTTTAATTCGGAGCTAAGAAGATCAAGATGTCTACCTCGGTTGTTACGAGTGTGGCAATTCCACGCCTCGTGTTTCGCGTTTAGGTCGCCCGCCATAAGGACGGAGTCGCCTAGAGCTAGAAGAGCTCGCAGGTCATGTCGTAAGTCGACCCTCTCTGATGACGGAGGAATATATATTGAAACTAAATACAAAGGTCGATGCCCGGTCATGCCAAGACGACAGATGGAGGCTTCGATGTGCGACAGCGAGGGTGGATCCATCGGAACGCAGTACAGTGACCTTTTAAAGTAAATGAGCGTGCCGCCGCCTACGGCTCTGGTACGATCGTTACGGATTAAGTTGTAATTCGCGAT
Organism: Diachrysia chrysitis; assembly: GCA_932294365.1. Classification (NCBI taxonomy): domain Eukaryota; kingdom Metazoa; phylum Arthropoda; class Insecta; order Lepidoptera; family Noctuidae; genus Diachrysia; species Diachrysia chrysitis. The sequence goes on from OW028641.1 coordinate 794,491, forward strand.
TCGCGGGTTTTTATGAGACGGTTTAAGAAAGGTCTCCTGTACAAGAAAAACGTCGAGTTGATGATCACGGAGAAAAGTAGCAATTTCGTCGCGTTTTTTATTAATGCTATGCGCGTTAAAGTATCCTAGTTTAAGGGATCGGGGTTTGAGTTTACCGGTGTTAGTAGCCATTAGAACGCGGCGGCTTTGTATGCGGCGAACACATCGCTGAACTGCTCCCTAATGAAAGGGGCGTGCAGAGGGTTGGGGTTGGCTCTAATCGCCTCCGCCATAAGACGGATGCGATTAAAGTCAAACGACTCATACACCTCTATGTAATTCTTGACCGACGCTGTGATATCGGCCGGAAGCGTCGGGGCCAGAGGGGCCGCGGCCGACGGTGACGCGAGCGCGGGTCTTGGTAGAAGCGCGGGTTTAAATGCGGTAAGTGGGATGCGAGGGACAGCGGGTCCCTGTAAAGCGCGGAGAGACGCAACCCCTTTAGGAGGAGAAGCGAGGGCAGGGAACGCGCGCGCGTGCGTTTCCATGTTCCAGCAGGCCCCGGTTGGGCGTTGCGGGCTGAGACGCGGCGGAGCGGACGCGGGGTTTTGCGCGGGGGCCGGCGCACGGGCGACGGGCCGTTTCGCGACGGTTTTCGTTTTCGGGGCCTTCGGACAGCCGCGGTAGTTGGCTGGGTGACCCTGTTCGCCGCAGAGAACGCAGCTAGGGGGCTCAGCGCACTGGGTGCGGTCCTTGGGCCGTGGGCAATCGGGCGTTCCGTGCTCGCCGAGGCACTTCACGCAGCGAGGGCGCGCGAAACGGAGCAACAATGTGCAACACGGTAACATTTGGTAACTTTAGTAGTTACTTGTTATCTACTATTTGTTTACGGTTGCTCGTCGCGTCCATACCGCCAATAAAATAAACTAACCTTTTTAAAAAATTAGGCAACATTACTAAACAATAAATATATTTTTTTACCAAATTTTGCTTTGTAGCACTTGGAAATGGTCTACAATAAGTAAGTGCAGTGTGGATGCACCTTACGGGCTACGACGCGCAACCGAATCTATACGGAGAATAAATGAAAAATGTTGCAAAAATTAAAAACCGTTTAAACTAAAATACGCGGACAAAGTCGCGGGCGACAGCTAGTAAATGTACTAATGTGGACAACATCACATACGTTGCTCTGAACCCAAAATAAGTAGCTAAAGCACTTGTGTTATGAAATTCAGAGACAATGAAGGTACCACAAACACCCAGACCCGAGACAATGTAGAAATGGGGTTTTCTACATTGACCCGGCCGGTGCATATGTCACTCGACCATGGAGGTCGTCAGACGAATAAGTTTAAGTAGTGATTTTTTTTTCAAGATGTCTACTGCAGTTAGCTTGAGCGCAGGCTTTGCATGCATCACCGGACTTTAGTTCAACTAGTGTGATATTGGAGCGCTTTTATAATGGTTAAGGAACATACAGATACACAAACAATATTCAGACTTAAAAATGACGCAGTGTTACCAGTAAAGACAGAGTCCAATATCAGACAATAATAGGGATCTTGACTGGGTGAGAAATGTAAAAAGCTATTTAGTCTGTAATTTAGGTAATAAAAAAATATTAGACACGTATTTTTGGTTTTTCCAAATAACAAAAACAATTTGATAATGAGCGAGGGCTCGCTACGTTACAAACCGGTACATTTTGTAGCGGTTGGTGACGTCATGCGACATTTCAAATCAATGTAAATAATTGTCCAATACCTATACATACATATACTAGGTACTTAAAAGAAATAAATAAAATTGAAGTGTCTGTTTGTAATATTAAAATAACCGCTTTTACTACATGCGTATGAATGTACTAGCTGTCCCCGGCGCCTTTGTTCGCGTGTTTTAGTTTCAACGGTGTTTCATTTTTGCAACATTTTTCATTTATGTTCCGTTCCTATTGGTCGTAGCGTGATGTTATATAGCCTATAGCCTTCCTCAATAAACGCACTATCCAATTCAAAAAGAATTTTTCAATTCGAACCAGTAGTTCCTGAGATTAGCGCGTTCAAACAAACAAACAAACTCTTCAGCTTTATAATATTAGTATAGATAGTATAGCTATACGGTACATATAGGTATACAAAAATATATTAAAAACATATCTAATAATTTTAAATTTTTTGTCTATCTGTCTAATCTTTGGAACGGCTGAACCGATTTCGACGGGACTTTCACTAGCAGATAGCTGATGTACTTAATAAGGGAAAAACACCTAAAACAGAATAACTTTTTTGTTAAATTCCACGCGGACGAATTCGAGGGCACAGCTAGCCCTAAAGTAAGGGCTACTTTGGACAAGTTTGTTCAAGTTACCAGCCGATAACTAAATACCTGTCTCGTAAATCTTAAAGCACCCTTATTGTGAGGTACCAACTCTCGCACTTTATTTTTTGCTATGAAAAACAAAACCACTCATCACTTTGAAGGCAGCTCTCATACTTACGATCGGTACTTTTTAATCTTTTTGCTGTCTGGGGAATCCTCTTTGGAGCCCTTTGTAAAGGAAAGCTAAAAGAAAACAACGTAAAGGTTTATAAGTATCTGCAGAGGCGGCTGAATTGCAACCTTAGCTAAATAGGTAACTAGGAAATAGGTCTTTATTTGAAAGGGTTTAAAGTCTATTTTCTTTATTAGTTATCGCCACTGAGTTAAAGTACTTTAAGTAGGTATTTTCAATGTTAGATTTGTATAGGTAGAAACCTTATTTACAGACAAATATCAGTATTAATTCGAACTAGCCCGGTCTCGGGTCTGCGTGGTACCTTCGTTGTCTCTGAATTCCATAACACAAGTGCTTTAGCTACTTACTTTGGGTTCAGAGCAATGTATGTGATATTGTCTACATTTATTTATTATTTATTTATTAAGGAATTAAAGTTGAGGAGTGGGGGCTAATGACGGTTAATGCGAAGTTTAAAATCAATGTATCGTCATGAGTTTTTCGTTACATAAAATAAGAAAAAAATAAGAGTAGGAATGTCATTGATTTTTGCCTTGTTCACTAACCAACTAAACCATTTGACCCTCAGAAAGAAAAATTTATAACATAAATCAACTATTTTAATTTTCTCGTTGCATAACTCCTAGCAATTTTAGTGTAGCTACACAAAATATAAACGTGTACCTTCTGGCGGTACTGACGCCAGTTATTTAATAATTAAAATAGTTCCTTCGAACGTTGAAGCAGTTTTTACTGAAATGGAAAATACGTAAGGTGCCGTCACGACTGGTAATTACTAAAGTATTGCCTTACAACTAAGAGACTAAGTACTAATAACTAATACTATATATCATGTAACATGTTCTTTTTATTCTTGCGCAACACCATAAAATTATAATGTAACTAGCGGGGCATAATGTTAATAATCCTTTTTTAGTACATATGACCTAACGGTTTAAATTATTTTATTAATATTAAAAATTAAATTTTATCTATACTAATATTAAACAAACTACTTTTTGTAACCTAAATATAAAAGTTAGACATATGCTGTCGTTGACTTTTTTGTAGGCATTTTCAAGCTCCACATCTTTTCTCTAGAACTCAAAAATATATCTTTCATAGTTAAGGCAGCGTTCGTAAGAAACGCTTTCATTCGGCCGTTTTTTCTTCGATTCACTTTGCAAAACGGACTACCACGTAAAAGCCTTTTTACTTTTCGGTTTTTTATATAACCTATGCCACTCAGCAATAATGTGGCTTTCTATTGGTGAAAGAATTTTTAAAATCGGTTCAGTAGATCCCGAGATTACCTCTTACAATTTAACAAACTTTACTTCTTTATAATATTATTAGTATATTAGTATATTAGTATAGACTAGTATAGACTAGCAACCCGCTAATGTGATTGTGAGTGTCTGTCGCGCTGTCACGCCAAAACTACTAACCGATTTAAATGAAATTTGGTACGCACATAGTCAAGAGTCTGAGGAAGGACATAGGCTACTTTTTGCCGAAATAACCGACGCGATAATCCACGCGAGCGGAGCCTCGGGAAACAGGTAGTATAATAATTCTAAATAATTGAATTTCGATGTTGACTTGTAATATTCGAACCCACAAGTGTGGGAGGTCATGCAGATGACTATGCAACATTTTTTCACGTATTTTTTTTTAATTAAAAGTGACGTCACAGGCCCCCACTCCAGAACTTTAATGCGCTTTAACTTTTACATTGATTGGATAAAAAAAAAAAAAAATTTTTCTCTATGTCGACTAAATAGATACTTCCTTTTCATACCCAGACCGCTCCCCTATTGCTAGCGAAACACTTGGAATCAACGTGAACATGAACGGTTGAGTAACTAAAGGTAGGTACTACTTATACTTAGGAACGTTGGATATTTAATGCTGCATCAGTTTAACCTTATACCAACGAGATAAGGTTGCAATTCGTTTGAAGAGTTCACATCTCTTGTATGCTTTCAGCAAGTAGCATTCTAATTATTTGAACATGTAGTATTTTATAAAAATAATTCTTTTTACTACTGACGTACCTGAAACCCGCAGAGAAACATACCTATGTAAGGTGAGGCAGTGGGTTAAATTTAGCTGTGAGCTTAGAGTAAACATAGACAAGCATAGAGTGCGCGCATCGCTAGTAACCCCGTGTGCCAAGCGTAAGCAAATTATTTGCTGTAAGTACTACGCTCGTTTACTCATTTAGAAAAGTAATTTTCCGTGCGATGACAGACGCTTAGGTATGCGAAAATATCGACGTTTCCCATGTTATTAGGGTAACATTAGGTTTTAATAGCTTTAATATAACGGTGCGCTCTGTTTTGACACTAATTTTACAATTTTACTTGTTCATACTAGTGCCTACAGTTCTTACTCGATATGCGCACTCTATAGTTTACTTATTTTTTCTCTGAGGCTGTAAGTAATGATCACGATGATACATACACTACTTATAGATAGAGATAGCTCGGTGTATGTTAAGAAAGATTAAGTTTAACTATCTATTTGTGATTAGTCTGCCCGTATGTGTTTACAAATACAACGTGAAATAAATCCTAGCGTGGCGTGCCACGCACGGAGCTTTGCATCAGCCAAATACCTATTCTTGCTGAGAATTAATGACGCTCCGTACGCACGCGACGGAGCGGTCTAGTGCATAGTCTCAAAAATCAAAAGCAAAATATTTCTATTTCAAGAAGCCTTTTCAGGCACTTTCAAAACGTTAAATGACTCTAGTTGCGCGGTTCCAAAATGTCACTCTTATGGAGAAGAACCGGCAAGTAACTCCATAGTTTACTCTTTAAAAAAAAGGTAATATATTGGTACGTACCTACAATGTTAAAAAAACACAATTAAGTATCTTAAAATATTCGACAACAACGTAAATAGCAAAATGTATAAATAATATGACATCAAAAATGGACGGAAAAAATATAAATAAATAACAAATTGTACATTTTACTTAAAATTATTATTTATTTAATTTAATTTAAATTCAATAAGTAGGTCTAGGTATTAGTATAGATAAGTCTTGTTATTAGTATAAAAGAAGGTATATATATATCGATATCTTCGGTTGTTTCCAAACCTTCATACATCCCTCTTACAAACGTCGCTCATAACTACATATAGCTCTGTAGACAAAGAGAACATCTCAAAGGTATCGAGACTGCATGGGTTGAAGCATAATTAATAGTTTGAAATACGCTGCAACCCCTCGAGTATCGGTATTCTGACTTGGTTATTGTAACATAACCTTTATGTGAATGTTGGTTGATTGACGTAAATGCAATGTATTGTACCGTATATACTAAAACTGCTAGATAAGTAAATGCTATTCGATTATAATAATGATGAAGCTTACCTAAATTGGTCCGAGGCTGGGTGATTGTGATTAGACATTATCTGTTAATTGCAAACAAAACCGAATGCTAAAAAACTAACTAAAAGTAAAAAAATAAGTGGTAAGTATTCGTTAATTAGTTTTTTTGTGAACTACACCACATACATTGCTCTGAACCCAAAGCTAAAGCACTTGTGTTATGGAATTCGGAGACAACGAAGGTATCACAAACACTCAGAGCCGAGACAATGTAGAAAAGTGGTTTTCTTCATTGACCCGGCCGGGGATCGAACACGTGACCTCAGCGCTGGCGACACCTTGAAAACCAGTGTGTACGCCACTCGACCACGGAGGTCGTCAAAATTGTTTTCATACTCTTTTGTTGACACTCGCGCTTTCAAGACGAATCTAATGACGCTTCAATTATCAAAATCGGTTGAGTCGTCCAGTAGTTACGAGCGGACATAGAAACGGACATACATACGACATACAGGTCAAACACATAACATATTTTGGCATCGCCGCAGACGGGTAAAAAGAAAGAAACATTTATTTGCACATCTGTGCAAACAGGTCTATCGGAAAATATCTTGTTCAAGAATCTAGTTGAAGCAGTATTTTCGATACTTACAGGTCTTTATAATTTATAGCTACATACTTACTGTTTACATCGATTGTGTGACGGAAAAAAAACACAAGAAAATCAGTAAATTCGTTTGGGAGCTAGGTACACACGGCAAACTAGAAAGGTTTGCAGGCCACACTAACATTATATATTACATTATAATTACATTAATGTTTTTATTACAAATTATATTCAGCTTATGTAAGCGGATTATAATATGTAATAAATATGTTAGTTTATAATAATAATATGATCCTTACTAATTCCTTACTGATATTATAAATGCGAAAGTAACTCTGTCTGTCTGTCGCGCTTTGACGCCAAAACTACTGAACCGATTTAAATGAAATTTAGGACACAGATAGTCTAGAGCCTGAGAAAGCACATAGGATACCTCTTGTAGCGATGACCGACATCCACGCGGGTGGAACCGCAGGAAACAGCTAGTATAACATGCAAACCTATCTAGTTTGCTGTGTGTACGTTGTCATAATATATGTGACTACGAGTACATATACCTACATAGCTACATAGATGTTATACTAAACTTATAACACCCAGATTCTGTTCTAATCGGCGATAATGAAATAATAGAAGTTTTAAAAATATTGTGGTTTTTGTTTTAATTATTTAAGTATAAGTATATTTGATATGCAAATTTTGACTCCCTTCCTGTTGCCATTGCGAGGCCTTTTACATGATGATACGACATGAGCAAGGGGTTACATTAGCGTAATCATGTCAATCTGCAAAACGAGTTCAATGCTATCAAACGAAAATTGATTTTAAGATTTTGAATTAAGGTTCAAAATACTTACAAGGTGGTTAGTGTGATGTTTTCTTACCAATTCTTACTAACATTATAAATGTGAAAGTAACTCTGTGTCTGTCTGTTACGCTTTCAAGGCTAAACCGCTGAATCGATTTTGATGAAACTTGCTATGTTCAAATTTGGATCCCAAGAAAGGACATGGGCTACTTTTTGACGCGATAAAAAACCCCACGCGGGAGCAGCCGCGGGCAACGGTTAGTACAAAAAAATTGTTAATTATTGCAACCTCTGGTTTGTTATACATACCTACCCACTAGATGAGAATTTGTTCTTCTACGTTAATTATAATTATTACGAAAATATGTATATTTAAATTTCGGAGGTTTAACACACACACGCACAGATAGCCTTGTGATAATAAAGGTTAAGCCGCGCTCGCCGCGGTTAGTCCGTGGATAGGTGACCATTTGTAAACATACCTTGATCTCTCCGTGCCTTGGAATGCACGTAAAGCCGTTGGTCCCGACTGTCATAAGTTGATCTTTGGCAGTCGTAAAGTCATTACAATTCTGACCCAGTCTTACCATGAGAAAGTAGTAAATAGGAGGAGTAGATAGGAAAAATAGTTTCCACTTCCCTCCATTGCAAGCAAGAGACAAAAAGTAAAGATTGCCCATAGGCAAAGAAAAGATAAGACAACATACTTAGGCTGAGTTGCCAGGCAGCAAATTCTATATTTACCTACATAAGAATCTATTCTTGTCAATCCTTTACCATTCAAGAAACAAATATCTAAGAATAGGAATGAATTTATTTGTTCCATAAATCGTTACAACCAGTTAATTAAAAATAAAATTTAATCTAATGATAAGTTGAACTGTAGCATTAACGATAATGTACAGTAGTCTCCAAAATTGCTCACTATTTTCAAATCTATTTAAATCTAAGTATTCAATATTTGCACATAATCAATAGATAAGCTAGGAACTGTTGATGCATTAACGAAATAATTGAAGCATACGTACAATATAAAAGAAGTAAGAAAGAAGAATATTATTTAGAATTCAAAAGCATTGCTCGCTGGCTCACGTCGCAGCATTTCAGGCGAAAATGCACCAGCCCCTCTGAAGACAGGCAATAAGACGCCTTGTACACGTTCCGGATATCGTATTAGTATCGGCTGTCCGGCGGCAAATGTTTGCTAGTTTAAGAGTGATTTTACACGCAGTAGCTTTTTGCTTTTTGTCTCCTGAATAGACAAAGAAAATTATTTTTTTTATCTACTTTAGTCACGTGATAGTAAACAGCTGATATTGGCCGAATGGTTGATGATGTCAACGACTTGTAAACAGTTGCGTCTCAACAGTAGTCAACAACCAACGTTTACAAGCAGGTGACGTCACGATGATGTAAGGCGCCATATTGACAGAAAAAGCCTTTTTGCAGGTTATTTAAATAACATTTTTTGTTTTCGTTGTTTCTTGCACTACATTTAACGTAAAATATAGGTTTTCTATAGAGTCTTTAGACATCAGTGATTAACGCAGAAAAGTTTTTAAAAACCTTTTAAATACCCTGAGAAAAACTAAATTATAATAACTATTTTTTAAATTATAATTCTACCTGCTATTTGTGTATGTTCAGGTCAAATCTTGCAAGCTGAATTGGAACAACTTTTTGAGATGATTTATTTGTCTTATTAAGTCTTGTTAAGTGTAAGCCGATTAATGATATAGTTGTGAAGCAACCTGTAAATATAAATTACCTGTAACCTAATTTCCTGTTGTTGTCAGGAAAAAAGATCGTATCAAACGAAAATGATTAGTAAAAATGATAAAAAATATAATTATAAGTACTTATACAGAATGTAACCGAAAAGGTATATCCATCCAAGAAGAATGAAGAGAGGATCTGGTATAGAGTCTGTTTACGAAATTTCAGCTCAAAATGAGTTTAATAAATAATTGATATGTTTTTTTCGCATTAATTTTTCGATACCAACAGTCATAGCAAACGTGTCATCGCAGTACGAGAGCACTCACTAAATGTAAAGATACATCGCTTCAACTGCAGGCTAACTACCGAAACTGGTTAAGTAGGTTCTGTTTTTGATTTTGATTCGAACTCGATTCGGTTCTCGATTTGATCCTGACTCGAAAAAAAAAAAAACTCGAAACGATAAACCGAGATCCATTTATAATCGAGTGTTATCAGCGTCGTTTGCATTATACATTTATTTGTTCAATCTTCCTTACAACTATCATTACATGTTTGTACTCATAACCTAATACAGCTCAGGTTTTAATTTTTGGGGTCAAATAATTAATCCAAAAAATTGTATAGCCATTAATTTATCAACTCATTTTGAGCTGAAATTTTGGAAATTGACACTAATCCAGATGTGTTTTTATGCGAAAATACCGACGTTTCCAATATTATTCGTTTAATATTAGGTTTTGAGATAGTTTTAATTAAACGGTGCGCTCTGTTTTGACACTAATTTTACGATTTTACATGTTCATTCTAGTGCCAACAGTTCGTACTAGATATGCGCGCTCTATTGTTTTCTTATTTATTTTTCTAAGGGTCAGCTCCATAACATTGAATACCGTATCACACAAAAGGCGGCCCACCGGACGGACGGTGTCGGAGCGCCTGCATCCGGATGCGCTACCTGTATCGTACACTATCTCGCCTTACAGATTATTAATTATTTATTTATTTACATTATGTCGTGTATTGCGACAAATAAACAATCGGCGTTTATATTTTCTATCACGACATTCATACCTCTGTGTAGAGCAGGGTAGTGTATGTATTTTTTTATTAAGAAACATGGATTTTGTTTGAAATGTATTAATTTTCCCGTTGAGACACTCCGAACCGCCAATTAATTATTTATTTAAAACTAGACTTAAGGCACTAGACATTAGGTATTCTATACAAATCAAATAAAACTTCAAATGCATAAATATTTAGGAAAAAGTAATGTGACATCAAAACGTATTATTTGCTTTTTTTCAGTCTTTATGTTTGTACGAGCTTCATGCATAAATTGCTGCCCAAAATTTAATGTGGTTTTTACAGTTGTATGGCTGGAGGTCCTACTTAAAATGTAGAGCTTGTTTCATCTTAAAATACCGTGTAAAAGAATCAAGATATTTGAACAAATAACAATTTTGAAGCGGCAATAGCCTAATGGCTAGGGTGACGGCCTTGTGATCGAGAGGTCGCAGGTTCGATCCCCACCCATTGCACTATTGACGTGAACCCACTCCAGATACAAGCATATTAGCTTAGTTGGAAGGGTTAACAAGATTGCTAGTAATATGAATTCCACCCACATTGCTAGTAACGTTTCAAAAAAAAAAGAAAAATGAAACACGACGTTGCAAGCTAACTGTAGTAATTTTTTTTCGGAGACAGATAAAAATCAATACGTGCTCCTAATTCGGTAGATTTCACCCAATCTGTATAAAATAAACTCACATAAATTGCGAGATAAATACAAGCTAGTAATTAAAATAATAATATTAAATTAAGTTCTCAGTAAAATGCTTGCTTATTTTATGCTGTTGAGATTCTTTCTTAGTTATCCGATCAAAGAATTTCAAATGTTTAATATTTTTGCGATGACACTGCTATAACTAAATATCTTCAGCATTTTTCGTGCTTCAAGTAACTAGCTACTGCATAGCAGAGATCGTGTCGCGTTGCAAAATATTTAATCTCGATAAATATTTATAGGAGGTGCAAAAAGTTAAAGAATCTGGCCCAGCCAAGTCTCGAGCAAAACGGGCACGGCCGTACCATCCTTTTCTCGAAGCGTTTCGCGGCTATTTCACCCCCCCTGTATCATCAATACGGACAAAGCTAGGGGTTTAGGTTTTCGATGACCTAGAGTAAGTATTAAAATAAGTTCAGCCTCAAAATTACATGACATTTGAACCAATAGTTTACGAGTTATGAGCGATCAAAGTTACACCATTTTGTCACACACTGACTCACTCACTGATTCACTCACTGACCGATCATCAAAAATCTAAGGTAGGTACTTCTAGCAAACTTAGAACCTTCAAATTTGGCACCAAGATAGGTTTTTAGCTACATGTATAGGAAAAATTATAAAAACGGTAATAATTTATACACCTTAGTAAATAATAGAAAACAAATTTATATTTGCGGTTTTACAAGAACATGGTGTATGAATTTTGACTGCATTGTTAATTTTGTTCTTTGTTTATGCACAAAAAGTAAAACAAGTCGATTTATATTATTAATAAATTGTAATAATGTATTGAATATGCATATTAATAAACAAAGCTAGGTTAAAATGAAATGAATAAAGCTAAAATCTTTCATACATATCAATGCAACGCGATAAATACTCTATGCTCGCTCGATAGATGGCGTTGTACTTGGCCTAAATCGCGCTATGGTTTCGTTAAAAAAGTGGCCGATGTCTTTTCTTAGGATCCAAGCTTGCATCCATCTTGCTTCCTCCCATAAAAAGTTTCATCAAAAGCGGTTCAGTGGCCTAGCCGTGAAAGCGTAACAGACTGACAGACAGAATTATTTTCGCATTTATAATATTACTTAGTACCCACTATGGAAGTATGGATAGTGTCGTTAGTTTCAACATAACGTTATGTGTGAACTTGCGTCGCGTATAAATATCTAATTGTAACGTAAATGTTAGCCCCCCGTCCCTAGATCAAGCTGGCCCGAGCCGGCTAAACTAGCAATAAAAATATGTCCTTAAATAATAAAAACTTAGATCCAGCCCTCCCTTGCTGTTTTTGCTTTATTAACATTGTGAGCATCGCACGAGATCCGAACCCCACCCTTAGTGAACGTTGGGGGGTGCCCTTAGTGAACGTTGCTGATGTAGTTAGTTTTTCTATTGCTTTGGCTGGAGGCCCTAAGGTTCTCGCCAAAAGTCCGGTGAATCAAAGCCTGCGCTCAGGCTAACCGCGTAAATCTCTTTCAAAAAAAAAATGTGTGTACTTGCCAATCACCGGAATGGTTGCCCGGGCGACCGACACGTCTGTAAGGGTTTCAAGCACTCGTCGTTCACGTTCCATTCGTTCAGTTGAACGGTTCCTGTTGCCCAGTCACGTGGTTAATGTAGTATCTCGTAGACGCTTCAGTAGTAACTACACTAAAATAAACCTTGTTGCCTTGTAATACGAACCGTTTTATCTAAGTCTTGCCAACATCATAACAAACATGATGTCTATCAGATATTTATAGCTTTTAGGTACAGTGTTTGCGTCAATGAGGCACTCGGGAAGAACTATGAATGCAGGTTATATATTTGAGGATTTTTTTTTTAATTTATTTGTCTCATCGACTATTTATTTACGAATAGGAATGTTTACTAGGTATGAAAAGTGATCTATAAGCTGTCTTTTTAGTCTGTAATTTAGACCTAACTCGAAAAAATATTAGACATGTGTTTTCACTATTTTAATTTTTTTTTTCACAAAAAACGTGCGATATCGTGTTGTCAAGCGACATTATAAATTAATCTATCATCGTAATTTTTCAATTACGTATAAAAAATGTGTCTAATATTTCTACTAATCTACCCGAGGGGCATTTAAACAATCAAATAAATAGGGACGTCAACATCCCTATTATTCTTCATTTTGTTTGAACCTTTGAGTAAACATAGACAAGCATAGAGTGCGCGCCTCGCTGATAGACCCTTATGCCGAGCGTAAGGAAATTATCTTTATTTTAGCTGTAAGTACTAGGCTCGTGCTTCCCGTGCGACGACAGGCGTTTATGAGAAAAAATCAATGGTTCCTGAATTGTTACGGTAATATTAGTTTTTAAGATTTTAATAAAACGGCGCGCTCTATTTCGACAGCAATTTTACTTGTTTACACTATACTAGTCCTCACAGTTCATACTTGTTAGGCGCAATCTATAGTTTACTTAAGTATATTTACTCCAGGGTGAGAGAATTAAGAAAATGATAATAAAATTACTGTCCAATTACCGTTTTATCTTTTCACTTACCTTTCGTAGATACTGGGATTTTCCAACTCGTTGCCATGGTAACGCTTGTTATCGTTACTTTATTAATAACTTGCTACTTGGCTACCAGTGATAGCAATTTGACAAGTAAGTATGTCGCTTATCAAAATCCTATCTATAGTTGGTAAAACCATGTACTGTCGCCGACATATATATTGTAGCAGACAAGGTAACTAAATACTTACTTCTAAACAATTTAAAAAATCAATATCTTCCATACACTAAAAGCTACCATTAATATATGTACATTCATTACTTTATTATTAATATCTGAGCAAATGCTTGCTAATAATCTCTATACATAGGTACCTTCTAAATATCTGTGCGAATGCAAAATTGATATTAGTTCAGAAGGCAGTGGATACAGTTTTCTTAAAAAAAATGTTGTCAATGGAAGGAACTGACTGGAATCTAAACATTGAGAGTATTTATTTTGTTTGGTGTGTTGTTGGTATGCCCGCTAAATTAATAACAATTTTGCATTGACATTGTATTGGAACACTTACAACACCAAGTATTGTTGTGTGTTGAAGTACCTAGGTCGTAGACTATATATATAGATACTTTATAGATCACCAGTGATATCTTAAACCAACATACAACCTTCTCCTTGTAAGGCGGTTTAAAAATAAATCTTGGTTTTGTAGTGACATTTAATAAAAATGTGACAACATTTAACATAAACTTCTTGTCTCTAAATCTCCCTTTGTATTTAAATCTCCCTTTCGCTCAATGGTTTGAATAACCAACAAAAAATACTTACTTAATATTAATTAAGAGAAATCAATTCCGAGTTAAGCTCCCCTCCTGTACATTGATGGGCCTGTTGGTCTAGTGGTTAGTGACCCTGACTGCTAAACCGGAGGTCGTGGGTTCGATTCCCACCCAGGACGAATCTTTGTGTGATGAGCACGATCATTTTTTCAGTGTCTGGGTGTAATTTATCTATAATATGTATGTATTTAGAAATAAATAAGTATGTTTATCAGTTGTCTGGTTGCCATAGCACAGGCTCTGCCTAGTTTGGGATCAGATGACCGTGTGAGAGATGTCCCAAGATATTATTATTATTTTTGTTGTGTGTTAATATTAACAAGCATTTGCTCTGCTTTTAACGGAATAATGAATGTTCGGATATAAATGGCAACTTGTAGAGTATCGGCCAGTTTTAAGTCACCGTTAAGTCTCATGCTGTCTGTCACTTTAAAGTGTAAAGTAGCGACAAGTAGTCGTTTAAGAACGTGTTAAAGTTAGATTGCGTTTGAGTATTCGGAAGTATGGAACTTATTGACAATTTAAATTGTTCAGAAGTATTTGGTTACCTTGTCTGCTTCAATAGATCTGACGGCGACTGTAGATACAGCAAAATTTATTTTTCAGCGTCCAAAGAGGTTGTACAGGTTTGAATACTTCAGAATATTTTGAACGGGCTAAGTCAATGGCATTATAATTAGAAAAGAAAACGGTTGACCACATATTTTTTAATTGCCCCAAAATTTCTGTACATTTATCGTCATGAAACAACATATTTTCTCTTTTAGTCTGCCAATATATATGTCAAACTGTACCAATGTTACAAGCTTTGCATTTATACACTAGCTGTCCCATATGACATTCTTCCTCTAGATTTCCCTCGACCAGTTCATGTTAATACCATGTTATCTCTCTCGCTCTTTTCCTACTACAATGACCTATCTAAATTCCTTTTAGCTAATATTGTTTGTAATTTATAAAATTATTTTATTTTATTTTAGTCCATATTTAAAAGAATTAATTCATTTGTAAAAAGGAAAGTGTTTAACTTCTTTTTTTATTTTTCCACCTTTATAATTTTTAGTTTTGTTCTTAAAGTTTATTTGCCGCGGTAAACACTTGTTCTCCCAAATCTGACATTAGCAGAATCGTCAGCCCGACGACGGAGTCAAATAAAACAAAAAATTGAATTGAAAATTGAAAACGATGTCGTTCAAATTGAGTACGTATTGAAGATAAGAATATTTAGGTAAGTAAAAGGTGTTATAATAAAACAACAATCTTTGTAAATATCTATATTCAGCTATCGAAATTGAATTAGGTATACAAAATAATATGGCTTCTTTACATTCAATAAAAATAAATGCTAGTTACATATTAAATTTTGAATTTAAAAAAATACTTATTTGAAAGGAACTAGTGTAAATAGCCAAACACGTTACAAATGACACAGCCATATGATCACTTGTGACCACAAGATGGAAAAATGAAAATAACATACCATAGACAACTAATACCTGACAACAAATATAAGGCATAGAGAATAGAGTCAGTTGTAGAAGATAAAGAATTCTAACATTCCATTTTCAATTTTAATCCCCTAGAAATCCACGACGCTTTCAGTTCGGAACAAGATTTTATTTTTATTTACAAGACGGTGTTATTTTGACGTCTCGAATAGCAGTTGACCTTTAACACTGGGTTTCTTGAATTTATATTTGAAATACGAGGAAATGCCACTGAAGAAGGCTTAACTTGAATCTGGAAATATCTTTTAGAAATTTATGAAAATTTCCACACTCAGAGCTGAATATCTATAGTTGTTTGCGGAGAAATAACCCACGCTATCCTGATTTAAACCGTTCCGTGAAAACCAGAGCATTAGTAGGTTAAAGTTAAAACCTACCATATTTTGTAGTACCTATATGTAACAAAGCGGTAATACCCATACACATCCTGCTTGTTTTACCGTCTCGATAACATTTAATCATCAAAATAATGAAAATTTTATACTTACTACATTTTTATTCAGTCATAGAAAATATTCATCATAAAATGAACATCTAAAATATATAAAACAAAGTCTACATACATACTACATCGGATATATTATAGTTACACAATTTATAGATCAAGAACGACGGGACCGATTTTTATGATCTTTGTTGTCTACGCCCCGAATAGCAGATAAACTATAAAAAAAAACATCACAAAAAATATATTAAAAAGTGATGTCTTACGGGAACGAGAACTCTAAATAATCGGACAATAAATTCTTTCTTATACAACCGACTCCATCACTCAACAGAAGACATACAAAAATGAGATACCATTTACTCCATAAATTACTAAGATACCTATAATAAAAACAAGGTAAATGTACACATTATACATTACCCATTTACTTAGAAAGCAATATTTAAACAACATGTGAACTCATAATCACAAGGCTTGACAAAACATCGTTTGCCTTGATTAAATTTATTGCTTGAAAAGGCCATAAATAGCAAACGTTCAATAAACACAACTCTGTATTTAATACAAACTCGTATAGTAAGTAGGTATTTATAAATTTACAGCATCTCAAATCAGACTTTTTCTTTCGTTGAACGTTATAATTATTTTCGTCTGATATTAAATACAGAGTTGGTTGCGTTAAAACGTGAAAATATATCTATAAGTAACAAAATTTGTATAATAACTTTCGTGAGGAGTATTCATAATTATATAGAACAAAACGGTTTACTCACGCACATTCTCGGGATCGCCCGACTTGTTTCAGACTCAATAGGAGTCCGTAGTAGTATAAAACAGTAACTTAAATTATCCTGACGGTAGTTAGAGGGTACCCTGATGTCGGCTGTCAGAGACATTAATGGTTACTTAAAAGATTACCAATTATGTCGCGGCAGCGATGGTGTTCGACTCGCGATATCACCGCCGCCTCGTCAGCACATGATTGGAGACTCCTATTGAGTCTGAAACTAATCGGGCGATCCCGAGAATGTTGCGTCAGTAAACCGTTGTTTCAAATAATTAAGTAACAAAATGTTCACAAAATGATTTTTAACAATTACATGGTTTTAAACTATATTTAAGCATGTAGCTATAAGACATATACCTTCTTACATTCTCGTATCTTTCATATATACACTACGACTAATAATAACTACGATAATATATAATAAAAAGACACAGAAAATTTAATAAAACTTCTTTTTATGATGGTGTTACCATTATTTTGACAATCAAATACAATTTACAAGCTAGTATTGCAATTATATTAATTTAACTCCGTATTATCGTCTGCTTTGTATAATAATGTATATATAATATATGCAGAAGCTATATAAGAACAATTGAATATGAAACACACTAGATTTAAGTAACGAAAACGATCTGATCACCCCCTCACTCTTGAATTAATTTCAATTCTAAAACAACGCCAATGGAAAATTGTTATTTGTTTAGCGGGCAGGAGGCACACAGTGCAAAAAGATTCCTGTTTGTTCCACATTCTATATCTGTAGATCTTTTATAAACAGCTTTTTTTTTTCAAAGGAAACGTTATTTACATGTCCGCTAATATACATTTGGCATTGGCATTGCTTTGGAATTGAAATTAATTGAAGAGCACTGTATTGCCAATTACAACATAAGTCTTACTTAAATCTGTTATAAATTATAACACACAAAATACTGACATCATCAGTAGGTATATTTAGCCAACATATTATAGATGTTTCAAAAAATAGAATATCGTACAACAACGTTAAATTAAATATGTCATGAATCTTATTTCGAATAATTACAATCGCAGCCGACGTGTCATTATAATAAAACTAACTGTTACCCGCGGCTCCGCCCGCGTGGATGTCGGTTATCGCGGCAAAAAGTAGCCTACGTCCTTTCTCAGGCTCTAGACTATCTGTGTACCAAATATCATTTAAATCGGTTCAGTAGTTTTGGCGTGGAAGCGCGACAGACAGACAGAGTTTTTTTCGCAATTATAATCTTAGTAATGGTATTTCAAAGGTTTCCAGTGAGCTAAGAATTGATCATTATTGCATAGGTATGATCCGAGCGAAGTGGATGAACTAGTTAAAGACACCCAATTGCCATTTAAACGAGCTCAATTCGAATCACAAGATGTAACAGACAATTTGATCTGGAGTTGAACATCCGTAACTGTTAGCGGGGGCACTTGTCCAATCAGCTCGCCTTTTATCCCGCGTCCAACGTTTCACCTACCGTGTTCTACGTGTCGTTTTGCATTCTCGTCAAATTTTAGGAGGCTGTTATGAAAAATATATGGCCGAATACTGGATCATCAATCTGTTTAAAATCGCCGTTAAGTCTCATGCTGTCACTTTAAGGTGTAAAGTGGCGACAAATAGACATTTAAGAATGTGTTAAAGTTAAATGGTGTTTCAGTATTCGGGTGATAATTTATCAAATAAAATGACTATATCTGCACAATAATTAATACTTATTTTTTTTGGTTATTTAAGTTTGACAGTATTTCAGAATACACCATGCGGTAGGCAGTGACTTTATGAGTGTGTGTAAAAGAGCAGTTACAGTGCGGTAACACACGGGCCGCATTTTGAAATGCTTGTCCCACACATGGCCGATTTCCGAAAATTAGAAAAAAAATTAAAAGAAAACCTACTTTCTTATTATTGATTCGTGTAGAGAATCATTAGCATAGTTACCTCCATCAATTTGACGAGAATGCAAAACGCCGCGTTGTATAAAATGAGCATTGGAGGAACATTAAACACAGCTCTCTAAAAATGGAGTATGAGAATGACATTTCCCAATTAATTTGCTGGCCAATTTCATTGTTTAATTGAGATTACAGTGGACTGTCGAACTCCAGTGGCCTCAATAGGAGGCAAAACTAACACAACTTTTGCAACTTTAAATTGAATGCCTAAATTATTGACAGGCGCGGTGGCCAGCGCGCGGCGCTGTTGTAATGCCTTGTAAACCTGACCCCTCGGCTAGCTTCGACTGTACTTATTCAAAAATAATTATTCCAATTCGTTTCGATAAACAATATAAAATTTAGCATCTTCCAATTTAAATTCTAATATATAATAAATATACATTAATTATATTATTGCAACGCTGCGCAGCTAAGTTTTGATCATAAGTACTTGGTATATTATAAACTATAGATATATGTAAAGACAAATATTTGAGAAATGTTATTAATATAATTATATCTTAATGTAAATTTTATTGCCTAAGAATTAAATATTATTGCTAAAGCGTGTTCGTATCATAATACATGAAGTTACATCTTACGTTACGATTAATATGTGCTGTTCTACGCTAGAATTTATCGAATATAGATTAATTAATAGATTTTTTTTTATTATTGCTGCATCTATTACGTGGCCAAAGAAGTATGGTTGGATAGTCTTATGCTTCGTTTACACATACCGACTGTACGTGTGAACAGGTGTGTCCAAGTGTGCGACAATATCTCCGGCACAGACACATCAAGACAAAGAAAGTGTTGTTTGTACAGTCGACAAATCCTGCATCTGTGTCATAGTGTGTTCGTAGCTTTAACTTTTGTAGACTGACATACTGCACAGGCAATTATTGAGTTAGGTATAGAACAACCTACGAACTAAGTAAAATACTGTCCTCGAGATATTGATTCGTGTCCAATGCCATAGAAAATTCCATTTCATTAAACTATTACTTCATTAAGGTTGTTTGATACAAGACTTTGGTTGAAATAAATACTTGTTCGAACTTTAAAGTGGGTACTCTATGCTACATAATTTAAGTATTTTGACGTATTTCTTTTTTTATAATAGATTCTAATGGCGAGGTGGAAGCAAAAAACCAACCAGTCCCGTCTCTAAACAAATTATACTTATACATAAATAATTTCAGGAACAAATTCAGCGTCTATAATACGACTAATTCTAGAAATAAAAACGTAGTCACCATTTAATCGAGTAAGCTCAAATTATTAGTACTAGCCTCAACAAATCAAATCTTATACCTATATGAAAATGAATTATTGCTGTTATGATTAGATTTTTTTATGTTATATTCCTTATTGCAAGGACAATGTTTTACTCACACACACCTGACACCATCCGTGTGATCCCGGGGCGGACAGTTCATGATAAAAATATTGAAAAACCATTTAGACTTATCCTTTTTCCACATATTTTCGGCCACGCAACAGTAAGCGACTCACATCATAAGCCTCAACATCGCTATCAATTTCAATTACGACTACAGTAGCTATAAAATATTACCTTACCGAGAACGTGTGATCCCAATAATATGACGTAGACATTGGTAGGATTACATCGGTCTTAACATTAAGATAGCAATGATAAGAACTACTCCAACGAACTATTATCTACGTACCCAAAAAACCAGAAAAAAAAAACAGAGCAAGATTAACAACTATGAAGGCAAAACGTGTGTTTCCAAACTCAAATAAGTTACCGAGCGCTTTTTTTTAATATATCTATGATCCTTTTATAAATAATGATTTATCCAAACATGAATTCTGTCATTCGTGTTTGTTGCGTTCGCCCCGTCTACTTTTTCTGTATTTTTACTTAATTAATAAATGTGAAAAATTGAACACAAATATAATTATTATGTTCGTTCAATATTAAAATCACGAATAATAATAACGCTTTTTAAAGTAATTAGGTCCTATAATAAGCTTCATCGAAATTGTCATTTGCTACACTGAATCGAAACAGTTTGCGTTTCGACGCACCAAACCGGTAGACCCAAACGTTATTTTACCTGAGAAAGACATTACACGTACCTATTTATATAACAAAGAAGATAGCCATATTAAAATTTAGCCTCTTTCATATATTTGTCAGTATAATTCGAAAACTTGACCATCGATTTATATGAAATTTTTCTACAATATTGCAAATTGAGAGGCACGGGGAGCAATTTATTCATTATGTTGTGCTATTATTTAGCTAATTCGTTTTTAATTATATATGAGCAATACGTAGCACAAATCTAATACATAGATACATGCATTGTGTAGTAGTAAATGTATCGATTCAGAGTAGCTCAATGACCCAATTCTGGTAAGCCAGGCACTTGGAAATTAATTTGTTAATTATTGCTTATTTATCTTCCTCTGTCGAATTCAACTAGCTGACCTAGCAATGAATATATAACCCGCTCTGTTCATATAACATTATTTTTTAAAATTATCGACAAGGAAAATATAGTGAAGGTCATTACGATGTGGAAGGACAATGAATATTTTTTTTTAACTATTAAATTGGTAGAGTTTTAATATAATACAATATGGCGTCCTTACAGTCTGTTCAGTGTATTAGGAAGACAAGGCGTTGAGGTATTTTTATTCGCTTTAATAAGTAGTATAATTATATGAGACTGAGTTCGATGTGTGGAGATTCGTTTCAAGTTTCGTTTACATTGACTAAATGAGGAATATATATAATAGGGATGTTTCCTGGGTATGAAAAGTTAAAATCTATTTAGTCCGTCAGTTAGATAATAAAAAAATATTAGACACGTATTTTTTCTTTTATCAAAATAATAAAAAATTACAAAGATACAGCGCTTTAAAGTTTCGGAGTGAACAAAAAAAAAAAAGTAAAAATTGTAGCGAGGAGTGACGTTACGCGTAATTTCCGTTCTCTGTATTTTGATCATTTTTTGTTTGCAGGAAAAAAGAAAAAATACGTTTCCAATAAAAATCATTAATCTACCAGGCGGACATTAAAAAAAAAATAGGAAACATGCCTATTCAAGGCACAATCCGGTTTGCAGTTTCATACACAGTTTATATATTGTAGGCACCGTAAGTTTCAAAACCGTATTTATTTTATTAGAATCTTGCGAGAGCTGCTGAGATCGCAAGTTTACCAGAATTTTATAAAGAATACAGCATTTCGTCGAGTAGGTTTGCCTTGCGGTCGTCTGAAACCCTTCGTGTGTGCTGGGATGGAATTGCTACAAAAATGAAAATACTTTTAGGAGAGAGCTAGACAGCTGCATGAAACGCGTCTGAATTTTGTATACAGTATGTAACGAAATCCCTGTCCGATCCAGTAAAGGCGTATTCCTGGTTCTCTGGTTCTGGTAGAATAAAATGTATCGCTCAGGCGGCTTCTTTGATACAAAACTGTAGGTAATACACGTGAACTTCTCGAGCGATCAGTGTTGCCTTTGATCAGTTTTATTTTAATTTAATAATATTCACCGGGAAAAAAAAACTCAAATCCATTAAATAGTTACGTATATGTGGACGCAGTACGATGCCGAATAATACTCATAGGAATCGGACAGGGTTTTTGTTTCATCTGTATAATGATTACTATAAAATTCGTGCGAATGCCGATTTGTTATTTTGTTGTAGGTATATCTTGTACGTCATCTATTAGTTCGGTCACACATTCGCAAGAACTTCGCACAATATCCCATAATGTTAATATCCAGGACAGAGGCAATATTTAAAACAAAATAAATATAAAATGTTTCGCGTGGATTTCCAGTTGAACAATCATAAGTTATATATCTATGACTCATCGGAATTTTAAGTGTACTATTCCTATAGGGCAATTCCCGTACCTAGTAATAAACCGCTGTATATTGCAGGGAATTCGAAGCCTTCTTAAACTCGACTCTAAACAATATCATAAAACAGCGAAATAATTCGGTACGTATAGTTTCCGCAAACATATTAAAACACGTTTTAAAAAACGATTAATATCTATAATCACGATAAAAATATACTCGTATTAGCAATATATTTAATCTCTCGTTATTCTTCCTACAACATATTTTCGTAATGATAAGATAACGATACGAATCGTGATCTCCACACATCGCATCAAATGTCTACAAATGTAGCAATGTTCATTTATTTCTAACGCAACTATGTAAACTTATGAATCCTTCACGACTTTATAATATTAAAAAAATATTTCTCTCACATAATTAACTAGTATTTCTTTAAGAATAGAAACAAAAGTATAGTCTGTATAGCTGCTGACTTTAAACTCTCGACAAGCAATCGATTGCATTTTGAACTCTATTACAAATGTCAAAGGGTATTTAATATTAAATTTGATATCCTGTGCGGCTTAGAACGGAGCCCTGATGGTGATTCTAAAACTTTTTTAAATGACCGCGTTCATTTGAAACAATTTTCCTAAGCCTTACTACCTTTAAATAGGGCTTAAGCGATAATTGTGAATACAAGTGTGTAACGAACTGT
This sequence comes from Diachrysia chrysitis, assembly GCA_932294365.1. Lineage (NCBI taxonomy): Eukaryota > Metazoa > Arthropoda > Insecta > Lepidoptera > Noctuidae > Diachrysia > Diachrysia chrysitis. The sequence goes on from OW028641.1 coordinate 817,791, forward strand.
TTACAGTAATGTTTGAACGAAAAAAATATAATCTGTTTGAAAGAAAAACAATAAAAAATGTCCGAGAATACAAAATAATTATCTTCGCAAGTGATAGGATACGATACCATGAGGCATAGTACTATTACAGTCATAAAAACTAGGTTATTATGTCAAACGAATTGGCTTTCGTTAGATTGAATAGTATGCGAATAAAAACCTCGCAGTAATTAGCATGGCGATATTACTAGGGAACGAATTATAAAGCGTTAAGGCGCTACGCAAATGATTAAAAAAAAAATTATAGAGCTGATTCCAATAAATAAAACTATCGAGGAAAGTTTATTTAATCGTGTAACTGATCGACATTTATTTTCATCATATCCTCTTCTATCTATCTAGGAACCAAATTTCAAGTCAGTTCAACTGTTATAGTTGATAAGTAAAAACGAAATGAAAATAGCTTAAAAATATGTCGGGCCTAGTAAAGGCTTCCTTTAAAATGTTACATGGGGAATATTGAATCGACATTTCCGAGACAGTTAATCGATAGAGTATTGTGTAGCACTGACATAGCCTAGAACGTGTAGTAAATTAAAAGTGAACTCAATTACCTCGTATCGTAAGGTTCCTTTTGGAAAAATATAAACTGGCAGCAGAAAAATTATAGTGTCTTTAAAAACTGTGACTATACTAATGCTTCGTACCTCGGTCTTTACCCTAATGTTAAAGCATTTGGAGCGTATACTCAAGCCTTTTAGCCCGTGAAGAACTTTAGTGACATTAAAACGTCATGCGGCGCCACAAACAAAACTAAAATACTCAGTGTTAAAATTACGGAGAAAAACATGTTCCGACGATAAAAAGCGATTGCAGGCGATTGGAAAATCTACAGGCATTTTAACCCCCGAACACTGGAACGCCATTTAACTTTAACACCGTCTTAAATGTCTATCTGTCGCTATTTTACAGCTAAAAATAACAGAGACGGCACGAGACTTAAACTGATGACATTTCAGTATTTATCCACAAGTGCAGGAGGTTATGCAATTTACAAAGTTAAAGATAATAAAGAAAAGAATTCTCAAATCCAAGTTTGTCGTCAACAACTCATTTTCGTATCGATAAATATAAGCGATATACCTAGGTACATAACGAAAACAATAAACGCGATCGTGAAAGATAAATAAAATAGCTTAATCAATTGTTTGTATGTACAATGAAACAGTTTACTAGACGTAGACAATATGTTCTAACATTATCGGTACACAATTCACTACACAAATGTATTCTTTGATGACTCATTAAGTTCTATGTATACATACGTAAGTGGGTCTATGCTTATACGGTCATTTAAATACCATAGTAGCACGTTTTATCGTCTTTAGATAAGAATGAAAGATGTTTCACAAACTTGTATTACAAGATTATTATTCACTTTCAATATGGGTGAAGGAACTCAATTCAATTGTTTATTTACGCGACATCTCTACTAATTTTGAAACTGTTACATATAGGTACTTTGAAAGCATTCGTAGGTTAAAAAATAGGGGATTTATATATCCACTTCACTTTCAAAGGTTGACGTTAATGGTGGTGTTATTATTAAGGCACCGGTAAATATAAAGAACAATTTATATGCAACATAGTTGCTAAGCTGCGTCCAACTTCAAAGGCAATCGAGTCACCCAGTCGATCGTAAGGACATCAAACTTTAGATACTGGCGCATTACAGAGCGGCGAGTGACATTAGCTGTAACCGAACTCTTTGGTTACCAGCCTCCCTCGATAAGTGACATTCCTATAATCGTTAACGATAATAGAAATCACTCAAATGTATTGAAATGGCATAATATTATCGTATCGATAAGTAACGTGACCTAGAGTCGCAGCTTCCATACATTTGACCGATTCGACCGGCCTTAGTCCAGTAGTTAACGATAAAAGATTTACCACATGATTAAGGGAGGTCTGAGGAAGTTAGAATTTCGTGGTGGCCTAGTGGTTCAATGAACGGATTTGTGTGCACAAGGTTGCAGGTTCGAATACATTACAGGCAAGTAACAATGTGGCTTTTTTTAAATTTATATGTACTTTCTTAATTATTCTAAGACATTTTTGACAATCGGTGAAGGATAACATCGTGAGAAAACCTGGATTCCAACAATTGGAATCAAAAATCGCCAACGCGCAATACTCGTTCCTTCTCTATATGAGAAGAGGCAGTGGGACATTTATAGGCTGGTATTATAAGAAAGGCAGGCTCGCAGATCAGGGTTGAGACTGTCTTTATATTCAGGCACTTGCTTTCAATTATGCAGTTAGTACAACTTTCATCGAAACGCAAAAATAAAACACGAATAGATCATAAAATACAATTACGTTTGTTCTCCCCGAGCGTTATCTTATCGTAACTATTAGTAAAATGTATGAGCGAACATAAAAACCACGAATCATATAAAACACAATAGACGTAACAGAAAAAAACTACTTTTACAACGTAGTACAATTAACTTTTGCTTTTTAATTACATATTATACAGTATGTAACAAAAACCCTGTCCGATCCAACAAAGGCGTATTCCTGGTTCAACATACGTATTAGATAAAAATGTCTCGCTCCGGCGGCCTCTTTGACACAAAACTGTAGGTAGTACACGTGAACTTTGTCGAGCGATCAGTGTTGCCTTTGATCAGTTTTATTTTAAATTAATTATATTCGCCGAGGAAATATAATAATCTCAAATCTATTCAATAGATACGTAAATGTGTACGCAGTACGAATGATGAATAATACTTAGAAGGATCGGACAGGGTTTTTGTTGAAAGCTGTATATATGAGGTTTTATTGTATAATAATAAATACAATCGATCGATATACAGACAACTTTGTTAAGAGGAAAATATTATCGACATTCATTTGCCTAGTTATGAGTCGTGTGAAACATTAAAAAGTTTTAAACATGAAAAAATGACACGTGTAGATATATCACTTGTTTTATATATTTCGTGACAAATAATTCCTTGTTTAATGTCTCGTCAGCTTATTGCTTGGGTGCAAGAACAAAGTGACGAAAAGCGTCGTGGGCTCTCGAGCACGACATTGCGGCGACCACTTGAATACACGATGAAGGACGCAGCCGTGATTCAAACCAACCCTACGTGCAACGGAAACCACGAGAACAAGTACTCAGCCGTACTGAGCCGCAACATAACGCAACACCGATAAAATACATAATCGTATAATAAATATAATAAAAATACTATCTTAAACGTTTACAATTTACAAAATTTGTACTAATTTGATTATTATTGTGAGATTTAAAATCTTAACTTCTATTATCAAAATTGGAGCTTTTTTTTTGTATTTAAGAAACATATTTAGCTTATGTCACGGCAGTGATTAACTGAATCTTCGTTTAATTCTATACTTATAAAACTAAGCTTTAATAAGTTATATGATAAAATTTTATAAGCCTGCGTAGTTTGTATTAGTATAACTATATTACAGTAAAAGAGTAGATACATACTTAGTTTAGGGTCAGTCTATGTATAAGGCTTCATTTTTAGCATTTTAACTGCGATTTCTCTCATTCTTATGACCTTTAAACGTAGTATTATTGAAACGTTCTCGGAATACAACTTTTTATACCTCCAATAATTACAATTTAGATAAAGGCATCTATTAAAAATTATCGCTAACAATTTTCAACCGGTGTTTTGATTATCAAGGTCGTATTTATTAAATATTAAATGGACGACTGCATTTTTCGACAACACTAAACATTTTGGATTATTCTATTAAATTATACAGATGCTAAACATATGTAACTTGAAACCTGATAATGCTGTCCCTTTTAATTTAGAAGGTACTTCGGGACTATTGAGTAATTTATGAAATTGAACTTTATCTCAAATGAACAATATTTTTTTTATTATAACAGTGGTCATCTGCACTTGTCATATTCGAAATTCCTTTTTTGAAGTTTGTTAATTTGATATCGTTATAGTTCTTTTGTGCAATTTCGACTACTTTCATTTCCCGCGTACACAGTGCAAGGAAACAAAATACAAAGATTATTTTGATGTCTTATGACATTTCTATTTGTATTAGATATTTGGCGTAACACAAGCTAAATAAGTTTTTACGTGTCTAGAAGTATGTTTTCTAAGAGACTTGGAGACTGGACAATTATATGGAAGACCGATCGACCAACATACGTTTAATTAACTCATTAATTTACCATTATCAAAGCTATATGTAAATAAGAAACGCTTAGCTCTAAAATTGAAGCCAGATCGCATATTGTATTAAATAATTGTATAATTAAAAGTATATTTATAGGCACGAGTTTTTTAGTCGACTTCATCTTTACGTCATTCATTGCTTATGTTTGCTTACGCCCCGTCTACATTATATCTAGTCCGCTTTTATTTTTAATTCGCTATTTTTTTTTTGGATGAGATTTACACAGTTAGCCTGAGCGCAGGCTTTGACTGCTTCACCGGACTTTTGGCGAGAACCTTAAGGGCCTCCAGCCAGAGCAATAGAAAAACTAACTACGTCAGCAACGTTCACTAAGGGCACCCCCTGTGGGGTTCGGACCTCGACTTAGTGCGTTGCTAACAATCTTAATAAGGCAAAAACAGCAAGGGAGGGCTGGATCTAAGTTTTTATTATTTAAGGACATATTTTTATTGCTAGTTTGGCCGGCTCGGGCCAGCTTGATCTAGGGACGGGGGGTAATTCGCTAACTAGAATTCAACTGAATAGTTTTGAACTGACTGAAATGAAGTCAGGACACTATAAATGGGTACAGTTCGCCGACAATATAGTTAAGACTCACGTAATATAAAGGACCGACTCAATTTAATTTACCGTTAGTTTTAACGGCGACTCGTCTTGTTTATAACACGATATAATTGAGTTTTTACTATAGAATAATAGCTCGAGATTTCGCTTTTATTTTTCTTTCTAGAACATGATTGTAAATTAACACTGCAAAGAGTTGTATCAAGTGTTTAATAAATACGTTTTGATTCTAATTGTTAAACTATTTTATTGCAAATTTTTGGATTACTAAATTTACGTTTTTTTACGTTTTTCTGTATATAATTTCGAAGATAAATAAAACTGTATGTGGCTAAGTATGATGTACTAGACTGTCCAGTCTCCGTGTGTATATTTTTGTCAAGTTTTTCTATGAGTTCACTATTTGGACACTTCCCACATTTTCTTTATTTTTTATAAAATCTCAAATGTTACACCTAGTTATTCAATTTATAATTTCGTGCTTGTGCATTATGTACAGTGAATGAAATGAAGTAAAATGAATATGGAGATATTTTTATATTTTAATTTTAATGTGAATATGTTCTTCTTGCTATTTATAGTTACTGAAATTGTTATGTATTATTAATAATTACATATTTATTCATGTGTTCTTTATTCTCACATGACATGTAAATGGAGATGGTGTGCAGCACTTGTACAACACGTCACTTCCTCATAGATACAATCTGTTAATTGAATGCTTAATTCATATAAAAATAAATATATATTACTTCATTTAAGCATTAATGCAAATTTTATTGGTACTCTACTCCAGTCTGATTTCTGAGGTATTACTTCCAATATCAGTCCTGCCAGAGTAAATATTTATTATTACGGAAGCTGAGAACTTAACTATAAGTGGCAGTCAAACAATATTCACAACAGCTAATGTTGCTGTCATTCCATTTCTGTAGTACTCTTTAAGATCATATGGTCATAGAATCTATCTCACACAGATTAATTTTAATACTAAAATATGTATCTCTTAGATTGGCAATAATTATGATAAAAAAATAACTTAAATATTTATCATACCATCAACATGAATGGCATTAAATAATGGGTCTTATAGTGTCAACTCATATAGACCACTCAAATAAGAGTTAGATGCTCCACTTTATTAATACACAAAACATAGAAAAATATTTGTGACCACAAAATCAGGTCACATCTATAACTAATAGAGATGCAACTAATTTACAAAAATAATTAATATAATATATAATCACAAAATTGTCCATGGTGAATGTTGTCCCACACGTAAAGGATGTGGTCTGTATGAGTTAAAACATTACTGTGTAGCACTACTCACTGTTAAACAGTCATCTTTGGCACCACCTTCAATGCTATACATGGTACATAGAGCACGGAGTAGGTCTCCTTTTCCGGTACTGCTATACAGTGTCCACTTTAGCATTCTCAACAAGCACGTAGGAGGGAGAGGGCTTGCGCTTGAAGGTTACGAATGTGTACAGCAGGCTGGCTAGCACACTTATGTTGAGCCCAACGAAGTTCAGCCATGAGAACACGTAGTCTCCACCAATGACCATTCCCAAGTATGTGACCAAGATGTTCTTTAAGCAGCCTATGATAGTAGTTGTGAGAGCACTGTTGTACTGTGTGCACAGCATCACACTGTAGGACAGCACAAATCCCATTACACAAGACATCAAGAACTGTGCCAGAAACAATGAGTCACCCCAGTTCTCGTATTCTGCTGACCGGTGCAAGTCTCCTGTGGCCCAAGCCACTACGGTTGCAGGGACTATCATAAACAAGGCATTGTAATACATCAGACCATATTTACCAAGCTCTTTAGAATCCAGCTTCTTTTTCATGTACACACCATTTGCAGCAGTGAACCCATCATTGAGCAGCACCAGGGTGTACCCGGACCACGAAAATGTGACGTCGTCAGCGGCGGCGAGCAGCGCTCCGCCGACCATAGCGAAGACACTGGACTGCACCGACCAGGAGGCGCGAACGCCCAACACGAACCTCTCGCCCAGCATCGTCATGAGGATGCTGAAGCGGCGCAGCGCCGTGAACATCGGCAGGCTGAGCTCCTTGGTGCCGCCCAGCCCGGTGGCCATGTTGCCGAGGTAGATGATGGGCAGCGGCCAGATGCGGCGCGCCACGCCGCTGTCCAGCGCAGGGAACTGCACCACCTTCGCCGAGCGGCCCGCCCACAGCACCGAGATGGTGGCCACCATTTGCCCCAGCCCCAGCACCTGGTACGACGGGAACGCGTACGTTGTCAGCACAGTCTTGTTAACCACCGTGATCATGAACGACGCGAGCGCGTAGAAACCCGCGCTAAGAATTTTCTTGACGAGATGAGCTCGGTCCGCCGCTTCCGCTTGCTCCTGCGCGCTTAGGACCGACATCGTGCCAACACGTATGTAGTTAAACTAATAATGAGCTAAACTAACATGATCGGTTAAAAAAAACGTCATAAAACTTCACGGTCAGTCACGATGTTTAACATACTATGGGTGTTCTTTAACGCACATCACACTTTCATGGTCAATTCAATGTTCCTGTCATTAAAAACTTAAAAAGTAAATAAAAGAAATAAAGCCTTGATAACACCGCATGCCGAGCGATGCCTAACTAAATAACTGCTGATGACACTTGATGACAGATCAACGACTTGACATTGAGGTTGACATTTGGCAGACGTAAACATTCGGCTCTTCGATGAACTCTGTAAATCTTCAAATAATTTGTTACCATTTTTAAATAAATACCTTTGATTATAAAATGTAATCAAAGATAAAATCTGTGTTGAGGAAATGACTAAATTGCTTAATTAAAGAGTAATTTAATCCTTATTTAGAAATTTATCATCTTTTACATTTTTTCTTTATATCAACTGCAATAGTTCTTTAAGTTATACTTAAATTAATTTTATACTTAGAATAAATTAAATCACAATAGCTAACATTTACGATATAACCAATGATGATTGATTATCGGATATAACGAACTTTTATACCAATCAGGCGTCTCATTTACCATTTGTAATTAATCTGCCATTCCATCATAATTTTAAGTTTTAGATTTACAAAAACCATTTTTAATAAAAGTTATAATTCCTAAAGTCAAATGATTTAATGTTTATTACATTATGTTTAAGTAACATTTTTTGTTATTAAATACTATAATATCTGATTTTGTATAACAATTGTTTATTATTTTACCAAATCCAACTCATTCAATACATAAAGAGTAAAGATGCAAAAGCAATATGGCTTTTGATGCGACCCCGGTGCTCCATGTAGCATGCAAGCAAGCATGGTTTCTGCCATGGCTTCGGCGCTCCCACGCAAGCTTATCGTCGCAGATGGTTATAACGCTCACCGCCACGGCTAAGGCTGTGTGGGTGGGCCGCCTCGCCTACCTGATTCTAAAGACACTCTAGGGGTAGGATAGAAAAGACTGCGTAGAGTCGGATTTACAGCGATTCGTTACTGTCACTAAAATTAAATTTTAAGCAAATTTTTTAGGACTTCATTAGAAATGAACATTCGGAATAATACATCATATAATACAATAGGTACTTAGCACACATGACTTTATGTCATGCATAATTAGAACATTCAATTATTATGTTACTTAGGTTACTTGATATTATGACAGCATTTATAGTAATGTCAAAATACATATTTGATATAATAGTTAAAGTAAGCAGTTCTAATTGATAGGCAATTGCTAGGCCCAAGAATTTGGTACAATTTCCAAAATATAGTATCAAGACTTGGCGCGAGTAGTCAACATTTTGACAATATCTACGTTTAATCGGAGAATATATTATCTATAGTCCTCTATAAATATCACAGATATTGAAATGAGTCTATGACATTCCAAACAACAAAGCATTAAAAAAAAACTTTGTCCATGGTATTACTATTTTATTTTAATTTATAGACAAATAAAATCAAACGTAATAAAATAAATCCAAGTTTTAAATGGTTAAAAAATAAATATAAAATTATTTGAGTATCTTTTAGTACATCAACTTTTTCGCACATTTTCAGTTTTTTCATACAGTCTGACATAATGTTGTTTGTCGGACAATGAACGGTGCATTGTGAAGAATCCGTGAGCAATCCAAACCAAGCGACATTTTGATTATTATTCCATTGTATTGCCATGTCAGTCAATATTGATTGTGTATTATAAATAATTGCGGGTAACGTCGTAGTGATGCGTTGTAAATAAATAATGTTCGAGGAATAGAACTTTCCTACCCGATTCGTATACGTGGGCAATAATTCGCGTTCGAGTTTTCAGTTATGTATCACTGTTGGGACGCGTAGCTGGTCTGAAAGTGGTACAGGTAGTGTTAGGTGGGCGTCTAGTGCTTTTTTAACGTGATTTTCGGGGTTTGTCGGCGGTATGGCTGTGCCCGAACAGTTCTCGCTTCGATGGAACGATTTCCACTCGAATTTATCACAATCGTTTCACGCCTTGCTGGAAGGCGAGGACCTGGTGGATGTGACTCTGGCTGCGGAAGGGCAGTACGTGCATGCGCACAAGCTAATCCTCTCAGTATGCAGCCCGTACTTCAAGGAACTTTTTAAGGTATGATACAATTTGTATTGATTTTACGCAATAGTGGTACCTGAAAATCTTTTAAAGTAGCGCAACATACACGGATTTCGCCTCATTTTATTCATAGCTTGTATATCTTACGAAAATCGATTATTTTCATTGTTTACTCCTCCCTGAATTTGTCTATGCCTGTAAAAAGATGTAGATGTAGGTGTGCTAGTGATGCTGAGTGCAGATGTATTGTTACGACGTTAAAATTTGCTCATGCGTCCTAGATGGCAGACAGATGTATTGATCTTTGAGCTATACATAATTAGGTGTTTTTGCCCAGACACCCTCACAAGTGCTCTGGTGTGAGAGCAGACAGAGGGTGCTCTCCCCTTCCCTAGGTGGATGTACTCATGTTACTCTGAAGTGTTAGACATTACACTGCTGTGATTGATCCTACATTATTTTGTAAGTTTTATTTCTATTCATTTAATATTAACAAATATTTTTTAAGTAGAAAAATCTTTTATTTGTTGATTTAACTTTTTTGACATCAAGTATTATTAGACTAGTGATTAGTGCATAGGTGTGTAGCATGCACACATGCTTTTTTAGTCTTATGCATATTAATTTAGGTAAATTCATTTTTATATACCTAGATATTTTCTTGCTTTATTTGTGTTAAATCATTTGTTAGATAAATAAAGTAACAGGTAGCTGTTCTGTTGTATCATGATTAATGTGTAGTTTTGTGGAAATATTGTTTTTTTTTAATGTAAAACAAGTGAATTATGGTGCAGGTGTGGCTTGACCCATGCTCTTTTTATATACAGTGTGATTAATAAAATTAAATAATCAAAGGCTATTACTTATATTCCTAATAATGTTAGAACTAAATATGCTAATACTTATGGGTATTCATTGAAATGAACACACTGTAAATTTCTTTTAATTTCAAAAGCCAATTTTTTTGTTTTCTATCCAAGTTAATTTCAAATCATATAAATTAGTGGTTTTGTAGGCGTATACCTACATCTTATAAATTATGCTACAGTATCGACACATGGTTGTAACTTCACAGCGATATGTAAGACTGTGGCCAAATCATGCCGGAAGGTTCTAGAATGTGTTTCAATTAATATATACAATCCTTTTAGTAGGTTTATTTAGATTTATGTATATATTATGCAGTTGATACTGACCAGCACGACTTTGCATCAGTGGTGTAAGAATTTTGAAACATTTCTTTTTTATTGTCTTAGTTTTTTTCTTTTTTTTTTCTATTATACTAGCCCTGTCTTTTCTTTACTATAAGGAACATAACAAAAAAATAATTTTCAATATTGGTAAGCCATTCTTGAGTTTTAATGTTACTAACAAACAGAAATTCATTTTTTTATAAGGGATCTTGGCAATCCTGTTAGGTTTGCAACTTTGTACCTAAACATGAGATTCAAACAAGTTTTTTCAATAATCAACATTCATAACATGTCTGTCACCATGTCATAGGCTTCTGATACTCTTTACTTTACATAAAGAATCATTCTTTTTGTATTCAGTGTAATAAAATGAACACAAATGTCTGTTAGTCACATATTATAGCTGTACTGACCTTTGTTCCATATCACTGTGTATTAAAACTATAACAAATAAAAACTGTAGGTATTGTATTGATATAGTGTGGAAGTCAAGACAATAGTTGTTTGATATTATATAAATACTTGGCTTATCCTACTTGAGTGTTTAATTATGCTCGAGTGTTTGATTAACATGAGGAAATGCTGTTGTAATTTCTATGATATATGAATTACTTTTCATGTACAATACAAGCCAGCAAAGTCTAGTCTGCACTTGTAATATGTACTTGTATTTTGTACCTTTGAATAATTAGCTCTGCCTGTATAGTTCCACTGTTGGATGGGACGGACAAACCCTGTCTTAACTTGAGCCATTTGATAACAAATCTTTCTTAATATGTCTAACAATAACTATTGATTTTGTCCATTTACTTAATGAGGTATAGATGTTTTAGACATTGTTAGACTCCAATACAGCTTGCTTAAAGTCAAATGGCTGCAAGCATACTTCTTAGTTTAAAGTCATTTAACTACTCATAGATACATGTATGATTGTGATTAAATATTAAAGTTAGTTTCTTCTTATATTAGAATAGTCTAAAAAGCATTGGTTAAGTAAGGTATATAGTTAGATAGAAATTAGCACTATATTCAGAGCATTCTCATTAGACTCAATTTCTTTAAAACATTGTTTTATTGGCATCTTTTATCTTAATACTTTATACCCTTGAGTGATAAGGGTGGGCCAAAATTTGTTCATTTTGTTTGGTCAAATTTATATAAATAAACAATGTTTTCTGGGTCAGCATATAGGTATCATAATAATCTATAAATACTAATATATAAAGCTGAAAGGTTTGTTTGTTTGTTGGAACACGCTACTCTCAGGAAATACTGGTCCGATTTGAAAAATTATTTCCGTGTTGGATAGCCCATTTTTTGAGGAAGGCGATAAGCTGCGACCAAAAGGAGCGGAGCATAAATGAAAAAACTGTTCAAACTATAACACGCGGACAAAGTTGCGGGGGACAGCTAGTATATATATTATATATATCAATTATGATTGACAACAAACTTTGATTGACCTATTCTTGGGAACAGATTCATCATTGTATTGTCACCTCATACCAAGTCTTTGTATAGCAATTGACACTTTATTGCTTGTGTGTTATGGTGCTTACTTGAAAATAACAATTTAACACAAACATTCTAATTTATTATATCAACATATTACTCAGTCAGTGATTCCCATTTTGTACTTGAAAAGAATTTATTTATGATAAATTATAACTACATCATTGTCAGAACAAATAATAAGTAATTGTTTGGTAATTATTACTCATAAAAACTTAAACAGTTTGTGAAAAATTTATGTTGCATGTCTTTATAACTCCATTTGTTTTCTCTAAAACTGCTATGATTTTAAAATCATATACAGAGGCTAGTATGTTTAATTGCTTGACTTGTTTTGAACAGACATTATCTTTACTAGGAAGGAGTATTAGTAGGCTGGTTATGCTTGTCAATTCAGATTCAAAGAATTTTACATATTCTTGTTAAAGTTTGGGCAAGACATCTCTTTACTTTTTCTTACCTTATTTTTTTATTTCCTTACTTGCCAGTGTTTAGGTTTGTGTAAGGAATATTTTGATAATCGCTCAAAAGATAAAGGATTGGGCTGGACTGTGATAATTTTGTTTTCTGTTTTTTATTTTCTTTGTTTGATATATATTTTTGCTGTATATTTATTATAGAACAATATTCTTGTACAGCAACAGTTCTGTATTCAATAGATTAAAAAGATAATGGAGATATAATAATGTCTTGGTTTACAATGGATCAGAGATGAACTTTTTAATACAAATTCAGTTACAAGCTCTTTTTATTATTGACACAGCAATGTTTGCTAAAAAAGGTAGAAATGATAATCGGAAAATATCTCAGTAACAGATACAAGGTTTTAATGAACATGTAATATTAATCTTTGTTCAGATCAAATCTTGCCAATTGAATTAGAACATTTTCTTGCCATCTGATTAAACTGATATCTTGCAGAATGTAGTAAATTCGGTGACGTTACGATATTTGTTATACAGTAGAACCTCTTAAGTCGAATTTGAAGGGAGACGCCAAAACATACGAGTTTTAGAGAATTCGATTTATCGAGGACTTCGACTTCTGCGAATTCTGTCTGGAAATCGGCTTATAGAGATTATTCACGGCATATTCTTATTGTTCTCGTATCGAGTTATAAAGGTCAAATTTATTTTTTTGATTTATCGAGGGAAAATATTTATTGGATTACTTGTAGGGACTCACAAATTATTTCGGCTTATTGAGGGGGTCAGATTACGTGTGATGGTGATTTTATAGCTCGAAGGGAAGGGGACACAAAATTTTTTCGAGTTAGGGAGGTTTTCGACTTATCGATGTTCGACTTAAAGAGGTGCTACTGTATTAGAGTACTGACGAACTGCTCTGATGATTAAGTCAGAAGGTGAGCAGGAACTATGTTACGAAATATAGAAACTTTTTTTCTAGTCTTAGGTTCGAAAAGTTATTCGCCTAGGTTACACTAAGCTTAAGTATCTTGGTGGTATTCGTTGGTTAGAATTTAGATCCTGGCTTAAAACATTCCCCACCTCGTTTAGGCTTGTTTGATTTGTTTTCGCTAGTACTGTGATTGTAGCAAAACACATATTTTAATAAACTGTTTATTATTGTTTATTCAGATGAACCCGTGCGAGCATCCTATAGTGATACTTAAGGACGTAGCGCACCAGGAGCTCCGCCAGCTGCTGCAGTTTATGTACCGCGGCGAAGTGCACGTGCGCCGCCAGGAGCTGTCCGGCTTCCTCCACACCGCCGAGCTGCTGCAGGTCAAGGGTCTCACCGGAGGCCGCGAGGTAGGTGCCAAGGCCTAAAGCCTTCTAACAAACCGCTCTTACGCTCTAACATAACACCGTTCGGTCGGTCAGTTTTCCATTTCAGTATTTTATTTTATTTATGAAAACTTACAGCTACTTACCTATAAATAATGCATAAAAAAAAAATAACATAGATATGGCCAATTAAAAGTTCTCACTGATAACAAACAGGGAATTTTATAAAAAAAAGGGGAGACTATTAATTGATGGCGTATACCTACCACTTAAATACAGAGTTTGTATAAAGTTCAAAGAAATTATTAAAGTAAACAAAACTCGTGGTTAGACAATTTTATGCCAGAACTACCTATAGAAAAAAAGGGTTAGCTATCGAAAAATGTATCGTTCAGACACTTCTTTAATCCAAGAACACTGGTATTAAACAAAGTCAAGTTCAACTTCAAGACACGAAATATACAACCTCTTGTGTAAGTATGACACTTAATAGCGGTTACCGGTCGGCCCGACCTCGCGAGGCGTTTTAGCGCTAGTGCGTAAAAGCGCAGTCCTTTGGTCAATTAATCACATGGGATTTGACAACAGCATTTCAGAACTGGGGAGTTATACAGAACTACGTAGCTCTTCGGGAATTCCGTATGATATATTTAATTATTTACTTCTTTGTCATGTCTTTATAGCCAACTAAAAGAAGAGTAAGTGTCTGCGCTACCGTAGTTTACAAATTGACGATGTTTTATTAATTGTTGATGTAATTTAAAATTTTCATGTTAAATAATTCCTATACAGGATATAATTAGGTTTTTTTTAGAAGGAACGCACCTGTTAATCTATACTAATATTATAAAGCTGAAGAGATTGTTTGTTTGTTTGAACGCGCTAATCTTAGGAACTACTGGTTCGAATTGAATAATTCTTTTTGTGTTGGATAGTCCGTTTATTGAGGAAGTCTATAGGCTATATATAACATCACGCTACGACCAATAGGAGCGGAGCATAAATGAAAAATGTTGCAAAAATGAAAAACCGTTGAAACCAAAACACGCGAACAATGTCGCGGGGGACAGCTAGTTTGTTATAATTCTTAGGCCGCTTTTTGACTTGTCATTATTATAGAACGGTATTTTCAGTACCTCCCCGGTCCCGCCCGTCCACACCGAGCCAATCATGAAACGCTCATTGAAATAGGTGGTAAGCTTTCGGTACCGCGTATACAGAGCTTACCTATCCCGCACCACTGTCGTACCGACAAGTAAGAAAGCGACATTAGGTTTGTGCTCAGAAAGATAAAAAACAGATTTTTTAAGGCTCAAACCCATTTTGTTGACTTGTATCGCATCTTAACGACTTCTGGGTTTTGAACTGCAATATTCACCAGCAATAAGCCTAACATACCTAGGGTACTATACATAAAGGGATACATTTTATACTAGCTGTCCCCCGCGACTTTGTCAGCGTATTTTAGTTTCAATGGTTTTTCATTTTTGCTAAATTTTTCATTTATGCTCCGCTCCTTTTGGTCGCAGCGTAATGTTATATAGCTTATAGCCTTCCTCAATAAATGGGCTATCTAACACTGAAATAATTTTTCAAATCGGACCATTAGTTTCTGAGATTAGCGTTCAAACAAACAAATAAACTTCAGCTTGATATATTAGTATAGATATAATGTAAAAAATATCCCTTTACTACCGTATAGGTCAGTATAATTATGCAAATTACATAGGAGTATATCGCGATCTTGGTGCGTTTGCATTCTACTATAAGTTTACAAACATTTACATGTACATAATATTATACTGAGTGACTATATGTCGAATGCACCTGTCGGTCGGACAATCATTTAATACAGATTATAACGTTAGGTTTCAGATAAAACAGTGCAGTTTTAACAATTATACCAAAAACAATTCAAAACATATAGACCATCGAGCCTTAATTGATACTTAAGGAATAGGAAAGAAAAATACAGAAGTGTTGGGTAATTAATATACCCAATTTTTTTTGTATTTTTATTTCCGCGGCTCCACAAACCCAAAAACTCGATGAGTCATTCAGTTTTTTAGTTAATTATTTAGGCACCCATCCTTAATACATTATGACTAATCAAGTGTCATATCAGAATAAGTCTTCTTTGAGAAGTAAGAACGTTCTAGATTGTTCTGGTCTGTGTTAAAGATGTGATATTAAGAACGGATGCCATAGTTAGAGAGAAATAATGAAAAGAACTGAATAATAGTATTTAATAGCATAGCTACTGTAGGTCTCTTGTACCTTATTAAATTGATGTTCAACGAATTTACACTGATTTCAATTTTTATTGGTATCTAACCTACCTGACAATCGCTATACTTTAAATTTTCGACATTTCCCGCGGATTTTTCGCTTACAAACCTTGTCCTGACGATTTACAAACACAACAAATAAAAAACAATCATAGTATGCTTCGTCATACATGTGGCAATTGATTTTTATTAATACAGCATGCAACAAACACCCTGTCCGATCCTTATGAGTATTATTCGGTATCGTACTGCGTACACATATACGTAACTATTGAATGGATTTGAGATTATTATTTTTCCCCGGTGAATATAATTAATTACCAGGAATACGCCTTTACTGGATCGGACAGGGTTTTTGTTACATACTATATAAAGGATTACCGTTGAAGAAGACGTTACCATTCGATTGTACTGCCGGTCAAGATCCATTTATATATATTTTACTAGTTGTTACCCGCGACTCCGCCCGCGTGGATGTCGGTTATCGCCGCAAAAAGTAGCCTATAATTATATTTCTCAGGCTTTCTCTAGACTGTCAGTGTACAAAATTTCATTTAAATCGGTTTAGTAGTTTTGGCGTGAAAGCACGACAGACAGACAGACAGACAGAGTTACTTTCGCATTTATAATATTAGTAAGGATTTAAAAAACTAAAGGTTCAAAGTTGGAGGATGACATTTCATATCTATTAATATTATAATTTTATCACCTGAAAGTCGGATTTTGCTACAGATCAATAATGTTTTGATTTTTTATTGTGGTTAATTATGCAGTTTTTTAATGAACATAGATTTTAAAGTTATATTAGGTCCATTTACGATGATTTACGCAGTTAGCTTAAGCGCAGGCCTTGACTGCTTCACCGGACTTTAAACCCCTTTACTAAGTTACATTTTGCTATAGTAGGTAATATTAGAGGTATTATTATATGCATTAACGGAAGTCGCAAACTAATCGGTCTAGTTTTAGAAAAGACTTTCTTTCTGCCTAGCCTTTTCCCAAACTTTGTTGGGGTCAGCTTCTAGTCTTACTGGATTCAGCTGAATACCGTATTTTACATGGAGCGACTGCCTATCTGACCTCCACAACCCATTTTATTGAACACAGTATCCCAAATTAAGACTGGTTGTCAGAATTGTAATGACTTAACGACTGCCAAAGATCTACGTATGACAGTCGGGACCAACGGCTTAACGTGCTTTCCGACACACGTAAGGGGTCTCGGTATGTTAACAAATGGTCACCCATCCACGGACCAACCGCGGCGAGCGCAGCTTAACCTGTATTATCGGTCAAACCGTACGGCTTACACTTAGCCACGAGCCCCTCAAGTTTAAGAAAACACTAATTATCTCTTATCCTTCTATCCCGATAGACCAACATCTTTCTTCACGTAAAAACTTTTAACTGGCGAGACCACTTTATTTTTTTTTACTAAAATTGAACACAGATATAACTAAATATAAGTGATAATTATACCAGCTTTATCTAGAGACTTATCGATACAAATTCATGCATTAACATATTTTGTTTATTGAAGTCGTTATCTTTGATCATCGATAGTCTAATAATTGCTGATAATCCTTGATACTTATATTTATGTCACAGTAAATACTCTACTTTGTTGAGAACGAGAAGTAATTTAGTTATTTTTAATTCTAAAATCATAATCACCTAGTGTTATGTCTAACTTTTCATTCATGAAACTGGCTGGATGTCAGAATTCTCATGTCCTAACGACTGTCTATGATCACATATGACAGTCGTGACAAATGGCTTAACATGCTCTCCGCGAAACGGAAGATGTGGATGGGTAACCATTTATTGAATTTTAGACCCCTCAATATCAAAGCATGGTCGCCATCATAATATCAGCCAATCTGTGTACACTTGATTTAAACCCTTTTTTTCGTGTTTAGAGTCTACTTTTTTATGAAGAAGTTTGATGATATACGATCTTTAACCTCTAGTTTACAATCAATGGGTTAAAATCGAGCCCCTCAAATGGTTGTCATGGCAACCGAATATATTCTGTAACCGCCCGCCCACAGCGAAGCGAGTCACCTCCCGCCATACCCGAGGAGCCGGTCAAGCCAATGGCGCCGCTGCCCGAGCCCGTCGACCCGCAGCCGGAGTGGTCGCCCGCCGTCGAGGACACGAATTCATCGGAGCCGCCGCCGGAACCCGTCGATGCTGTTACGATCAAGGAGGAGGCTGCTAGAAGCCCGCTCAAGAGGTAATAGGAACTAGGACTTCGAAATACCACCGAAACATGATAGAACTAGAAAGCGTGTTTCAGGAACCGACTATAGAGTTTAGATTTTTAGCGGCAGTAAGACTCAAGAAACTAAGTAAGTATAGGTGACGTGGTATAGTTTCAAGAACCCAAAAATAAATAAAGATAGGTAGGCCGTAAAATCAACTTTAAACCTGTTATAGTTTTATTACACACTTCATCCGTTTGTTTAAAATAGTTTTAGGACAACTCACACACGGCCATCTGATCCTAAAATAGGCAGATCCTGTATTATGGCAACCTGACAACTGATAAACATGCTTATATATTTCTAAATACATATTTTACATAGATTACACCCATATTTTCATTCAAACATTGTCAGTATATCAATGAAAGAATTCGTCTTTAAATTTGAACGTTAACCCTCAACAGATTACTGAAGAACACCCCGTCTAAGAATAGCCACAGCGTGAAGAAGAAGCCTCGACCGATCAAGGACAGCCCGACGCACCCCGAGAACTCTGAATACGCTTACGATGGGTGAGTACTAACTAACATGATGGAATTACAGCTTCAAGTGAACAAATCATTAAAGAGGTTGTATATTGCCGCCGGCTTCTCGTGAACAAATCATTAAGGACGGGGAGTATAGTCGGCTTGTCGTGAACAAGCTACTGTAAAGGTGGCATTATACCAGGGCTTCTAGTGAAGAAATCACTGAAAAGGTGGTATATACTCAACTACGAGTTAAAAGTTCAAGGGAACTATAGAGGTGGTGTAGTTATGGCAGAAGTAGAATCACGGCTACATGTGAACAAATCACTAGGCGGAAAGTTTAGGAGTTTTGAAGTTATGGGCGACGCCTTGTGGTGAACAAAAATGCTTTCTTGAAAGCTTGGTCTTGCTCGGTGATGATAAACGAAGAATAAGTCAAAAAAAAGCAAAATCTCATTTATTCCAACTAGGCTACAAAGTAGCACTTCACCGCTTTCTAACTGCTCTGGCTGTGTGTAGGTTTTATACTGCTATGATAATAATAATACTATCGAACTATAAATGTCCCACTGCTGGGCACAGGCCTCTTCTCATGTAGAGAAGGAAAGTGAGGGAAATTGATATTTAATTTCAAATTAATCGGTAAATATTAGATCATAAAAATTCTACACAATAAAGACCAAATCTCACTTGCACAAACTTATTGATTTGTCTAAACCACGACTTACGACTTTTGCATTGTTATATATTTTAAATTAATAACTTTTGTAATGATTAATAAGGTACGTTTACTTAATTATCACAGCACGATGTTAGCTCTATCTGTGTCGCCACTAACTTTAATGATATTTTGTAAACGGGTAACATTTTTACTCAAATTGTAGGTAGTATTAGAAAAGTAGTAAGTTGTGTATTTTTCTGGCTATTTTCTTATTTATTTCAAGGATAGAGTAGTTTACGTAAGCACACTGTATTTGTTCACACTATGCACGCACAGTTTTTATTTTGTAGGGTTTCATTCACGTTTTAACGTGTTTAAAAAGTTTCGAAATATTTCACGGAAAATTTACTCGAACTTTTTCCTTAAAATTTTTCCTTAAACACGTTTTCGTCAACGTGAGCAAAAGTGTTTATATAACAGGAAATCGTAAGTTTACGAGTAAGAGAGTGGGTGTTATTCTTGTACAAAATTTTAATCACGTAACGCTTGTTGCTATAGGCGGCTTACGACCCACACTTTTTATATTCTGACTGAATAATCCCATCATAAACATTTTCATGAAAAATAACGCCAAGACGAATAAATATTGTAGATCTTATGGAAAAGCTTGTCAATATACGAAGCTCCTAACCCTACGCGCGTGAGTCCTAATCTTAAGTTCTCTACAAACCCTAGCCACCATAGTCAGAATGTGTGACATGACCTTTTCATTACTCAATTTTAAATTAAAGAATTATTGCTATCTGAGGTTTACGTGAAAGTTAGACATTGAAATAAAACTACTTTTGAACGGATTTTATCGCGGTTTTATATTAAGATTTTAGTTTCCGACGTTTCGACAACTTTGCAGGTGTCATGGTCACGGGCTTTATTCTAAAATACCAATTTTTTTTATGTTTCTGGCTTGAAAATCGACAAAAGTTCCATACAAACTTTCCATCTTACAAGATGGAGGGCAATCACTACAGATTACATATACTAATCATAGCTTTTACACTGAATTTCAGTATTTTTATGACTTCAGGAAGTACCCTAACAGTTTTGATGATCATCAGTAAGTGCGTAGTAACGAAATTAAAGAATTTTAGTAATCTATAAACTTGTACTTTATTGGCATCATAATATGAATATACATAAATAAATGTGGTCAACATCACTTACATTGCTCTGAACCCAAAGTCAGTAGCTAAAGCACTTGTGTTATGGAATCAGAGACAACGAAGGTACCACAAACACCCAGACCCGAGACGATGTAGAAAAGTAGTTTTCTATATTGACCCGGCCAGGGATCGATCCCGTGACCTCAGAGCTAGCGACACCATGAAAACCGGTGTGTACGCCACCCACGGAGGTCATACTAATAATATAAATTTGAACTTTCTAGCACTGTCTAGACATAATCTATAAAGGGGATAAAAATAGGACGAAACGCTTCGAGATAAGGTCAACTAAGTAGTGCCTCGCGTTTCCGTTCTACAGAAATAAATTCACTGCAAATAATATAAAAGAAAAACCTAACACAAGTAATAAAATCTTTCATTCACAATTTTCACAGACAACAAAGTAACGTGATACGATAAGAATAGGACGATGCAATAAATACCTGTGCTTGTTATTATTAGAAGAAATCTTGAAATAAAAATAGATAACATGTTTGTTTCTAACTAGAGATTATCTGGGGCGGTTACGTAGGAGTGAAACACAAAAACATTGGATTAAATGTATTGTCATATCAAAATAGATTTCAATATCTATTTATGTATAATAGACTAAATTTCGGATTAGTTAATTATATTTTCGGATTATAATTATAGATAAATAATAATTATAGATTCGGAATATATATGTATGTCCAGCAGTGGACGAAGATAGGCTGATGATGATGATGAATATATATGATATTATAATTTATTTAGGAATAATGACGGTTTACTCGCGCACATTCTCGGGTTCTTTCGATTTGACTGACTGTTCATGATTTAGGACTTTAGGACTCCTACTGAGCCTGAAACTAGTCCGGTCAATATTCTTAAATACTTATGTTAAAATTTATATTTTAAGGTGGAAGCGTCAGGGTTCAAATTCAAATTTTCTTACGTTTTTTTGCAATTTGCCGGACAGTTTCAGGCTTTTTTTGAACAAATGCGATTCCCGGCCGTGTTACCTTTGTACTTTACAAAATTATAATTATTAAAATCATCAACCTAAGGGTTAGGTTGATGATTTTAACTTCATGCAAATTCGATTGAATGAGTTTGTCATGAAATATGAAGTTCAAAAAAAAACCTTAAAACTGTCCGGCGAATTGCAAAAATGGTAAGAAAATTTGAATTTCGCGGGCTACCCTTACGCTTCCGCATTAAGAGCAGAAAATTAAAATGTCTGATACTGTTTACAGACATAGTTGGTTTACTAGGAAATCGATATTGTTGATTATTACACAAACGGTCTGTATTGATAAATTGTAGTTTTTTTTTCCCGATATTATTTAACAAAAATTTTTACCTATTTTAAATTAAATATTGTAGATAATATTATTTCCTAGTTCTAGCTTGTATAGTGTACACCTTTTATACAATTTATTATTTAAATATTTGAATAGGCATGTTGACGGGGTATGAAAAATTAAAATCGTTTAAGTCCGTCAGTTAGATAATAAAAAAATATAAGAAATGTTTTTTTTTCCTTTATCAAAACAATAAAAAAATTCAAAAATACAGCGTTTTAAAGTTTAAAAGGGTTAAAGTTTTATGACGTCACGCCGTTGTAAAAATTGTAGCACGGTGTGTCGTCCCGCGAAATTTCTATTCACTGTATTATGATATTTTTTTGTTTGCAGAACAAAAGAAAAAGTACGTATCTAGCAAAATTAATTATTCTATCTAACGGACAATAAAAAAATGTCAACACGCCTATTTAGCTCGTTCTTAGGCACCGCTTTACCTATTTTCGTTGCGTGCTTCCAGCGAACCACTGATCGACTTTGACAACGACCTGTTTCACAGCGTGCTTGTGTTACCCGAATCTGCAAAGGAATCCGGTGAGTAAACGCTTTTTTTTTTATGTTCTTGTATAATTTACAGGGTGTTACCGAAAGGGTATATACATCCGAAAGGGGTGAAGACAACATTAGCCCCCCCAAGACAAGTGGTATTTCGACAAGCGATAACGATGATAGAAATCGCTTGAATGACATTAAATGTATGGAAATGACATTTCACTTCGATAAGTCACATGACTTGGACTTGTCACTTCCATACATTTGAGTGATTCGATCAGCGTTATCGCTTGTCGAAATGTCACTTGTATATGAGGGCTGGTATAGAGTCAGTTCAGCGGTCTGGTTTTTATTTTTTTGTGTGGAATAATTCATGCAAAAATTTCGAGCTGAAATTTTGTAAACTGACTCTATACCAGATGTACTCTTTACCTCTTTTTAATAAATATAACTTTGCGGTAATACCCTGTATATGTATTTTTCAACTCTTAAATAGTTTTACTAGTTTAGATAGCACTGCTGAGATTCAACAGTTTTGATGGTACGGTGATGTTTAGATCAGTACAGATATTTTTTTATGTGATCCATTGGGCAAATATCTACCTCAATACACTTTAGGCTCTTGTCCTGAAGCGGTTCTCAATAATCCGGTATAGCGATCGATGCCATCTCGCCAGCGTTTCGGATTACCAAACTAAACAAAAGCTTATTAACATAAAAAAGAAAAGGAGATCGGCGCAGACGAAGAGAGGATTTGATGATATACAAAAAATTATCCAGCAGGTTGGAACTGCAAAACGGGGGGTGTGAAATGCCCATCCTGCCACCGGTTCTTCGCGAACCGTTACAACTTGAAAGTGCACATTCGGGACAAGCACGACACCCGCGAGGGGACGCTGCAGTGCGACATCTGCCAGAAGCGGATGCGGAACCCGTCGTGCTTGCGCGTGCATATGTACCACCACCGCAAGCAGGCCGCTTATCTGGCGCAGCTGAGCTCGCAGGGCGAGCAGATGAAGCATGTGTAAGTAGGAAAACGAGTACCACATCATAATTTTATAGGACTTACGGGGTTAGTCTTAGAGCATGCGTTTTGGAACGGAATCCCTAATGATAACCCCAGTAAACGACCAATTTTTTATACAAGGATGGTCTAACAATCAGCAGTAACTGTAATTGGGCATACGTTTTTGAACCGAATCCCTATATATAACCTCAGTGAATGACCAATTTTTTTTTACAAAAATGGTCTGACAATCAGCGGTAAATATATAATTTCAAGTAAAGCACAAAATGCATTTTGGAAACGTTAATTTGTCAAATATTACATGACATTAAATGTAGGCGCTAAATCGACTACATAGATTACTCTTTTTTTTAAATAAATACTTACACTATTTATTACAGAAGAGTTAAAATAAATAAGAAATCGACAGATAAGACATTTATTTTTTATCAAAACATCATAGATACAGTATGGAACAGAAGTTCGAAGTTGTATTTGTATATATATAGGCATAACAGGTAGTTACTCGTTATAATATATAATCCTTGAGCTCCATGGCTTGAGGTTTATGAAACCAAATCCCTAACACTACTTGAGAAAAGTACTGTCGAAGATTTTGGCAAATCTAGTCTAAAGCCGGGATCACACACAGCGAATACTCGTAGCAGGCACTCGCAGCAATAACTCGCAGTATATCAGGCTATTTTCTGCGAATATATTCATTCACCGCGAGTTAAATTCGCTGTGATTTGAATTGAGCAAGTTCAATTCTAATCTCTACACATGCGCACTTGCCCTGAATATTAATAATAAATGTTGACAACATCACATACATTGCTTGAACCTAAAGTAAGTAGCTAAAGCACTTGTGTTATGGAATCAGAGAATAATAGAACGGAAACGGCAGAATATTATGGATCAAAAAATTTTGCAACATCTTAACTGTACCATATTCTTACAAATAAATATATCTTATCTTATCTTATCATAACGAAGGTACCACAAACACCCAGACCCGAGACAATGTAGAAAAGAGGTTTTCTACATTGATCCCGGGACCTCAGAGCTGGCGACACCTTGAAAACCGATGCGTACGCCACTTGACCACGGAGGTCGTCAAGCAAGAATATTCACTGTGTTTGACAGGGTACTCGCTGCGAGTAGCCAACCCCTCAGTGTGCCGTTCCAGACTTTAGACTGTCGAATTTCTCGTGTAGAACTATATTCTTAAATAAATCTTCGGACTTCTGCCACATGTTGTATACACAGAAATAAACAAAAAAATACTCAAACAACGCACTAGAGTCCAGACTTTAAGTATAATCTTCATCAGACAGCCGCTTACCACGCCATTATGCTGTCGGCAAGACTTGATAAGAGTTTCTTTTTAATTCGTTTCTATATTACAAAATTTTTGTCAAATATATTGACGTCAAATTGTTGTAAAATCCTTCTGAGAAAAACATTGAGGAAGCATAAACTAATTTCATTACAACCACCTACTATAGTCTGTCGAGCTCATCATCTCTTAGCTCATAGGTCTTAAAACTCCCAAGTTAACTTAGGTGATAGTTAAGATTCTTGACGATAGCAAATGAAAAATTTGGAAGCGTTAAAAATTTTCACAACATTCGAACTAGCCCATGTCAACATTCTTATAACCGCGAATAGGTCGAAATTGGCATAAAAATATTAAAGGTAGGTATTTAGTTTTTAATACTGTTTAAGTACGTCGTGTTTTTATTTGTTTTATCTTTATTTTTATTTGGTTACTCACAACATTGCAGCGTGCAGAACATGGTGGGTGGCAAATGGCGTTCGGACTCGTCTATGGCCAGTGGTGACTTCAAAGATGTTGATAAGTTAGTATTCACTCTCTCTCTCTCTATGATTTAATTTCTACTTGTAAATAGATTAAACTAGTTTTAATATATTTATAAGTAAATGGGAAAAGGTAAGTTTAACAAATTACTATTACTTTTTATACTGCTTTATGTTAAATGTTTGCCTGTTGTACTAATATATTGGATTTACTTTACGGCATGTATACAATAGCATGATCCCTTAACACAGATTTTTTAGGGTTCCTTACCTCGAATGGAAAAAAGAAACCCTAGATTCACTTGGTGGTCCGTCTGTCGGACTGTCATGATTTTTTAATCTCATGAACGCATGATGGTGTCGTGTTGAAATTAATATGTAATACTCAGGACTATGGAGCATTGATGCAATAAACAATTCAAGCTTCTATGACAACGCAATAAAAAATTACAGTCATTTATGTAGTTTACTCCATACTTTTCCGAGAAACCGTAATAGGGTACTTCTCGCCGATCCAGAATCACGAAATTTGGCATAATGCTAGGTCTAACGTCACAAGTACCTACAGTAATAGTTCGAAAATTGTAAATTTGCAGTTTTGAAACAAAAAGCGTTTTTGCA
This sequence comes from Diachrysia chrysitis, assembly GCA_932294365.1. NCBI lineage: Eukaryota > Metazoa > Arthropoda > Insecta > Lepidoptera > Noctuidae > Diachrysia > Diachrysia chrysitis. The sequence continues at coordinate 843,796 of OW028641.1, forward strand.
ATAGCAAACTTATATTTACAGTTGGGAATTCTATAGTGTCATACATCGATGTAAGAGAGAACATTTTTTCAACTGCACAGGCATTTTTGTTTTTTGGAGAATTAACATTGCCGATCAGCAAACTTTATACGGAACCTTAGGCGCGCAAGTCAGACTCGCACTTGTCCGGTTCTTTTTATATAAATTTAAAGTAATAAAGTAAACGATTACGATTGACAATAAATTACACAATTTGTACAAAGATTCCCTACTTTTAATTCGGATATCAACTTTTATTTGGTCCCAAATTTGACTATCAATTTTCTTTAAGTTTAAGTCCACGCTCACAGAAAGTACACTACTGTAAATATAGCTTCAGTGCCGACTTAAATATTTTGACATATTATTTTGGAGTCTGCCTGCCTGTTAGGCGCTGAGAGATATATCGATAGATAGATATATATAGATAGGCCCGCACTTGATTGGCTTGTCGGGCTTACGTTGACCGCGACAGTAAAGCTCTGGGTAATAGGTTCTACTCTCCGGCGAACAAATTGTTTGACGGTGTTTCTGTGCGTCTACTCACTGAATGTACATCAGGCCTAAGTCTGTACAGATTGTTACCGACAAGGTATATCTATCCAAAAGGGGTGAAGAGTTCATCTGGTATAGAGTCAGTTTACAAAATTACAGCTCAAAATTAGTTAATTAATAAATTCATTTGTTCATTATATTTTACATCTAAAATCATAACTAGGCCACTGAAGTATTGTATTTTAGCAAGTGTGTGAGTGGCATTTAGCAAGTGGCTGAATTAGATAAGGTCCCTCGTAGTGCGTAACCCGTTGGTTTTGTTTTTTGGTGTCGAATAATTAATGCCAAAAATTGGATAACCATTAATTAATTGACTTATTTTGAGGTGAAATTTTGAAAACTGACTCAATATGAGTTTCTCTTTACATCCCTTTTGGATGGATATACCCTTTAAGTAACACCCTGTATAAAGTCTATATAACAATAATTCTAAAGTAAGCTACGAATAATATATTAATGCATGAATGCATGTGAGATTTGTGTCCAAAGGTTTTTAGTTTGTATAAACTGTCACATTGCCATCTCAATAAAATTTTCGAATTAAAATTATAGAAACGGATTTTGTAAATAATTTTATCGTTTTTGAGTGTTTTTCGAGATTGAAGATTGTTTTGTATCTTGTTGTATTACTGTAAGTATCTTTGGTGGTGGATTTTGTCGGTTTTTATATGTATGTGGCGGTACAAATATATTTAGTTTTTATCGTGTGTGTTAGATAGTCGATCAATAGCAGTCAAATTTTGCCAGACCAGTACACAGCCACGCAAACAGCGTTGTCCGTGGCCTTGTACAGTTCCTCGCGAGTGCGTGTGGTAGGGCATGCTGGGCAGCTCATTAAATGGGCCATTGTTTGGGAGAAGATACCACACTCACATGGCTGTGTACACATGAAACATTGAATGCTGATATATGAGGAATGAAATTAAAGAATGGAATATTGTTGCTTTATTCTATATAATGACTGGGTACAGCGCAAAAACACAATTCGATGAAATTAAATCATACACGTTCACTTTTTTTTTAAATCGTCGAATCTATCATTTTTCTGAATATCCTGAAAATGATGTCTTACTATTGCGGATGAAAAATACATTTAGTAGGTTGTTGTTTAAACGAGAAATCCAACCTAATACTCTTCAACCATAAGAATGAGAATAAAAATTGGTTGTTTGTAAAGTAGGTTTACGATCGAGATGTTTACGTGATAACGTCTTATTGGTGATATAAGTTTTTGGGAAGTAAGGAATTAATGAAGATAACAATTTTTTCAAATTTTCATAGTTTGTTTCACTGTTAAACATTCAACGAAAACTTAACCGCACGAGAAAATCTCCATTCGTTTGTATGCCGCTAGAGTGAAAGAGACGGAAGATCGGTCCACTCACTCGAACGCTATGCCAGCCTTCGCTCGTGAGGATTACATGATATTCTCATAATAACAATAACATCTCGAGTGACTGCAGCGCCACCAGCGTGGAGGAGCTGGTTCTGGTCTGGGTCACCAAGATTTCAGTTTTTTAAACTTATTGATTTTTGTACTTATTGAGCTATTGCATAGATTCTAACGCGGGCCTTGAGCGTGGGGACCGAATCCAAATAAAAATAAAAATAAAAATAAAAATAAAAAGTTTCACGGAATGACTGGCAGCGCTCGAGATGAGACGGGAGATCGGTCCGTCTCTCTCTCGTTATACCTGCGATCGCGCTCGTGAGGTTTTGGTGTGACACAAGTTTCTGAACATGTCACCCGTTAAAACGATTTTAAAGACGTTATCACGTCAAAAGATATTTATTTTGTATAACAGTGAGTACATCAAGTCATCGTCATCAACCAAAGTATGGTGTACTTAATTAAAATTAGAGTTTACAATTTAAAACTATTCACTACTAACTAAACTTATTGACATTGCAATCAACCTCTCAATTTATAAATTAACTACTTGAAAGGACAAACGTTGTATTGCCATACAAATTAAAAATGGGGGTTGGTGATAGAAGGGAAAAAATTAAGGGTTATATGTAATTTTAAAACTATAGATACATAAAAAAAATAAAAATTGTACAAAAAAACATTTTTTGTTAGCGGTCACCCTTGTCACTTAGCGGTTTAAAAAATAGTTTACAACCTCATATCTACCGAATATACACGAAAAAAATTTATGAAAATCGGTCAAGCCGTTTCAGAGTAGTTTGGTTACTAACACTGAGACACAAGAATTTTATATACATAGTATGTATATAGATTAGTGAAAACAACAGAATAATCAATACAAATAAAATTCAACAAAACATATCCTGAAATAATTTATTTAAAACAAAACGGTTTACTCACGCATATTCTCGGGATCTCCCGACTAGTTTCAGACTCAATAGGAGTCCCTAATCATGAGCTGACGCGGCGGCGGTGGTGTCGCGAGTCGAAATGATGACCGTGATCGTTTTGTTTTAAATAAATATGAATACTCCTCACGAAAGTTATTATACCTGAAATAATTGTAAATCTGGAGAAAATCTCAATATCATTTACAGAAATCGGTCACTTATGTACATGTGTATTATATACAGATTATATACAGAGTGTATCAGTCACATAACAACCCAAGAAGAGTATCTCCTGAATACTGAAACGCCATTTAACTTTAACACTTAAATGTCTGTCTGTCGCTATTTTATACCTTAAAGAGACAGAGACGGCGCGAGACTGATTTAAAACTGATTGACGATTCAGTATTCTGCCATAGGTAGTACAATGTTTTGCGTTTACATCGATGCGTACAGACTAACGGATTTTGGTAGTTTAGTAATAGATTTGTACCCTTACTCTCCAATTTAATTTTTATTCTAATACAATGTCAATGCAAAATTTTTATTCATTTAGCAAACACATAAATAACACAGTACAATAAAATACTCTCAATGTTTAGATTCCAGTCAGTTCCTTCCATTGACAGCATTTTTTTTAAAAGAAAACTGAATCTCCTGTCTGCTAAACTAATATAAATTTTGAATTAACATTGTATTAAAATTAAATTGGAGAGTAAAGGCACTGAATTGCAATGCGTTTTCGCTACGCTATGCTCTTTTATTTCGATTGCATGTAACACTGCTATGCGAATATAAGGTTTGCGATCTTAAATAACTATTGCCCATGTGTTTAACCATTGTACATATGTCTTTTTATTTATCGTATTTGAAGCAACGTTATGGTGCTGTAGGCATTGGTAGGTTTTTTCAAACCATCTGTCAACGTTAAGTCAGTATGAAATTCTTATACAAGCGGCCATACATAACGTCAAATGCCAGTCTCGTCTTGGCTCAACCGTGCCCCCAGGTGTATGTAGAAGCAACTAGCCCTATGTGTCGTGGCGTAATGTCATAATCAAATGTACCGTAAACTGGGGTGAATAAAAATGGTTGGGGGGGGGGGGGGGGGGGAATAGACACCACTTTGGAAAAGGATTCCTGCTTTATATTGTGTCGCATGCGTATCATTTTACATAATACCAGCTTTTTTATAACCTTTTAATAGTTGAGAGTACTTATAATAAATACCTTTAATCTATAAAATGAAAAAACTCAATTGTCTATTCCCCCTTTGCATTTCTATACACCCCTTTTTACCGATACTAGGTTTTTTAAAAGCCCTTGGTAGTTAATACCAGAGTTTGAGTTTAGACAATTTCAATTTTTTTTATTGGTATAAAGTAGGCAACAGTACACCGGAACTTTACCGTGAGTTCACACAAACAAATGTTTCTATTTAATCTTTACTAATATTATAAATGCGAAAGTAACTCTGTCTGTACTGAACCGATTTAAATGAAATTTGGTACACAGATAGTCTAGAGCCTGAGAAAGGACATAGGCTACTTACTTTTTGCCGCTATAACCGATGTCCACGCGGGCGGAGCCGCGGAAACAGCTAGTATACTGTATGATTGGTTTTAAAGCTACAGGCAGATAGCACTATCGACGATTAATATTTTTTTTTTGTAAAATCTATAGAAATAAAGCTGTTTTTGATACCTATTATTTAAGAGTTTCAGTTAGGTTTGTTTGTAGTTTATGGTTTTTTAAAGTTTTAAGATTTTTGGTTCTATTATTTATTATTTCTACTTTTTTTTTGTAAATTCATGAAAATATTTTGTGTTTTATTATTTTTATGCGATTGTTTTATTTTATGTTGCTCTGTTATGCTTTACGTGCGATAGTTTATTATTAAATAAATAAATGAGTTTCATTCTTTTACATTCCATTTAAGTCGATATTTTTCGTTTTACATCATTTGCCGATAGCAGCGTTTTTTTTTTGTACACTGCACTGTTTTAATCTTATTCATCATTTTTTTTTATATAAATTTAATTATTGTACTTGTAGTGTTTCCTTTTTACTGTGACTTTAAAAGCTCCGTAATTGCTTTTCTTTTTGTTAGTTATTTTGTTTTTACCCACGTCTAAACATATATGGCCTTATTTATAAAAATCTTGACGATGATTAGCAGATTCTTACTTCAATTTTTCCATAGAGAATTTGAATTTAGAACTTACTTAGTAATTGCTTAACACCGTTGAGATTTTTATGAATAAGGCCTTTAAGGTTCAAGCGTTTAGGGTAAGAGGTTGTAAGGTAGGTAACGGACAATTTAAACCACATTGAAATGATTTGAAGCTCTGTCATTTCTGTGCATCGCATAAATTTTAATCCATAGTCTGCTCGGCGCCTAAGTACGAGTATATAAATCAAAGAAACCTGTAGACATCAAAAATATAATTACTTTGTTATGCGGGTTAAGTATTTGTAATCAACTTTAAACATGGTGATCAATTATAATTCATTTACGGTATCTTTTAAATCTAATTAGTATAAAACCTTTTACATTATTTTAAAACAGCATTATTTAGATCTTAAATTGATAACGTTATCAGTTCGATAATAGCAAATGTTTTTGTCGGTGATTATAAAGGACAAAACATTACAATCGATTGTCGATCAAATTATTTTGTTAGAGATAAGATATTTTAATAAAACTAACTCTTTGATGTCTTTATTTATTATTCATTATTCGACTTAGATGTTTTCACTTTTGCCGATACTTGATAAGGCTTGACATATAGTTTGATGGATAGTGCGAAGTTATTATTTTTAAGCAAAACTAATGCTGCGATTTCGTTTGCCACGCAATTTTCTTTAAGTTTAAGTGCAGCGGGGCCATGCAGGCTAAGTACAATGATTGACAAACGCAAACATTACGCGCCATCTACAGTATGTAACAAAAACCCTGTCCGATCCTTATGAGTATTATTCGGCATCGTACTGCGTACACATTTACGTAACTATTGAATGGATTTGAAATTATTATATATCCCCGGTGAATATAATTAAATTAAAATTAAACTGATCAAAGCCAACACTGATCGCTCGACAAGTACACGTGTACTACCTACAGTTTTGTATCAAAGAAGCCGCCTGAGCGACACATTTTTTCTAGTACGTATGTTGAACTAGAAATACGCTTTTATTGGATCAGAAAGGGTTTTTTTTGCATGCTGTATAATAAATTAATTTATCTAAATTGTATTTAAATTCGTTTTTTAACAGTGGAAAGTAAAGTTGTGTTATATAGTGTCGAAGGCTTTATGAAAAGGAGTTTCTGGTCTGAGTAGGTCTTATGTTAGCGATCGAGATCGAGTATCGAGTGTAAAATTTGAACTCCATATTTTTTGTAGGTAATAAATGATTAAATTGTACAAAAACCATGGTTTAGTAGTCAGAAACGTCAACTAATGAAATATCTAAAATTTTATGTCTAAGTTTGCCTATGATGCCTGTGCTTGTGTGGCAAGCTATTATGTTTTGCAATTAGTTTAGCAATATTATTGTTGATGATATTCGGGCCGAAGCAGTCAAAGCATGCGATAAGGTTAAATGCGAAGATCTCTTAAATAAAAAAAGTAGCATGCAAATGGTGGTGGTATATAACATAGACATTATAAATTTATGAGTGCATCCGCGTGGCATGATAGGTTTTAATGTGATACTTGTACTAAGGAGACCTTATTAAAATCAGTTAAAAGTTTATATCGTTGTTTGTAGTTAAGATGATCGAAATACTGTTTAATAATAATGTTATACATAGCTTTACGGTCATAGCGTCGAAATATACTCATTTTCTACCATGTGGCCTTACTCTTAAATTTAATTTTAATTCATATAGGTATAATGCCAATGCAAAATTGATATTGGTTTAGCTGGCAGATGATTAAAAAAAAACTGTCAATGGAAGGAACTGACTGGAATCTAAATACTGAATCTCGTGCCCGCTAAACCAATATTAATTTTGCGTTGGCATTGTATTAGAATTGAAATTCATTCAAGGGTTACCCCCTGAACCGTTAGTGACACAAGCGTAAAGCACTATTACTAACTACACTTAAGTTCTGTGCAGTAGATTGAAGAGTGGTTCGGCCTTAGAGTAAAAATAAGTACACTATAGACTGCGCCCAACAGAGTATGAACTGTGTGCATCAGTATGAAAAATAAAATCGTAAAATTTGAGTCAAAATAAAGCGCGCCGTTTTATTAAAACTATCTTAATAGTTATTCTCGCATGTGGTGACGCGAGTTGGACTCGCTAAACCACCGCCGCTACTTGTCCCATGTGAGGGTCGAACCCGCAGCACGTCGCGCTCTATGGTAGTTACCGTGGTTACCTACACCACTAGGGTATCCGTGCAGCCATTATGGTTCTCGCCAAAAGTCCGGTAAAGCAGTCAAAGCCTGCGCTGAAGCTAACTGCATAGGTCTCTTCAAAAAAAACTTATGAATCCATGTTCTTGTAAATATATTAACCTGTACCCAGTCATTTTATACATTTTGCGACACTTAGGTATATATTTTTTAAATAGAGGAGCGGTCTGGGTATGAAAAGAAATATCTATTTAGTGCACTCGTATTTTTTCTTGTATCATATCAATGGAAAATGACAAAGTTAAAACGCTTTAAAGTTCTGGAGTGGCTTGTGACGTCACTTGTCGATAAAAATTGTACCCACAAGTGACGTCGCGCGACATTTCCATACACTGTATCTTCCTCATCGTTTGTTTAATTAGAAAAAGAAAAAATACATTTCTAATATTGTTTTAATATCTATGTGACGTGTAAATAAAAGAAATAGGCTGATCCCCTATTGTTTATTTTTTAATAATGATGATTTGCAAGACGTCTCAACTTGATAAAGCCTTAAGGCTCATTTAGACGGTGCGATAATTATCGTGCAAGATAAGTGATACCCCGATATCCCCGGTTTCTAAATAATAAATAAGGACAAAATCACATATTATGTTGCTCTGAACCCAAAGTAAGTAGCTAAAGCACTTGTGTCATGGAAATCAGAGACAACGAAGGTACCACTAACACCCAGACCCGAGACAATGTAGAAAAGTGGTTTTATACATTGACCCGAGGCCGGGGATCGAACCCGGGACCTCAGAACTGGCCACTCGACCACGGAGGTCTTCGAAAGGCTGATCAAGTTAATCAGTTGTCAAATCAACGGTTTACGACTGTGATTGGTTGACTAAAAGACTAACAACCAATCACAGCGCTTAACGTAAGATTTGACAGATGATTAACTAATTTTTGTGTTGATCAAAGTTTCGGAAACCGGGGGGTTAAAGTACTATAGCCTATGCCCTGTGCCCTTTCTCCTCAATTTTATTTTAATTCTAATAGAATGCCATTGCAAAATTTATAATTAAAGGCAGAAGATTCAGTTTTCTTACAAAAAAAAATGCTGTCAATGGAAGGAACTGACTGGAATCTAAACATTGAGAGTATTTTTTTGTTCAATGTGTTGTTTTTGTGCCCGCTAAATGAATAACAATGGTGCATTGGCATTGTATTAGAGTTAAAATTAAATTGGACAGTATTCGCATCTCGCATGATATTTCTCTCACCGTCTAAATCAGCCTTCAGGTCCCGGTGTTTCGGTGATGGCCCTAATATTTTTCAATTATTACTTATGATATACATTTGACAGCTATGACGTTTGATATTAATCCTCTTGCACGTTTGTCCACAGTTTCGCCCCGGCTTCTACTCCCGAATCGAACAAAGCTTTTCTCGCTCAGATGAACCAAGGAGACGCGCTGAAACAGGCGTAAGTATTTCCTGATGTTTATGCGATTATTATGACTCGCGCACGAAGAGTTCCGTACCATTGACTAGGTAAACAAAAGTACAGATACAAATTTCATGTTGTAGCCTTTTTTTCGAGCAAAAATACGCAAAAATTGCGTTTTTTGTATGGGAGCCCTTAAATATTTATTTTTTTGATTATTTTTGTTTTATTAATTATTGTAAAAATATAACTTATTATTTTGTGAATATTTCAAGCGCCTACAGTGCCATAGTGTACAGCTTTCCTACAATGCCATCGATCAATGGGTTTTTAGGTAGTGTTTCTATAAATGTCTCACTGCTTGACACGGGCCTCTTCTCATGTAGAAAAGAAACGAGTATCAAACACCACGCTTTGCTAATTGCGGGTAGCTACTTCACACTAAAATTTTTGAAATCCTGTTTCCTCAATTGTGTTTCTTTACCGATTTGTCAATGATAGCTTAGAATCATTGATAAAGTACACATAATTTTGAAATAACTCACATTGGAACTTGCCTATGTGTTCGAACTTGCAACCTTGTACACACACAAAAATCCGCTCATGTAACCGTAAATAACGTAAATCCATTATTAGTTGAGAAGATACTGAGCTTATAAAGCGCGCCTTTTGAATAAAACTATCTCAAAACCTAATATTATCCTTATAATATGGAAACTATAGCATTTATTTAAGCATAAACGTCTGTCGTCGCACGGAAAATCCCATAAATCAGTAAACGAGCGCAGAACTATTAACAAAAAAATTGCTTACGCTTGACATAAGGGGACTACTTGAGATGCTCACGCGCTATGGTACGATTTAAACCCTAAGAAGAGACATAGGGTTCTTATGTAACATGTTCATATATGAGTATGAACACAAAGTCCACCATACAACTGCAACATCAGCAGCAGTCAGCCGCTGAACCACGAGAATGACCTACTCTAAATCTTCGGCTGCATCGGCACAACGCAAAAAACTAACCTAACCTAAATTTCTACACAATAAGCTTTAAAACTCTACACATTAATCCACACACTTACGTTATTATTCAAAAAGCAGCCATTCTTAATACTTGCAGATTAGTTCGTAAATTATATCTCAATACAAGCATAATGTAATGAGAATCACCTAATGTCAACTTCGTTTTGGCCACAAGCACGCGCAATTAATTCGCCAGCACTGGTAGAATCAAAACAAAAACTTATTAATAATTATATTAATCTGGCTGGTGTCATAGTTTCCCGATTTAGTTCCAATAACCAATCCACTAACATATACCTACACATAGTTTAATTTTTATTTTCCGTTCATAATTTACAATAGCCTTGAATCTACTTTGGACCGTTCATATCTGTTGTATGTGTATCTTCCATAGATTTGAGGTAGATGGGCCCTGGTAGAAGCCCCATCCCAGTTTAGAGTAAAGTTCTCAACAAGGCCACTGCGTGTAGCAGTGTCCCCACGTAAGCCTTTCAAAGGAACGAGTGTTCTTGCTTCTGAGGATAATAGCCCGTGAAAAATGAGAGATACAAGATAATAATCTATTTCCTGCTATAACAACAAATACAACTCATTGGACGTCTGTGTCTGAACTAGAAAACTTAATATCTGTGCTTCAGATAGCAGCTCTCCTCCCATAACAATTATTTATTTTTATAAGCTACAACATGTTCATCGAACTTAAATAGCAACGCGGGCGAATAAACTATCATCATCATCATCATCATCATCAGCAGCCTATCTTCGTCCACTGCTGGACATAGGCCTCTCCTATGGCACGCCACTGAGATAATATATATAAACTATAAAAACCACACGCAAAATAAACTATATTTCAACGAAAGTTCTTCCCTAGCCTCGCCTTTTCCCAAGCTATGTTGGGGTCGGCTTCCAGTCTTACCGGATTCAGCTGAATACCGTATTTTACATGGAACGACTGCCTATCTGACCTCCACAACCCATTTTACTGGGTAACACAGTATCCCAAAGACTGGCTGTCAGAATTGTAATGACCTAACGCCTGTCAAAGATGACAACGTATGACAGTCGGAAGCAACGGCTTAACGTGCTTTCCGAGGCACGGAGGGGTGTCGGTATGTTTACAAATGGTCACGGTTTATCCTGTATTATCGGTCAAACCGTACGGCTACACTTAGCCACGAAGCTGTATTGCAACAAAAGTTACTATTCTTAAATTATTTATATAAAAAAAAAGATAAAGATCATTTTATTTTGCAAAAACATGAGTATCCACAAAATAGTACAGGATGTTAGAAAAAAAAATCAATCTAATGTTAAGTACATAATTATTTAAAACAAAACGGTTTACTCACGCATATTCTCGGGATCGTCCGAATATGCGTGAGTAAACCGTTTTATTTTAAATAATTATGAATACTCCTCACGAAAGTTATTATACAATCTTAAGTAGATACGTTCATGTTTTGCCTATGAGGCAATAAATGAAAATTATTAAAAATCAACCTTTGTAATTCCAGTTTCCCGCCGAACGTGGAAGCGAAAACCGCCGAAGCGAACACGGCCGCCGAGCCTGTGGTGCCGAAGACGGAGTCTGAGTCGGCATGATTAACGCCCACCAGTGCCCCCCTCATATACGACTTCATGCCCGCCGACCGGCTCTACAGGATCTTCGCGGAGTACTCGCACTTCAACGAGAACCTCGTCTTCCAAATGAGGTACAATAAACTTTGCTGCCGTTGAAGATACGTGGTTCTTAGCTAAGAATTATATTTTACACTGAATTCGCAATTTTGAAACGATGATCGTGTTACATTTAACATATTTATTACCTAACAGTCGATTCTTTCATTTTTCTCTCCGTGAGAACCATCCTTCAAGGAATATTCTAAAAAAATAATTAGCAAAATCGGTTAAGCTGCTCTCGAGATTTGCGCTTAGCAACACATTCAGCTATTAATTTTTATATTATAGATATACGTAACTGTATATATACACAAAAGAAATAATAAAATAAACTAATCTATTTAAAGATAAACCTAAAATATGGCATCAAAAAATTCGTCCACATCGCTGTCCATGTTACAGTTAAATAAAGAATAACTTGACACGAAACTAATTTTTGAAAAATAAAAAATGTCATTTAACTGCTGCGATAAGACTTCCAGGACATCTCTTTTGTCATCATTAAGAAAATTTTTAACACAGAAACATATTAAATTCCAATTAAAATTAATTTCGGTGTAAGAATAGAAATTTATTTTTCTTTTCCGATATTAGTTGAACACACAGAAATCACCACTCTTACATATTGGCTGACGCGAACACGTTGGCCGCGTATTTAAAAACTGTTTGGTTGTCGAACCAACCTGGCTTCGTCAACCAATAAACAAGCGCGGTTAAAATTGCGTGAAACATGAATCGAATCTCACAACGTGAAAACCACTACAAATTATTTTCATTTAGGCCTAACAAAAGTATTATAAAATATCTATGTAACATGATCATTGTTTAGAATTACCTTTATAGTGTAGAATGTAATTCATTCACTAGGTGATGTTGTGGGGTTGACTTGAAAATTGGTCCGAAATAATTTTATATGGAAACTTTATCAAAATCATTATTTGTGAGTTTGTATTAAAATGATTTTGATTACAGTAAGATTTTAAATTTATTTTTACAATTATTATGGGTTCGACAATTTTATTAAAGTTGAAACGTATCAAATTTTGGATTAATCGAATATTTAAGTGATTTTTTTGACCGCTTTTAGCTTATTTTTAGTCAATTTAAGTCAATCCGCAATTTCACCTGACTGGTATATCGGCGCTTCTCTCATTGACCTAAATTCGAATTAACGGACGTATTATGAAAGCATTTGTGTAACACATGAGATTAGAAGCTGGTGAGTTTATTATACTCAGCATTTTACATATATAAGTATTAAATGTACCTATACATTTGCAACGTCTCCCAAACAGACCCTTTTTTATATGCTGGGCAATAAATATGTACAAATATGTCGCACAAAAAAAGATACTTTGGAATAAGTTTTATTACAAAAATAATTGCAGTTTAAATATGCCATTTATTTTTCGTCGGTCGTTTTTGTAGTTTATTTTTTTTATGTGGTAACCCAGTACGAAGGGGTCTCTCTGGGACGCGTTGTAAACCTTGATGTTCGTTGTAATCGTGTATTTAATCAATATAATATTGACAGTCATCAAAGGTATCACAGAGTCTGTATTATTATTTTGTTTTGCTATTTAAACAAAATATAAAGTAGAACGAAATAACGAAATTATACAATACGGACGAATCGAAAATTTTGACAGTATTCCCCGCGGCCATTTTGTAAAAGTGACGTAATGAACATCAAGGTCCCTCGGTAACTTAGACTGTTGTTTGTAACGTGTTTATGATATTATGTTTAATACATTCCAATACACAAATTCCAAAGACTGAAACAATAATCATGCATTATTATGTAGTATTGAAAAAGCGCAGGATGATGACACCGGGCCGCGACGCGACACTCATTTACTTTGCAATTTTGCTTCGATTAAAGACTGCGATTGATGCCATTCTGTTCTTATATTCTATATACTCTACTCTTAACTTTAACTAATAAGTATTACGTAAGGTTTTTTTTTTACGAATAGTCAGCACTCGGGGTAAACGAAATTATTCGCCGGAACGACATCCTGCGCTTTTATATTAACGAGATTATACAAACTGACTTGTATTCTTTGGCCCATTCTTTTATTACGAACATACTTTCTTGATATTACAATTCATGACGTACAATATAAAGTATCAAGATTTTTTTTTGCTGAACACAGCAATCCAAGAACGAGCCTGAGATGAGTTTTTCATAATAAAAATAGACCAAGTACAAGTTATATTAGGCAGCTAGAACAAAACCGATTAGATTGTAAAGAACAAACAAACAAACAAACAAAACGTTGCCATTCCACGTCGTAGTGTACAAACGGATTAATGTTAGACGAAGGCCGCCACTGGCCGAACACTTATAAAGCATAACCTTACAGTACAAAATACTATATCGTATAATTATCATCTATGTATGCTTTACTTAGAGTTTAAGTTATTTTTTTTTTATATTAAGTTTTAATTAAGTATCCAATAAACGTGAACAATATTTTTTTTACGTACAACATAGTTAGTGATGTATACATTTTTTTTTAATACTTTACAAGGGTTGTTTAGATATGTTAAGAATATAAAATTGTACCTCAGTTTTCAAGCGAGCGTATATTGTAAGATTTCCACGTAGCGCGCCCGCGATACGAGCGTGGATTGTTTTTTTTTACTCCAAATCCATGTTTATTTTATATTTTTTAAAAAAAAAATTACATTTTATATTTTATTTTTATGTATATTTTGAAATGATTTAAAGTCGGACTGAAAGTGTTTATTTATAATTATATAACGAACAGATCGGTCGAAACTGATTCACTTGGGCTCCGAGAGTAGATCGGGCTCCGGTGACAGATCACATTCCAATATATGTTAAGGTATTAAAATTGTCTACACAATCACGTGGCCGGAAGACATCTCGTGTCGCGTCCACGTTCTCTGGTCAGGCTCTAAAGCGAGTATAGCTTTAACGTTTTTAGAATTGTCCCATCGCAATGAAGTCGAAATGTATTTGTAGTCATTAGCTCTCTTATTGTGTCGAGGTGAACCTTGGAATACGTGAGGTGGGCGGCGACGGGCGCACTTATATGTATATGTCGGTACTAAAGCGCCCACGGTCCGCGGCTAATTGGCACGATCATATTAAAAGTGTAAGGAATACGTCCAATATTTGGTATAATCTTCAGAGGTTTGGGTATCTAACCATAATGTTTAAGGGGAATTGTGACTAACACTATAATATTGAATAAAAAAAAATCTACATTCCACTAGGATAAGAATGCATAATCTCGAAAAAAAAAAATATATTAAAACTTTTTTGCTAATCTATATATTTTGTTATTTTTAAGTAAGTTAGCGATTTTAAGTTTATGAAAGAGATTATTAAGAGGTATGAGTTAAGGACATTCCATAGTAACGATAGCTCTTTTAGTTTGTTAGCATTTATATTGATATGTGTTTTTTACCAAATTTTTTTTATACCAATGCTATTTACATTGTAGTATATGTTGAGTGTGTAAGCGACCGATATCCACGATATGCTCACAGAACTTTGAACGACTAGATTTTACGTTTCGAGGTAATGGTGGGTTACATTTTATACAGAATCTAACTGACCCCCACTCCCCCCCCCCCTCCTAGACAAGTGACATTTCGACGAGCAAAATCAAAATATTTATATTTCAAGTAAGCCTTTTCAGGCACTTTCAAAAGAATCTGCAAGAAATTCCATAGGTCTCTTTAAAAAAAACGTAATATGTTGGTACATACAATGGTTAAAAATATATGAGCTGATGATTCCATACGTTTGAACGATTCGGTCAGATAACTCTGACCGATATCGTTCAAACGTATGGAAGTGACAAGTCCAAGTCACGTGACTTATCGAAACGAAATGTCACTTCCATACATTTAATGTCATTTAAGCGATTTCCATCATGGTCATTGCTTGTCGAAATGCCACTTGTCTAGGGGGGCTGATGATAGATTATATCATAGTAAGACGGCTAACACATTGACAGAATCTCACAGACAGATCAGTCTGTCTGTTGCCATTACAAAGATACTCTTAAATTACCTACTGTGAATTAAAATACTCAATTTTACACACGTAGTTGTTACATAAATAATTTTCAATAATTAATAATTACCCTTCAGTACCTCTGAGACATGTCTACGAAGCCAGCTCGAGTTTGTTCAGCGCTCGGAATATATTTTAACGTTTATTCTATTTAATACTCAGTATAATGTGTTGCCAAATAGATGTACTGTCATTAGGATGTTGACAAGTGTCGTTTGAGGTAGCCTCGTAATATCATTATTAGTATTTTAATATCTAAATGTCTTTAATATAAGTGGATTTTTAAATTGGCCTCATTTAATCTGTGTGATAAAATATGAAAACAGATCAACTGTTTCTCATCCAAGATAATATTAATAAAGTTGTTCTGATTCTTCAATACGAATGTATACCGAATTAATCTAAAAATAAATTTATCCCCGCAGTATATACATACAAGCTTTTATATAGATCGAGTATTGCTTATTGTATTAAAACCAGAACCAAAAGTATATGCAAAACTTTAGCTCTATGGGAGGACTAGAAGTAGTTGTGATTCAGATTCAAGGTTTGACCTAAAAAAACATCACATTTAAACAGTAATGGCTGGCAACACTGGTTGGACTGTTTTTGTTAACCCTCCACCTCTAGAGTATTGCAGTTGGAGAGAGGTTCGGTATAATAATAATTAGAATTCGATAAAAGAGGCGGCCTCAAAATTTAAATCGATTTTAATCTACATTTTTTAGAATAAGACGCGTCGTAGTGTCGTAAGTTTATCGTTAAATTGATGTATCGATGTTTTTTCTGTAATAATTGCTGTCTATATAAACGTATATAATCCGTACAATCGTAAGTTTTTCGCGTTGCGCTCAAATATTGTTTTGAAAGTACACTGATCTTATGTATCCATGACATATGTTTAGTTTTAAGTGGTTTCAGTCGATTTTGTATTTCAATTTTTCGAAATATTTGGTATTCGTACTTATTTATTTTAAGCAGGCAAGTTGTAATATTTTAATGCTAGAGCTGTAAAGCGATTGACATAATTTGGCGCGTCACTCGCTTGATATAGTAACAGTTGGAATAAGTTTTAACAAATTAATAAGACTAAAAGAACGAAATTAATTTTAATCACATTTTTTTTTTAATTTATTTATTTATTTCAATTTAGAGGTTCAGTGAATATGTCGATTTATTTATTATCTTTTTAATCATAGATTGACATCTTACAATTTCGGATTTTTTGCAATATTATTTTAGCCGGTCTTGCAATAGGACGAACTCGCCTTTTTATATAGTATTTTTAATATTTTACACATTAAATTAAACATAATAATACTCTAAAGTAAATAATTGAAATTCAGAGCCGACTGAAACGGATCGTCCCTCGGCCTCACTGTGAGTTAGGTTGGGTAACGACCACACAGACATACGCAGTGTTAGGCAACTGTACACCGTATCGATATCAAACCTGTCCGTCTCTAACATTTATAATTTAAGTATTCTTTACGAAGCAAAGTAACCAATAGATTCATATGAATAGTCTAGATATAATTTTTTACATTAATTTTCTATCTAACCTACCCTGTCTACTGTATGACAGGGAATACATTCCACTATAGATATTTCTTACGTACTTTGTACTGTTTTAAATAATAATATTTAAGTATATATATAATATATATTCTTAATATGTAAACTTTGGATATAACATTGTGGTATCTTTAGAATGACAATAAATTGTCTAATAATGTGCCAGTATTTTTCGAGAGATAAAGGTCTAGATGGCTTGCGTATCCAACTCTGTACTCTTGCAACCCATCACATACAAACAGCTGGGTTAGTTAGATAGTATTGCATCAAACATGGCAGCGAGTAACACTGCGACATAAACGTCGCTACAGAGTTGTAAACACGCGTGGTATATGTATAATAGTGATTTGTATTCGTCCGAATTGAGATTGAATCTCGTAAAAAGGCTGCTATAAAAACTATTGTGTAATATTTGACTGCGAAATTCTTAGACGGCATCCTGTCATGTATCAATTTATATCGGTGTTTATAATATAATTAAAAAAAAACGTAGTCTCATTATCATTGTATACGTAGAATCCCATTTTCAATTTTTTTATGAAATTGCTCAATTAACCCTGATCTGACTTTACTAGTATTAAAACGTATATATTTCGATGTAAGTCTTATCGAATTTAATGAATACATGTATCGAATTTACGATTTAAACATATATTTTGTACCCATTTATGGTGGCTGGGTGTTGCTCGCGTCGTCGTGTTGTCGCTGTGTCGTTAACCTTAACTAAAAAAAAAAATTTTTCGATATCAAAGAAATTATAAAAACGAATCAAACTATTAAGGAGTTTTCGGTTTTATTTATATCAGTAGAATTAATATTGTATATTTGGTTACTTGTGCCTGATTCCAATATTTAAAAAACCGATTCGTTTTGCTAACGAAGACAATTCTATCGTTCGTGAGCATAACGAATTGTTTTTTAAATATAGGAACTGGCCACAAATCATTTTTTGCAGTTTTAAAACACTGCCTATAAAATTTGATTTGATTAATCTCACAATAAAAAAAAAGTATTCTAAACAATATCGACATTAATTAATATTCCTTTTAATATTTTGATGAATAATTTACGTATGTTTTGTTGGACATGGCGGCGACGGGTCGGCCGGGCCACCTCGCTCACCGCTCCCTTTACGAAAATAATCATTTTCTTTTAAAACAACGAATCATTGTTTTTTTTATTATTTTTTTTTTTAATAATTTCACGAAGCTCTCTACGTTGTGATCATGTTTAAGTTATTACTCTCAACTAATGTTTTACGATAAATGTTATAACATCATGTATTATAATGTCGATAAATATGAAAATAAACGAAATTGAGATACTATTCGTTTTGATGTATTTTCCATTTTATGTTTCGTTTATTTTGTTTTTTAACCGTTACCTGGTTCCTGACTTTATCTCCAATCCATTTTGAGTCGCGATTAAAATATGTTTACGTTCTGATTGATTAATAGAAATATTTATTAAACAAAAAGTTTCAATGTAACATTTAATACAAAAAAATTTAATGTTCTTTTTACTAATGGCCCGACAGCGGACAGAATTACTAATCTATACATATATAATATAAAACTGAATCTCTATTTCCCTTGGTCATAGCATCACGAGTGAATTAATGGATCTATTTCGCAATTTTTTTTTTGTTGTGTCATATATTTTCAGAAGGTTTTTGTATAAAAAAAAAATGTTTTAAAAATCTCACATCTGTGCGAATCCGGGATGGCAGCTAGTATAAAATAAAAAGGATTTGCTTATTTTACAACGATAACTTTCTTTTATAGTAATTTTTTGAGAAAAAAAAAAGAATTACGTTTTTTTTTAGATTTTTAACAATGTTAACCTTACAATTTGTCTTCGTTTAATATTACATACAAAATAGTTATTCAAAATAGTTAACGGTTAACGTAACCAAATGCATTCGAATATGCACTACACACAAAAATATTCTAATGTCAACGGCCGACCAACCATATTTACAAACTGGTGGCCATATTTACAAACTAAAAGAATGTAAACATATTTTACTCCTAATGCCGGGCACACACGTCACGTATCGTTCATTCTACAGCAAAATTTGGAACAATTATTGCTGTAAAATTTGACAGTCGGACGAATTCTGCTGTCAAAATGCTTTTACAAGACACGTAATACGGCAGACTTGCGCAAGTTTATCGTTACGTATGTCGTGGCCGGCATAACGATACCGTAGTTTAGATTGATGTTAAGAAAAAAATAACTCTGAAATTGCATCGCACATGAGTAGAAAAATCAATAAAAAACAATGTAGTTAAGAAAACCAAACTTAATGCTTTAACATGTATAAAAAATAATCGTAGAAACGTAGAACTCTACAATTTTAAGATTGATTTACAATGAGTAAGTAACTGACTTCAAATGAAGCAAGTCAGTGGCCTTACTCTTTAATTCAAATACAATGTCAATGTAAAATTGATATTAGTTTAGCAGCGAGGAGATTCAGTTTTCTTAAAAAAACAAATTCTGTTAATGGAAGGAACTGACTGGAATCTAAACATTGAGAGGTTTTTTTTGTACTGTGTGTTGTTTGTGTGCTTGCTAAATGAATAACAATTTTGCATTGACATTGTATTAGAATTAAAATTAAATTGGAGAGTAAGGGCACAGTTCTTGATTCGATATTTTCGTCAGTAGTTAGGTACTAAGTCAAGTATTATTACCCGATTTGATATTTTAAAGTTAATCTATACTCTACGCTACTGGCGCAAGTCACTGACCTGATGTAAAAGTTAAAACAATATTTATCGACATCATCATTGTAATATTAATGGCCGAATACTGAAAAGTAAATCAGTTTTAAGTCGCCGTTAAGTCTCATGCTGTCTCTTTCACATTAAGGTGTAAAATAGCGACAGATACGAAATTTAAGAACGTCTTAAAGTTAAGTTGCGCTTCAATATTCGGGGGTTAGTAACGGAAAAGGGGAGGGTAGGTGATGTCACGTGAACGTCAAAAACATTATTTTTAAGTATTTTAAACCCCACCAAGAGTCGAAACTGTCTCTTTATAAATTAATTTGATTTGATGGGTGGTTTTTTTTTGTGTAATTAAAAACGATTAGTTTATTTCTTACCTTTATTCATAAACCAATGATTAATGAAGTTACCAGAATTATGACGCATTTTGGTCACTTCAATAATGAGTCTTAAGGTTTCTTGAATAAGGTGTACTGTATATATGGTACTGTCGCTAAGACATATAATGTGCTTTGTTTATACTCAAATACCTTTATATTTTAGTTCTACTACATAATAAATTATAATTTTCTATATGATGTTTTATTTTTACTGTCCTTACTAGCGGACCTAGGTTTTTTTTAACACAGCTATGCCCATATTCTTTTAAAGATATTTTATATATTATAATCTGCTCGGCGAAATAGTAGACATTTTTAATAATCCAGTAGTGATGTGAACATAATAATATGTATATATGAAATCTTAAGCATTGCGAAATTAAGCCTAAATATAGAAGCAGCGTCCTTTTTGACCCAGGCGAAATCTCATGGATGTAGACGGTTGAAAAATACAGGATGTATAAGTTTGAGCTGTGCATTTGTGTATCTGTCCGTGGCATCCCATATATATAAAAGTACTCTGTGGTGGCATCGTAGCCCCCGAAATAATGTATCAATTTAGATGCGGTGTCTTTTGTTTGAAAGCTGACGTGATAGAAATTATTCTTAGACTAAAATTAGTTCTTCTCTAGAATCTGTGGAAGATAATTTTGTGAATCCTTACTAATATTATAAATACGAAAGTAACTCTGTCTGTCTGTCTGTCTGTCTGTCTGTCGCGCTTTGACACCAAAACTAATGAACCGATTTAAATAAAATTTGGTACTTAGTTTGAAAGCATAGGCTACTTTTTTGGCGATATCCGACATCCACGAGGTCGGAGCCGCGGGTAACAGCTATTATATATATAAATATAAAATTTCTTAATTTATTGTGGATATACTTGAGTGCACGGATACACAAGTGTTGGGTTCATGGCAAGTACCTACCACATTACCATATACCTGCAGCAGTAGAGATTGTTCAAACCCCGAAGAAAATATATGGGTGTTATTTGTTTAGTTGTGTATGTGAATCCGATGTCTGACTAGCACTCTAGCTTTGTACTGCGTAGGCCGATAATGACGCGATTTCTTTCCGTTTAAAAGTTATGGAGATATTTTGTCGCTTTAATTTATAAAGGCCTGGCTAGCTGTATGAAAATCATCAGCTTTTCTTTCTATCATCTGAAAAAAACCGCATCATAAAACTGTCTTTACGTTTACGAGCTACAATGCCAACGATAGATAAACAGGTAGGTATATGTTTGTCTGTCGTTGACATAAAATAGAAATAAACAGCATCGGTAAACACTAAAAAACAAGATATATTCTTCAAGTCCTGATCCAGTACATACGCGCCCTGTACCTACAATAGTCGTAGAGGCCCTCGACCTGGCCGACGGCTGCTATAGCCAGGCAGCGGTCGTACAAGTACTTCTCGCAGACTTCCCGCACGTCCTTCGCCGTGACCTTGTCCACCGCGTTCATCTTCTGCAGCAGCGACGGTCGGTACCCGTTGTATAGCGTCCAGCGCCCGATGTCTATACACGTACCCAAAGCACTCTCATTCTTAGACAATATCTTTGTCTTAAGAAAATTCTTGGCCCTTTCAACTTCAGGCTCCGTCACGCAGAAGCATAAATACATAAACTCGTCCTGAATTATCCCCATCATGTTGTCCAACTGCTTCGATTTCCCTACGAAATGGACGCCCCAAAGTCCACAGTCTTTGTATGTAATGTTGAATGTCTTGAAGGAGTCGCAAGTTTTGAAGTGTGTGGCCATTCTTACTACCTTCGCGTAGTGCGATGGCCCGCCTGGCTGCGAGCGATCCCACCCACCCAGTATATGCCGAGCCACCTCCATCACTACTTTATCGTCATGAGTGAAGCACGGCCCTTCGACCGCCGCCAAAACGTTCGCGACAGGCAACGAGTCATCGCGGAAACGAACGTCAGACCCTGAAAATCTATAAGCGTCGATGTCCATACATTTAAGCGGCTCCAGTCTTATCAGATACGAATTGGCGAGGGCTACAATCTGTTCGTGTTTGACGCCGCCGACAGCAACCATAACTGTTCTGCAGGGGTCGAAGCACTTGGATAAGTAGCGGCAGATGGTAGCGTCGGTGAAGTTGTACAGGTTCCCGCTCGGACCCATGACGGTGTGGCCGAGCGGCGTGCCCTGAAACGCAGAGCTGTGAAGGTAATCGTAGACAACGGCTTCGGGATTATTGTCGTGCTCCAACATTTCCGCGTAAACCGTCCGCTTCTGGTGCTCGATGTCGCTGGTGCAGAAGGAGTTGTTAAATACGCAGTCCGTTAGAAGGTCTGTGGCGATCGGCGTGTCTTGGCAGAGGCACTCGACGTAGTACACGGCCATTTCTCGCGTCGTGAAACATTTGAACCTCGCACCCACACACTCCATCTGCGCCTCCAGTTCCTGTTTCGATCTCGCTCTTGTGCCTTTAAAAGCTATATGCTCAAAGAAATGTGCGATACCATTCTCGAAGTTACTTTCGTATCTAGAGCCGGCGTCCATGAACAGGCCCACGCAGGAGTTGTAGCTCTCTCTTTCCTCCGTGGCTACAGTCACACCGTTACAAAGCTTCGAGTATTGTGTGCAGGGTAAGTTTTGCAGGAAATGCGAGAACTGAGTGGAGTACGCGGTTGTCCTGACTGAGTACTTCAGCGGCCTCCATGTTTGTTTTAAAAGTCCTGCTATGTTCATTTTTCTATGTTAAATAATTATTTAATGTTCTTTAAATGAGTGACAATAGCTTTGAGTATATACAATAGATTGCTGTTTGATGTATGATGTCTTCTGTTGACTGATGCCTTGGTAACGCGATATTATCTTGTTGAATGTCAAATGTAGGTACTTCTGCAAAAAGGATTTACTTTAAAGTTAATACCTTCTATAATTCACAAGTGTGATTCAGTTTTGGTCCGGTGTTGTTAACACACTATGATATATTGCATAAATCTCTGCCTTTTATCGGTCTACCTACTTAATAGGCATGATGACAGATTTTGAGAAACTGTTCTATAATATTTGGAAATATATATGAATTATAATAAACATAATATTTCTGCGGAAAATTTAGGTTTAGTACTTAAAAAATAATTTTTGATTCATAAATTTAAAATTTGCACCAAAACGCGTCAAAGTGTCATGGCGTCGCTTGCTTACGTCACTTTAGAGTACAAGGAACATTCGGTATATGTAAACATTATCTAATTCATATTTACTTTGGACATTTTACTAGTTTTTACATTAAAAACATGACTTCGAAAGCATATAGGTGGTGGTCCGTCCCTCTGTGTACTAATACGTCCATAAAAACTCCTGAGAAGTTATTTATTTTCGTTCCTTTCGATAAGAAATTAAGAAAGAAGTGGCTTAAACTTGCAAGACGTGATTTGGAAGGAATATTACCCACTACACAGCTTTATTTTTGTGAAGATCACTTTGACAAAGAAATATTTAACATAAACATAACCTCAAATTGTAATATTGAATGTTATACTGAAATAGGTACAATAGCTATGCTTTCAACGAATTATTTTTATGGTTTAAATAATTAATTAACTGTTTAATACACAATACTTACATGGAAGTTTTAACATTTCTAAATTCTGCTGAACAGAAGTCTTTGTTTGATGCCAGAAACGTTCCTAGCATTATCAAGTCGATTCTTGGTAAATTTGCGCTGGAAGCCTTTGTAAATCCTTGTTCCATGACTCAATTTAGCGCAATCAATTTACACAAAAGAAATTGAAGTTAATAACAAAACAATAACGGCGTATTTAATTAAAAAAGCGAGCGAGTGTGTATTATCTTAAGTAATTCAAATGTAAACAAAGAGAAAGAACTCTAACGTGACGTCATGCGCTCTGATTGGCGTTCAACATATCATGGCGGATTGCCGTATTTAGCGATTTTATTTTATCGATTATTATATTCATCTTGCTTTTAATTATGAAAAGAATTAGAGTTTTAGAATTAGGAATTTTGTAATAATATACACACAAATTATTTCAATGAAATTTACTTGTTGTCATCATGCCTATTAAACATATATATTAACTAACTAGCTGTCCCCCGCGACTTTGTCCGCGTGTTTTTGTTTCAATGGTTTTTCATTTTTGCAACATTTTTCATTTACGCCTCGCTCTTTTTGGTCTTAGCGTAATGTTATGTAGCTTATAGCCTTCCTCAATAAATGGGCTATCCAACATTGAAAGAATTTTTCAAATCAGACCAGTAGTTCCTGAGATTAGCGCGTTCAAACAAACAAAATCTTCAGCTTTATATATTAGTATAGATAAGTAAGTACTATTATTTATGTAACATTCCAACCTTCATAATATCTATACTAATATTATAAACGTGTAATGTTGTATGTATGGATGTTTTTTACTCTTTCACACAAAAACTACTGAATTTATTTATTTATTCATTGCACACAAACAATCTTCTTCTTCTTCCTGCCCTTTTTCCCAATTTATTTGGGGTCGGCGCACAATGTTTTCACACATATAGGTATATATTCGTATATGTTTTGTATTGCACACATACAATATACCTAATAAAATATATGAAAGTATTTTAATGAAACTTAACAACATTATAGTTATACCTCAGAATCACACATAGGCTAAAATTAATACGGATATTGTGTGAATTGTCCAAAATATAACGATAAGTTTTAAGTAAGTAGGAAAAAATCTGCCTTCTGCGAGCTATTCTGGCGTGCGCTGCAAGAACCGTTAGAGTTACACGTATATAATGTATAATGGAAATGTTTATGTTAAGTAGTCTTACAAAAAAGCCCGCGACAGCATATGTCTATCTTTTAAGATTGACTGACTACAACCTTTTTTATGGTTATCAAATTTGTTCTAAAATAATGCAATATTTGCGAAGGTATTTTTATGAAAATGGTATTAATCCTTATTCAAATATTGGATATTATTACGTTATTCATAACAAGTATTTAATTCTGAACAAAATTGCCCTTTACTGAATTTGATTTCAATGAATATCTTAAAAGATATCGTAGTTTTAAAATAACTCCGCGCCAAAATAATAATCAAGTACCACGTAAACGCGCCAATTTCTGAAACTACTGGACCTATTTTACTGGCAGATAGTTGATGTTATAAAATATTACACTTATGTACCTACTTTTACTTAGAATTAGGGTTCCGCGCAAACATAAAAACTGTTAAAACTAAAACACGCGAACGAAGTCGCAGGGGACAGCTAGTAAGTTATAAATTAATATAGAAATAAAAGAAAGTAGGTACCGCAACATCATTCACCGCAAAATCATTCTATCCAATATAATATCAACAATATACACAGAAATTTCATGCTTCTTACTTGAAGACCATACTTTCATACAACCATTTACCCTTTACCTACCTAAAACGCATCTATTAATGCGCGTGCGACGCCGCGGGTATGAGCCAGTACACAATAAAATATAAAATATAAATGTTACAACCCCTCTTAAATCATCGCGTCTCATTCACTCGCGAATCATATTTATTTATAGACGCAGAAATGACTAACTGTACTTGTAAAATTATGTATAAGCTAGTGAAATTATTCATCATTACGCGAAAAACACGGACCAACAATTTGTAAAAACAATCGTCAAGGATTCGTGCTTTATTTGTGTCACAACGCTCGCCGCGTCGCGACGGTCCCCCTGACAAGCAATCAGTCGTGTACCAAGCATACGACGCTGTACGCGTCACGCTTAGATACAACCCCGACGGCAGGTCAAAGGTGCCCTATTGTAGCCCATTCTCAGCAACGCCCAATAACTCAATATTGCAGAGCGCGCCTCGAACAAGCCAACTACTGTCTCAATGTATTTTTGTAATAACAGTCATAAGATTGATGTTTATGCACTCAATCTTATGAATGTTATTGCCGAGTCCTGCGCTCCAAGAGACCTTATACGGTCCCGTGTAACGAAACCATAGCGACATCTAATTCGACGTGTAACACCATCTGTCGAGCGAGGGGAGAGATTTCCGCGCCTGTTGTTCGCAATCACGCGCAGGTCATGAATAAATGGGGCATGACCCCAAATTAAACCCTATTGTGTTCATATTACGGCGCAAGCGCGAAATAAATCACCCTTTGCCAGATACTCGTTCGACCAGGGGTCGCTCACGGCGTTGAGTTTCATCAATTTATATTTTAAAGAGTTTACAGTGTAGTTGAATCCTTAAAACACTATTTTAAAATTCATATTTATTCTATACAATAAATACGATCCAATAATAGCGTAAAACATGATGTTCATACTCAAACTAACATCAAAACACACATTATTTTACCTATACTTAAGAGATGAAAATGTGCGTAAAAATTCTATAGAACTTCAATTGTTACAATTGGAAAATATTTAAGTCACTAATAACTTATATATCCTGAAAACATTTTGCCTAAGTTAGTCATTCTTTTGTAGTCGCCTTTCGGGTAGTGACATCTACAGACAAAATGTTGAAGTTTACTTGTACTATAGTTATTTCTGAGCAGATCTAAAGCTGTTTGCTTACTTTAAACATTTTTTAAGATATTGTAATATATGTAAACTATTCGTTTACTATTGTAGACTATGCTGTTGAGTAAGATCGACGGTTTTAATGAAGTCGTTAGTTACATTTTCATGTAAGTATACGCCGTATAGGTACGACGTAGCAATTTCAGTGGACGGTCACATATTTTTAACCGACTTAAAAAGGAGGTGGTTCTTTATACGAATTCCGACTTTCATAATACTTCTGCTCACACTGCTGAGTGGAGTGCTGGTGAGTCGCACTGCGTGGACCATATTTTTTTCTAAAGTAGCTAAATAGTGTGCCTATTGGATGTGTGTAAATTTGCTACGATAAGATGTGACTATATATGGTTAAAAAAATATTAAAGTGAAAACTTTTATGATATTGAAAATTTCCGAAACTTTGAGGGTCTATTTACAGCATTTCAGCCTCTATGCTTCTCATGTTTTTTAAATTCTAAAAACAACTCCATTTTATTGGCTACTTATCCTATTAATTTCATAAGGTCATTTCAACGGCTTCAAAGTTTAAATTCAACTTTAAGCACACAGTATCGAAAATATTGGTTACGAAAATGTCTATGTCAGTTGGTTTTTAAGTAGGTACCTGTTATTATTTATTTACTTTTCGTATTATAACTATTACACAATATGTAATATTGCACAAATTAAAAAAATACTAGCAATCTTGTTGACCCCTCCAACTGAGCTGAATATGCTTGTGTCTAGAGTGGGTTCACGTCAATTGTGCAATGGGTGGGGGCGAACCTGCGACCTCTCGATCACAAGGCCGTCACCCTAACTATTAGGCTATTATCGCTTCATATAACCATGATCCTCCAAGTGTGTGACGAACTTGTACTAGAAGAACTTGTACACCATCATAAGTCATAAAAGCGGCTTTTGTTATACTGAGTCTATCCAAACAAACTGATGTGCCTTTTAGGTTTTTAAAAATACAACGATTATTATTGGTAGAGCGAAATTTATTTAAATAAAACGGTTTTTTAGTAGACAAAATCTTAATTTAATTGATTATCAACAGAATTACCCAGTTTGGAAAATTATACTTATGTGGAATATTACAAATAGTGTAATTTAAATTGAATAATAACAGGTACCTACTTAAAAACCAACTATCAAAGACATTTACAAAACCAAATATTTACGATACCAAATAAATAAATGAATAATAATATAATAAATGTGGACAACATCACAAATGTATATACCTAGTCTGGCCATAAATACTGTTACAATTAAAAATAAAACAAAATATTACATTTGAATTTGGAATCTGTCATTTTTACACGATTGTTCATTGTGTTTTCTCATTTTGGCGCCAATACATTGTACAATATTTTGCGATATTAAAATGGAGTGGGGTGATAAAGTGAACCGAATCGCTGTGATTGCATTACACAAAGTAAGTATGGAGAAAAATGCATTTTTTTAAACTCTCTAATACGCTTGGTATTTGTAAAATGTTTGTGTTCCGGGCTATTAATAGGTAGATACAATTAGACCTCCTCTGCTTGTGACAGAAAAAGATCAGGCCGTCCACGTAGTGTTCATACGAAAAAGGTGGTCAAAGCGGTAAGGGAAAGAATTCGAAGAAATCCTGTCCGAAAGCAAAAGATTTTATCTCGGGAGATGAAGATAGCACCTAGAACCATGTCGCGTATTTTAAAAGATGACTCAGGACTTGCAGCCTATAAGAGACGTACTGGTCATTTTTTAACTGATAATTTAAAAAAGAAGAGGGTGGTAAAATCGAAACAATTACTAAAGCGGTACGCAAAGGAAGGTCACAGAAAAAAATTGTTTACGGATGAGATTTTTTTTACAATTTGAGCAATTTTTAGCAAACAAAGCCCCTCAAAGATTTCAGAAATTTTCAAGATTATACAAGTTTTAACTTCAATATTTCTTTTTAATCTCTATGGTTACATCTTATCGTAGCAAATGATTAAACATCTAGTAGGTGCTCTACGGCGGTAGATACCCTCTAAAAGGTTAAAAAAGGGGTTGGAAGTTTATATGGCAAGTTTAATATACAAGCTTCTATTATTCGGTTTTGAATATTATAATTAAATTAATAACAAAAAAAAATATTTATACCATTTTCGACTTCTACGCGGACGAAGTCGCGATCAAAAGCTAGTCTCCGTATAGTCAAGATTTAATCAGTATTACAAAGCTTCCAACACCATAGGTGCGGATGCCTTTCAAAAATAAGCATGTATATGTCTATACACCACTTTTGTAACAACCCTTTTTTTATGTCCAACTACGTGAATCCACTGCGGACCCCCCAAATCCATGTAACCAAACGATTGCGACTTCTAATTCGACGTCAACGCCATCTAGGCATTAAGCAAACAGTTTTCGGAAACAAACAACAGATTTTTGTTTAATTTACGTTGATCGTTGATTATAACTAATATAATTATAAATGTCAAATTAAGCATGTTGGAAGGTTAAATATAATTTTTTATCGATTTAAGAGTATTACATCGTGTCAGTGACGTTGTTTTTCTTAAAAACGTAAGCAGCGCCACTAGTTGCAAATGAGCTTTGAAACTTACATATTTTTTCAGACAAAGCAGCGTTTATTCGTTAGTTTGTTTTTTTAAATTGTTTCTTTGCTTTTGAAGAAGCAACAAACGTAGTTACAGAATTTCACACTCTCGAATCATTCATTTTATATAAACTTATATAAAGGTATTATTTACATTACATTATTATATAGTTTAATTAAGTTTCTGACCTATTATTTATTAAAATTTTATTTATTACTATTAGATATTAAAATATTTATATTTTTTATGTTATTTATTTATTGGGTTTGTATATATTTTTTTATTAATTTCGTTTTATTTTCAAGATATTCTGAAATAGAGTAAAAGCAGTTTTTGTATTAAGATTTTTTTTAGATATTTGTTAAAATATGTAATAAATTTTTGTTCTTCTCTAATTTTGATTGGTAGTTTATTAAATATTCTAACTGCCTAGTATGGGCTTTGGTTAAGCAATTTAATTCGAGAGTGTGTAAGCGATTTTTGTTGCGTGTATTTAAATTGTGTATTCAAATATAAATACACACATATCATATACTTATATAAATAGAAGTTAAAGTAAGCAACTAAAATTTAATGAAATATGGCTTGCAGCTCTCTGTGTTGTCGATGTGGGCTAATATTCTTACGCATTTCTTTTGTAATATAAATATATCGCAAAAGCATCACTCCATATCTTAACCACGAGTATGCGTAGGCGTAGTATGCAGATAGTGCTGTTTCTAAGTTAGTGCTATATTTAGGTTGGAAAAGAGTAAGTAAATTTGGACAATTTAGATTATAATTTGTCTATGTGTTCTTTCCAATTTACATGTGTGTCAATATTTATTCAAAGCAAATTGAATGTAGCAACTGTTTCTATTGGTGTATTATAAATATTTATATCTGTGTTAAGATGGGGACTTTTATAAGATCTAAATTGAATAAGTTTGGTTTTTTTACAATTAATTTCTAAATTGTGATCTTTTACGAGTGTGATACGTGACTTAGAAAAGTGTAACACCGAATAACACGTCCCCGTAAGTTTACGAATACGAAACACTTAACAACGAATGCACGCTACCACGAAAAACTTAACGCCGTAGCAATGCGATCTCGAATAACTAAATCTCTAATATTCACTTTTTCGAAACACTTGAAAACGAATGCACGCTACCACTAAAAACTGAACACCGTAGCAATGTGATCTCGAATAACTAAACCTCTAAAAGACATCGTAAAAAGGCTTTATTCATATAACAATCAAATAAATAGAGAAAAAAAAAGGAATAATTATGTGTACAAAAACATACAGAATTAATAGTTGAAAAATTAAATTAAAAAAAAGGCGTGAAGGCGACCGTCACATCGTGGACCGAAGCCCTACTTCGTCTTAGAGGAATGTTCGGCGTGCCGCGACCCGGCTACAAAATACTGCGCGAGATATTCGCCGCCGAACAAAGCCATGAACGGGCCGATGTGTTCGTGAATAAAGTGCGCGCTAAAATTACGAAGTTACCGTACGTAGTGCCTGAAGAAATGAAACTGGACATTGTGTACGGCCTATTAAATCGTAGGATAAGAAAACGCGTATCGCTCGACGCTGTGGACGGACTGGACGGTCTAATTATTAAGGTAAGGTTAGCCGAAGAGGCGCTGGCGGAGGTGAGTTGTTTTGATAATAACGACGCGAGTCCCGTTAACCCCTGCGCCGCCGCACAGGGTCGTTCGAGCGCGAGTCTGAGTGTCGATAATGTTAGTAATAGTAAAAGTAAAATAGATAAACCATTGTCAGAGTCGCATACCACAAAGGTTATTGACAACCTGCAAGGTCGCAATAGTATAGATAGTGTTAGTGTGAAACTTAGTAAACCTAGATGTTTATACTGTAGGCGTCCTGGGCACACTATAGTCGAATGCCGTAAAAACCCGGCTAATCAAATAGACCAACCTTTATTGCCGGACAGTACGCAGCTTCGTTGCTACGGATGTGGTCAGTTGGGAGTCATACGCTCGAAATGTAATATATGTAGACTCAAGTTAGGATCCAATAAGAGCAATGAGAATCTTACAGGTCAGAGCGTATCAGAGTTTTGCTCAGCTCATGTGGTCGACAAAAGTGACCTGCGGCCATTAGTACATATCAAAGTGGTAAATCGTACGGGGGTAGCCATCTTGGACACGGGGGCTACACACTCGATTGCGGGTCCTATGCTGTACCACTTATTGGTAAAAGCGGGCGTTAAATTTCGAAGGACGTCACGCACCATAGGTCTTGCGGACGGATTACAGCGTACACGTACAACGCTGGAGTGTGACGTCGACGTCACCCTACAAGGTCGGACCATACCTACAAGATTCCTAGTGCTACCGGACGCGCAGACTAGAACGCTGTTAGGTAGGGATTTTATTATGCAAGCAGGTATTGTAATAGACCTACCTCTGAACAGCTGGTATTTTAACGACGAACCACGCCGCCGGTACCCGTTCGTCGAAAGTTTTACTCTACCAACCACTAGTAGGGTGAACAATAATAAAGTAGGTACTACAGACCTGGGTTTCAGGCATAACATTGGCGTATCGGTAAAAACCGAGCCCGATATTAGTAGCGTTAGCTATCTCGGAGCAGTCCTGGTGCAGGGGGAGGGGCTCGAGGACCGGCCAGCCAAGGGCTTACAAGAAAAGCCAGGTGGCGTCCCAGTTACACCTTCTCACCCGACATGTATCGATGCAGCGGGCTGCGACCTCAAGTACGCTGAAGTTAGAAATGTTAGAATGTCATCGAGCAGCCTCGATGTTTGTGAGAACCGACTCAATGACAACGAGTCGCTGACGAATTTTCCATGCCGTAAACCACCCGACGAACCGTTCAGGGGGAGGGTTTGGTTCAGGAAGCGGCAGAGTAATCCCGCTTACGAAAGGGCACGTTACGCGTACGACTCTGCGGCTGATTACTTTGCAGGGGATAGAGACCTCTTAAAAACCAATGCGACCCACGGCCAAACGCCTAAGTTTACATCACGGCGAGGCGGACCTTGCCGCGTTAAAGAAGTTGCGACTTCTTATACAGTTGAGAGGTATAGCCCAACACTAGGAAAGCACCACGTCTCCCAATTGACCCCGTACGTAGGTGTGCTACCGCAACCAGCACCCGTCGAAGGGAAACGACGGCGCGGTAGACCTAAAGGGAATCTTGACTGACCAAGTTGCGGGGGCGCTAAAACTAGGTCAGAGGGGGAGGATATAACGCGACGTCGTAAGCGCCATCTGGTTTGTTAGGAAATGTCCAACTCAGACTCGCGATCGGACACACGAGAACGAAGTCTAACTTGCCTCTCGCTCAGCGCCGCTTCGTGTTGATTCGTGCCTCGTGCGAAGTGCACCGAGTGATGCTATAGTTCGGCAGTCCGCTCATAGCCGCGACGCACGCGCCTTGTTTGTTGTAAGATTGTATCTCCGTAACCGTGTACTATATTGTCTATTGTGATTAAACTGTTTTCTTAAGTTTCCATTCGTGCTTGAACTTATTTATCTCCCTGAGATCTAATCTGTAGCAATCTACCCTTTACAATATGTTCTTTACATTTTTGATACGATTTTTCTAAACTTTTCGAAGAAAATATTTTTTCGTTGGACTTTGTCTCGGGATGGTTTTAGAAAATATATTTCACGATTCTGATTCACCAATGCTGTTAATATAACGAGGACGTCAATATCTTCTGACACGACAACAACATTTTTGTTTCTAAATTAATTTCTGTATCAACAATTAATTAATTTGTCTGCATCGCTCTCTGCTTGGCTCATTGAATTCAATATCTGTACATCTATTTTTCAATGCACGACGATTCCTTTCAGCTGATTTAATACTGTCTTTTTATACCCATCAAAAACCACATACGTGTTGCTGTTATAATTATTTTTTAAATATCTTGTATAATGCTCACATATTATTTTAAAGGTTTCATTCAATTACCATTTACAACGATGTAACAACATGCCTCCATCAATCACGTAATTAACATTTTTTACACTTTTTAACTGAATTGCAACTTCTGGGAATAACTCGTACAAAGTAGATTTTTTGGTCTTTCTTATGACCCTTCATACGCTCCAACATTTTAAAAAAATATTCTCTTATGTCTATTTAGGCATTATTCAACGTATAGATACGAAAAAAAAAAAAATTACAAAAAAATTTTGGGTAAACTTTACACTTTATAGTATAAAAAAGAAAACCCCCCCTTGTCCATTTAAATTCATTCACTGTAACAAAAGTCTGAGGTCAAAACCCCCAGACACTCCACTATTATCTTTTTTCATGGTATTTATGAAGTCGTTTAAATTCGCGTGTCGCGCCATGCGTCCTGCGCTACGGCTACATGACAGGCCGTGGTGTCCGAGGCTGTTGACAACTTCGCCACAGTTCCAGCGATGTGGAGAACAGCATGAAGCGCCTAGGCGTAGTGAAACACAGAGGCGGAAAGTAGTATCGTCGAACAAGGTGCCTATGTTCGAGGACGGTAGTGCGTGAACACAGAGCTATTCTGGGATATTAAAAAATTAAAACAAAGTAATAAAATGAGAAAATATTTATAGTTGAGTTTTGCACGGGTTGCCCGCGCAGCTTGTACAGGCGGACACTGATGACGTCGTGCGTCGTAGATGAACACGACTTCTGTTGCGCGCTGCGCACTGCGCAGTGACGGCGACGGACTGCGCATGTGCGGCCGTGACGGGAAAGCCGCCGGCAAGTACCCCTACGTTGTCTCTTCACTTTAAACCACATGATCTCTGTACCTATTAAAATAATTATAGAATTTTTAAAGTTCAATTTTGCATGTACAATTGTCTAAATCTGGGACTAATTGCGGAAACCATACCTACTAGAAGTAGAGGGTAACATTAGATAGATAGATAAAAGTTAAATTATTCTGGGAAGCTATATAAACCAGAGCAAAATGCAGAAGCAACTGTGTCTAAGATTATTCTCTGATAAGGCAAATATTCGCTGTTCATGATATCAAATAAAAAGCACAATTGTCTGCTTTGTCTTATATAGGTAAGTTGTGAAACCACTTACGTTTGTTTAATGTTGCATTGATTACCGTCCGACTATATGGCGGAGTTGTTTTATATTAGTACGGGGTTGTTTTGAAGGAAACTGACGACTTAGGGGTACTCGCCGGCGGCGTGACCGACACAGCCGCACATGCGCTGTTAGTTGCTGTCAGAGAGCGGTGCGCAGCGCGCAACAGGCGCCGCGATCACCAGCGCTGCGCAGCACCGTCGCCAGCGCCCGCGCGTAATGTCTCACATGCAACTAGCGCACAACTCCTCCATAAACATCCTCACATTTTACTACATAACCCTTTTAGTCGTTTTGAAACATGATCCAATTTCATAAAGTCGTAAAATTATACACAAAAGCTATTACTTATATTGCGATTACGAAACTTTATAAATTAACTTTTGAAATTGTTTTATAGGTATGTACTGCGTATATAACTGATACCAATTTTTTCTTTGATTTAATACTTATTCAAGAATATGAGTATCTTTATTGTGGGGTTACTATTTTTGCTATCAGCAATATTTGTTGAGCTGTCCAATGGGCGTCTAATAGAGCGTATTTATAAAGGCAGCGACGATACTGGAGGAAAGTACCCCTACGTTGTAGCTCTAGTAGACTCGTATCGGCACTGTACTGGCACCCTCATATCTCCTAAATGGGTGCTGACCGCTGCGCACTGTTTATGGCAAGCCACACAAGTACAGTTTGGTAACATGTCTATACATCCGACTGAAGCGAAGACGAGATCAATATTAAAGATGGTGATGCCCCCTTCTCGTAGATTCTCAACAAACGATATTGGCTTGTTACGAGTCCGCGCAATCTCCTTACAGCAGTTCGGGGCGCTGTCAGGGGTGGACTATAAAGCGCTACTAGGCTACTCGGTGCAGTATGCGGGCTTCGGCATCACGCAGTCAACGGAAGATGGCAAAAATAACCAGACTGTAAGCCACCAAGACGATATGCGCCCGCTACAGATCGGCGACGGTGTGGTCACAAATTGTGAGTTTGACTCGAACGGTGTCACGTTGGGGCCGTTCGTTTGCGTCTCGCCGCGGTGCAGCAACAAAAAGCAGGACACGATGCCGGGCGACTCAGGTGGGCCACTGTTCTTCGACGGCAAGCTGGTGGCCGTCTTGCACGGAGGTCCGCTCGAGGCGATCTCAGTGTCCTACTACACGCCCGTCAGCCCTTACCTCCAGTGGATTTACGATGTAATGAACACAGAACCGAAGTTAACCGATTTCGAAGAAGCTATCTTGGCATTGATGAACAAACAATTTTTGCAGCAGAAATTGCAAATTAATTCTGCTTTACATGGTTGGTTTAAAAACTCTAGATTAATCCGTCACTAAAATCCTGACTTATAATAAGTATTAAAAATGAGAAAGTAACTCAGTTTGTTTGTCGAGGTTTCACGCCAAAACTACTGATCCGATTTAAATGAATTTTGGTACACAGATAGTCTAGAGCCTGAGAAAGCACATAGGCTCCTTTTTGCCGAAATAACCGACATCAACGCGAGCGGAGCCGCGGGAAACAGCTAATTGTATAGATATTCCAAGTAATATTGATATTATTAACACCTATTTTAAAATAAATTAATTTATAGACACGTATTACGTGTTTCAAGTGTTTACTAAAGCTATTTAAGTATTTGCGTCTGGTAGTCACCACTGTGCTACTTAATCAGTAATTACCTGCTTAAGTTAAATGAAGTTAATAAACATATCTACACGTTTACTGACACCTAAAATTAAAAAATAAATAATCCTAAGAAATACATTAAAACGACTTAAAAAAACCACCATACAAAAAATAAACAGGGTAATAATTTTATTTATCTTAATACTTATTAAGTTGCCTACTGTAGTGTTTAAAGCCGAAATGGAGGCCAGTAGCAAATACTTAGTTTGATTTTTATTTTATAAACTCAAATTTTGTCTAACGGACAATTTCTTTGTACGCCAATTGGGGCAAAACATGTCGAGTCATACAACATTGTACTTATTTACACCCACATTTGCATTGCTAACAAATAAATATATCTTTATCTTTATAATATAGTTTTTTTTTAAGACGCTCAAATTACTTTTGGAGGTAATAAATATTATTGGAGGTGCTCGTGGCTAAGTGTAAGGTAATAGGTAATTTACCCACTTATGGGATATATATGGGATTATTGTAAAGGTTGCAATATCCGCGCGTGATGTCTTCATAATGTGAAATGCCATGTCCAGAGTTTGATGGTGGGGTAGGCGAGTTTATTAAATAATACCTACTGTTATATATTTTCCAATACCTCTGATAAGTATGGCAAATATGAATTAGTTACTAATATAATTAATCAATAAGTGTCAGTGCTTTAAAAGCCGAATTACGAATACAGTCGACACTCGGTAATTCGACAACAATTTTACAAGGTGATGTCGGACTATTGAATTTGTCGGATTGTAGAGTACTGCCTAAGACCCGCAAACGCCACCCCTTGTAGGCCGGGTAAAAAAAAAGCATACCTTTTAATCCGACAAATTAATGCTGGACTGGACTAAATTATAATGTACAATCAACAGTGATAGGCGTTTGGGAATACAGGGGCCGCTGAATTAGACAGGAGCCATATAACCGGGGGTCCACTGTATTGTTAAAAACTTGCGTAGGTAAAGTTTTTCGATAGTAGTCAAATATATAATTGAATGTGGTTTATAACTGTCTAACGTAATCATAAAAATCATAATCATAATCATTTATTCCATTTGTAAACATAGGTTTTACAAAGATGGTATTAAACAAAAAAATAATACTTAGTAGCTCTATGTTTTGCTTCATTGGCATACAAATGTTTTTTGTTAAGAACTTGATAACTAGATTCACATTCAACGTGAATTGGTAATTCTTATATTCATTGAACTTATTGCAAATTGTAACTACAGTAGTTTTGTTATTGGGAGGTCCTGTAACTTGTGATCATGTACCTTGATGTATGCCCATTTATTCCCGTATATTACTTACGTACTTAGATTATTTGATATAACCAAAATAAAATTAGTTATGTAAGATTAAGCTCGGAATAGAAAAAAATATCTCCTCAAACACTAAGGTTATTCTTAGCCCATCTCGGTATTACGTACTTTATTTAATTGCATACATATAAAACACATTTTTAAATACATATCAAAACACAATCAAAGAATACTTATACATTTAAAAATATAAAATACAGTCATCGGAAACAGGGTTCAAGATGCCGGTGGTTAGGGTCCCAGAGAGAGGAACCTCCTCACGATACGCGCTGCGTCCAGAAGTACCGCTTTCTGAATCAAACCCTTGACCTAGATGCCTAACGAGAGCCTCTTAAGGTGTAGGTCGAGACTCTTGGCTATTAAGCCGTTGGCTGTCACGACTATCGGGACAATGATTGCTGAGTCCACCTCCCACATGTCGACAACCTCGTGCGCTAAATCCAAATATTTTATTTGTTTTTATTTTTCAGCCTTCACGAGGTTCTCGTCGTGGCGGATATTGATATCAACAATCATTGCCCGGCGCTCGAATCGATCTATCACCACTATATCAGGCTTATTGGCTACAATATTCCTGTCAGTGATGATAGATCGATCCCAGTCAATCCCAGTACAATGTGACATTACGTTATTATTATTTCAAGAATACTTTGCGCACAGTTTGTTTATTATACACTAGCTGACCCGTGCCCACTTCGTTGGGCATAATGTTAATAATCCTTTTTTAGTACCTACATATGACCTAACGATTTAAATTATTATAATAATATTAAAAATTCAATTATCTATACCTACTAATATTAAAAAAACTAGTTTATGTAACTTAAATATAAAAGTTACACATATGCTGTCGTTGACTTTTTTGCAGGCATTTTCAAGCTCCACATCTTTTCTCTAGAACTCAAAAATATATCTTTCATAGTTAAGGCAGCGTTCGTAAGAAACGCTTTCATTCGACCGTTTTTTCTTCGATTCAATTTGCAAAACGGACTACTACGTAAAAGCCTTTTTATTTTTCGGTTTTTTATATAACCTATGACACTCAGCAATAAATTTTAAAATCAGTTTAGTAGATGATCCCGAGATTACCCCTTACAATTTAACAAATATACAAACACACACACTTTACTTCTTTATAATATTAGTATAGATAAAACGACCATCAAAATAGTTTGTTCGTCTCGCGCGTTTAGAGTAACCTAAAAAAATTTTGCTTTTTTTAATTCTTATCTGTTTCATACTGATCCATTATCCCGCGGATCCACGATATATAAGGGCTTACGGGCGTAAATATCGTAATTCTTGGCTCATAGAGGATTCCAACAGTGATCCCGATTATTTTCTTCTCAAACAATAGCGGTCCGCCGGAATCCCCGGGCATTGCCGACTGTGGTTCGGTGCACTTGGAGGCCACGCAAATCTTGGGTTTATAAAATAATGCTCTAGCCACGCCTGTACACGACGCGACGATTCCGTACCCAAGTTGTCGAGGTTCCCTATTGTCGGCTGTGTTTTTGTAGGTCATGTTACTAACCCCAACACCTACGTACTTCACTTGTAAGCCTAACAGAGTTCCGTAGTCGAGCGCTGACAGCTGTCCATACTCTTCTGGTATATGGTCCACCAAGACCATTCCGATGTCATTATAATACCTCAGTTCTGTTGAAAAGTAGTTGTACTCCACATAGTTGGGATGTTTTATATATTTTACTATAGCACTCACGTCAGTAATATTGGCGCGAGGTACCGTCATATCACCATATTGTACGTGAGTTGCTTTGTTGCAATGTGCAGTTCCCAGCACCCAAGTGGGTGCAATAAGCGTGCCTGTGCAAATTCTTATATAAGATTCGCGTAGCAAGGCGACGACGTAAGGGAAATCGTTGTTTTGGTCTTCAAGGCCTTTGTAGATACGTAGCGAGTCCTTGTGTTGCTGCGGAGCCCACACAGCCGGCGTGGCGGCGAGCAGCGCCGCGCAAGACGTCACCAATACCACAACGGAACACGCGCCGCGCACTGCACAGCGCAACACACAGCGAGGTGTAGATACAAAACAATTTATAATTGTACAGGAATGTGGCTTCTTCATTGTTTCTTCAGAGCCTGTATAAAACAATAAGCTAGTATAAATAAATAAATAAATTACAGCAATTAAATCTAACACTAAGAGCAACTGCCTGACTACATATTATAATACCAGCCTGTAACTGGCTGTAACCAATGTTTGGCAAAGGTATTTTTTCATATAGAGAAGGAATGAGCATTGTCTACGGCGCTTGCTCACTCGCGGTTTGTCAGTGGTAAATAAATATATAAATAAATCTTGGGACAACTCACACACGGCCATCTGATCCCAAACTAGGCAGAGCCTGTATTATGGCAACCAGACAACTGATAAATATACTTGTATATTTCTGAATAAGTACATACATATTATAGATAAATAATTACACCCAGACACAGAACAAATGATCATGCTTATCACACAAAGATTTATCTAGGGTGGGAATCGAACCCACTGCATTTTTATAAAACAATTATCGCTATAGTTGACAACCGCCATAGCGAATAACCCTGCAGGTCATCGTACGGCTAGCTTTCACGATATAGAAACACTCTATGCGACTGTTTAATTTAAAACCATTTTATGTGTGTTTAAGCTGAAGTGATAGTTCCTCGATTTTATTAGAAACTAGCTGTCCCCCGCGACTTTGTCCGCGTGTTTTAGTTTCAACGGTTTTTCATTTTTGTAACATTTTTCATTTATGCTCCGCTCCTTTTGGTCGCAGCATAAAGTTATATAGCTTATAGCCTTCCTCAATAAATGGGCTATCCAACACAGCAAGAATTTTTCGCGTTCAAACAAACAAACAAGCAAACAAACTCTTCAGCTTTATATAAAACTAGCTGATGCCCGCGGCTTCGCCAGCGTGGATATCGGGTGTCGCGACCAAAATTAATCATGAAATTTTGATCCTGTTTCCGCAACCCATGTATAACTATTCCAGAGATAAAACGCCTTTGTCTTATTCCAGTTTATAATCTATATCAAAGTACCAAATTTTAGCCAACAATTACATTGGTAGGTACCTACTTAGATTGATATAATTTGGTCACTACACTTTGACTTGTGTCAACTTACATAACTTTACGTACGTTTACGTAGGCAGATCCGTTCATCCATTAGAGCCTGTTGCATCAAGCGAAGCGAGGCGCTTGAATTTTATTCTCCTGTACGTAATTTTTTTGCGAGTGCAAAATAATGTAATAAGAAATGCTAACTTATTTAAAATTATAAAGATTAATACCGTATTTGTGTAATTAGCTTCTTAATTCCCGCTTTATAATTGTTCATTTTTTAAAGTATAAGAATGGATATTGTTATCCTTAAGACATAGACATATACCATCGCGGATTTTTTTGTAGACCTTTTTAAGGTGTACAATACTGTAGTACATTATTTTGATCTATCTCGTAGGGTTCAGCCAGCGTTTGCAATGTAAGCGCAAAAAAATATGTTTATTTACGAATTCCATTAAAAACCTCTAAAATTATCAGTGTTTCTCTACTATATTATGCATGTATTATACATACAAACCTTTCTCTTGAATCACACTATCTATTAAAAAAAACTGCATCAAAATCCGTTGCGTAGTTTTAAAGATCTAAGCATACATAGGGACAGACAGACAGCGGGAAGCGACTTTGTTTTATACTATGTAGTGATTTATATAAAGCTGAAGAGTTTGTTGTCCACATTTATTTTTTATTTATTTATAATATAAATAAATATAAAAAAAATAAATGTGGACAACATCACATACATTGCTTTGAAACCAAAGTAAGTAGCTAAAGCACTTGTGTTATGGAATTCAGAGATAACGAAGGTACCACAAACACCCAGACCCAGGACAATGTGGAAAAGTCGTTTTGTACATTGTCCCGGCCGGGGATCGAACCCGGGACCTCAGAGCTTGCGGCACCATGAAAAAAGGTGTGTACGCCACTCGACCACAGATGTCGTCAAATTAGTATAGATATAGATTCACAGTAACTTACTTACCTCTAGTATTTTATTCATATAATAATGTATTTAGGTCTCGGCTGTCTTCTCAACAGAGTTTAGCCATCTATCTGCACAGGCGATGTTTCAGTGCAGCAGTGTGTGCACAAACACAGTTGCACTGTGTTTTATTTGACGGCAAGCCACTACCGGAGTGAGATCAGGAGCTGGGCCAAAGGCGACACCGGCTTCCCGAGGCACAGACCAAAAACTTTGCCGTAGATGAACTAATAAGATTATTTACGTAAATCTATCGTACACACTGGTCTATGTCGAGAGACGGCCACCCTGTTCCTATGTACAATAGTATTACTATTTGTTATCAAGTGTTATATAACCGTGTAATTGCCAATAGGTAGGTAATTCAAGAAATACCTATTACGTAAAAATATTGTTTATCAAAGAATTTACGATTATAATGTTTATAGTTTGGGGTTTAAAACCAATATATCCGTTTCGATATCTTGAAATCACTTTATTAAGTAAGTCAGGAGAGATGATGAAATCAAAAGTTGCTTAGGTGAACCCATAGAGTAAACATAGACAAGCATAGAGCGTGCGCATCGCTAGTAGCCCCATAAGTCAAGAGTAAGCACATCAGTGCGCTCGTTTACTGATTTTTGTTCTTTTCCATGCGACGAAGTCTGTCAATTATGCGATAATATCAACGGTTCCGATATTATTAGGGTAATATTAGTATTTTTTTAATCTTGATATTTTCTGTGTTCTTTGAAGGGATATTTACAGCATTTCAGCCCCTATGCTTCTTATATTTTTATTATTCTAGAAAACTTCTACATTTCATTGGCTACTTATCTCATTAATTTCATATGGCTATCTGAAAGGCTTCAAAGTTAAAATTCTACTGTAAATTTTTACTAAATATCTTTCATAACTAAATATCTTTCATTATTTACTTCTATTTTTGTGTTTCATATCCGAAAGTTAGCAAAAATACCTTCTTACTTAATCTCCACCCTCCCATCCAGCCGTATGTCCGTCTGTTGGGCAACGAGCTGTATCTCGTGAACTTTAATACGGTCTATGCATTACGACTCATCGCGTCAGTGTGAGCAGAAATATTATGGAAGTCGGGATTCGGTAGAAAATCACGAAAAAGTCTTACAATTAAAAAACAAAAAAATCGCTGAACATATACTTACCTCTTAAGTGTCCTCTACTTCTGGACACTCGGTCGTTCATGCTTTCTGGAACACCCAGTATAATGTAGCGTAATTTAAATAAAAAATAGCGCTTATACGATCATTATTCGAGTGTAAACCTTTTTCATTTGGGAACGTATGAGGGGGAACCTACAGCTCTCAGAACAATGACTAAAGCATAGAAGGAAGGCTAGAAAAAGAGTTCTGTGACCATCTCTGTTTCCGTTCTATCTTATAGGTAGCATGAAAAAAGACTTGGAAAAGAGCTTTAATTATTATTTTAAGCTTCAGTCATTATTCTGAGCTACAGCCCAAC
This sequence comes from Diachrysia chrysitis, assembly GCA_932294365.1. NCBI lineage: Eukaryota > Metazoa > Arthropoda > Insecta > Lepidoptera > Noctuidae > Diachrysia > Diachrysia chrysitis. The sequence goes on from OW028641.1 coordinate 886,702, forward strand.
ATAACATGAAGCATCAAGTAATCTATCCAAAGACAACATTATGCCATCAAGGACTTTTCTTTAGACCTATGAAAATGGAACAAGAAGAACAACAACTAAGCTGTTTTAATATATCATTAACATGATTAGTCACCTTGATTTGTTCCGACACCTTCAACATTCATCGTCATGATTCAGTCAAATTATACAAGGCGTTATCTAATAAATTACTTACCTTTAAGTAAGTAAGCGGCAATAGCCTTATGGTTAGTGTCGGCCTTGTGATCGAGAGGTCGCAGGTTCAAACCCCACCCATTGCACTAATGACGTGAACACACTCCAGACACAAGCATATTTAGCTTAGTTGGAGGGGTTAACAAGATTGCTAGTAATATGAATTCCACTCACATTGCCTTTTAAAAAAGAAAAAAAAAACAAAAGTATACAAAAATATACATCCGTTCGGCAGTTATCGAGTTTCTTGAATTTATCTACTTATATACTACTTATATTATAAAGAAGAAAAATTTGATGGTTTGTTTGTTTATTTGTTTGCATTGAATAGGCTCTGAAACTACTGAACCGATTTGAAAAATTATTTCACTGTTGGGAAGCTACACTATCCCCGGGTGAAATAGGCTATATAATATATTTTTAATTTTAGTTAAACACCCTTGCGAAGCCGGAGGCGCGCTGCTAGTATATAAATAAAGTTATAGAAGACCATTTTTACGAATTTAATTTTGATTATAACTGGCTTGTAATTAAATAGGATAAAACCTCCTTAGGAAAAACGATATGAACTCATTTCTTCACTCGTTCATTAATGTCAAACACAAAGAAAAAGAAATGACGTTATAACTATACTGATTTTTATAAGAATGTTAAGAAAAATAGTGCTATCGATATCAAAGTTCAGCAAAGTCGGCGTACGGCAATGTTCGTGCTGCTGGTGCCCCGTGGGCCCCGTGGATCCGTGCACGCAGCTCAGCATCTTGCACAACGGCGTGCGAATCGCCACCGAGCACGTGTGGTCGCCGCTGGCCTGCGTCTCCCTGTTCGTGGCCGCCGGCTCGCGCTACGAGACCCATTGCAACAACGGGCTGACTCACTTCATCGAGCACATGGCCTTTAAGGGCTTCAGAACCCTAAACAAAGCTAAGCTTGAAGAATCTATGTTCTGTACGGCGGGAAAACTGACAGCTCACACGTCCAGAGAAATGCAAATATTTTCTGCTATACTACCGTCGGAGCACGCCATGACCGCCGTGGACAAGCTGTCCAAGATCATCTGCGACCTCGACCTCAACGAATACGAGATGGAGCAGGAGAGAGAGAATATTAATTTAGAGCTCGTCGACGCCGACAACGACCCCAAGAAGCTGGTGTTCGATTACCTGCACGCTACAGCCTTCCAGGGCACGCCGCTCGGCCAGCGCGTCATTGGATCTTCGGAAAACTTATCCAAGTTCGAGCCGTGCAGCACCGCAGCGTTTATGTGTGAGCATTACCAACCGTACCGACTGGTGTTGGCCACGTCAGGCAACGTGTCCCACGAAAAGATCATGTACTGTGCGGAGCCACGTTTCGGGTGCTTCGCCCCGCAGCCGTGTTGCGAGCCGGAGCCGGGACCGAACCGGTTCACCGGCTCCTCGGTGGTGTACCGCGACGATTCAATGCCTGTAGCGCATGTGGCTGTGGCGTTCGAGGCGCCGGGGTACTGCAGCCCCGAGTACCTGCTCATGATGCTGCTGAAGCATATCGTGGGCTCGTGGGACCGCAGTCAGGGGCGGGGCGAGGCCAACGCTCCTCTGGTGGCTCGCGGGCTGGCACTAGACAACACGTGCGAGAGCTACGAGGCCTTTTACATAACGTATCGCGACATCGGGCTGTGGGGCGTGTACTTCGTGGCGGATAAATTGAAGCTAGACGAGGTGTTGTGGCGGATTCAGGACCAGTGGCTGCAGCTGTGCACGATGGTGCAGCAGACGGACGTGGAGCGGGCGACGGGCTCGCTGCGGCTGGAGCTGGCGCGGCGCTACGACGGCGTGGTGCGCTCGTCGCGCGACATCGGCGTGCAGATGCTGTATACGTGCGGGCGGCGCTCCTTGGATGACCTGCTCGCGCCGCTGGACTGCGTCAAGGTGCAAGCGCTGCGCGAGCTGGCCGACCGCTGGCTATACGACCGCTGCCCCGCCGTGGCCGCCGTCGGGCCCACGGAGTCGCTGCCCGACTACACGCGACTCAGAGCCGGCCAGTGGTGGCTTAGACTTTGATATTTGAGTTTAATTTTAATTAAAATTAAATTGTTTATTAATTTTTATTGTTGCTAAGCCCTGATTTAAAGTATTTCTAATCTGCATTAGTGTTTTATTTTTATGACTAGCTGTGCCCGCGACGTCGTTGATATCGGTCATCTGTGGAACTTTATTTGACTGTTTATGAGTATAGTGAGTATCTATATGAATGCGGCAGAGAGCGCATCACTAACTCTACGTTTACTAATGTAATGTGACCCCAATTAAAAATTTGCTTTATTCGCTATGATAAAATGAATGGTTTTAATTATCTACCAAAACTTGGTTGTCACCACATGTATGTCCACAATAGCATTTTAAGTATAAACTTCATAGGTTATCGTAGTTATAAGTAGTAGGTTCTCCATTAAACAGCTTTAACCATTTCCCCGGTAAAAGCATAGTATCTAATGTTCAAATTGGTCGATCATGGTGCCCTATGTATTCCAGCATAGTCGACCCTATGAAAAATATTTGCTGTTGCTTTTTGATAGGCCTGGGGAGTGTTGCCAAAACCGATTATAAAAAATGGATTGTCGCTGAAAGGTCCATAGATTTCCGTATATTGCCTCTAGATAAATCTGTAGATATATTACCTAAGACTTTATTAAAAGTCAAACCTGACTTCTTGCAAACTAAAGTAAAATCGCCGACCAAACGGCGCTGAGAGACAATTTAGTTCAATCCTAATCAAGTGTTAGGGCCTGTGTTGACTACAGCCCCCTAGACAAGTGGCATGTCGACAAGCGTAAACGATGATAGAAATCGCTTAAAGTGAGAATTTTAAGCAATTCAATATTCTTCATTTGGGACGACTGTATTAAGGATGGCAAATAATTATAACTATGGTACCAGCCCCCTAGAAAAGTGACATTTCGACAAGCGATAACGCTGATCGAATCGTTCAAATGTATGGAAGTGACAAACCTAAGTCACGTGACTTATCGAAACGAAATGTCATTTCCATACATTTAATGTCATTTAACTGGGCTTTATTGACGTCCAGCGTACGTCGATACGAAGGTAAAGCATTATACTTAGGTACGTATGGTTTTTCCTCAGCCTTTATGGACGAATCGAAAGACAGATAAATTTGGTTTTAGCTCGTTATTTGATACAAAGTAACTTTAAAGCAAATTGTTCACCTTCGTTCCACTTGACGCTTCTCTGGTGTACCTATGTCTTGACAAATATTTAGACTTGTCTTGAAACTTAGGCTAGAATTATTCTCTGTTTTCAGTTTGTGAGGTAGCAAAAGCATATGAATCAGATACCTATACACCTCAAATAAGACAATATAAATAATGTCAGTGGCAAGCTATTGCTACATTATTTCATATTCCTTCCTCTTTTTACCTACTATGTGAATAGTGGGAAGATCTTGTGTCCGCCACTGCCAACTTGGTAGTTCTATGGAGTCGTTATCTCGCCGATGTACTATGAACGCTTGCGTAAATCCGTGCTCCTGGAGAATGGCCACGTTGGTGCGGAACTCCGCCCACGATATCCCGAGCATTTTTCTACACCACCTCATTTCCTACATCACCCTGCAACGCATATATCTTCCCCTTTTCTAACACGCGCCAGGCCCAGCATTTCGACAAGCGACAACGCTGATCGAATCGTTCAAATGTATGGAAGTGACAAGTCTTAGGCACGTGACTTATCGAAACGAAATGTCATTTCCATATATTTAATGTCATTTAAGCGATTTCTATCATCGTTAACGCTTGTCGAAATGCAACTTGTCTAGGGGGGCAGCCCCCCTAGACAAGTGGCATTTGTGTGTCTTATCTGTCTTTAACGTAATTATTCTGTGTTTGTAAGTTAACTTCTCCTAAACGGCTGGGCCGATTTGGATCAAATTGTGTGTGTATATTTCAATGGGTTCCTGCAATGTTGAATTCATCTCTCAAATAATGTTTTACGTAAACTATTTATTGGTCGTTTAATCTTTATTTCTTTTTAGTTTTAAGTAATATATGATATTAGCGGACCCAGTAGACGTCGTCCTGCCGAGAAAATCAGCGCCATCTGCCTATCGGGATCGGGAGATCAGTGACATAGCGACTGCTGCGCCATCTACCGGGTTCATTTGTCAATTCAAATTTGGCGGCGACCTACTCGAACGAGTAAGTAATGATTGCTTTTAAGTAACAATTAAAAAGTAAAAGTTAAAATATAGCAATTAAGTCTTACTTATTACCTACATTAATTGTTGATGTACCTGAGAATAGATTTCGGTCCATGTACTCATCGCGTAACTTTAAAATACATATTTCTTTGGATTTAATAAACCGATTGCGATGTAACAAAAGATTTTATGTAACTTCTAATTACACGCAATTTTTGTGTCTTAAAGGTTCATCCATTTATTAAAATTGAGAAAAATAATCATATAATCATTTTCATAGATATTTTTCTTCGGAATCAAGACAAAAATAATAAGAATACGTCCACAAAGCTTGATTTATAATTCTAGTGGACGTTTTTTATTTGAAAAGAAATAATATACAGTGAGTTACAAAAGCGTGCAGTAATAGCAAAATAAATCATTGAAGGTAAACACGGCTACACATCCAGCTATACATTCCCCGTATAACCTAATCTCGCATTGCATAGGATCGCCGTATAATGAGAGGTCAGCTTATACGGGAAATATATGAACAGCTTTTACTTAAATCGCAAATAAAACAATTTTCTTGTCGTGATTTACGTAATATTTTAGAACGAAAACATACAAAAATTAAAACAACAATAAATAAAATCAACAAAAAGTATAACAATAATTGCGGGATTTGAACTAGTGGTTAGTTACTACAGCAGTAAACTTATGCAATGCACGAGACCACTCGACCATTCGGGCTAAAATATTGAATGTCAAATTTTACATCTGTAGATGATCTATAAAATAAAATTTATAAAAAAAATAGGTACAGTTGAGTTCATTAATATATTGGCACTGTCAAGGCTTCAAAATATTAAGAGTAAATTCTATAGAACCTTTAGATAATAATATGTTTATAAGTGAACGGTTCGATAATATATGTTGTGCATTAGACAAAAACATGAGATCACCCTTCTCAAAAATATAACTGTAATGGCTTTAAAAATATCTGGTTTAAGCTTCTTAATTATCTCTTCATGCATGGAAAAGTCAATTAATTGCACGAACGAATAAGGTCTAGTTTACATTGTTACATAAATAACAGTAGTTACTAGACGCTATTGTTTTTTCCTCGCGTTTGTTTTTTTAAATTGTTCATAATATAATTATGTGCCGTTGGCTGTGTACATGTTAGTGAAAACGGTCACATATTAATAAATGTAAATCTTGACCACAATTTATTGATGCTTATAGTTGTCACAATATAATTAAGTTTTTTTACATTCCTATATTTTTGAAGCCTGAAAGGTCCAATATATTACTGAACTCGACTGTACTTACTTTACAACTTTCGTGTCATCGTATAAGAATTCTTTATTGCCCTCCGCTTGTTTATTTTTTGTTACCCATTTTTTTTATTCTACATAAACGAATTGTTTATTTGACTGTCCTGTTGGTGTAGTAGTTAGTGACCATGACAGCCAAAACGGAGGTCGTGGTTTCGATTCACAGGTTTAATTTATGTATAATATACATATTATACATATGTCATGTATTTATAAACATATAAGTATGTTTATCAGTTGTCGGTTTGTCATAACACAGGCTCTGCCTAGTTTGGGTTCAGATGGTGTGTGTGAATTGTCCCAAGATATTATTATATACACATATTATGAATAAAACTGAAATAAAATAAAAAATTGGCAACAAAATTTACAACAAAAATAAAACTAATTACAAAATAAAATAAGTATAAACAGCTTTCAATATAACAACAAACAATGAACAATTTGTGAGTGGCGAGCGTTATCGCCTTAAGTACGGGCTCTACAGACACAGATAAGATAAAACAACCATAATATTTGATCCTGTTGATAGACTGTAAAATCATTAATAATTTCTAAAACGAAATTAAGAAAATACATCAGAATGTAAAATACGTAGGCAGAACTCGTACTTAATCTTAGTCCGTAAGTAACATAAAAATAAGCTTAATTGACTTAGAATATCGGACTTTTGGCGGGACCGACCTAGACTCTGGTTGCACCAGTTCAGCGCCATCTTGGACCAAGATCAATCCGGCCTAACTAGCAATGAAAACAACACATAATATAATCTTATACCCAGCCTTTGCTGTATGCCTTATCAAGATTCTTAGCAACGCACAAGTCGAGGTCCGAACCCCAGAGGGGGTGCCCATAGTGAACGTTGCTGACGTAGTTAGGTTTTTTCCATTGTTTAAGTCCGTACGGTTTCGCCAAAAGTCCGGTGAAGCTGTCAAAGCCTGCGCGGTAAATACAAAAAAAAAACACCAAAAAGTGTCAAATTATAATAATGAGATCAAAATTTGACTATCACATCTATTTTAACTAACACTTACAAATATTTTAAATAAATGTTGTAAAACTAGTCTATTTTAGAGGTAACGTAATTAAATACAAATAGTAGAAAAGAAAAATTTATACCTCCAATCCAAGAATGGGTTCATTATAAGTAGCATACGTCGCATAGGACGTGTAAAAAGTAGATGGAGAAATTTGATCAGTCCGAAACCAATTGGTGCGTCTAACCAGTAATCCCGGGTTCGAGTCCTGCCTGAGCTTTAAATTTTTCATTTCTTTTCATTCCCTTTGCATGCAATAATGCGACATGAATAGCAAAAATAAGCGTATTGTATACAGAACTAGCTTTTGCTCGCGACTTTGTCCGCGTAGAAGTAGTACATAATAATATAATCAAAAATTGCAAAAAAACTGCAAAAAAATGCGACTAGGCTGCAACATTAATTATAACAAACATAATACATTGCTTACAAACTAATTAGTAATAAAAGCTATACTAAGAACTTATAATATAGGGCTTAAACAATAACTGGGAAATTCAAAACTTCGTTTCGTACAGAAGGTTAATAGGATTATAATTTAATCAATTCTTAAGTTACCTAATGCTCTGTTTGAAATCGGTGCCGCATTGAATTCTGTAGCGAATATTTAAGGGTTCCTTATATGTAAAGGTGTAACGTTGTCGCTTGCCAAGAATGGTAATTGTTTGGTATATTATGAAGTAAAACAACAAACAATTAAATGGTTACACTTAGAGAGACATACATTTATTAAAGAAAAAACACATGGACACGGAAAACGACTAAGATGGCTCAGAGCCTGCGTTGCGGAGGTTCTCAAAAAAAAAATATATAAAGAGAACTACGTTTTTTTTTTTAAAAGCTAGACCCGCTCTAAGGATTTTAATCCTTGTGTCGCGGGGGTTTTCACAAACATTCAAATCACATGCACAAAGAACACCCAGACTTGGAACAAGCATTTGTGGATCACACAAATGCTTGTCCCATGCGAGGATTGAACCCGTGACACGTCGCGCACAGAGGTAATTGGCGTGGTGACCTATACCCCTCGGCTATCCGCTACTGTATTATATTTATTGAGATCACACCACAAAAATAATTATTAACGGAAAAATATATATGATGTTCGGGTACCTTGTGTTCAGCGCACTGGGGCGCGACAACCAAATATATATATTCGGAAGTACCGAAAAATATTATCTCGACATCATCGAAATCCTCAGGAAATATCTATACCCTCTGAAGATATCTTGAGATCCACTGAACCGTTTTGTTTTTTTCAAAATCCAGAAATGACAATGACCTTTTTTACCCCGATCAGTGTTCCCACACCTTCTACCAAATCACGAACTATTATCGAATTGACAGAACAAAAAAATATACTTTCATAATAAGATTATGATTTAACATACGAACCAAACAAAACAATATAATTGAGAACCTCCTATTTATTTTGAACAACGCAGAACTGGAAGAAAAATTCTGTTTTTAGAATTTAACTCCGAGCTCTGCGCTGTTGCGTACGCAGCCGCTTGAGCTCCCTCTTCCTCCTCATGACGTACCGCTCTTGCGGTGCCGCCCACCGTGCTATAACCCATGATAGCTCCATCAATTCCGGGTCCTCAGGAGCTATCGCGACCAACCTGCGTATTCTTAGTTTCAAGGTGGCCAGCATTCGCGACATGTCACGAATCACTCGTTTTAATAATCTGCAGTGAATTCGTGTCAAGTCATGTTCTGCTACGTCCGCCATCTGAAATTAATACAATTTATTTATTTGGATAAAAAATAATCTCCAATATGTATGTACTCGCATAACATCCGAACGAATAATGCACCAAACCGGATAATTCTTTTTTTTATTCGTTATCGTCAGGACAAGGTTAAAACAAATACAAAACATTATTTTTTTAAATCTCATAAGGTAGGTAGGTTGGTAAATAGATAGGTAGATAAGTAGGTAGGCTAGGGTAGGTAGCATCTACCTATAGGTATCTATCTATATAAATTGAGAACTACTTAACCGATAGCATTGATCTTTTTTATTTCAGTTTTCTAAAGTTTTGTAGAAGGTTTTAGGAAGAGAAAAAAAAATCAGCAAACTATTTTACTATTAAAAAAAAAATAGGCATAAAACATGCCTGTTTCCTATTTATTTTTTAATGTCCGTCTTGTAGATTAATGAATTTTATTGGACACGTATTTTTTCTTTTTTCCCGCAAACAAAAAATGATAAAAATACAGAGAACGGAAATTACGCGTGACGTCACTCCTCGCTACGATTTTTAGCGAGGCGTGGCGTCATAAGCCCCCACTCCGAAACTTTAAAGCGGTGTATCTTTGTATTTTTTTATTGTTTTGATGAAAGAAAAAATACGTGTCTAATATTTTTTTATTATCTAACTGACGGACTAAATAGATTTTAACTTTTCATACACAGGAAACATCCCTATTATTACTTTTAACAATTAATGCTTTTTTTTTTTAATTTATTGATGACTGTTTAACACAATATTCCTCTTGCATTGCATGAAAGTAACAAAAATATAATAAACTAGCTGTCCCCCGCGACTTCGTCCGCGTGTTTTAGTTTCATGGGTTACGTTTTGCGCGTAACCCTAATTCTTTTTCTAAAAAAAAGTACATATGAATAATATAACCTCAGCCCATAACCTCAGAAATAAATAATAATAATCCAGTTTTTGCACCATTTTTCATTGATGCTCCGCTCCTAGTGGTCGTAGCGTGATGTTATATAGCCTATAGTCTTCCTCAATAAACGGTCTATCCAACACAAAAATATTTTTTCAATTCGAACCAGTAATTCCTGAAGATTAGGGCGTTCAAACAAACAAACTCTTCCGGTTTATAATATTAAGTATATATTAAATACATACCACGACAAGCTGGTAGTCTAAGTTTGAAAGAAGACTTAGATCCTCTGCACCCGCAGCAATGCTAACGTGCTCTATCAAACTAGACCTGGAAACAATTGAGAAATTATTTAAATTATTATATTATACTAGCTGTCCCCCGCGACTTTGTCCGCGTGTTTTAGTTTCAAGGGTTTTTCATTTTTGCAACATTTTTAATTTATGCTATGCGTAATGTTATATAGCTTATAGCCTTCCTCAATAAATGGGCTATCCAACACTGAAATTTTTCAAATCGGACCAGTAGGTCCTAAGATTAGCGCTTTCAAACAAACAAACTCTTCAGCTTTATATATTAGTATAAATTTATATTAAATTAGAATTATCGTCTTGAGCTCAAAGTCAGTAACATTTTGTCTGGCAAACAATACTGATTCTTCACTCAAAGTGCTAATTTATATTAAAATATATTTATTTGTAAATTTGTTCCTAATGTTAATTATTTTAATTGTTTTCTTATACAGGTAACTATGTAATTTAGTTATTTATCACTCTTTATATTAGAACTCCGATATTGTGAATGCTGTGTGTACCTGTATAAGGCACGCATATTAGAAATATTATTGTCCATAAATTTAGCCTATAGATTAATATGTAATGCTGTTGATATAGCTAATAATGTATAAATAAATGCCAATGTCAATATTTATTGATACATAATTATCTATCCTTACTAATAAATATATATATATATATATATATATATATATATATATATATTATAAATGCTAATGTAGCTCTGTCTGTTGGGGTTGCACGCCAAAACTACTTAACCGATTTAAATGAAATTTGGTACACAGATAGTCTAGACCCTGAGAAAGGACATAATATTCTACTTTTTGCCGCGAGAACCGACACCCACGCGGGCAGAGCAGCGGGCAACAGCTAGTAATATTATATTAAAGAATTATCCTCCAACTCCTAACCAATAAGGAGTTACATATTATTAAAATAAAGAGTTATCTTTCAGCTCCTAACTGTTGAGGAGTTGCACCTTCCATCACTAGCTCATTAACATGAGATGATCACTATGCGACGCAAATACTTAAATACCTATAAAAAAACAAGTAATAAGTACCTATAAGATTTGAAGGTTGTCCTTGATTTCCTTTGGATCCCATCATCAGATCCAGACTTGGTGACAATGGGACCACCTCAAGAGTATATCATTTACAGTAAAAAATTAGCATACGATTGGCATAATGGACAGCTAGGGATGCGCGCACTCTATGCTTGTCAATCTATACTCTAACGACGAATTTAGCAAAACATTAAAGTAAAAAAAAAATATGACAGGCATAATTAGCCAGAATTCAGAAATACTTGTTCAAATGTCAAATATTCCGTAACTAAAAAACTCTATAAAGAAGGACAGACAAAAATGTATGGAGGCCACCCTAAGAAGCAATATGATCATGCGATTTATATAATTGTTTTTTTTTTTTATGTACTTTAACTATGTTGTACCATGACGGTGCATTAAAACAGTTATAGCACAGGAAAGGCAGACTTCATTCACCAAAATGTGTGTTTCTTTCCATGTTCATTATCTTTTTTTGTGTTTTTTTTTAACTAACTGTAAACTAGTTTAAACTTTTCCCCTTATTGTGTTCATCATAGAGTACTCTGTTCATATTGTCTATGACTACCAACTCTACCATCTTTGGTCTAGAAGTAGTATCTTCCTGATTTGATGTAAAACGGATCATGTACAACTTTGCTAATTACAGTTAATAAATCAATATATAATTATATATATCTATATCTTTTATTAAATTATTCTATATATTTATCTCTAGTTTTAATTCAACAATAACATAGTGATAATATAAAATAAATTTCCTCAAACAAAAATTTAATTAATTTTCTCATGATAAATGATAATAAGGATGGGTTTACTTAGAAAAAATGATCGTCTTTTTGTTTAATGTTTAATGTCCGGCTTTCACACCCAAACGTCGGACAATACTGGCTGGTCAGTCCGGTTCTTCTTTTCGGTTTCAAGATCTGGCAACCCTATATAGGTATGACCTTTAATAGCAATTATTTTAGATGCCAGTTTAATCTAGCAGCATTAATAGCGAATGATGTGAGCGCAAACTATGACAAATCTAAACACCAAACCCTAAATAAAGTTAATTCAATTAAGTTCAATTCTTTATTGCATTCCATGTGTTAAATAGGTGGTATAATCTAATAGATCAAAATTAACTCTGTCGGGCACAGCAAAAAATTTGGGGAGAGGTAGAGGGCTAAGTAGTAATTGTAAATAATATTAATATTGTACATTTTTATACACCCAATAAAACACACCTAAAAATGTATCCAAGCGTCTACATTGATTAAGTTCTTTTATTTTTCAGGTGATCACACAATTACTGCGTTGTTGATGCATATCTTTATCTAATAATTTTTTTTGATTAACATTAAATGTATTAAACTTATTTTTAAAAGAGTAACCTATGGAGTTTCTTGCGTGTTCCCTTCCATAGGAAGAACACTTTGGAACCGTGCACCTAGAGTAATTTAATTCTGTAACTTAAACGTTTCTTAAGCTCCTTTTTGAGGTTTATAAGAAATAAAAAACTTGATTTTTGATTTTGATTTTGACTGTACGGAGCAAGTTGATACCGAAAACTTCAAGAACGGTCATGTTAGGAAGTGCAGGTTAGTTTAAGCTATATATATGTTTCTGTCATGTCTCGCTGATATTTTCTGAATTAATAGTATTTTATATATTTCAGATATTGAAAGTGATCTATCTTCATGTTCACAACATCCGACAGTTGTTTTAAACATAGAACACAGAGGTATGTAGGATGTAGGCAGTAAAATAAGTTTATACTACAATACAATTTTGCTGGATATTGATACTGATTACTGTTGTAGTTATTAATTGAATAACTGAGTTTTTAAATTAATTAATTGCTTATTTCAGATGTAATAAATAAATAAATAAATAAATAAAAAAGAAGTAATAATTTTCATAATATACATTGTACATACGCATAATCGTATTAATATGTAATAAATGTTGTTACATACAAAGTGTATGCTGATCAAATTAACTAAATAACGTAGTAGTGTAATGTTGAAATCCACATAGAACCGTCGGTCACGGTGACCAACTGTATCCAGTCTGCAGCATCACTACTGGAAGCCTGTAGCAACCTGAAAAGGCTGCTAACCTTCTGGGACGATCTGGGATGGCTGGAGTGAAGAAAACATATTCACATACAATAGCCCATATTGTCCGTGAATGTGGTTTCTTGTCTACAGGCGTCCAGTAGTGATGCTGGGGACTGGAGAATCTGTGCCCATTGATACCACGCTCCTACATTCCAGCAGGTGGTGCTGTGGCGTTTCTTCCACCTCCATGCAGCTACTGCATAGAGGGCTGTCTGTAACACCTATGTTAAATAGGTGTTCGTTTAGGGCACAGTGGCCGGATATCACACCCAAGATTTTCTGGACTTTGTCCTTATTTAATCTGAGAGTGCCTATGAATTCCCTTTTTGCACTACATCTGCTTTACTTCATATTGTCAAAACATCTATACAGTTTTGTAGGATGATATAATCGTAGGTGCCTGGAGTGAAGTAGAAAACACATTCACATACAATAGCCCATATTGTATGTCAATGTGTTTATTTCTTCACTCCTGGCACGAATGATTATATTATTGTACAAAACTGCACAGACATTTTGACGTACAATATGGGCTATTGTACGTGAATTGGTTTCTTGTCTACAGGCTTCCAGCAGTGCTGCTGAGGACTGGAGAATCTGTGCCCATTGATGCCACACTCCTACATTCCAGCAGGTGGTGCTGAGGCGTTTCTTCCGCCTCCATGCAGCTACTGCATAGAGGGCTGTCTGTAACACCTATGTTAAATAGGTGTTTGTTTAGGGCACAGTGGCCGGCTATCACACCCAAGATTTTCTGGACTTTGTCCCTATTTAATCTGGTAAGGGTGCCTATGAATTCCCTTGTTGCACTATATCTGCCTTACTTTCTACAGTCAAAAGGTCTATCCAGTCTTGTAGGATGTTATAATCATAGGTGCCTGGAGTGAAGTAGAAAACACATTCACATACAATAGCCCATATTGTATGTCAATATATTTATTTCTTCACTCCTGACACGAATGATTATATTATTACACAAAACTGAATAGACGTTTTGACAATGTGAAGTAAGGCAGATGTTGTGCAACAATCCCAGAAGGTTAGCAGGCTTTTCACGTTGCTTCAGGCCTCCGGTAGTGATGCTGGGGACCTATCAAGAGGCTAAGTGCAGAAAACAGCCCAGCTAAACTAACTATGGTTTGGAAAATAAGAGAAGTAAACAGATTGAAAGAGGGGCGGGGAGATTGAAACGCCTAGCTGTACACCAGTATGGTGCATCAGTGCCCAAATACAGAGCAAAATCCCTTGTTACATACTATATTTAATGTAGTTGTGCAGTTGTTAATTTGATATAGTAATTATGTGTGTAACAGAAATAAATGGTTTAAATACGTACTTAAATCAGATTAATAACGATTCACAAAGACTTTTTTTAAATATTTATAAGCCACTCTAATATATTTATATTATCAGATATGAATGATGAATTTATATAAAAAGATTTTAATAAATTTAACTAAGTACCTACTTAGTTTGCCCGTTTTTAAAAGTTCAGTATTTAGATATTTAGACAGATTACTTACCAAATAACTTGCTTAACTGATGAAACACTTCAATAATACCTAATGTTAAAAGACAAATACTTGAGAGAACACTAAAAACAATTTTTTATAATCTTAAAAGAGAGTTTTTTTTTATTTTTTTTTAACAAATTATGGCAATCTGCTGGTATCTTCAGCAATTTCTGCCAGTGTCGTGTTTACTGCCGAGGTCGTGACGTGACCACACATGGGCACTTATTAAATTAGTTTTCGGCGGAAATTATCCGTCTGGAACAACACAAATATAAATGTTAGTATTTTTAAAACAGATTATATACATTATTTACAAACATAAATAAAATACATACTTAATTTATAGTTTAATATTATTATTTTTTATAAATTTAATAAACGCACATATAATTTGGGGATTGGGAAAAAAGGAGAGAAGGTGGCGAACATTCACGGGTTTATTAATTTCCAACTTATCCATGACTTGATTCAAAGTGGAGGTGTTGCGTAGGGGGCAGTTTAAAAAAATATGGTCAATGGACCCTTCGTCCAGACCACACTCGCAAAGTGAATTATCCCTTACTTTAATTTTATGGAGGAAAACTGGAGTACAGCAATGACCAATACGGATACGACATATAACTGACGTAACCGTCTTTGGGACCTTTTTGAATTTATAAAACCAAGGTTTAGAAGGAATAGAGGGTTGTATTGCTGCATAAGCTCCGCCTTTAGTCTTACTGGTCTCTGACCAATAAGACTGCCAGGACTTGAAAAGATCAATTTTCGCACTATGAATCAAGTCATAAACTTCAATTGAGAAGTGTTTGCGATCTGCAAAGCCGCTAGAACTAGCAGCTTTAGCCGCCAGATCCGCACATTCGTTACCGGTAATGCCCCTATGACCCGGAATCCATACAAGTATAACCTCTATGCCCTTACTGGAGCAAGAATGCAAAAGGTCTTTAGTAGCTAAAATAATTGGACTACGTAGATTATCCTTCAAGGAATTTTTCACAATAGCCTTCAAGGCACTACTGGAGTCGGAGAAAATGACCGCTTTCGAAATATTGCGGTGAGATAAAATATATAAACATGCTTCGAAAATGCCAATGCACTCTCCGGTGAAAACAGATGTCTCAGGAGGGCACTGGAACTGCAAAAAGATTTTGAAGTTGGAAATATAGACGGCAATACCGGTATTGCCGTCTAGGGATAGTTTAGAAGCATCGGTATAGAACTTAACATGATTAGGCCATTTATCATTAATTATTTGCAAGAACCTATCGCTAGTCTGTACCGATTCCTTATCCAATCCAATGTAATGAATGACTTCAGGAATAAAATTTAAAACATTGTATGGGGAAGAATATACTGGCAATTTAGTGCACTGGTGAATAGGGGCCTTTTCCTCAACCAAACCTATTTTTCTATATGATTTTATAAAGGGAGGGGTGACTTTATGTCTCCAATAAACACTTTGTCTGCATAGATGCTCCAAAGTAGAAAGTTTTGGCAATATCTTGTGGTTTGACAGAAAATAGGTCTTATAGATAAATTTATCCGCAAGATATTGTCTACGGAGGAGAAGGGGAGGGTCGCCACTCTCGACCTGCAGAGCGTTAGTCGGGGTAGACCTCATGCAACCCAATACAACGCGGAGAGACTTTGATTGAATGGTATCCAACTTAGCCATTGCAGCTTTGCTGCATGGTTCCAACCAGTAGGTACCATAATCTAATAAACTCCTTATAGTGGCATTGTATATGAGTTTTAGAGTAAATGGGTGAGCACCCCACCAAACGCCCGCAAGAGCCCGCAACAAGTTCAGCTTCTTCTCACATTTATTGGAGATATAATTTATATGAAAAGTTCCAGATAATTTAGAGTCCAAGATGACACCGAGAAACTTAACCCGATCTTCAACCTTGATAGGAGATCCCTCGATTTCCAGGTGTACATCTGGGATAACTCGTTTACGAGTAAAGACTACGCTGGAGCTTTTAGGGGCTGATAAACTAAGACCATGGGACATTAGCCAGTGATTTAGTGAATTAAGGGATACCTGCATGGACTCCGCAGCCTGTACAATGGATGAACTGGACAAATATAAGCACAGGTCATCGGCATACTGCAAGATCTGACAGTCAACGTTGAGAGATTTATGTAGGTCAGAAGTGTATATGTTATACAGAATAGGGCTAAGAACGGAACCTTGGGGAAGACCACGCCATACCGTACGGGCATCAATTTTTTTACCAGGGATATGGAGCTTGACACTACGTCCAGACAGTAGGTTACTTATACATTGACACATCTTAGACGGTATGCTCAGCTGTCGTAACTTACTTCTGAGCACGGAAAGAAGGACATTGTCATAAGCAGCAGAAATGTCTAAAAACACCGCCAGTACAAACTCGTTTTTTGAGAGTGCGATCCGAATATCTGTGACCAGGATGCCAATGCTATCCGCAGTACTGGCTCCTCTGCGAAAACCAAACTGGGTCCCAGCTAAGAGGTCGTGACTTTCTAAGAACCACACTAACCGGTTTTTTATTAGGTGCTCTAAAACTTTACCAATGACAGGAGACAGTGCGATTGGACGGAAGTGGTCAGTACTATTAGGAGATTTACCTGGTTTTAGGATAGGAATGATAAGCTGAGTTTTCCAGCTATCAGGGATATAGGAGAGGGAAAAGCAATGGTTGATAAGGGATAAAAGATATCGTCGACTATGCTCACTTGACTTTTTGAAAAAGGAATAAGGAACGCCATCTACTCCAGGGGCAGAGTCCTGGACGTGATTGAGCACTGCATCTAATTCACGGATTGTAAATGGCGTGTCTAGGGGATCATTGGAGGATACTGGGGCAATAGATGTAGGACATTCCCCACTGAGGGGAACGAAGGGAGGGGCTATTTTATTAAGGAATGATGAAGCTAGGTCATATGGGATTGAGGGTGAATTTTGGTCTGAGCAGCCGCGACTATATCCTTTAAATTTCTTCCAGATTAGGGAGGATGGTGTTGTAGGAGAGAGGGAAGAACAGAACTTCTTCCAACCTTCATATTTCTTTTTCCGGAAAAGACGCCTAGATTTAGCAAGAATTCGGTTATATTCCATCAGGTTCGCCACAGACATAACCCTAACATACCTCAGTTCAGCCTCTTTCCGGGATTTGATCATGGCAGAACACTCACGGTCCCACCAGGGCGGAGATGAGATCTTCCCCGAGGCCGAATTCTTAAGTGGGATAGAGCTATCAGCTGCCGATAATATAGCACCGAGAAACTGCTCCATACAGGCGTCTAGATTGTCAGGGGATATAATAGGCAAAGCAGAAACTATGTTATCCAGAGTTTGTGAATACAAGTCCCAGTTTGCATCTGAGATCCTGTATTTTAAAAGCGGAGGTTTGTCCCTTTGCGGAATCGTTCTATTGCTTAGAGTGGAACAGATTGGGTAATGGTCACTACCAAATGTTAGGGCCAAACGTTTCCACTCCAGTTGGCCCATTAAACTAGCAGAGCAAAGGGTAAGATCGACGCAGCTTTTACATTGGCCCGGTCTGGGAAGGCGAGTTTCCTGTCCGTTATTAAGGACACATAGTCCTACTTCGTCCATTACATCAACTAAATCTAATCCTGGGCTATCACAATGGTCAGATCCCCAAAGAGCATGATGGCAGTTAAAATCACCCAAAATTATAATAGGTTTATGGACAGCACATAAATTTCTAATAAATTGTAGGCATAAGGGATTAGGGGAAGGAATATAAATAGAGATAAAGTCAATGCCAAGAAGGTTAATACCTACAGCATTGATCTCATCTCCATGGGGGGGAAGGGTAAGGAGGGAAGATGAAAGGGAACTATTTACAAGTATAGCAGCCCCGCCATAACCGTCGGGACGGTCATCACGGAACATGCTATATCCGGGAATACTAAAGTGGAGGCGTGGAGTTAACCACGTCTCTGCAATAGCGAATATTGCTGGATTATATAAGTTAATGAGGTGGATGATGTCATGTTTTTTGGGAAGAGCACTCCTGGCGTTCCACTGGAGGAGATGGAATTTTATTTGTTTGCAAGGTGTTAAGTAAATTGCTGGCAACGTGGTCCGGTAAGGTATATTTGGATAAGAGGGAAGTAAGGAGTATTACAATCTGTTCGATTGTGGATGTGTTATCAGTTGGGGGAGGAGGATTGTTGTTAAGGGCACAACCATTGGGAGATGAAGGGAAGGAATAGCTATTGACGATGTCTTGGTGAGCTCTTTGGTCATAGCCAGGGGCGAGAGGGGCATGAGTCTTAGGACGGAGGAACACAGTTTTTTTATAAGATGTGGAAGTGGACGCCTGGTGGGGGTGCATGCGAGGAGGTTGAGATGGGTGCAGTGAATGGGATAAAGATGATGATGAGAATGGAACTGATGCTACAACATCAGCGAAAGATTTTTTGGCAGGTGGAAATTGTTTTGCGGCTTCAGAGTATGAGATGTTTTTCTCCGACATACAAACTTTGATGTTCCTCTGTCTAGTGAATTCTGGACACTGTTGACTGTTGGCATTGTGACGACCGTCACAATACAAACATCTTGGTTCTTCAGCAGTACAACCATCCCCAAAGTGATCTTCACCACAGCGATAACACCGTGGTTTGGACCGGCATTGGGTTTTGGTATGTCCATACTTGCAACATCCATAACACTGTACAGTAGGGAAGTGGTAAAGCTCTACAGGAAGGGAATTGAAGCAACAAAATACTCGCTCAGGAAGAGTACGACCATCGAATGTTAGCACAACAGTAGAAGTAGGAAGCCATTCTGTTTTTCCCTCATTCGTGACTTTTCTGTTCATTCTTCTTATTTTGAGAATTTTCCCAAAACCAGAAGGTGAACACAAATTGTCTGAGCACTCTAAGTCAGACCAGTCAGCTGGAACCCCCTTGACAACACCCATTCGGGTTATATTAAATGTTGGAATAACTGTATTATAACCTTTTTCCTTTATGATGGAATTATTCAAGAAAGCATTGGCATCCTGAGGACCCTTGAACTCAACTGATATTCGGTTCCTACCAATTTTTTTAATACCATCCTGCTTTATGTTTTTAATATTAAGTTTCATCATTAACTGGCCAAACCTCACAGGATGAATTGATGTACCTGCCTTAGGGTCCACCTCTACCAACGATGCAAAGACAATAAAGGGAGCAACATCAGTATTAGAGTACTTCGATCTTGCAACAAGCGACGGGGCTGATGTCCTGTCACGTTTGCCAGATGAAGACCCTTCATCTACGGAATTTTCTTCTGTAATTACATTATCTATGCCCCGTTTGCGTTTACCAAGATGCTGGGACTGCTGGGATTCAATAGCCTCAAAAGAGGACAATGGTACGGTTATTCCGGGGGTATGGGTAAATAATTCTTGGGATTGAGAGTTAGGGTCAGGTTGGGGAGGATCATCGGGGTCTGGCGGTCGGCCCGGAGGCCGGTCATCCACTTCCATGGTCGGCCAGTGACCACCGCATAAAAGAGTGCAGGGACGACGGACTTACCTTATAGGTCACACTCACACAAAAACAAAACAAACAGACACGCACAAACAACACAGGACACCCAAAATACGCCAGAAAAAAACAAATTCTTTAAAAGAAAAACATCCACATGTGTCAGCCACAATACACAAACCGGAAGTCCTAAAAGAGAGTTTCAGAGTTTCACTCTAGTGAACTGTATTTTTATTTCACTTTTGTCAGTGTCATGTCAATGTCAACATGTAAACTGTCCACAGAACAAATATACTTGAAACTGTCGTCTTTCGTCGGCAGTCGTTATTAGAAATCTTAAAATCGATAACTATAGTCTATACCATTGACAAACGGGAAAATCATACGCTGACATTCTCATTATGTTACCGTCATAATCATCATCATCATTTCAGCCGAAAGACATCCACTGCTGAACATAGGCCCCCCCCCAAGGATCGCCACAACTCACGGTCGGCGGTCCTGCGTGTCAATCATCAGTGATCAATAAACAAACATTACGGTAACATCGGTAACATAATGAGAATATCAGCGTATGACATCGTCTACCATAGACACGTACCTAGACGCTCAGAATAGCTACTGCTCTGAATTTAGATGTAAAAAAATCAATACTACCCTTGACAACGGGAGATCCATACGATGACATTCTCATTATGTTACCGATGTTACCGTAATGTCTGTTTTTTTTTTTTGTATTGATTTTAAATATTTAGAATAAATTAATATAATTTTGTTTATTAGTTTTTGTTTGGTTACAGTCTTTCTATGAGTTTTAGAACAATTTAAAGTAAATAACAAACATTTTTGGCCTTATTAATAAAAATCTCAACTGCGATTATATAGCAGATTCGATATTCAATTTTTCTATAGAGAATTTAAAATTAGAATCTGTTAATCCGTTAAAGCTCTATCGCAAATTTTATTAATAAGGCCATAAAAGTCTAGTGATATATTATTATTATCTTTTAACAGATCGATATTAAAATCGCCAGCTATTAGTATATTATTTGCTTCGTAAGAAATGTATCAAATTATTTGGATGAGCCGCTCGGTAAGGTAGTTCATATTCATAAAATCCTTATGTCCACATTGACTACTACTGCAGAGCGTGCGCGCCTGCTTGCTGTGGAGGAGTGGGAGTCAGGCCTTTGGCTTCACGCACTACCTCGTCGAACATAGGCATCTTGTTCGACGGTACTAATTTCCGCTTCTATGGCTCACTACGTCTAAGCGCTCTAAGTTGTGCTTCTCATCGCTATCACTGTGGAGAAATTGTTAACAGCCTCGGACACCACGGCCTGTCATGTACCCGTAGCGTGGGACGCATAGCTCGACATGCGAATTTAAACTACATCATCCGACGAGCTCTGGTTGCCGTCGGCGGGCGGCGTTCCGGTTGTACTCGAACCAAAGGGCCTGGCAGTGGCACGCAATGATGGTAAGAGATGGGATGGCATGTCTTTGTACCCGTGGAAGATGGGTATGCCCTTAGTATGAGACGCTACTTGTGTCGATACTCTTGCGCCATTCCATCTTCCTATTTTGTCGTACTGTGCTGACGCTGCTGCTGCGGCTGCTGAGAACCTCAAATGGCGGACGGAAATATAAGAACCTTGTTGAAACTTGCAAAATGGTAAGAAAATTTGAATTTCGCGGGCTACCCTAACGCTTGTCGATTAGACCAATGGCAATAATGCTAAGTAACAAGAGTCTTTAGTCTGTGACTCTGTGCCCAAGTCTAAGATCGATTTTACTTTGCTAATAGTGAAGCTGAAGAACAAATAAGTAGCAAACTAAGTGTTATCGATAATTAAAGTGTTAAAATAATATATCTAAGTACTTTAAATATTGAAAATTACATCCATGGCTAATTCCAAGAGGAATACGCAAATTAAAAAGCGAAATGGGAAGTCTAAAAGGACTGACAAAGAAAACAGCCCGTCAATGCGGATATTGAAAAGCCTGCAAAATCGCTACGTTGAATCTGCTGATGGAACTAGAATTATTGTTCTTGGCGTACCTTTACCATCTTTGTCGGAACTGGAGAGATTGCTTGCGGAACAAGCAGAACTTAACTCAACATCTCAGGAAAATTCGACAACAATAGAATCTCTATTTTGTTTTGCCAACGGGGCATTTTGTGAAACTTGTTCTCGTCATTTCACTAAATAAGTAACTTCTCTCTCCAACCACTACATCCTACATCCATAAAATATCAGAATGTCTGATGAAAATAATTTCTGATACAACTGAATTATTAAATCAAAATGGTCCACCGCCTTCTGTTATACCACAAAGAAAAAGGAAGAAACCTGAAGAAACATATAGGTATATAGGTTATAAAGAGCGCCCACAAGTTGCAAACAACCCAAGCACTAATTCCTTCAAAGGTGATGAGGATCCTGGGGTAGATGCTTCTCATGCTGAACCTGATTCACCTCCACGTAAGTGAGCAAAGAAGTCCAAAATTCCTTCCTTTTCCAAAAGCTAGCAAAAAATTATGACAACACTGAAGAAATTAATTTTAAAAGTTCAGATAGAAATAAGTCAGTAGAGCATTTTCCACCAAAAATACTAAGCCCTAAATAATCATCATTTTCACCATTATTAAGTACTTCAAGAGACAGTGAAACTTTCAATAGGAATGAAGAACTATTCAACCAAAGCCAAGGGAGAATACTCTCAAAGATGAAAGCACCACACCACAAACAACACCCAATGCAACTATTGTAATTGATGACGATAATGATGATATTGAATTCATTCCGCAACCGCAAACAGGCACCAATCCGGGATTAATAAATGAAAAATCTAATAATAGTTTCTCAAGTATGCAAAATTCTACAGAGACTAATAAGCAAAACAATTCAAATAATATGATTATCATGACGCATACATTGATTTAACTAATGATAATAATGATGGTTCTGAAGATGTTTCTGAAATTGATGTAGATTGTAGATGATGAGATTGCATAAAATCAAGCCATACTTAGTTGTGCAGTTCAAATTGTAATTTCAAAATATTATTTTATGTAATTTTATGTTATTAAATATGATTTTGCTAGTCATTTCATTTATGTCATATTTCTGTGTGACCTATAGTATTGCCTAGTTTTGTAATTCTTTGTATAATTTCAAGAATAAAATTTGATCTCATTTATGATAACTTTGTTTTTATATATATTTATGATGCCCAAGTAAATACATCCAAACACAAAAGTGTTATGCCGGCAGGCTTGATCCTATCTGCAGTTCGTCTATATACACCACACACAATCAGTTTAAATTGTCCAATCGGCAGCGATGTTCAGTTGAAGCCTTGATGCCTGCTTCCATGTATTATAATTAATATATTCCAAATGGAAAGTGGATAGTTTAAAGTTTTTTAAAAATTGGCTCTAATAATTTATGCTTTAATAATTTTCTTATTATCTTATTTTAATGTCATCAGTGAATCAAATTTTAGCCATTTTATTGTAAAGCATTACTGCAATGAGGAGATCAGTGGACAAGGAGCTCAGGAAGGAAGAACTCAAATGCCTTAGGACAACAACACACATTACTGCAACGCATTATCAGAAATACCTAAATGTATACTTGTAAGGACAGTGATAGCTGTGTACATTGTATAATATAGATAAAAAGTGATTAAACTAGAGAAAAGCTAGACAAAACCAATAACTACTAAAGAACTCTTGTTTAATAGATCAAACTTCAGTGCCAGTTGACTTTATAGAGCATACATCAGTGGCCGTGACATTTACTACTGTCCAAACTAACTTAACTTCATGTTTCTGCCATGTTGTCAGACAGTAAATAGGCGATCTATTTGTAGATTATTTAGATTAGTATCAGTACTTAGGGATTTCAAAACACTCACTTGTGAATTTAACTCTATAATAATATTATACTTAACATAGCATTTATATTATTTAATGTGTGGAATAGCAAGCAGGGTTCTTGCTCAATCAAACTGAATTATTGATTTTACATTTGCATTTTGCTACATTGTCAATACTTTATAATTACACTAGGCTAGATCTCTAGTACTTCAATTGTACATGAACACAAAAGAATAATTTTAATTTTAAATAATTACAATTGTAGTATACATAATTATGTTCATCTTTTATTTATTTTGGTCTTTTACTCTTTACCTACACCTGGGGTGGCTAACCTTTACGGATTTGCGTGCCAATTATTTTAAATATTTAAGAAGGCCATAGACATGCCGTCGAAAAATAATTTTTACTACCAAACACTACATTTTGGTCTGTATTGTAATAAATGTTATATCTAATCGTGTACTTAATTCAAATAAAGTGTATTGTATATTATATTTTTGAAATGTTGTTATTAAACTAAAATGCAAACCGAGCCCAGAATATTGTGTCGCGTGCCATAGGTTCGCCATCCCTGACCTACACAGTTTAATGCATTATAATCAATGAACAATAATATAATTATGTGATATTTATTCAATACCATTAACCACCAGTTTATTTAGAGGATGATAATTGAAGTCTTTCCTCATTTATATTGAAGCTTGTCCTCTCTAGTTTCCTCTGTAGTAGGGACTCTCTCATCATTACATTCTTGGAAAATTATACAACGCTACAGAATGATAATGCTGTTGGTGTAGCTGAGTGTAACTGGTCCGAAAATATGTAATACTACTGCCATTAATCGACACGATGAGAAGAAGATCACTAGACAGGTATACTTTGACAAAATAATGATATTTGTCAACGGTAAACAAACTGTAGCTGCATTACATTCGCCATTCATGTACACACGACGGCAGCGCGCGCGGCGGCCGACTAGCGAGCCCGAGCCAGAGTATATTTGTTCTGTGGCCCGAGCGCTTCGCTAATTGTTTCCTTAGGCCTCCGCTGCCGCTACAGCGACGGTGGCGCCCCTGTCGTGAGTCACGCCAAACGTACGGCGCGCTGATTGGTCGAATGAGATGTTATAATGTTAGATGTGCTGTGCATTTAGAAAATAATATCTTTTTTTCAGCAATAAATAGAGTGATTCAAGAAGATGGGTCGCATGTTAAGCAACTATCGTCAAGGTTGGGTTTTTAGATGGATCGGAGGTTAAGAAAATTAATGTCAGCGAGATTGAGAATTGGAAGGGTCTGGGTTGCGGCGATATCCAATGTTTTAGATATTTTCATATCGTTTTTACTTAGCAACTATATAAGTTATTGACTTGAAATTTGATTTCTAGATAGAAGAATCCTCTTCTATCTAGAAATCAAATTTCAATTTTGATGAAAATAAATGCCGATCAGTTACACGATTAAAGACTCTTCTCGATAGTTTTATTTTTTTAAATCAGCCCTATAAAAACACTTTCGAGATTTTCCATTTTGTTGCTTACTTTATTATTTCCAAGACAATCTTTCGCGACCTTGACATATTTATACATAGTTTAGCTCTTTTCGTTCCGTAAGCAAGCAGTTAGTATTATCTCTGTCTTGCATTTCCCGATTGGCTCTGCAGTCCGTTTGACTCCACTAATAATTATTCGTGTAGCGCCTTGAGAAACTCCTGAGGAATCGGATTATCAAATAGAGAGATTTAAGAGGAGGAGGAGACAGAAGAAGATGTGGAGGAGGGAGGAGGAGGAGCGGGAGTAAGCTGGTGAATGCGTGACGAGAGCGTTTATTAGTCTATAATCTGTGAGAGCGTTACGATTGAAGACGTGATCGAGCGAGGCCAAAGGGGAGATATACGTTAGTTAAGATAGAAAGAGAGAAAGTTACGTACCGTATAATACTGTAGGGGCAAGAGAGAGGTGCAAGTACACATTTTCTTTCTCTTTTTCTCTCATAGCCAGTTACGTTTCGTATATAAAGAAATTTTAATATAAAGCACACTCGTTTTTTTTTTTAATTCCAACCAGTTGTTCCAGACTATATAATATATACTATCGGCCAGCCCCGGCTTTGCACTGGTGGTAATTTATTTTTTAAACATTTTGGTGTCGCAAGGAAGGTATTGAAACATAGAACGAAATCCGTAATATCCTTGGAATAGACTGTCCAATTTCATTAATTCAAAATTTCAAAGAGTAATCGCCTGTATTGAATACAGTCGTGAATACGAAATGATTTATTTGGAAAAGGATTAATACCAAGGTAAGAATAATGTGGCCTAGTTTGTACAGGCGTTACTATTGCAAATTTAAACATAAAAAAGTAGTTATAGTGACATAACTACCTGTAATAGATATGTATATGGTATCGTGGACGGTTTTATAGATATTGATGTATTGTATTAAACTGAAGTATCTTGTATCACTTTACTCAATTGTCAATTGTTTTAGCAGTGTACGCGGTATAAGGACTTTAAAAAAAAAAAAAATTAGCACAAACTGTAATTTATTTATTTTTAGGAGTAGGTACTTTATTTTTCCTTTAAAAGCGAACTATATGAAATAAATAACTACCATAGTAAAAGCTCAACTATACGAAATTATAAAAGAGCAAAAAGAAGCTCCAATATACGAAGCCGATCAATTGCTTGAATCTCATGGACAGAAAGTGGCTAGATTACCGCGATATCACTACGAGCTAAACGCAATTCAATTTATGTGGAGTCTCGTTAAATGGCGAGTAGCCGGTAAGAATGTAGGACAAGAAGCAAACAACATAATTCATTTAGCAGGAGTAGTCTTTCAATCAATCACTGTAGAAGACTGGCAAAAGCAGTGCGAACATGATGGTATTATGGAGTATGGACGCTGAAATTGACAAGTTCATAATAAAACGATGACTCTGATACAGAATCTGACAGTGTCGAAGATTCAAATTCCTCCGATTGTGATTTGGAATCAGCCATCAGCATGGATCATTCATATTCAAAATAAAAATTATAATTTAAATTGCGGTGTTATTTTATTTTACTAATCAATCTAAATAGATACAAACTGGCTATTGAGCGAAGAATAATTTATTTTAAAGCCGGGTCTGTTGTGCAATTCCAAAAATAACGTTGTTAGAAAACATAAATTCGGGGTGTTGCCTAAATATTTGGCCGAAAAAAAACAGTCTCTTAAGCTAGGCTACATACTTAATTTATGTTTTCTAACAAATTTTATGATGGCAGTAGACGTGACTTTATACTGTCTACTGCTCCTCGAGACTAGTGTGGATAAATAACATCTTTATTCTATTGATTTATTCCGTGATTCCAGGGCTATCATAATGCTGCCTGTCCTTTCTCTTTTAGAATATGACGTCACTAACGTGTCATTATTTGGATAGTCCCATAAAAATTATTCAGCGGGTTCAGGGCACCGAACTTACTTTAACCAACCAAAATACCCTTTTTACAATCCAACTCGATCCGTACCACGGTTTCGCCGCCAGACACGATAGTAGCACTAGAGGTCCGAAATGGCAAATTCCATAGTTTGTTGTTGGCAGGTGGGCTTTGACAGCTAACGCATCAGCTTCTTCTAACAACATAATTATGGCCTTATTTATAAAAATCTCAACGATAATTAGCTATTGATTAGCAGATTCTTTTTTCAAATTTTCTATAGAGAATTTGTGTTTAGAAGTTTCTTAGCAATTGCTTAACACCGTCCAGATTTTTATAAATAAGGCCAATAATGTCAAAGCAATAATTTATTAATTCTTACATTTTCATTCATTAATTATTGAAAAAATATTTATTGAATAACCTTTAATAAGTTTTGAACGAAATGAATAATGTCAATCGATGACGCAAGACAAACATGTCATTGGGGGCAAAAGTCAAATTGAATGGTCAAACACCACAGGTACATATACATTTTAGTAAAATTTGAATAAAATTTACGTGAGGTATTCTCATTACCTCGTGCAGCAAACTAAGATAAATTGAGTTTGCGCAGTTATATTAATGAAAAGTGTACTTACACACTACGTTAACGTAATTCTTACAATATTCATACTTAGTTTCTGATAACAACAACATGGATAAATCATTATCTTGTCAAGAATTATACGCCATTTACAAGCGTTGGGTGATCACGAATCCTGGTGTCGTGACAGATGTGGAGACAGTAGCGACGTGGTCATCATACTTCGTAGCGGGCAAGATAAATAAGTCGCCTATAGTATCGGAACTAGTATACTCGATTTCCAAACTCGTTTCACTGTTCAATGACAGACTTATAAGGGAGGCATATGGCGCTGGAGACCCGTACTACGGTCTCCGGGACCAAATCAAGCTATGGCTGACAGTTATGCATTATTGTGAAGTTTTTATTGAGCTGCTTGTGAAGAATAGGTGGGGATCGCGCGGGAAATGGACGATAGCAACGTTACTGCAGGTGTTCAAGTGCTCCTCGGCGCTTGTACTGCTCTTCAGGTTTAAAGAACTGCCAGTGGCACATCCCCCAATCGCAGCACTGCCGAGGAAGAAGTTTACAGAGGGTAAAGAAACAGATGAAAATTCAAACTCATTCTTCACTTTACGGCGGTCTGGTCGTGTCATTCGACGTGTGGACGGTGCTCCCGCAGTTGCCTTTCGTGACTGGGAGCCTGTGAAAATAAAAGACGACAGACCGGGCACTGCTGTCAACGTGAGAGATCTTGTTTATGCTGAGTCACTGCATATATTGAAGCCATTGATACATTTAGCTGCAATGAAAGCTTTTGGGACCAAGGCTTGGAAGCAGTGGTTGATTGCACTTGGAGTTGATATAGCTAGTATTAAATTGTACAGCAAATACATGAAAGACTTATCAAACGATCAGAGGCTTGAGATAAGTCGGAGAAAGTTAACGTTAGTACTTTACTTGCTTAGAAGTCCAATGTACAATGGGTATTCAAAGAATGTTATAGAGAACACTTTGACATCTATGACAAAGAAAGTACCGGCATTGTCATTCATTTGTGGACCTATCATACAGTATTTGAGTCATTGGCAAGAAATCTACTTCTACATGTGGTCTTCATAATGTAATATTCCAATTACAATGATTGTTATTTCGTGGGTATTGAATTGTTTTGTAACCTTTTATATTATATTGTATCTGTACCCATGACACAAGGAAATCGTGATTTATATTTAATGGTATGTGGTTGCATTTTGTGTATTGATTCTATTAAGTAATGGTTTACCTATAATAGGTTATATTTCAAATAGACAATGAATTATAAAGTATTGGCCTATTTTAGTACCACACTATTAAGAAATGAGTTGTTTTATTGTTTGAACCTATTATATTTAGATATTTATTTAAGTGTTGTGGTGGCCTAGCAGTTCAATGAACAGATTTGATGCACAAGGTTGCAGAAACCCACTGCAGGTCAATACCAATGTTATCTTTTTAAAGACATATGTACACAGCAGACTAGATAAGTTTGCAGGCCGCACAAACGTTTTATATTATAACTAGCTGTGCCCGCGGCTTCGCTCCCGTCAACTGACTACCTACCCTACCATATCTACCCTACCCTCCCATCCTATTTTTTTTGTTTTTAAAGCTTCCCTGTATTCTAGCGAACAAAACAAAAAAACAATTATTCAAATCAGCCCAGCCGTTCTCGAATTTTAGCGAGACTAACGAACAGCAATTCATCTTTATATATAAGAAGATATACTAACATTTTTATTACATATTATTATCTGCTTACATAAGCTGAATATAATATGTGGCCTGCAAACCTACCTAGTTTTCCGTGTGTACTTACTTAATGACTCTAGGACACCATTCGAAATGAAATCGTCATCTCTCACGTTAGCAAGCGTGGTAATCAATGCTACATAAGAGGCCTGTGCCCAGCAGGGGGCACTTATAGGCTAGCTGTATATTATTTATTAGCATGTTCTCTTCATATTCAATATCAAAAATTCGTTATAGAATAGAGATGTGATTTTACAATCCATGGACCATACTGTGTCTGAAACTTTTTGTTATCATTGATGCTTATAATACATTGAATAGTACCTCCTACCTATAACTATCTACATACAATTCTTGGTGAGTGAGAATAC
Source organism: Diachrysia chrysitis (assembly GCA_932294365.1). NCBI lineage: Eukaryota > Metazoa > Arthropoda > Insecta > Lepidoptera > Noctuidae > Diachrysia > Diachrysia chrysitis. The sequence goes on from OW028641.1 coordinate 916,618, forward strand.
ATATATATATTATCTTCTAATATATAGAAGTGAATATTTGTATGTTTGATCCCTATGCGTGCCTAAACCATAGATCAGATTGTGATTTAATTTTTCTCGGGTCTATTAACGACATCCTAGATGGTTTGTGATAAAAAAAACACTCAAAATGTATACTACTATATCTCTGCTATGCTATTTATTTTACGTGACATTTCGTGATATTTGGTATATTATAAAATATTAGTTTGTTCGTATATAAATAGAACTTCGATAGATACAAGTGTAGAGTAGGCATCTGTAGGAGGTAATTAATTAATTGATTCATCCAATTTTTGCATCAATTTATCATTATTAACTGATGCCGCCTTTTAGACGACTAGTAGAGGAGAATGGTAGCAAAATAAGGCATTGCGTCGTCCCCAACTAATTCGGAACAGAACAGGAAGATGAAAGCTGAACCCAATACACAGGAACTGGATATGGAGGGTTACCCTTGAATTAATTTCAATTCTAATACAATACCAATTCCAAATTGCTATTAATTTAGTGGGCAGACAAAAAAATATAGCACAAAAAATTCTGTCAATGTTTAGATTCCAGGTAGTTGATTCCATGGGTAGTAACTTTTTTAAAGTAAACTTAATCACTTTGAAGGGCCTCTTGGTCTAGTGGTTAGTGATCCTGACTGCTAAACCGGAGGTCGTGGGTTCGATTCCCACCAAACATTCGTCCTATGTTTGTGTGAGGAACACGATCATTAGTTCTGTGTGTGGGTGTAATTTATCTATAATATGTATGTATTTAGAAATATATAAGTATGTTTATCAGTTGTTTGTGTTGCCATAGCACAGACTCTGCCTAGTTTGGGATCAGATGACCGTGTGTGAGATGTCCCAAGATATATTATATTATATTATTATTACTTGCCCGCCAAACTAATATCAATTTTTCATTTGCATTGTATTACAATTAAATTTCTTTTAAGAGTACCTAACCACCCGCGGACACAGCCAGCTCAACCTAATAGAAAAAGAGGGAGGAAGTAGTATCAATGTAGGTACCAGAGTTGTGTGCGTGATGAATTGCAATGCATTGCCACGCACCAGCACAACACGCGGATGACGTAGCGCGGCGGTTCAGGTTTAGTTAGTAAGAGTCTGACACTACCCGTTCGCTCTCCCGAGTGAGCGGGTGTCCATGAGGATTCCCCCGCCCAAACAAAAAAAAAAAAAGGTACCAGAGTTGTAGGCAATCAATAAAACCAAAATCAATCATTAAACTAGTTTATTAACCAAATTTGTTGATGAAACCCTAATCAGATACTTTGACGTTAATGTTATACAGCACTGAGCACATCATTGTGTCAACTAACACTCTAGTAAAACATAGTAAATACCATTTCAGAATCTTAAAAGTAAAATATACAGAATTGAACTACAAATTATCATAAACATATTTTGTACATAATTATAAAAATGAAATTGATCTTATGATGTAGCAAATTATAAAATTAATTATAAAGTAACTAAAATACCTATAAGCTGTCGATAAGATGTTACACATTCGATCTTTTGTAGTTTTATATTTATTATGTGACCTAAAGCCTTGCCTACAGTTATATTACATATTCAACGTGTTTGAATGGTATCTACCATTATTTTTTATTTAATGCTCGTACATATTATTTCAAATTAAATAAATAATAGGTAATAATAATTTTACAGTTTTTGGTTCTCGAATTAGGTAAAGACAAGGCTTTATCGAAGTCGATAGATAAATTACATAACTAGTTACTAGTTATAAAATATATTTGATAAAATTTATCTAATCGTAAATAATAAAAGTACATATTTTTAAATTTAGGTGTATAAAACTCACGGCGACAGGACGGTAGATAGTAAAGAGTTGAAACAAAAGAGTGAATGTACCTAAAAGTAGATTTCATATTAGATCAGGAAACAAAGAATGAAATGGGCCGACTCGGGATTCACAATATACATAATATATTATATACTTACAAACAAACATAATTTTATACACTTCAACATCAACAAAGATTAATTTAAACACTCAAAAATTGTACAAAAAGAAGATTATTATAACGTCCTATATTCAGAACTAAGGATATACTAAATATAGATGTCCTAGATTTACAAAAAATGCCTAACTTAAAAATAATATGGAATTGTAACGCAAATAAATGCCTCGTTCTCACAAGCCCAGGTGTTTAGGCGGGAATCAGGTGTTCGTCTAACGCGCTGTCAACAAGGGCAGACATTTATACAGTGGCCCCCAGTAATATGCCATGCCTATCGCTGTTGATTTTACATTAAATTTACTTCAGATACAATCTTTGATTTGTAATTTTTTGGATTACAAGGTACTTTCTTTTAAATATTCCGGACTATAGAGGGTGGTGTATGCGTGTCTCAAGCAGTACTCTATTATCCGACAGATTCGATAGTTAGACACCGCCCTGTAAAACGTATGTCTGATTTTCGGGGGTCGACTGTACATAATATTTTTCTTATTAACAGTTTTACACATTATTTTTTTTTTTATTCTTTCTAACAGCACACATGGCAAAGGGATATAAGGGTATTCATCCATCCAGATAATCATAAGGTGCTAATTAATTTGTTTGATGTGAAAAAGTTTTGTGTTTATCCAATATGGAGTATTCTTTAGAATAGCTATCTACAGCCGTGTATACTCATATGAAAACCTTGATATGTATCGGTCGCGGATCAGACGCACGGCTCGAAAACTTCACTAAATTATGCACACTACATGACATCTAAAATATTGAAATTAAAACTACGTATTGGCTTTAGCACAATACAAAAACATTTAAAACTACAACACCGCAATCTGCATGGAGGCTTCTACCTCAGCTTCTCATCATTCACACACGCGATTCACCTTCTAAAGCAGACTTAGTCTCTCCAGAAGGGTGAGCCACGAGCAAGTCATTGTCATTGTCAAACCTTAATTACGCTAATACGATAAATATACTTGATATATAGGCCTATTTTATTTGTTAATTGTATTATATGTGTATAGGCCAGGACAGCTGCTGGTACACAGAGCGGGCCGCGTCCTCGGGACTACGATGACACGTAGTAACAGTTCAAGTGTTTGTGTTATACAGTCCGTATAAAAATCTCCAAGACTAACTAATATACCTCTTTCTAGATAAATAACGTCAATACATTAAAACATTTGCACCAAGTATGGCAGACCACACTTGGGGCAAAGTTTTTATTTATTTATACGTAATTATAAATAACAATTTTCTAATTATTTTAAAATATATTCTCTTTTTTCTAAATTGTTTTATTTTATTCAAAACAGTTGGAATTGTAATTTTATACTTAGCTACAGCTGCCCGACATGGTATTTAATCTGCGCCGTCAATGTAAACCAATTGGAAATATATAATTCGTTTGACTATAAACACAAAGCCCGTTTAACATAATTTTGCAATGTAACTGTAGAAGCAAAGTAAATAGTACAATTGAATTTACTAGTAGTAGGTACTATATGCGTCTCTAAATAGAGTGATCCATTCAAAACTGCTAAAAATGCCATGCCTTAGTTAAAACATGTCGTTACATTCCTATCTTGTTTCAAAGTTGCATACGCGGCGTTCGTTCAACAAAAAATTGTAATGAAGGTGTTCGCGATTTAAATATCCACTATCCATCTGTCAATATCCACCAATTACGAGCCACTAGCTTGTCTCTCATTGGTGGACATCGAAAGATAGACCGCACGACGGAATTAGCGAACTTAGCCGCGGACATCCTCATTCAATACAATGGCCCGAAAACTACAGCTAAAACAATAAACGAGTTACGCCATCTACAGCCACTTTGTGTGAAACTTTATAAACTAATAACACAAGTATACATTATAATAATTATAATAGAAAAAGAATCTCAAATAATACTATACTCATACTTATACGGCCTTAAATTATAAAAATATGGACGGTGATAAGCAATTGCTAAGAAACTTCTAAATTCAAATTCTCTATAGAAAAAATGAAATAAGAATCTGCTAATCAATTGCTAATCATCGTTGAGGTTTTTATAAATAAGGCCAATAATATTTTGAGTACTAAATAAATATGGCATAATTTATGTGATAAATTTGATATAAACATATAAATTGGTTTTTTGTTTTTTTCGTTATTTTTTTTATATAAATACAATTCTTGTAGTAATGAGATTCTAAAGTTGCTAGAGACATGAGCATTCGCCGTTTTCAAAATTGTTTCGTTTATATCGCTACGATAATTCTAGCGAACGCTCAAGTAGATACGAGAGCTCGTCAAAAATGCAAAAATGCATTCCTCACGAACACGAAGATGTGACGCGACACCGTCGAAATGAGGTCTACCGGTAGCAATCACCAGTTGGCGCCACTGGCGCGTCAGCTGTGAAAGCTGACTAACAAAATATGGAAATTGAAATCATCGTCCCCGCGTGCGACTAGCGCTCCTGGTGGCGAAATTGATAACGAAATCCCTCATTGCTCGGCTAGGCAAAAGTCTCGAAGCAAATTTACTGACGTTTCGCTAGAATGCTCACTAAAACGCTCTGGTTTAATTTGTGAATAAATTAACATTCACTAGAATGCTCGAGTCTATTAGAACCATTAAACAGTAAAAGTAAACCATCTTGGTGTGCGCAGGTACAATACCTAACGATTAAAACCTGGTTCCAATATTCATAAAACGATTTGTTTCGCTAACGGACGGTAGCATATTCTAAGCAAAACGATTCGAATTTCTACAGTCCGTAGCAAAACCAATCGTTTTTTTTTTAAATATAGGAACACTTTAGTTACACTCTGTACCTATTCGGACATCTGTGGCAGCCATTTTAGGATCATACCATGACCACTTGTTTAACATAATCAACAGCTTAAAGGGCCAGCAATGTATTTTGTGTGTAATTTCAACAGTCAAATAAAACTCAAATACATAATATATGACGGAATATTACTTATAAACGTCTCCACCGATTTGTATGACCGAAGATTTGCGAAAAGAACCGCGGGAAATGTCAAAAATTAATTAGGTATTTTTATATGAAATTGTGTAGATTGACAGGACGACGACTGTCAGCTAGTCCTTACTAATATTATAAATGCGAAAGTAACTCTGTCCGTCTGTTTGTCGCGCTTTCGCCAGAACTACTGCACCGATTTAAATGAAATTTGGAACACAGATAGTCTAGAGCCTGAGAAAGGACGTAGGCCGCGATAATCGACATTCACGCGGAGCCGCGGGAAACGCTAGTATACTATAAAACAGCTGTTTAATTTTATTATAGAAAGAGCAAGTTTATTATAGAAGATTGGGAAGTGCCGTGATAAATAGTGTCTTCGAATCAAGCAGAAGCAGTATGTGTACCTACATAAATAATTAAAAACAAAGTATTGTAGACTTTTATTGACTACTAGCTGTCGCCCGCGTCTCCGCCCGCTTGGGTGTCGGTTATCGCGGCAAAAAGTACCCAATGTCCTTTCTCAGGGTTTAAACTTATCCCATACCAAGTTCCATCCAAATCGTAACAAACAGACAGAAAGACAGAGTTACTTTCGAATTTATAATATTAGTAAAGATTGCTGATTATAGGTATATACATATGGTAGTTTGGCCTCTGCACTGAGTGATCGATAACCATTCATTGCTTTCTAGCAAGAGTAAGCAGTTTGCCTAAATAATCTGGACTGATGAAAAACTACCTGGAATAGGTTGCTGGCCCTCCGTCTCCAATACTTAATAAACATAATTTGGATGGCAATATTAACAGTTTTAAAATCATTTCGCAGGTGAAACACCTGCCGTCATTTTTTCAAATTGTACATTTGAAAATATATATTTGTTTTAAATAAAATATTGTGTGGACACAGTTTTGATATAGAAAGTAGGTTACTGTAAAAAGTAGACTTGTCGATTGGTTTTAATTACGGCCGTTTGATACTGCTTAGGCCAAATAGTGGACGCCACTGTTTCTCTGGAAATAAACAAAAAATATATGCATATAATTTAGATTTTTTAACTAGCGATAATTTAGAAAACTCTACTTCAATCCAATATGATTATTTGTTCGTGTGTAAGTCGTAATCGAGTTCTGCCATTAATCTTTAAAACGAGTTAATCAAATGCTGTTATCTGCAAAACGTGTGTAATTTGTTTTATGATAGATATTTTAGGATCGCCAGGGGGCGCTGTAGCCAATATTTTTGAAGTTATACTACTTTTGGCGCGTTAAGGAAAAATTATGAGTAAATTTTCACGATGCGCGCGCACACCTTCACGGAAAACCTACACCCTGAAGTTACTAATCTACATTTCACGATGCGCGCGCACACCGTCACGGAAATCCTACACCCTGAAGTTAGCTAGTCAACATTTTAGTATCTCCAAACTAAATAATGACAAAAATGACAAATGTCATGATGTCCGATACCAGTTTTCGAGTTTAACCTCAAGGTTGAATTATTTTATATACTAATCTGTCAATTTAATCCTTGTGTCGCGGGGGTTTCACAAACATTCAAATCACATGCACAAAGAACACCCAGACTTGAAACAAGCATTTGTGGGTCTCACAAATGCTTGTCCCATGCGGGGATCGAACCCGCGGCACGTCGCGCACAGAGGTAATTGGCGTGGTGACCTATACCACTCGGCTATCCGTGCAGTCAATCACAAGTCTATGAAAAAGAATTTTATCTTGTTACGCCAAAAAAGTATTTGTAACTTCTTACGTGCCTGCGGGCCCAAGTCCTTAAGTATTATTGAGATATTTGTTAACTTACCACTAAGAAGTAAAATAGTAGTTATTTGTGTGATAAGTATAAACACAATATTTTTATGATTTTAATGACGAGGTGCATGGGGTAATACCATCTAGTTGTTGAGCCAGTCCCAGGAGTCATCGGCGGAGCGCTGCTGGCCGGGCGGCGGGCTGGCGCCCAGCTTGGACAGGTCGCGAGCATCCAGGTTGTTGCGCGCCGCTACTGACTCCTTCCACGGCTGGCTCTGCTCGTTCCTGCGTCAGTCATACTTGCACTTTAACTGCACGTTCTGTTCAGCTGTTTCAGACTTCGGTCATATGTCCGATGGCGCATTAAATTAAGAATGTTGCATTTTGGTACTCATAGTAAGCCCAAGAAGTGATTTTGTCACATATAGGTACATAAAGGAGGATACCTTGGAACCTGTTGAGTACCTCCACAATATAAATTTTGTATGTAAAGCGTAGAATGTCTAGAATAGGGACTAATCGAGGGTTCCATATTGGCTCACCTAAAATTCTTTACCCGAAATTGTTCTTCCTAACGATTTATAATCCGAATGATCACTCTTCCTAAAAATTTTCTTTTGTAGTGCTAACGGCGATTTTTATAATACTCATGTTTCCGTAAATTTTAATTAATAATTTCATTAATGTAAATATATTTTAACTCCTACTGTTTTTTATCATAACGCTTTTATCCCTAAAAATAATTACCATAATATTTTCACTCATACATCTGAATATTTAAAAAAAAAACTTCAAAAATACCTACCAACCTAACCGATCTGATTATTATGAATAAAAATAAATCTAAACAAAAAAAGTGTATGCGGGTAACCTTTACGCGCGATTGAAGTAAAACTTTATAACCTTGTTATTGAATATTATAAAATGTCGCAATTGTCAGAAAATTTATTTTTAATTTACTTATTTTAAAAGTAATAAATAAACAAGTATATTTAGAGATTTTCAAAAAATTTTGCAATTTAAAATAATGTTTTTAAAACTGTTGAATTTTTCATTCACTTTGCTATTCACAATTGATCCGTTTGACAATTTGAAAATAAATAATCCTAATTGATTATGATATTTGCCACTAGCTGGCGTATAAGTCAAGAAGCGTGTAGTATATGACATATACTTACAACCAATCAGAATTATTATTTTTAAATGGCGGAAGCGTTACTTCCGTCAGAAAAAAAATCTGAGTTACTCCCTAGTCGCGCCTAAAGAAGTTTTACTTCAAAATATATGACTTTGAATAATAGTGTAAAAGATGGTTATGTTGAGAAAATATAGGAAAACAAATAAAAGTATAATAGATGTTTATTGCTACTGACATTATGAAGTTGAATGCTTCGGAATTGTGAACATTAGAGACAGAGTAGTTAGGAATTGTGATTGTTAGGATGAAAAATGTTAGGAAGAACATTTTCGGATTTCCAATTATCGGAGATGAAAATTTTGGTGAACTTTGGCGCACCCCTAATCGAGCGAGTCAAATTAAGGTAAAGGTGTTTAATTATATGCTGAAAGTGTCCATTTCAATATCCTGACGATATGAGGGAGACAAGAAAGAGTGGAAGTATTTCCTATGGATGCTCCCCCCACCGGTGAACGGGCCACACTAGAAATGTTTTCTATCCTTAGGTCGATGCGTGATGGTGCGAGGCCACCAGCAAAAGGCGGCGCGTATGAGTAATAAACCTCCATCTATCCATCCATCTAAACTTTCGGATTTATGTATATATATATACTAGCTCTGCCCCCGACTTCATAAGCGTGGAATTGAACAAAAAAGTTATTTAGTTTATTTAGTTTTTTTTGTTTCGTTTTCGAAGTAGCCTAAGTTACTCCTTGTTACATCAGCTATCTGCTAGTAAAAGTCCCCTAAAAATCAGTTCAGCCGACAGACAGATAAAAATTGAAAAAAAAAAAAATATAATACGGACAAATTGTCCGTCATCTGTTCCATATTTTTGTATAATGCTGCCATAGTTCAATCATTGCAGGCTAGTAGATAGCAACCTTCTTATGTATCGCCGCTAATTTTCACAAGCTTAGCTGAAAACCACACGGGGGCTTCCACAGGGTCGGAGCTGAGGGCGAAAGCGGGTTCATAAAATATGAGGGAGACAGTACCACTGCGAGTAGGGCTCCGAGGTGGAGCTCTTCATGGCGCCGTAGCTCGGCGACTGGTAGCTGGCGCCGGCGTTGGAGGCGCGACGCGTCTCCGTCGCGCCGCCCAGCGTGTTCCAGCCGCCGCGGTTGTTCACCTGACGGTACAGAAACTAATGTACTACGCGCTAAAGCAGCAACAACACCATAAAAAATATAAATAGTACAATTTTTTAGCTAATCATAAACAGTAAATATCTTGAGACAACTCATACACGGCCATCTGATCCCAAACTAGGCAGAGCCTGTATTACTTATATATTTCTAAATAAATACATATTATAGATAAATTACACTCAGACACAGAACAAATGATCGTGCTCATCACACAAAGATTTGTCCTGCGTGGGAATCGAACCCACGACCTCCGGCTTAGCAGTCAGGGTCACAAACCACTAGACCAACAGGCCCGTCCAAATGTGGACAAAATCACATACATTGCTCTGAACCCAAAGTGAGTAACTAAAGCACTTGTGTTATGAATTCGGAGACAATTAAGGAACCACAAGCACCAAGATCCGAGACAATGTAGAAAAGTGATTTTCGACCTGGCCGGGGATCGAACCCAGGACCTCAGAGCTTGAAACCGGTGCGCACGCCACTCGCCCACGGAGGTCGTCAAAACATGGAAGAAGTGTTTAGCAATTTTTGATAGTTTTACCTTTTCAGTGACTGTAGAAGCCATTTCGGTAACCTTCTGGGTGGCCATCCCGCCGTAGCGCACGGCGCTCTCGGTGGCGGTGCGCGCCGCTCTGCTCACCGACGACGCGAACATCGACCAGCCCTGGAAGCATTACGTCACATATTATAAATTGATGCAAGGCTTCTACCCATTTCTAAAGGTTTCAAGTCAAGAAAACCCTCTTTTAAATACACTTAAATCGATAGAAGTACTGAGACGTCCAGAATGTTCTAATTACTCTCGGAAGTAAATTTACTTCTCGGCAGACACAGCTTTTCGGAGACGTTGCATGCACAAACAACCGCTTGATTATCGTGCCGTGTTCACACCAACAAATACAGTACAGTGCATTATCTTATACCTATTCGTCTGTTGCTTTGTGCAGGAAACAGTAAGGCTTTTAAATACACGTGTCTGATTGATGTCGGTGAGCGATAGTGTCGAAAATATGAGAGGCTAATGATACATGCCGGAGAATCATGACCGAATGCCCCGATATGCATGACCTTGTCACGTGAGCTGGTTCGATGCACGATGTTCGGTCATGTTACGGAACATGCTGAAGTACCTACGTGGGAGCATATATTCTGTGAGAAATCCATTGCTGGAGGTGGTGGACATCGCCCTCTATATTCGCACACCGATTAGATATCAAGCTCATCTGGTAATTTACTTGGAGTCGATGCACTAGTCAACTCTATCATATCTCTAACAGTCCATTCATTATTTTTACGAGCTTTTATTTAACTTGCACTTTTTGTTTACATGTAATTATATTTGTAAGTTGTCCGTCAAAATTTGGTAAAAAATTTTCGGCCATTCGTTGGTATTAGATTGATTTTAAAATTGGCATACACCTTTACTTAGTTCTGGTGACAATACAATATTACGGTACTTTCGAGCTTGTCTGATGATGGAGCACGAAGGTACCCATAGGAACGTCATCACGAAACAACGCAATCCCATCGTGTTTGGGCTTGTTCGATTTGTCTTCGCTAGTACAATGATCCTAGCTGATTAAGAAGGTTGTATTTAATCAGCTGCTATGTAATCTGACCGGTATTAATTATAACTGGTATCGAACTGACATTAGTTAAACTTTAAGGTGCATAAAGGCATTCGTATTTTCAAGTAAATACTGTGATCCTAGATGATACTTGTTTTTATATATTTTAAAAATATTATTTGAAAATACTGTTTAGAGTACCTATCTATATGATTCCACTGAATTGATTATTTAAGACATCGTCAGTTTAAATAATGTTTATTTAAGGCCTACGAACGCCATAAATACCGTCGAAGTAAATTCCTTGGATTTGGAATCTGATGATATGCAAAGCGAATGCTTATGAATAAAGGTCAAAGTAAAGTTAAGAAGGTCTTGCGTAATCATGCTGATGACTTACGAGACATATATAAAATGATATACATACAGTCACCAAGGACCGTCTGCATGATTTCAGTTTCCGAGCGACCGACTTGCTTTTCCCTCTGGCATCCTTGCCGCACGAGCGTCCGATATTGACCTTTATTTAAAGCGATACACAATTTTTTTAGCTAATTTCATTATGTTTTTACTTAGCATCTATAAAAGTTATTGACTTCAAATCTGGTTTCTAGATAGAAGAGGATATGATGAAAATAAATGTCGATCAGTTACACGATTAAAGAAATTTTCCTCGATAGTTTTATTTGTTGAAATCAGCTGATATAAACACACATTTTTTGCTTTAACCACCAAAGTATTCAAATAAATAATATTTTTTCAGCACTGTTTGTTTTGTTTGCATAATCATAATATCAAGATTAATGTCGATTGATTTTTTATGCCATCCGATAGATTTCAATTAATATAAGATTTTCCATTTTGTCGCTTACGTTATTATTTCTAAGACAATCTTTCGCGACCTTGACATATATTCAGCTCTTTTTGTCCCGTAAGCAAGCAGTTAGTGTTATCACTGTCTTGCATTTCCGGATTGGCTCTCTAATCCGCTTGACTCCGCCTATTCGCTAACGAAATATTTATACGTGTAGCGCATTAAAGACAATTCGCTGAATAATCCACCATTGTCAGAAACCAAGAAGGAGGATCAAAATGTAACAAAGTGTTTACAGGAGCTGGTGAGAACTGTTTCTAACCCGATTAAGCTGCAGAGGCTTAACCTCGAGCGATACAACTGGAGCCCTCTAGCGCTGAACTGGCGCACTAACTTGCTGTCGTCTCGTCTTCATGTATAATAAGCTGTATATACCCTACGATCTGTACATGGACGTAACACTCTTACGTCGGACACTCACATTCGCACGAATACGCAAACCCACAAGTGTAGGACGACATTTGCAAATGATTTCATTTCCAAGTTGTGTTGTGGGTTTTTCAACAGACATCAAAGCGCGCGAACCTTGTTCGAATGTTTGCGCGCATGTGAGTGATCGGGGTTTGCGTCAATAAACTCGTGTCCATACCAATCTCTTAATATGCGGCCAAACAATCTATGTACCTATATAAAAATGAATCCCGATTTCCTTTGGTCACGCCCTAACATCCGAACGACTTCACCAAATCGGATTATAATATTTTATTTGTTATGTCGCTTATTGTAAGACACCATTGTATGACAACAAACATAAAAATCAAAAGGTTTTAATAAAAAAAGACGATAATTATTTTTAAATCTAATAGGTAATTTGAATAGTAAGTAAATCAATGAGAAAATCGGTAGGTAGCCGATCCGTATTATCTCTAAGACAAAGCATGCCTTTATGTATAATATACAATACTTTGTCTTAGATGCCTAGGTGCGCAAAATTGTAAAGGACCCGCGCGCGCAAAGTTAAAACAGAAAGTTGAATATAAAATTAATTGTGCAAGTAATTAACTTACACAATGTCAAAGAATATTTAGTTCTATAAATATGTAAGGCTTCCGAAGCGTGCTCCTCCTTCGTGAATACCTGATTTTATAATAGAAATTGCTAAGATACAACTACAACGTCGCGCGTCGAGAAGAACGCGATCGAGCAGGCCTGCTCCGTTGGAATGTTGAGCCATAAAATAATAACAAAAAAAAAATAGCACTTGACTGCGCTAGACGATCAATAAAACAAGCGCTAGATTACTCGTCCAGATGCATAATGGGTAATTTTAAAAGCTACCAAAGTGGGTTATGGGCTTAGAGAAAAAAGAAAGTAAACTCATATTGAGTATGAATTGTAAGCACTAGTTTGAACAAGTGATCGGACGAGAACCGGTGTCATCAACGTGGTATGGCCGTTAGCAAAAAAAAACCGGTGAAAAAAAAAAGCTTGTACCTATACGTGATTTTATTCGTTTCTGCTCTTTATTCAATAAATCGGAGAAAATGAAGCTATTGATATACGCAACTGAAATAAATATTGAATTGTGGTCGCAATAGGGAGACCGACTCAGGCACGTGCCATTACGAACATGTTCTAAAGGTCAACTGTACCGATATATCGAGGGAAATACTCAACAAAATTTTAATGGAAATTATCGATTGGAAAATAATTTAATAACACATAAATGTCAGTTGCTATAAACAGCGGAGGTCAGCAATATTTTTTAATACCTTTATTTTACCCCGAGACAATCTTTTTCAACCGTATTTTACGGAATAATATAGGTAGAGCCTCTCTTATACCCTAAATAACCCCCTAAATAACTTTCTACCCCTTTTTAACACCGTTAGGTGTGTTACAATAAATGTAAATGTAAATGTGGACAACATCACATACATTGCTCTGAACCCAAAGTAAGTAGCTAAAGCACTTGTGTTATGGAATTCAGAGACAACGAAGGTACCACTAACACCCAGACCCGAGACAATGTAGAAAAGTGGTTTTCTACATTGACCCGGCCGGGGATCGAACCCGGGACCTCAGAGCTGGCGACACCTTGAAAACCGGTGTGTACGCCACTCGACCACGGAGGTCGTCAATAAAATACGAAACACGTCTTTTATCAATTCTGTGACAGAAAGTTTATGCAAAATTTGAAGTAAACCGGACCAAGGAATCGCTTGTCCTATATACAACGTCTGTTGCGTAGTTTATGTAAGCGTAAGAACAGCGGGAGCGTCTTTTTTTATGCCTACCATGTTAAGAAGATTATGCATTTAACTGTTTACCTACTCACGCGTGTTTTTCGGGATCGTCCGACTAAGTTTTGACTTAGGAGTACTAATCAAAAGCTGTCTCGGCGAGGGCAGTGTTGTCTGTCGAACTGATTTTATTTAGACAAACATTATATGCAAAATAATTTGCTAAGTTGCCTCAGGAAAAATTACGACCTCTTTATTAGCGAACTCTTAAGATTAATAATAGCAAAGAATAATATGGCTATTGCTGACAACACGTAGGAAAAAAGTGAAAAAAAAAAAACGTCAGCCGATAACTAATATTGCATTCTGGAACGTTTTTTGCTATATTCTGACTTCGACTTCGTATTAGTTATTTATTGTTTTTCATTTGACCTTTAAGTCGGTTTATTGTTTATTAAAAACCTGAATATTTCATGTTCAAGTGGTTCGACACAAAGCAGTTATTAAATGCAACTGAACTTGCTGTTTCCGTCGGTCTTTTTAAAGCATTTTTTTATATGTCTATACAAACTTCCAATAAAAAAAAGTGAATTTTGTTTATCAGTACATAAAACAAATAGTTCGTCAATGTAAGATCCTCCCAACTTCAATAAAATATGTTTAATTTTGACACTTTTTAGGAAAATCGTTTCGTGTGTATTTTTTTTTACTACATTTCTTTACGCTCTCCGGCTTGTTTGAAAGTCGATGTAACTCTTCAGAATTTGCACCTAGAACAATAGAAACTGGGGACTCACAGTGGCCAGGGACGCGAGGGTGTTGTCGACCATCTCGTTGCCGCTGTGCATGGGCGACATCGGAGTCGACTGCGACTGCTTCTGGTTGCCGAAGCCGGTGTAGCGCCCGCTCCCGTACTCGCTGCTGCTTAAAACAATACAAGTTAAAAAAAAATCGATACGTACTTACAGTCCCTCAAGGAACTGATTGAAAATATAATATCTTGGAGCAGCTCACACACGGTCATCTGGTCCCACACTAGGCAGAGCCTGTATTATGGCAACCAGACAACTGATAAACATATTTATATATTTCCAAATACATACATATTATAGATAAATTACACCCAGATACAGAATAAATGATCGCGCTCATCACACAAAGATTTGTCCTGCGTGGGAATCTAACCCTACCTCTAGTTCAGCAGTCAGCGTCACTAACCACTAGACCAACAGGCCCGTTAGATTGTTAGGGGAAATACAAATTTTGTTGGACTTATAACCTAATTAAAATGGCACTTTTTGAGAATATTACAGTACCTGAGTATACTGCGGTCGCAAATTATATACACAGTAATCATGTTATACTTGCACCGACGCGGTGTTAGCGCACGCGTAAACGACGCCGCCGCCGTCGTTTACGCTTCCGTAGCCAAATTGCAAACAACAGAACCCTTATGGATTCGTCATGTATGTCTGTCCGTCCGTATGTCACAGCCACTTTTTCCCGATACTATAAGAACTGTACTGTTGAAAGTTGGTAAGTAGATGTATCTGTGAACCGCATTAAGATTTCCCCATACTTAGAACTGAAACTATTTTTTATTATCAAACCCATACATGTCTATGGATAGGTCTTCAAAAATGATATTGAAGTTTCTAATATATATTTTTTCAAAACTGAATTGTTTGCGCGATAGACACTTCCAAAGTGGTAAAATGGGTCCCCCCCCCTGTAACTTCTAAAATAAGAGAATGATAAAACTAAACAAAATATATGATGTACATTACAATGCAAACTTCCACCGAAAATTGGTTTGAACGAGATCTAGTAAGTATTTTTGTTAAATACCTCATAAATCGTAAACCGCAATTTCAATCGCAATCAACTCAAATATAAAAATAAAAAAAGAACTTTTATATTATGTTAGTTGCTGCCACGGAACCCTTCATGGGCGAGTCCGACTCGCACTTAGCCGTATTTTTATTTTTTTATTGCTCGCTATACGGTTGTTGGTGTACCTACATCGGTAGCTATACTCGTTGGCGGCCGGTAATGGAATCATATAAAATCAAAAACGAACGAAGGAAGCTCGGCCACAGCGCCGCCGGCTGCGTCGTGTGCACGAGCACTTACTGACCACGGTAAAACGCATCCTATGTGTTATGGTATTAACCAATATTTACATTGTTTCCCGTCATTTCCAAGATCGTACATTAAGGACAAAATTATTATTTTTCTACTTCATTAATAACTTATTTTTAATTATAAATAATGTTTTAAAATTATTATTTTGTCTCGCACATAGGAATTTAGTACCAGTGTTGCGGATCAGTTTCATAAACATTCAAATCGCATATACAAAGAACACTATGACTTAGAACAACAATTTGAAAACATTCATAAATGTTTTTCCAATGCGGGAATCAAACCTGCACTACGTCGGGCTCGGTGGTAATTAGTGTGTTGACCCATTTTCCGGTGAAGCAGTCAAAGCCTGCAAAAATCTCATCCAAAAAAAAAAAAACCTATACCATTCGGTCGGAATATGGATCCCTACGAACAAGTCGCGAGTCACATCATGCTTCTACAGGGTTACACCAGCTATGCTGATTCACGTTTAATCTTGTATTAAAACTCCTTTCAGGATACTCATCATATTTTAATGACAATCAGTACTTTTTAATTTAGTACTTCACCGACCAACCAATGCAAAAACTACTAGGTTTTCGTTACAGACAATGACTGTTGTGCTTAAAGAGTATATTAGTTATAGTGATTACGTATGAGATTTAAGGTAAACTAACCCGAATTGTACCAATTCTATATTATAAGAATCAAAAATAATCGTAACTGAATTAATATTTGGATAAACAATCTATACTAATATTATAAAGCTGAAGAGTTTGTTTGTTTGTTTGTTTGTTTGTTTGAACGCGCTAATCTCAGGAACTACTGGTCCGATTTGAAAAATTCTTTCAGTGTTGGATAGCTCATTTATTGAGGAAGGCTATAGGCTATATAACATCACGCTACGACCAATAGGAGCGGAGCATAAATGAAAAATGTTGCAAAAATGTAAACCCGTTGAAACTAAAACACGCGGACAAAGTCGCGGGGGACAGCTAGTATATAATATTATAAAGCTGAAGAGTTTGTTTGTTTGTTTGTTTGTTTGTTTGAACGCGCTAATCTCAGGAACTACTAAATCGAATTGAAAAATTCTTTTTGTACTGGATAGTCCGTTTATTGAGGAAGGCTATAGGCTATATAACATCACGCTACGACCAATAGGAGCGGAGCATAAATGAAAAATGTTGCAAAAATAAAAAACCGTTGAAAGTAAAACACGCGAACAAAGTCGCGGGGGACAGCTAGTTAATAATAAAGGCAATAATAATGCTCAGTTCATCAAACTCGCAGATAAAGCGGTGATTTAGAGATTACTCCAAAGCTTGTGTACAACGTTCTAGAATTACAAGGCTCTAGGCTGATACGATACTGATATAAGTATATAGATATCGCACATATATCTACTGCGCAGTTTAGTCATGTTAACTAAATAAACAGTTCGTGCGGAAAACACGATCACTGTGTGTATTACGCTAGGCGATAGACGATTCCATCCCCAATATTGGGCAAAGGGCAAACGCACACTGGGTTGGTCAACGTTAGTCCTATTTACAAATAAGGTAGCGAACAAATAACTCTCACGTCTAGTTAAGTAGGCTTTCAAGTTAACGAATAATACTCGATCACCTTACTAAACTTAAAAAAAAATCCATAAAGATTACATCAAAAATTGCTTACCTACCTAATTACTTGACCTAATTTGTTCATAATCTCAAACAACAAAGAGCTCACTGTTTAAGTCCGCATATTGCATAGGGCATTTACAAAACCCTGCTCGGCGCTTGGCCCGATACACATTTGGTATATTTTTGCGTTCAGAATAACGATTCTATTAATAAATTTAATCCCTGGGTAGCGGCGGTAAGAGGTTTCGAAAACATTCAAAACACTCGCTACAACCTAGACTTCATTCAACTCGGTTGTCCGTGCGCTGGAGACGTTAAGTGCAACGTGCCCAGGTTTTGTTCTCTATTCTGTCATGTAATATTAGTTGACAGGACTTACTGGTAACTGATATTATTATCAGAGCCACTGGTGTAAAAAGAGTTGTCGCCCGAAGAATAGAAGTCGCGGGAAACCACCCACTCTTGGCTCTTTTCCACCGAATCTGGCTTGTAGTCACTCTCGCTCCACGCGCGGCCCTCGGCGAGGAAAGAAATCTGAAATAAAAGCTACCTTTACCAACATGAACTTTATTGTACAGGCAAAAACTTTCGCTCTGCACCATTGAATAGAATTACACTTGTAACACAAATACAACACAACATTTACTACGACAAGAAACATTTTAAAATAACACACAAGAACACATGTAAGGACATTACGACATTTACAATAAGCAATAAGGGCTAACGCAGACATGCTGCTATTAGCATCGGCGATGGTACATCGCGCTTTGGCGACTCTCTGCGTAGTAGAGAAACGTTTAATTGCTGCATTGAGTTTTAAAGAACCGACCAAATCACCGACGGTAAAAGTAGCATTATCTGCGGAGATAACCTATATTTATTTGACAACAATGTCACGTACGGTCGATCGCATGACAGTGAAAACAGTGAACATGAAGTCAACCTTACTGCTTTGGCATAAAGGTGCTATCAATGTCACCACTGACGTGCGGCTGACGGTACCATAGAAAGCATTGCAGGGAGCGCAAGTCTGCTGCTAAACATAAATAACTAGTATCAAGTTAAGCGAACGAACGTGAACACTTAGTTTATAATAATTGTGTTGTAGGAGTTGTAAAACCGTGTCTCCTGGCCTTAAGGACAACGTTTTCCCGTTTGATACTCATCAAATTTCAAAGTGGCGCATTGACGTGAAATCTGCTCTTTACCTGTATAAGAAGTAGGCTCCAGGTCCATGTTTTTACCAAAACTGTGCTTAATCTAATATTTAAAGAGATCTCTCAATGCAAGAATTTCAACTGTTTAATTCTGAAATCACAAAATGGTCCAGTGACACGGCTTCACGGTGGTTTTTGCAACATCGTTACCGTCGGATCGCGGTGACTTGTCTACTCAGTAAAGAGTTTAGCAAGGAGAGCCGCGTTCATTCTAAAACCTAAGTATAATATAATATATATATATAATATATTATATATATATTATTTCTAAATATAATACATACTATTTAATATAATATATATTTAAGATAAATTACACCCAGACACAGAACAAACGATCGTGCTCATCACACAAAGATATGTCCTTATTAAAAGATACTTACACATAGCCTCTAAACAATTCACAAACAAAGAAGGGTACATTATCTTAAGGGATATATAAATACCAGCACATAAAAAGCATGAGGAAACATCGAATTGTGTTTTTAAAAGACAGCGACTAAGATCCAAGCTTTATTTATTTAGAAGCGTTGCCGTATTTTCTTTTATAAACAAAAGTGATCACAAAACTCTCGTTGTAAATAAAAATATTTACTAAGGATTTTGTCACTATAATTGAATAAAATGTTTATTTTGTTTCGAATAATTAAAAATGATTGAAAAACAATGGAATCTTTTGGTGAAAGATAACTCTTGAATGTGTTGTGTAAAGATTTTGATGTCACTTTCGTTATAACGGGGTTTGATCCCTGGCGGCGCCACATGGTAAGCTTGTAGGTGTAACTTCGGGTAATGAATGTGTGGAAAAACTCACTTCACTGCTGTATATATACAGTGAAGTGAAGCTGTGGTGACGTAGCAGCGGCAGCGAGTAGTCGCGCCGGCCCCGCATCGGCGGCAACGACGACGAGCGCCTGAACTCGCCGCGCACTCTCTTGCGGATCTTAGAACCGATGCACTTCTTAATCAGAACCGTCGCCTGTTGCTACTCATATTACGATACAAAAAACCCTAAGACCTTCTAAAATTCTAAAGGACTGGATACCTTAAGTTATCCACTTTGACATAAATTTATTAGTCTTATTCCTAAGCAGATTGAGCCTTTCAAAATCTAATAATAGTTCAACCAGATTTTGACCTTTGACAGAGATTAAAAATATGTTTACTAACCAAAGCCGTGTCGAAAATGTCATTACCATCAAGTAGGCAACTTCTTCACTCCTGAAATCTATAATTAAATCTAGTACTCATATACGTCAATGATAATTTACTTTTACGTTATTTATTGTAATACGATAGATTGATTGTGCCAGCACAAATTCGCGTACCTATACAACGTGTCGTTTTGCTTTCTCGTCAAATTTCAGGAGGCTGTTATGAAATACATAATTAATCATACATAATTATGTTAAATTTGTTGTTCTTTTATTTTAAATTTTGTTTTTTTTATTGTCTGTATTTTTCTTTTTGTTGATTTAAATTATTATGTAACGTTTAGTTACTAAGCTGTTGTGCGCGCTCTTTTTAATGACAATAAATGTTTAATCTTTCTTTCAATCAAATAAAAATACAATATCTGCGCAACAATTAATACATACTTGGTTTTTTAGTTATTTAAGTTAGATAGTATTTCAGAATACACCACTTTCAAAAAACAGAATCGCCCAATGGCGAATGCAGTGGCTTTATGTATGTGTAAAATAGCAGTTAAAATGCGGTTACACAAAGGCCGCGTTTTGAAATGCTAAAAAAAAACATAATACCTACTTATTTTATTATTCCTTCGTGTCGAGAATCATTAGCATAGTTGCCTCCTTGACTTTGACAAGAATGCAAAACGACACGTTTTATTGACGAGATAATATATATTAAATAAAGCATAATTTCTTTCTATGCCTTCTGACTCCATTCTCTCATGGACTATTGGAATAGACCGTACCTACTTATCTTAATCCAAAGTTTACGACCATTGTAAATACGTCGATAACGAATTTTATAGCAAGATATAAGACAATCGACACGCTTAGTACACCCAAAGTATTCCATTAAATATGATCAATTAAAATTAATGACTTTATTCGGAAAACGGTACGGAAAACCACATGGTCTGTTATCAATTAAAATTTCCATCAACGTTAAAAGGCCATCAAAATATATGCAAATACATATGAAGGCTTCGATGGCTTTTACAGGAAAAGTGTACATGCACACATGCACGCAACACATTCATTATCAGTGGAATTAATTATTTTGTACAAAAGGAATCGCGCGACAGTATAAGCCCGTCCATACACGAGGCAATGCATGTTTCCGATACCCGCCGATTTTAGTATCCTAGAAACTACATTTTTTTTACAAGAAATCTACGCAATTTGCCTGAGCGCAGGCTTTGACTGCTTCACCGGACTCTTAGCGAGAAACTTAAGGCCCTCCAGCCAGGGAAATAGAAAAACTAATTAAGTCAGCAACGTTTACTAAGGGCACCCCCTGTGGAGTTCTGATCTCGACTTAGTGCGTTGCTAACAATCTTAATAAGGCAAAAACAGCAAGGGAGGGCTGGATCTAAGTTTTTATTATTTAAGGACATATTTTTATTGCTATAAGGCCGGCTCGGACCAGCTTGATCTAGTGAAGGAGGGTTCTAGTAAATACCGCCATAAAAACTATAGAGGTTTGTACATGCCGCGCCTCGTCGTGGCCTCGTCGAGGCAGCGTATCGGAGAGTAGCGTTGCCTCGTGTACGAGGAGGCTTAATCAGTAATTAATAGGCGGTGCGACTGCATTGATACACGGACACCATCGATCGAGTCTTACGAAGACAAGCCTGAATGTTGTGCACGAAAATATGTTAAATACCAACGTTTGGAATATTAACCAAACATTGTATTTTAATATTCAGTTCATTTTCCAAATATAATAAGGAATTAGAATTAAGAAGATGTGATCTCGACTGTTAGAATCATATAACTAGCCCAAAGACTTTATTCACTTTTTTCAAAATGGTGAGCATTAAAACTGCACCTTTACAATGTTGGCACAGAAAACTAGAAACACGTAATAAGTGACTATGAAATTTGAGGATTGCCCTTGATTTCCCTGGGATCCAAGGATAAGGGATGGAGAAATTTACAAACATAGAAGCAGAAATAAAGAAACATACATGATACGCGGGAAAAACATAGCCCTTCATTGGCGTCGGGTAGAAACGAAGACAGTAAAAACAACTTGTACAACTCTTGGGCAATACGCACAATGGTCCAAATCAGGGACTAAGTGGGGAAACCATACCCACTAGAAGTAGTGGGTAGTACTTAATTGATTTATCCTAAGGCTCTAAACATGTTAAATTAGGCTAATCGGTTAAACAACTATACTTGGTAATTAGTTACTATACAATTACTCAAACGTTTTCAACGATTATCAGATTTGGTTAGTGAACAGGTAAAAATGGACAGTACATATCAGTATTTTACATTTTGCAGTGATCGTATCGGATTACCGACATATTGACACTCTAATTAAATCATTATTATATTTCAGTAATTATGGAAATCGAGATGATTAACTATGCAGCTAATTACTACATTCAACGAGGCAAAGTTTAAATTAATATGTTTTGTTATTTTGTATAACATCATACCAGTTTTCTCTGAGTTAGGATAATTTATTGAAAAAATGTTAAAAACACTAAAACGACTGACTCGCGCGAAGGTATTTGAGTTTTTCGACTAGTTTCTAATAAAAACGTAATGAAATAACGCGTAAAAAAAATTGTGTCTCAAGAAAGTTATTATTTCAGTTTACGCAACCCGTGAATAATCAATTGTCGGGACTTAATTCAAGAATACAATAGTAGAGAGGTAAAATTTGAACTTCAGGCAGGACTAGATCTCGAGACTACTGGTTAGGCGCACCAGTCGCTCTGCCAACTAAGCTACAGAGGTCACTGGCCGAATGTCCAAATTCTTCCTTCCACTTACACGTCTTATTTTATTCCACTTATACGTTAAATTTTTCCTCTCTACTATCATCATACCAGCCTATAAATGCCCCACTGCTAGGCACAGGCCTCTTCTCATATAGAGAAAGAATGAGCATTGATCACCAGGCTTGCTCATTGCAGGTTAACGATTTCAGATTCCCATTGTCGGACTCTAGGTTTCCTCAAGATGTTATCGTTCACCGTTTGTCAATGATGTCTTAGAATAATTAAGAAAGTACATATAACTTTGAAAAAGTCACATTGGTACTTGCCTATAATGGGTTCGAACCTGCAGCCTTGTGGACACCTATCCGTTCATTGAACCACTAGGCCACCACAACTCTCTACTATATTAGTATTTAATTACATGGCCAAAGGTTTAATCTATACTAATATTATAAAGCTGAAGAGTTTGTTTGTTTGTTTGTTTGAACGCGCTAATCTCAGGAACTACTGGTTCGAATTGAAAAATTCTTTTTGTATTGGATAGTCCGTTTATTGAGGAAGGCTATAGGCTATATAAAATCACGCTACGAAAAATAGGAGCGGAGCGTAAGTGAAAAACGTTGCAAAAATGAAAAACCGTTGATACTAAAACACGCGAACAAAGTCGCGGGGAACAGCTAGTAAATAATATAAATAAATAGCTGACTCGGCAAATGTTGCTTTGCCAGGGGACACCTATTATCGGACCTACCAAATATACTCAAAAAATTGGCCACGCGGTTCCGGAGGAGTCTGATAACAAACACTGTGACACGAGATTTTTATATATTAGATTTATTCAAGTATACCTGCAGTTTAAAGTTTGGTTTAATAACCTGAGCAACATTCAATTTCAAAGACTTTAAAGTTTTCTGAAAGCAGAGTAGCAGAGAGTGGCGGATTGCACCTGACCGTAAGACGACACGCAATCTTTCAGGACAAGTTATTGGTTCGTATTTGTTAATATAGTTTCAAGAATTTGTGACGCATTTCGTCTAGATACACTACGCAAAAGGTTAGCTTTTTGATTCCTACGTATTAACAGAAACGACAGCCATGTCGGTGTTGACGTCCAGATATAGACCACGGTATAAGAATCACAGAAATCACGTTGAATATTTAAACAATTGTAGGTACTCATGCATTGTAAATACACGTGACATTTTGTTTACAGTAGGAGTGGGAGTCATTGTAAAGATTTCTTAAAAAAAACATTAAGAACAAGTGGTTCTCGAAGCCATGCAAAGGTAAAACTTCTTCTTGGCTCGACAAAAGGTACCAAATTATTTAATGACGATGTAGATGGGCTTGTTACCAGGGTTGCTCCACTTACTCGTTTATGGTCAGTTGAGGCGTTTCGCTTACGGAAGGTAGTTTTTTTTTCGTTTTGCTTAGAATATTTTACCGACTGTTAGCAAAATTAAACGTTTTCTGAATAAAGGAACCAGCCCCCCTAGACAAGTGGCATTTCGACAAGCGTAAACGATGATAGAAATCGCTCAAATGACATTAAATGTATGGAAATGACATTTCGTTTTGATAAGTCACGTGACTTGCATTGTCCATACTTTGTTAACGTAGCTATCGTTAACTTAGACCTACTTATTTTCATTAAAATCTGCAGTCGCAATACAATATTATGACAAGTGAACGCCCTAGCCTCCTTTTTCGGAAGATATTGACGCAGTTAGCCTGAGCGCAGGCTTTGACTGCTTCACCGGACTTTTGGCGAGAACCTTAAGGGCCTCCAGCCAGAGCAATAGAAAAACTAACTACGTTAGCAACGTTCACTATGGGCACCCCCTGTGGGGTTCGGACCTCGACGCTCTGGCCTTTATACTTGAACTGTTAGTTAACTTTATAATCGCTTAGGTTGTTTCCAATTAACTGTTGGAAATTAAATGTGAATGCACAAAACGTAACCGGCCGATATCTGCCTGACAAAAAACATACGCACAACGCCCTTACAGACTTTCCTGTTGCGCATTTGAGCCAACTGTTCACGTCATTTGGTATTTATTTCTTATTTATTAATTCGCGTGCGACTTAGCGCCTACGCGTAAAATTTCGTGAGCAAGTGATCGACTTCTAGACGGCGTATCGAGATAAAAGCATCTATCGATCTTAAACCCAATTTAAGAAACCATCTTTACATTGCACATCGTTCCTCGTACTATGATTGTTGTTAGTCATCAATTTTGTTAATATATCGGATTTTACGACTCTATATTGTTAGGCATATAGATATTAACGACAACCAAATGAATACTTGTTGGCAAAACGGAAACGGCGTACCTAACTGTAAAATTTTTTGTAACTTTTTTTCATGTGTCCAAATAGAGCAAGTGTGTATTCGGACGTGTTGCAAAGCCCTGTAACGTACTTCAAGCACAGCAACGCTCTGTAGTCGATCACTTCACATGACATTCTTTTGAGCTGTAAACGCTCGAGAATGCACGCGAGTGAAATTCTTGCCATGGCTACAACGGAAAATATGACTCATGTATGGGACACAAATTGTTGTTGCGCTCTGGAGACGAGGGAGCAATGTCGTCAAAATGTTTTAAGGCACCATAGACATATTATAGACCATAGATAGACATATGTTTGCATCGACACCTAGCGCGCCTACATAAGCCGCTAGTTTTCGATACAAACAATATAACACGTCGATTTTGGTACACACTCACGAAATTTGGTACACAGATAGTCTAGACTGTGAGAAAGGACATAGGCTACTTTTTGCCGCGATAACAGACATCCACGTCGCGGAAAACAGCTAGTACTAAATACTTAACGAACATTTAAGAAACACGGTTTGTTTTAAATATGATGTTATTAAAATTTCATGTTAATAAAAAATAAGCTATTATCATTATAGGTATCTCTTTATTCGAATAATCTTGCAGTTTACAGTAAAGAAAATCATCGTATTGAGTTTAAATTTGGTCCATAAATGCAAACGCGTAGCAAGGAAGCTTCTCGATCTGCTGGTCATAGCTCGTTTTTATTATGGAAAAAGAATAAACAGAACCCTTATAGGATCAATATGTTGTCAGACCGTCAATCCGTCCGTCTGTCAAGAACCTTAATCTCGGGAAGG
The DNA here is from genome assembly GCA_932294365.1 of Diachrysia chrysitis. Classification (NCBI taxonomy): domain Eukaryota; kingdom Metazoa; phylum Arthropoda; class Insecta; order Lepidoptera; family Noctuidae; genus Diachrysia; species Diachrysia chrysitis. Next base: position 942,386 of record OW028641.1, read on the forward strand.
CGTGGAGGTATCGAGACTAAATTAATTGGTGCGCGAGTCAGACTCGCACTTGTCCGGTTTTTTCGCGTTATGAAAGGAAAACGTTGATCGGATTCTTAGTACGAAATTTAATATTGTATTTGAATGAGCGACTATTTAATATCATAATATAAATTTAATTACGATCTTATTAGATTTTTTACTTTTTTTCTATAATATGTAGTTATAAGGTATCCGTCAAAAGAGCTTAGACAAAATAGAGCCGATTTGAGAACCACTTAATTTAAAACCATTTAACATTTTCGTGGTACACTATTTAAGCGAAATTTCTGCTATCCTTAAACACTTAAAAGATTTCAGACATTTCTCAAGTGTGTACAGTCGAGTTCATTAATATATTGGCACTGTCAAGGATTCAAAATATTAGGAGCGTTGGAAGGCTTAATAAATTCTATTGAACCTATAGATCAAAGTATGTCCTTATAAACAGTTCAATAATATATGCTGTGAATTAAACTGTTGGTTTTAAAAATATCTGAGAAATTAAGAAATATCTGAAAGTCAATTATTTGGTCGAACAAATCAGATCTAGATTACATTGTTACAGAAATGACAGTGCGTAGTTTCCTTTGTTCTCATCGCGTTTAACTCCTTAACCTCCTGGGGTTCCAAAGTGATTATACTAGGACAATATCAGTTTGCAGTGAAAGCCCAATAATTAAAATAGAGACTTGGAGCAATGGTCCACTGTGATAATACTAGAACAAAATATTTACTACCACTTGGTATGTCTATATTAAGCGCCATGTCTGCGTTGTCGGTTGATCTGTTGATATATTTGGCTTTGTGGCAGCAGTGCATTAAGTAAGCGGGGATGGGTTTCTTCGGTCGCCTGTCACGCGACGTCGCAGCACTGACACTTGCAACGAGAGGGGGTTAGTTTAACCTAAAAATATCTTCGAAATCTGTATCTTATTTGGTATTGTTTTCGAGATAAACTAATAAATTATTCGTAAATACTGTTATTTTACCTTAATATCGTCATTTTCGACATGTATTTTTGATGATAATTTATTTGTACTAGTATGCTGGGCGTATCTGTATAATAGTTACACTATGAATTGCTTATTTAAATGAGTTTTTGTATTCGTGTGATAAAGAAAGAACGGGATGTTGATTTTTGTACCTAATAGTATAATCTTTACTAATATTATAAATACGAAAGTAACTCTGTCTGTAGCGCTTTCGCGCCAAAACTACTCAACCGATTTAAATGAAATTTGGTACACAGATAGTGGACATAGGCTACTTTTTGTCATATTTTTAGGTCATCGGGCTAATACATTCTCTTTTTTATAGCGTTGAAAGATAGTCAAGTGTTTGACTTTCTTTAACAGTTCGATTTCGAAGAAGATGAGGACGATCCCTTCGGATTCGATGATGTAGATTTATAGAGGTGAGGTTTTTTGATAAAGAAAGCTAATTATGAAACTTAAATGAAACAAATAACATTATTTTGTTGATTTTAATGTCAACAATTTAATTTTAAATGTGATTTTGGAGTTTGCTATGAGAAAGAAAACTAATTAATTTAACTTTAATGAAGCCGAGGGCTTATATTGTTGATCTTTGCTAGTATTAAGTGTTTAAATACTAACTTTTTATAACATTTCCAAGACTGTTCGATTTGCTTAAGATTATACGTATCGGCCCAATGTGATAAACAAAGAACGAAAATATTTTGTGGACTTTCTTATTGTCTTACAAGCCTAAATAAATATTATAACACCCCTAAAATATGACCCCTGTGCATGTTGAGGTTAACCAGATACGATAAATTTTTGGTCTGGGTGTTCAGTACTTTATTAATAAGTTCTAATTTAAGACATAGGGTCTTCCTCAGAAGTACCCGCTTTGAAACTGGGCCTTAGGAGGTAGTTGTTTATACAATTATGTGCCTTTGTGCCTATGTGTTCTGTATACATGTTACTGAGAAAAAGTAGTCACATAATAATGAATCTAAATCTTGACCACTATTTAATAATGCTTATAGTTGTCACAATATTATGAAATTTTTGACGCTCATATATTTTTGAACCCTGTAAGGGCCAGTATATTAATGAACTCGACTGTTCATAAAACTAGATATATATTAGTACAACCATATAACAATACGAGTATAACTATACAAGGTTACGTTAAAAAATATAGTTTTAAACGACAAACAATTTATCGCCAAAATTCCACCCTTATTTTTAGACTCTTGAGTTTTTAAACAAACCTAACATTTGAAATCCTTCTAGGCGTTTGGAAGATACGAGGTGATAAAGAAATTTACAAATATAGAAACATATACCTACACTATACGCGCGAAGAACATCACTCTGCCTTGGTATCCCGATAACAACATAAATGGCTGTATTCGCTTTGACATAGACGTTTTATTATTTTACAGCGTCAAGGGATCGTGCCCTGAGTATTTGTAAGTATATTTCAAAATGATACCAAACAACAAATGGAAAGACAGTCAGGCAGTCAGACGGACAACCAAGTGATCCCGTAAAAGTTCATTTTTTCCCTACACAACCCTAAAAATCCCTCCAAGGTTTATAGTTTTTTTAGGGTTGTAAATATTAATGCCGAAATTTTAGATATAAGATGAGATTCAAACGTCTGCAGGTTTCTGCATGAATTTTATTAATATATACCATAGTTTAGAGCTAGATAGCATAGTGTTTGAAAGCTAAAAAATCCACATCAATATCGGTCCATTCATTTGGGAGCTACAAACAGTCGCACTTTAAATGTAGCGGTCAAGAATAAAAATATACTGACACCGTAAGGTATGATATTTGCTAAAATTAGACAAGTCTGTGATACGACCGTACAGCGTAATAGGTACTCGCTGCAAATCGATAAAGGCGACAGTAGTAAATCACCTATAATTTCACTTCAGCAACATCGATACTGACATGAAAAATTAATATTTAACGAAGAGACCATTGTTACTTTTTTATTATGTACTATTCTTATACTTTCATCTATTGTCTAGTCTGTTATTTAAAGTTGTCTCATAAATAAAATATAAAAATTACTTAGAACTCAGGCTACTGCAAAAATTACGTCGTATTGAGGAAAACTGGATGCATAAATAATAGCGAATATGCACGAGTTTTTCATGTGCTTAATTGTACAGTTATACCATCTTAACATAACACTAGAAAATAAAATATAAGATATTGTTAATGATATTATTTTTATATATTATTATAAAGTATTACTGTTTCTTTTGGTTATCGCGACAAAAAGTATGCCTATGTCCTTTCTCAGGCTCTAGACTATCTGTGTACCAAATTTCAATTAAATCGGTTCTAAAGTTTTGGAATGAAAGCGCGACAAATAGACAGAGAGACAAACATAGTTACTAAATCGCATTTATAATATTAGTAAGGATTAATAACAACAATGATATACTTTGTAAAATAAACCATGACTTCTCACAAAAAGAATTATAAGCATTTGACAGGCTCACTGATTTTGGCCTTTCATCACAGCGTTTGATGTCAAAACGACGTGAAAGGCGATCGACGCTATAGATGTAACAAATAAGTTTTTTACACATTTCCACAAAATTTTGTGCTTATAATAACACAAAAAATGTATCGCATAATATGTAATCAAGTTAATTAGGCCGCGGTAAAGTATTTTTAGCGCTTAATGTTAGTTTGCTCTCTTCTTAATTGCATACGTCAAAGATAAAATTATAAGTATGCTCATGTGGTCAACTGTACAAGTGCTAGCAAAATAAATTTATAGTAATTAATTGCAATGCCTCTTGCCGCTGTACGTGGTCCAAAACAGCGCTCAGGTAATTCATTTGCTGAGTATTTATGCAAACTAAAAAAAGAAATTTATCAGAACTAAAAAAATAATACTATAAGGGCTTCGAAGAAAATGAACAATATTTTGTAAGTATGTATGTATGTTTGACCACACGTTTTTTCAAAAATATTGATCTAATTTTTATAAAGTATACTTAAAGGAATAAAAACGATTACTCAATATTAGAAGACTATTTATTCGGGAGAATTTATAAAAATGACTGACGGCGCTAACGCAGAAAAAGGAAGTGTGGAAAATATAGAGCGAGCTACTTTATGGTTGCGTTCCATTCCTAACAGTATTCCATACTGAAAAGCTTTTATTTCGACCAACTCTAAAACCTCTCAATAAAAAGGAAACGACGTATAAGAAACCCTTCATAATTATGACGATCAAGTGTGGGCGCCGCTGCCTTGCGTAAATAAAACACAGTCGATGTCCAAATGGGAAAAATAAATTTTGCAAACCGTGCCATGTGACTCATGAAATCGAAGTGCTCGATGTGAAATACTTCATTTACACTTATTTAATTTATTAATCTCATAATCATAATCATAATCATAATCATAATCATTTATTGTGAAACATAGGTAAATTTTACAAAGATGTTACATTATATTACATGTCCACTATGTTCTACCATATACATGGTGTACAAATTTAATCACATTATCAAAAAATACAAATGAAGAATTTACAGTAATACAAATTAAACTACTTAAAATTACAATGAAATGTCAATAAGTAATTAAGTAAAGAAGAAATTAGTTGTCAATAATGAATTTGAATTAATAGATTAAAATACAGAAATTTACAATAAGTGTCAATATATAATTAAGGAAGTCATGTTACATTACAGTGTCATTTATATTTAAATCATTCATAAATTCTTCAACTGAATAATACGCCTGTTGTACTAAAAATAATTGTAATTTAGATTTAAATGTAGCAGTTTCTTTCAAACGTAGACATTTCGGTAGTTTGTTATAGATTTTTGGCGCCATTGCAAAGATACTTTTATGAAGTAGGGCTGTTTTAGCGGGCACTAAATGTAATTTACCAGATCTTCGACTACTACCTACTTCTGAGAATTTTGACCAGTTTCGCTTTACAAACATTGCTGTTTCAAATATATACATAGAAGGCATTGTTAATAGATTCAGCTTTTTAAAGTACGGTTTACAAGAGTCGGTGCTACTTAGATTGCATATAGCTCGAATGCAGCGCTTTTGTGCTTTAAATACTGATTCCTTACCGGTTGCGTTTCCCCAGAATATAATACCGTATCTTAACGTAGAAGCTACTAGTCCATGGTATGCTGTGAGGGTTGTTTTTTGATTGACAGTTTTATTTAACATATATAGCATATACGAATATTGGTTAAGTTTACTGCATACTTTATCAATCTGAGTAGTCCACTTCAAAGTATTTTCTACGTGTAGTCCAAGAAATTTAGTCACATCACTGCCGACAATTTTTTTATTTTTGTATTCTATGTCTAAAGCTGGTTTTTTATTTGCTTTCTGTCCAAAATTCATTATGGTGGTTTTATTCAAATTTATTTTCAAATTTTGGTTTTCCAACCAAGTAATAAGTGATGTCAAGCTTGTATTAATTTCTGATTCAATGATATCATATTTGTCATTATTAAATACAACCGTACTGTCATCAGCAAACATAGTCATGGGAAAATTCGTAGCTGACGGGAAGTCATTAATATAAATGATAAATAGTAGAGGGCCCAGTGTACTCCCCTGTGGTACCCCGTAAGTTACATTTCTCATATTAGATTTATAGGAAATCAGAGTTTTTGACCGTGGACAAACTTTGTTAATTATTGTTATTTGTTGACGATTGGTTAAGTACGATTCAAGCAAATTAGATACATTTCCTCTGACACCATAGGCGTTAAGTTTGCTTATGAGGATTTTATGGTCTACGTAGTCAAACGCCTTCGTCATGTCCATGTAAAGGGCTTGAACTGGTAAGCCCTTATCTATTCTAGTAATTATTAGTTTAAGAAAGTCATAAATAGCTTCATCAATGCATTTATTTTTCCTAAATCCCTTTTGTTCATCCGCAAACATCAAATATTTTTCAAAGAACATATTTAAGTTATTATATATAACCTTTTCAAAGACCTTTGAGAAAACTGGCACTAATGCTATAGGCCTATAACATGCCACATTTTCCTTGTCATCTTTTTTGAAAAGGGGTTTTATCACTGAAACTTTAAGTTTTTCAGGGAAGATACCTTCTGTGATACATTGATTTATCAAATGGCTTAGTACAGGAGCAATTAATATAGATACATTTTTAATTATTTTAGTATTGATTTCATCATATCCCGTGCTAGCAGTGTTTTTTAATTTAATAATGATTTGATGTATGTCTTGTGGGATAGTGGGTTGCATGAACATAGTATCTGGTTTATTACCAAGAGTTGACTTGTTATACCTTGATACGTTAATGGGTTGAACCTGATCTGCATAAAAATTATTGAAAGCTTGTGCAATTTCATTTGGATTTGTCATTATTTGGTCATTAATTTTTATTCGAGTAATGCTTTCGTTAGGATAATTGTTTTTACAGTTATTTATCAATTTCCATGTAGCTTTTGATTTATTTTGGGCATTATTTATATAATTGATATTTTGAGATTTTTGTGTGAGCTGAATTATTTTCTTAAGCCTTTGTGAAAGCGTCTTGAAGTTATTTTTATTTTGCTGAGTTGGACATAATCTATATTCCCATAATAGTTTTCTTTTTCTTTTGCTACAAACCCTAATACCACGACTTATCCATTTAGGTTTTACTTGTAATGACTAATGTGAGTCAGTCGATTAGTTCTATATGGTAAATATGTACAATAATTCATATCGATGAACGTTGCATTGTTATGGTTACCACATATGAATCTTAATTTGTAGTTTAATTTATTTTCATTTAATGTCTTATTATACGGTACCTCGCTTATGAAAATATTAACACCTTTATTGGACACAATAAAACTATTTAGCTTGAATTGGAATTCAATAGGATTAATGTCATTAATTCCACCTAAAACCATTACAAAATCGCCAGTATTTAGAGTCCCAATATCATCCTGCATGCAATTCAACACATCGCACATTCTTGCACCCGGTTTCCAGTAACATGTCACATTAAAATCAGATCCGACGAGTTCTTGCAAAGTTCTTTGGAGACAGTAACCTTGTTGATCAGCTAATATTATGATTTTCCTTTTTATTTTGCATTCTTTACCAACCATTTTAGTGCTTCTCAGTTCTATTTTCTCTTCTGATTTTAAGGAGGATTTACAGTTATTATCTACACCCAGGTCATTTTGCGTATGCCGCGTGTATCCAGCTACTTTTGATTGATTTGTCTCATATTGTTTATTTTGTATAGGCGTAAATGCATTTGTATCACACTGTTTACTTTGTATGGGCGTAGATGTAGTACTAAGGCTTATTTTTCGTGATCGTATTTTAGTGTTTTGTATAGCCCGTGGTGGCGTTAGATAGGTACTTGTATTTAATCCAATTTTCTTGTATATATCAATTAATTTATTAGATTTTTGTAAGTCGGATTTTAAAGTCTTGTTTTCACACAGTAAATTTTCTATTTCTTGATTTGCACTTTGAAGATCGGTGGTGAGCTGGTTTATTCGTTCTTTTAAATCATTCACTATCTCATTATCTTGTGAAGTGTTAGGTAAACTCATAATCGTGTTATCAAACAAAGATGTTGTAGTTTCATTTAGTGATGTTGACCTTATCGGTTTTCTACGAGTTACGTTTTCGTCTCCCATAATGACTTTCAAAAAGAGGTTGTTATATCTAAGGATCGAACCCAGACTTCGTACCACGCCAAGCGGTTATTAACAAACAGGAGCCAAACGTGCAGTTGGTAATTATTCTTAATTAAGGATTATGTTAAAGCCAGACTGCTTTACTACCGAGCTTCCATATATTGTGGCTAGATGGCGCTGTTTTGAGTGTCACTTATAACCTGCTTTATCGACTTTTGTATCATATCATCGCTAGATGTCACTGTTAGTTGTATTGTTGTGATGATATGCACTTTTGAATAGTAACGTTTATCAAGGTAATATTAACACAGAGATATTATACGCATATTTGTCACGTTTAACGTTGATATGTGAACTTATTAACAATAAATCTTTATAATTGGAACACTAGTTTTCGTTTTAGGCCACTCTTATTGCAGTTTGTTTACTTTTACCTACACATAGTTTCCAGCAGATCGTTACACTTTATTTACACTTTAATCCATGAGATAACACTAGATGTGATGATTTATGAGTGTCTGATCAATTTAGTCTATCTTTAACACAATTACATTAGATAATAGATTTTAAATAATTAATTTATTACGGAGCCGATATGACAGTTATGACAGTTGACGTTATTATCTCCTTACCTATGAAGTAATATTTATACTACAGTTTGTGGAAATGTGCGGACGGAAACCTAACTAGAACTTAATTCTTAATTACATTTAATTAAATGTACTTAATTTTAACTTTCGCCGTGGGAGTAAAAAAAATCTAATAACTCTGTCTGTCTGTCGCGCTTTCACGCCAAAACTACAGAACCGATTTTAATGAAATTTGGTACACAGATAGTCTAGAGCCTAAGAAAGGACATAAGCTGCTTATAGTAACGATGGTTACTACTGCTCTTATATATAAGTAGGAATGGCTGAAAAAAAAGCGCTGTGACTGGTCGTGCTAGTTCAGCATTAGCTCAACGATCTCCTTTAACTACTGTCTTCTTCAGCCTAATATTTAATAATATGTGCAGTGTTTCTGTTTTTTAGTAGCAATAAATGTTATTTTTCTCGTGCACTCCCGGCCCCCCGCGTCGCACCTCTTGGAGCTACGCGCTTCCAACTACCAAGGTTTCCTTTTAATTTTGGGCCAGACATCAATAACATAAGACGCACATGAACGGCGGCCATAATTAAAACTTAACGATTTGGAAAACTACTTGGAAAAATACACTTACATTTATTTCTGACAGACAGCGTAAGGAGTTAGAGAGTGTTAGTTAGGAGCTTGGCTCTCTGTAAGATTTGATATTTTACAGTGCGAGCAATATGTGTTCGTCTTGGCGAAAAACATTTTCATGTAAAGTACCAACATGAAACTTTTGGTGGGAATTATTATTAAGTAGTTTATTAGTACGTTAGTTAGTAGTAGTTTACTGACTACTATAAATTAGTTCAATTTCTCACGAATAAAATTTCTCGAACTTTTTTATGACTTTAAGTTTTAGATTAAGGAGCTTTATGCACTATATTGTATTTCTGCAATCTCTTTTAACTAGCAATATTTGATTAAAAACATACAGACCGTGTCAAATTAAACTAAACATCTAGTAATATACATATTTTTATATACGGCTCCCGCTCTACTGAATAAATTCCTTATGTTGCGGGGGATTTCACAAATATTCAAATCACATGCACAAATAACACGCAGTCTTAGAACAGGCATTTATGAATCGCAAAAATGCTTGTCCCATGCGGGGATCGAACCCGCAGCGCGTCGCGCACTGTGGTAATTGGCGTGGCGACCTATACCACTCGACCATCCGTGCATAAAAGTGAAGAAAAGAGGTTAGCCCAGCGTTAGAACAATACGGGTTTATAAGATTAAAATAAAAGCTTCTGAAGTACTTAGTTATAGACCATTTCAACCGTTCACATGAATAAATTTAAGTTGTCAAATCCGAATATTATATTAGTTTATATAGAAGTTTTTATACATCCCTGCAGCCGTTGCAATAACAAACAAGTGTAACGCAAAAATTTACATTCATTGAGTTTTAATCGCATCCATTATTTAAGGTTTGAGATAGACAGACGTACTGTACCCGCTGTGGGCTCATCGGCAACCTCCCTGCCACCTAGCCTACCCACCCCCGCGGGCTCGAGGGCCCTCGGCCCCGAAGTGCGACCCAAACACGGAATATTCCGAAAGTCCGCGAAATAAGGCATGTCGCCGTCTCGGCTCTGTCTAGCCGGACGAACGAAAACCGAACTTTATATCTACACCCATTGACTGCGCCCGGTATTATGAGTAAATTTCGTTGTCCTAAAACTAGGGCTGTCGCAAAAAAAAAAACATTTTTAATTTTGTCAAAAATAATGGAAATATTAGTTAAATCTAAGAAGTTTGCAACTGTTTTAAAGTCAAAAAGACTGGGTTATGTGTGTTGACCCGTATGTTTGTATGTATGTCCGCTCGCAACTAATCAACAGCTACCGATTTAGTTAAATGTTACGTTATTAGAATCGTCTTGATAACGCGAGTCACTGGGTAAAGAATTTTAGTGTTGAATTGTTATCAAAATCGGTTAAGTTGTCGGGAGTTACTTACATGCATACAGGTCAAACACATAACCCTTCGTTTTGGCCTTCGCCGCAGTCGGTTAAAAACGTTACGGCTACAAGAGAATCAATTGAGTCAAAAAAAAACAAACACGAATTTCGCGGCACTATCACAAAGTATTTAGATTGAGAAAATATTATAATGTGTTAGGAAAATGTAACATCCTGATATACGATGCATGTGAGATGACAAGATCGCCTAAGGCGGCGCGAAAACTCGACTCTAACAAGCACACAACTGATACTTATAATGTAAAAGTTATTGCAATGAACGAGGAGAACCGATGTCGGATGAAAGCCGGAAACTCCTTGTAGGCAACAGTAATATTGTTGAGATACAGTCGAGTTCATTAATATAGCGGCACAAAAATATATGAACTTCAAAAAACTTCATAATTTTGTAAAAACTATAAGCATCATTAAATTATGGACCAGATTTAGATTTATTATTATGTGACTGCTTTTTCTCAGTAGCAAGTATACAGCCAAAGGCACATTATTATATGAACAACTTTAAAAAAACAAACGCGAGGAAAACAATGGAGCCTACTGTCATTTCTGTAACAATGTAAACTAGATCTTATTTGTTTGGGCAAATAATTGACTTTCCCATGCATGTAGAGATAATTAAAAAGCCTGCTCAAATATTTTTTAATGCTAATACAGTTTAGATACATATATTATTGAACCGTTCACATAAGGACATATTTTTGATCTATAGGTTCTATAGTATTTATTGAGCTTTCCAACGATCACAATATTTTGAATCCTTGACCGAGCCACTTTATCAATGAACTCGACTGTACGAGGATCTTATTATGCATCTTGGTTGCGGGTGCTCAGGTTGTGTTTGTTGTTCAAAGACAGATCAATTTGTTCTTTCAATATCGTGCGGGAGATGGTTACAAGAACTGTAATTATAACGAGTCTGTAACTGCCCAGCTGAGAAACATTCAGATCTGGTAAGGCTCATATTTTGTGACCTTAATAGAAAGGGTTTGTTTAAAAAAAACAATTTAAATTGCCAAAAATCCGCCATGTTTTTTGACAAACCTCTATCTTAGGATAATAGGGATGTTTCCTGGGTATGAAAAGTTAAAATCCATTTAGTCCGTCAGTTAGATAATAAAAAAATATTAGACACGTATTTTTTCTTTTAAAAAATAAAAAAATAGAAAGATACAGCGCTTTAAAGTTTCGGAGTGGGGGCTTATGACACCTCGCCTTGGTAAAAATTGTAGCGAGGAGTGACGTCACGCGAAATTTCCGTTCTCTGTATTTTGATCATTTTTTGTTTGCAGGAAAAAAGAAAAAATACGTGTCCAATAAAATTCATTAATCTACCAGGCGGACAATAAAAAAAAAATTTGGAAACATGCCTAATAGGCATTTGGGTTTTTGACATGAAACTAACTATAGGCGCGAACATAACCTTTCCTTGGCAATCGGGTAAGACAGCTAAACGTTGCTAAAATCTAATATTGCTGATACTTACATGGCCTTATTAATAAAAATCTCGACTGCGATTAGCGATAGCTTAGCAGATTCTATATTCAATTTTTTTATGGAGAATTTAAAATCTGTTAATAAGGCCAACAATGTGCATGCCATTATGTTAACATCGATACATTGTTTAAAATGTTAGAATTGCATATTCCATTCAAAAATTTCTCCGTTTATCAAGTGAACAAAATTTTCACCAGCAAGTCAATAGTCAGTCGGGTTCCATTGCCCTTTGGTAATAGAATCTCATTTATTTACCTTATTACTGTGGTAATAAGAGCTTCAATAAGTTATGGAAAAATACTGTCAATAACTATGTGATCACCCATTAATGATGATCTAACAAGGTCGATGCATGTAATTCACAAATACCCGGGTACTATAATTAAGAATTGATTCGTTTTGCTTAAAGACAGTATATTTTTTTAACTTTTTGTTTAGAAAATTCAACGGACCGTAAGCAAAACAAATCGTTTCTTGAATATAGGAACCGGACACTAGTTGAACTTAAGATTAATCCTAATTAAGGAGTGTCAATGAAGCCACAACTTTATGGAACGTATTCATAGTAGAGGCTGGCGCAATACACTAGCCAATGTTGTGTGTTTAATTAAATTAAGTCATGAAATGGATGGTGGCGTGGTGCACTCTTAGAGTAAACATAGACAAGCATAGAGCGCGCGTCGCTAGTAGCCCCTTGTGCCGAGCGTAACCAAATATTTAGCTAAATGTACTACGCTCGTTTACCGATTTAAGTGATTTTCCGTACGACGACAGACGTTTACAGAGGTTTTGAGATAGAGTTAATAATACACCGTTTTAAAAACAATTTTACTTGTTGATACTAGTGGCTACAGTTCATACTCGATGTATTCGAACTCTATAGTTTTCTTATTTTTTTCTCTAAGCGTGCACTTGATTTGTGGCGTCGACATACGGAGAAGGATACATTTACAAGACAAAACTATTTACAGCAGAACTGCTGTATATTAAACCTGACAACATCCAGGAGTATTCGGAAAAGCTAATGCTTACTAATGGGTTGTGTATCATTCAGGCTATACGTTAATTAATTAATTCAACTCTACACAGTATTTGCAGCAATCCTACTGTTTACCTACTGTTAGTGATCGGACTCAGCTGTGAACTTTCATCACTTGCATGCGACCAAACCGAGCTTTTAGCAGAAAATCTCTAGTTTCCTGTACTCCTAATAATGTTCGACGAAGTCATGTTCAATACTATTTCACTGAACTTATAATAAAGTAGCTGTTGCCCGAGGCTCCACCTGCGTGGGTGTCGGTTATCGCGGCCAAAAGTAGCCTATCCTCTCCTATCCTTTGTTAGGATTCAAGCTTGGTACGGAGTAACCGTACCAAGTTTCATCAAAGCATTGAAAGTGTAACAGACAAAGTTACTTTCACATGGATAATAGTAGTATGGATTAATTAATGCATCTATTTACACGGACGAGACTTTTGGCATCGAGTAGAGCAGGAAAAGGGGTAAACACATAACGTGTTAAGAACGATACAATACGAGAAAAGCGCGCGACTGAACTGGTATATGTTATAAGCGACAGCGGAGGTACGGATATGGTTCATCCACACAAAATAAACTTTTAGCTACATAATAGCCAGTTTAATATAACTCTTTACGTATTATAGTTGCATGAATCCACCCGAACAAACATACATACATTGTAAGTTAAATAAAAGCTTGTAAAATCTAATCTCCATGGTTCGTTATTATTCAAGTTAGAAGCAAGAAATTTAATTCTGAGCATAATAAATACTTTCGTATTTCGTTGTTATTGTAAAATTTACCCATTTATTTATGTTATACTATCGGTGTCCCGCGGATTCACCCGTGAAAGTCGTCCCCGTAAGATATAAATAATTTTTCGGTACCTTTTCCGTTGTTTTTATATTTATTCCTTTACCCCGAAGAGTGAGATGAATCCAACAAATCAAAACTCATGAAAATCGCCTACCCGTTCTTGAATTATAAATGGTGTAGCTTACCCGACTTTGTTTTATAAATAAGGTTTATGGTAGCGAGAGATAAAGGGTAGATTAGATGCATTAAATACTTTATTCATCACTGGTATTTAATATTACACAAAATTGCTCGTGACAGCGGTTAATTTCAAGGAATGTTTTAAGAGATATCATTCTTTTAAAATAACTCCGAGACAAATACTTTCGCACTTACAGGTACATAATTAAATTTTGCAAGGTTTTATTTACTTGCAATGTAGGTATCTTGCAAACTAAATTAAAACTACTTCTAGACATCCGATTGAGATGATATTTTGCATACTTATACAAGTTTGGTAACAATACAATATTATGGTACTTTCGAGCTGGTGTGATGGGTCCAGAAGGTGGCCATAGAAACTCCGTAACGAAACGAAGCAATCTCATCGTAAATAGTTCAATATCTTTACTTAATATATAAAGCTGAAGAGTTTGTTCGTTTGAACGCGCTAATCTCAGGAACTACTTGTCCGATTTGAAAAATTATTTCAGTGCTGGATAGCCCATTTATTGAGGAAGGCTATAGGCTATATAACATTACGCTGCGACCAAAAGAAGTGGAGCATAATTGAAAAATGTTGCAAAAATGAAAAACCGTTGAAACTAAAACACGCGGGCAAAGTCGCGGGGGACAGCTAGTGAAAGTATATATTTGCCGTTTTTACAACTAAACATAGTTTGTATTTTATTATGTAACAAATATTTTTTTTAAATACACAATTGTCGTAATTGTAACCAAACTCGAAACGGCTTGACCGCTTTTTATGAAATTTTTCGTGTATATTCGGTAGGCCTGAAAATAGGACGTAAACTATTTTTATACCCTTAAGTGATAAGAGCGGCAAAACGTTAGCCGGGTCAGCTAGTATTTATATATAAATAAGTTGACTGATAATTTACGGATGCCAGACTTACCCGGATGTATAGTTTGGACCTATTTTATTTAAACAGACTTCATGATTCTAGTTTAAGTTCTTCTTTTTACATTTAGTTAGTGTATTCTAGTAATAGATTTTTAATTGTTCTATGTTTTAGCGTTTTAGAGTTTAACATACGATATGCTCCGTCTGCGCTGATGAACATGCGAACATGGAAGTGACGGGCTTTGTAAAAGATTTCAGTCGATTATACAGTTTCCGGCGAGTAAGCGGCCGGCCGGGGAGGCTGTAACATAAGCTGTAACGTCGGAAGCTCTGGTAGTGCGCGGTACACTTTAGAGCGTACATAGACGAGAGTAGAGTGCGCTAATGGCTAGTTAGCAAGTTGCGCTAATTGTAAGCAAGTTCTTAGTTTTATGTACTTTACCCCTTTGTTTATATTTCAAAAATACCAATTTAGGTTTACAGATGAATTTGAGTTTTTGCAAATTTAAAGCTGCATTTCTCATCAACATAATAACTTACTGTTGTACTGATGTAGTAAGTCACTTTCGAAAACGCTTAGTGTAATAAAATACGCAGGACTCGAACCTTCGTCCTCAGGCAGGACCAGAACCTTTTTTTTTTGTTACGGGCTGAAAATCTAATAACTTTAACCCACGCCGAGAGCACGACGTGGGGATATGTAGGACTTGCACCGACTAAAAACACCCCGGTCCCGTCCTTGCCTTTGTCGGAGTGCCGGGTTCGCTAAAGCATGCTCGGCGGGGCTCCGGTGAAGGCAGGACTAGAATCTACGGCCACTGGCTCAACGCGCCAGTCGCGTACTTCTGAACTAACACATTGTTAATCAGATTCGGTGAGAATAAACGAAAGATTGGTTCATTAGATGTCGCATATGTCGCCCTAAGACGTAATAAGTAGAAGGAGAAATTTAAATTTTAAAGTCGCGCTCAGGCTAACTGCAGTAGACCTCTTCCAAAAAAAAAACTTCGAGGCAGTGACTTCGGTAGCTTAGTTGGTAAAGCGACTGGCGCGTTGAGCCAGTGGTCGCAAGTTCGAGCCGAGTACTATCTGTATTTAATTACAAATATTCGGTCCGCACGCGTAACAAATAATTAAAAATAAAATATATAGGTACTGGTTATAAACAAAACAAGGAGCAACAGAGATAGTAATACCATCCATGTTCATAAACGTTTACTCATATTCTTTAACTGGAAACACAATCAATAAGTCTCATTTAATTAAAGTTCAGAGTATCCCAGGCACAAAATTACTTTTTCCGTTCAATAATAATCTATTGTTAGACTTTTTTAAATAAAATCTCTCTTCATCGGGCAGATAAGTCGCAAGGTTCATACATTTTATTATGATACTAGCTTTTGTCCGCGACTTCGTCTGCGTTTACTTTAAAATTGGAACGAGAGAGAAACTATGAATTTTCTTTTAAGATTAAACAAATATTACATGCTTTCAAAATATATATAAAAAATCTTATGGTATTCGATATCGTTTAAAAAAATCATTATTTTAGTTTTCGTAAACCCACTAGGCTGTTTAATCGACAGCTTGGTTCTAAAAAAAGGTTGTCATTCCAATGACATTATAATAACAACCTCTTTGGTTCGTTCTAAAATCAAAACCTTACCATTTTATTTACGTTTCGTAATATCAATTTTACTTTATTGCTATCAATTTTAAGAAACCTAACCCACGAGAACCGTACATTTTTCTTGGAAAAGGGAGCCTGTGAGCTATTCCAGGTAATAAAGAATACATGTAGATATGTGCAACTAAAAGGAACTGATATAAGAATATTTCCGCGAAAGTCATTGAGACGGCGAATACGAAAGTTGAGTTGGTAAGAAGGTACAACAACCGCACTAGGTGGAACTACGCCATACCACGCGACAAACAGTTCTTTGTATGAAATTATAATGAGACAAAACGCTCTTAACGGCATCGGAACTACACTGCTGCAACTACAATTTCACACACTCAGGACACTTGACTGTACGTTGACTCCCCTTTGAAAAAAAAGACGGGTTGCACACCGGGAGTGCCGGCAGAAGTGAAAACTTGAATATTAACGTTGTGCATTTTTGATATTTTGGGTTGGTTAGGGAATAATTTTGCACGAATTGCTTTAATTATCAGTATAAAAGTACTATCATTTATGTGGTAGAATACAATATTTATTTATTGCGCTATCGTACACAAACATGACAATTTATATTACACTAAAAAGTTTATCTCTCAGAAAAATCAACTTCCATCCATAATTTCGACGACTTTTTCACCATCTTATTACCAGAACCATCATCGCCAATCTCTAAAACTGATACGATCGGTTTATGATAACTGAAGTAAGAAAGAAACAGTTTTGATTCGAACCTATTTAAATGTCTAAACACACACGAAAAAAGAGAGAGGGATACTTCCTCTCCTACGCCGCCCCGGCTGTCTACTCTCCATCCGTCTTACGAATTTTCGATCAGGGTCACGTGTCCTGACGCGAGTGTAACATTTTTTACCTATTAAGCCCGCTCCACATTCGCGCCGTGAACACCCGTGAAAGCCGCGAACCGCGAATGTGGATGGCTTTCGCGCCCGTTCACGGGCTTCACGCCTTTTCACGCCTTGTTCCCCGTTCAGTGTCGGTTTTTGCGCCCGCGTCAAAGGGTTTGCGAAGCGCGAACTTCCCGTGAACGCAATCGCATCCACACTCACGCGTGAAAACAGTAGCGTCACGGCGAGAGTACTACATTCGGCGTCCATTCTCGGCGAGCGCGCGTATTTAAACTGAACGATAGCGAATGTGGAGGGACATGTTTTTGGCGACGACTTTGCGGCAAAATTACGGCGTGAATTCACGCCGTGAATCACACAGGAGTCTGGAGCCCGCATTACAAAAAAAAGTGTACAACGCCGCTAAAGAAGTTTTTACTTCAAAAACATTGTAATGCTGAACTGGAGTACTGCATTTTTACTTTTATACTTTTTGGAAGTTAGAATCGATACCGGCCGTTGTATTTTATTTATCGGAAAACTTGTGAGTGGCAGGTTCAAACCGAGCTGCGTACGTTCCGTATGAAGCTACCAATTAGTTTTCGTGTAGCAGATACAGGGCGAGTTAGATATCATTCGCCGGCTAACGAAGCCAACTCCACTTAACTCAATACAATCGAAAATACCTGAAGTTTGCTGTAGATTTTGATGTTACTTAAAATTCAAGAGTTTTTATTAAATTATTGTGTTGTATTTCAGGTTAGCCCTGGTTTAATTAAGACCGCTATTCATTCCTATCTTTAGATGATAATCAAAAGTAGAAAAAGGAGTTCTGTTTAATTTACTTACATATTTAACTGGAAACATGATCAATAGGCATATTTAATTAATTAAGGTTCAGAGTATTAAGGCACAAAATTACTTTTTCAGTTGAATAAGCTTTTGTTCAGAGACTTCTTTTTAAATGAAATCGTCCTACGTCGGACAGAGAAATCGCAAGGCTCAAACATATTAATATGATATTAACGTTTGCGCGCGACTACCACCGCGTTTGCTTTAAATATTTTGGAACCCAAATTCCTTGATATTATAAGTATTTTGTTCTAACAGAGAAATTTAGAGCGTTCGTCCCGCGCGGGCTGGCAACGTCGTGTTTCTAAAGGTTTTTCGTGATTAGTTTAATAAAGTCGAAATAGGTAGGTACTATGTATTTTATTTCAGCCAAATGAGTTTTGAAGTTATTGTGTATTTGTTTAATCCTATCTATAGATGATTATACCAAGTAGAAATAGGAGTTCTGCATAGTTTGATTGATATAATTGTATATATGTAGATGAAATTATATTTTAGATTAATTAATTAATTAATTTGTTTTTTTTATACACACACTATTTACAATTGCGGAGTTAATTCCTGAGGCATTATCTTTTAGTCAACCATAGGGTGAAGCAGAGATAAGGTGCGTTAGCTATTTTCCGTATCAGTATAGATGATATTATATACTATAACTTAACCAGATGATCTTTCCCTAACAAAAAGAAACATAACAAGAAAATACCAATTTGGTGCAGTCGTTTGGAAGGTGTAACGTGATCAAGGGATATCGGGATTCATTTTTAAATAAACAGGTTAGATCAAATAGTCACGTCAATAAAGAAAAATTATATGTATGTTTCGCAATTTTTAATAGTTTACCAGATTTAAAGGAAATACTTTAGGAAAATTTTAAAAAAATGTAAAACTTTTTTTTCTATTTGCTCATTTAATGATTTCTTTTTGCGATGGGGCTATCCTGGAATACCTTTCCATGCATAAATATCTTCCTAACATTAGTGCAAGATACAATTTTCTTTATCGAAAAGTCAGAAATTTAAATTTCATTAGTCTTCGTGAATATTGCAAGGTCTAAAAACTCGACAGTCTTAATAGGATATAATCTCGAAAGCAACAAGTGTTTATCATTGAAAGTTAAGACTATTGTGTCAATGTTTGTTTTTTAATAAGTATAATACCCAAATACATGTTAATGACGTACTAAGCGGGGACTGGTTTTTAAAGTTAAGTTTTTAAATAATACTGATATTAAGGCCTCGCGCACACGAACTGCTTAAAACAAGCTTTTTACTGCACGGATAGCCGGTTTAGGTCACCACGCCAATTACCACTGTGCGCGCCGTGCCGCGGGTTCGATCCCCGCATGGGACAAGTATTTGTGTGATCCACAAACGTTTGTTCCAGGTCTGGGTGTTCTTTGTGCGTGTGATTTTAATGTTTGTAAAACCCCCCAAGCGAGACAAGGATTAAATTCCCTAGTAAGGGCGGCGTTTTTTTAAAAAAAGAAAAAGAGATAAAAATGCAATCGGTATTGACTGCTTCAAGCGACTACATAGTATATAAATATATGTGGACAACATCACATACATTGCTCTCAAACCAAAGTAAGTAGCAAATGCACTTGTGTAAAGGAATTCAGAGACAACGAAGGTACCACAGACACCCAGACCCGAGACAATGTAGAACCCTGGTTTTCAACATTGACCCGGCCGAGGATCGAACCCGGGACCTCAGAGCTGGCGACACCTTGAAAACCGGTGTGTACGCCACTCGACCATGGAGGTCGTCAAATATATAGTAGTCGTATAGTGAACGACTCCTCAAATGTACTGCTTGAAGCAGTTGGAATGCTTCGAGCAGTCTTGAACATTGACTAACTACTCCAACAGTTCGTGTACGGGCGGCCTAAGCATCCTCTGTTCGTCTGCCGTTAAATTATTAGAGGTTAAAGTTTTGTCACATATGTAACAATTAACTAGTGTTAATTTACCGCGTGTACGATAAAGAATAAAGACGAAAGAGACGTCTCGTTATGGCCTAAATACTAAAAATACCCCTAACCCTTAAATGCAAATACTTTTTCATGAGTAACAAGAAGTCGTAAGAAAATAACTGGTTTTAAGTATTTATATTTAAATACTGGATTTTAAATCTTCTTTTAACGTTTGATAGAATATTTTCTATTCTATGGAAACTAATAACAAAAGGTAAATAAACAATTAGTTATTGTAAGCATCTAACAATTGGTGTATTCATAAAATATTAAATGAAATCAAACGTGCTCGCCCTGTCCCATGCGGCCTTCCTAGGACCCTGCCCAAAAGGACAGGGAGTAGTATAATACGAGTATTTATAATTCGCAGCATATTTCAGCGAACTGTACCCGAAAGCTCATGTTTCGCTTTCAGATTTTGTTTAAGGAAACGGTAGCGTCTGTATATCGGTTTAATTAACCGACTACAAAAAGGAGGAGGTCCTCCATTCGATTGGTTTGTTTTCTTTGTATGTACATCGCTTACCCCAAGACTTCTGATCCGATTTACGTTATTCTTTTTCGTCCGATGTGAAATAGTTGCCATTTTGTCCCATGAAAATTTTATTTAGTTTGATTGAGTAGTTTTCATTTAATGAGCATTTTTGTTATCTTGGACTAATGTATTTTTCACGACACTTAGTTTATGTACACTGATTACTTAAAGATTTTATGGGTGATATCTTTAAAGCTATATGTGAAACTCTTCCTGGCGTTCAATTGAGCTTACATTTGGCATACGTATGACCATCCATCAGGTCATATACTGGCCATACGAAAGAAACGAGGCAATCCGATCTAGATTAGGTTCGTAAGATTTGTAATCTTTCTAAAAAGAAAGTATTTAAGTATTTCAACGTTATATCTTGTATCTTATTATCAACGACATAACATATTAAGTTTTACGACCCATTGCATTACAAATTGCATCTTATTGGATCCCTATCCAAAGCCCTTCAATACACGAGTTTCCCGGTATATTTGTCAACTTCTCCGGTGCTCGTATGAAGTCGATTGCTGTAGCTCCGGGGAATAAGTCGAGCCTCATATATACTACGTTAGTTCTCCGTACTTGATTGTTATTGTGAAGTATTCGATACACATTGTTGAGAAAATTGTAAAGGACTGTGTTGTGTGCTCGCGTTGGCACTGAGAGCAATAGAAAATTACGTGTTGAACTCTTGAAGCTGAAATAATTAGCTGATATCATCTCCATTACACAATGCATGCAACACTCAACTGATCTGATTCTACGGATTAAAATTTTATGAATGGCTTTTGTATATTGTAGTTTGACTAGACAGCTAGTTTAAAGAAATGGCTGTCAGTTTCATCTAAGCATTATAAACAAGGGGGTGATTCGGATACATTTAAACCCGCGCCGCCGACTACTACGGACCCCACACTGAGACTCTCCCACGGTACGCCCTGGTTTATGAGACTTGAGAATCAAAACCAATTTCAACCAACTTAGCGTATACTTTGAGTCGTGGTGTATTGCGAGGGACGGTGGCTGACGTGTCTGCGCTATCACGATACAGCCATCACCCACGGTGCGCAGTGTGCACTGATCCGCAATACCGTACACCATATCCATCATAACCCTACCAACGAAGGCCCGCTTAATTTCGTTTACCTTTTAAGAGATCATATTTAATGATGTAATTTTGTATTGCGCATTTACAAGAAAAATAAATCAAAAGTAATCACAAAACACGTAATAATCCGACAAGTTTAAAGGCAGCCCACACTAGTATTGTACAGTAGGTACAGGTAGGTATAGATTCTAATGTTACTGCATTAATAGCGAATAACGATATTAACCGGGCGAAGCAAACGTTAAGATAAAAGGGCTCCAATAAAATCTTCCGAGTAATTCCTACAACACTCGCAGATTCACCCTTAACTCAATAACGTAATGCTATATTTCGTCTGAGATACTTCATGACTTCCGAGATGATCTTTGATTTCTTCGATTAGTTCTTTACGTATTCCTAGTAAGTCCTAGACTTTTCATTGAAATACAATAAGCCCTCTACCGCACTAGCGGGTTAACCGCACACCGTTTGCGCGGCCGGCCGTTTTTAGGGTTCCGTACCTCAAAAGGACAAAACGGAACTCTTACAGGATCACTTTGTTGTCCGTCCGTCCGTCTGTCAAGACCGTTTTTCTCAGGAACACGTGGAGGTATCAAACTAAAATTTATATCCAATACTCAGGTATACTGTCCCTTGGAGCTGTAAAATAATCAAACTTCTAAGCCAAAGAAATCAAAAGATACAACCGTTTATTCCGCAAATTGTCGAAACTCGCACGGGAATCAAAACTACAGGGTACTTCTCGTAGACTTAGAATCTTGAAATTTGGTACGAAGTAACGTCTTATAGTACATATAAAGAAAAAATTGCGAAAACCGTAAATTTTTAGTTACATCATATAATAAAAATATTTTTAATATTTTTTTTTTCGTTTTGCAATTAAAATACCATAACTATGACCCGATCATCTTGATGGGTGAACTTTCACTTATATACCTACAGGTTTGTACGGAACCCTCGGTGCGCGAGTCCGACTCACACTTGGCCGGTTTTTTCCGGTTTAGTAGCAACCCTTTATCGTGACCACAAGCGGCAAGCGAGGTGTGATAACCGCAAGTGCGTATGAGGCCTTATATCCATACGTATAATAAAATAATACTGGAAAGCTTTCTTTTACCGACTGTCGGATTATCTTGAAAAGGTTGCATCAAAAAATACTTAATAGATTACTGTAAAATGTTGAGAGAAAGTTTTCGAAAAACCGTTGAAAGCACTTAGCTATGTTTAAACACGCCATTACAATCCGAGTGATAAGAAATTGCTCTTTAAATTTGCAAAAACTTTAAATTTATCTGCAAACCCTAATTGGTATTTTTGACGTATAAACAAAGGGAACGCTACGGTCTTATTATAAAGTATGATTAACTTTTAACAAACTACCTGTCCCAATAAACAGCTCGGTGGTTGTATGATTGGAAACGAATGTTCTTGCTGCAAGTTCAAATCCAGTTGTTACTATTTTCTTTTAGTATCCTATCTCCTTTAAATAAGTTGAATGTTTTGTTGCTCTAACTTAATTAAGATGACTGACATCAAAGCGAACAACGTCGCGGGTACGGCTAGTTCAAATATACATATAAGAGAAGCAGCATTTCATCTTAACATGTCATGGAAACATGGCGCTCTGCGCGTCCGTCGTTTTATCCGCTAACTCTTTATAAACAAAGCAACAGATCTAAAAACAGTTGTAACTATTATTTAAGAACATATTTTCTCCAAAAGGTTTATGTGTATGGAGCATACTTTCATGGCTTACGAAGACATACAGACCCACGTCACACTAATGTAGCAAAGAATTATAGTTCTTCAAAATAGAGCATAGTATTATAATATACTAGCAGATTTACCCGCGGCTTCGCTCGCGCATAAGTAAGTCTGTGTATTTCTCTTAAAATATTTCGTATTTTTCCTGATTAAATTGTGGGTTTCCAAAATTTATATTCAATACGGATGCCATCAATAGATCCTTTATTTTACATGTTGTTAAATACCCTATTATGGTCGATTTTCGACCGCCACTGGGCCTCTAGTGAGTATTAATCCTTATACAAATAAACATACGCGCTACCGAAAATATCAAACACTGTCGGAAAATGAACGGTAGCTCGCCGGGCGCTGTTAATCGCTATTGATCGTACTGTGAAATGTAGTCAGCTGTAAACAATGTATAAACCTTAATATAATGTCAAAGATAGTGGAATATTTTCGAGTCGCGAGGAAAATATATCAAATAATAATTTAAGACAATATAGCTACTTACGAAACGTGTTGATGTCTCGTCCTAGCCCGCCCAATCCCATCCCTCTAATTAGCTGCTAACTAAATATTTACGAAGACACAGGCTGGCTAGAATCTGAGTCGATATTACTTATCTATTGTTAAGTAAATAATAACAAAAACGTTTCCTATGAATCTACGTTCGTCGCAATTTATAAAAATATTCTTTTCGTAGTGGTTTAGTAATTTTCCAGAACTCAACCAACAAAATAAAAACTGAAAGAAAGCATCGAGTTCAGATGTTTATTTAGTAGTATAAAATTCAATCGTAATATTAAAAAGAAAACTCTTCCTTGGCGTCGCGAAAAAGAAATGTCCTAACTAATATTATAAATGCGAAAGTAACTCGGTCTG
Organism: Diachrysia chrysitis; assembly: GCA_932294365.1. Lineage (NCBI taxonomy): Eukaryota > Metazoa > Arthropoda > Insecta > Lepidoptera > Noctuidae > Diachrysia > Diachrysia chrysitis. Next base: position 966,693 of record OW028641.1, read on the forward strand.
TTTGTCGCGATCTCACGCCTACTTAACCGATTTAAATATAATTTGGTACACAGATAGTCTAGAACCTGAGAAAGGACATAGGCTACTTTTTGACGCGATAACAGACATTAACATGGCTGGTGCCGTGGGAAACAGCTAGTACATAATAAAAAAAAAGAAACCCCGAGAAATCTTCAAAATTTTCATAAATTGGTCCATTTGTTTATAGTCCAAGTTATAACTTTTTGGTTATGCGTTGTTGATAGATATAATGTCTTCACTAGTACTTTGATCCTATATCTACATATATCTTATCTATATTAATAAACTATACTAAAATTAATTGCCACATGTATGTAGGATCTTCATTTATGAACGCCGGGATCGAAAGCTCAACCGTTTTGTCCGTTTTCTTGAAAAGTTTTGTTTGAACGACAAGCGAAAAATTTCAAAAAAATAAATGAATAAATGTGACATTACATTTATGTGTATATTAACAGGACAACGTACAGAAAGTTAGGACCACGTACTAAACAGATATACTTTGAATTGAGAGACAGCTTCACTTGTTTTAATTGTAAGTCGGAATACAATAACAAAAGAAGGTTTATCTTTAGGCCAAGGATTACGTTTACCGTTAGAACGATAGAATCCACCACCTTCACCAGTGGAAATGTTGATAGCGTTGCCTATTCAGTAAGGGCCACTATAAGTTAGTTACAGTGCACATATGGTCCCGCCAATCGATCACTGACTGAAGGTGGTTTACTAAAAACATACGAAATTTATTCCGCGCTTAGGGAGCGGTGTGCGCCACTTCCCGACTCCACAAAACAGCTCAATTAGCCACGAACCCAGCGGCTTTATTACGTATCTTGCAAAAATGAAGCAACGACATCTGTAATACGAAGATTTTGTGGCTCATTAACTCATCAAAACTTCTAGGGGAATAAGTTCTTGAAATTGAAACTACGCAGGTATGTAGGCTAGGGGTTGCATACATACAAAGGAAAAATTAGAAATGTAAAGATGAAAAAGAAATCTTTCCCCTAATCCCTCGCTTGAGTGGGTCGCATCTGTTCATTTGTACATAAAGAAATGTGTTCAAAAGGATATGCCTACTAAAAATCTATTGAACTGTCGTCTCAAGTCATAAATCGATTAACGGTTTGTTAAAAAACGTTGAACAAAATTTACATTACTCCACAAAAATTGCGCTCTGTAAAAGCAGTTGTATGAAATTTAATTTCCTTATCGTTTTGGTGTGACATTAATATAATAATATCCCAGCTCTTATTAATCAGCTTACAGTTGATATAAGAATTAATTTACCATTGAGTGCGATTTTTGCAAAGGGACAACTCCGATTGTTTTTAAAAGCTCTTCCCACACTGAGGAAATTATTCCTTGTGTCGCACTCCGTAAGGGAGATTGATTTGGGAATCTTGTATTCGTTCCGTAAGGTAGCCGATGATATTACTTAGAATTTTACGGAACGTGAGCCCAGGTTGGGCGCCACTAGCAAATGCGGGCAGGTTTGACACCTCCACCGGAGTACCACCGAGCATGTTTTAGCGAATCTGGGACTCCGGCAAAGGCAAGGACGGTACCGGGGTGTTTTTAGTCGGTGCAAGTCCGACATATCCCCACATCGTGCCCTCGGCGTGGGTTAAAGTAATTAGATTTTCACCAAGTTACCGAAAAAAAAAAGTGCAACAGTAACTCTGTCTGTTAGTCGCGCTTTCACACTTAAACGACTGAACCGATTTAAATGAAATTTGGTACACAGTCTAGAGCCTGAGAAAGGACATAGGCTTTACTTTTTACAGCGATAACAGACATCAACGCGGGCGGAGCCGCGGGAAGCAGCTAGTTTTATATAAATTCCGCCTAGTGTGGTTGCGCCTTTATACAAAAACATCACCCGCTGTTATAATATCTCTATCTTTTTACTATTTTTGAAAACAATATATGACCAAAAATAACGGACACATTGCGTATTATTCGTTATTAGCCGCGTACTGACCAAGCGAGCGGCTTCGCGAGCAGCCTCGGACATTTGCCGCAGTACGCATGCCGCGCGAGGCGGCCTCGGTCTGTAAGTTTTCTAATCCGAGGCTGCCTCGCACGGCAAGGCCGATCCACCGTGAGCATCGACGGTCAGACGCACAACTAACACGCACCGAATAAGCGAGGCAAAACACTACCGTCTTGAGTAAGCGCGGCAAACGTACTGAGGCGCCTTTGAGCATCGACAAAAACCGACAACGCTCGGCTCGGGCCGAGGCACGCTCGGGCGAGGCAGCGCGTGCGTTTGCTTTGGGCGAGGCACGTCTTGACCGACCGAGGATTTGCCTCGCGAGGCAGCCTTGCGAGGATGCTCGCTCAATCAGTACGCGGCTATTCAACATGTTATGAGTATCAATATTGGATATATTTTGTTTCCAATATTCGTCCTCGCCGCGTTCATCCGGTTCATTGTAGTTTTCAATATCAAATTTTAATTATTGGCTTACCTACCAGAAAGCTGCGTGTAACAGAGCAAAGTTCATTGCTTTACAATGATTCTACTTAATCCGTACTTATATTATAAATGCGAAAGTAACGCTAGTCTGTCTGTCTGTTACGATTTCAGGGCTAAAACACTGTACCGATTTGGATGAAACTTTGTATGGGGGTAAGCTTGGATTCCGAGATAACCGACGCCCACGCGGGAGCCGCGGGCAAAAACTATTTTTTAATTAAACAAGTTTTATAGTTGTGTGTTTTTTTAGAGAAAAACTTCTTTATTATTATTATTGTCATAATCTGTTTATGTGCCGGTACCTTTAATAGAAACGAATGAGATTTCTTTTCGAGATAAAATTTAAGCTTCAATTTATTTTCAAGTAGTATTAGGTAGCAACATAAAGTCGTAATGATTACAATGAGATTTAAGGCCATTTCTTTTCAAATGGTATTAGGTAGCCAACAACAAAGAAATATTTCATAATATTTATATATAACAATGACAACAAAGATATTATTGGAACACTCTTTACTAAGAAATAGGTAACACTAGAAAAAGTTAAAAATAACTAGCGATTCGCTCCGGGTATTATATGACAATACTAGCATATGCCCGCGACTTCGTCCGCGAATTAAATTTTAGACATTCGGGGCAGAATTTCGGAAAATCCTTTTTTATCGGATGCCTACGTCATCCAAATAACTTGCCCTCCAAGTTTCAGGTCTCTACGATTAGCGGCTTAGGCTGTGCGTTGATCCGTCAGTCAATCATTCAGGACAAAGCATTTTATATATATATAGATAAACCTATCTCTAATTTATCCGTCGATTGGCAAAAACAATATGAAAATCCGTTCGGTATCGCGTTCAAACAAACAGGCAGACGCGACGAGACTTTGGTTCATAATAATAATATGTTAGGATAAAGATTTTAAACTTTAGATACAGTAAAAAAATAAAATTAAAAAGAAAATCTTATGTATTTCTGCATCGATGGACTCAACGGAAACGGAAGTTTAATGTAAGCTTGGATAAATCGAAGTACAGTCTACAGATAATTATAGTTATTTTCCAATTAACGAGTTTGTGATATTATCGTTCAATTTATTGTACATCAGTACCTGCCTCTTGTATCATTTCGATCGATTTCTAGCGATAAACACTTGCATCCTAATCAAAAAAATTAAATATAATTATGTTTTAACTGACCTGCAACTACCTACAAAAACAAGTACACATCATTTAAGAAAGAAAAATAAACTACAACTAATTAAAGTTCGAACTAATTATGGGAAGAAAACGATATTATTTGAGGGAGCACAGCTGTACAATAATTTACCTAATGATGTGAAAGATTGTAACAACTTAAATATATTTAAAAAGAAACTCAGGAATTATGTATGCACACTCTAATCTAAACCTAAATAATGTATGTATTATATATAACTGGAGGTGTAATGAATTAATTTAATAGTAAGTACGTTGTATCTCATTTTAAGTGAACTATGTATGTAAGTTCTTATGAGAAATAAAATATCTTTAAACCGAAATATGTAAGTGGAAATAGATATTTATAAATCAAGTCAAAATTTGTGTTTTCTGCCTAGTTCGGCTACGACTTGTAACCTCATTATATTTTGGGACAACTCACTCACGGCCAACTGATCCCAAAATAAGCAGATCCTGTATTATGGCAACCAGACTACTAATAAACATACTTATATATTTCTAAATACATACGTATTATGGATAAATTACGCCCAGACACAGAACAAATGTTCATGCTCATTACACAAAGGTTTGCCATGGGTGGGAATCGAACCCATGACCTCCGGTTTAGCGGTTAGGGCCACCAACCGCTAGACTAACAAGCCTGTCTTGTTCTATTGGAATCAGACGCAACTTATTGCTTGAACTACCTATGTAAGAACCTGCTTTTATCTGCGAATTATCTATACAAATAAATAAAATTGAAGTGTCTGTTTTTAATATTAAAATAACCGCTTTTTACTTCATGCACATAAATGTATATACGGTACATATAACAAAATAACATTATTACAATTCTTGTCTGTTAGTTTGTTCCGGCTAATCTCTAGAACGACTGGACCGATTCTGACGGGTATTTAATTGGCAGATAGCTGATGTAATAAGGAGTAACTTAGGCTACTTCGAAAACGATATAACCTTTTTGTTAAATTCCCCGCGGACAATGTCGCGGGCACAGCTATTAAGAAATAAAATGTGTTTGAAAAAAAAATATGTAGGTGTTTTACATTTGTACAGTTTATCAGAAATACTGGAAATCTAGGTAATGCAGGATTGTCAGAGGATATTTGTATCAAAGCGACCAATTTTATGAACTTTATTAACAGTTTAAACGTAGCATCATTCTAAAAAAGAAGAACTAGCAAGAATCGTCACGAAATATTTTAAAGAAATTTATGCGAAAAAAAAATATCACCAAATCTTCATATGGCAAACAAAATCACAGAGTTCTCATTTAGTTTAAAGAAGTTTCTTTAAAATACTTTTAACCCAATATTTTGTCTCCGTTTTTTGAAGTGAAAACTTCTTTAATCGCGTAGGACAGTTTTTGGTAGGGGAAAATCTTATGGATTCGCGTCACCGACATGCTCATGACTGTCTAATTGTAGAATCATTGCGCAGTACAATAGTGAGTACTAATTAAACATACTTACTAATATTTTTAAGATAAAAAATAAATACAGAAAATTATTTTAAATCCTCGTATTTAATTTGGAGTTAGAAAATTTTATGTTATTTAAAATTATTTTAAATTTTCGTATTTATTTTGGAATTTTCTAATTTAAAATACTAAAAGTTCTATAACTGCCAATTTTATTAAACATCGTAGTTGCTCAGAGTTGTACGAGCATCATGGGTTTGAATCGTGTATAGTTTATTACTTCACTTTTCATAAACAAATTATAAGTAATAATTGAGCCCAAATTTATAAGTTTTCATTTAATTGACGCGGTGGCCACCGTGCGTGGCTAACGGTTCAAACACCGGATTCGTACGCTCGAAGTTACAGGTTCAACCCCAACTATCACTTTTTAAAATTATATACATATCTTATAACACGACTTACGAACCGGCTCGTACCAAGTACAAGAAATTATATTTAAAACAATAGTAGCAGATCAATCTATTGTTTTGGCTATCTTATAATACGTCAAGCAGCTCAATTTATATTAATTGAAACATAATTTTAAAAATTGAAAAATAAAAAGTATTTCTTGCCATTTGTTCCCGCTTTAATTTCAATAATATTTTACTTGAACATTGAACAGGCGAATGATGCAGTCGGTTGTAATTAAATTAACATTTTAGTAAATGTGCTTATGAGGTACCTACATATTTTACTCCAGTAAGTCTTTATAAAGACGCAATGGTCTTTTGCGCGTAATCGCAAACATTTTGCGACAGAACATGACTGCGTTGCCTACCTACCATTTAGAAAAACAGGTATGATGATATAATTATACCAAAACATAAGCAAATTAACCCTAACCATAACTAACCCCCATAATTAAAACAAGAAACTTTTAATAACTTTTTCATTACAAGTAAATTATTAAAAAAATAATACCCTACATTTAAAAATCCAAGATTATTTTTTTCGGTAATTGAAGACGAAAAAATAAATTAAAAGTTCTCATACCCCATTCGGGTGGCGTTCCATTGCGATGAACTACGCGTACTCAGTAACTGATAACCGCGAACGAACTGGTGTCTGCGACTTGCGAGTGCGAGGGGAACGTGCGCGCGTGTCGAGCTCCCGACGACGAATGAGCCCAGTACGGCCGGCCGGCATCGGCAGGGGGTGGCGCCCACCGATACGGAGCGAACCATATAATAAGAGCGGCGCATTCCCGATCAACTATCCTTAATATCTTATTGATAGCTACCGGAAACTACGTGCAAATTAAATTGGCATTTTATATTGGACGATGATTAAATATTACACGATAATAGTTACAGCACTTTTGAGTATACAAAACTAAACATTACGCCTTATATATAAAAATCTCGACGGCATTAAGCAATTGCTAAGAAACTTCTAAATTCAAATGCTACAGAGAATTTTTTTAATAAGAATCTAATAATCAATTGCTAATATTGAGATTTTTATAAATAAGGCCATGAATGTTTAGTTTTGTATACTTAAAAGTTATTTATTATTTTTTATTTTCGTAATATCCTGTGAATTAATCGTAAATTTTGTTTTAACTGTTCGCAAGTGATGCTTCATCATACATGTGGCAATTGATTTTTATTAACATGAAGAAGAATTGTAAAATTAATCGTACTGGATGGATCGATGCTCGTTTGTTACTCAATCACGATAAAACAACCGAACGGATTGAATGAATTTTGGTACATATATAGTTCATTACCTGAATTAACACATAGGGTTATTTTCATCACGTGTTGAGGAAAAATGGTGATCATTATTACCATTTTTCAACATTTGTCAAGACTGCAGGAAGCAAGTAGTAATTATCTATTTGAGTATATTTTTTTGGAAGAGTTCTACCGCAGTTAGCCCTGACGCAGGGACTTAAACTCTATATGGGTAGTGTCCTTTGCCCAACAGTGGGACATTAACGGACCAGTATTATAATAACTTTTAACTGAGTTACAAAAAAGCTTACAATTGAGTTGATACCAATATTTAAGAAATGTCAGATGATATCAGGAAACTCATCCTGTTAAGTTCTAAAAAAACGCTTATTATTATTGATACGGTAACATTAGAATTAAAAACATGAAAACTTGGATTTTGAAATTAAGCTTTTTGTGCTTTTAAAATTTATTATTAAAATTAAGGAATTGGTCCTAGTAAGCGAAGTTTTTGTTGTGTAAGCGATGAGTACAGCTGCAGTAAGGCTGCGATAGATTTCGCAGAATGCAGCGCATCACATCTCACACAAAGAAAATGAGGTTACGTTTTCAAGAAATATAGGATTAATAATACCTACAGGATCAGCAATCATACAATTATTCGATGGAAATAATAGACGTCGAAGGATGGTATCTAGAACGAAATACTGGCCCGTTATTGTCCCACTTTAAGGTTATAACACTTCACGCGGCATTCAAGGCATAATTAAATTAAAGAAGAAAGACAAAAATAAAAAAAACACCTGTTTATTGCTATTTGAACTTATTTATACTTACATATTTAGTGAACTAATTTTGTGTCGGCGCTAAACAACAAAGATAAAATATGATAAAAAAAAAAGCGAGCCTGCCTCGCGCAAAGAGCGTTCCGTACAAAGATTGTAGATCGTCACGGTTCTTTTTTCAAAAATATAACGTTGCGATTGAAAAAAAAATCTCTCATATATCTATGTGACTTGTACTAAGCTAGCTTTTGCCCGGCACTTCGTCCGCGTAGAAGTCAAAAACGGTTTTTAACATACTAATTTTAAAGAGTATTTATTGCATTGCACCAGGGTTTTATGTGACATCATCGTTTTTTTTTTATAAAATCGAATTGAGTTTTTTAACATGTGTCAAAATTAAATGTATTTTAAATCAAAAGTACTAATGAGTATTGATATCAACTTCGATGCAATTCACCCCCATATAACTTATACCTCTTTTTAACCCCGTTAGGCGATGAGTTTTAATAAAATACGAAACACGTCTTTCATGAATTCTGTTATGCAAAATTTATATTAGATTAATAAAAAATTGAAATAGATAAGTAGAAGGACCAAGGAATCACGTTCTCCCATACAAATTTTCACCCCCTTAGGGACAGAATTTCAGAAAATCCTTTCTTAGCGGATGCACACCTCATACAAAGAATACACCCTCCAAGTTTCAGGTCTCTACAATCAGCGGCCAAGCCTAAAGGCTGTGCGTTGATCCGTCTGTCAGTCATTCAGGACGAAGCTTTTTCTATATATAGATGACATTATAAAATTACAACTGTAAATGTAGCTTTGGAATAGAAAAAACGTGTTGTTTATATTCAAATGCAAAGTTTTTAGATAATTTCTTTTAAATTCAAATACATAGTTTTAAGAATTTTCTTGCATCATGCCAAAATTTCATGATTCTATGGAGACGGAAAAATAGTATTCCTTGGTTCCAGAAAAATTGCCTTAGACGTAATCTAAAAATAACAGGTAAGTTTATAGCCCTATAGGTTTTGAATTTCTTGGAAATGTGTGGGAAATACGACATTAATACCTAATTGTGCGTTCGTTGCGGCTGTACTTAATTGCGTTGAAATAGAAGCTTGAATTATTTATTGCATGAAGAGTTCGTAGACTTGAGTACTTTATATAAATTTTAAAAACGAGTCCACCACGCATTCCAGAGAAATGAATCTTGGCAGACCGACAGACGGACAACAAAGGTATCCTATAAGGGTTCCTTTCTTGACGTTTAAGGTAAGGAACCCTAAAAATCTTTTGAAATTATCGGATAAGAATGTGCCAGTTATATGGAGGCATTCTGTAGCATTTTTTAATGTCGCATTATTTTTAATTTCGCGCTAACTTAAACGTACTTGATGATGGATAAAGAGAAAGATATTTGTTACTATTTCACGCAATAAAAACAGGAGAGATATAGACAGGTTTAGGCACACAATTGATTATAATCTGGATTAACACATACCACAACAGGATATGATTACGGGATCGGGGTCTAAGCGTGTAAAACCGAAGGGAAACGCTAGTAATGTTACCTATCTATATATATAAAAATGAATGGCCGAAATGTATGTACGCGCATAACTTCCGAACGACTGCACCAAATTTGATAATTCTTTTTTTTTGTGTTTGTTACTGTCAGGAGAAGGTTTTCATAAAAGAAAAAAAAAAAGATATGGTAGGTAGGTAGGTAGGTATGTTCAAGTTCAAGTTAATTAAAAGCTTGTAAAAATATTTGACACGTATCTTTGGTTTGTGTAAGAAAACTCATAAAACAAAGCGAGTTATAAAGTGGGGCATCGATTCGTCAACTCAGTAAATAATGCATACAGTTACAGCGACGTCACGCGGCAATTTAAATCAATGTAAAAGTCTATTTTTAGAATTAGGTACGGAAACAAAGAAAAAATACTTCATATTAATTTCTTTTTTTTTTTTCATTAAATTGTTCAAATGCTTTCATTAATATGAAGGTTTAAAAAAAAATGTCATCCGTATTCGCAGCGTGGATGGTGCAGATCGCTTTTCTTACGTCAAGATGAACGCGTCCTGTAGGGCGCAGCGTCGTCCATACTTTTCTTGTAAATCTATCTAGCCGCGGCAGAACCTCTGTTGTCATAACATGATTAAGGCTCAGCGCCTGTTTCTCCACCCTCAAGTTAAGTTTCGAGTAAGCTAATCAGTTAAACCCGTGCATGTTCGATTACACTTCTAAATTCTTCTCGCTCCTACGAGAGTTTAAGTTTAAAGTTTAAAGAAAATCTTAAAGAATTAGATAATGGTGATAGAAATGAGTAGGCGTTAATGCGGAGCGGAGGCGGGAGTTCGATTATTCTAGCATCTAAAGTTATCTGTGCTAGTGTCTAGATTGTGACCTTTGATACCGTTCGAGTCATCTCTTTGATTTTTTATATTAATCATGCTGCTTAAGCGTAGGTCTCTGTTCGCTACGCATTGAAATGATGTTACATTATGCCTTTACGAAAGGTTTTGGAAATCCCTGTAATACAATAAGTACAGGTGATAATATTTAGTTTTACATGGATTTAAAGTACGAGCTTTACTTACGCGTTGAGTCATTAAAGTGTGCTCTTGAATAAAATATATTCAACAATACACGGCGGCAGAACACGATTAAGATTTAGACCTGAGCCATTTACCCGACTGCGCGCTGTGAGGAGAGTAATACGTTAATCAGCATTATGTATTTTGGTCACTGAAGACATAAGAGTAATTCAAATTTAAAATGGCGGTAACAGGACGGCATATTGTCAAAAATGAAGTCGACGAACTGTTTAAAGTGGGGCAGCATTGAATATGTATTTGGAAGTCATCTTAGATTTCTATTAGCATATGTCATTTCGGATGAATACAAAAGAATCTATAACTAAATTTACATCTTCAATGTTGCTTTCAATATTTTATTTAACTTTAATTTAAGTACAGAATGAAGTCCGCAGGTTCAGTATGTCTCTAAAAATGATGAACCTACTCAAGTATGACTTATTGGAATACCAAAATCAGTTTGCAGCGATTTATTTGGACTATATCCCGCACGTCTCGGAGAAGTAGGTCTAATTATCTAGATGGATTAAACCATTAGTATGCATTTACAATTCCATAGAGATTAAATGCAAACACATGCAATACATAAAGTTTGTTAAACCTATCGATTGCAATAGCTTTTTGCCGCGTAATTAATGCACGATTGGTTGCTGCGAGAACAAAAGAAAAATACAATACAAATACGTGTATCTAAACCATTTCGGAGAATAGCTTATGTGAGATTTGGGTGAATGATCCTTTGATACACTTATATGTCACACAGTGACGGAATGAGAATTTAGAGCAATATTCACATGACAAATAAATATTAGGTATGTGTCATTTCCGCTGTTAAAAATAAATACCTTTTAAAGTAACACTTTAATTTGGTCAAGCCTGCGGCAAGTTTGCAAAGGGCGGGTTATTTTTTTAAAGTGACGCGCATCGAAGCGATTTATACAAAGGAAATTAAGAGTCAATGCAAATTAAGGTCGAAGATTTCAATTGCAGTGACAGAGTGCTATTCCGACAGCCACACACGTTGGTACAGGTTTAAGGCGAAAATGAACTTTCATTCCTGTTCAAGTAATTAAAAACTTCTATAGAAATCACACGTAGACAGCAAAACTAAGTCTGTGTATGATACTAAAGTGCGAAGCGAATAATCCCCGGCGAATAATAGCGGACGTAACCGTATTTTGATGAGGTGGAATACAAAATTTTTTTTAATTCATTTAATAATACATTTAGAAAAAAAGCAGTAATAATAAAAAAACCTACACTTTTGCAACCGTATTTTTTTTTTTACGTTAACTTAGAAGATTGATTTTCACATTTTCAAAACTTCCAGGGGTTGTAGACTTGATTATATGATTTAAATTTCAACTCGGTACCTCCACGTGTTTTCGAGATAGACATTTTCGACAGACAACAAAGTGATTTCGTTTTTCCTTTTGAGCCTACCCTAAAAAGTAAAAAAAAATTGAATAATTAAACCTTGGAGAAAAAAATGTAAACTATAGAGTGCGCCTATCGAGTACAAACTGTAGGCACTAGTATGAACCAGTAAAATCATAAATTGGGTCAAAACAGAGCGCGTTGTTTTGTTAAAACTATCTGAAAACCTAATATTACCCTTATAATATCGGAACAGTCGATATTTTCGCATATATGTCTGTCGTCACACGAAAAATCTGTTGAATCAGTAAACGAGCGTAGTACATTTAGCTAAAAATTTGCTTACGTTCGGCATAAGGGGCTTCTAGTGATGCGCGCGCTCTATGCTTGTCCATGTTTACTCTAACCTTTGAACTATTTATACTAAATTGGACGTGTGTGGACTTGTGTATAAAATAATTGTAGGTACACTTATTGACTACACGATGATTAGATCCTGTTTTAATTTTTGAACTAAAACATTCAGATAATAACAAAACAAAATACATACAACATGCTATTAAATAGAAGATACCTAGCAAAATATCACTATCTATTCGCAGGGCCAACCCCGCCGCGAATAAATAAAAATCAATTGCCACAATATTTATTACCATATAGTGTCATAATGTTTATCACTTAAGAACGGGTTTTAGGGTTCCGTATTTACCAATCGTACGGAACTGCGTGCGAGTTTAACTCGCACTAGTCCGGTTTCTTTTTTGTTGCGTTTGTAATTGTCACGAAAATTTGCAAAACATCCGGGGTCATGTCGAAAATTTAATATCTATTTTCGTATAGAATGCCAGAACAACGACTGACGGGTCAGATAGTACCTATGTCATAAAAAAACCGTACATTTATACGTGTTTAAAATAAATTTGTCAGGCGTTGAAATAATGATTTTATCCGTCACTAATGAAGTTTGCTACATCACTACATAGTAAAAAGCAAAGTCGCTTCCCGCTGTCTGTCCCTATGTATGCTTAGATCTTAAAACTACGCAACGGATTTTGATGCAGTTTTTTTTAATAGATAGAGTGATTCAAGAGGAACATTTATATGTATAATACATGCATAATATAGTAGAGAAACACTGATAATTCTAGAGGTTTTTAATGTAAGTCGTAAATAAACAAATTTTTTGCGCTTACATTGCAAACGCTGGCTGAACCATACGAGATAGATCACAATAATGTACTACAATATTGTACATCTTTAAAGGCCTTCAAAAAAGTCCACGATCGTATATATCTCTTAGGGATAACCCACAAAAACAAATTTTATCCCTTACTTATCACAGAAAAAAATGGCTTATTTACGAAAAGCGATTTTAAACAATACATCACTAATCCTTATCCAATTAAGTACCTTAAATACAATGTGCATGTAATATAGATCAATATGGCCCCATACAGCATGTAATTTATATGAATATTTTCGAAGATATTACAGATGTAAAATGCAGGGACATAGCGGTTGCGGCGGTACCGGCCGGGTATCAGCATTGTACCCGAGCAAAGCCGGGGCGGATCGCTAGTCAATAGATATAATAACATAGTAATCGACACTTTTCCGATTGACAGATGTTCAGTAAAACGTTACATCAAAAAAATAATTATAATAGATTGCTATAAAATATTGAGAAAATAATTGAGGTGATAAGAAATGGAAGCTTTAAATTTGCAAAAGTTCAAATTAATTTGCAACCCATGATGAAATTAGATAACCATAGCGATCAGACATATTATTTTGATTAAAGTCTGATTTACTTTTTAGAATACGAACAGCCATAATAAACAGCTCGGTGGTTGTACGATTGGAAATGAATGCACTTGCTGCAAGTTCAAACTTTCTATTATTTTTCTAGCGTCCTATTTTTTTTTTAAAGTTCATTGTTTTTTACTCCAAATTCATATAGATGACTGAACAACGCGAACGACGTCGCAGGAACAGCTAGTTGTATCATATTGAGTTATTAATAATTATTATTAAAATTGCACCCATCGCATAACTGTTTGTGATGAGCAATACTCAATAAACATTGATAGATTTAAGTGTAGATGTTTCTATATTGATATTAATCGTTTGTCCTAACTGCCAATTAACGCACAGTCAAAACCTATATCTAGAAAGGTGTTTGGAACATATATTTATTGGGTAACGTAAGCACTCACAAAAAAACCTTTGAATAAATCTTTCAGTTCTTAGAACGTAAAAACATAAGAATTTCATTTACACACAAATAAATAATGAGGCGTTTCAGGGTTTTGTGATATTTAAATTCCAAAGGGGAGAAAATGACATAGTTTGTACGGCAGTATCGATATCTTTTCATGCTTTTATTTAACATGTACTTTAGTAACTAAGTAATATGTATGTTTGTTTATAAGTGGTTCGTCAAAATTTGCAAAGCAACAATTTTTTTCGACCATTTATTAATAATATTAATCAATCTTCTCAAAATCATAAACTCAATAAAATTATTAGTTTTCAAATCGTAAATGGTCTATAATAAGACATTTTTATAATAATTAGAAAATGAAAACTTTGCATAAATAAATAAAAAGGCTGATTTAATTGAGTTTGTTACATGCGTCTAATTAATTAATATCTTCAAAAAAAAAACATGCAACTCTATTCAACACTTATGTCATGTACGTAATATTGTTGGAACTGCATATTCACATATTATAGACTAGCTGACCCGTGCCCACTTCGTTGGGCATAATGTTAATAATCCTTTTTTAGTACATATGACCTAACGATTTAAATTATTTTATTAATATTAAAAATTAAATTATCTATACTAATATTAAAAAAACTACTTTTTGTAACTTAAATATAAAAGTTAGACATATTATGCTGTCGTTGATTTTTTTTATAGGCATTTTCAAGCTCCACAGCTTTAACTAGAACTCAAAAATATCTTTCATAGTTAAGGCAGCGTTCGTAAGAAACGCTTTCATTCGACCGTTTTTTCTCAGATTCACTTTGCAAAACTTTTTTATAATATTAGTATAGAGTACCTATAGACTATAAAGTGCTTCCCGGTAACTATACAACATTTTATAGGTATATTTATGTTTGTCCACAGAGTTCTGCTAAAGATCGGATTGTGACCATTCTTATTTTTTGATTGGCTCACTATAAACTAAACTTAGGGAACAGACTAACATCAAAATTGGTTCAGTAGTTTTCAAGATATAGGCTAATAAGTGTAGGTGCGACGGCCTGACTTATTGAAATGATCTACGGCTTTGGTTTTAATCTCCGATTGTTCCCCTAATTGTAGTGCACTTTACAATAAAACTAGCTGTTTCCCGCGGCTCAGCCCGCGTGGATGTTGGTTATCGCGGCCTCAAGCCCAAGACTATCTGTGTACCTAATTTTATTTAAATCAGTTCCGTAGTTTTGGCGTGAAAGCGCGACAGACAGACAGACAGAGTTACTTTCGCTTTATAATATTAGTAAGGATAACAATAATAAAACAAATAAATCGATTACAAAACCAGACTGTCTTTAGTTGAAGTCGATTTTTAAATTAGTTTCTAATTTATAGGATAGCAGTTCTAGGTCAGAACTGACTTGGATACGGTTTGCAGTTAATCGCCTTCTCCAAGTAACTCGAGACCTTAAGAAATGAGGAGCGACGTTAACGATATTAAAATTAAATGTTATTGACAGCTTCGAGAATCATTAAGGTTTCTAAACTCATTTCTAGATTCCCGATCCCCGTTCTGAGATGCAGTTTTATTTTACTTTGCTTTCAAGGCCGCTTTCCTGAGAGTGAATCAAAATTGATGATCGGAAAGTTAGTTCGCACGGGCGTCTATTTATGGCCGGGACCAATAAACAAAAAACGAATCGTTTCCTTAACGAACTGTAAAAATATCAACGAGACGTTAAAAAAAGCAGTTCCAATAAAAAAAATTGTAACTGTTCGTTACCCAAATAACTGAAGTCTGGTTACGAACGGATGAGAGACAGCCTAGTGACGGATCGTCACGTTAACGAATAACGAATTAAAAGATATAGGATCTAGGCGTTAATGTTACGTTTAGAAAATATATTTATTTAAGACTAGCTGTTTTCCCGTGGCTGCGCTTGCGCTTAGGTTTACCAAAGATAAAAAGTTCTTTGGGATTATCTCGCTGAAATACGTGTTTCTTTATGTCTAAACAGAAGCTTGTATATTAAATGTCTTATTTCTAACTTTGAAAATAAAGGACTTCCCATATAAACCTTCAATCCCTATTGACCCTTTAAGTGGGTAAATTAATAAAATAACATTGCTATCCGTGTCTTTTTATTTCTAACCAGAAGCTAGTAGGTATATGAAATTTCATGCTTGTAACGTTGAAAATGACGGATTTCCATACAAAGTTTAAAACCTTTTTTTCACTCCTTCAAGGGTTTCGAATTTCAAAAATCCTTTTTTATCGGATGCCAACGTCATACAAAGAACACAGCAAATTTCAAGTCTCCATGATCAGCGGTTTAGGCTGTGCGTTGATTCGTCAGTCATTCAGGACAAAGTATTTATATATTAGAAATCATATTAACAGACAGTACCCCAGAACCCCCCCTTCTCCGATCCCTAAGTGCTCTGGCTGTGGAGAAGAAACTGCACAACAAAATCCCCGGCAGCACTCTGTCTCTCAGTTTACATATTAATATATTACATAAGGGACCTTTTTGTTGTTAAAGTCTAACTATTATTCAGTTCACGAATTATTTTTGGCAAAACATTTTTATAAACATGATCATTAGCAACTAATTGATTAAGTTATTTAATTAATTGAAGCATTTCGACGTCGAAATCCTCACTAATATTATAAATGCGAAAGTAACTCTGTCTGTCTGTCTGGGGCGCTTTTACGCAAAAACTACTAAACCGATTTAAATGAAATTTGGTACAAAGATAGTCTAGAGCCTGAGAAAGGACATAGGACCTACTTTTTGCCGCGATAACCGACATCAACGCGGCCGGAGCCGCGGGAAACAGCTAGTAGTTTATAAAACATTGGTATCGTTGCTGTTGGACAATGTAAAAGTGGATTAATGATGCACACTAATGTGCCTATCGATAGGTATTAATTGGCCTAAAACAGTGCTGAAAATCTTAACAAGGTGAAAACGTATCGAGATCGCGAAAGCAAAACAAACGCCAGCTGATTTCGCTGGTTTCGACCAAATGCGATAACTCGCGATAAGAATCTATGAACAGTTTACTTGGTCAATGAAATCGCCAAGAACCACGTGATTCATAGGATCGGAGTCGAAACAGCGTACAGCGCACTTACGCTGGGCTGCATGACGCTACACGTGACCTAAAAATATAATTACTGACTACTACAGAACATACAAATTTCTTTTCGTAATCCGTGGAATATTCGATGGAAAAATATCAGGAATCTGCCACAAATGGTCACACAGGCTTCCCCCTCACCCCGCGCCGTAATCGCCATCCGCAATACTTACCCATGCGACTCGTCCAAGGGAGTGTCACTCCATATAAACTTATGCAACCTACCTATTTTCGCAGCGACGCGCAAGGCCGCACCGCGTCACAGCGCAGCATAGGTGCGTTTAAACCTTAACACCTACCTTTTGCCGGTACATCGCCGCTGCCTTAGTATTATATTTCTGGGGTATGGTTAGCCCGGGTTTGAAGTCTGGTTGGCTCTCGAAGAATTCGCGGGCTTTGCTGTTCCCTCCTACCTAAAACAAAACAAATAATATAAATATACAAAAAAATAAGTCTTTATAATCTCTCTTGTAGTTGGAGAAAATATAATCTTTTAAAACGTTCGAGTGCTTACACGTTGTTACAAAACAAATACGGTTTTTATCCCTTTATCTCGAACTTTCAATAAAATATCGGAATAATAACAGGCTAAAAATAAGTACACAGGTACATAGAATCAACAAAGTGTTACCAAATATCTCAATATCTCATTGGTATATAAAACTAAGGTAGCAACAGTTTTTTCATCGTGGTAAGGTCATGTTATGAGGAGGTATGAAACTAGCTCAACGAATAATGACTATAGTCATTCAGTGTCTCTATACCATTTGACTACAAAAGTATAATATAATAAACTATAGAGAACACTTACCCCCCGTTCACACTAGTCGTAAGTCGCATACGACTAAAAGTCTAAAGTCTGATTTTATATGTAAATCGCGTCTCATCCAATGTGAACAGCTCCATATAAAGTGTATGGACCAGAGCATTCGAGTTTTAGTCGTATGCGACTTACGACTAGTGTGAACGGGGGGTTACACTGAAAAAAAAACCGCGCAAGTGCGCATAAGTCAACAATGACTTAAAAAGTCTTTAAAACAGTAACTAACGCATCGAGGGTTTCCAACAAATATATTTTATTTATTTAACTTATCGTCACGATTAATTCACAATTAACGTAAAAAAGTCGACTAAGTTCCGATATCTTCCAAAAACAAATATATAAAAAAATCACCGAACGTGCGGGTGTAAAATGCTCTCTCAAACATCGATATATGACACTGCAAATATAAGTTTGTAATCGCAAAACTGTATTATTTTAACCCCCACACAAGAACATGGATGTTATAAGTTTGATGTGTCTGTCTGTAGCATCGTAACTCCTAAACAAATGGACCGATTAAGTTGCGGTTCTTTTTTGTTTGAAAGCTGACTTGATCGAGATGGTTCTTAGCTATAAAATACGAAGCGTTTGGTTGGTAATCATCAGCTCATTTCCTACTTGACAAAATGGTCTTACTAACTTCCACAGATCCGATATTTGGTGTACTGTTACTTCGGTTGTAATCCCAAGTCGTGCTAACCTTGAACTGATGGTGTAGCATCAAATAGTCTGCGGGATGCTCCTATGACAAAATAACTATAATATAGGTCTATCAAAATAATGTATAAATACATTATATAAATAAATGTGGACAACATCACATTCATTGTTCTGAATCCAAAGTAAGTAGCTATAGCACTTGTGTTATTGAATCAGAGACAACAAAGGTAACTCAAACAATCAGACCCGAGACAATGTAGAAATGTGGTTTTCTACATCGACTCATCGGGAATTGAACCCGGGACCTCAGAGCTGGCGACACCATGAAAATCGGTGTGTATGCCACTCAACCACGGAGGTCGTAATAACTACGTTTAAAAACATTCAGACGTGCCATAATAAATAGTAGAAATGCGTTTGAATAAATACATCATGATGATAAAACGAGCTCAAGGTGGAAGCGTCAGGTTAGCCCCCGAAATTCGAATTTTTCTTACGTTTTTTGCAATTTGCCGAACAGTTTCAGGATTAGCTAAGAGGGTTAGGTTGATGATTTTAATAATTATAATTCGTATTACGGCCGCAAATCGTATTTTGTTAAAAAAAATGCCTAAAACTGAGGGCTTCAAAAATGGTAAGAAATTTTGAATTTCGCGGGCTATCCTGATGCTTCCACCTTTAAATACCAGCCCCCTACAAGTGACATTTCGACAAGCGATAACGCTGATCGAATCGTTCAAATGTATGGAAGTAACAAGTACAAGTCACGTGACTTATCGAAATGAAATGTTAATTTTCATACATTTAATGTCATTTAAGCGATTTCTATCATCGTTAACGCTTGTCGAAATGCCACTTGTCTAGAACAGCTGATATTATCAAGAAATACATAGTGACGACCCGACATCGGATCGCGATACGTACCATTTTCAATTGCGCGTCGGTTTCGATAGTAAAATATACACTTAATAAAATAATGACAAATACAGCTGTAAACGTCAATGCTCCTCGAAGCCACGGTGAATAATGGCGCGTTATTCTAGTGGCATTCGTTTATCAAGCTCTCAACAACGGGAACTCGGTCGTTATTATATAGGGCCACCACCTGTCACCGGCTATGCACTACGGTAATCTTCCAATTAAATCTGATGCGAAGATTACTGCGCTACATGCATCTACGAAACCTGACTCTGTTAGATGCCGCATGTGAATTATGTTGATATTTGTGGCAATAGTTAAGACTCAACAACATTTTTTTACACAGAACAATTTTTTTTGGTTGTTGAGAATGAACAACCTAAAAAATAGTAACAAGCTTTTAGCTAAAAAAATTACGATACTTCCATACAACTTTTCATCCCCCCTTTC
Source organism: Diachrysia chrysitis (assembly GCA_932294365.1). Classification (NCBI taxonomy): domain Eukaryota; kingdom Metazoa; phylum Arthropoda; class Insecta; order Lepidoptera; family Noctuidae; genus Diachrysia; species Diachrysia chrysitis. The sequence goes on from OW028641.1 coordinate 986,521, forward strand.
AACCCCTTACAGCTTTTTTTCCGCATTAAAAGGTAGCCTATGTGCTGTGAGCCTACTCAGCCTCTAGACTATTTGTGTATACACTATAATTATACATAACATACAAATATAATTCAAATTAAGGAAGTAAGGATAAAATTAAACTAAGTATATCACAAACTACAAGCGAAGTAATTCGTAATTCATATTTGCCATAATAACCAGGGCTTTTGGAAAATATGCACATCATTTAGAGAATTAATAAATAAAATAAATAAATGTGGACAACATCACATACATTGTTCTGAACTCAAAGTAAGTAGCTAAAGCACTTGCGTTATGGAATTCAGAGACAACCAAGGTACCACAAACACCCAGACCCGAGACAATCCGGGGATCGAACCGGAACCTCAGAGCTTGAAAACCGGTGTGTACGCCACTCGACCACGGAGGTCGTCAAAATTATTCAATAATCCCACCAACAAACTATGGAATTTGATATTTTGGAGACATAGCTCGCGACTAGCGCCTCTGGCGGCGAAATCACTAGTTGCCATTGATTTGCGTTTAAGTATTCAATCTGCAACTGCAGATTCCACTTATTGATCAAAAGTCAATCAATTTGTGGAATCTGCAGTTTGACATACTTGGCCACTTTTTATTCCTAAATTGGATTTATGAAAACATTCTAATATCTGCTACCGTATATTTGCAATTTCAACCGTAAGTAGTAGCTTATAAAGAAAACTTGGCTTGAATATATAAAAAAGTGTTTACGGTGTGTGTTTGGTTTGGTGGCTTGTACATGACTGTATTTTTTTGCATAAACTACTATATTATGAGAGCTCGAAATATCGTCAAAGATTTTTTGCTAAACAAAGAGCAATCAATTTGTGGTCAGGCATTCTCGCTGTTCTGGTGGTCAGGAACGCGTAGTGGTTTCAAGTTGAAATTAATATCAAATCAAACTCTATACAGCTATGTACGATGTTTTGCATCTCATTGGGTACTTCCCGTCTTCGACCTAGAATCGCGAATTTCGGCTTAAAGCTAGGTCTTACATCACAGAAAATAAAACAAACCTAAATTAAAAATTTGATGTTTTATAATGTAAAAATATGCAATTAGAAATTTGATAGTGTCATACATCGATATATGAGAGAGCATTTTTTGAACCGCAACGAAAAGTTTGTTGTCGGATATTTAACCGTGGCGATAAGCAAAAAATTTGTAAGTAACCCTCGGTGCGCGAGTCAGACTCGCACTTGACCGGTTTTTTTTAAACTAAGGTTAGTATATAATATTTAACGTATATTATGAGTAGTAACTAGCGACCCGTACGCATCTTCGCGGGTGAAATGTACGCTTTTCTGTACTATAACATGCATATATTATACATGTAGACCTTCCTCGTTAATCGCTCTATCTGTTGCTGGAAACTGCATTAAAATCCGTTGCGTAGATTAAAAGATCTAACTAAGCTTACAGACGGCGATCGACTTTGTTTTATACTATGTAAAGACAAATAAATGAGGAAATATATAAGTTTAGTACCAGAGCGGCTCGTGGTTAAGTGTAAGCCTTGCGGTTTGAACGATAGTACGGGTTAAGCCACGCTCGCCGCGGTTAGTCCGTGGATGGGTGACCATTTCTAAAAATACCGAAATCTTTCCGTGCTTCGGAAAGCACGTTAAGCCGTTGGTCCATTTTCATACGTTGATCTTTGACAGGCGTTATATCATTACAATTCCGACAACTAGTCTTACTTTGGGATACTGTGTTACCCAGTAAAATGGGTTGTGGAGGTCAGATAGGCAGTCGTTCCATGTAAAATACGGTATTCAGCTGAATCCGGTAAGACTGGAAGCCGAGCCCAACATAGCTTAGGAAAAGGCGAGGCAGAAGAAGAAGATATAAGTTTAGTATCACATTTTGTTTGTCAGAAGGCCCTAACTAAGTTTCATAAGAATTTGATTAATTGTTTAGGAAAGCATAAAGAACAAACATACAAACATTAATTTTTAATTATATAAAAAGCCTTACTGTTTCCCGCGGTCGGTTATCAAGACAATATCCTTTCTCAAGCTCTAGACTATCTGTGTACCAATTTTCATTTAAATCGGTTCAGTAGTTTAGGCATGAAAGCGCGACAGACAGACAGAGTTACTTTCGCATTTATAATATTAGTAAGAATTTGAACAAACATCCTGTGTTAAATTAAATCTGGGGGCACGGTAGTGCCCCCGCCAAGACGAGCCAAGCGAAGCGCACGGGCACTACCTACCTTTTCTCGAAGCGCTTCGTCGTTTTTTTGAACCCTCATAACTTGGGTTTGGATTATGCTAGATCAACAAAATTTTTGGGATATATTGTCAATAGCGGACTTATTGAACATATTAAGTTTTAATTACATTAGCTTTTATACTTCAGATTTTATTTATATCTAAAAAACGCTAATTTCGTCACTGACTCACTGATGATCATCAAAATTCTTAAGGTATTTCCTAATGTCCTAGAAAGCTGAAATTTTGTATGTAAGCTAGTATTAGCACACAAACAACAAAAAAATTATAAAACTTGTAACTTTCATCCCCCAACCCCTTAAACTAGGGGATGGGAGTTTGTATGAGACCTGTAATTTTAAATTAAATTTTGATGACGCTAGAGGTCTAATCTAATAATCTAAAACTTGGTTCCCCTAGATATATTATATAATGTATAGGTACTTCTTGTAAAAAAAAATAAAAAAAAAAAAAAAAAAATTGTTACAAACAACTTACAAAAAGAAATGAAATCCCACCAAAAACATTTTCATGTAAAATGTTGCCAAAACGAGCCCATATGACTCGCACTGTCAAAAAGTTATCAGATCTCATGTAGAGCCAAGCTTCTAACACTACACGCCCTAACTCTACAAGGCCTAACTTCACAAACTCTACACCTTAGTCAAAATATGTGGCTTGGCCGTTCGTTACTACAAGAACTATTGTATAACACAAAAGTAATGAACAGTGAATTAATTTTTCACCTTACGCCGATGTGAATGTAGCGAAATGGCCAAGCCACATATTTTGACTTTGTGAAGTTAGGCCTTGTAGAGTTAGGGCGTGTAGTGTTAGAAGCTTGGCTCTACATGAGATCTGATAACTTTTTGACAGTGCGAGTCATATGGGCTCGTTTTGGCAACATTTTACATGAAAATGTTTTTGGTGGGATCTTTTTATACTAAGTCAATAAATCCGAGTATGTTTTAAAGTTTGAAATGATACAGACATAGTATGCAGCATAGCTATATATCACTTTCGCAACTCGCAGGAGTCAGATTGTTTCTTCTAATCAAATTATTAGTTACAACGGAAACCGCTGAACACTTCAAAGAGTATTCTAGCGCTCTATTAACCAATTGAAATCTCCCTATTTGAGCTGGGGCGTTATATAACATTAGCTGATGGCCGCAGCTTCGCTCGCGTTATAATACTGCAGCAAAGGATAAGTGATTTATGGAAGTAGTGATTTTCAGTTAGAAGCTTGAAACTTTATTCTAGTTACGAAATATGTAGGTATATTACGGCGTTTTTCTTTTTAGTTTTAGATTTATTATTATTTTTTTATTTGACCTTTGTCTCGTAGCTTTCTAACGAATAGACCGATTTTGATTCTGTGTCCTTTGTTTGATCGAGATTTTCGCACTTTTTTATCTAAGATTTCTCGACTGCAGTGAAAATAAATTAACAAATAAAACTTGATTTTACTTGTTTTTATAGGGTCGACAGTCCTGTCATAAATGTTTTCAAATTAATTTTATTAATAGAGCGATTAGACGCTTGAAATTTTTGTATTTCTGTTGCTGCTATAACAACGTAATAAAATTCTAATTTTGTCATTCTCACAATAGGGGTGTTTCCTGCGTATGAAAAGTTAAAATCTATTTAGTCCGTCAGTTATATAATAAAAAAATATTAGACACGTATTTTTTCTTTTACCAAAACAACAAAAATTACAAAGATACAGCGCTTTAAAGTTTCGGAGTGGGGGCTTATGACACCTCGCCTTGGTAAAAATTGTAGCGAGGAGTGACGTCACGCGAAATTTCCGTTCTCTGTATTTTGATCAATTTTTGTTTGCAGGAAAAAACAAAAAATACGTGTCCAATAAAATTCATTAATCTACCAGGCGGACATTAAGAAAAAATAGGAAACATGCCTATTGAAAGAACATCCCCCGCAAAATGGAAAAACTTGTTAATTAATTACACAGCGTTACACGATTTTGGTACCCTCTTTACTGTTAGCAAAAACAAAACAGAATAGATAATTAATTAGTCATAGATTAAATATTCTAAACATATGTGGTATCCATCACGTCTAGTTTTTGAGATACATGTCAATTATTTAAAAAACTTACTAACAATGAACTTGATTATTGTTTTAATTATTTGTTATGTTAAAATAACGGCTTATTAATCATTATATGCATATGAATTTATATACGGTACATATACCATTTTTTTTTTACATATTTTCCTGTCTATTCCAGATAATCTCGAGAAAGGCTGGATAGATTTTGACGGGACTTTCACTGGCAGATAGCTAATGTAATAAGGAGTAACTTAGGCAAAAAAATCTAGAATAATTTAAAAAAAGTAAATTTGCTTTTTTGTTAAATTGTACTCGGACTACGGGCACAGCTAGTTTTTAATATAGTTTGGCACATTCTTACGTAATAAAATGAGACGTGATGAAAAGAAAACATGTATGTAAGTTTAATAAACGATAGGTTTAAATAAGAAAACATAACATTTCAGACCGGGAACTTAATTTATTTTTTCATTTGTAACGCAGTGTTATTTATGATGGCCATGCTAAATTCATTCGCAACGGATAACGCCATCTATCTTGCCATACGGAAACTAACTGAACATTCGAGCGGGCGTCAGCCAACACTGAGGCAACCGCGTTAGTTATGGATAGAAGTCGCAGTGAATAGCGCTAATCAGTAAGAATTCAATTATAATTCATCAACAGCATTGCAGATAAATAATGTATTACAGATAAATCCTTAAATCCTCTCTGAGTGGTATTTTATTAGGGGTATATTCCATTTTACAAACATTAACAAAACCAAGTCAAAAAAAAAACATTAGAGTCAGTTAACAAATCGCGGATGTATCGCGTAAAAACTAAAGCGGTCTAATTAGAAACTTCTTCCTTTTAGAAGTCAATAAAAAATATGCAAAATAATATAGTTCAATTTAACGAAGAGTTACATTTTCACAAAGTACTTACAAAAGTGAATGAAGTAGGGGAGTTTTATTCTTTTTTAACTGAGTTGTAATCTTTAACAATAGCTCATTCATTCCGCTACCGATATACATGCACAGGTGTTGTTTACGTTTGACCAAATATTAGCTTTGGTAAATTCAATTCTTTTTTAATATTCTCCTACATATTTTTACTTTTCTAATCTATCTGTTAAGGCGCAGAACAGGCGATCGACATATTGTCTTCCAGACAGAAATTACTGTTACTGCCTGTTCTCTTGCAGTCATTTTAGTATGAATATACAGAAAGTTTGGACGCGAATCGCAGGACCTAACTGTCTATCAATATCAGAGATTTCTACTCTGAGGTCTGTTTTGCCCTACATGCCATAGGATTCCATAAGTTCTGTTCTGGCAGTTTGCCCTGTCCTCTCCATTTTCTGCTAAATACCTTAATATATAATATGTACCTTCTGATTAATCTGTTATAACGCACAGCTATGTTTCTATATAATTATAATAGTAATAGGTTTCGTCCACAACTCCACAAGTGGGTTTGTTGGTTATGGCATCAGAATGTAGCCTATACTTTTAATATGAAAGATTGTGGGGACGATTAGATGTTTGTTACTTTTTCTAAAAATACTTATTGAATTTTTGGATGAACTTCAGCTCAGAGATATTCTATAACCTAGATAAATGCATAGGGCAAGTTTATACATAATTAAATTCACTGTACATTTCTTTTGCCTCATATTATACTTTCATCAAAATAAGTTTATTTAAAACATTTTTTTAATATTATAACACCATATCTGTTGTAAGTGTTTTGCAACCATAATATAGTCCCAGAGCAACACTTAACTAGTTAACTATCATTTTTAATTTTATAAAACATGTACAATTTAAGCTACCACTTTTACAAGAGGAATATAATCTCTTGTGAAAGACTAAAATCTAATTTTAATTTAAATCATTTCATCATCAGTATTAAACATGATCAAAAATAAACAACTCAAACATGTTTACACAACTGGACTACAGTTACAGTTTAAAAAACTCATGGAAATCATTAATGTTGCATGACATCACAATTTTGTACATTTTTGAATGCAAGCATGAACATCATATTAGCTCCTGAACTTTAATTTGCATTATCTACTTGTGTTTTCTTTTTTTGAAAAATCAACAAATACTTTTTTATATATTTATTTTTATAATCTAACTTAAAGCTGCCAGCTTGCAGTGGAACTGGGCTGGACACATCTGCTGCATGTCTGATGACTGTTGGGCAAAAGTAACAACATTGTGGACGCCAGACAAAATCATAAGACCTTGTGACAGGGCCAGAAGGACAAGGCAAGATGAGCTTGACTCATTCTTAAGATCTCTAATGCTAATAGCACACAATCACACCAAATGGAAGGAGGAAAGGGAAGCCTTTGCCCTGCAGAGGGATGATCACGGCTGATAATAATATCTAACTGATGAACTACTTTGATTTTGACTTTTCATACACAGTCATCTGTTTATCCCATTCCTAAGAATTTTAAAGAGTTAATGAGAACAATGTGTGGACTAAGAACATATCAAGTTGTATGCATCACAGATACAAAGTAATTGCTCAAGAAAACACCAATATCTTTTGTCAATTCTAACTGATGCAGTTCAATATTAGAAAATGGGACACCTAAATTGGCAAGGCTACTTTATTGATGCTCAAATGCAATATAACAATACATAGTACCACACAGACGTATAGCTTACATAGTACACTTTAATTGCATAGGCTGAACATACATTAATACCTTTATACAGCCACTGACAGATAGCTCAAAACTTTTAATAAAGTTTTAAAAACTTTAAAGCATCGATTTTTTCGCCTGGGAACTTAATAAATAAATAGAGTATAGAGCCAAGCTAAGGAGAATACTCACTAGCATTTTCTCGAGTTCTATATCCTTCCATTTATCCATTGTCACGCTCCTGACGAACGACAAGTGTACCCCGAGGCTGCGGTGGACGCCAGAGCACTCGAGACATATCCAAATCCCGTATGTCACCGATACCCACTGAGGATTTAGGGTACTGCATTCGAAGCATTTCTGCAAATTAAGTAATTATACTTAGCACCACGAAATTTTACATACCATACGGACAACAATTATGACACACAGTGACTTACATTGTTATCGTCCACGTTGCGTATAGAGTTGAGCTTCCTACGGGTGCGTGGCGAAGACATTTCTTATGTATTTTCTTATGAACAAGAAATGTTATTTGAATATAAAACACACGGGACACGCACTTACGCTCACAATTGAGAAATGTCAAAATTTTTCAGACGTCCACTTGGCAACCATAGACAAAAACTAACTTTTTATTTTTGACATACCAAAACCACTGATTAGGGTATCATTTTGTACTGCCATTTTAGCATGATTGGTGATAATGGGTATGCAACTTAATATGGTCGAACTAAGTAGGTACTGAATTAATTGTTTACGTGCATCAAAAATCAAGATCAAGATCAAAATTAACATCTGATTCATCAATGCAAAAATGTAGTGACATCTGTAGAAATAGTAAAAAAGAAAAATGTTTTTTGGGTTAGGTAACAGATGGAGCTACCGTCATTTCCATTCTACTTTTCCATTAAAAAGCGTCTAATTGGATGATAAGACCGATAAAGAATTAAGAGTTTGATACTTTTAAATTATTTAACGTACCCATTAAAAGTAAAGTAAATTAGTTATTTCGGGCTAAGTATCTGCCATACCCGACGAAACATATTTTTTTCGTGGCATTGTTTTGTTAATAAACCTAAACGACAGATACAGTATTATTCAGACAGACATTGTTATTGTACGATCAGCGGCGAAAACCATTTACTTTCTATCCAACATTGTCACAAAATTTAATAAAAGATTGTGGCCAAAACAAATGAATTAAAAAATATTGTGTAAACTAAAGCTCAATACAATAAGTTCAAAAATGCTCTGCAGTAGTAATCTCTTATAATCATGAGATACCACATTCAGATATTCAAATCCATAGACTAGACACAGCTGATAACATAACAATATTAAATTTATTCGATTGTAAAACTCCAGTGTGTTTATTTGGGTTAGATCTTGGATGATATGATGCCACAGACCTGACACAAGAATATTATTATAAGTACAAGACAAAACACCTGAAATAACAACTCTGTTTTCGGTTAAAAAACAAAACACTAAATACCAGACTTTTTTTATTATACTTTTTTGTCTTAGGCGTGGATAGCCTTGTGTTTTAACAAGGTAGCTGTTTTGCACATTATACAGCTCCATACTACATATAAAATAACTTGTCCTGACTTATTTTGATATTCATCAAACAGAGCCGAAACCACAGGGGATAGAATCTTAAAATTTTTGTAGTTGCGTTTTATGATGAACTTCCACTAAGGAAAACTATTGGAAATTACACCCCTAAAGGGATTAAATACGGTGTGGAAGGTTGTATGGATCTCCGTTATTTTTTAAAGTACGCAGAACATAATAAAATATACTATTAAAATACGCTACTGGTTAGCAATAACTAAAGACATGCGTAAGTGTTTTTGAAAGTTTACAGTTTACACCATGAAAGGGGGAAAAGAGTAATTGGCTTTGTGCACAACTTCAGCGACACCTAGCGTCCACAATTTGATTGGCTTTGACATTTCCTCGCGACATTGGGACTAAATAATAAATACACTAGCATTGTGCCGAGATTTTTATATTTTTGTTTATTCAAATTAAATGAGGTAGGTACTTAATCAAAATTTATTAAATTATGTTTTTTTTTTGGTTATGTAAGGATTTGTTTATTAAGTTGTAGTTGTAGTTTTACTGTAAAACCATGAATGGTTTCATGTAATAATAATTAACTTACATAATTATTCCAGTATCAAATGAGAGTTAATACAGTGGACCCCCGATAATCCGGCCCCTGGCTAATCCGGCACCCCCTGTAATCCGACATGGTCTATTATTTATTATGTATTGAATATTTTTTGATTCACTTTACTTTTACTTCAGAGTACATATATATAACATGTAAAATCTTATCATTGGATCTTTAATTTGTCGGATTACAAGGTACTCTTTGGTAAAAAAATCCGGTCTACAGGGGGTCTTAGGTAGTACTCTATTATCCGACAAATTCGCTAATCCGACACTGCCCTGCAAACTGTTTGTCGGATTACCGGGGGTCCACTGTAATTAGTATTTTTATGGAGACTGGTTTTGTGAGTAGGTATTAATCACAATATGAAATTTCAATCACAAACCGTCTTAAAAGGAAAATTGTTTAGGTATATCTGCTGGACATGTCCGGGATGTAGAGGAATTAAGAACAAAACAGGGACAGAGTTCAATAATTCCAAGCTCTTATTAGAAGACAAACATTTATTACTTTTAAATCTTACAAAAAGTCTTTAAAAACAAGCAATTAATCTCCAATTAAACGCATAAAATCTGTTTGATTGAGTTTTAATATTTAAATTATTATTTGTTAGCAGGCAAAAGTTGTTGTATGTCACACATGCGAGATTTATAAGTTAATCGATAAAAACCCTGTATCATCAGTTTATCGCATGAAGTTGCCACAGCTGTAGGTACTTATATTTTTTTGAGGGGTTTACCTACTTTGTTCTTCATTTCTTTGTATTTTTTAATGTAAGCAGTTTAGTTGTCTATTTCTGTTTGCACTTTTGCATCACATACCTACTTGTTACAAATATATTACAGCATGTAAATAAATACTTAATTGGTTGGTTGTCGTGTCGTTGGTCGTGTTGGACAGTTCTTTCTTCTTTCTTCGTCCCATAAAACGTTTGTACCGCGATATAGCGACAGATTCATTGGATATTTTTAAACGATAGATTAATGGAAATATCGTCGGTACATAACTGGGACTGGGTCGCTCGACTAATTTCTTCACACCGATAAAATTACCACTGCATATTAAATTACTTGGTTTTGTGTACCATAGCGATCTATCAGCAGTGAAAAACTAAATTGATGTAGGTAAAATGTATTCTATAAGAATAATAAATATCAAATAAGGGATACCTTTTATTTGTGACGGCAGCACAGAATAAATAATAGAACTGTGACGGCAGTTTAAATACATATCTTACATTGTTCCGGTTTATTGTTGAATATTTACTAACTTAACTATATATACACTTAAAAAAAACTAAACTAATAAAATCCTAAAAAAAATAGCGTCAAAAAATTCATCCGCGTCGCTGTCGACTGGAAGTGTACCCAAAAGGCTGGCAGCATTGCCACGTTGTATGGCAATGCTAATTCTTTGTCCAAGGTAAAATCCAGCTCTTGGGTCACGCGAGGATTCAATAAGTTTATTGTTTAGTTTTTCAAATAGCTGTGAGGGTTCGGTAAATCGTGTATTTACTATTTCTGCCAGTATTCTTGCAATTTACAACACAACAACGGCTGTGACCCAATTTTTATTGTCGGAATAATGCGATTACTAAACTTAGGTAGATAAGTGTAAACATAATGCTTTGATACTGACAGGTATAACTGAGCCTACATTTTTTCTACTTTTTTTTTACGCGTTTTCGCCGACTTCTCCGTCAATTGTAGACCGATTTTAAAATTATTTTTTATGTGAAAGGGTATACTGCTGTGATGGTCCTATTGCCACCAAGTCAGGATCTGATGACAGGATCCCAGAGAAATCTAGGACAACCCCTAAATTTTATATAAATATTTAAATATTTGCGCCTGGTTGTCATTATTATTTTATATTACAACAGGGTAGGGTACAACTCCTTAACGGTTAGGAGATAAAAGATCGAAAAGAAGCATAAAGCTCAACTCCAGAAAATTCACGTCGAAGGACTCTACACATCATTTTAGTTATTGCTAGAGACGTTTTTCAGTCTGTTTATCTCAATCAACGCATCGTTGTTGCTAAGTTTTTTGCCGGCTAATTTCGATACTACAGACTCGAACTATTCGACCTCATTATCATAATCGAGGACTCCAAGAACTTCAGTACCTACACCCTAATCCCAGACGGATTGGAGCAACGTAGTTTATGTTCAGCATCTTATTTTTTTAAAACTCTCCTTCGTATTCTCAGTACAACTCGAGTCTTTTCATTTGATACCCATATTGTAGGCATTAAAACTTAATCTGCCATATTGGATTTAGAGTGACGTCAATTTATTTTTCGACTTATCCTCAGCAAGCCCTTCATTAGATACCCATATTGTTGGCATGCAAATAAATAATTGGTCCGCCATCTTGGGTGTTCCACCACGTTGGATTTAGAATAACGTCACACAGCTATGTACTATTATCCAAACTGAATACGTATACCAAATTTCATCTCTATTGGCTGAAGATATTTTTTCACCCGAACAAAACACAAGAATATCTCACACACGCACGTTACAAGTTTAATAAAAGCTTGTAATAATTACAACCATTTTGTCCAAGCGAGAGTAGCCGCGGGCATCAGCTAGTTAATTATAAATAGTTCCTTCGATGGCATTGAGGCAGATTCTCGCAGTACGAGAGTGTTACTGATCAGGAATGACCTCGCTATGAAAATATTGCATTTAATGCAAAGCCGTTTCTGATGCCCCAAATATTAACATAATAACATGGATCATAAAATAAACATCGGTAGATTGAAACTTTTCCATCCGCTGCGACTTTACATATTGTTTACTGAGCAAAGATTCAATGTAGTGTCGAATCTGCTATATTTCGCTTATTAATCTAAAATAATTAATTAACAAGCATCAAAAAATTCATCATCTTTGTCAATGATGGGAAACGTGTGGAAGGCTGGCAACGTTGCCACGTTGAATTGCTATGTATATTCTTTGGGCGAAGTAAATGCCAGCCTTCTGGTCACGGGTAGATTCGACAATATTTTTATACAAGTTTTAATTTTAATATAGTTTCCGTTTTTGTGTTTTATAAATTATAATAAAGTAGTAAATGTAATTGCACTCCATAGTCACGTACAAACTCTTTCAACGCGCGAAAAATATACTTACTAAAATCTGTAATAGAATGAGCTAGAAATCAAAGATTGTCATTGTATTGAAATGAACAAATGAAAGCTCTCTCGTCGTGCAGATTGACGCTGGGGTGATTTTCGCAAACACGTTTGAACAGTTTTTGTTAGCTACACCCCTACTAAATTTATGATTTGAAACAATGTTTTGTGACAAAACTGTTGCTTCAGACACGACCTAAGATTATTCAGCTTCATCATACAAAGGCTCTGGTTTATGTTTATTCAATGAGCATGGATGTTTTTATTCATTTAATTACTAGCTTTTGCCCGCGACTTCGTCCGCGTTGACAAACACAATGGTTTTTGACATTCCAAACTATTATACCATACCATAAAACATAAAATGAATAGTTGATAATTTTATTGAACTTTCGTTCTTAATTTCATAGCCACTTGAAATAATTACATAGTGTACTTTCTATCATGGATCAATAAGAACATTCAGCTCATAAATAACCTTCCTTGTATCCAACAGTCCATAAATTGACACAACAACTATCTAGGCTTTTTGCTACTTCCAGTTAAAAACTCAAGCGACATCGATACTAATATTATAAAGCAGAAGAGTTTGTTTAAACGCGCTAATCTCAGGAAGTACTGGTTCGAATTGAAAAATTCTTTTTGTTTTGGATAGTCCGTTTATTGAGGAAGGCTATAGGCTAGTTAACATCACGCTACGACCAATAGGAGCGGAGCATAAATGAAAAATGTTGCAAAAATGAAAAACCGTTGAAACTAAAACACGCGAACTAAGTCGCGGGGGACAGTTAGTCAGTGGATAAAAATAACGGTTTAAAAACGCAAATTTAGTATCGACTAACGTCGGTGACCCACTACGTTGTAGTAGATCTAGTTGGTCATTGCCTTTAGACGATATGAAATTTGTATTTTTTCAGAGTATTGTATTAAAAAAGCGACTAGCTTTTGCCCGCGACTTCGTCCGCGTAGAAATCGAAAATGGTTTTTGAGATTCCAATTTAAAGAGTATTGCATTGCATCAAGGTTTTATGTGAGTTCTGCGTTTTTTGAATAAGTAAAATAAGTTGAGTTTTTTAAATAAAATGTAATTTATATCAAAAGCACTCAGGAGCTTGATATCAACTTCGACACCCCCAAAATCATTTTCTACCCCTTTTTAACAGTTGGGCGATGAGTTTCAATAAAATACGAAACACGTCTTTCATCAATTCTGTTAAAGAATATTTTTGTATAATTTGAAGTAGATTGGACCAAGGAATCACATTGTCCCATACAAACTTTGCCCCCGTTTTTCACCCCCTTAGGGTTGGAATTTCGAAAAATCCTTTACAAGTATCAGGTCTCTACGATCAGCGGTTTAGGCTTTGCGTGGATCCGTCAGTCATTCATTCAGGACAAAGCCTTTTATATGTATAGAAAAAAGATAGATTTTATCTAGTTGACAATTACCTTCCATAGAGTATTTAATACCACAAAAGGATAAACAGGGGGCCTAGACAAAGTAACATTACATTAGCGAAGTCGCTAATAGAAAAATTCAAAATGTATGGGAATGACATAAATCATCGAAATGTCACGTGGTGTATCTTCAACGAATAGAAAATTGGTAGACAATGTACATCGAGCGGTTCCATGGCGATTCCATCGAACGCATCGCTAGCTTTAAAGTATAGAAATGCGTAGACAAGTGGTACTTTTGACAATCGCTTCGACAAGTTGTCGATACCATTGATGGAATAACTAGCGATCACCTAGACTACGTAGAAAACGAAAGAAAATGGATATTTGTGTATTTTTGTACGTTCTGTCATTATTTGTGTTCGTGTTTTATTCAGATAATTTAATTTATATTATGAAATATGCACACTCTGAGGGCAACTCAAAATAAAAGTGCATTGTAAAGGCGATAGGGAAGGTATTCCGGCAACAATTGGAGACTGCTTGATAAACTGTTTACACAGCATTGTAGAAGAATAAGTGAAACAACTTTTAAACAGCTTTGAGGTATTTTACGAGCTAAGAAAGCTTTGAGAGGGACTCTAGACAATCCCCTAGAAATTAAGGTAAGATATCATCATTATTTTTATATTATCAGTTTAATAATTTGGGTAAAATACATTTTTTTGCCATTTTCGGTGTTTTGTACCCTAAGCTTTCTAGCGACTGGGTCGTATTAAAGGGGGTTGTTGTGGGTGTCGCTAAACATTTGATTCAGCGGACAACAAGCCTTTTATCAGAGTGTTTTAAAGCCCTCAACCACAAACACATAATTAAGAAATATATATATAAATAACAAACTATATACTATAACTATTTAATGTTCAAAAAAATATATAATAATTATGCAATAACAAAATAACAGACACAATTATTTTGCTTACTAAATTTACCACCGTCATATATGTGACACAAATTTACGTGGGTGGGAATATTTGGTTACTGGCTGAGACAAATATTTGTATATCTTGCTTACTAATTTCATAATATTAAAATAATCAATTTAAAATATATTAACTTAACTTATATTTCAAAATATTTTATTAGTATATTATATAAAAGTACTTAAGTTAAATTTTAATAATTGATTAAAATGTTTCAGTTGTGTCTGGAAACCCACAGCGACCTTGGCTGATGACACCCATACTAAATGCCTTGCCTGGATCTCAAGAATAGATTTATACATCTCGTCATGTGCAACCCAGGAACTTCATTGAGCACATACGGATTGCTCATTAGAGGTCTCTAAAAAAATCTACTTGGACTCAGAGTACTTTTCACTACCATCTTTTGTCGCTAGCAAGATAATTTTTGTAAAATTGTGTATATTGTGTTTATTGTTTCTTTCTTTTGTATTTTGATTGCGCAATATTTTCGTAACAAAATTGTGTATTTTATGCTTATTTAGAAATGTTTTTTTATACTAATTCTATAGTTTAATGTTATATTGTCTGATTCTAAATAAAATACTACTTGGCAATGTTGTGAGTTTTCTTTATGAAATAAGTATAGTTTAGAGACTTTTTAAGAACAAACAAAATTTATAAAATTAATAATCATTTTAATAAATATGCAGAAGATTATACATTATTATAAACACACACACACGGCGACACGCGTCGGCTGCATTTGCTGTATTCTGTTTGACCCCCACCTTGTAGGAGTAGTACGAGTAGATGTCGTGCCCTGCTCAGTTCTCACGGCAGAAGGACGGCTAGAACTGCTTAAGGCTGGTGGGTGGCAAAGGCATGTTAGGCGTGATAAGCTCCAGTGACGGTACCCATGTAGACAGTGATGCAGGCCCTGTAATAATAATAAAGAAATCTTTTATTTACTACTATTTTGCTCATTTAATGTTTATCGAAGACTGCTTTTTGTCTTTTTTTTTTTCATTTTAGGCTTCCAAACCGTCTACAATTTAAATTCATAGTAAAATAATCAGGGTGTAAACATGTATGTTATGATATTGATATGTTGTTGTCACCATATCATTGTTTACATTGTGATATTTCTGTCCTTGAATAAAACTATGCTTGTTTGATAATTAACGTATCCTTTTAATATTAAAAAAGACCTAACAGTCACTGACACCGATTCCTTATTATGAATGCATGACAGTTCTTGGAAAGACTCCTAGACTTGTACTGAATAAGTGTATATTTTACCTTTCCATATACCCCATCAAAGCCGAAAATTGCTGCCCTCCGTCCTCATTGCTGCCCTCCGTCCTCATACCTTTAACACATAATTACAAACATCGTAATAATGTATACTAAGTGAAAGTTGCAGAAAAATTAAAATTTGCAAGAAAGAAAGAAACACTTACCTACTATTTATTTGTTTTGTCTTTGATTCCTTCAACAGTTGTCTAAGTAATAATTATAAACGTTTAAAACTTTAAAATATAATCCTCCGTTTTACAAATAATCTCAAATGACACTTGACAACACAGCTTGACAATATGAATTAGACGTTCTACGACAAAAAGTCATAGACAATACGCGGTTTTTAACGAACAAACGAATCGACCTAACGATCAAGAAGTGTTTGTTACATTGTCTACCAATTTATCTTCGCTATCGTTACGGCGTTAGCGATTGTAGAAATATAATGGTTTCGAAGCGATTGCCACTTGTCTAGGCCCACAGTCCTCTCAGTCTTCGGCGCTCCAGACAGTTGAAATTTGTTCCTTACAACATTTTAAAAATAATCTTGTTCATTCCTTATTAATTAAAAAGAGTAAGTATGATTTGAACTAGAGAATAGAATTAAGAATGAGATGAGAAATGGGAATTTAAATTTGTATATCAAAATAGAATATAACCTATGGAGTTTCTTGCCGGTTCTTCTTCATAGGAGGGACATTTTAGAACAGCGCACCTAGAGTAATTTCGTTTTGTTTTACGTTTATAACTTTAACGTTTCTTAACCACCTTTTGTGCTTTATGAGAAATAACGTTTAATTTAATTTGATTAGATTTTGACTTTGGAAATGATGCTGCCTTAATATAAAACTGTCTAATAAATTATCTGCAGCGCCAGTTTTTTCACAGAACATACTTAGTTAGAAAACAAAAATTAGAGGTGTGGCCTAACACTTTCAACTGTTTTTAAACGGCAAAATACATCTCTAACTTATGTTTTTTGACAACGTTTGTTTTTGTCAACGGATTTATAGTTGAGTTGAAGGTAATATGAAGAATATCAGACAGGTTTATATGAAGACTACATAATTTTCAATGTATTCCCAACTTGATAAAATTTTCCTTGTTTTTTATCTAGTTCATACTCTTTCTGTAAAAAAATATAAAAATAAACTACTTACTTGTTATTGACAGCACATCGATTATTTAGACTGATAGTCTAGTAAACATTATGGTAAGTATGCTCCTACCCAGGTAATGACGTCAATGGCGATATCTATGTCAATGTGTAATTTTATTCCTCCTGTTTACATATACTCGATTTTTACAGTCAATTTGCATTTCTGTCGAATTTCATAAAGTATACTGTGGTGGAATTTTTTGAAGCCACCTGGGCGGAAAGTTTCTGCCCCAAATACAGGAGTTAGTAAATTCTACTCAAAGAAAAGATTCCTTTATTTATAAAGAAACCAAAATGCATTTGAAGATTTCTAAAATCATGCTTGTAACAGCTGGAAATCGAAACAGATAAAATCCGAAAAAAATACGACTCCATAATGTACCTACCTAACTTTAAATTTTACATCAATCGTGATGGGATCACATCTCTCTAACAAACATGGTTAATTAAATGAAAGGAAAACCATGAAATCTAAACTTACAAATTCAACCGGTCACGAAAGATATCTTTATTATTCTGCCTAAACCAAGGTTTAGGAGGAGTAGAAGATTGGATTGCTGCATAAGCTCGCCTTTATTCTTACTGGTCTCTGACCAATAAAACTGCCAGGACTTGAAAAGGTAAAAAAAGCACTATGGTTCAAGTCATAGACTTTAATTGAAAAATGCTGCCGGTAATAGCAGATTTCCTATTTTTACTCAGCGCGTTTGACAGTTCGCGCGTATGGTGAACATGAATTAGCAGACAGCTGTTTTTTATACTTAACTACAAATTTAATAATTCAAAAAAAAAATATGAAATTCTCAGTTGGAATTGAATATTCATTGCTTAGGCAGGACAGCATCTGTCGGGTCAGCATGTATATTAAAAAGAAGCCTTTTTTGTGTATTGTCTTATTAAGGCGCTACACGAATAATTATTTTGTTTGCAAGGAGTGGAGTCTAGCGGGATGGAGAGCCAATCCGGAAATGCAAGACAGAGATCTAACTGCTTGCTTACGGGACGAAATTAGCTAAACATATGTCAAGGACAGATTGTCTCAGTAATAATAATTTAAGCGACAAAATGGAAAATCTTATATTAATCGAAATCTATTGGATGGAGTAAAAAATCAATCGACAGTAATCTAGATATTATGATTATGCATCAAATAGTGTAAAAACTATATTATTAAGCTAAATAGTTTGTGGATTAACCAAAAAAAACTGCTTATAGAGCCGATTTCAAAAAATAGAACTATCGAGGAAAGTTTCTTTAATCGTGTAACTGATTGAAATTTATTTTCATCATATCCTCTTCTATCTAGAAACCAAATTTCAGATTTAATTTCAAATGAAATGAAAATTGCTATAAAATTGTGTATTGCCTTAACTGTTTGAATTAAGTCAGAAAACAATTTTACTCATTATAACTCTCGTATACAAGGCACGCAAGTATCCGTTACCCGACCATTTTACCGCCATACACTCATAGAGGTTTTTACATTTGACACAACGCGTCGTTCGATATTAGGGCATTGTATTATTGTATTGAAGACTTGAGGAGCCTAGTGTACGAAGGGCTTTATTGAATAGGTATTATTACATAGGTATCATTGATTATTGCTTACCTATTTGATCATGGCCAGAAATCGATGTAAAAAAAAACATCTTCTGATTTAAATCATCATCTTTCAACTTTTGTTGCTCTTTTTATATTTTTATGAGAAAAAAAACAACCACGAAATTACTATAGATTCTTTCATTTTAAGAACAAAGTATAAAAATAATTCTCGCAATAAGCAAAAAAACACTATCTGTGTAATAGTTCGTATGATGCCGAAGTAGTTGTTGTGACATAGATAGTAAATGTTTCTTGGCAGAGAAAATACAAATAGTATGCCATATCATTATCCAAACGACATGACACATCAGTTAACCAGAGACAGAGTGAAGATTAAAGTACCTATATGGATCTAATCAAGGTTCATTAGTAAATGGGGCACCTCCTCTTGTTTCTGATAAAGTCCGGTGAAGCAGTCAAAGCCTGCGCTCAGGCTAACTGCGTAACCCTTCAAAAAAAAAATCCTCTTGTTTCTACTCAAAGTACGCTCAAGCGACAAAAAGTCAAACTCTGATTAGACTTGCATTGCCACTAAAATAATTAACAATTTTAATAATCAATCTTCCAAAGTAATGTTTGTAGAAACAGCTTTGGTTGTTCATTTTTCATGTTTAGTTTGCTCTGAAATGTAGCGACATCTGTGGACACGACAAGTAGTTAATATGAAAAATATTTCTTGGGCTAGATAACAGATGGAGTGTCTGTCATGATGAAGTTTCTTTTAGTGTTACCGTAGCGTAGGTTAATCAGAGGCTAGCAATAATGATTGCTTCCTAGACTTTATTATATCCTTAATAAATTCTTAAAAAATCCTACTCACTAATTGAAAAATAGTTTAATTAATAATTAAGTTTTACTTTGGTTTTGTTTTCGTTCATCTTACTTAATTGTATTTTTCTTAACTTTACTTTAGTTTAACAATACTAAAAACAAACACTATTCAATTTATTATAACGTTGCTAAAAAAATGGCAATGCTAATATTATTGCGGTTTGCATATTAGAAAAAATCACTTCTTTAAATTTATAAACGCCTTAGCTTTTTTAAAAGTACCTATTGCTATGTGAGTTTATTTTCTTACAAACTATCTACCAAATGGGAGTTTTATTATTTACCCAAATTTTTCTGTCAATCCGTGTATTTATTTCAGGGTTTTACCTAAAAAAATAATATATTTAAGTCATTTATTCTGTGTGTCATCTTAGATTAAATAGCTGTAGATGAAGCTACCGCGTAACCGCTCATGAAACAGCAATATAACATTTCGGTGTTGCTATCATATACCATTTTCACTAAATGAGTCTAAAAATATTTAAGCGAATTAAAACACAATTATTATTGAGACTATCTAAGATAATACAAATAAATCGAATTTAGGTACTTTGTTTGTTCCATTCTAGTCGTGTACTAACAAAATTATTAAAACTGTACAAACCAGAGGGTGCTAAAATAAAAAGGTTTTACAAATAAAATATTAAAGATTAATCAAGAAACAGGATTTAAACAACTGATTCTAATATTGGGTATACTTCACAGAATTCGGGGGAAAACAGAGACACACATGGCAACACAACGATAGAAGAATATTCTAGGTTATGAAGCAAAAAATGATTGTTTTCATAGGAATTCTACCTTATTTACAACTGTATCCTCTTCAGTACATACGGAATATGTATATTAATTACTCAGTAAACTTTATTTATTAATATAAGTGTGCTTACGAGTGTAAAGTTACTTCGGGAATATCCTTCTTTTCTGTACGGCTTTTACAGCCTAAAACGGTGCATCCTCCCATTTTGAAGCTCACAAAACACACTTGACTAATTGAGTCTATATCTCAAAAACGTAAATTTAACACACTAGTTGCCGAAATAGTCAAAAAGCCATAAAATAATCAAGATACATCGGAATCATTAGTCTGACCGACATAGACAAACCTTGGCTAACTTTTAAAAGTTAGCCAAGGTGAAAACCGGTACAGCATAAGGGACAGAAAAACTGGTTCTTTGTCTCACTTTTCTTATAACGTTTGTATATTTTATCTTACTTCCATAAATCCCGCTGTCAGTAAGATTTAAAATTTCTATGATATTTGACTGCACGGGTTGCCGAGCGGTATAGGTCACCCATTACTAAAGTGCGCGACGTTCTGCGGGTTCAATCCACGCATGGGACAACAATGTGTGTGATTTACAAATTCTCGTTCTAATTCTGGGTATTCTTTGAGCTTATGATTTGAATGTGTGTGAAACCCTATGCGACATAAGGATTCTCCTTAGTTCGGAAAACTGATTAGTTCGGGAGCCGTTAGAAAAAAAAACTTTTGCAGTAGCTACTTTCAATTCTGCATTAAGAAGAGTCTATTTTGGCGGTTTTTGAGCATAATATTATTAGTAAACATAAATTAGGGGTGTGGTATAAGTGTTTTACCGAATAAAAACAGTCGAAAATGCTAGGCTATTTTATGTTTAAGACCCCTAATTAATTGTTTCGAACAGTAGCTCTTATTTCAACTCATTTGGGCTGTTTAGATCGGTATATAATCAAAGACTATAGTACAATTTTGATGTTGATTCAATTGGTTAGTAAAAAATAGTAGTTAGTATGTTCTTAAGTAAATAAAAGAAATTATTATTTGCCAACAGATGACAAAAACTACCATGGTAGAATTTAAATATAAAAGAAACTTTGTAAACAAAGTCTGACAACACTGAATCCGACAGCCAGCGGGTGCACTCATGTCGAAGGCCGCTATCCAAAAGTAAATCATTCTTATTTCGTCGCTGAAACAATTGTTACGGTTCTTTTTAAACTTTTCACATCACCTGCATCGCGCCTGACCAATACAAACTTTATCCTTTCGCCCGATTCAGTTGTTCGTAACTTGCAAACTTGTATTTGCGGTATCCGATACCCAAACAATACTTCGTTAGGAGTGAGCAAAAGAAGGAAACAACTTCAACAATGAGCCAAAACAACGTCTTCACCAACAATGTTGAGGAGGAGTACATGGAGATCGTCTCCAAAAATGCTTGGGCCCTGGTTTACCAGGTAAGTCGTGTAGGTGAAACGCGGTATGTCTGTGCCACGCGCTAAAACTAACAACAATATGACCCATCAAAATACGGTTCGCGATTTTAAATTTCTTCTAAATTATTTATATAGAGCTTGATGTTAATGCAGAATAGTTATCAAATGTTTATTTTAGCTGTGGTATAGATATAATTGCAATTGCGACCATGATAATGTAAGTGTTTATTTGTCCCAATAAAACTTTGTGTACTTTTTTAAAAACTTTTTACGTTAATTTTTTGTTGTTTAAAACTTTTATGTTATGTTTTAAATATGTCTTTAGAGGTAAAACTGGCATGTTCTAGTCAGTTCAGAGGCCCAGCCCTGCAAATTTCTGCATGATGCAACTTCTAAATTGCTGTGAAGTAGTAATACTGAACTCTTTTGCTTAGCAAGTTTTATATGTTTTGTTCTTCTACTATACTTCTGTTCTGTTTGCTTCATATTTGATTAAATATTTAAGTATTATTAACACAAATGGAATAGATATCTATAGATTTATTTAGTAACAAAGATTTAAGAACTATTGAAAGATACATCATTATAAATTATAGTAAACAATTCTTAAAATAAGACAATAATGGAAAGTTACAGCTGATTTGTTAAATTGGTCAGGCATATGATAGTATTAACCCTTTTACATCCCAAATATATAAAACAAGGCTTACTTCCTTGACATATTATTTCAATAAATTTTATTTTTGTCATACCCATGGAATAGTTTTTTAATATATGAACGAAATTCATAAAATTTTAATTATAATTAAAAACAAAGTAAACATTAATGTTAGTGAGGATGAGTGGATGTTTGTTATTTCACTTAAAACTACTGAATAGATTTTGATGAAATTTAGCACACAGATAGTTTATAGCCTGGATTGATACATAGGGATCTTTTTATCATGTTAAGTCACGAGATCGGGAACTACGCGCCTGATATGGTTTTTTGATAACTCTTCGAGTCGGCGTGAATGCGCCGCGCCATAGTCTTGTAACCAGGTCCCATCAGTCCCTGACCGTCATAAGCGGTTGGCCCCTAACCTGTCAAGTTTTCTTCTGTAATAATAGTCTTTAAAGCCCCCTAAATAGAAATACTTTTTAAGCGAGCTGGCGCCGCGCTTCCGCCCGCGTCAAATCCCGTCTACCTCGTACATCGGGCCCCACCTGTAAACATAATTTACTCTATGTGTATATAATATAGTATTTAACTCTAAACACAGTATACATACATTATAATATGATCTATAAGGAATTGGATTAGTTAGAGCCTAACATTTCTATCTGTTCTGTAAAATTACGAAACTAGCCGCTTTGGTCGACTTCTGATATATCTTCATAACATCATGTTAACGCTACTTACATGAAGATACATAATTAACTCTGTAGTGCAGTTGTTTACTACGGCAATGACGCAGCAATACATCGTCGTATTGTTAAACATTTTATCCAATTCATAGCGATTATCAAGTTCGTTTTTTTTTTATATTTTGTTATGTTGAAACATAAACTCTATCGAAAAAGATTAACAATAAATTTTTAACAGGAAAAAGTTTAAAAACGTATTAATGTTTATTCTCTTTTGTCCCATAGAAGCTTGGGTTGAGCAGCCAACAATTCTGCTTCACATGGAACGAAGCCAAGAAGCCCCAGAACAAGCCCCTGAACCGCTACCGTGACGTGAACCCCTATGACCACACCCGGGTAGTGCTGAAGCGCAGCGAGACTGACTACATCAATGCCAACTATGTGACGGTAAGTACATCAGGTCAGGTGCTGGCTGGCGTTCTACAAAGGTTGGTCACAAACACCAGTCCATGTGTAACTATATTTGCTCTTCAGTTACATTTATTACCAAAAAATATATTTTCTTCTTCAATTAATGGTACATACATATCTTAAAAAAGCATTAACTGTCTAATATGACACCGATGATAAGTTTTAATCCATCATTACAAGTAAGTGTAAATTTAATTTAAAATGTAACACCTCTGTAACAAAATACAAATCCAAACAATATATTATAGATTCCATTGAAACTTTGAATTACATATATTTACAGAAACAGTTTTATGAAACTTGAAAATAAATGTCTTCTCTGAGACAAATTGGTTGCACATAGACTCTTGTCATGTCATTTTATTATTCAAACTACAGTTTCTTACTGCGCATCGTGGCACTCAAACAAAACGAAACCATTAAAATGATTACCATTTTGTCTTAATACATTAAAGCTACCATATTCTATGTTATGAACTAACTTGACAACGAAAGAGTAGTATGTATTCAGACAGATATACCAACAGTATGAAATTACTATGCCCTAGGTACACGCGGCATTCATAATATCGGTGTACTAAAAATAAGGTCCAAGTTTGTATTTCGTCGCGGGATATAAAATGTGTGACGGACGCTTGGGCATTATAAAAAAAAATCAAATCAAAAAAATCAAAATATATATATATAGAATAATCTATACTAATATTATAAAGCTGAAGAGTTTGTTTGTTTGTTTGTTTGTTTGTTTGTTAGTTTGTTTGTTTGAACGCGCTAATCTCAGGAACTACTGGTTCGAATTGAAAAATTCTTTTTGTATTGGATAGTCCGTTTATTGAGGAAGGCTATAGGCTATATAACATCACGCTACGACCAATAGGAGCGGAGCATAAGTGAAAAATGTTGCAAAAATGAAAAACCGTTGAAACTAAAACACGCGAACAAAGTCGCGGGGGACAGCTAGTATAATATATATATATATATATAGATGGAAACAAATATATATATTTTTTTTCAACCAGAGCGCTACTGTGTGTTTGACCGTTTACAATTTTAAATAAAAATATTTATAAGATCACTGAGTTGACGACGGTATCCGAGAGATATCATATTTAAATGATGTAGTTGATTTGGAAAGCGGGTATGGAGATTTTTTACGTATTTATATTGTTAGATATTAAAATAGTGTCCTGTAGTTACGAACTGACAGGAAGAGTAATAACCTCTATCGTAGCGTTGGGTGGGCGCGACACCTAGTAATTAAGGGGACACACTACTCCCGAGAAATTTGAAATATAAATAAACAAATGTGGCAACATCACATACATTGCTCTGAACCCAAAGTAAGTAGCTAAAGCACTTGTGTTATGGAATTCAGAGACAACGAAGGTACCACAAACACCCAGACCCGAGACAATCCGGGGTTCAAACCCGGGACTTAGAGCTTGAAAACCTTAACAGTTCCATCCTACCACAAAATGCTCTCCGATATGTTTAATAACCCTCCATTTCTCGTTTGAAGTTAGAATTACTGCCGGCGCATTCCTTACCTTAAAATACATCTCTCAATTTTACAAAATATAACTGTTCCATCTCAAAATGAGTGTAGAATATTAATGTTGGAAAATAACCGGATATGAAATGAATTTCCAAGTAGTGACGGTTACAAACACATACAGTAGTCCCAAAACTACTGATATAAAAATATTGTTTATCTGACAGGAGTCTAGTTCCTTGCCCCCATGCCTATTGCGTCTATATTTACATTATAAAGTCAAATTTGAAATTAAAATGTTCATGAAAGATTAATGTTTGACACACTTCTCTATTCCATGTTGTTTTTTTGCGTTTAAATATTATTTACATGTTCGAACCTGTAACGGTATCGCCCCTATTTTTGATTTGTATAAATAGTTTATTTGAAAAGCAAAATATTCTTTTGTTTCTTGTATGTTAAAGAGAGTTTGAAACATTTGGTAAATCAAGTTATTTTTATATTATTCCTTTTATATATAGAAAGTTTCTATTAGTTCCGCAAAAATAACATGGAATTGAACGAAATTTTGCCTAAAGATAGATTATAACGGATTCGTAACTATGCGGGGCCCAGCTAGTAAGCAATAAGAAAGTAACAGTATTTATAATTACACTAGCTGTGCCCGCGGCTTCGCTTTCGTCAACTGACTACCTATCCTACCTACCCTAACTAACGTACCTACCGTACCTATCCTACCTACTCTGCCTACCCTACCTACCCTACTTAATTAACTTCCCTACCTACCCGACCTACTTACCTACCCTACCTACCCTACCCACCCTACCTACCCTACCTACCTACCTACTTTCTCATTGCCTGAGATTGAAAAAAATATATTTTTTTGTATTTTTTTTAAACAAACCTTGTACCTACTTACTGTAACGAACACAAAAAAATAAATATCCAATTCGGTGCAGTCATTCGATAGTTATGCGCGTACATACATTTCGGCGAATCATTTTTATATTATAGTTTAATAAATCAATTTTGAACCTACTTTTAAACTTAAGATCCGCTCTAACATCATACAACTGTTCTCAAAAACACGCTTTGTGTACTCGGTAGACTATTTCAACGGCGCTCTTACATTTTCCTTGAGTCGTCAAGGCAAAGTATGGTGAAGCTGTCAAAGCCTGCGCTCAACCTAACTGCGTAGATCTAAAAATAAAGGATACACTCAAGGCATTTGTACCTGATGCAGTCTTATGATTAAAAACTCCTTTGTCCTTCTCAAATGAACTCTTTCAGGTGTACTGTGTATTTACAAAGTAGTCTTAAGAGAAATTGAGTTTATGTGTTATTTAATGCGATGGACAACTGGTCTGTTTTATCATGCATCTTATTATATTTTTTTACGAACAAAAAATAACATTGCGGACTCTGCCAAAGGAATTCTAATTAATTATTACTATATATAGACTGGAGAAAGAGATTATAAAAAGTCTATTTACTGGCTAAAAGATAACAGCAAAACATTTACATACGTCGGTTAAGAAAGATTACTAGCTGTTTCCTGCGGCTCTGCCCGCGTGGATGTCAGTTATCACGGCAAAAAGTAGCCTATGTCCTTTCTCAGGCTCTAGACTATCTGTGTACAAAATTTAATTTAAATCGGTTCAGTAGTTATGGCGTGAAAGCGCGACAGACAGACAGAGTTACTTTGGCATTTATAATATTAGTAAGGATTCCAGGAAATATCATATTGTCTATCGAGCAACTTACCTATAAGATTTTAGATTTTCCATTGGTTTGTCTTAAATCTTCACGATAGTTAGTACCGGTTCCGACACAGTTTAAACTATATAATCTACTAGCTGTCCCCCGCGACTTTGTCCGCGTGTTTTAGTTTCAACGGTTTTTAATTTTTGCAAAATTTTCATTTATGCTCCGCTCCTTTCGGTCGCAACGTAATGTTATATAGCTTATAGCCTTCCTCAATAAATGGGCTATTCAACACTGAAAGAATTTTTCCAATCGGACCAGTAGTTCCTGAGATTAGCGCGTTCAAACAAACAAACAATAAACTCTTCAGCTTTATATATTATAATCTAATAATCTATAATCTATAACTACAAGTACATTTTTAATGGTATGATGTTCATCGTCGTAGTTACAATTTAAACGTGTCAGTGTCCGCGTCGGGACCTGCGTGTCTGACGTGCATGTCACCGATATTAACCAGACGTAATGTACACATCAATTTCCCTTCAAATGTCACCATATCGTTTATTAACGAACTTTATATTCTTTTGAGAATGTAACTAGAGTATACATGAGCATGCATAGAGTGCGCGCAACGCTAGTAGCCGTTATGCCGATTGTAAGCAAGCTTTTTCGCTGTTAGTACTACGCTGGTTTACTGAGTTTCCTTGTGACGACAGATGTTTATGCAAAAATACTCATGATTTCGTTATTATTAGGATAATGTTAGGTTTTAGAAAATATGAAAAAAACGGCGCGAAATGTTTTGACACAAATTTTACGACGACGCCTGTTCGTACTGGTGCTTAAAGTTCATACTTTATAGGCGCACTCTATACTCTACTTGTTTATACTCTCAGGGTTGTAATCTTTTGTCATTTATTCCATTCACTTTTAAACATTTTCACACTGGATGCCGTTTGTAACAATTATTTTTGGTTCTATTGTAATACATGTTGACTCTGTTCGCGGATGTCACGTGATTGTTGACAGTCTTTGTTCAATCTTCCAATGCGTTATCCATCTCTATTATATATTTTCAGTTGTTAATGTCCCACGGTAGGGCATCACCGATGAATACATCAACAAGCCAAAGTTTATGAATATAAAACTCTAAACACTTTTCTATACGTCAAGCCAGATTACTGAAAAAAATCGTAAATGTATTCCTGAATTATTATCTGATCGCAGGCATAGTGTTAGGTCCAATTAATCCCCTCAGAAATGATTACGTGTTAATACGAATTTAGTACGTGTTAATGTTACACAAGCTGAGCCGACTGCCAAAGGGTGGGTTATGCTTTTCGCGCGTATCTCGTATGTTTATTAATTTTGTTATTACCTTGTATCTTCTAACTAAACGGCTGGCTGGATTATCGATTCTCTCCAAGTATCGTTTTATAGGTATTATGAAAACAAAACAAAATGGCCTAATGGTTGCTCTAAATTGTAAGTCATACGTATTATTTTTGTTGAACAAAATTAATATGCATATAATATATTTATGAATGCAAGCCATACTTAGGAATGAGAAATGCTAAAATAAATAATAATTATGATTTAAAGCTTTAACTTAGCAGTTCTTAAGGTACCTTAGAAGATCTTAATTATTCTTAGCAGTGTATTCGGGTTTTTATGTATTTAACTAATACAAAGATAGTAGTTATCATTTAAAAATAGAAGAGAATCAATGAAAAACTTAAAACACCAAATACCTATAGAAACTGAGCAGTACCTTCAATTTCCTTCACTCTCCCAAGAAAAAGATTTTTCCAATTCGGTCGAGGCTTTTTTAAGTAATCAGGAAAACATATATAAATAATAACGAATCCGACGAATTGAGAACCTTGTTTTTTAATTTGATACCTAAATTCTACAGTAACAATTCATCAACCTATTTTCTGATGCCCTTTTATTTAAAGACTAGCTGTCCCCCGCGACTTTGTTCGCGTGTTTTAGTTTCAACGGTTTTTCATTTTTGCAACATTTTTCATTTATGATCCGCTCCTATTGGTCGTAGCGTGATGTTATATAGCCTACAACCTTCCTCAATAAACGGACTATCCAACACAAAAAGAATTATTCAATTTGAACCAGTAGTTCCTAAGATTAGCGCGTTCAAACAAACAAACAAACAAACTCTTCAGCTTTATAATATTAGTATAGATATTCCGGGACAAGGCAGGCCATGTAGATGTGATAGTTTATAGCGACGTCTGCCGCTTTTACTGTCATACAGGTCACAGACGGTTCACTTCAGGAGCCTTGGATTTATTTATGCACAAACTTAATAATGCCTCGCGGGATACAGAAACCGTTATACAATGTTTATTATGGAAAATTCCATTTTATACATGCATAATTTTTCTGAGATGATGTGTGAGTGTGACTGTTGCATTTAACATGTACATAAATAAAATTAAAACGGTGGGACTGTTGTTTTAAATTTGTTTGATAAAATTCAAATCTCATTCGTTTCTCTTCGGGGAATAAGCTGAGTTTATCTATGCCACCTTTGATAAAAAAAAACATTGATTGATTCTGAGTCGTCGCCAAACGGAGAATTAGTTTAACATTTCATTTTACACATATATGTAGACAAGCTGTACCCGCGACGTTGTTCGCGTTGATGTCTGTCAACTTGAAGTAACATATCGTTCTACTTCCTAAAAAATAGGAGTATAGAAAATAAAATGGTACCAACTAAATATCCACTTGCAGCAAGAACATTCATTTCCAATTGTACAACCACCGAGCTGTTTTTTAGGACAGGTAGTGTACTAAAAAGTAGATCATTCTTCAATCATGGCTACCTAATTTCGCCATGTTTATACCACCCCTTTGTTTATGAGTCAAAAATACCAATTTTGCAGATGAATTTGAGTTTTTGCAAATTTAAAGTACCATTTCTTATTAAACGGTCGTAATAGCGTGTTTAAACATAGCTAGCTAAGTGCACTCTACAGGTTTTCGAAGAAAATCGCTCCATGTTCTATTAATAATTTTTTGATGCAACCCTTTACAAACAATTTGACTACGGAAAAAGAAAGTTGTCAATTACTATTTTATTATATGAACATATAATTTATAGATAATAAAGCGTACCTACGTTAAATTACTTTTTTTGATAAATTTGTATAAATGAGGTCTGTCGGCGATCGGATTGGTTTAGTTACACTATTAGGTATTTTTTTGGTAGGTAGTTTTTGGACAGGTAAGATATATTAAAGCGTAGGTTAACTACTTAATTTGATAATTTAGTAGAAATGAGTTCAGTTGGCGATCGGATTTATTTGGTTACACGTATTTGGTTACCATCTGCCGTTACATTAACGGCGTCTCAGTATTTAAATGATTTCTTGGCATGTTAAGTGTTCAGTTAGCTATTTTATGACGAGGCTCCGACCGAACCAAAGTATCTTGAGAGTTGGACGCAGACCCTGAATCTTCTAAACGGCCCATTGCTCTGTTAAACAGGAATTTAACAAATTATATTAAAATAATCGCATACTTTTTGCTATGAAATGATTCCAGATTGTAAAGTATATTAGTACCAAATTTCATCTAAATCCGTTCAACCGTTCCGGCGTGATGGAGTCAATTAAACCCATAATATTAATCAGTATCTCCCGGTTTCAGAAAGGCTGGCAACCATATTATGTGATTGGTTATTACTTGTTACTTATTAGGCTTTTAGTCAACCAATCGCATAACCAGACATGAATTTAAAAAATAAAATTAAAATTAAAATATTTTTGCTGAACCGGAGGTCGTGGGTTCGATTCCTATCCAGGAGAAATCATTGTGTAATGAGGTATAATTTATCTATAACTAGGTGTCCCCCGCAACTTCGTCCCTTGTACGGAACTCTAATTATTTTTCAAAATCTAATAATAGGTATGTATAATATAACTTCAGCCCATATTCTCAGCTATCTGCCATAAAAAAATCGGTCTGGTAGTTCCAGAGATTCGCAAATTCAAACGTCGTAGGCACTTAATCATTATTTTGTTGGAAAGTTATTTTAAGCTACAATATCTCCTAAGATATTAATTAAAATCATATTATGTAAAGAGCAATTTCGTTCAAATTAAATACTTGTTATAATTAACGTATACTTATTTCGATAAGGAAACTCACTCACAAATAACGTTGCTTTCAATGGGTAAAATAATTTCTGATATATAAGTAGGTTTTTAGGTATGTTTATCAGTTGTCTGGTTGCCATAATACAGGCTCTGTCTAGTTTAGGATTAGATGGCCGTGTGTGAGTTGTGACAAGTTATCAAGATATTTTTATATTACCCATAGAGATATAAGATCTAAGTAAGCGAGGCACTTTTTAAACGTTAATGACTACTATGAAGATCAACCGGCGAACAGACTCCATAGATTCTATATCTATACTAATGTTATAAAGCTGAAGAGTTTGTTTGTTTGTTTGTTTGAACGCGCTAATCTCAGGAACTACTGGTTCGAATTGAAAAATTATTTTTGTATTGGATAGTCCGTTTATTGAAGAAGGCTATAGGCTATATAACATCACGCTACGACCAATAGGAGCGGAGCATAAATGAAAAATGTTGCAAAAATGAAAAACCGTTGAAACTAAAACACGCGAACAAAGTCGCGGGGGACAGCTAGTATACAATAAAATTTAATCTCCAAAATGTATGTACGCACATAACTTGCGAACGACTGCACCAAATCGGACACTACAAATCGGCATCAGCTAATACAAAATTATTAAATTAATCAACATTCCGGAAACCAAGGGTTTTCTTAAATCTGTAATCTTAAATAAAAGAATGAACGATTGCTAAAACCGCGGCTGTATAAAATTATTTGTTTGCGTTCTATGCTGCGGTTAAACAAAGAGGCGTTTCCAAGTAGTGACGTATACAAAGAATTTTGAGAAGCGAAAATTGTCGGAAAACTTCATTGTAGTGGTATCAGGAATTTTGGGGAAAGGCTTTTAGGAAAACGTTTACCACTGTCGTTGTTTTTACAAGTTTCTATTACACTGCTAGTAGCTAGTAATGGAATTTTGTAACTCAATTTTCGATCATCTAATCTTCTCGTTGCGTATACCGCAGAGTTTTAAATTAAGTGTAGGACGCCCTCAGTCCTACATAGTGGCTTCCAAAATAAGGTAGCTGGGTATCGGAGGACTGGATGTACGGCGGAGTCCATGACTAGTAGTGCACGGATATGGGTTGACATTACCTATTAATTAACACACTCAAACATCCAAGTTTTTCAGCGTTGATTTTTCATAAAATTTTATTTTATAGGAATAACTTTATAAAAGGATTCATTAGCTAAAAAAAATAGAATAGTTGTTTTGCATAAACGTCATAGTTTCAATCAATCCGAATTGCTAATAAAACTGTTTTTTATTTAAACGTGATTGCGTAGTGACATATTATTTGTGTATTCACGACATACACTGGAACGTAAATATCTCGGTATATAATCATTACGAGGGTCAGTTTCCGAGTATGCCGTTCCATCTAAACCCGGTCCCTTTGATGCCTTGCTATCAACATCGTTCATTGTCGGTATATCATTATTAGCATTGCATCTGACGGGTGCAGTGAGGACTGCGTGATAGGATTACTGCATAGATTATTTTGATTTCACGGAGGCTGAGTTAATCGTGCAATGCTGTGCACATAAGTGACGGTGTTTTGGTAATTCGATATACTGAATTGCATTTAGGATTGTCTTGTCAGCTTTCTACAATCAAAGGTGTTATTATGTCTCAGTTAGTTTGACAAGCAAGTCGTAGTTCATACGTAATTAATTATAATAGGTATACGATACATAGATATTTTTCACAAAATAAATTTGCTACGGAAAAAAGCATGTGTGTAAAATCGACACGCTTCTATTTTAATAACAGTAATAATATCACGGAACAACTCACACACGGTTATCTGATTCCAAAATAGGCAGAGCCTGTTTTATGGCAACCAGACAACTGATAAACATACTTATATATTTCTAAATACATACGTATTATAGATAAATTACACCCAGACACAAAGATTTTTCCTGGGTGGGAATCGAACCCACGACCTCCGGTTTAACAGTCAGTGTCACTAACCACTACACCTACTGGTCCGTCAATTTTGATGAAGTAAACTCGTTATCTTCTTGACTGCACGGGTAGCCGAGTGGTATAGGTCACCACGCCAATTAACTCTGTGCGCGACGTGCCGCGGGTTCGATCCCCGCATGGGACAAGCATTTGTGTGACCCACAAATGCTGAATAAAATCGGGATGCATTAGTGCGGGAGCCGTTTTTAAAAAAAAATAAAAAACATACAAGGTTTTGCGTGCGACTTCGTATGCGTTGCGTATTTCTTATTAGCTTGTCTCGATTTGTAAAAAACCTCACTCAATTTCGTGCAATAATATAATAATATAGATCTTGTTTTGCGTTATGCGAGAACAAACACACAGACAAAAATCTAACTTTATTTTTAGCTTCTATAGCTCTTATGAAGTCCTCTCACGTTACTTTTTACCCGAAACCATGGAAGGGTTATGTTTTTTGTCTGGGTTTTGCTCTTAAAATTATAAAGCCGCAATACTGGCAAATCTTAATCCGCTTCGATTTTATAACCAACATTACCCCGGGCCATATGAATGACGTAGAATGGGTATAATATCTTGGGACATCTTACACACGGTCAACTGATCCCAAACTAAGCAGAGCCTGTGCTATGGCTACCAGACAACTGATAAACATACTTATATATTTCTAAATACATACATATTATAGATAAATTACACCCAGACACAGAACAAATGATCGTGCTCATCACACAAAGATCCTGGATGGGAATCGAACCCACGACCTCCGGTTTAGCAATCAGGGTCACTAACCACTAGACCAACAGGCCCGTCAAGGAACGCTTTTTATTCGGATACCGAAATCCCCCGCTCTTCTGAGTAAGGGAGAAATTCTGTGTCCTTTCGGAAACACATTTAAATTATATATTTTATTTCGAGGTAAATTAGTCACTAAAAACCCTGTTTTTAATCAAACTCGTGAAATGGCCGCATACGGTTCTGTGAATGCACGCTCCAAACACGAAAATTTCAATAGAGTTTTCAGTAAATGAATAGTTTTAGGAATTCGCTAAATGAATATATGTTTCAGCGTGTTCTTTGTTAGGAATGGGTCTGAATTTGATAGAAAACTCATAAAATGTTATGACGTCTATTTTCGGAAACTGGGATTTAAATATGCTTCGTGTACTGTCGTGTCTTTGTTCACTGATATTGCATTTCAAATCGTAGTAGACTCGAAACATAATATCTTTAAGTAGTTTACTGCCGGCTTTAATATCGAATTGAATGTCTTCATAATATTATCTGATATTAATTAAAATTTCTTTGAAATATACATACAACAGTTATGTATGCTTAGAAATTAAAACATCTGAACTGTATGTTTCATAATTATAACTAGCTCGGTAACCCGGTAGGCTTCGCTCGGTAAAGTTTTTAAAGTTACTAATATTTGAATTTTTCGGCAATTCTGTGTTATAATATGCATGTATCATAGATATAAAACTTCCTCTTGAATCACTTTATCTTTCACTGTAGACTGCATTAAAATAGGTTGCGTAGTTTCAAAGATATAAGCGTATTTGTACGCTAAGATCTTTGCAACGGGAGCGACTTTGTTTTATATTATGTATGAGTTATTGGTATTATAGCTCGCGGTCTTGTAGATACATGATACTGTGGAGTTAAGCGAGCCGGCAAAGATCATAGGTGGGTGAGGCTGTCTGGGTGCGTCGGACGTACTTAGGTTGTCGTCCGGGGAAGATACATCCCCACCCTCCCCCATCCCATTCACGGAATAAATCTGCCTTCAACAATGGTATTGATATTTCGATATTGAATACCTTAATCTAGTTGAGTTTATAACAAGACGGATCTACTCGTCTACCCTTATCTAGTTTCGCTGCCAATTAGAATGGAATTAGAACGTATAATATTATACGCTATAGAATTCATTTAAAATTCTTTAACCCTCAAAGCAATAGGCAGATAATAAAAGATCTAGAGGCACAGTTGTGTAGTTAAAATCGCAACATTTCTGATAAAAGAAGGTATATATACTACATGGTTCGGGTGATAGTGGTAGCAAGACGAAAATCTGTGACAATTGTCAATATTAACAGACACTGTAAATGACAATGTATTTTTTAAGCATTATTAAAGTTTCACTGTACTCTTAATTTCATACCCCTCCGTCCGCTTAATTTTCGTAAAAAGGGGTACAAAGTTTATGCTTCACATATTAATATATAGATATAAACCTGGAAACGCCCTTGCCTCATTTATTTGTTTTATTTTTTTAATAATTTCAGCTAATCGCTATGGTTTTTTAAGTAAAATTTAAATAATTTATCATTTTTAAATCAAAATGTAACTGGTATACTAAACAAGAAAATAATTCCGCATATTTCGGAGCTGCGTTTCAACGCTTATAATGGAGACTACATGGTCTTGTTTATTCTCAGAGATTTTATACGTTCTACATAATGTACATTTCATACGTAGTCTAAAAGGGCATCGTATAATCGGCTTTCGGGCTTTCATACAGAAAAGCGTATTCATGCAATGCTCTTACTGATAATACATACATTTTGAACACAACATACTTGTTGCGATATAATTTTATTCAAGTCTGGTCTGTCCTTTGTCTTAGTGATTTGCAAAAATTGCAGCAAGTAGCAAAATAATTGAGGCATTTATTTAGCGTTTTACAGACACGCGAACTAGTTTCGTGACATACATCGAAAGGATCACCAAGCCATTCGATTCTCGACTTCAATTTCAATACTCTCAGGTCAATTTTATTGTTCTTGCGTACTGCACTTGAATCAGTGTCAACATTTGTGTATAGGACGCATTTCCATTAATGAAAAGCGAAGGCTTGAGAGCATAGAAACGGTTCAGTTCGCTTTATATTTTCGTCTCTAATGAAAGTTAGCAATCAACTAATTACGATGGAAACTACACGTTCAACTCAAAGATGAATGTGTACAAATAGCTGACCTTAGAGAACAAATAAGTTT
Source organism: Diachrysia chrysitis (assembly GCA_932294365.1). Lineage (NCBI taxonomy): Eukaryota > Metazoa > Arthropoda > Insecta > Lepidoptera > Noctuidae > Diachrysia > Diachrysia chrysitis. The sequence goes on from OW028641.1 coordinate 1,022,442, forward strand.
ACTATAGACTGCGCATATCGAGTATGAACTGTAGGCACTATTAGGAACAACTAAAATCATAAAAAATTGTGTTAAATCAGAGCTCGCCATTTTATTAAAACTTATCTCAAAACCTAATATCGGAGCCATCGATATATTCACATAAACGTCTGCCATCGCACGAAAAATCATTTAAATCGGTAAACGATCTAACGCTCGGCACAACAGGCTACTAGCGATGCGCGGACTCTATGCTTGTCTATGTATACTCTCAAGGCTCTGACTAAAGTTGGAAGACCGTCTATACTTAGATTAATTAGTTTTTGGAAATCGTCCTACCCAAGTTAAGGAAAGTTTGTTTTGATTCTGATAATACTTCGCGTGCAGTGCCGACGTGACCCGCCAGTTATCCTCCCTCTCGGTGACTATATCTGGATCGATCAAACTGCATCTGGACCAGTTAATTCATTGCCGAGTGTCGCCTCAATTGTATACAGAAATGATCGTTTGCAACACCACTTTTCTCAATTGACTTACAATGTAAGTGATTTGACATTTATGTAAACTAGAGGCCAAGTACATAGTGGTCGAAAATCTAATATTTAAATTTAAATTTCAACGTTACTGATATAATAATTATGTACTTCATGCTTCGGTTGGAAGTTAATGTCACACGCATGGTAGTGTGTGTAATGTTGCTGTTGAGGTTAAAAAACGGGACCCTATTACTAAGACTTTGCTGTCTGTCCGTGCGTCTGTCTGTCCGTCCGTCTGTCCGTCCGTCCGTCCGTCTGTCTGTCAGTCCGTCTGTCTGTCCGTCCGTCTGTCAGTCCGTCTGTCTGTCCGTCCGTCCGTCCGACTGTCTGTCCGTCTGTCTGCCCGTCCGTCTGTCCGACTGTCTGTCCGTCTGTCTGCCCGTCCGTCTGTCCGTCAGTCCATCCGTCAGTCTGTCCGTCTGTGTGTCCGTCTGTCTGTCCGTCCGTCTGTCTGTCTGTCACCAGGCTGTATCTCAAGAACCGCGATAGCTAGACAGTTGAAATTTTCACAAATTATGTATTTCTGTTGCCGCTATAACGACAAATACTAAAAATTAAATTAAATATTTAAGGCAGGCAATATACAATAAACGCCATTTTTGCCTATTTTTTAAAATTACAATCAAATTTCCGTCTGCCTAATTTTCGTAAAAAAGTGGATGTTGTGTTTGATTTCGCAATCATTTGTTTCAAACAATTAAAAAAAAAAAAACACAATTGCCAATTAAAGGGACTGCCGATAGACCTGAAAACTTTAAACGTTTAGTATGAAAATTTGAAATTTCCAAAATAAATACGAATACTAGTCTATTTAAAATAGTTTTCTGTTATTTATTTTTATCTTAAAAATCTAATATATAAAATTCTCGTGTCACAGTTTTCGTTGCCATACTCCTCCGAAACGGCTTGACCGATTTTGATGAAATTTTTTGTGCTTATCCGGTATCTATGAGAATCGGCCAACATCTATTTTTCATCCCCCTAAATGTTAGGGGTAGTTTACCCCTACTTTTTTTTTTTTTTTTTTTTTATACAAAATATGGCAAAACAACGTTTGCCGGGTCAGCTAGTATTAGTATATTTATTTAGTACTCACTATTGTACTGCACAATGATTCTACAATTAAACAGTCATGAGCATGTCGGTGACGCGAACCCATAAGGATTTCCCCTACAAAAATACTGCCTAACGCGGGTAAAAACAGTTTTCACTTCAATAATGAAATATACACAAACCTTTTCCATAAATTTGACCATTGGAGGAAAAGCGTATGAAAATCCGTTGTGTAACTATCGAGTTTACAGCGTAGACAGACTCAGCTTTGTTTTATAATATGTATCTTAAAACAGATTCCCACGGTGCGCGATATAGAAGATCACCCCGCACGACCGACGACCATGGATAGCCACGCACTGTGCCGTGAGTGTTGAGAATAAGACTAAAACAGCAGGTCAACCTTAAACCACTAAAAGAAGTTATATTTTTTATAATAGATGGTTATCAGTTTATTATAAAGTTGTGCATCTTCAATCAAAGTAATATTTGATTTAGAATAGTTAGTTCGTGGTTTTGGTAGTACAAGTAGACTAGGTTGCCGAACTTAGGGTATACTTAGACAGCGGAGGATTGCGGCAGACAACAAACAAACAAACAAATAAACAAACAAACAAACAAACTCTTCAGCTTTATAATATTATGTATAGTAACATAAAAAGCTTATTCTATAGAACTCCATTAGATTAATATGTTTCTATGAAATAATGGATTGACGATTCTGGTAAAGTGTAACACAAACAAAAGGTTATACGGGCCGACCTTCGCGATGTGTGCAGTGCACTGTGTACTGGGTATCGGGTAGTGGGTACGACAACAATTTGCCAATTGTCTTATTACGTGGCTCATGTGGGGGACGGACCTGCTCTATATATGAAACGCTAGCGATTCACTCCGAGGTTTGCCCACGTAATTTACTCTAATGTAAAAAGTAACGTGGCTACTTAAATTTTTACACGAGTTTATAAATGATTAATTTGGTTGATAAATATAGTTTTATGTTCATTTCAATCATGGTCTTAAATTAGCTTTGTTTTAAGACATTACTATTTTTTAAAAGGATTAGAACTAAATTACTTACAATATAAGTCCAGTCATTTAGGGTGTTCTAAATCCTAATCTGCGGAAGAAATACTAGTAATCTGAACGACTAACAAAACAAAAAATTACGATATTTAAAATTTACATTGATATCGTGCCAGCTTATAAAGCTACTAGCAGCCAGCCCCGGCTGCCCGTCGCCCCGGGTATCTAACAAAAAATTCAATATTAAAAATATAATATAGCCTAAGTCACCCGGAGATAGTGTAGGTTCCCAACAGTAAATGAATTTTTCAAATCGGTTCAGTAGTTTCGGAGCCTACTCAATGCAAACAAACAAACAAACAAACAAATCTTTTTTTTTTATAATATTAGCATAGATTTTAGGTCAAAGGTCACGAAAATCCATGCATGCAATGCATACTATTATTCGGAGATAAAAAAAATCTCACTAGTATTTTTGATTGACTAGAGAATAAAACAGTAACTTCCAAGTCAGAGCCGGTACTGTGTGTACCGGGTATTACCGCAGCGTCTAGACGAGGGACAAATACCTCGGATCTACGCGACATTACGAAACGTATTTGTACCTTATGCGTTCAACCTTTATGACTGAAATCGCCTGAAACGTTTGAAGAATGTTTGTTATAACAATATATCTGAGAAACCGATAAAAGTAATTGACTGTGATCATATTTGACATATTCTCAAGTTACGTTGTCTTTCGTCGAGATCTTAGAGGAAATTAAGTGAACTATAGAGTGCGCGTATCGAGTATGAATTGTAGGCTCTAGTACAGAGGTTCCCAAACTTATTTTGATTACTGCCCACTTTGAGAATAAATTATATTTTAGCGTCCACATTTTTTCACCTACATAAAAACCACTATAACTTCAAATTAAATTTATTATTGTGAGCTATATTAGCGGAGATTCGATTTTATTTCTGGGTCTCTTAGCGCCCCCCTTTAGGCCTGCAGCGCCCACAAGGGGGCGTTATCGCCCACTTTGGGAAAGGCTGCTCTAGTATGAAGAAGTAAACACTTTAATATTTATTAAATTTTTATTAAAACTATGAAAAGCAGCAAAATAGTTCTAACGCTCGGCTCATCGGGCTACTATCCATGCGCACTCTATGCTTGTATATGTTTACTCTAAGGTCGACGTTGTATTCGTTTACGTGGGATTTGTCGTGTTTGCCTCTCCGTGAAATTTAATTGTAATTAATTGAGACAATCTTTTTTGACAATGATTTTGTGGATGGATTTGTTTTGTACTGTAGTATACACAATGCCTCTTAGATAATCTGAGGAAGTATTAATGTTTTTTTTTTTTTTGATTGCGTAAACGCAGTTTTAATTAAAAGAGCCGAAGGTCTAATTCTCATAATTACAACAGTCTCAGAAGGACTAGTTCTCGAAAAGACAAATTTACTAAAACCATTCCTTTCAAATCCTTGAATGGCAATCAACATAAGTAAAAAAAAAAAAAAAAAACTCAAAATTTATGTTACAAATTTCCTGGAAATTCATAAGCCCCTCTCAAAATGTTCGATACTATGGCAACGTAGCACCTGTATGTATTTAACGACAGCAAAAATCCTCTTAAAGGTTTCGACGAAACGACTCAAAAAAAGTTAATTGTCGCGTTTCAGTTTACTTACAAAACTCATCAACAATAGCATTTACTTTTGTCGGGAAATTCTATATTACGTTTGATTTTTATTTTTACAAGCTTTTCATTAACTTACTTTGTATGTATGTTCGTTTGTTAAGTCAAATTTGTGCCGTTTCCTGACACCCGATAGAGATGAAATTTTGCATTGGTGACCATACAATAGCATCCTTCAAGCTGTTCTGATGTCGCAATCTTATTGTGTTTGGGCTTGTTTGATTTATTCACTACTTTGAGCCTAGATTATTTAAAAACTAGAAATTAAACAATTTCTTAATTGTTCGTAGCGGTTTTTCGGTTCTTGATACGACGTACTCAAAGACTACGGCGTAGGCCTACGAGCGTAGACATTCAATTCTCATTATCGGGTTACGTGATTTTCTTTGTTGGCCATAATAATATTCTGTATGTAGTCGCATTGTACTCTTAATTAGTAACTTTGTTTAGATGATACAAAGTTACTAATTGGGGAACCGTTGTTACGCAGAAATCTTAAATCTTAATTGTTTTTACCTTAGGTTACGATGGCACTTAAGTCTTAGTGGGAACTGGCGGAAATAGGGTAGGTATTGGTATATGCCCTTATATTTTTAGTCATACAATTTATTACAAATTATCCTGCTACAATCCTCTATTAATAGGTAAGTGGTGGATGAGTTTAGTCGTTCGTAACAATTGTTGCAATAATAGCGGCCCGTCTCGGCTCCGCATCGGTGGTCATTTATTTTTTGAACTTGTTTTGTGTTTGTTTTACTTTTTTGTTCTCTTTTAGGCATGTCAGTCGTTTGTTTTTCAATTTTTTTAAACATCTTTTTTATTATATAAGTGATAAATTACTTTTATGAGGAAAACTTAGGCTAAGGCTTTAGAAGTGACCGAGTACTACTTGACTAACTTATCTCCGTTTTAAGTCGGCACATTCTAAAGGGCAATTACGAAACCCTACAATGGCCGTGATTCAACAGGCACTTGACTGATTAATCTAAAATACTTTTATCTTGCCGAGTTGTTGAGGTATCAGACCAATTAAATGTTTTAGCAGAGTTTGCTACGCAAGGGTCCGTCTACGTTGTAACTGTAGCTTTGCGTGCACCCTAAAGTTCCCCGGCGGTCAATGGCGGACGTTCCTTTCAATGTGTGCGGGAATGCATAACTTTGTATAGATCTGTCTGGGGTGTTTTAACCATACGTCGCTTGTGAGTACAATGTCCGGTCATAAAATTCGTCGTGCCATTAAATTAATTTTAATTTCTGCTTTTTTTACACATAGCCGCATTGAACGCGACCTGTTTATAATTCATTTTTTTTTAATCACTCTAACTTCTCTCGAATGTGACATTGCAAGTGCTTAACAGGAGACGCGACTGGGTCTTTGTCCATACAATCGTATTCCGCTGTTTTCTTGGTGGAAAATGCTTCAAGAGCAATATGTTTTTTTTTCTTATCTATCTCTTAAGGCTCGTTGCTTAAACAGACATTGTCATGTCCACTAACGTTTAATATGGCTACTTTTAAGTGAATTTCATACTACGACGATGACGGTTTGAGCCTCCAAAAATGCCCGTTTTAACTGCCGTTTTTCGAAGAACTATTAGAATTAGATAGGAAGGTAATAAAAAAGATAATGATAGAAGCATAGATATACATTTCCTCTAAATTTTGAAGCAATCTTTTGAAGAAATTTTGGTTCCATCTAGGTTTGTACAATAAAACAGCGGAATACGAAGCGTCTTTTGGTCAACGATTTTTTAGGTATAATCAGCGGGAGCTGCAGTTGCCCCTTCCGCCGTCGGAGGTGTGCGTCGAAAATATATTGTTTAAATACCTATTTTTTTTATTCCTCGGGTGTTATTAGGTTTTGATATATTTATAATATAACGGCGCGCTCTGTTTTGACACAAATTTTACGATTTTGCTTGTTTATGCTAGTGCCTACAGATCATACTTGTTAGACGCACGTGCTCTATAGTTTACTTATTTTTATGCTGCACCTTTTTTTATCTAGCCTGCATGTAGTTAATTAGTTATTTAAGTAGGTACGAAAATGGTTAAGAAATCTTTTCAAATACTTCTTCCATAACATTTTGCATTCTGCAATACACCATTATTAAATTACATTTTTCATTTCATAAAGAAAGTTCATATTCAATTTACTGACAACCCGTACAACGAAGCGCAAATTGAGAAAAAAGGATGCTTCCAATTTGCTTGATACCCAATACGTATAAAAAGTTCGCGCGCACTGCTTTTGACTGTTGCAATTCTAGCGTTTCTGTTTTGCTTCAATACAAATATTAAAATGAACGGAATTTAATTGAGTTTGTGCCGTAAATATGAGTAGTATTGATTAAAGTACCTGAAACAGACATTTAATTTTGTTTGTATGGGTTGTATTATATGTAAAGATTTCGAAACAATTGAAAAAGGTTATTTGAAAGGTTTTTGTCAGCTGCATATCCAATAGCAGTGACAACTTTGTTAACGAATAAATATAATTATTTTATACGGTCTCGATATTATTAATGAGTAATGTATGACCCCAGTTACATAAAATATACCCAAATAAACAGTGAAACAAACTTACCCTGACCAAAAGTAAATTTAACATAAATATCTAATAACGCATGTGTAGCGTATATTTGTAATTAAATTACAAATAGTAGAAAGAATAACTTAAATTTCAGGACTCGAACCTGCGACTACAGGCTTAACGCGCCAATAATTAAAAATAAATAGTATTGCGCTTCATCACCTCCCGGACTTCTGAATTAACACTGAATTAATCAGAGTCGGTAAGACCAAACAAAAAATATTTATCCTTCTACTAATTACGTCTTTTAGGGCGACGTATGCGACATATAGTAAACCAATCTTTAGTTTCACTAGATGTCGCATTCGTCGCCCTAAAAGACGTAATAAGTAGAAGGATAAATATCCACCTAAAACATTTCATGTAAACTCCGTTGGCAAGACGCACAAGTTCGTAATGCTTTCTATGCCAGAAAGTAATGATCTCTAGTAGAGCCAAGATCCTAGTTAAGCTTTAATACGATCTCAATGCAAAAAATTATTATGTTTTATTAAATGTAAGACACCATAATGAACAAGAGTTTCTTTGACGTAGCTCCGAAAGTGTATATTAAATATACGGGCTCAAAAAAAACAATAGGGATGTTTCCTGGGTATGAAAAGTTAAAATCTATTTAGTCCGTTAGTTAGATAATAAAAAAATATTAGACACGTATTTTTTATTTTATCAAAACGATATAAAATTACAAAGATACAACGCTTTAAAGTTTCGGAGTGGGGGCTTATGACGCCGCGCCTTGGTAAAAATTGTAGCGAGGAGTGACGTCACGCAAAATTTCCGTTCTCTGTATTTTGATCATTATTTGTTTGCAGGAAAAAATAAAAAATACGTGTCCAATAAAATTCATTAATCTACCAGGCGGACATTAAAAAAAAAATTAGGAAACATGCCTATTGATTTTGTTGAAATTTTAAAAACGTTCCTAATATTTTTTTTAAGTGTCACTACGTGTCACTTATATATATAAAAGAGTAAAGTGCATGCACAGAGCATATAAACAAAATTGCATGTTTGGTATAATAATAAACATGTCATTTTTAGGGTTCCGTACCTCAAAAGGTAAAAACGGAACCCTTATAGGATCACTTTGTTGTCCGTCTGTCTGTCTGTCAAGACCTTTTTTCTCAGGAACGCGTGGAGGTATCAAGCTGAAATTCATATCAAATACTCAAGTCTATGGTCTCTTGGAGCTGTGAAAAAATCAAACTTCTAAGTCAACGCGATCAAAAGATACTCCCGTTTATGCCGCAAATTTCGACACTCGCAAGGGAATCAAAACCTACAGGGTACTTCCCGTGAACTCAGAATCTTGAAATTTGGTACGAAGCAACGTCTTATAACACAGATAAAGGAAAAATTGCGAAAAGCATAAATTTTTAGTTACATCATATAATAAAAATATTTTTTATATTTTTTTTTCGTTGTGCAATTGAAATACCATAACTACGACTATGACTCGATCATCGTGATGGGTGAACTTTTACTTATATACCTACAGGTTTGTACGGAACCCTCGGTGCGCGAGTCCGACTCGCACTTGGCCGGTTTTTTTATATGTAAACCAACCTATTATTTTTTTAATGGAAAATATTATATTTCTCTGCCTAGCCTTTTCCTAAGTTATTTTGGGGTCGGTTTCCAGTCTTACCGGATTCAGCTGAACACCGTATTTTACATTCTATATAATATTATATTATTGCCTCAGATATTATTTTAAGATCTTATATGTATTTGATACATTTACCAATAAATAAATGATTTGATTTAACAAAAGTGAACGCTATATCATGTTAAAAAGAGTTTGTTTTTGTTTTTCATTACTTGTTTGACCGATTACCTATTTCTTTGGTTTGGCTCGTCTTATTGGGTACTGCCGTGCTGCTCAGATAGGCTTCTAAAGCCCACTTAAAAATCATGTTCTATTGCCTTTAGCACGCTTGATGTATTTTAAATATGCACTTGATTGGGCGTGATTGTCTAAGCCATTGCCGGAACATACCCAAAAATAACTCACTCTGCCCTTTACGTGTTAAAAGGAAAACCCATTACTACACTTTAATTGTTAGTGAATTATTCAAGACTTTAAAGCACGAAAGCTGAAGCAGAGGTTTTAAGAAAATGTTAAATAAAATCAATAACTTTACTTTTTTAAACTTGCGTCTTATGTCACTTATAGAAATGACAAATAGGCTTACATTCGCGATTATTATGCCCATGATCTATTTTGAATAATTACCAGTCATGTGGTATTTCAATTTGAATTGCTGGCAATGTTAACTGAAAATATTCATGATGTAATTTTGAAGCGAGGCTCGCGACCGATGCACTTAATCGTGGTGAGGCGTATTACGCGCAGCATCGAAAATCAATGACTACGAATGTACAAAGCCTTTGTGGGATAAACGCATTGTTAGTTTTGCAGAATGCACCGCCCGTTTCCCCCTCGCTACACTCCGGATTGGGTTGCTATTTACCTTCGGATTTCTGTTTAAATCGGTATTCCCGGGATTGGTTCAAACATATTCCAGCAGTGCTTTCGAATGAATGTTACTGCATTACATGGAGAACATTAATAGAACCAATTTGCGTTGATTTCGAATGAATCAACAAAAATTTAATGATCTAGTGTAGTGAGATGTCCTAAATATCCCTTCCTCTCGGTATTTTAGATTTGTAGCTCTTTGATTTTACACAACAAAAAGTAGGTATTACTTTTCTGACAAATAAGAACAAAACAACTTTTTTTCTTTGTTTAAACCAAACCTGTCGAATATCTATCAAAATAAAGGGTTTTATAAATGGTTTAAGAAAATATATTCCTCTTTTATGTTTAAATGTAATTAGAAATGAGAAATTAAACAATAACTAATGTTTAGGCATTTGATGTTTATAAAAAAAAACTTATATTTACGTTATGGATTAGAACTGAAATAGCATTCGATGTAAAAGTTTGAACAAAATTTTCCGTACCCGACGGGCGCCAACGGGACCGCTCATTTCACAATGTATGTATTTCTAGAAAATAACTGTCCTTAGCAGGTCTGAAAGTTTCTGAGCAGTTTCTTAGCAGCAGGGCTTATTATGTTTTCAACACTTTCAACCACTGCAACTTTTTGAAGAGTTTTCCTTGCATGTAACATATATATTTGCTAAAGACGGATTACTATGTAAGCGGCTATTACGTAAATAAAAGAAATGTTCACTTGTAAACATTATTATTGCAAACACAGAAGATAGAAAAATAAATAATGTCTAATTATATTATTATGTCTACGTGGAAACGGAAACGGAAGGATTGTTTTAATAAAACTGAAATATAATCAATTTCACAATTTATGACTCACCGAATGTTGCAATTGTCATCGTACTTAGTGTACCTAGAACGATTTTTTGGGTTCCGTACCTCAAAAATGAAAAAAAAAAAAAACATCCTAATAGGATCACTTTGTTATCCATCTACTAGTATCATGAGGAAATTAATTTGAAATACACAAGGCTACATATCTTTGATACAATAAGAAATAGAAATAGAATAAGTAGGAAGTAAGAAATAGAATAGGCAATAAAAAATTCATTTCCGAGAAACTAAACCTAGAGGGTACTTCCCGTCGACCATAAATCACGAAATTTGGTGATGGGTAAATGTCTAAAGTAAAATAAAAATCGTAAATAGTATTTTTGTTATCATTACAGTTCGATATAATTAAAATAAATTTAAATCTAATATAATTACAGTTGGAAATTTGATAGTGTCATACATCAAAAGTATAATAAGCATTATTTTTTTGCAATCGCACATTGCATTTGGTTTTACTTATTGAGTGAACGGTGACGAACGCTCGGTGCGCGAGGCAGACCGCACTTGTCCGGTTTATATTCATATTGCTTTGATACGGTATCCTATTGTGCAACAGGATAAATTGAAAACGGGCTAGTTTGTGTCTATAATTACTTTTCGAGACAGTATGAATAAAAGAGAGCCTAAAAGTGCAGTTGGGTGCCAATTATTTTGTGAATATTTTTAAGCGTGCAGTTACAATATAATAGGTACAATGTCATAGAGTAAGATGTTCATTGTTAAACGAATTAATGAAAGGGGAGGTTTTCAATTCGACTGTATGTGTTTTTGTATGTGTGTTACGCGATCATTCCGCGCGATTTTAATGATTCTTGTTTTGTTTAGTATAATTGGACCGAGTTATGCCAAAATGTACCAACCCACATTTTGTCAAAAAATGAGATAAAGGTACCAAATTCACATTTTTACTTTAAAACATAATGTGTTTATGTTGGGCTGTTTTGGCTGACTAGTAATTTACACATTCTGATCAGTTTGGTACCTTTATCTCATTTTTTGACAAAATGTGGGTTGGTACATTTTGGCATAACTCGGTCCAATTAAGCTCATCGGAAATGAGTTTAGGATATCGTTTAGTGGAAGAGTTTCAAAGAATGAAATGTTTGAAACTGAATTATCGAGATGCTACTATAAAAATATTTATTATTCCAAGTAACAAGCTCTTCTTTGAACAAGCAGATCTTGGTCTCGAAAGAGACAATGAATACTATAAAAACGTCTTATAAAATACTAATATAAATTTTGCATCGGCATTTTATTAAAATTAAAATTAAATTGGAGAGTAAGAAGCACAGACTGAATCTATAAGGGTGAAAAAAATTAAAAATGACAAAACGCTTTGTGAAAAGGAAGCTACTGCCCTGAATTTCCGCTGTCTCGTCTTGGCGGGGGTACTTCGTGCACCCAGATGTACGTAAAATTAAAAAGTAATGTTTTATATCAAAATGAACTTAAAAGAAAATAATAATGACACGCAAAAAATATCTAATTGTGAATTTAATCCAAACGGTAGAGTTAAAGGTAAAGTTTTCTTTTCATCGGTTTTCTTTGATACGGTAGCCTATTGTGCAACAGTGTAAATTGAAAACGTACAAATTCGTGTTATAATTACTTTTCTAAACAATAGTATAAATGAAACAGAACCAAAGAGAACAGTTGGGTGCCAATAATATAAACTTTCAGGATATTTTTATTTTTTTAAACCTTCGTGTGCCTGAAGGGGTCGTTTGGACCCGTCTCTTTAAGAAATTACAGATATATATTTTTTTTAAATATAAGACTGAGCGCGAGGTGTTCCTGAGTAGCTTCGCGATATTGAATAGAGGTCATTTTGCCGCCCGTGCCGTAGTCCGCAAAGTATAGTTTTAGTAACCCAATATAAGAGGTATTTTCAGTTAATTAATGAAGTTGTTAATATATCTTTGGTATTATTTTCTATTTACTTGCTGTTAAAATTACGTAATAAATAATAGAATATGAGCAACCTTACATTCCTAACACATTACATTATATAATAATAATAATAAATAATAATAATATCTTGGGACATCTCACACACGGTCATCTGATCCCAAACTAGGCAGAGCCTGTGCTATGGCAGCCAGACAACTGATAAACATACTTATATATTTCTAAATACATACATATTATAGATAAATAACACCCAGACACAGAACAAATGATCGTGCTCATCACACAAAGAATCGTCCTGGGTGGGAATCGAACCCACGACCTCCGGTTTAGCAGTCAGGATCACTAACCACTAGACCAAGAGGCCCGTCATATAAAAAAAAGTTAATAAGGTAAGTTAGTTGTTAAGCAACCTTAAGACGTTTCTTACGATACCTCTAGTGTCGAAGTCCATCCAGCCGGAAGGCTCGATGGACGTAATAAAGATATTTATAATCATAGAAATATAGAAACATACATACAAGATAATTCCTTATACGAGTATATAACTCCAGACGGATCAAAAGCTTCTTTTGCGATAAATTCGCTTGCTTTTAACATTAGTATTTCCTTCGTACTGAACGAACTAAAGAAAAGTAAATTATGAAAACATTCTTGGGACCAGAGAAGGTACCGTATTCATAAAATGAAAGGAATGCAAAGGATTGCAGCCAATGAAAATCCTTGGTCGCAATCTGTCTCTAAGAAATAGGCTTAACTGTATTTATGTATGTTTGTCTGCATGTGTAATGCTCTCAGTACGATGTTAAAGTAGATGAACGAACCTAGGGGTTCATACAATACTCCTCTTTAGATGAAATGTTGTTATCTATAGTAATATTATAAAGCTGAAGAGTTTGTTTGTTTGTTTGTTTGTTTGAACGCGCTAATCTTGAGTACTACTGGTTCGAATTGAAAAAATATTTTTGTATTGGATAGTCCGGTTATTGTGGAAAGCTGTAGGCTATATAACATCACGCTACGTCCACTAGGAGCGGAGCATTAATGAAAAATGTTGCAAAAATGTGTAACATATTATTTACTTCTGAGGATATGGGCTAAGGTTATATTATTCATAGCTGTCCCCCTCGACTTTGTCCGCGTGTTTTAGTTTCAACATTTTTCATTTATGCTCAGCTCCTTTTGCTCGCAGCGTAATGTTATATAGCTTATAGCCTTCCTCAATAAATGGGTTATCCAACACTGAAAGAATTTTTCAAATCGGACTAGTACTTCCTGCGATTAGCGCGTTCAAACAAACAAACTCTTCAGCTTTATATATTAGTATAGATATGTACTTTTATTTTAGAACAAGATTTAGGGTTTCGCGCAAAACACACGTAACCCATGAAAGTAAAACACGTGGGCGGAGTCGCGGGTCAGCTAGTTTGTAATATAACATTAATAGTAATATTACATTACCTACCTTGTTATTTCTGAAGAAGAATACTGCTCGTAGTCCGAAACATTTCAGAACTCAGTTTGGCTTGGTTACCTATCATTATATTTCTAGGAAACTCAGTTCGGCGCAGTTACACAACGAACAGTTCTGTTAATTGATTGTTAGTGAAGAACCTCCGACCGTTAGCGAGGGGAGGGAGAGGCGTTTGGGACCATCTACAATGTTTTATTTAGTCGGTCTGCAAGACTGGTCAGTTTTTAGTGACTTATTGCTGTAGGTGTGAAATTAAAAAAGAGGTTTTCTGTCGTATATATGATAGACGTCTCAACTCGCGCAAACTGGTCCTTGTTGGCTATAGGCAGGAATTAGTGGAAACTGGGAAGGCAGGTCTTTGCCTTGCAGTGGGACAGTAAAGGCAAACGATGATATCCTAATGATAATATTAACAGGACGAGTTTGAGTGATTCCCACCGTTTTTATTATCACTTATCACTTTTCCCCGAATGCAGATTTTCAAATTTTTACAATAAACAGATCAGCGAGACGGATTTGGTCTTATTTCTAAATGATCCTTATCATACTAATAGGGTTTTTAGTAAAAAACTTGTAACCACCATAATTCCAAAACGAACGGAGTTCTAAATACAATTTCTTCAATAAATTCAATTTCGTCAAGTAATCGATATTATTTCTACGTCGATATTGTTCGCTTAGAAATACTTATGTATTAATTTTTCTAATCAATTAGGTTTTTTAGCGGTTTCCTAACACACTGTTTACAGTGACTACGTGGAATTTTCTGTAGATTATAGAGATAGCTTAGTCCTTTACGTCTATTTATCAATTAGAGCTAACAGCTAATTACGTTACCCCTCGGATACGGATTAGCTACACATTTATGGCTATTATATAACCATTTAGAATTTAAATAAAAATAATGTAATTTGGATTTGATAATGAAGACGTAATCTATACTAATATATAAAGCTAAAGAAATTGTTTGTAACGCGCTAATCTCAGGAACTATTGGTCTAGGATAGCCCATTTATTGAGGAAGGCTATAAGCTATATAACTTTACGCTGCGACCAAAAGGATCGGAGCATAAATGAAAAATGTTGCAAAAATGAAAAACCGTTGAAACTAAAACACGCGGACGAAGTCGCGGGGAACAGCTAGTTATTAAATATAACGAAGAACTCGTATTGTTTTAGACGGTTCGTTTAATGATACTTATCCGCCGCCGTCTTGCTGTCAAGCTATCACAGCCACGCAGGCTACGAAGTATTATATTACTTGTTCCTTTGTTTATGTACCTACTTTCTTCGTTAAGGGTTGTTTGTGAACACGATAACTTAATTTAGCTAATTGATTGCAATAATTTAATCTTTACTTATTATTAAGCGTCATGTATGTGTATGTAGCTTAATGTATGTAGTGTGTATACAACGCTTTTATCGTTCATTCGGTGATGCGTGATATGGAAATTATTGACGTTGATAATTATAAACCTTTGCTTAACACTAGGTCGGATATTCATTCCATAAAGTCACACTAATCGGATGTCATAGAAATTAAAGTTGTAATTACAGCTCAGAACCCACTGGTCCCCTGAATTCGCACCCTGTGCCCTCTCGATTACTATGAAAAGAACTTAAACACAATTCTCTTGATGCTATTTAGCAGATGTTTAGTCCGTTCGGCATCCCGCATGGAAATAAGCCGTTCTGAAAGCAAGTCTACCATAGAGTTTGTATAATGATATAATATATAAAATTATGTCATGTATGATGCGACAGACAAATAAGTCGGGACATCTGCGAGTCGCTAATTAGACACTTTATAGCATACAAATAGCATCAACTTAATTCCGAACGGAAGTAAACGGAACGGAACTCGGTGCATGTGTGGCCGCCCTGAGGCCTCGAGTATGTAAACAAGTAACGAATGCATTAACGAAAGCCTACTACGAAATAATATCTTAATTACCAGCGGTTATGCATTTGTGAAGAGCGACGACTTAAATTGTTGTACAATACTTTCCTATAAGTTACTAATTACTTGCAATTGATCCAAAGATTTTGATTGTATCAATGTCGATTGTAGGCTAGCTCTTGTACAGATCTGTTTATTAGGTGTGTAATAGGACAAGTAATATGAAAAAGTATGGCAGATAAAAACTATGAAACTTATATTTTTTTTCTTTATTATGAAGGGAGGTGAAATATATCTTATGCCGGTGGTCATAATGCTGTTAAATGTTGCATCAAAAATACTTAATAGATTGTAAAATTTAAAATCAATATTTAAGAAAAATCCGTTGAGTGCCTTTAGTTATGTTTAAAGACGCTGTAACATCAGTCTGATACGAAATAGAGTTTTAAATTTGCAAAAACTCAAATTCGTCTGCATACTTAAATTGGTATTTTTTTACGTATAAACAATGAATTAACCATGATGAAATTAGGTAGCCATAACGATATTTTCCTACTTGACACTTATCGTTATATTTTAGACAATTCACACAATATCTTTATTAATTATAGCCTATGTGTTATAAGCTATATTATTGTAATGTTTTATTAAAATACATTTCGTAGCTTTTGTATGAAAGACAAGTACATACATCCATACATCCTCACAAACTTTTGCGTTTATAATATTCATAAGGATGGCTATTTGTTTTATTAACATTCTATGGCAGTTAAGGGCTTCGGTGCATACATATTTTATTTTCAAATTGCTAGTTTTCAATGCAGACTGACAGCAAGCAATTTGGTAAAGAAAGTACAATTGTATTCTTTACCACATTTCTCAGAAATATTATAGACAGTTCTTTTTTTCTACTGCAGCAACGTTGGAAAACTGATTTAATATTTTATTAAGCCTGACAGCGTCTTAACGCTTCGATGAAATTGTATTACTTAAAACTACAGACTTTTCAATAATGAGATAGAGTATTATTTATTTTATTAATTTAATAATTTATGTATACACACACAATCTTAACAAAAAACATAAAATAACAGATGTACAAAGGTGCTGCTTATTTCTAAAGAAATCTCTACCAGCATACCCGCAATAGGATAGATAGAATTAGAAGATAATAATAGTCAGCATTTTGGAACCGCGCAACTTAAGTCATTTAACGTTTTGAAAGTTCCTGAAAAGGCCTACTTGAAATAAAAATATTTTGATTTTGGTTTGATACAATTTTTATTAATAATAATTATTAATAAAAATTGTTATTAATAATAATTATTAATAAAAATTGTTCAATCAGGTTACCAATGTCATAAACCCGAAAGTAACTTTGTCTGTCTGACGCGCTTTCACGCAAAAACTACTGAATTGATTTAAATGAAATTCGGTATACAGATAATCTAGAGCCTAAGAAAGAAAAAGTGCTTTTTTTTGCCGCCATAACCGACATCCACGCGGGCGGAACGCAGGAAACAGCTAGTTAACATCAAAACTTCTGCAGTTTTATCCCCGAATACGAGAATGCAACTTAACTTTAAGACGTGCTTAAATGTCTACCTGTAGCTAATTTACTCCTTAAAGTGACAGCGATAGCATGAGACTTAACAGCGACTTAAAACTTATTTACGTTTCAGTATTCCGCCATTAGAAACGACGAAGTGATGTATGAAAAAAATACGTCTATAAAAGATACCAACTTATTAATCGTCCATAAGTGCATTTGCTTTCTATATTTCTTTGTAGGTGGGCAGGCAATGGTCGATAATACGATACTGTTTGTTTTATTGTTACATAATTACTAATAAACAATTTGATGATTACATTGTTACTGTATGAGACACAGTCCCGTCATCGTTCGTGACTGCATGAATTCTTATGTTGTATAAGCATCATGCAGATTGATTCTCAGAGGTGAAAACGTCATCTTTAGATGTGGTAATTTTTTTTACGAATAATTATCCAGAATTTTTTCAAACAGACATCTTGCCTTTATAAAGGATGGTTAATCTTTAAATTAACATTACAACTATATAATGTGTCAACGAAATTTAAATTTACATTATATTATACCGTATTTCAACGAAATTCAGCACTTCTGAATACTCTTGTAATTTCAATGTTCATGTATTCTATTGTATTAATAATAAATGAATGAGGGCTACCGTTAGCAATTTTGCCGCCAGAGGCGCTAGTCGCACATGATGTCCGAAAATGACAAATTAAACTCACGGGAAGTAATGGACAGTCGCACTAGATAAGACAAATAATTAGTTGAACGCAATTCGCGTGAACTATTTACAAGTTTATATTTTTCTTATATTTCCATTTACAGAAAGTTCGTGAAATTAAAAACATTGTCCTTACTAATATTACAAATGCGAAAGTAACTCTGTCTGGCTGTCGCGCGTTCACGCCAAAACTACTCAACTGACTTAAATGAAATTGGGTACACAGATAGTCTAGAGCCTGAGAAAGGACACTTTGGACTTTTTGCCGCGATAACCGACATCTACGCCTGCGTAGCCGCGGGAAACAGCTAGTTTCTCATAATATAAAACCAAGAATTTGAGGATATCATGAGGGTATCCATATTTTTTTCGACGGTAGACGATGTGACTTGGTTTATATTTTAACAAGCATAATTAATTAATTTGTAATGAACGAGTAGGTCAAATCTTGCAAATCAACTTAGAATCACTTCCTGACATCCGATTGAGATGAAACTTTGCATAACTTATATTTATCCGGTAACAATAGAATATTATGGTAGTTTCGAGCTGGTCTGATGAAGGAGCCCGAAGGTGGCCAAAGGAACGTCGTCACGAAACGACGCAATCTCATCGTGTTTGTGATTATTTTTTAATATGCTAACTAATACTATGATCCTAGCTGAATTGAAAGCTTATATTAAAATCAAGTTTGTATTAAAATGTATTTTTAATCACAAGCTTTTAAATCTAGCTAGGATCACAGTAATAGTGAAGACAAATCAAACAAGCCTAATGAGATTGCGTCGTTTTACGTTTTGGAGTTACGATGGCCACCTTCCGGACCCATCGGACCAGCTTAAAATACCATAATATTGTATTATCACCGAACTTCTATAAGTAGGTATGCAAAATTTCATCTAAGTTCAATATGTTTTTGTAATAAAAACATTTTATTATTTTTAACTTACTAATAAAAAGCTTTATTTTATAAGCGCCTTAAAGATATTTTTAAGTTGTTATCGCTGTGTAGGTAATGTAGGTATTTGTTAGCAGATTAAAAACATTGTGTTGTTGCGCTCTTAATACCTAGTTCAAAGGAAAGGCTTAATCGTGTTATCGTTTTATCATAAATTATGATAATTTAAAAATCTTGGATTCGCACTGGTACAGATGTATTTCTCCATTTAATTTATAAAACGGTGTGTTTGTGTATCGGTATATGTTATTTATTCTAATTTACGTGTAAGTAGGTACTTATCTATGTCAAAGGAAAAACAAAGTTTATTATTCTAGAATAATTAATAGTTTAGGCAGCCACGCATAATCTGTACATGAGTAGTACAGTTATACACAACAAGAGTTTGCCCTAAAGACATTTGACAGGCCCATTTCCAAAATCCTCAGGGCAGCATTGACAATTTGAACATGGGATACGTTCAAAATCCAAAGTGCATCGGCTTTGTTATTCAAACCAATATTGAGTTAAAAGCGTTCAGTGGTCGCTGCAATCTGTCGGCCAGAGTTCGCGGTGTAGTCACTTATATAATATGCATATGTGTTTCATTGTTTTTTTTTTATCGAGCGTGTGTACTACAGCATACTTAGCTAACTAACTACTTACATTAAACATAAGTCGCGCACCGCGCACTTGACAATAAAGATTTGCACTATTAACGTTTCTTTAAATGTAAAACTACAACCCACCAAAAACATTTTCATGTAAAATGCTGCCAAGACGAGCCCATATGACTCGCACTGTCAAAAAGTTATCAGATCTCATGTAGAGCCAAGCTTCTAACACTACACGCCCTAACTCTACAAGGCCTAACTTCACAAACTCTACACCTTAGTCAAAATATGTGGCTTGGGCCATTTCGCTACATTCACATCGGCGTAAGGTGAAAAATTAATTCACTGTTCATTACTTTTGTGTTATACAATAGTTCTTGTAGTAACGAACGGCCAAGCCACATATTTTGACTAAGGTGTAGAGTTTGTGAAGTTAGGCCTTGTAGAGTTAGGGCGTGTAGTGTTAGAAGCTTGGCTCTACATGAGATCTGATAACTTTTTGACAGTGCGAGTCATATGGGCTCGTCTTGGCAGCATTTTACATGAAAATGTTTTTGGTGGGATTTCATTTCTTTTTGTAAGTTGTTTGTAACAAATTTTTTTTTTTTTTTTTTTACAAGGAGTACCTATTCATATATATATATCTATGGGAACCAAGTTTTAGATTATTAGATTAGACCTCTAGCGTCATCAAAATTTAATTTAAAATTACAGGTCTCATACAAACTCCCATCCCCTAGTTTAAGGGGTTGGGGGATGAAAGTTACAAGTTTTATAATTTTTTTGTTGTTTGTGTGCTAATACTAGCTTACATACAAAATTTCAGCTTTCTACGACATTAGGAAATACCTTAAGAATTTTGATGATCATCAGTGAGTCAGTGACGAAATTAGCGTTTTTTAGATATAAATAAAATCTGAAGTATAAAAGCTAATGTAATTAAAACTTAATATGTTCAATAAGTCCGCTATTGACAATATATCCCGAAAATTTTGTTGATCTAGCATAATCCAAACCCAAGTTATGAGGGTTCAAAAAAACGACGAAGTGCTTCGAGAAAAGGTAGGTAGTGCCCGTGCGTTTCGCTTGGCTCGTCTTGGCGGGGGCACTACCGTGCCCCCAGATTCACTGTTCATTACTTTTGTGTTATACAATAGTTCTTGTAGTAACGAACGGCCAAGCCACATATTTTGACTAAGGTGTAGAGTTTGTGAAGTTAGGCCTTGTAGAGTTAGGGCGTGTAGTGTTAGAAGCTTGGCTCTACATGAGATCTGATAACTTTTTGACAGTGCGAGTCATATGGGCTCGTCTTGGCAACATTTTACATGAAAATGTTTTTGGTGGGATTTCATTTCTTTTTGTAAGTTGTTTGTAACAATTTTTTTTTTTTTTTTTTCTTCTTTTTTTGGGGTGTATTTCTTGCACATCAGAGACGCCTTTTTTTATAGCCCACTCTCTATCTTTGCCTTTTTTCTTTGTTGATTTATTGTTTATAATAAGTGATAGATCAGGGCGATACTTGGTTCTTAGGCGATTATATTCGACTATAGCTGACTGTTGTGCTTTAATACTACTAAAGTCAATATTTATAAGGTGAACACCTTGCAAATTAGTCACTCTAGAGAGTGCTACAAAAGCCTGCCCACAAGAGAACGTTGATGACCCAATATCAATGAGAGCATTATTTAAACTAAGTCCTTGGCTTTTGTGTATGGTGATAGCATACGCGACACAAATTGGAAACTGTTCACGATGAACGAATGCTCTATTGATAATTTCAAATTTTGATTTTACAGGTGCGAGTTCATGTCTAAGACCGTTATTAAAAATTATTATAACAACTCTTCTTGCTATATAATCTGATCTGAAGTATATGTCTCAATATATGTCGATTAAATTTTTTTTTTTTTTTTTTTTTTACAAGGAGTACCTATACATATATATATCTAGGGGAACCAAGTTTTAGATTATTAGATTAGACCTCTAGCGTCATCAAAATTTAATTTAAAATTACAGGTCTCATACAAACTCCCATCCCCTAGTTTAAGGGGTTGGGGGATGAAAGTTACAAGTTTTATAATTTTTTTGTTGTTTGTGTGCTAATACTAGCTTACATACAAAATTTCAGCTTTCTAGGACATTAGGAAATACCTTAAGAATTTTGATGATCATCAGTGAGTCAGTGACGAAATTAGCGTTTTTTAGATATAAATAAAATCTGAAGTATAAAAGCTAATGTAATTAAAACTTAATATGTTCAATAAGTCCGCTATTGACAATATATCCCGAAAATTTTGTTGATCTAGCATAATCCAAACAAAAGTTATGAGGGTTCAAAAAAACGACGAAGCGCTTCGAGAAAAGGTAGGTAGTGCCCGTGCGCTTCGCTTGGCTCGTCTTGGCGGGGGCACTACCGTGCCCCCAGATTATACGATTTATCGCCTAACTTGTTAATTCATATTTTTATTTAAGAAGTCCTCTTGCAGACACTTTAAAAGGATTTAGAAAGGTTAATTAATTCTGGTTGCGCCGTTTCAAAATATCAATTCTATAAGGAAAAAGTGGCTAGAAATTCCGTAAAAAATGATATTGGACATAGCTTCTTGCCAAATTCCACGATTTTAGGCCTGTATCAAAATATGCGGCATAAATGGCATATCGGAAAAGAGCTAAGCTTTTTTGACTTGATTTTTATATCAACTTGATACCTCCACGCCACGCGTTACAGAGGAAAAAGATCTTGCTATCAGATAGACCGATGGACAAAAAGGTGATCCTATAATAATGGTAATCCTTATAACATTTCAAAAAAGTACTCAAAAACTGCCTTTTTCATTACGCAATATTTTGAACGGTCCATCCCACAACGCTTATATCACGATAACTTTAAAACCAAGCGTCGCTACGTAAGGGATGTGCATTGTGTACGAATCAAAACTGTTCCATGGATAATTCATTTTGTTACCTTGAAGACTATCTCTGTAACATTGTAAACAAGTCAAATTCTAAGAGGATACTGGCATTATATCTCCAAATTAATCATTACTTGTGCGATACAAAACAAAGGACTGCCTCCACGTAGATATTTAAATTCGATTTTAATTCCCTAATTCCTCTGCTATTTCGCCGGTTATTACCGGATTTCTGTTTCTAGTAGACTTGTGTACGCTGTTATTAATTCATTGTTTATATTATACACAAATACATTATACACACGTATGAATACGTGTTCTATTATTTGTCTACATTCATACAAACATACGCTACAGCAACACTTAGCGATCATAAATTCGTGTCAATAAAAGAATAATCGTTTAGTTTGACTTGCATGCCATAATGTCATTAAGTGACCTAGTTTATTTTTACATAGCCACCTAGTTAGACCTGGTGACCTGTACATGTTATTGTTACATACAATACGAACTAGCTCTTTCAATGTGCACTAACTACCAAAACTCTTTAAACGTAAAGTTAGTTTGTATTTCTTATATTAAGCTATCTATATCAATATACTAGCTGTCCCCCGCGACTTTGTTCGCGTGTTTTAGTTTCAACTGTTTTTAATTTTTGCAACATTTTTTCATTTATGCTCCGCTCCTATTGTTCGTAGCGTGATGTTATATAGCCTATAGCCTTTCTCAATAAACGGACTATCCAATACAAAAAGATTTTTTCAATTCGAACCAATAGTTCCTAAGTAATACTAGTTCAAACAAACAAACAAACAAACTCTTCGGTTTTATAATATTAGTATAGATACAATAGAAAAATGAATCTCTTTTTCCCTTGGTCATCGCATTACGCGTGAACGGATGGAACAATTTCGCCAATTCTTTTTTGTTGTGTTAATTATTGTCAGGAGATGGTTTTTATAAAAGAATTTATCTTTTTGTAAAACATCGCCCAGAGAAGCTGTGGCGGGATACTATTTTCTTATATTATTTGACTATACTAAAGAAATAATTATAACGAAAAGAAAATAAAAGTCGTCAACCATTTGATTATATTAAAATAGTGCTGATAAAAAAGGAATTACGTTGTACGCCATATAAGCAAACAAATAAAAAATATATCCGCTACCATTATTTTATTACCTTTCTTGGTTTTTCTAGGAATTAATAATACGTTATCGTATGAGGACGTTCAAGTTCCAAGAAGTTTATTATATTGTTACAACCAATTCACAGTAGGGAAGGAACAGACAATACGCTTGGCGGTTATATTTTTGTGTTTCTTCTGCAAATGAAATCTATACTAATGTACAAAGCTGAAGAGTTTGTTTGTTTGTTTCAACGCGCTAATCTCAGGAACTACGGGTCCGATTTGAAAAAATCTTTCAGTGTTGGATAGTCCATTTATTGAGGAAGGCTGTAAGCTATATAACATTACGCTGCGACCAAAAGGAGCGGAGCATAAATGAAAAATGTTGCAAAAATGAAAAACCGTTTAAACTAAAACACGCGGACAAAGTCGCGGGGGACAGCTAGTCAGACATATTATCGCGTCGATACCGTGTTATTGTTTTAGCGTCGCAAGAAAAAATAAACAATTAAATGACATTTTAGAAACTGCACTTAACTTCATGCTGTTTGTAATTATCTTCCAAATATAGCCTTAATGTACTAAGTTAAGGTATAGTTACTAGAATACCACAACGGTATCAAGTGAACATTAAAAAACAATACTTACTTATTTTCAAACTTAAACTGTACATCTCTGATATTCATATATACACCCATTGAAGGAGTTTGGGTAAAGATGGCGTCGTTTTTAAGTTGAGCGGCCGGTAATGAAACTCGGATATTATGAAAGAACGAATATAAAAAAAATATAAAAAGAATAATGCGATAAAAAGATTTTAACACATTTTTTTCCTAAATTCTTCCCATAATTTAATAGTTGTTCTTATATTCAGGGTGGAGACGAATCCCATAAATTAAAGATCATGAAAATAGGTGCACCCGGTCTTCAGTTATAAATGGTATTATTAATACGAATTATCTAAATAAAATGCAATAAAGTATAATAATATGTTTTAATTATATCGTCTCAGTGATGTGTTTTTTTTTTAATTTTCCATAACTCAAGTATTAAATGTTTGACATTATTAAAATCTACTAAATATTCAAATTATGTAAATAATGTATTGACGACACTAGTCTATACAAAGTTACCCAAACTTCTTTTCTAAATTTATTTGTAAGCCGTCTTAGCTAAAGCCCGCAAAGGTTAAGAAAACCGACCAAAGGGAAACGCCTAAAGAATGCCTGAAATAGACCGCATCCAACTATTAAAACAGTCCCTAATTATTATTGTATTTAGTTTAAAATATGTATAACGAAATAATTTTAAGTTTGACTGGTTAGGAAAAAGTATAAAATAAGCTTTTTATGATACTTGACGATTACTGTGGCTATTGTTAGGGGTTTTAATTTTAATAATTCTAATCACCATTTTTGAACTCGGACTTAACATAAACGACGACTCGGCTTTCTGATGATAAAAAATATTTTAATTTTCAATGTATTAAAAAAAAATGTTTGGGACTGGCTGCTTCTTAGTTTTTTTTTTTATAATTAGTTTAAATGGTTGATAGTCATTCCCATTTAAGCATATTATGTCAAGTAGTGTTCGGGATTTCGTATATTCGTGTGCTTGCGCTTTTATATAAAGAAGATACGCACTTATGAATTTTTCGGACATGATAAAAAAATATATATATCAATCAACACAGCCCATCGCGGACCACTGCTAGACATAGTCCTCTCCCAGGTTACGCCAGAACACTCAAATAGTATAGTTAATGGTAGTTAATTGAATAATAAAAATAATAACATGATTTATGATTTACAAACTACCAAGAATGTGTAACTAACCAAATAAACGTTAACATAAATGTGTATTCGTATAACAGATATAATAATGTACATTATTGGCAGTTCCCCGTTACGCTGTGGCCAATGGTCAAAAGGATATTATATTAAATGTTTTGATCACAGGGAATGTTAATAATCTGTGTTGAAATTTGTACCACTCGACTTTGATACAGCCTATAGGTTCTGCGGTAATTATTAATCAATTCATACAGTTTTACTACGTAAATGCAAAATATGTTTTTAATTTGTGGATTGAGGTAGCGGTCAGACTCAATCATCGGCTCGGCGCCAGCGACTAAAAGCATAATTAATTTCATCCACATCCATTAATAATGAGGCAGATCAACTGTTGTTACCTGTATCTAACTAGTTAAGACGACCTCCGTGGTCGAGTGGCGTACACACCGGTTTTCAAGGTGTCGCCAACTCTGAGGTCCCGGGTTCTATCCCTGGCCGGGTCAATGTACAAAATCACTTTCCTACATTATCTCGGGTCTGGGTGTTTACCTTCGTAGTCTCTGAATTCCATAACACAAGTGCTTTAGCTACTTACTTTGGGTTCAGAGCAATGTATGTGATACATATATATTTATAGCATATCTCATTCCAAATTACATTTTTATATACATACAAGTTGCATAAATTTTGGTAAACCATTTATAAATCTTGTTATTTTCATACAATATTCAATTGGTTTGAATGAAAACACATTAATGACTGCCATAATTAGGGTTGCGCGCCTAAAAGGACATCATATTGAAATTAATATCAAATATTCTAGTTTATGAATTCTTGATGCAAAAATAATATCAAGCTTTCAATGTCAATGCAAATCAAAGCTGAGCAAAAAACTCTAACCTGGGTAGGTACTCCCGTCGAATCTAAATCACAAAATTGGGCATGATGCTAGGTCTAACATAACAAGTAAAGGGCAAGTTTTATAACATAAAAACACGTCATACATCGATGTATCAGAGCATTTTTTCAAACGCACTGTTTCGAGCAGAATACAAAGCTCACTGTGAAATGTGAAAAATAAACTTTGAAATAAAGTGTACTAGCGACCGGCTTTAATTAATTATACACAAAAATCTTCCTCTTGCATCACTTTAAGTCTGTTCAATCTTTATAAAGAATTAACCGTGATTATTACCGTGCGAGCCTTACACTCGTCCTGTGTTTCGCACACCTAGCAGACATTTGGTTGAGATGGATCTAACTAAAACTTATCTGTTTTAATCCATCAAGCCGTTCGGAAGATACGAAGTAATAATGAAATTTACAAACAAAAACATACAAGATAACCCTTCCTTGCTAGTCGGGTAATAAGAATCTTTCGCTATGTAAAACAAATCTTGATTTACATGCCTGGTCACATAGTACAAATACCTGAGGGACAAATTCTGTTTTGGAGTAAAGATAAATCCAGACAATCCTTTGACCGGAGAGCCGACGCATCGCCACATCTTGAATCGCTAGACAGACTGCTTACTAGTGCTTACTACCAACACCTTGTTCACACAGTTTAGTTAGTGAACAGTGTTATATTTCGGCGTTTGTAACAGAAATGAACCTGTTTTTGAGAGTTCGAGACCGCAAATTGTCTGCCGAAGAGTATTTTTTTTTGTACTATTTGCTTTTTAAAATTACTGTAGTGCTTTCTGTGTTGTACTCTGGATTCGTGATGATTAAGATTACTAAAAAATATTTTTAGTTCTTTCAATAACTAGTCTTTTAACGTGACAAAATTCATTTATATGATAGGTATTGGTTAGACATCCACATAGAATCTGCGGCAGTATTACGTATCTCATAAGCACAGTAAGAGCAAAAAAAAGATACATGCAGTCGAACATAGTACCTCCTGTTTTTTAAAGTCGGCTAATAAATGTAAAAATTCTGTTTTCAATTGCTGTCGATTTGCGTTTGCTAGATACTCAATAAGACTAATGGTAGGAGGCAATTTATTTAAATATTCCATTTCAACTACTCAAACACGACCACCTTTGACAGTTTTCTAAACTGTAAGTGCTCTGATAAAATATAAAGACCGTTGCTGATGTGCCCGTTGCCTCGCCCTATTTCAGTATTCACAGACTATTTGCTCGTTGCCTTTTGTAAATATTGCTCGCAATATGAGAATATTGAAAATAAATATACGTTAAATAAATGTATGTACTCTTTCAGTTATCTTTGAAATCACTCGTCCTCACATACGTTCAAATCACATGCACAAAGAACACCCACACTTCGAACGAACATTAATTGAAGATCACACAAATGTTTCCCATTCTGCTGCGGCATTACCTAATTTTCAAAGCGATAAATATAGAATGTCGATAACATTTAGACAGCGAAAATTTTACAAATATTCTGTCGTAGGTGAAGCGAAATATCATTTTGACAAGAATGTCCAATAAAAATTCTGGGCCTGTAGCACGTCGCATAGTTGCAGTTGCGTGAATTAGTGGTGACCCGTATCTACCACTGTCCGTGCAGTGACAGTCTTCATGTTTGCACTAGGTACAATTTCAATGGCGAGTCACAGGATTGCATGTGAACTTGTAGCACTACTAGCTGTTTCCCGCGGCACCGTCCACGGATGTTTGTTATCGCGGGAAAAAGTAGACAATGTCCTATCTTAGGATCTAAGCTTACTCCATTCCAAGTTTTGTAAAAATCTGGTCAGTATTTTAAATGTAAAAGCGCAACAGACAGATTGAACTACTTGAGCATTCATCTAGACACGCGGTAGCGTGTCAAAGCCAAGTTCTAGTGACAGAACTGGAGAGCAGCACCGTGTGTAATATTACACGAAACATTTGGAGCCGCTTTTGAACCCCTCGTAACTCAAAAATTATTTCTCATAAACGTGTCAAATATTGGTATATAAGAATTAGCTAAGTCAGACCTCAGGCTACAATATATTATCATAAGTTATAAGAATAAATTATATTTTATGTGAATATATAAATGAACTTGGCACCCATTTAGATCTCACTTCTTTTGTCGTTGAAGTCAACAACCAAGGCATATATCAAAATATTGAACTTCGCTCTCATATTACATTTATGTTTTTAAGGGATAATATTAGCATGATAGTATGATATGATAATTCACAATTGTCCTTTAAAAAATCTGTCAACACTACATTGATCGATTCTCGAAGTCTGTACTACATATTTCATTTTGTAACTATTGGCAGTATGACTGAGTATAATCGTATTCCAATCGACTGTTGATAGGTCTCGTGGTGGATTGTTCTCGACACATAAATATTATTTGTTGTTCATCATATAAAATGGTACATTCTTGAACGGGAAACGCTTTGACGCTAAAACACTATTCGCTCTATGCAATAAAGCACGGGTTGCAAATATCGGACGTGTACTGTAATTATCAGTGCCTTTACTCTCAATTAATTTTAATTCCACGACAATATCAAAGAAAAATTAAAGTTGATAATAGAATAGCGAACGCATTATTAAGTTTCCAAGAAAAAAAAAAGATTAAAAAAAAATGCCAAACTAGAAAAATGCCAAACTAGAATGCATCACCATAATAAATATTGACAGTATTTTTGTACTGTGTGTTGTTTGTGTGCCTGCTAAATGAGTAACAGTTTTGCATTGGCATCATATTAGAATTTAAATTTATACAAGAGTAACCTCTGTTCATTGTATTATGTATGTTGCAAATATCGAAATGTGACCCAATGTATGTAATCCGACAATATTCGTGTAGGTACATGATTCCTAGGCAATGTACCTATATATTTTATTTTGTTTTATTTGAAAAAGAAAAACGATATTTCATTATATATAACACTTATAAGTATGGTATATAAAACAGAGCCAATGTAAATAACCACAACATTATTCACATATTAACATTGAGATTAAGATTTCCCCCTACCAAAAAGTGCCCAATGCTGCTAAAGAAGTTTTCATTAAAAAAATATATATTATGTCGTGTTGAGAACCCCTTTTTTCCGTCTCTTGAAAATACGCTTATAAGTGTCAAATCAATATTAATGAATCGATGTCAATTGTTTTGACCCCTGTTATGCCTTGGTCTTGCACCGTTACTGTCGATGTATGTCAGTGGTCGAGCTCACTACCTCCTTATATCCTTGTAAGAACACTTGTTACAAACAGAATAATGCAAAGTACTGAATAGCAAACACGGGTTAACGCTTCACGTAACAAAACATTTAAAAGGACAAACTTGTTAAATCAGCATAGACAGGATAGATTTTGCAGTCAATATCTTGCTGTCTTACTTAGGTACGTAGTACTATGTGTGTAGTATATAATATATACATATTGCTGGAGGGAAAACGAGCACCTACTAAATAACCCAACACTAGCGACTAAATTGACATCACTAATGCGCGTAAAAGAGGCGATGGTCTATAGTCGAAGGGAATCATGGCGGCGCGCGCGACTATCGTTGTACCGAGTCTAGAATTGTATAATTGTAAATGATCATTATCGTGTCCCTAGCCTTTAAAAGTATTGCAAATATAACGTCGAATATAATCTAATGATAATATACTGTTCAGTTTATAGAATCAATCGTTTTCTTTTAACAATATATAGGATATCGATCGAAATGACTTTAACCACTTCATACTTTAACCCTCAGGCACTGTATAAAGTTTCATAATTGCTTAGTCGTGATTCTACTTTAGCTTATAGTATCTGTCTTGACATTTAATGGATGGCCGACGATGATTGATTCTAAAACTCCGAGTGAAATTCGTAGTTTTGTGGTCCGTGGGACTGTACGGCGTTCAATCTAAATTAAGTAGAGTAACAGCTACGTGAAGACTTTGCTAAATGAACATTTTCGCCCATTAACGTACACCTGATAAATAAACTATAATAAAGCCTTCAAATAATAGTTTTCATAAATAAATGTGGACATCATCACATACATTGCTCTGAACCCAATGTAAGTAGCTAAAGCACTTGTGTTATGGAATTCAGAAACAACGACGGTACCACAAACACCCAGACACGAGAAAATTTAGAAAAGGTGTTTTCTACATTGACCCAGCTGGGAATCGAACCCGGAACCTCAGAGCTGGCGACACCTTGAAAACCGGTGTGTACACCACTGGACCACAGAGGTCGTTTAAATAATAGTATATTGCTAAAAAAACGAAGATGCTGCATGAAAATACAAATTCACATGAATTTATTGTGTAGTTACTTACATTATTTTTAGCGTTATTTTTAGCAATTAATAGATACAGTATTAATCATAGCTAACGCAATTGCTTCGTGACGTCAAATTCGGAAAACAATAGAGTGTATACTGAGTCAATATATAATAACAAGTACAGAACGTCAGCTATACGTAGGTACGTATGTTATGTAGCGCTCCCTAATCTAAGTGTTCTGTTAGGATTATTGACTGTCGGCTAAGGTCTAGCGCGCACTGCCGTGCGTTTATTTATCATATAATAAGTGAAGTATGGAATGTCATAAAAGTGCGCGCATGCGATGAAAAAACATTAGCGGTTTATTTTCAGTTGACCTCGCGCTGCTAATCTTGCATAGTACTAACTCCATTACGACGATTACATGCGGACTCCACTTTACCTGAGAGACTCGTGCAGAGAAATACCAGTGCGCGTACCCTTGACTGCGTTTTTAATACCGTACTTCATAAATAACACACTGCCCTTCGAGTATTGAAATGCAAATTTACTTTAAGACGCTTTTATTTTTACTTTTCGCTACTTTACAGCTTAAAGTAAGAGAGACAGCACGTGACTTAGCGGAGGCTTTAAACTGATTGGACGTTTCAGTATTCAGCGTCACACGGCGCGGCAGTGGGCGTTAGCACTAAATGCACCATTAACACATTACATTTCAATTGAAGCGTTTATATTATGTGTATATCAAGCACGCGTGTATAATAGCCTTTACAATGAAGAGCTATTCAGACAGGATCAAAAGTTATAATCCTTCAGATAAATACATGTTTATAAATTTAAGTACCTACTCAGTGATTTTTTTTACTTTATCGTTTTCACTCTTGTGGGTGTGGTCGTGGTTAGTGGGTTGTACTCTTCCAGTTATTAACTAGTTATACCTCATTTATTGTATTTGACTTATATCAAGGAGTACCTACTAAAAGCTAAAATTAAAAACATGATATTTGCACAAACATTCTTAAACATAATATCGATGAAAAACGTTTTTCGTATTATATTCAAGCTCATCGCCTAACGGGTTAAAAAGGGGTAGAAAGTTATTTCGGGGGTGATTTGCATCGAAGTTGATATCAATACTCCTTAGTGCTTTTGATTTAAATTACATTTTATTTGACACATGTTTGAAAACTCTCTTGAACTCACATAAAATTCAATTAGAATATCAACAACCACCATTTTGGAATTCTACGCAGACGAAGTCGCGGGCAAAAGCTAGTCATTATATCAAATTAATAATTTTTTTCTCTTATTGGGCTTAATTCAACAAATACCTACAGATGTTTAGGGCTGGAGTCGTAGGTGTTTATGAGAAAATAATTATTTAGTTATAATCTTGCGAAAATTGTTTTCGCACCAGTCAAGAACTGGAGCAAATAATATCTCTCGTATAATAATAACATGTCCGATTATACATTAAAAACAGACTAGGTACGTACCCACATATCATTCCTTATAGCGCCGTTCGTTGGGTCCAATCAATACTGTTAATTCGGTAAACATTTGGAGAATATATTTTTGTATCACTTTTGTCGTTTAAATTTTATAATTTTTTATTTCATACAAACATGGCCTAGTTTTAATAGTCTTATGGTTTTGTAGAAATTAACGTTCATTCGACGTCGTTGTAACAAGCACCTATGATACCATTACTCGTACATAATATATGGTAAACACTACTTGCACACTAACTGATACTTGTGCCGCAAAACTGGCATATAATCAAATATTATTACCCCTACATTGATTTTAAGAAATATATGTAAAATTAATAAAGTAAACTGAAGCTACTTTTCCATTTTATGCGAAAAAACACATTTTAAAAATATATTTATAAAATATTAACCACTTCTCTACGCGAGTTCTTGTTTACCGATACCTGTAAAATATGCGTGGGTTAAAGTTACTTTTATGTAACTAATCACAAAGTTAAATGATTGGTAGCGACAAAAAAAGTAGTTATTTATAGCTTTTCAGTTACAATTGGAAACAAAAACAATTCTACCGTCAAAAGTCGAGTATTTTTCGAGATTTTGTGTTTGACGATGGGTGAGCAATCTTTTCGCCTCTATATATGATTTTATACGGATTGAGGAATAAGTTGATTGTTTTTTCATTTGAATTCAAGCTTCAGTTAATTTCGTTATGCCATGTCGTATCTTGTCGTATTCATCGGTTTATTAGCACTTAACATGGCGACAACTATCGAACGCATTTGGGATATTCCATTGATCAAAGATCAAAACAAATAATACAATGCACCGGCTTATCATTGGAATCAGAGATCTTGTGCATATAATGTTTAGCTTGAGTCTGGGGGCACGGTAGTGCCCCCGCCAAGACGAGCCAAGCGAAACGCACAGGCACTACCTACCTTTTCTCGAAGCGCTTCGTCGTTTTTTTTAACCCTCATAACTTGGGTTTGGATTATGCTAGATCAACAAAATTTTCGGGATATATTGTCAATAGCGGACTTATTGAACATATTAAGTTTTAATTACATTAGCTTTTATACTTCAGATTTTATTTATATCTAAAAAAACGCTAATTTCGTCACTGACTCACTGATGATCATCAAAATTCTTTAGGTATTTCCTAATGTCCTAGAAAGCTGAAATTTTGTATGTAAGCTAGTATTAGCACACAAACAACAAAAAAATTATAAAACTTGTAACTTTCATCCCCCAACCCCTGAAACTAGGGGATGGGAGTTTGTATGAGACCTGTAATTTTAAATTAAATTTTGATGACGCTAGAGGTCTAATCTAATAATCTAAAACTTGGTTCCCCTAGATATATATATGTATAGGTACTCCTTGTAAAAAAAAAATTAAAAAAAATTTTGTTACACACAACTTACAAAAAGAAATGCAATCCCACCAAAAACATTTTCATGTAAAATGTTGCCAAGACGAGCCCATATGACTCGCACTGTCAAAAAGTTATCAGATCTCATGTAGAGCCAAGCTTCTAACACTACACGCCCTAACTCTACAAGGCCTAACTTCACAAACTCTACACCTTAGTCAAAATATGTGGCTTGGCCGTTCGTTACTACAAGAACTATTGTATAACACAAAAGTAATGAACAGTGAATTAATTTTTCACCTTACGCCGATGTGAATGTAGCGAAATGGCCAAGCCACATATTTTGACTAAGGTGTAGAGTTTGTGAAGTTAGGCCTTGTAGAGTTAGGGCGTGTAGTGTTAGAAGCTTGGCTCTACATGAGATCTGATAACTTTTTGACAGTGCGAGTCATATGGGCTCGTCTTGGCAACATTTTACATGAAAATGTTTTTGGTGGGATTGCATAACTAGTTGACAAATTAAATCAATGTCAATACATACATGTGGTTAACATATGCGAATTTACTCGATACGGTTGGCAGTGCGCAATGAATTCGCTTAAATGTGTATTTATTTAAAATTTATTCTTTCTCGGTTTATAATAAAACTATTCAAGTAAAATGTTTTTGCAACAAACATGTAGGTATAGTTACGGAAGGCAGACACCAAGATTTATTTAGATACGTTTTAATCACCCGGGACCTGCCCCTCTAGACAGCCCCTAAGTGACATTTATACAAGCGTCTAATCCTTTTATTTAGTTGCATATTGCCAAACGATCGTAAAATGTCCAAAGTATTAAATGTTTTAAGAGCAAATTGTCTATTGTGTACTATACGCAAGAAGCAAAATAAATAGCATATAATGTCCATGGACAAAATGTCCTAAGAGCGCAAAGACAAGTACAAAGCGCGAAAAGTGCAGAATCCAAATTTTTGTAACCCCGAAATCTCTGTATAGCGTTGTTTTTTTTGTGGAGTAAGAACGGTAGGATATACGTAAATTTTAATGCAATAATTTTTTTATGTAATAAAATCGATACGTTTGAGTGGTACGAATTAAAGAACCGATTGGGCTGAAATTTTGCACTCGAATAATCTGGTGGGCAACCGATATAAACGGATTTTTAAAATTCAACCGTTAAGTGGGTGAAATGGGGGTTCCGTGTAAGATGCATACTTTACAAAAACCGTTACACGTAACAACTTAAAACCGAGAGATATACTGAATATCTAATATTTACTCAATTATTAAGTAACGTGACGAATTGAAGTCAGCATCGAATATCGATTTAGCTTGGCACCGACTTCGAACAGATCCGTATTAATAATTTAGTATATTTCGCGGTTCTCGTCGTTGGGAGATTTTTGATTGATGTTATTTTTTTCCAAATCGGTTTAAGTTTTTTTATAAAGTTTTTTTATTACGACATGTATTTTAGAATGATCATAAGAAGAGGAACTGTAAAAACGATTATCTGGTCACTTGGGAAATCCGCGACCCGGTGTGTATGCAATAGAGTTGTGTAGATCCACACACTCACACTCAAAGACATTATCACCAGCTCAGTAGCCCACTCAGTCCTTTTTGTATAATTGCGTTGTTTCAAGAATGAATGAATCAATTTACAATGTTTGATCTCTAACTAAAAACTTATTATTAACTTGCTGTACCCGCGACGTTGTCCGCGTTGATGTCAGTCATTTGTATGAACTTAAAAACAAAGCAACAGTACGCATGAAAAAGAAAATAGTAACAACTGGATTTGAAGTTGCAGTAAGAACATTCATTTCCAAGCGTACAACCACCGAGCTGTTTATTAGGATAGATAGTTTTATAAAAAGTTAATTATACTTAGGGCTGATTTTTCAAACACCAGAATATTTTTATTCGTTGAATAAAATTGACGTCTGACCGATTTTGTATGGAAGAACTGTCAAAAATTCAAAGTTATTCGTCGGATAATATTACCTAGCGTTTGAAAAATCAGCCCTTAATCAAAATAAGTTATCTGGTCGCTAAAGCTACTAATTTCTCCATGGTTTCCCCCTTAGATTACCCGTTTATTTAACGTCAAAAATACCAAATTGAGTTTACAGATGCATTTGAGTTCTTGCAAATTTAAAGCTCCATTTCCTTGCTAAATTAGCGTGTTTAAATATATACATAGCTTCGTGCACTCTAAGGTTTTTCGAAAATATTCCCTTAATATTTTAAATCAATCTATTAAGTATTTTGTTATGAAACCTTTAACAGACAATCGGAGAAACATAAAAAAAATTGTCGATTTCTATTTTATTACATGTATTGATGACATTAAATAAATCAACCGAATTGAACCATTGAATAGAACGAGCCCAATTAAGCGATTTTTGTTACTGAGCTAACTGAAATAAATGAGCTAAAAGGGTAATATATATCTATAGATCCAAAAGACATATCTATGTTCTAGCTCAATGATATATTTCGCGCATCGCTAATATGCAGACAAATTTTGTCTACATTCTTGGGAAGTGAACCCGGGAATACGAATGATGGTAGGACACCCTAAGTGCAGTATTCACATATTACAGCTGCAACATTTCCAGCAATTCATGCACTCGTACTATTGTTTTAATTAGTCTACTATTAATGTATACATATTTCAGTACTAGCACACGGTGGAAATGATTTGTCCATTTTATTCTACGATCATTATTAATGCCCCTACGTGCCGTTTTGGATCGCTTTAATTAGTTTTTGAATAAATCATACCTAAATGGGTTAGGACACATTTATTATTTATATTGAAATGTATTTCTGTATTTCATTTGAAAATTGTTTGATGTAGGTATATTAGAGTTGGCAAACGCTGTTAGGTGTTGTCGTATTTTAATACGTCTTTAATGAAGTTGTAATGAAAGTACAAGAAACGGGACCTGATTTTGTGTTAAGGTATTATTTCGATTTTAATGTTTAGTTGCGGTTGTATGGGAACATTGTTTTTTAAATGACGTGGTTTAAAAATGTGTTGTTTAACGCTCAATATTAAAAGCATAACCGTAGATAGTTTTAACTAATTAAACTAACAATCAAACAGTTAAAATACTTTTATTGTCTTTTGAAGGCGGTTTGAATACTGAAAGGCAACTTAACTTTAATACTTTATTAAATGTCTATCTTGCGCTACTTTATACCTTAATGTGACAGACAGCATGAGACTTAACGGCGACTTAAAATTGGGCACTTAGCGTGGATCGGGCTCCGACTCATTAGTTATACGTCTACGAATATGCGATTGGAACAGTAATGTCGGTAATCGTGGAAAGTTATGTTACAGCGAGTAACTGCTTATATCACACGTTTCCGTTAATGGTCACGCGACGTCGGTCTCTCAGCTGGCCGCGCTCCTGAACCCGTTACCGGCCGCGCTCACCACTTGCCTGTAGATACTCGTAGTACTACGTATCTATATACTAATATTAAAAAGCTGAAAAGTTTGTTT
Source organism: Diachrysia chrysitis (assembly GCA_932294365.1). NCBI lineage: Eukaryota > Metazoa > Arthropoda > Insecta > Lepidoptera > Noctuidae > Diachrysia > Diachrysia chrysitis. Next base: position 1,059,216 of record OW028641.1, read on the forward strand.
GTTTGAACGCGCTAATTTCAGGAACTACTGGTTCGAATTGAAAAATTCTTTTTGTATTGGATAGTCCGTTTATTGAGGAAGGCTATATAACATCACGCTACGACCAATAGGAGCGGAGCATAAATGAAACATGTTGCAAAAATGAAAAACCGTTGAAACTAAAACACGCGAATAAAATCGCGGGGGACAGCTAGTTTGTAATATGATTAACCCCACTCGAGCAAACGCCTGACACGTATTTCATGCATGCTTAGTTTCCACATCGATTTCCGCGATAATAATAAACTATTATTACCACTAATACATGCATATACGTTTCTACCTACATGTCTAACTCTTGTAGTTGTTTAGTGGGTGAATAATTTTCACGTGGAATATATCAAGGCCTGATCTTAGTGGGTGAGGATTACAAGTGTTTATTTAGGGCTTCCAACGATACCTTAATTGTAGAAATCCGTTCTTAACCCAGCTATCTCGAATGTTGTCGAGATATTTTTATGTGATTACATTTATTTTAGATTAATCTCACATTTTTTTCAAGGTGTCGTGTATTTTAAATGTACGTTTTGATGATTGATATTCGTTTTTTTTTCAACAATATGTTTGTAATAAAGTCTTATTTCAAACTTACACTGATGCATGTCCACAAAGCAATTTATTACGGAAAGATGCTGCCTTAAAGCCACCCTATAATAGTTTTTGTTACATATTTTAAAACTTTTTTACATAATGTCTTTTTTTTATTGGTATGCAAATTGTCAGTGAAAAAAATATTAAAATTAAAATGAGTCAATTCGGACACTGCCCGAGTCGTCAGCGACTCAATTATTCATATGCAAGGTATCGAATTCATTTTCTCAATACTAATATCGCTCTAAATCACACTTGGTATATTTAAGTAAAGCATTCATTACCATCTATATACATATATGAAATGCTTTCTTCTAAATGACTGACGGATCAACGCGGAGCCTAAACCACTGATCGTATAGACCTGAAACTTGCAGGTCGAGTTATTTGTATTACGCGACGTAGACATCCGATAAGAAAGGATTTCCCGAAACTACCCTTAAGGGGGTGAACAACGGGGCAAAGTTTATATGGGACAACGTGATTCCTTGGTCCAATCTACTTCAAATTTTGCATAAATATTCTTTAACAGAATTGATGAAAGACGTTTTTCGTATTTTATTGAAACTCATCGCCTAACGGGGTTAAAAAGGGTTAGAAAGTTATTTTGAGGGTGATTTGCATCGAAGTTGATATCAATACTCCTTACCGCTTTTGTTGCTTTTTAAATTAGATTTTATTTTGACACATGTTTAAAAACTCAATTCGATTTTCTTCATAAAACGTTCAACTTACATAAAACGTACGTGAAATGCAGTAAATCTCTCTTTAATTTGCTCTTTAATATTGGAATGTCAAAATCATTTTCGACTTCTACGCGTACAAAGTTGCGGGCAAAAGCTAATCTATACTACTAATATATAAAGCTGAAGAGTTTGTTTGTTTGTTTGAACGCGCTAATCTCAGGAACTACGGGTCCGATTTGAAAAATTATTTCAGTGTTGGATAGCCAATTCATTGAGGAAGGCTATAAACTATATAACAAGTCGCGGGGGACAGCTAGTATAGGATAAAGCTAGTACGACGCTATGAGGTCTAAAAATTTTCAAGAAAAAGTAACACTCACCATCGCGCTCGATATGAATCGCGTAACTAGTTTTTTTTTTTACTAAATGTTAGCGGTCATTAAAACTAACGCAAGAGTTACATAAATGACGACATATCCGCGAGTTTCCCGCGGGTGCTCGAATTTAGACACTTCCTTGATTGACTGGAATTAGCTGTGAAGTTTTTTATGGTTCCGAATCCCCGAAAAACCCCGAATCCTTATAGGATCACTTTGTTGTCCTACTTTCAACTTGTCAACTTTTTTTATCGCAGGAATAGTTGGTAGTATTATATTAAAATTCATATCAAGATTTGAAAATTCAAAACTATGTATCCTAGATGCAAAAAACAAACAAGTTTCTATGGTAACGCAAATAAAAAATACAGTTATTAATGTTGCTTTTCACGTAAATTTTTGGGAAACTGATGACCTACAAGGTACTTGTAACGTTATATTGTAATATAACTTTAACACAGCTATTTATGTATAAAGTAGCTGTATTTTTAGGCACGATGTCTAACATCACAAGCAAAGGGGAAAATATGAAAATTGTAAATTTGGAGTTTATTAAAATACGTTTTTGCGACAAACTTGTATTTGCAGTTGGAAATTTAACGGTGTCAGACATCGATGTACGAGAGAGCAGATTTCAACCGCACAGATGATTTTGTTTTTGGATAATTCAACGTGACAATCACGATCAGCAAAATGTGTACGGAACCCTCTTTGCGCAAGTCAGACTCGCACTTGTTCGGTTTTATTCATTTGTTCTATTATTGTGTTGTGGCAACTTGTTAAGAATTGCTTGCGGAACAATCTCTTTGAAATAAACTTTTATTCGGATTCATTTTTGGGAAACTTTATTTTTGTTTCCTGATATCGTAAGGATTGAGTCGCACACACAGTCGTTTAAGGAAATAATTAAAAATAGCTTATTCATTCAGACGAAAAATACGTTTAATTAATTACTTTCTTTTTTAAACTTTCCTCCAATAAAAGGTTTTTCAGTTTCGGATTTTTACTCGGAGTTATCTACGATTAAAGTGAAAGAGTAGTAATCAAATCATTTATTATTGTAACTAGGATAAAAAATCATCACTTTTACAAGTAACATAAAACATTTTTTTTGCGCTCGCTGGTTTCGAAATTTCCTAACTGGCAACCCTGAGAAAAATGTCGAAACAAACTCGGGTCAGCCTCTTTTAAAGTCCAGGCAATCATCGTAATTAAAATATTGTGTAAATAAATGCAGTGTTTTTCCTGGCTGGCCTTTTGAAGAAAGAGCCAGTTCGACCTGAGCAAGCCTGAGCAAACAAGTGGCGAGAGTGCACCTACTAAATACACATCGGTCTCTTCTCTGCCTTGGCCAGAATCGTGGGCTCGCTCGCGCACTCTCTGCCCGTTTGTTTGCACGTCCCTCCTGAGCATAAAACAAAATGATCTGAAAAAAGATTGTTGTATGCGCGATGGCATAATACAAAATCAAATTTCAATGTCATATCCGTAGAGTTTTCCTCACTGGGGATAGGGATTTGACTTCGTTAGTATAGAGCTAGTCAATTTTCTATCTACAGTAGATAAAATAATCTACGTATAATGGATATGTTATAGAAATTGGTCGTATGGTAATGCACGTAAATTGTATCCAACGTTCGGTTGATTGATCCTATTTCCGCCTTTTGTGGTGTCTGCCTATCGTAGGTTCACCAAGTAATATCCTGCTAAGAATAACATCCCAAGTGTCTAAGGTTGAATCCGATAAATACCCAGTATATTTACTTAGAAAGTCATTTTGTTCATATTTTAGTCGTCCTTCCGTTTTAATCGTGTTCAATAAAGGCGGAAAATTTCAATTCGTCGGAATCTATTGCGTTACGACGCAATCTAGTTCTCCGGTTACTCGAAAACGTCTGAACGGAAAGTTCCTTTTTTGTTTGAAGGGCTTCCCAGGTAGGACTTAGATCCCAGGAAAATCGAGGTCAAAGCTCAATTATTATAGGCACGTATTACGTGTTTCAAGTTTTTTATTGATTCTCTTCTGATTTGAAATTATTATCACTTTGAAGTCGGTTTATTACATTTATTTGTGTACAATCATGGTGAAATCGAATGATAACAGTCGACACTCAAAGAAGTGTCGTCTTTAATTTACTATCGACATCGAACTAAGTGTTTGTAGTGTGTGTGTGACTCCACCTAGATACACGTTATACAAATAGCATATATCTAAGTACTTGTTGGCCAGTGTAAGTGGTATCTCCTATATATTTAACCAGTAATAAACGTAATTACAATCAACACGGTCGTTTGCTTCCTCTCCCGAACGCACCTCCTTATATGTTTGTTAGTTTGCTCGTTCCATTTAATGAAAATACTCGCTTAGTATTAGAGTTTACTGCCTTCGATTTCTTTACAGGATTCTCCTAATCCTAAGTCAAGTTTGACGAAATCTGAAGAAGGTTAAACAATACGTTTTTACCGAGTATCGTAGTATCGTCCGCAGTCTGCGAACGTGTAACGAAGACAAGCATGTCTTAAGCCTGGTTCCTTTTCCGTTCTTTACCGTTCGTTTTGCTAACGGACGGTAGAAATTTATATTTCAAACGAATCGTATTATATAGGAATCGTATTATATCGTGAATATAGGAACCGGCCATTAGTTAAACTACGTAATAAAGTAGCGTTTGATCATCTCAGTCCCAAAGATGTACTCCGTAATATTATTAAATAAAAAATAAATACCTCTGGTATTAATTTATTTAAAAGGTTTTCTCATTTCTCAGTTCTGAGTTGGTAATAATTTAAGTGCCTCCACATCATTGTTTTTATATAAAGTGCCGATTACTGGAATTGTTTTTCTCAGGATTACAAAATATGTTTTAATATTTCATCGTTGATTTTTACTGTGTATTTTCTAGCTAGAGGTATTAATTAGAATAAGTAATAAAAAAATGGAAAATATTTTCTTATTTGATAATCAAAAGGGTTTAAAAAAATATTCAACTAGCGACGTTTTACAACTTGATTATTTGTCGGAATTATTTATCGTCCTATAATATTTAATTTGATTACTTTTGAGAAAAGATTCTTGTCGGTAATTAAATTAATAAATTTATGAGTAGGTAGTATATTTTCAAGATAAATAATTTAATAAATCTAATATTAATCGCGTATCTAAGGCCAACCTACACAGCGCAAAAATGTAATTATATTTGGTTTTCTATAGAAAATAATCCAATGAGTATCGATAAAATATGATGTCCAAATAAAATAATATACAGATATCAAGTTGACCGTAACAAAGGTGTGACCTTTGCCTTCCTAGTAATACCCCTCGAGATTAGCCTAATCACGTGTATTCGACCACGAAAATCATGCGACTCAATAAATTGTATTATCCAATATTTATGGGTAATAATTATAGCAGCCATAGCTGAGCGAACAGGAAAAGGATCGGGAAATCGTCAGTATCCGCCGACCGTACTCCAAAGGCGGTTTGAGTATTAATTGTAATTCGCCGCCGTTAAGTCTCATGTAGTGTTGTCACTTATGCAAAGTAAATGTCAAATAATTATATCACGTAATGTGCTTTTAAATTTAGTCACAAAAACACAAATTGTCATTTGTTTCCTATTTTTTTTTATGCTTAAACCTAAGGCATTACCCTATCCATGATATTTTGTAATCGGTTCACATTTCCAAAGATTTCTTGTAACAAACATACTAACAAAATAACGTATGGTCAAATTGAGAGTCTATTTTAAAGTCTGCTTCAATTTATTGCTCTGTAAAACTTAAACGAAATTGCAAAGTTTATAACTTTAAGCATAGAATTGTTTTTGAAGTGTACGGAACAAGTCGATATACTGAGCGAGCGATCATTTCTAGTAGGTACTTCAACAAACCCGCTTTACACGATTTTTCATCTAATTTCATAAGCAAATAAACAATTGAATTCCATCTGATAGGTTAATACACTATTCTAGTGCTCTCACTTTAACTTGTTGTTTAAATAGCCGCCCCGGCTCGCACGCGTGCAATATGCATGTACCTATTATACACATATACCTACCTTACTCTTGAATCACATTATCTTTAGCTGAAAACTGTGTTAAAATTCGTTGCGTTTAAAAGATCTGAGTGTATAAACAGCGGGAGAGAGTTTGTTTTACACTATGTAAAGATATAATCGAAACACCGTGAGACCTTGTCAAGACATGGTCAAGAAAAGAGAATTGGTTAGCAGCACCCGTGCGTCATATTACACGAACCATTTGGACCCTTCATAACTACAAAATTACTTAACACTAGCGGTTGCCTACAGCTCCGCCCGCCTTGGAGTCCGTTATCGCGGCAAAAACTAGCCTATGTCCTTTCTAGGGCTCCAAGATTACCCCGTACCAAGTTTCACCATACAGACAGAGTTACTTTCGCATTTAATATTAGCATTGATAAACACAACGAATTAGACAAGTATCCCAAAACCTGAAGAAAGCTAGCCAAGTCAATAGTCATTCATACGTTCAGTTCAGACATGTTTTTGTGCGTATGTATAAACAGAATCAACTTGAATTTTACTTTTTACGGTTTTAACTTTTAGGTTTGGTTGCTTCAACATAAATTGACATCTCTGTTAATAATGTTAAAAATGGCCGCTTATATGAAAATTTCATACTGACCTAACGTTGACGTACGGACTTACGACAACAGGCGGTTTGAAACAACCCACCCTTAGTCTAAAGCAACTTTCCTAGAAACTGGCATTGACTTGTGTACCAAAGTTATGTAACTTGTACATGCAAAGATTGATATGAATATTCTACCTCGACATTTTTTTTATATATAACCTTTTAGGTGTCCCACTGCTCGGCAAAGGTCTCCCCCAATTTGCTCCAGGATCTTCTGTCTGAAGCCGCTTCCCACCAATCCGGCAAATAGCGATCGATATCGTCTCGCCAGCGTCTTTTCGGCCTACCCCGTTTTCGAGTTCCGGCGCTGGGTACCCACTCGGTACCTCGACATTTAGCCATTGTTAAATATGTAACACTCTACCTAAATATCAATTTTAGTCACTTGATTGATGACTCGTATTAGTATCTAAAGATACTTTATTATTGCCCGAATGATGAAACGTCAATTAGTCCAGGTTTAAGGTAGCGGTACATAGACATTTATGAACTCTAAATAGTCTCAATTAAATTATTGAAACTGTTCTTTAGTTTTATAACAGAAGTTTGGTTATAAGAAGGTACTTTTATCTTACGCTACGTCAATTCAATTTCAACCTATACAGTTTTTTGGCAGAAAAAAAATCTCGCGTAATAAATTGGTAATAGATCGCAGAATATGCATCGTTCCGCGTTTGTTTTTCACTGCATAACCGATCAACTTTAACTTTACAATTTAATTCACGATGTATTGTTAGTCCGCCCATTTATTATGCACGATTTGGTCTTGATATTTTCAGCTGAACCTAGTTTTAATCTAGACGTTTCTATTCTCATAATAACTTGGCCTTTTAGTTTTATTTTGGTAAATCGACATTATTTCTGTACGTAGGTGTATATTTAATACCGATTCTACTACCTATGTAGATTTATTAAAGATAGTTAAAATGCGCGGCATTTCTGGATTCAAAGAAACTTGGGCTAGTTTACTAACACACGACGTACAACACAGTACTGATGTTTAATCACTAGCGCATTTTGCAACCAACTTTACATGAAATGTTTTTGATAGGGCATTACCTTGAAGGCTTGTTGAGATCAAGTGGCTTGCACATTAAATACGGTAAGTTTTCAGCTGAATCCTGTGAACCTGTATCGAAAGGTTTACTTCCAAGTTTCGGACCCATAGGAGTCCTTAATCATGAGCAGACGCGGCGGCGTCGGTGTCGCGAGTTTTAACTATATGAATCCGACTCACGAAAGTAAATAAATAAAAAAAAGGGATTAGGAACTGAAGTCGTATGCAATGAATATGGTTATCTGACCAAACTATTTACTGTTACATGTAAATGTCTCTATACCGAAAAAAAAAGCTCCATTTTTTATTATGAGTACATGTATTTTAAAATATTCACTCCCTTTATACTAATTTAGAACATTCGGGACTATTCGCGCAGTTCACTGAAATATTTGTTCAATTATTCATCTGGGTAGTGAATTTAAATTTCAACATGTTATTGAGTTTCCAACTGAATTGAATAACTGCTGAAAACAATGACAGTGGATTGAAAAACGCTACACCTGTTTTTCAGATTCGTAAAATTCATTTTATATTTTCATTGTTAAACGATTTTTAATGAAAAATAACTGAAATATTTACACATAAAGCGGTTACGTATTGTTGGTATGTTCCTTTTTAAGAAACGTGGTTCAAAACGAAAAATAATATCTTTGTAGGATCATTCTTATCCTTGTGTGTCGGTTAAGACTCTTCCTCGGAGAGGCATGGAGAAAACGAACAAACGTCTTAAGTTTATTTTAATATCAAATACTGGCTTAGACAAGCAAGAGACACAAACAAAACCAGAACGTTTGCAGAAGCTTTTGTTTAAGTTAAGTTAACGCTTTAAAAGTAATCCATTTATTCCAAGCTAGCTGTCCCCCGCGACTTTGTTCGCGTGTTTTAGTTTCAACGGTTTTTCATTTTTGCAACATTTTTCATTTATGCTCCGCTCCTATTGGTCGTAGCGTGATGTTATATAGCCTATAGCCTTCCTCAATACACGGACTATCCAATACAAGAAGAATTTTTCAATTCGAACCAGTAGTTCCTGAGATTAGCGCGTTCAAACAAACAAACAAACTCTTCAGCTTTATTATATTAGTATAGATTAAAAATCTAAAAGGTATGTCCCGTTGTCCACGAACAATGAAAATGAACAAAACGGAACATACAGGGGAATTTGTGGCACTTATTAAAAGCAATTACAAATTTAAATTGCAGTTAAACACTTGGTCGGATTTTTTGTCTACGCCCAAAGTACAACATTGACACATTTTTGTAACAATGCATTGGCCTTGACCGACATGCTGCGACCTGTTTGTCTAAATTCAACTCCCTTATAACATCAGCCTTTGTTGGAATGTAGCGACGCTGCCACTCTCAGGTATTCTCGACACTCCACTGAATGCCTATCAAAGATATGGTGTATAGGTATTTAAGGTGGTTGTGTTAATAGCCCTTACGTGTACGAGGTGGACAAAGGTTTAGCTTCAATGCTTGCTTATCTATACTTAATATTATAAAGCTGAAGAGTTTGTTTGTTTGTTTGTTTGAACGCGCTAATCTCGAGAACTACTGGTTCGAATCGAGAAATTATTTTTGTATTGGATAGTCCGTTTATTGAGGAAGGCTATAGGCTATATAACATCACGCTACGACCAATACGAGTGGAGCATAAATGAAAACAAAAACTAAACTAAAACACGCGAACAAAGTCGCGGGGGACAGCTAGTCTCTACAATAATTTCAAAGTGCTTTACGTACTAAAGCTTGTAGTGTCCTTCAAAAATGATCTTATTACCTACTAGTTGAGTTACCAGGACATTATAGAATATCTTTACTTAAAATACACCTATATATAATTTGAGATTCATTTCTAAGAAATGCTAACTAAAATAATTTATAATATTTCATAGTCGGGATTTTGAAGTGAAAACTTCTTTAGGCGCGTTGGGCATTTTTGAGGCGGGAAAAACACACCATTCGCGACTCTGTTTCCGTTACTGTTACCGACACCTCTGCGTATGTACTAAGTAAGTATGTAGGTACTACATATGTTGTAATTGTTCAAGTTTTCAGATTTCTGTCAGCACTCCTGGAGTGCCATGTGTTTTTTATGTCTTTACTGATTTAAGTTGTTTATTGAATAAGTGGAGTACCTACTTATGTTTAAGCCGTCTCATCTCATTCGTTTCTGTTTTCAATATCATAAATTTACTTTTGTTGTATTCTGAAGTGTTTTTTTTACACAATTTCTGTATTAATTATTATTTGATACTTTTATTCCATTTTATTACGTATGTTTCGAGGATTAGTCTTGATGTGAATGAGGCATTGTGATTTTCTTTGTTTAATTACCCTCTTTAAGTCTATGGTTTTATATTTTTATGTAATCTATTTTCCACGTACAAGACACACACGACGTGAATTAATAATGTAAGAAAATTAGATTTCATAGACAGAAAATCATTTTTATTTGAAGTAAACAAAACATCGATGCCTATTAACAAGTAAAGTTACAAAAACATTGACTTTAGCGCCCCCTCGCTGCCGAGGAACTGATACTGACTACTGACTGAAAGTATACCAACCCTATAAAGAAAACCGCATTTGTATAGCCTTAGAGGAAAATTGCTACATATTTAATACACACGTTTTTCTTTATGATGTCAGTAATAAAGGCTGTATTACTGACATACAAATGATTTACAAATAACCCTGTGTAAAAGACTCCTGACATTAAAACATTAACTTGAAAGAGTCTTTAAGTGGATCTGTGGGCACGGCAGCGCCCCCGCCAAGACCAGATGTCAAACCTTATAAGATTTCGTACTGAACTTAACCCTACCAGCGCGAATTTAATTTTAAGTTTTATTTTATGTTTTGTATGACTTCGTCATTAAGAAAATCATTTTTCTATTATCCTTAACGAAAAATGTCGTATTACGTAAGTCACCCTACCTACCTTCCATTTCCTTTTTTTTTTGTTTTTTAAAAACGACTTCCGCACTAAGGGATTTAATCCTTGTGTCGCGGGGGGTTTCACAAACATTCAAATCACATGCACAAAGAACACCCAGAATTGGAACAAGCATTTGTGGGTCACACAAATGCTTGTCCCATGCGGGGATCGAACCCGCGGCACGTCGCACACAGAGGTAATTGGCGTGGTGACATACACCACTCGGCTATCCGTGCAGTCGATTAAAATATTACATTAGATTTTAGGGTAAATTTTACATGACAACTTGATCAAAATGGGACAGATCAGAGGTAAATCGGGTTGTAATGCATGCTATAATTTTATTATTTTCATTATAGCCTGCTTAAACAGATCTTCGCTTTTGGTAACCATTATGTACCTACCTGTCGTACATAATCTATATACCTATGAATAAGACATATAGAAATGATTACCGATTTCCCAAGTCACGACATAACTTCCGAACGACTGCACCAAATCGGATTATACTTTTTTTGTTATGATGCTTATTGTTAGGAGAAGGTTTTATTAATATACATAAAAGAAAACATATGTTAATGTTTTGAAACTCTCACGGACGGGGAGCTAGTTTAATATCCTTTTTTTTTTTCGTAAAGTAAATTAATTTAAGGTAAATTCCAGAATTTAGATTGTATTATTGTATTGTAGTACCTCGTCATTGTGTTACCGTGCTACAACGCTTGCTACGAATGCTGCATCAGATCAACTTATTAGAGAACTTTGACTTTGCCATCACCACATAGTTGTACAAGACCAACACGAGTAAGACGAGTTAAAGCACTAAGTAACTTTATGCCTAAATTATACTTCATTTAATTATATAGTACTACCGTAAAATAAACTAGTCCTAAATTTAGTATACCTAACTATTAAACATCACAGAAATGGTTTTTAAAAACAAGGCTGAACCATTGTGCTTCGAGGGTTATAATTAAATTAATGGGGAAGCAATCATTCGTAAATAAACATCATTTACGCTCATAAAGCTCGCTTCGAACTACTCCGGTCAATTTCTTTTTATGTATTTAAGGTTAATTTGGTTTGCTAACAGCTTTGCGGCGTCTCGACGCCAGGGATTTTTTTTAAGTAAAATAAAAATTTCGTTAATCGTGTTGGCCAAGTCAATTGCATTTTCAATTTCGATTTCTGTTATTTGTTATTTCATCTTCCTGATTTTTTTTTATATACATATTTTTATCTGACGCCAATTTAGGGTTATGTTTTTCACATGTTTCTTGTATGATTCTGTATTTTTATGTTTGTGAATTTCGATTTATCGATAGATTTTTCTCAAAAATCCATTTGATTTTAAAAAATGAAATGAAATGGCGGTTTTTTTTAACATAATCTATCGAGTAAGGCAACTTGTGAAGAAACTAATAATAAATTGTTTAATAACTGGTTTCTTATGTTGGTTGTGTACGATACAACATATTTATGATTGATTTACGGTAGAGATGCTTATGTACCAATCACTTAGGTAAAAGATTGTTTTATATTTGATGTATTTGTTTGTCAACAGATGGAGCGTGCCAACCGACGATACATTCTAACCCAAGGTCCATTGGCATTCACCGTGGGCCACTTTTGGTTAATGATCTGGGAACAAAATACAAAAGCAATACTAATGTTAAATAAAGTGATAGAAAAAAGCGAAATAAAATGCCACTGGTATTGGCCGCAAGGTATCGGCGAAGCGCACAAGATGACCTTCAACGATGTGCGGCTGGCGGTAGTGCTGGCCAGCGAGGAGGACTGCGGCTACTACTCCACTAGGCTCTTCAAGTGAGTGCCATCTCTGGAGCCCGACCTCCACCGCCGACTCCAGTCGCCCGGAGGCCATTAATTATTTGCATTACTCGTTCTGTTTGTGTAAGCGGACCGAGTCCGATCTTCATTTATTTACTCGCTGACCCCTTTTTGGTCAAAGTTTTCTAGAAGAAGGCTATTGAGAACTTGATAGACTGCGTACGGGGTCCGGCTCGCAGTGACAGTGAGTCTTAATTGTTCAAATCATAAAAACTCACACAATCACAACTATGTGACCGTTTCCACTGATGCTAAAATTGTAGCTTTGTTGTTTATGTCATGTGGAACAATGAATATGATTGGTGGGTATCAAACGCATCAATAGCAACGTAGCTCAACACATCTCTGGTGGAAAGGCATTACGGTAATGTATGAAAAATATTACAAGTAGGACCAACACGCAACGTTTTAACCCATAGAGACTCGTATAATTTTTTTATAATGTGTTAAAAATGAAATGGTAGTTTTTAAGTGTCTAAACAGTTTTGTTTAGTGGTAGTTTAAAGATAGTAAATTTATATTTTTACTGCTATAACGTTATATCATAGTTGACACAGTACCTATTTACGGTAGAGAGCTTTTTAAAGTAGTTTACTTTGATAGAGAGAAAACTTAAAGGAAGCTCCTCTAATTTATAATTTAATTAATTAAAAAGCACGACTCTTGAACAAATAGGTAGGTATATTAGTAGAGCCTTTGATTTACACTGGCCATCATAGGGGTGCGGAATATTTTCATTTTAAATACATATCACAAAGTCTTAAACACATTTTTTTTATTTTTATTAAACAAACAATGAGGAAGATGCAGTGGATGGGAAAGTCGCGTGGCATGACCTGCAGCTATATTTTTTACCAACACGTGACACAAGCCCCTTCTGCCGTACTTTAAATCGCTTTAACTTTGCCATCTTTTATTGAATTGATAAAAGAAAAATACGAGTTTTTTTTTATTCTCTATCTGGCGTAGGTACTTAATGGATATTTTCCTGTCCTCTCCCCTATTATAGACAGTAGGTAGTGTATTGATATCGTATTTGTTCTTATCGATCACAATAAAGAGCATGTAATTGCGGATGTCGAGCAGTTCACCGCTGACTCCCAACTAGGCCGACAAATTGACGCCAAGGCCACTCGACACTACAGCACACCGCATCAATTGTGCACAACTAAACATAAATTGCTCTATTGATAACTGATACAGTCTCATAGCAAGTGATGAACGGGGAGGGGAAGAATGCAACTACTTTTAAAAACTTCGTGAAAGATAAAAAATCGGAAAAAGAAAAAAACTGATTTTTTATTTTATAGTTTTTAAAGACGCATATAAAACAAAATGCTAAATATTTTTATTCACGATCGATACTATCAAACCTCCTTGATTTTATGATAATGATTGATTTTATATATTTCTCATCAATTTATGGATGTTTATTATACAAAGAGACGGAAGTTAGGTTAAAGAGTAATGAACAGGAGCGTGCCCTGCACTTTATATCTAAAAAGCCCGCTGAAAGAAGCAGCGAGATTTAACAGGAAATCGATTTAAAAAAGCGGACAGTCTCGCAAGAAATGCAATTTTAGACGTTCTTAACTAACTATACACAGTTTTTCTAAAACAACAGAGATGTTAATTATTGACTAATTAATGCATATTTTAAAATACAAATTTTATTAAATATGTCTATGAAATTGTCTTTGAAACTGAACTATGAACTGCGAGCTGCATAATATGTTTGATCTGATTTAACATTAAGACAGCTATTGATTTTGTCATGTATTGACAAAATGTTTATAGTATAACAACGTCTCCCTCCGCTGTTTTTACGCTTAGTATTTTTTAAACTACGCAGCGGATTTTAGTGCAGTTTTCAGCAATAGATTGAGTGATTCAAGTGGAAGGTTTTTGTATAGAATTCACTAACTGTGCCCCGCGATTTTGTCCGCGTGTTTTGGTTTTTCATTTTTGCAACATTTATGCTCCGCTCCTTTTGGTGGCAGCGTAATGTTATATAGCTTATAGCCTTCCTAAATAAATGGGCTATCAAACACTGAAAGAATTTTTCAAATCGGACCAATAGTTCCTGAGATTAGCGCGTTCAAACAAACAAACATACAAATTCTTTAGATTTATATATTAGTATATAGGTTTATGTTTTGATGGGTCGCTAGCAAACCCATAAAAGCGTTTGTCAGCAATGCCAACACAACGTATCGCCAGGCTGTACGACCTGGAGAGCGGCGCTTGCCGCGACATCATGCAGTTCCACTACACCACGTGGCCGGACTTCGGGGTGCCGACGTCGCCCGTGGCGTTCCTGCAGTTCCTGAAGCGAGTGCGCGAGTCGGGCGTGCTGGACCCCACGGACGGCCCGCCGGTCATCCACTGCAGCGCCGGCATCGGCCGCTCCGGCACCTTCTGCCTGGTCGACTGCTGCCTCGTTATCGTAAGTATTACAAACTTCTTTGAGTATACATAGGCAAGTATAGAATGCGCGTCGCTAGAAGCCCGTTGGGAATAACGTTAGTACTTTTTTGTTGTTAGTTCGTTTTCTGATTTAAGTGATTTTCCGTGTGACGACAGAAGTTTATGTGTAAATATTGATGGTTTCGATGAGTATTATTAAGGTAATATTAGGTTTTGAGATAGTTTTAATAAAGCGGCGCGATCTATTTTGACAAAAATTCTAGGATTTAACTTGTTTGTAGTAGTTCTCACAGTTCATCATGATTGTTATGCGCACTCTGTAGTTTACTTATATTTACTCTCAGATTACGAAACAATGTCAAAGTTCATCCGATTCATTTTATTCTCGTCTCAAACCGCAAGTCTTTGCTGTTTATTTTTTTTATGTATTTTAGAGATTTGCGGATTTATTACTTTTATCTAGGAAAAATTAAAATCGAGTTTATTCTTAACGCAAATCATATGAGCCTCAACTAATTGAGGATACGTGTTAGTTTCATAACATGTCTCAAAAGAGTAAAATATTTGTACTTTAAACTTAATAGTTATCAAAATGAAAACTCAAAGTTATTTTATGACCTATATGTAGCAAAATTCGATTTATTGGCAACTGTTTGCGAAGTATTTAATGCCGTTTGCAAACAATTAAATGATAGATTAGCCAATCGATAATGTAAAATTGTTTACTTAAATTATTTAGGCGACTTTTTACTTTGAAATATTTATCTCTTTGTAGCTTGTGCAAATGTCGTCTGTGCATAGGAAATGAGGGTGATTGCAACAATTTTACCAACATCAAATATCATTACTATCGGTATTCAATTTTCCATAATTGTATAATTAAATAGCTGGTGAAACAGAATGATTAATAACATTATTGCAGAAAATTGTCTTTGTGATAGTAGCTCGGCTCGGGCCGCCCGGACCTGTAGGTAAATAGTAAATGTAGCGGTTAGGGCGGCCGGCTCGTGGCACCTGCGTGGGCCGCGGCGCGGGGCAGCGCGGCGCCCGGCGGCACTGCACCGGCGGCAGCAGACGCACGCGGACGTCGCGATACCTAACTTCCGCCCCTTGCTAACTTCGACTAACATATAACCCGTACTTGCGATTTTAATATTTTCGAAAAATGGCTGAAAATAAAGATTCGCCTAATGCTTCTTCTTCGAAACCGGTCAGTTTGTGTAGTATTTCGTGATGTGGTTAATTAGTTTTCTATTAAAATAAAAAAAAAGTTCTTTTTGATACGAGATTTAAAAATTAGTTTCAATTATTTAAATATTCTCTCGAGTTATCGGATTCTAATTAATAAGGGATTTTATTTTTGGTTTTCGTGTGTAAATCATTTAAAGGGTTATTATTTCATATGTTAGATGTATTCGAGCTGAGTGAAGCCAATGTCGCGAAGTAGTTGCCTGCCGCTAACCATATCCGTTTGTCGCGCATACGTTTCTGTTACATACGGCGGATCTATTCAGTAGTATAAGAATTTGATTTCTGGTTGATAAAAGATGTGTGTCTGTGCGAGTTTAAAAAAAAAATCATTAATTTTAAAAGCCTCTAGCAGCTCTTTGTGGCCACATGCAATTATTATTTACACAGCGAAGTTTTAGATGCGGTTTTATTAAATGTTCGCGATTTTTAATGGCGCGGTTTAACGGATGCTTAACTGGTGTTGTGTTCGTTAGGTGGAGAAGGAAGGAATAGAAAACGTGAACATTCAAGACACGCTGCTGGAGATGCGTCGCCACCGCATGGGCCTGATTCAAACCCCGGACCAGCTCCGCTTCTGCTACCAGGCGGTCATCGAGGGCACCAAGCGCTTGGATCCCAACTTCGTAAGTCGTTTTTATTTCAACGTTAACCACCTTGCGGAGCTCTTACGAAGGTGTACTTTTTAGTTATTAAAAATCTTTATTTTCAGCTCGTAAATTTTCTAGAACATTACAAATGATTTGGTAATTTTAACTTAACAGACATCAAAGTGTTAGATTTTCAACTCGACTCTGTTTTTTTTTGTTACGCGGTGTCCTCATCAAATGTAATATTTCTATTTTTATTAAGCACTTTTTAATTAATGCTGATATTTTAAACTTTTCGACGATCTCGACGGGTTTTTTACATTTACGTAAGTTAGCTAGGCAGATATACATACAGATTTAATAAAAGTTTACGCTTATATTATTTACTAGCTGTTTTCCGCGACTTCGCCCGCGTGAATGTCGGTTATCGCGGCAAAAAGTAGCCTTTGTCCTTCCTCAGGCTCTAGACTATCTATGTACCTTATTCAAAATCATTTAAATAGGTTCAGTAGTTTTGGTGTGAAAGAGCGACAGAAACAGAGTTACTTTCGCAATTATGATATAAGTAAGGATTTTATTTATTGTTATTTAATACTTCATGCATTGTAAGGTACGTAGGCGGACTTACTGCCAGAAGGTATTCTCTACCAGTCGACTTTAAGGTCATGTAAAGACAGTAACGTGGTAGAAGCACTGAGTATTTTTATAAAGGGACGTGTTTTAACTAAATTAATTTAGCAAAAAAAAATTGCTGCAATAAAATATTAATATTATAAATTTCATAGTATATTATGTCTTATAATGAAATAAGAAAAAATACTTGTCCAAGATATAATCTTACTCGTTTTAAAGGCAATATTTTACTTAATTAGATAGTTTCCTTTGATGCAACAACACGACGATAGTAAATAAAAAACGCCTGCGTCTAGATTCTTGTGCACCGTTACTGACTGGCTTTACTTGTGCGATCAGTTACAGCAAAGATTTTCCTCGTAAAGGCGCGATTAATTAGATACTGGGATTCATTGCCTTGTCGTATCTTTGTTCTCAATACATTTTTGCAATTTATAATGTATTTTTTTTACTTTTTAATGGAAACTGCCGAAATATATGAATAAGTAGTGACTTACATACAATAGGTTTATACACTTTTCAAAAATAATTATAACCGACTGAACTGACTGAAGCAAAAAATGGAAGAAGTTCGCATTATATATATATTTTTTTTCATGTATTTTGCCCTAATTAAATTGATATAACTATTAGCAGTGCCTATTTAACTTAAACGAAAAAAACAGTTAAAAGAGTAATAGCACACCTCCTGAAAGACGACATTGCTAATTAGTATTTTTTTTACTTTGATGTCTTATTTTATTTTTGAGTAATCTCTACCGCATTTTGGTCAAGCGCGGGCTTTGACTGCTTCACGGGACTTTTGGGAAACCTATAAGGGCGCTGCAGGCCTAAAGGGTAGGGTAGGGTAAGAGACCTAGAAAAAAAATCCAATCTCCGCTAGTATAACTCATAATAATTAATTTAATTTGAAGTTATAGTGGTTTTTACGACGATACATTACACGATTTAGGTAATGATTGGTCAAGTCTTAAAATTGTTTCAACTCGTCAAGCGTTTTTTTATCTCCCATTTTTGTTTAAATTCGTCAAATAATTATTAAGTATCGTTTCGTCAAAACATGTAAAGGTTCTGATTGGACAAGTCTATAAAAAGTACTAACTCGTCAAGTCTATAGGTCAACCAGTTTTCCAACTAGATGAAAAAAATAATTATAGAAATTAATAAAACAACATAATAGGTCGGGGCAAAAGTATTTTCGTATTGTCCAGACAAAGGAAAATATTTTTTTAGGTATAATTTTTTATTTATTTATAATATATATGTGCCGTTTTGATTGATGACTTGTTGCCATCTTGTGGGTAGTGCCATGATCCCAATCCTGTAGAAATTTACCCGCTTGACGAGTTGAAACAATTTTCAGAATTGACCAAGCATTACTTAAATCGAAAACACATGGGCGCTAAAAAAATAATTTGTTCTCAAAGTGGGCTGCAGACAAAATAAGTTTGGGAACCTCTGAGCTAGAGCAATAGAAAAACTAAATACGTCGGCAACTTTCACTAACGGCCCGGGGTTCGAACCTCGACTTTGTGCTTTGCTAATAATCTTGATAAGGCAAACAGCAAAAGAGGGCTGGATCTAAGATTTTATTATTTAGGGACATGTTTTTTTGCTAGATTGGCCGGCTCGGGCTGGTTTGAAATTGGGACGGGTTAACTTTGATTTCGGGTTGATACACTTATATGCGTGTTATTCTACATAGATACTTATAGATATAGTTCGATGCCTACGTTAAGTGCTAGGACTTATTTAATAAATATACCTACCAACCGGATTTTTACTTCTTTCTAATGAACCACGCTATTAGGGTTACTCTAGTGTTCTGTTTCATTGAAACTTTAAACTCGCGCTCCATAACGAGTTATTAAAAAGTTTTATCGGCAATACTGCATCTTCTAATAATTTGAAACACCTTAGTTATTATAGTTTACGCGCAATATCACGCCACGGATTTTGTTACATTTTAGCGTAGGTACCTAAGGCCGGTTCTGGATATCGCGGATCACGGATGTCGGTTATCGCGGCAAAAAATAGCTTATGTCCTTTCTCAGGCTCTAGACTATCTTTGTACCAAATCTCATTTAAATCAGTTCATTAGTTTTGGCGTGAAAGCGCAACAGACTGAGTTACTTTCGCATTTATAATATTAGTGAGGACTATTTTTATGAATTTCATACTAGCTGTGCCAGCGGCTTCGCTCCCGTCAACTGACTACCTACCTTACCATATCTACCCTACCCTACCTACACTACCCTACCCTACCCTACCTACCCTACCCTACCCTACCATACCCTACCCTACCTACCCTACTTACCCTACCCTACTCTACAATACCCTACTCTGCCTACCCTACCTATTTTTTTTGTTTTTAAAGCTTCCCTGTATTCTAGCGAACAAAAAAAAAGAATTATTCGAAAAGCCGTTCTCGAATTTTAGCGAGACTAACGAACAGCAATTCCTTTTTATATATAAGAGTTTATGTTGTTTATCGTGGAGCGACTGCATATCTGACCTAAATATACTGATACTTAAATCAGATAGACAGTCGCTTCATTTTAAATAGGTTATTTACTAGAATCCGGTGAAACTGGAACTCGACATAGCTTTTGAAAAGGCTACACAGAAGAAGAGTTTATCGTTCTACTTATTGAGACTCGAAGGTATTGCAGTTATAAAATGGGTTTTATAAAAAGCATTTCGGAAACAACTTAAGACGAAGTCTCTTCTTAAAGGACGAACATAGTGAAAAAGGGTGATAGAGTGATTTATGTTAATTGGAGGTAGGTACACTCGATGCAACCGGACGTTACTAGACCAATTGTAGTTGCCGCCGTGTCGTATCCAGTCTTATGTACGTATGCTTACTTCTCATAAGGATGTCAAGAATTGATTCTAGTAAAAAAGAATTGCGTTTTTAACAGAATAAATAAGAAAAATATTGGACACGTATTTTTTGGAACGAAGTTCCTTATGGCGCGTTTCGAAAGGGGGCTAGACGGAAATTATCACCAAAAGTTGTAACGACACTTTTTGATGTTGTTATTACAAAGTCCCGCGCATCTATGACGTGTACGAAAGAATAGACAGAGTGCATATATTTTTATTTTTATTTATTTTTTATTATTATTTTTATTATTTATTATATATTATATATCTGTGTATATCTATATATTTACGTGTGTGTGTGTATGTAACTATTTGTAAAATTGTTTTGCTTTTTTTTATTTCAATTCGAAAGGAACTTCGTTCCATCCGGGTGTCCCTTGATACCTCTCAAGTTTTTTTTTTAATTAACGCTTCAACTAAAAACATAAATGAATTGATAACCTTTTAAAGACCGTTGAAAAGGTTGTAAAATGATCCGTGACAGTAAACTTCATAGGTTACTCTTTTGTAAAATAGTGTGTGACGTTGTCCGGCAGAAGGAGGAGGACGAGATGGACGAGAGCATCTACGTGATGGTGGCCGACGAGGAGGCGCCGCCGCCGCCGCCGCCGCGCGCCGAGAGCCTGACGCGAGCGCCCGCGCGCCCGCTGCCCGCCATCCCCACCAGCGAGTCGCTCGGTGAGTGCCTCGTCTCCTTGCCTACAGCTACAGCTTCCCCAGGGTGATAGCCATGCCGTCTTCCAGCTGTCTTCACAGTCCCCGATACACTCAATGGACGTGAACGCAAAAGGTTACGAAGAAAAATAACCTCGCCATTTTGTACTTATATACAGGTTGGAGTTTTTTAATGCCACATTTTTAATGCTTTAACTATGATAGAAATCAATTGAGTCACGTTATTTAGACTTGTCACTTCCATGTGTTTGAACGGTACACTATCTCTTACTCTATCTGTGTACCAAACTAAATGTAAATCGAAATTTCATTTAAATTTACTTTCGTATACTAGCTGTCCCCCACGACTTTGTCCGCGTGTTTTAGTTTCAACGGTTTTTCATTTTCGCAACATTTTTAATTTTTTCTCCGCTCCTTTTGGGTGCAGCGTAAATTTATATAGCTTATAGCCTTCCCCAATAAATAGGCTATCCAACACTGAAAGAATTTTTTAAATCGGACCAGTATTTCCTGAGATTAGCCGTTCAAACAAACAAACTCTTCAGCTTTATATATTAGTATAGATTAGTACGGATCAATTGATAGAATTGTATAGAATATTCTTTATTGTTAGGGTCAATTATTATGATTGACCATTACTCTAATCTTTTTAACAAATATAATATAATAAACATAATAAAATAGTACCTAAATAAAAAAATAAAAAAAGGCATAAAATCTTAACCTTAATTAAATCTTTTACCTAAAAATAAACGTAAAGGGATTAGTTTTGGGTAATTTTGCAGGATTGTTGCGTTTGTTCCAATCCAGGTCTTTAAATTACGTCAAAGTAATTAACATATGTAATTAATCCGATGAGTAAAAAAGTGCTGTATTTAGGACCCGTTAAGTTGTAACGATCGATTCCATGGTTTTCCTTTCATTTAATTTACCATGGTTGTTGGAGACATCGGATCCTCATGATTGACATTATAGTTGGTTGTCATAGAAAGAATAGCATGTTTATTTTTCGGCTTTTAACCGGTTCGATTACCGGGCGTAACAAGCGAATTTTCAAAATTATTTGAACGCAGATTTTTCATTTTAAAAATATACTTAGGTCTTTTTTTCTTTCAGTATAATTTGCTATCTAAATATATCCTTTTTATGGTACTTTCTCACCAGATGGCATTAAAAAATTACACCCTGTTTATGTTATGATTTGTGAACATTTTGTAAGTAGAGTTGAACGCGAAGCCTCGACTCTACTACGCCTCCACCTTTTTCAGGCCTAGAAGTTTTCCTAGTTTCGATGTTGTGTGTATAGCTAAGTGTGCCTTTAATGTGTGCAGGGAACTTGAACCTGACCGTGCCTGTGGAGTCCTCGAGCTCGGAGTCGGAGACGCCGACGCCACCGGAGCACGACTCGCACTCGGCCTCGGCCGCGTCCTCTGCCGACGACGAGGACGACGACCCGCGCGCGCTCGGCGAGAGGTTCGTAGCCGAGCTGGTCCGCAAGGCCACCCGCTGCGCCAGCATCCGGCGCATGCAAGCCATCGGCCTCTACAGCGACCCGCTGGGGGAGCCCGACTCTCGTTCCTAGAAAGACTCTAAAACTCGCATCTCACACAAAACAATTCCTACAGGGTTTAACTTACAGTGATCCCATAATTAATTTAAATTCATGGTTTATTTATTTTTTGTATTCTTCAAATTGTCTTTAAAAATATACTTTCTATGATTATTATCGTTAAATGAAGATATGATAATTTGCAAGTTCTGCTCGTCATTGATAATTAACCCTGTAGGTATATATTGTTCACAAAAAATATCAATTGTAGGAATAACTACTAAGATACGTGTAGTTTTCATTGTAGTCAACGATTTTAATGTTGAAATATGTTCCTTGGTTGTAGATCTCGTCTAGATAATAACAAAACCATACTAGGTGTCATAAATTTTATTAGTTAACTAAGCAATATTTTTGGTTATTTCATAATAATAGCTCTCTAATAAGGAGGTAGGAGCACCTTCAACAAATATGTGCATTTTTAGAAGTTTAATGTGAATAACACGTAATGTTGTCGCCATATTTGCAATTATAGGAATTAGATTCCAATGTCTTAAACATATTTTAGAGTACATACTTATATATACATAAGATTGCTACATAGTTGGATATATCTTAATATACGTGATCAAATCACCATCCTATTAGAGTAATGTAATACATAATAATATTTAATGAATGTTTTAGTTGGAGCCTACGAGCCTTAGAATCTAATAATTGCTTTATACAGAGCTGTAAAAGTATTAAATATATTCAGCGGACCCTATATATTCGCTTGTATTTTTAAATTGAGCTTGCTTGAGGGGTATAATCTGGTGGTGGCTTTTAGGTACACAGCATCCCTTTGCAACGTTTTCGGGTTTAAAACCTGGCAAGTACAACATTTTTCATTGTAATTGTATTTCTTAAGATACTTTATTCTGTGGTTGAGGTGTAGACGAGATAGTAATGTTGTTATATTTTACCACTAGAAACGCCAAAGACGTAGAAAAATAATAATATTGATATATTTCAGCCGCATATGCATTGAGTATTGTGACTGGTAACGTTAACGTCGTTTCATATACTTGTGTATCACTTGGTGTCGTCCCCAACGCACTGTTGACTAGACCCGCTCTGGCCGCACTCCACACACTTGCAATGTATTTACGCTAATATCAATGATTTGTGAAAGTGTTGTTGCTTATATTTTTATGGTTCCGGACCTAAAAGGTTCGTGGGGTCAGTTGTCCGTCTGTTTGTCCGACCTATTGGTTGTTGTTTAGATAAAGAAACAGTAGGTACACCTACATTCAGAATTTGACAAAATTATTATAATATAAATGTCGGGCCAGTGGTACGGCTCCGTTTGCAAGATTGACACGCGCTTGGCTTTCTGGACTGCCATGAAAGGGCTATGTTTTACGCCCGTAGCTTGTATGTTCCTATAATTCTGTGTTCGTCAATTTCTTTATTACCTCGTGTCTTACAAACTGCTGGATAGATTTCGACAAGGGTATCGTTAGATTCGTCTCAATAACTCAAGTGATATCATGATGAAAACGAATTTTATAAGACGTTAAAATATATATTTTTAACGTAATGTACGAAAATAAAGAGTTAGTAAATGATTTACAAAAATATATGAAACTTGTATGTTTAAATATAATTTGGAATGAGAAATGATATTTTTATAAAATTAATTTAAATTTTAAAAGCCCTGCCTTTGCAGAACTTTAACGTAAAGCAGTCGGGTTTTTTTTATGTTTTTTACTTGTACAACTTGTTTTTTTTTATCTCCTAATTTAATATATTGCTTTTAGTATTAGGGAATAATGTGCAATCACAAAAGCAAGCCATTTATAAATACATAGCAATAGAACAAAAACTACGGGTAGCCTCGTTTCATAGAGAGCACTAAATAATAATTTTAATCACAACTACAGGTGTGTGCCAAACCACGCTTTTCTTAACCAACTCTTTGAATAAAGATATTTCTTAATTTGTGTACTATATATATACAGCTGGCAATGCGCAACCACCGTCTAATAGAAATACTATCTTCCTACATAGTACAGTACACTATACATACAAGTTATGACAGATCGAAATGAAAGTGAACGACATTTAAAATAGTAAAATTATTTACTAAAAATCCTATATTATATTACATATGTACAATCGGCCAAGTTTGTGGTGTTCCACATTTATAACAAACAAAATGCTTTGAACTACTAATCTCACTAAGCACGCCCGTATTTTGTCTCCGCCAACTCCGCACGTGATCTAACGAGTGCGAGCGAGAGATACATATAAAGTGCGTGGCTAGCACTAAAGTCACACGCAAGTGCAAAGGATTTTAGCCTTAGTGGAACAGCGTATGCTTGCTGCTACTAGCGAACAACTTGACTGTGAGACAGGTGTGTACGTACATGTGGGTTGCCCATTACCAGTTGTCTATTTATAATTTTTGGTTAATTGGTATACGTCTGCGATCCGATAGGGGTGGGGTGGGGGGGATTTAAAGTGTTATTTTTTTTGTCTGAAAGTGACTTAAAAGTGTCCCTTAGCGGATTGGCGAGCCTATACCAATGACCGTGTGTATTGTGTGTGTAGTAAGATGTCCGTTGTGTGCACAGCGCGGCGGGCGGCGAGGGCGACACGCTGCGGCGGCGGCGCACGCGCGAGCTGGCGGAGCGCGTGTCCGGCATGAAGCGCAAGGCGCGCGAGGCCGAGCGGTGGCACGCGCTCAAGAGGTCGCTCTACAAACCACTCACTATCACCTTCGGATTCATCCTCGCCGGGATTATTATATACGGATACGTCAAACACTAAACCCCCGATGTACTCGACCTTCGCTCGTTCCCGTTCTTCTCACATTTACGCTTTCGAATCGAGTTATCTCACATTTTCGCTGCAATTGTTGCATTATTTCCGCCGAGGGAGGCCTCCCGCTTACATGACCCACGTTTCGTTACTACAACGTAACACATCTCTGTCGTTTCGCCTGACGATTGACGAACCGATTCCGATAACTCGCTCGAACACGTAAATTTGTTTTATTATGAAACTGCATCATTACTTTACAAAGCTAAAGTAATGAATGTATTAACAGGGATACTGGTTTTATCTAGAGCCCTTACTTTTGATGTGCAAGCGAATGTCGGGTAATTTCGGTATTTGAGTAAGACTGCATATTTTTTTGTATTTAACTTGTACTATGCTAGAGTCGTGTAGAGCTCTGACTAAAAAGGAGGTCTGTCTTTACGCAAATATCACAATTTTAAATTATCATCAACAATACCGCATTACATATAAATGTACACAAGTATGTACGCCAGTGTGTCGTGTCTCTGACAACACACACCACCTTGTGTCGAAGATCTCCTTGTTGGTTATGAAATGGCATCCATTGTCTATGTAACAGTAGTATTTTAACAAGTACCAATCTTATTTATGAACTATAACATGCAACAATATCGTTTTGAGTCCAATGATTTTCATAGATTTGATAGTTATTATTGTGCATCGGTTGCGCCGGAATGTATACACTTCGACACGGCTACAAACACGGTGTTAATGTTTAAAAACCTTGACCTTAATCTACATAATATATACAAATTTTATTTTTTGCACTTTTTATATGCACAACATCATT
This sequence comes from Diachrysia chrysitis, assembly GCA_932294365.1. NCBI lineage: Eukaryota > Metazoa > Arthropoda > Insecta > Lepidoptera > Noctuidae > Diachrysia > Diachrysia chrysitis. The sequence goes on from OW028641.1 coordinate 1,085,085, forward strand.
ACAATTTCATAATTCAAATGGTGTTGTATATAGTCTTCTATAATGAGTTCGCAATAGTCACTGGCTAGCACACTCTGAAATAAATGTTGATATAATAAAAAAGTAAAATAAAAAAAAACAAAAAAAAAATACTAGCGACGTAATTTTAAATGTAACTATTTAGAAACGACTGTCAATTTTAAATATCACGTGTTATCATCACGCACTATATTTTTTTGTTATTGAGTACGTTTTCGTGTTGAAATCATTATTATCAGTTCTCTATTTTTACAAAGAAGTCATGAGCTTATTCTCTTCTTAGGGAGTTCTAGGACTACGTGTTATGAAGTATTTGTGTTATGGATCGGTGTTTTTACATAATAATACGAGTTATCAGGCGTGCGTGCGAGATATTAGATATTATTTTATATTGACTGTGGAAAAATATGTTTAATCTATACTTGCGATTAATTAATGTCATGAATTAGCCTTTCTTGTTTTTGCATTCTAATAAATAATGAATTAACTAATCAAATAGGTTTCAAGTACGTTAAAGTAAATTCGATGTCACCCAAATTTAAACAAACTATTCGTCACTTTAAAATCGATTAGGTATAAATGTAGTTGATCACTATGTAAGTGAGCGTTTCGCGAATAAATCTATCGATGACTCCGTTTTTGGCAAAAAAACTGTGATTTAAAACTGAAACTTAAAAGTCGTATAACGTCTAATATTATAAATTATGGTAGTTTTTACCTCAGTGCGGTGTGACTCGGGAGGAGGACGCGACCGAAGCGTGGTTTTAAGAAAAATGTTGGATAATATCGCAAGGGTGCTAAAGTGACTGGATTGAACACGTCCCGAATAAATTATCATAAGTTTAATATTGGGGTCAAAAGGTAAAATTTACGAATTTGGTTTGTTAATTTCAGGTTTAAAACGGAGGACGATACGAAAGAACCGTGTGAAGACTGAAGAGGTTAGATAAAAATATTAAATTAAAAAGATGCAAATTATAATGACATATCTGGGGATGAGTTACATTAGGCAGGCGCTGTGATCATTGACGCACTTGATCAAGAGATACGATAGTTTGAATCGCTTTGTAAAATGACCGTTAAAGTCCGAGAAGTTAAAAAATGCATCCACTTAGTTGTTTTTTTATTTAACGCCATTAACGGGATTTTTATTCGAAATTCTTTTTTTATACACACATACAGACAACAGTTTAGAATCTTGTAACAAAATTAGTAGTTTTGCTTGTATAGATAGATTTTGCGGTAAAAAAATCTTTTGATGTTTGGTAGCTACGAGTCGAAACCATATAACCTTTGAAAACTTTTAAGAGGCGGTAATTTTAATGTTATCTGTTCTTTATAAACTAACAAAAGATGCGCGGGCGCCGGCGCAATAACATACTAACACACTTAGTTATTAATATTAATTGACTATTATTCATTTAACTGGCAATACTGTTTGCCGTATTGTCTAAAGTTGATTAATATTAATATAATATAGTAATGTTCGCCCGTGCACTGTACATCCATATTCCGTATTAGTGCATTTTGTCGTATATTCAACATGTAAATACATCAATTCTACACCTTAGTTGTTAAGATTACGATTATTTAAAGTTAGTGTAATAAAAATATAGTTCATAATTGTACCTTTATTGGGGAAGAGTTATTTTTAATTGAAAATTTATTTGAATATAATATTTTTTAGTTATTTTAGTAAATGGTGATAACGGTCCCCGCGCTCAGCCGAGACGTCGTCTTGCCACAAGCTCGTGTTACGTGTTGCGTATGCCCCTCGACGGTACACCCTACATCGTCCCCAGTGGAGGTAGAACACCAAGCAGGTTCTAGGACCTGTGCTCACGGCGCACGGAAGCCACGATACATTGGACAAGTCTGTCTCGCCAATTAATTGCCACTTCGACATTTTAATAAAATTTATCGAAATTTCATTTGTAATACAACTGCGTTGCGTCGCTACGTTGACTAACTAACGTATCAGTATTAAACAGCAAAAAGTTAAATAAATTATTAGGCATATTTAAGAAATAATCGACTTATCATTATTGAGTAATGACCTCGTGTAAATGTCGTGATGCGTAAAACTAAACGGAATGTTTTGATGTTAGCCACAGTGAGCAGTAAACTCGTTACTCACCTCCGGGCTGGACAGCTGCGCAAGTTGTGCCAAGTATCGATACGGACACTCACATCAGGTTACCCTTCGTACAAACGTCGAGGGGCGCGTTGCAGACAACAGCCTCCCTACACAAGTGACATGTCGTCAAGCGTTATCGATGATAGAAATCGCTTAAATGACATTAAATGTATGAAAATGAAATTTCGTTTCGATAAGTCACGTGACTTGGACTTGTCACTTCCATACGTTTGAGCGATTCGATCAGCGTTATCGCTTGTCGCATTGTCACTTGTCTAGAGGCCCTGATCAGTTTGTCGTTGCGGTTCATAACGAAATCGATGCGTACGCTCTCGGGCCGTGACGTCACGGCATGTTCTCCGGGCGCTGGTGTGCGGGCGCTCGGACCTGGTCTCGTCTCGATTGCAATCGTGGCGTCATTCGCTAGTTCTGGTCGTTCGTTGCGTTAGCCGCTCTCGCTTCTGTGCGGCGATGAATCTTCAAAAACGTCGCAATGCGCTATTTTATTATCTTAAACGTTACCAATATGTTATATCGGTCTGGAAATGAAATGAAATGAAATCGTTTATTATGCAAATAGGATGTACAATCACTTTTACACGTCACTTTTTTGAGCTCGCTGGAGTCGACATTTCTTAACTGACTGCCCTGAGAAAAAATGTCGAAACAAACTCAGGGGTCACAGTCTCTTTTAAAGTCCAGACAATATTCACGTAATATTGTGCTAACAAAATGCAGGTTACTGGACTGGTCTTTTGAAGAAAGAACCAGATCGATCTGAGAAAGCGAGCTGGCGGCAAGCATGCCCCGAAAGTCTGGTCTAAGTTTATATTAAAGAAACAAATTCATACTGTATCAATACCTACTAAGCAAACGTCAAACGCGCCGAGCTGACGAGCTTAGCGCGCTGACGTGTAGCCCGCCGGACGCAAGGGACACGTGTGGCCCGAACACTAGCACACCAGACCACTCATGTCTGCGCACATTTGTATTCATAGTAACCTGACGTCGTGGTAGCGTTTATTTACTTATATAAATTATACAAACAGTACCTATTAGCATTACCTAACTTATAAAACTTAGTACACTATGATTCGAAGTTCTCTTGTGATCTTGATGAAGGAGTTTCTCTAATAGATAAAAATGTATTGTAACACTAATACTATCAACATACGTACTATTACATGTAATATTGAGAAAATAATAAAATGTTATAAAATCTGATTTGTATTTTTTCACCTAGCAACACCCGCAACTGCCAATGCTTTGCGCACTAACATTGCACCCTAGTTGCTGCACAAAAGAATGGAATAGTTGTATCGCAACCCCGGTAATATATAATTGAATTCCACGACTACATTAGGTGAGTAATAAATATCAAATTGGTAATATTTGATACCGAATACGGTAATAAGGTTTTAAACTGGTAATGGTAATAATTACATTCAGTACAAACACTGTACGCAAGCGGGACACCGACCACAGCCTCTGGTGGCCAGCGACAGCGACTTAACACATTATTAATTACATATATTTGTCATAAATTATGAAAATAAATGTTTTTTTATTACCCACACTAAACAGGCAGGCTGGCAGTAGAGACAGGCAACACTGCCTACGCCATGGTAAATAAACGGTAATATTGGAGGTCCGATTTTAATTCTTATTTTAGTAGTTTATATTGCTACATAAAACAATAGTAAATAATTGAGGGCGCCACCATCGATCACAGTTATAGAATTTATGACTTCTAGCTTTTATTTATTTGTCATATTTCAGCAGGTATATAGGACCGTGGGTAATATTTACAGCAGGTGATACTACCACAAAATAAAACTCCTTTGTTTCTTTTATTTCGGTATGGTGAAAATAAATAAATATAAATGTGGACATCACTCACACTCACATATATTGCACTGAACTCAAAGTAAGTAGCTAATATTGTGCTATGGAATCAGAGACAACGAAGGTACCACAAACACCCAGACCCGAGACCATGTAGAAAAGTGGTTTTCTACATTGACCCGTCCGGAATCGAACTCTGAACCACAGAGCAGGCGACACCTTGACAACCGGTGTGTACGCCACGGACCACGGAGATCGTCATTCAAAATATTGTGTTTTTTATACAGCTACTGTATTTTATAGTTTTAAGTATACCTAGATGTAGTGGTTTTGTATAATTTGTTGACTTGTGGATTTACCATATAAAAATACTCTGTGGGATTGACGTAGCACCTGTTTTTTTTTTCATTTAAGGCACAGATTAAACAAATATGTTCATTATCAGTTATAGTTGATCTTAGTTTAAGTATCTACCTAAGACTTTTTTGATTAATGGCGCTCACTTGTTGCGAAAAACGGGTATTTTTTTTTCTCCCAATGAGTAGGTACATTTTTCGTGTTCATTAAAATATTTTACAAATGAAAATGATGTGTTTTATTGCTATTTAACTTAGGTACACACTACATCAAACAAAAATTGTGATGTTAAAACAAATCACGTAGGTAGGTACACGCGCTAGATTTCTCTTACGTCTGAAAGAGAAACTCCAGCATCTATTTCCTGTTAAGACGCATGCACCTTCTCGTCTATACCTGTCGCATGCAGTAAGTCTTGCCTCTTCTAAATATATATACTCAAAGGTGACTGACTGACTGACATAGTGATCTATCAACGCACATCCCAAACCACTGGACGGATCGGGCTGAAATTTGGCATGCAGGTAGATGTTATGACGTAGGCATCCGCTAAGAAAGGATTTTGATCAATTCTACCCCCAACGGAATAAAATAGGGGATGAAAGTTTGTATGAAACTTTGTCAATTTTAAACCGATCGGGCTGAGATTTTGCATGCATAAAGCTCTCTATAAAACAAGCGGCCAAGCCACACATAGGCGTAAGCTTGGATCTCAATGAAGGACATAGATTTCTTCCTGACGCGAAAACTAACACCCACGCGGGCGGAGCCGCGAGCAACAGCTAGTTAAATATAAAAGTAGGTACCTACCTATATCCATTTGACTGGCTTTGCGCCTCGGTTCCTTGGTTTCCCAGTAACATTGTGATAGGGATGAGATGTGTGATAGAAGTATCGATATTCCAATTATGTCTGACTAACAAATGCGAACCGACCGACTACGTGGAGAATTTGAACTGAAGCGGAGACTTCAAACTAAGTAGGTTCAGCTAACCGATCGCTTGTAGAAAGTGAAGCGTCTGGGGACGCCACTCATTTGTCTTCTAGGGCGCCAACGGGACCATATTACTACTTAAACCTCCGCTGACCCTCCATCCGTCCAACTCGTCAGCGGACTGTGACCTCATGAACCTTTATAGGTAGACAGTTGAAATTTTCGCAGAGTAATACTATATAACATATCTTGGGACAACTCACACACGGCCATCTGATCCCAAACTAGGCATGTACTATGGCAACCAGACAACTGATAAACTTACTTATATATTTGTAAATACATACATATTGTAGTTAAATTATACCCAGACACAGAACATATGATCATGCTCATCACACAAAGATTTGTCCTGGGTGGGATTCGAACCCACGACCTCCGGTTTAGCGGTCAGGGTCACTAACCAACAGGCCATTCAAGTGTGTGTATTGTATTTCTGTTGCCGCTATAATAACAAATAATAAAAATAATTAAAAACTAAAGGATGCTCCCCTATGTACTAGAAACGTTTTTATTTTAGCGATTATTTGCTCGGTCTTAATAAGGGCAATTGAAAATTATAGCTAAGAGTTTTTCCGAGTTCTTTGATTGATTTTAACGGCATAAATCTTTTTCTATAATACGGAGCCCTACATGCGCAAGTCTTACTCGCACTTGCTCGGATTTAAATTCAAGCATTTTTAAACGCGTTTCTACATTCTGTATCACAATTAAACACAATATAAGACGCCTTTATACTTTATTCGTTACTTACTCAATATTTTTCACACACAAATTGTATATTCTATATTATAATTGTCAGAGATACTTATTTGTCATCGGCGGTGATGAGTAATCGTGATGGACTGGCATTGGATTGAGAACCATTACGTCTTGATCAGTTTCTAATTTTGCGTAGAAACATCTGGAAGAAGAAGTAGAAGAGATAATTTAATCATTAGAATTCCCCGTCGAACTTAGTGTTATTCATATTTTTTTAAAAAGGGCTATCGAAATTATTTAATAAAATTTGTGTCTAAGATTTAATTATGATCCAGTCTGCTTGCAACCACGGCCGTAAAAGTATAGGTAGGTACATGTTCGCGCTAATTCCCGTTATATCCTTGCTAATAGATATTATAAATACGAAAGTAACTCTGCATGTCTTTCTGTCGCGTTTTTACGCCAAAACTACAGAACCGATTTTAATGAAATTTGGTACACACATAGCCTAGAGCCTTAGAAAGGATATAGGCTGCTTTTTGCTGACATCCACGCGGGCGGGGCCGCGGGTAACAGCTATTAAGTAATAAAATTTAAACAATGAAGCGCAATAGTTTCAAAGTTATTTTTATTTTCAAAGTTATATATTACCAACAATGCCTAAATGGTTTCTGTTTTGTGAAAAATTAACCTCATGTGAACAACGCTTGGCATGAAACATCTTATATTTATTGTTGTCTTTTACAAGATTTTATTTAACTTGAAATGTATGTATTTATATTTGGGTCAAATCTTGCAAGGTAAAACTAGTTAGAACAACTTTCCGACATCCTATTGAGTTTCGAACTGGTCTGATGATGTAGCCCGAAGGTGGCTATAGTAGCGTCGTCACGAAACAACTCAATCCCATCATGTTTGCACTAATTGGTTTGTATTCACTAGTACTATGATCCTAGTCGATTTAAAGCTTGTATTTAAAAATACATTATTAAAAATCGAACAACGACTTGCTCATAATAATAGATAATAATGTCCTCCTGACCGAATTTCGGTCACGGCGGCCTCTAAACAGACAAGCCAACTCCGCGAGAGATATTTCAGTGCACGAGTGTTTGCGCTAAATCATTTGCAATGCCTATTCCTTCACTCACATAGTCCGATGGGACGGCTATTCGAAACAACCGGAGAGAGATCAGGCGGGGAGGACCAACGGCTTTACGTGCTTTCCGAGGCACGGGGTTGTAAACCCCACCTAATTGCCCGAATCTAAGCTGAGCTATATTTTTTACTTGATCCGGGATTCGAACCTGAGACCTCGTGTATTGGCAATCGCGCTTGCTACCTCTAGACCAACCACGCAGTCAGGCCTGCTCATACCCAAAAAACACCTGAATCTTGGAGGAGATGCAGTCAACCTTTGAACTGGGATTCGGATTCCTGATCAACTAAAACCCTAGATACTTACCTTCCTACAGGATGCAGTTACTGCTTCCCCATAATGTAATCGCAGTAAATCTAGATTAGGTATAACCGACTCTCAAAAAGGAGGAGAAGGTTCTATGTTTGACTGTAGATAACTATTTAGTAATATTTTAGGGATTTTTCTGCACTGCTGGTGTAATTAGTAAAAATATGTAAGGATGTCATTACCTTCTGACCCACTGTATCGTCAAAACGATCACGAAGTATAGATGAACAATCATCTTCGCCAGAATCGTCAGGAAAACAATAAAATTTGCAATGAGAAAGCACATTAATATCACGAAGTCTTTCAGAGTGTTTGATAAGTAGTTGTCATGTCTGACAAACCCTCTTATGGGACAGTACCTTAAAAGAAAATGGTAAGAATATTAATAACCAACTTTAAATGAAATAAGTTTTCAAATCGACACCTACCTACGATTTTTTTGTGCGTATTATCTTACTAAGAAGTACTAATATTATAAATGCGAAAGTTTGGATGGATGAATAGCTGTTTGTTACTAAATCACGATAATACGGCTGAGCTTATTTGAATGAAAGCCAGGTACAAAGATAATTTATTATCTGGAAAAGCGCATTTAATGCGCTTTTCCAGATAATTTTCAATTTTTTATCATCACGCGGGGCGAAGCAGTACAACGGTAATTGTTACACTAGACTCAGCTCGCCGCACCGGGCGCGTAAGCCTCGACTAACCCGACAAATGCTCCTATTTCCTTAAGTCCTTGGCAATATCGTTTTAAAACATAACTTATTCATCCAATTATTCGTAAAAAAGTAGGTACCTAATAGAGAAATTACTTGCGACATATAAGTAGGTACCTACTAGAGACATGTACACAGCTACCTCACCTTAAATTGTATCCGGCGCATAGCTCATAAACGTTTTCGATTAACCTCACCACAACATTTGGTTTCTTGTCTTTGAGATCCAAGAGGCGACACAGACTGTTGCTTTGGGTCAAAACCACCACGCTGCCAGACTCGTCACAGCGGTACCCAGTGTGCAAGACCTTACATTTGCATTTGTTCGCTCTGAGTCCCGCACACTTACATGGCATCTTATTTATATTAATGTTAACTTTCGATTGCTAAATTCATATCTGTTGCTAATTAAATGCCGATAGTTTTAATGGTCGGCCGATGACGAATTTATTGGTGAATTTGTTCATACTTTTAAGAAAGCGTAGTTGTTGTCGACTTGACAGTCGTTTAGTTAGCTACGGTTAGATGGTATCACATAGAAGATGTAAATAATGATAGATGTCTATGACTTATTTACGCAAAAAGTTACTATAGTGCCATTATCCTTCACCTTGGATCTCCGCATTAGTGACCTCAAATGTTATTAAGTTATAAATGCCAAAGAGTTTAAAGTGTAAGCAACTATTGTTAACTTATAGATACTCGTCCTATTTAGGGACTATTTAGTCTTAACTGTAGCCTATTTTACAAGCTTTTTAATTCACTTGCAAGGTATTTTTGTTCGGGTCAAATCATGCAAGATAAATTAGAACCACTTCTTGAAATCCCATTGAGATGTAATTTTGCATACTGATATAAATTCGGTGACAATATAGGTAATATTATAGTGCTTTCGAGCTAGTCTAAAGATGGAGACAGAACGTGGCCATAGGAACTCTTTAACGGAATAATATAATAATAGTACCTAATATTAGATGCATTGATATTATCAGATCAGCCGGAGAATAGAATTATTAACAATATTAAGTCTCGTAAGTTTTGGCAAATCAGCCCAGTAAAAAGTTGGTAACAACGGTCAAACCGACTGCCTTACGATTTGTTTTAAAAGGTCGTATTTTGTTTAAAAAAAGATTCTCAAAATAGTAACTTCCCGATGAAAAGTAATCTTAGTGGTTTATATAAGGGTCTTAAAATGAAAAAAGGGTTCACAAAATGTAAGCACAAATCACAATAACAAAATCGAGCTCAATAGGAATTTGAGGTTGAAATAGCAATGGCGTAGGTGCTAAGCGACTCAATAGACATATTTTGGGCCGTGTTCTACGGCCAATGCTCTATCTAGACAGGTATTTAATCAAATGTAATTGACTCCGGCCATTCTGTTGAACAATAATAAATAAATTTACACAATATTGAAGATGGCTCTTTGATATCTCAAATATCAACAAAAACCTCAAATTAATAAATCAGCTTTGAAGTGTGTTAATGTGTTACTTTACACAGGCTTAAACAATTACGATAACGTTTATATCAGAACCACCTTTTACTAAAGCCACTGTTGATTTTAATACATCCCAATATGGCTTGACGGTACGGTAAATGGAGTGAATAGAAATGCAGGGTGAGAATGTGATTTTTTACATTTTACAGATTACCGGTTACCTATTGATTATGCGGACTTGCAACATTTAAAAAGAATTAAGAAAGCTGTTTTTATGTTAAATTATATGCATGCATACGATATGATAAACGGTATCTACGTTCCTTGTCCATTTTTATTTCTATTCACCCCATTATACGGTAAGTAAACAATAATATAATTTATACTTAAATTATATTAATGTTATTTACTGTCACATGTTTTGCGTCTTGGGTATTAAAATTGGAAGGAAAGATTAGTTTAAGACATATAAATAACGTATAAGTAGCTCGTGTAGTCAGACCCAAGGAAATCTCACAAAGCAGGCTGGTAGCTTTGAACCACCGTTTTTGTGATACCACAATTTAAAAAACGTTATATGCGTTCTAAATCACGTCTGTCACAAAGACATAAGTGAAGGACACCAGAAAAATATGGCCTAAAAATTGTACAAAAATAATCAAACGCCCACAAAAACTTGCAAAAATAATTATGTAATTACTTTCTATTACCTAGTTCTCAATAATGACATGCTCGCGAAGGAACCTATAATAAACAATATAGACTGGTCATGAAAGGTATGTGATCGTTGACATGTTACCGACCAAGTAACTCATTGAAACATTTACTCACACGTTAGGTACTATAGAATTATAACTAGGATGAAATTGCTGATTACAATGGTGGAGAAATTATTTTATACACCTCTCTTACCATTATGCCTTTGACTAGTTTACATTTACATTTACCATAACAATACAACAGTAACCGGTGGCTATCAAATGCTCTAAAACGTTTCAAGGAGTTTACATTATCATGTACTATAGGATGTACGAGATTATTGTTTATCTAAGTGTTCTCTAATAGTCAAATACTAAATATTTTTACAGCAATTCCATAACAAATACAAATTTATGAAGATTATAACAATGATCCGGTAAGCATCTTATAAAATGCCATAACATCTAGTTATGGCATTTTGATGTAACAGAGCACTCAGTACTCACATTGCCACGAGACGAAATAATCAATTGTTGATAAACTTAAGATGAAGGACTTAGAAAACAACATGTATCGACGACTTCAGTACGAACAATCATATTTCAACCAGGAAGAAAGCCCATGTAATGGCATTGAAAATGTTAGTATTATTGTACATAAGAAAAAAGTGAAGAATCGAAAAAAATATTTGAACTCTAAATATGGGCAACATCCAGCAGTTGCTTTCCGACTATCGAGGTCCGGCACCCTCAAAAATCATAAACTCCTTAAAAATCATTCCAGTATGCCCGAAATAAACAATCGCCCAAAACTTTTGAATAAACGTACTAAAAGCTCTAATGTGATTTCATGGGGAAAGAAAAACCATCTAAATACTAAATTTGTTGTGAACCGAGTCTCAGAATATTACTTCAATAATTATGTAAGCCCTTTCAACTACCCAACCCAAAAGAAATGGAAAGTCTACCGTTGTCAATTAAGCACACAAGAGGAGAGCTGCTGCTGTTCATGTAACTCGGACGCAATGTTTGAAGTAATGAAGAGCCTCTATGACTGTTACAAAAAGAAAAACTGTGACAATTGTAACTGTATACTATGCGGTCATTTACCTCGAGAAGAAAGGCGCATGGGAAAACTCCGGAAATCCCTAGCGGACGTCGGACTAGCTGGTAGTGAAAAAGAGAGAAAAGAAAAAATTAAAAAAGCCGAAAAGCAATTGGAAGGAAAATCTATGGCAGAAAAAGAAAAAATTATTAGAGAATTGGCCAAATCAGGACAACCTCTACCTAAAGGTAAAACAGCGTCAGAAAAAGAATTGATCAAAAGAATTAGAACTGAAGTTGGTCTACCACCAGAACCTAAAACTGCGGCCGAAAAAGAAAAAATGAGAAAAGCCGTAGCTGCTGGTTTGATAACCCCGTTAGAAGGCAAAACAACTGCACAGAAAGAAAAAATACTAAAAGCTCAAGCAGAGCTAGGTATTGAACTACCGGAAGGAAGAACCGCATCCGAAAGGGCGCTTATACAAAAAGTAAAAACAGCGGCCGGAATACCGAAAGGCATAACATCAGAAAGATTGCGTAAGGCAAAAGAAGCAGGACTTCTAACGCCGCTCGAAGGTAAGTCTGCAGAAAAGAGAGAAAAAATTGTAAGAGGATTAGCAATGCAAGGTCTTCCTCTGCCAGAAGGCAAAACCGCCTCAGAAAGGAAGATTATTGATAAAGTTCGCGCTGATCTTGGTTTACCTCCTGAACCTAAAACTCCATCAATGAGAGAAAAGTATGCAAAAGCTGCAAACGCTGGTTTAATGCAACCCTTGGAAGGAAAGTCGCACAAAGAAAAAGAAAAGATATTACAAGGACTAGCTGATTTAGGCATACCGTTGCCCGAAGGACGTACAGCGTCTGAGAGATCTCTTATCGCTAAAGTAATGGCTAAAGCAGCAGCTTCTCTTGAATACATTGCACCTTCGGAAAAAATCCGAAGAGCAAAAGCAGCTGGAATTATAACACCTATAGAAGGTAAACCACCGGAACAACAAGAGAAAATACTAAGAGGATTAGCAATGCAAGGTATACTCCTTCCAGAAGGTAAGACTTCTTCAGAAAGACGGTTGATAGATAAGGTACGCGCTGATCTTGGTCTACCTCCGGAACCAAAAACTTCAGCAATGAAAGCTAGATATGCTAAAGCTGCAGATGCTGGATTATTACAACCTTTAGAAGGAAAAACACATAAAGAAAAGGAGAAAATTTTACAAGGCTTACACGATTTGGGTATACCGTTACCTGAAGGACGAACAGCCTCAGAAAGATCACTTATAGCTAAAGTTAAGGCTAGAGCTCCCGAACCAGTAGCTATAGCACCATCAGAAAAAATAAAGAAAGCTAAAGCAGCTGGATTGTTAACACCACTTGAAGGTAAGACTGCTGACCAAAAGGAAAAAATATTACGGGGATTGGCAATGCAAGGCATTCCTCTGCCTGAAGGTAAAACCGCGTCGGAAAAGAAAATAATAGATAAAGTTCGCAATGAACTTGGTCTACCTCCTGAACCAAAAACTCAATCTATGAGAGAAAGATACAATAGAGCCGCTGATGCTGGTTTCTTACAACCACTGGAAGGCAAATCATCAAAGGAAAAAGAAAAAATATTACAAGGGTTATATGACATGGGTATACCACTACCTGACGGGCGCACCAAATCAGAGAAAGCTCTCGTGGCTAAGATTAAGGCTGGTCCCAAACCGCTTTCACTTCTTGCCCCATCAGAGAAATTGCGAAAAGCAAAAGCGGCGGGACTATTAACACCTCTTGAGGGTAAACCCCCGGAACAAAAAGAGAAAATATTAAAGGGATTGGCGATGCAGGGTATTCTTCTACCCGAAGGCAAAACTGCTTCCGAAAGAAAGCTAATAGACAAAGTTAGAGTTGATCTTGGTCTACCCCCTGAACCGAAAACTGCGTCAATGAAAGAAAGATATGTTAGAGCTGCAGATGCGGGAATATTACAGCCACTGGAAGGAAAAACAACTAAAGAAAAAGAAAAGATTTTACAAGGTTTGTATGATATGGGTATACCATTGCCGGAAGGAAGGACGGCATCAGAAAAATCACTTATAGCTAGAATCAAGGAAAAGGCTAAAGCACCTTCAGTATTAGCACCATCAGACAAAATTCGAAAAGCTAAAGCTGCGGGCTTATTGACACCACTTGAAGGGAAAAGTCCAGAGCAAAAGGAAAAAATATTAAAAGGATTGGCAATGCAAGGCATTCCTCTGCCTGAAGGCAAAACAGCTTCAGAGAAAATGTTAATGGATAAAGTACGAACTGATCTTGGTCTACCTCCGGAACCAAAAACTTCAGCTATGAAAGCTAGATATGCTAAAGCTGCAGATGCTGGATTATTACAGCCTTTAGAAGGAAAAACACATAAAGAAAAAGAGAAAATTTTACGAGGCTTACACGATATGGGTATACCGTTACCTGAAGGACGAACAGCCTCAGAAAGATCACTTATAGCTAAAGTTAAGGCTAGAGCTCCCGAACCAGCAGCTCCAGAACCATCAGAAAAGTTAAGGAAAGCTAAAGCAGCTGGATTGTTAACACCACTTGAAGGTAAGACTGCTGACCAAAAGGAAAAAATATTAAGGGGATTGGCAATGCAAGGCATTCCTCTGCCTGAAGGTAAAACCGCGTCGGAAAAGAAAATAATAGACAAAGTTCGCAATGAACTTGGTCTGCCTCCTGAACCAAAAACTAAATCTATGAGAGACAGATACAATAGAGCCGCTGATGCTGGTTTGTTACAACCACTGGAAGGCAAATCATCAAAGGAAAAAGAAAAAATATTACAAGGGTTATATGACATGGGTATACCACTACCTGACGGGCGCACCAAATCAGAGAAAGCTCTCGTGGCTAAGATTAAGGCTGGTCCCAAACCGCTTTCACTTCTTGCCCCATCAGAGAAATTGCGAAAAGCAAAAGCGGCGGGACTATTAACACCTCTTGAGGGTAAACCCCCGGAACAAAAAGAGAAAATATTAAAGGGATTGGCGATGCAGGGTATTCTTCTACCCGAAGGCAAAACTGCTTCCGAAAGAAAGCTAATAGACAAAGTTAGAGTTGATCTTGGTCTACCCCCTGAACCGAAAACTGCATCAATGAAAGAAAGATATGTTAGAGCTGCAGATGCGGGAATATTACAGCCACTGGAAGGAAAAACAACTAAAGAAAAAGAAAAGATTTTACAAGGTTTGTATGATATGGGTATACCATTGCCGGAAGGAAGGACGGCATCAGAAAAATCACTTATAGCTAGAATCAAGGAAAAGGCTAAAGCACCTTCAGTATTAGCACCATCAGACAAAATTCGAAAAGCTAAAGCAGCGGGCTTATTGACACCACTTGAAGGGAAAAGTCCAGAGCAAAAGGAAAAAATATTAAGAGGATTGGCAATGCAAGGCATTCCTCTGCCTGAAGGTAAAACAGCTTCAGAGAAAATGTTAATTGATAAAGTTCGCAATGACCTTGGTCTACCTCCTGAACCTAAAAGTCGATCTATGAGGGAAAAATACAACAAAGCTGCTGATGCCGGATTTTTGCAGCCTTTAGAAGGAAAGTCCGCGAAAGAAAAAGAAAAAATATTACGAGGTTTGCATGATATGGGAATACCACTCCCTGAAGGACGAACTAAATCAGAAAAAGCTATTATAGCTAAAGTTAAAGCAAGATCTCCCACGCCTCTGGTTCAAGCGCCGTCAGAGAAACTGAGAAAAGCTAAAGCAGCAGGGCTGTTGACGCCACTTGCAGGTAAAACACCAGAACAACGAGAAAAAATATTAAGAGGACTTGCAATGAATGGTATACCTCTACCTGAAGGCAAAACTGCTTCAGAAAAAAGAATAATAGACAAAGTACGCGTTGATCTGGGTCTACCACCTGAACCAAAGACCCAATCAATGAGAGGAAAATATGCTAGAGCTGCTGATGCTGGATTATTACAGCCATTGGAAGGAAAATCACATAAAGAAAAAGAGAAAATTTTAAAAGGCTTACACGACATGGGTATCCCTTTGCCTGAAGGCCGGACAGCGTCAGAAAAAGCTCTAATAACAAAAATACAAGCTGCATCTCGACTACCATCGGTATTAGCTCCATCAGAAAAACTACGCAAAGCAAAAGCTGCAGGATTACTGACACCCTTGGCGGGTAAATCACCAGCCCAGCGTGAAAAGATATTACGAGGACTTGCAATGCAAGGTGTTCCTCTGCCTGAAGCAAAGACTGCTTCAGAGAAAATGTTAATTGATAAAGTAAGAGCAGACCTTGGTCTTCCTCCAGAACCCAAAACTTCATCAATGAGGGAAAGATATAACAGGGCTGCTGATGCTGGATTATTACAGCCCCTAGAAGGGAAATCCCATACAGAAAAAGAGAGAATATTGCAAGGTTTATATGACATGGGAATTCCACTGCCTGAAGGAAGGACAGCTTCAGAACAAGCTCTCGTAGCTAAAATTACAGCTGCGTCAGGCGCACCTTCGGTAATAGCTCCGTCTGAGAAATTGCGTAGAGCAAAAGCTGCAGGATTGCTTACGCCGTTAGAGGGAAAAACACCAGCGCAAAAAGAAAAAATATTGCGTGGATTAGCAATGCAGGGTCTTCCTCTTCCCGAAGGTAAAACAGCTTCAGAGAGAAAACTGGTAGATAAGGTTCGAGTTGATCTTGGATTACCTCCAGAACCTAAAACCCCATCTATGAAAGAGAAATATGAAAAAGCAGCCAATGCTGGGTTACTGCAACCACTAGAAGGTAAAACTGATAAAGAAAAAGAGAGAATACTACAAGGATTACACAACATGGGCATACCACTACCTGAAGGCCGAACAGCATCAGAAAAAGCTATTATTGCTAAAGTTAAAGCAGCACCGCGTTTACCCACGATGCTAGTACCATCTGAAAAGCTAAGAAAAGCACAGGCGGCAGGATTATTAACGCCATTAGAGGGTAAAACTCCAGCACAACGAGAGAAAATTTTACGTGGCTTAGCTATGCAAGGTATTCCGTTACCTGAAGGCAAGACAGCTTCGGAGAAAATGATTGTTGATAAGGTAAGAGCTGATCTCGGTCTACCACCTTCCCCTAAAACAGCAGCAGAGAGAGAAAAATATAACAAGGCAGTCGCAGCAGGTCTTATAACACCTTTAGAAGGAAAATCATCAGCACAAAAGGAAAAGATACTTAGAGAACAACATAAATTAGGTTTGCCGCTACCGAAAGGACGAACATCTTCAGAAAAAGACTTAATAAAAAAAATTAAACGAGAAAAAGTAAGAACGCGCGCTATTGGTGTTGGCGCACCTGCTTTGCCACCTGAAAAGCGAAGAAAGCTTGATGAAAAAACGGCAAAAGTTGTCAAAGAAGGCAAAGGTCCCGCTGATGAATGCATATGCGGTCTATTAACACCTGAATCTGAAAGGGAAACACCTCCATCACTTGTAATACCGTCTGAAAAACTAAGAGCTGCGAGAGCTGCAGGGCTATTAACACCATTGGAAGGTAAATCTCCAGAACAAAAAGAGAAAATATTAAGAGGATTAGCAAAACAAGGTATTCCTTTACCTGAAGCTAAAACTGCTTCTGAGAAAAAATTAATAGAGAAAGTTAGAGCTGATCTTGGTTTACCCCCTGAACCCAGAACGGCTTCTATGAAAGAAAAATATGCAAGAGCAGAAGCTGCCGGTATAATAACGCCTTTAGAAGGTAAATCGGCTTCCCAAAAAGAAAAAATTCTTAGAGCACAAGCAGAAATGGGAATTCCACTTCCAGAAGGACGAACAGCTTCCGAAAAAGCATTGATTGCAAAAATAAAAGCCACCACAGCACCTTCAATAACCACAGAAAAATTAAAAAAGGCTAAAGAAGCGGGTTTGTTAACTCCTCTTGAAGGCAAAACTGCCGAACAAAAGGAAAAGATCTTAAGAGGTTTAGCTACAGCGGGGCTACCGCTACCTGAAGGCAGAACAGCGTCTGAGAAAATGTTGATTAAAAAAATTAAAACAGAAATGGGTGTACCTGAACGGACTTCCTCAGAAAAGGTGCGAAAAGCCAAATTAGCTGGGGTTTTAACACCTTTAGAAGGTAAGACATTATCACAAAAGGAAAAAATACTTAGAGGTAGAGCAGCAGCAGGTTTACCGCTACCTGTGGGCAAGACTGCTTCAGAAAGAGCTTTAGTACAGAAAATTAAAAAAGAAACGGGTTACATAACACCTTCACCTTCGGAGAGAATGAGAAGAGCTGAAGCTGCCGGTCTGCTTACGCCTTTAGAAGGCAAAACGACGGCGGAAAAAGAAAAAATTCTTAGAGACCGACTAGCTGCAGGAGTTCCAATTCCAGAAGGCAAAACCCCATCCGAAAAAGAAATAATCCGGAGAATCACGGCTGAAGCTCCCCCTGTGGTAAGGCCGTCAGAAAGATTAAGGAAGGCTAAAGCAGCTGGAGTCTTAACACCACTGGAAGGTAAGTCGTCAAAACAGAAAGAAAAAATAATCAGAGGACTAATTAAAGCTGGTGTTCCACTTCCGGAACCAAAGACAGCTTCAGAAAAAAGTTTGATGGATAAAATCCGACATGAAGTTGGACTACCACCAGAACCAAAAACACCTTCATTAAGAGAAAAATATAGAAAGGCTCACGAAGCTGGGCTCATTACACCGCTCGAAGGCAAATCTAAACCAGAAAAAGAAAGGGTATTGAGACGACTTCACGAAGCTGGCATACCCTTACCTGAAGGAAGAACATCTTCAGAAAAGTCTATGATAAAAAGGATCAAGGCGGAATTACCTGAACGCAAAATACCATCCGAAAAAATAAGAGCAGCTAGAGCAGCTGGATTACTTACTCCATTGGAAGGAAAGACTGATTCACAAAAAGAAAAGATCATACGAGGATTAGCTGAGGCAGGTATACCTCTTCCAGAAGCTAAAACAGCGTCTGAAAAAGCAATAATACAAAAAGTAAGAACCGAACTAGGCCTGCCACCTGAACCAGCAACAGCATCTTTAAAAGAAAAAATGCGTAGAGCACAAGCTGATGGAATAATCACACCTTTAGAAGGTAAAACTTCGGCACAAAAGGAACAAATATTAAAGAACTTAGCAGAAGCTGGGATTCCGTTACCGGAGGGGAGAACTGCTTCGGAGAAAGCATTAATAGCTAAAGTAAAAGCTGAAAGTAAAGCGCGGCCGGCAAAAATAACATCTGAAAAGCTGAAGAAGGCAAAAGCTGCCGGGTTATTAACACCATTAACAGGAAAATCTGCAAAAGAAAAAGAAAGAATAATGAGAGGTTTAGTCGAACAAGGCTTGCCACTACCAGAGACTCATACAGAATCGGAAAGAAAGATAGCGGAAAAAATCCGCAAAGAGGTTGGTCTCCCGCCGGAACCTAAAACTTCATCCGAGAGAGTCAGGTTGCGTAAAGCTGAGGCTGCTGGTATAATCACACCACTTGAAGGTAAAACACGTTCACAAAAAGAAAGGATTTTGAGAGATATGGCTGAAGCTGGAGTAGCTTTGCCAGAAGGTAGAACTAAATCTGAAAAAGCATTGATAAAGAGAATTAAAGCAGAAGTGCCACCATACGTGGGTCCTCCTGCATTGCCCCCTAAAGAACGAAGAAAATTAGACAAGAAAACTGCTAAGGTAATGAAAGAAGGTAAAGGGCCTAGTGATGAATGTATATGTGGACTTTTAACACCCGAATCTGAAAGAGAAGAACCTGGTAGAGTTCCATCTGAAAAGTTAAGAAAAGCAAAAGCTGCTGGTTTACTTACTCCGTTAGAAGGCAAATCGTCAGCGGAAAAGGAAAGAATATTAAGGGGTTTGGCAAAAGAAGGTATACCACTACCAGAAGCTCGAACATCATCGGACCGAAAAATTGTCGACAAAATTCGAAAGGAGCTGGGTCTACCTCCAGAGCCCAAGACTCGGTCAATGAAAGAAAAACATGTGCAAGCTGCCGCTGCAGGTATTCTTGTACCTTTAGAAGGTTTATCGCCGGCAGAAAAGGAACGAGTTCTAAGAGCTCAAGCAGACTTAGGAATACAACTGCCGGAAGGCAGGACTGCATCAGAAAAGGCCCTTATAGCTCAAATCAAAGCAGAGAAAAAGTTGCCACCGTCTAGAATAACATCCGAAAAAATACGAAAAGCAAAAGCTGCAGGTTTGCTTACACCACTGGAAGGAAAAAGCGCAGCGGAGAAAGAAAGAATTCTTAGAGGATTAGCAAAAGAAGGTCTACCTCTTCCAGAAGCTCAAACATCTTCAGAACGAAAAATAACTGACAAAATTAGAAAGGAACTTGGTCTCCCTCCTGAGCCTAAGACTCGATCAATGAAAGAAAAACATGAGAGAGCTGCCGCTGCTGGCGTTCTTGTGCCTTTAGAAGGCTTATCACCAGCAGAAAAAGAACGCGTTCTTAGAGCTCAAGCAGATTTAGGAATCCATCTTCCAGAAGGTAGAACTGCATCGGAAAAAGCACTTATATCTAAGATAAAAGCGGAAAGTAAAATTGCGCCATCGAGAATAGCATCTGAAAAAATAAGAAAAGCGAAAGCCGCAGGACTACTTACACCATTAGAAGGAAAAAGTGCAGCGGAGAAAGAACGAATTCTCAGAGGATTAGCTAATGCAGGTATACCACTTCCAGAAGCTAAAACATCATCAGAAAGAAAAATCGCCGACAAAATTCGAAAAGAACTTGGTCTTCCTCCTGAGCCCAAGACTCAGTCAATGAAAGAAAGACATGATAGAGCCGCCGCTGCTGGTGTTCTTGTACCTTTAGAAGGTTTGTCACCTGCGGAAAAGGAAAGAGTGCTTCGAGCTCAAGCAGATTTAGGAATCAAACTGCCAGAAGGCAGAACTGCATCAGAAAAAGCCCTTATAGCTAAGGTTAAAGCGGAAAGTAAACGTCCGCCGTCAAGAATAGCATCTGAAAAAATACGGAAAGCTAAAGCAGCTGGCCTGCTTACACCATTAGAAGGAAAAAGTGCAGCAGAGAAAGAACGGATTCTCAGAGGATTAGCAAAGGAAGGTATTCCGCTTCCAGAAGCTAAAACATCATCAGAACGAAAAATAACCGACAAAATACGACAAGAACTGGGTCTACCTCCGGAGCCTAAAACGAGATCAATGAAAGAGAGACACGAGAGAGCGGCCGCTGCTGGTGTACTTGTGCCTTTGGAAGGTTTGTCACCTGCGGAAAAGGAAAAAGTGCTTCGAGCTCAAGCAAATTTAGGAATCCAACTGCCAGAAGGTAGAACTGCATCAGAGAAAGCCCTTATAGCAAAGGTTCAAGCGGAAAGTAAACGTCGACCGTCCAAATTTTCCGAAAAATTACGGCAAGCTAAGGCAGCAGGCTTGCTTACTCCAATTGAAGGAAAAAGTGCAGCAGAAAAAGAAAGAATTCTCAGAGGATTAGCTAATGCAGGTATACCACTCCCAGAAGCTAAAACAACATCGGAACGAAAACTTGCTTATAAAATTAGAAAAGAATTAGGACTTCCGCCCGAACCTAAGACTGCATCAATGAAAGACCGACATGATAAAGCAGCGGCGGCTGGGGTTTTAGTGCCCTTAGAAGGTTTGTCACCAGCAGAAAAAGAACGCGTTTTAAGAGCTCAAGCAGATATGGGAATAGAACTTCCGGAAGGTAGGACTGCATCTGAACGCGCGCTTATTGCCAAAGTAAAAGCAGAAAGCAAGCTTCCACCGTCAAGAATTGCATCCGAAAGGATACGAAAAGCAAAAACTGCTGGTTTAATTACCCCATTATTAGGGAAAAGTGCATCAGAGAAAGAGAGAATACTCCGTGGATTAGCAAAGCAAGGTTTACCACTTCCAGTAGCACACACCTCATCGGAACGAAAAATGGCTGACAAAATTCGAAAAGAACTTGGACTGCCACCTGAACCTAAAACTGCATCAATGCAAGAACAACATGATAAAGCTGCAGCCGCTGGTGTACTTGTGCCTCTAGAAGGTTTATCTCCAGCAGAAAAGGAACGAGTTCTTAGAGCCCAGGCAGATTTGGGTATACCTTTGCCAGAAGGTAGAAGTGCATCTGAGAAGGCACTCATAGCTAGAATAAAAGCTGAAAGTAAATTACCACCTTCAAGAGTTGCATCGGAAAGGATGCGAAGGGCAAAGACTGCCGGCTTGCTTACCCCACTAAAGGGAAAGAAAGCAGCAGAAAAGGAAAGAATAATGAGAGGATTGGCTAAAGAAGGTCTGCCACTTCCAGAAGTGAAAACATCATCGGAGAGAAAACTTGCTGACAAAATTCGCAAAGAACTAGGTCTTCCACCAGAACCTAAAACGCCATCGATGAGAGAAAAGTACGAAAAAGCTGCAGCAGCTGGCATACTTTTACCTTTGGAGGGCTTAACGCCCACTGAAAAAGAAAGAGTTCTCAGAGCTCAGGCAGAAATGGGAATACCACTGCCAGAAGGAAGAACTGCATCAGAAAAATCACTCATAGCTAAAATAAAAGCTGAGATAGAGCCATCGCTAATACCATCTGCGAAATTGAAAAAAGCAAAAGCTGCTGGCTTACTTACACCTCTAGAAGGGAAAACGCACGCTCAGAAGGAAAAAATAGTCAGGAGCTTAGCTGAAGCTGGATTACCCTTACCAGAAGGTAAAACGGCATCTGAAAAAGCTTTGATACACAAAGTTCGTACCGAACTAGGGATACCTCCACCAGCAAGAACGGCCTCTGAGAAGGCGGTTGTCCGGAAAGCTAAAGCCGATGGATTGTTAACTCCAATTGCCGGTAAATCAGCTAAGGAAAAAGAAAGGATACTTAAAGGTCTTGCAGAAGCTGGGTTACCAATGCCTGAAGGTAAAACGGCCTCCGAAAGAGAATTGATAAGAAAAGTTAGAACTGCAGCAGGACTTCCACCTGAAACTACCCCATCTGAAAAGAGGGGCGAAATTAAAACAAAATCAAAACGAGTTGGAGTTACAACATCAAGAAAACTGGCTAAAGGAATTGGAGTAGGGTATATAGGTGAAGAGTATGAAGACATTCTGAAAACAACAACGTGCGACAGAGGATGCGGTTGCGACAAGAAAAAAATCAGATTTAAGCATAGCTATGTAAAGATTAGAGTCACGTCACCGGACATATCTTCTCTCTGTCCCTGTCCGGAAGAATGTATTCCAGGCGTTAAAGCTGGAGCTTTTATTGATAACGAGGGTATAAAAGTTACCGTAGGGAGAGTTGAGAGTGGCGTAACTTCATACACCAGTCAGTACAGCAATCACATCCTAGAAAGTTCAAAACATATTATAACTCTTTATGATAAAATCCTTTCGAATAGACATAGCAGTAACACTTCTAATGACACAGTAGATGCATTACTTAATAATTATATTGTGCCTAATGATTTACAACAGAATACAGACAACGCGGCTCATTCCCAAGGGTGTCTAGATAGTAACATTAAAATGAATCATGGTCAGCTATACTCTTCATCTTCGTACTCCAGCGATTCATATGATAGCCGTACCAGCTACAAGTCTTACATAACAGAAAGAAATAGAAGTGGTGCACGTAAGAGTAATGACAGGTGGATCGATGGTTCAGACAGGTTTCTTGACGCCTCTGGATACTTAGAGACATTGGGAGAAATCTACAGACGCCCTGTTTTGATGTCTTATACTTCAGACGACTCCGTTACGGAACATTCCTCTCGTGAAAGTTTTGAATCGATTATAGTTATAAAAAGTGAATCTTCGCTGAGCTTATCCACTACCACAACCAGCAGTGTGGATGTTATTAGTGTAATATCATTTTCGAACAGCAGTAGCGGATCAAACTCTACCCATTATTTGTACTGTCCGGTATCGGGTGGTAATTTTAGTGACAGTACTGTTGAAGATTTAGAGTGCTTTACAAATAGAGTTGACTATAGTGCAGCTGATACAGTAACCAGGTAATTAAAATCGTTTTAATTTATATTGACTGATACTACTAGTGTCCAATATTATTTTTTTCATTTTCATGCTTTGCAAAGATGATTTTATCCATACTAATACTACCTGTATCATTTTACAGCCAGAGCAATAACATAGTTACCAAAGTGCGTCGAGACGAAACACGCACGAATATAGATGGAAATAGTAAAGAAACCGCATCAACAATAAACAAGAGACACAACGAGTACTTAACCTTCAGGATGTCTCAAATGAAATTTAGCCACGAAAGTCATATGACGAAAATGAGTACAAGGATGACTAACACTGGTGAACCAGTCATAGTAATTAATAACTTGAACAGTGAGCACGATATAACGACCATGGTCGATCAACTTCTATCCAAAAATGAATTCTCCAACGCATCCTCCATATTCGTTGTAGTACCGACTTCAGACGACAATGATTCTGATCACTCAATTGAATCCGTTAACTCTACTATTTGCATTCAAGTGTCTGAACATCATAAGAACTGGAATCGAAATAAATCGGATGTAGAAGAAAGACGTAAGTTATCCTCTTGCTTTTTAAAACATTAATATTATAAATACACTGGTTTTTGCCCGCTATCCAATTTAGAATCGTCGCGGTTAATTTTTCAAAAACTTATATATGCGGTTGAAAAAAATACCTCTACCATACACACCAACTAATTATCAAATCTAAATATATATAACTCAAAGGTGACTGACTGACTGACATAGTGATCTATCAACGCACAGCCCAAAACACTGGACGGATCGAGCTGAAATTTGGCATGCTGGTAGATGTTATGACGCAGGCATCCGCTAAGTAAGGATTTTAATCAATTCTACCCCCAAGGGGATAAAATAGGGGATGAAAGTTTGTATGAAACTTTGTCAATTTTAAATCGATCGGGCTGAGACTTTGCATGCATAATCCTACTATGACGTAGGCATCCCCTAAGAAATGATTTTGATAAATTCCACCCCTAAGAGGATAAAATAGGGGATGAAAGTTTGTATAAATCTTCTTAGATTTTCGACTGATTGAACTGAAATTAAAGATTGGAGCTACTATGAAAATAGGATTTTGATATTTAACAAATTTTACACGCTACACAAAAGTAAAGCCGCAAAAACTATACCTAATTAATAATAATACTTCATAACGCGAGCGAAGCCGCGGGCAAAAGCTAGTTAAATATAAGTAAGTAAACGCAAAAACGTATTTTTACGAAAATGTATTGTTATAAACCTAATAATTTTTATTTACCTATTTTCCTTTACTTGTTATGAAACCCAGCATCATGCCAAATTTCCTTATTCTGGCTCGAAAAGTTACTTGGGTATACTTATATTACTTTAAGAACTTATGGCCTTATTTACAAAAATCACGACGATGATTTGCAATTGATTAGCAGATTCTTATTTCAATTTTTCTATCGATAAATTGAATTTAGAGTGTTGGACTTTTTTATTAAGGAAATTACAGTATCAATTTATACAAACACAAAAACTTAAGCTATGTTATAATTAAAACTTATATTGTACATAAAACAAGTAACTTAATAACTAACAAGCATCAAAGAATTCATGGTCATCGTTGTCAATGACGGGAATCGTGCCCAGAAGGCTGGCAACGTTGCCACGTTGAATTGCTATGCATATTCTTTGGGCAAAGTAAATGCCAGCCTTCTGGTCACGGGTAGAGTCGACCAGACGTTTTGCTAGTTTATTTAGAAGTTAATTAGCAATTGCTTAACACCGTCCAGATTTTAACACGCTTTTATTAGGTCGACCCGTATGTAACTATGTAATGGAAACTTAGGTAACTAATTTAACCATATTCCCATGATCGTAGCGTCATGAATATGGGCAGCTATATGTAGTTCTGATGACAATACAATAATATGGTCCTGTCGAATTGATCTGATGATGGAGCCGAAAGAACTGGAACTTCATGATGGAACATCGTATCATACCTGTGTTTGGACTTATTAGAAAAGTCTTGTAATGAACTTCGACCACGATTAGGTTTCAAGGTCCGATGATGAAGCCGGAAGAGAGGAACTGGCATTCCATGATGGAATATCGTATCATAGCCGTGTTTGGACTTGTTAGAAAGGTCTTGTAATAAACTTTGAACACGATCAGGTTTCTAGGTTATAACAAACCTATTATATATTGACTTGCAAATGTTGGGCATATACCGTGCACAAGATGCAAGGCTGTACGGTAGACCACGCAGTGTTGTACTTAGGGTCTTGTACTTTTGCGGCTGGACAGGCACATGTGGCCCTAAGTTGAGTAAAATCACTTAGTGGTCTTCAGATTGAATAGCTAGAATGTTCAAAGCTGACAGGTAAAACACCATGCAATACAAACGCACTGGCGGCGATGGAGAGAATGCGGGCTCATTCGCCTACTTGAAATAAATGTATAAAATATGTTAAAAATATTTCGTTATCAAAGACTAAAAAGTATAAAATAAATTAATAGTTTAAAAAACACTCTAGAAAAACACGCTTTTATAAATGCACGTAAAAACCAAAAATAAATTATGGATCGTTCAAGTTGTCTCTATTTTTGGCTGAATTGTAAACTATGTAAAAAGTTTTAAACTATTATTTTTTTTTATAAATAAGGCCATAAAGTTATTGACATTAAATAAAATGATTAAGAAAACGGTTTAATATTTTTTGCTGTTCAGTTTTTTCGGCAGTTAAATTTTTTTGTTAAAAAGTTTTTATTTTATATTTTTTTGTGACCATAATTTAATACACAACATTCAACGCATCATTAAAACTTGGGATTGAACAATAAATCTCCCCTATTTTCCTAACCTATGGGTAGGATTTATTTTTTTCAAATTTATATGCCATCAACTTCGAGGTATCGAATAAAAATGATCGAAATCGGATTACTCTGTAAAAAGTTGTGCGTGGTCAAGTAAACATAAAAAAAAATATACGCGTCGACTTGAGAACATTTCCCGTTTTTTAACCTAAGTTCTTAAACTAATGCAAGTAAGTAACTAAGTAACTCTGACTCGCCGCTAAACAAGATAATTAATTAATAACGTAAAGCGAGTTGCGCGGCTTCGGCGCGGTTATACCTTTAAATTTAGGGTAATTTAGAGATCTTTGTTCATTGATTGTTTGGCGCCGACTCAATGCTACTAAGTTATAATTTCATTAGCTTAAGAATTTAGTCATTTAGTTTAAATAAAAAAGAGTTTATTACTTTACGCTTTTCAGTTTTTTCGGTTTTTTATTAAATAAACGAAATTATTGTAACTACATTTTTCTTTGAGGTCGGTGATTTGAGAGAATTCACGATCGTATTGTATCTTTTTAATTAGGTTGTATTATGTTAGACATAAGTCTATACTGGCACAGAAATCAATAAATTGTCTGGTCAATTTAAAAAAAAAAAAACACTTTTATTTTTAATTCAATATTTTGTTTTTATTTAAATGATTATTTTCTACTCATAGTAATAATGCCAAGTAATATGGTATCTGCCACACGGGGCCTAAGGATTTCGAGTCACGGAAGAAAGTATTTCATGGAAGGCATTCACAACACCGTCACATCGTCAGTCAACAATAAAGAAACTTTGGTTGAATGTCCAGAAGGCTATGAATATGTGTATACTGGACAAAGAAGCAGGCTTAGTGAAATGGCTACTGGAGAATTGCTAGCCAATCGATACAATGTTGCTAGTACCGACACAACAGCTGATAGACCTTGCTGTTGTGCTCCGAAAATGAGGAAAGATGCCGTCCAAAACCTCAATTCCAACCATCGATGTGTTGCAAACGTGGTTTCTGAGCTGATCACACCCCTTCTTGTTAATCAAGGTATTTCTAACTTTACTAATACATACATAGATTTTAGAAATCACTTGCTTGCGCGCGATGAGTCATTATCCTACATAAGTTAGGTTACAAATATACAAATAATTTTTTTTTTCTCATAAACCTCAAAAAGTCGCTTAAGAAACGTTAATGTTACAAAATGACTCTAAGCGCGCTGTTCCAAAATGTCCATCCTATAGAGAAGAACCGGCAAGAACCACCATAGATTAATATAGAAGGCATTCACGTATCTATTTACGTAGTATTATGATTTTGGTGCCTTATGTTTATATTAAGCACGTTCTGCCGTAGCTTGTAAACTACTATGCCGATTTTGATTATCGAGGTGTTACAAACTTATTATTAAATGATAAACGTGACAGAACAATATTATTTTATTACCATATTATGATTATGGTTTCCAAACGATTTTCTTATTCCACGCCACTGAAGCACACTACGTAAAACTATTATCACTACATTATTATAAAACAAAGTCCTCCGCCGCGTCTTTGTCTGTCTGTCTGTTCGCGATAAACTCAAAAACTACTGCACTGATTTTCATGCTGTTTTCACCTATGGATAGAGTGGTTCTCGAGAAAGGTTTTACTATATGATTTGTTAAGTTTTTGTATAAATTGGCAAAAATATAAGAATATTAGTTGGAAGTGTCAGAAAAAAATAAGCCGCCTGGGAGCTTTCAACGAAAACGCTTCCTAAACCCTTTGAGATGTAACAAAATGATGTGTGGTGGAATTGTGTATCTTATACAGGGTGTACATCTGGTATAGAGTCAGTTTACAAAATTTCAGGAACGGGATTAAAATTTCGTGATTACTTTTGGTCGCGATAACCGACATCCACGCGGGCGAAGCCACGGGCATCAACTAGTCTAAATATATAAGAAACCTTTTTGTTTCAGGTCTTGGTTACGATCCGTACCACCGGATGACAACGCTAAGTGTAAACCAGCAGGCTTCATTCATATCTATGAACCGTCCACCGACTCCAGTGAGTGCGTGTCGAGTGCCGCCATGCGCTGGCCGTGCTGCTTGCCATCACACATCCGACATGCTCCAAATTCCTTATGGAACTCAGATGCCGCCGCCCCAACCCGACAATAAATCAAAGCCGTGTCAATGTAGCCCAGAAAAACTGAAGGAAATGTTAGAACAAGCCGTTAAAGCAGGGAAGGCGACGAACTTGAAGTCAACTGGATGCGGTGGTGTTGCCCCAAAACCGAGCCCTGTCAGCCTGGCACCTCCAGTCCCACAGCCTATAAGTAAGACCACGCTTTGGTTTTTTAGTATTCAAATTTAGCTCTACCTAGTATATCATAAAAAAAAACTTTAGTTGCCAGAGATTGAGTAGTCTTTAACCTGGTAGGGAAAAATCTTTACTTAGCAATGGAATACACATAAATATAATTCCATTCACGTGACTATTTTTTAACAATTTATAACCATTCTATACCTAAATATTATATATCTTGGGATAACAAATTACAAAAGTATTAAAAATTGAACATACAGGCTCTATTGGCGGCTAATTAATTTCGCAAACGATCGTTCAACATAATGTGTAAAGCCACTAACAGTCAAATTTCCGAGTCCTACCTATTTCTAATTTCTCAATCCACTTACAGAACCTGAAGATGATTGTGCAGCCTGTTCTCAACCCAAATACAAAGAGGGACTAAACATGCAATGTGCATGTAGTGGTAAAAAGAAAACCATTAAGCTACGACCCCTATGTCCATGCGAACAGCATCAGCCACCAGTGTCGAATACTGTAGCTGGACCAAAGGCTGGTACCAGGTCTTTAGGTTGCCAATGCTGCGTGTGTGTAGACGACCCGGGCGAGGTATGCCCTAAGAAGTTCTTTGGTATGATAAGCAGGAAAGGTGCAGCGAAACGGAACTCCCAAATGGGTTACTTAGAAGTACTTGGACCTGCGGGAGGATTGTCACAAATAGAAAAAGGAGGAACTTACACGCAAGCAGGTTTACGAGACATACCGACCAAAAGCGACACGACAGCCGAGTCTTCCACCAATACGAAAAAAAATTGCGCCTGTAATGAAAAAAAGCAACGTAACAAGAAGAAGAAAAATGTAATTTGTGAATGCCCTCCTCCCCCATTAGAGCCGGAACCAGAACTACTGGAAATGACAATGGCATCGCCACCAATGGCTTCGCCACTAGATTTTTCTTACGCAGAATTAAAAAAGTATCAATTGTTTGAACAGAAATTAGCCATGAAACAGAAATCTGATATGACACAAACGCTATCAGGGTTCAAAATGTTAAAGAAGAAGAAGCCACCGCCTACTCCTGAACCTGAGTTTACAGTTGAGGACGCCGTTAGGTATTACGCTACCATACATCCAGATGTGTTGAAGGATTTGTGCCCACCGCCGCCAGCTTTCCGCGAGAAAGATTATACAGACTGTTCATGTGACGAATATAAGCCGTCGAAGAAATCGAAGCCTGATGCCGATTGCAGTTGTCCTAACGAGCCTCCTCCGCCTCCCCCACCTCCCCCCGCACCTGAACCAGTGAAAGATGAAGAGGGTCCTTTTAGAGGACTTAAGTTTACTATGGGTGGCAAAGGCTCTGGGTCAAAAGGCCTTACCGGCGTTTGTTGCTTCGATGTGGTCGAAGAGTTAAATCTATCAAGAAACCGTTCCAAAGAGCAATAAAACTCTGTCTGTATTAAGAAAATAGTTTATTATATTATTTAGTTTATTATATTAGATTAGTTCGATTTTGATGTTAAAATTTTCTGTCATAGTCAGTCTTATGTATTTTATAACAATGAAGTTTTATTGGGTTAATCATAATAGTAATAAAATGTAAAAAAAAAAAGACGGAACGAGATCTGGAAATAAATTTGTTTATTTTATTTCATGATAATATACCCCACATAAAATTATTGTAGTTATGAAATGGTTATGAGAAGCACTAAAAATGTCATCTGGGGGCACGGTAGTGCCCCCGCCAAGACGAGCCAAGCGAAGCGCACGGGCACTACCTACCTTTTCTCGAAGCGCTTCGTCGTTTTTTTGAACCCTCATAACTTGGGTTTGGATTATGCTAGATCAACAAAATTTTCGGGATATATTGTCAATAGCGGACTTATTGAACATATTAAGTTTTAATTACATTAGCTTTTATACTTCAGATTTTATTTATATCTAAAAAACGCTAATTTCGTCACTGACTCACTGATGATCATCAAAATTCTTAAGGTATTTCCTAATGTCCTAGAAAGCTGAAATTTTGTATGTAAGCTAGTATTAGCACACAAACAACAAAAAAATTATAAAACTTGTAACTTTCATCCCCCAACCCCTTAAACTAGGGGATGGGAGTTTGTATGAGACCTGTAATTTTAAATTAAATTTTGATGACGCTAGAGGTCTAATCTAATAATCTAAAACTTGGTTCCCCTAGATATATATATGTATAGGTACTCCTTGTAAAAAAAAAAAAAAAAAATTAAAAATTTAATCGACATATATTGAGACATATACTTCAGATCAGATCATATAAATATGAATGAATAGAAGTGTTGCGAAACAACTTACAAAAAGAAATGAAATCCCACCAAAAACATTTTCATGTAAAATGTTGCCAAGACGAGCCCATATGACTCGCACTGTCAAAAAGTTATCAAATCTCATGTAGAGCCAAGCTTCTAACACTACACGCCCTAACTCTACAAGGCCTAACTTCACAAACTCTACACCTTAGTCAAAATATGTGGCTTGGCCGTTCGTTACTACAAGAACTATTGTATAACACAAAAGTAATGAACAGTGAATTAATTTTTCACCTTACGCCGATGTGAATGTAGCGAAATGGCCAAGCCACATATTTTGACTAAGGTGTAGAGTTTGTGAAGTTAGGCCTTGTAGAGTTAGGGCGTGTAGTGTTAGAAGCTTGGCTCTACATGAGATTTGATAACTTTTTGACAGTGCGAGTCATATGGGCTCGTCTTGGCAACATTTTACATGAAAATGTTTTTGGTGGGATCCATATTGTCATTAAAAAATGTCGACATGGAAAGACGTATTGCGCTATATTTTATTATAACTGATGCGTACAGACATGTATGTACCTTAGTGTACCCAGTGTAGTAAAATTAGTACTCAGTGTAGGTAATTAGAGCACCCGCCATTCTAACGTATTTTTCTATTACATTACTAATTACATTACATTATTATTATTTTACTAAATATCTTTTTATCGAAAGAGGTACACCGGATTTCACAGGTACCAGATACCTGTAGGAAAAATACTCAATTCTGATATGTACACTCGCGGTCTTGAATGCTCATTCTGCTGTGGCGCTAACTAGGTTTATGGGGCAACACAGCAGATGGTCCAAGTTTGGGAAACCGAACACAAACTAGGATAGTTGAAAGTGTGTTGAGGATAGCACTAGCCCAAGCCCGAGACGCTAGTACTCTGTGATACTATATAATTATCATAGATGTAGGGGAATATACACATATATATATTCTAATAGACATAAAGCTAGTTCAGCATACACGAAATCAGAGTAACTAGATTGCTATCGCTAACTTGCACAGAGTACAGTAATGAGCTGTGTTCAGTACACAGTGCTTGAATTGCTGTATAAATACTAATATGTCAGCGGGGCTATTCGCTATGGCAGATGTCAACAAACAAATTTCGTATCGTCTAACTTTAATGACTAACTAGATCTACTATTATTGCTCTGAGATCTACTACAACGTAATTGGTCACCAACTTTAGCCGATACTAAATTTGCGTTTTTACCATATTTTTATCTCATCGTAAATATTTTATCATCTTTAATATACCTAGCAAGTGTCAAGAAGATTTCATGACAATATTAAGTATTTTAATTACATGTAAATTTAAATTATTAATTAAATTATTAAATAATGAGTTTCTAAAAACTGTCTTAAAAAACTAAAAAGCAAAACTTAACTGTAATTTCCATGACTGCTTATGCAAAAATTACATCGTCCAAGCTAAGAAAAATCATAACATAAAAACTACTCAACCAAATCAAACTATATTATTATAAATCACAAAGTAAGCAGAGACTGTATTATGGCAACCAGACAACTGACAAACATGTATTCCTAAATACATACATATTATAGACTAGCTTTTGCTCGCGACTTCGTCCGCGTGAAAGACGAAAATGGTTTTTGACATTTTAATTTTGAAGAGTATTTCATTGTACCAAGGTTCTATGTGAGTTCACCGTGTTTTTTAACAACATAGAATTGAGTTTTCAAACATGTGTCAAAATAAAATGTAATTTAAATCAAAATCAATAAGGAGTATTGATATCAACTTCGATGCAAATCACCCCCAAAATAACTTTGTTCCCCTTTTTAAGCCCTTATTAGGCGATGAGTTTCAATAAAATACGAAACACGTCTTTTATTAATTATGTTCAAGAATGTTTATGCAAAATTTGAAGTAGATTGGACCAAGGAATCACGTTGTCCCATACAAACTTTGCCTCTGTTTTACGCCCACTTAGGGGTAGAATTTCGCCAATTCCTTTCCTATTGGGTGCCTACGTCATACAACGAACTC
The DNA here is from genome assembly GCA_932294365.1 of Diachrysia chrysitis. Taxonomy (NCBI): domain Eukaryota; kingdom Metazoa; phylum Arthropoda; class Insecta; order Lepidoptera; family Noctuidae; genus Diachrysia; species Diachrysia chrysitis. Next base: position 1,117,937 of record OW028641.1, read on the forward strand.
GTCCACCAAGTTTCAAGTCTCTGCAATCTACGGTTTAGACTGTGCGTTGATCCGTCAGTCATTCAAGTTAAAGAATATTACATTTATATAGTTAAATCATACCCTGACACAGACCAAATTATCATGCTCATCACACAAAGATTAGTCCTGGGTATGAATGGAACCCACGAGCTCCGGCTTAGCAGTTAGTGTCAAAAACCACTAAACCAACGGGCCAGTCGATGGCAACCATTCCGGATCGGACAAAAAAGAATCACGTCAATCGGATCAGAAATCTCGGCGTAATCGGTGTACATTCATAGAACAAAATAAATTAACCGATTTGAGAACCTCCTCCTTTTTGAAGTCGTGTAAAAATTAGAAAACCCGACTGCCAAATTTGAAAAGTCTAATTTATCCCACAAAGCAAATAGCTTTGGCTTGACTTGGAAAACATTACATATTCATCTCACGGGCGACGTTGCGTTGACGCTATGTGGCCGCGTAAAACATCGCATTGTGTGCATCGGCTGTTACGCTTAATATACATTAGATTCATTCAGCAGAGACATGCTAGGTATACAAATCAAAGTAATGTAATCAATTATCTGTTCACGTCATTAAATCCATAGACAAAATCTGCTGGCCAGTAGGTCCTCTATAATTCTCTAAATATAAATTGACACATGACACAACGCGGTATTCAACAAAAAAAATTATAACCAAAAAAATTCGTAAAAAAAATAAACAAGCAAAAAAATGTAATTCAACAAATTTTCCATCATCAATACCAGATTACAAAATCAATGTATGAAATCCAATAATCAGGATATGAAAGGTACGGTAAAAGTTTTCTTTCGTTAAGCAACGTTAGCATTATAGATTAAAAGGTCCACGCGGTTAAAACCACCTCCTAAACATTGCCTGTTTTAGAATGTAATGTAAATTCAGAAATATGTAAAGAGGAATGCTTTGGCCTAGAAGCAGGACTGAGAGGGCTTTAAAAAAAATAGTAAGCCAACAGTCAAAGAATCGACGAAAATGTAAATTAACCTTCAGCTTACTGGAAACTTTATTTATTTGAAGTAGTAGAATTTTTGATAAAATTTATGAAATTGACCTCATAAAGTACGTATAAATTTAAGCACTTTGCTATTTATTTCACCCGGTTTTGCACTTCAAATGGTACACGGTTCGTTTCCATTTAAACTTTTAAGCCACAGTCAAGTCAACCACGGTAAAAGAATATCCTAGGTTTGGTGTTCCATGTTACAAGAGAAAACCATCAAGTGCGTATATTGTATATATATTCGATGATCATACTTTACGTGGATTTTTTACAGCGCCAATTAATAAAATAAAAGAATTTGTAATTTGCGAAGATAACAATAACGATGATCCGGTGACTACTTAATGTTAAAATGCCATAACTTCTATGGCATTGTAATGTAATAGAACGAAATACTTTCCTGTGTTACATGCACGGGAACGAAAACAATTTTGATCAGAACTAGTTGGTGTTATAATGCATGAACCATGAAGGTCTTGGAGAGTATTTACATCAACAAAAAACTACAACATGAATTGTCTTATTTCAACGAAGACAAGCCTCCGTGCCACGATAATCTTAACATTATAGTTCATAAAAAGAAACTAAAGAAACGCAATAAAAGTAAAGTTTACAAATGCTCCCAACAGCCATCTATCGCTTTTCGTTTATCAACGTCATGTATTTCAAAAAAGGCAGAACCAGCTATACGGCATACCAGCATGCCCGACCTAAAGAAAAACATAAAATCAGTTCAAACTGGTACCAGGAGCTTCGTTGGAATCCACGAGAAGAATGCTAAGCCTTTTCACTCTAAATTCACCATTAACTTGGTTTCTGAACAGCACTACAACAAACACGTGAACCCTTTTTATCCTAGTCAAACTAAATGGAAAATTTACAGATGCCAATTAGGTGTTCCAGAAGAGAGCTGTTGTTGTTCTTGTAACTCTGATGCAATGTTCGAAGTCATGAAAAGTTTGTACGATTGTTATAAAAAGAAAAATTGTGATAATTGTGACTGTATACTTTGTGGCCATATACACAGAGAAGAGAGGCGGCTAGGAGAACTTAGAAAATCCATGGGAACCATACTTGAACGTACTCCTAGCGCTAAGAAACAAAAAGAAAAGGTAAAAGCAGCTGAAAAACTTCTACAAGGAAAGAGTTCTGCTCAAAAAGAAAGGATCATAAGAGATTTAATTAAGTCTAAACAACCTTTGCCTAAAGGGAAAACAACATCTGAAAAATCAATGATTAAAAGGATTCGAACTGAGCTCGGATTACCACCAGCACCCAAAACAGCAGCTGATAAAGCTCAAATGAGAAAGGCCCAAGCAGCCGGCATAATAACTCCATTAGAAGGAAAAACTGCTGAGCAAAAAGAAAAAATACTAAAAGCTCAAGCCGCTATGGGCATCGAGCTTCCAGAAGGGAGAACGGCATCGGAAAAAGCTCTTATAAATAAAATAAAAACTGCCTCAGGAATACCCATCGGAATAACACCGGAAATGTTGCGGAAAGCAAGAGCCGCAGGGCTGGTAACACCTCTAGAAGGTAAAACGGCAGCACAAAAAGAAAAAATATTAAGAGGTCTAGCGATGGCAGGTCTGCCTCTTCCCGAAGGGAAAACACCCTCAGAAGTAAAACTTATTGATAAAGTTCGCACTGACCTTGGTTTACCACCTGAACCTAAAAATAAAACTATGAGAGATAGATATACAAATGCTGCGAATGCAGGATTATTGCAACCACTTGAAGGAAAGTCACCCAGAGAAAAAGAAAGAATTCTTCAGAGTTTAGCTGATTTAGGAATTCCATTGCCCGAAGGCCGGACAGCATCAGAAAAATCACTAATAGCTAGGATACAGGCAAAAGCAGGTCCTCCTTTAGACGTTTTAGCACCATCAGAAAAAATGCGAAGAGCAAAAGCAGCTGGACTGCTAACTCCACTTGAAGGTAAAAGTCCTGAACAAAAAGAAAAAATATTAAGGGGCCTTGCAATGCAGGGTATACCTCTACCTGAAGGTAAAACACCTTCTGAAAGAAAACTAATTGACAAGGTTCGCGCAGATCTCGGCCTTCCTCCGGAACCTAAAACTAAAGCTTTAAAAGACAAATATGCACAAGCAGCAAACATAGGTTTGCTTCAGCCATTGGAAGGAAAAACTCCTGCCCAAAAAGAAAAAATACTACAAGGTTTACATGACATGGGTATACCGTTGCCTGAAGGTCGAACGGCTTCAGAGAAATCATTAATAGCTAAGATAAAAGCACGGCCTCGAGCGGTTTCGGTAGCATTGACACCATCAGAAAAAATACGAAAAGCAAAAGCTGCGGGATTGCTAACGCCTTTGACTGGTAAATCACCTGCGGAGAAAGAAAAGATATTACGAGGACTAGCTATGTCCGGTATACCTTTACCAGAAGGTAAAACTGTTTCAGAAAGAAAACTAATTGATAAGGTTCGCGCAGATCTTGGTTTGCCAACGGAGCCAAAAACACCAGAAATGAGAAAAAAATACGAACAAGCAGCCAGTGCAGGCTTAATGCAACCATTAGAAGGAAAGTCTTCAAAAGAAAAAGAACGAATTTTAAAAGGTTTACATAATATGGGTATACCTTTACCAGAGGGTCGCACGCCGTCGGAAAAAGCCTTAATAGCCAAAATTAAAGCAGAACCATTTATTGGAAAACTAGCGCCATCAGAAAAAATGCGCAGAGCGAAAGCTGCAGGACTTATAACACCATTAGAAGGAAAGACACCAGAGCAAAAAGAAAAAATATTGAAAGGTCTAGCAATGTACGGTATTCCTCTCCCCGAGGGAAAATCCCCTTCCGAAAAAAAGCTTATCAATAAAGTCAGAGCTGACCTGGGCTTGCCACCAGAGCCTACAACACCAGAGATGAAGGCAAAATATGCGAAAGCTGCGGATGCTGGTTTATTGCAGCCGCTCGAAGGAAAAACGCGTCAGCAAAAAGAAGATATATTACAAGGTTTGCACGACATGGGTATACCCTTGCCTGAAGGACGTACAGCCTCAGAAAAATCACTAATAGCTAAAGTAAAAGCCAGACCACGTGCACTATCAGTGTCAGAGAGAAAGCGACAAGCAAAAGCTGCTGGGCTTCTTACTCCTCTGTCGGGTAAATCGCCCGCGGAAAAAGAAAAAGTATTAAAAGGATTGGCTATGAAGGGTCTACCCCTTCCTGAAGGAAAAACAGCATCAGAAAGAAAGCTTATTGATAAAGTTCGTGCTGAACTCGGTCTACCACCCGAACCTAAAAATCAATCAATGCGAGATAAATATGCCAAAGCAGCCGATGCAGGATTATTGCAGCCATTAGAAGGCAAATCACCAAAAGAAAAAGAACGAATTCTGAAAGGTTTACAAGACATGGGAATTCCTTTACCTGAGGGTCGCACGCCTTCGGAAAAAGCCTTAATAGCTAAAGTTAAAGCAGAACCATTTATAGGAAAACTAGCGCCATCAGAAAAAATGCGTAGAGCAAAAGCTGCGGGACTCATAACGCCATTAGAAGGAAAGACACCAGAACAAAAAGAAAAAATATTGAAAGGTCTAGCAATGTACGGAATTCCTCTCCCCGAGGGAAAATCCCCTTCCGAAAAAAAGCTTATCAATAAAGTCAGAGCTGACCTGGGCTTGCCACCAGAGCCTACAACACCAGAGATGAAGGCAAAATATGCGAAAGCTGCGGATGCTGGTTTATTGCAGCCGCTCGAAGGAAAAACGCGTCAGCAAAAAGAAGATATATTACAAGGTTTGCACGACATGGGTATACCCTTGCCTGAAGGACGTACAGCCTCAGAAAAATCACTAATAGCTAAAGTAAAAGCAAGACCACGTGCATTATCAGTATCAGAGAGAAAGCGACAAGCAAAAGCTGCTGGGCTTCTTACTCCTCTGTCGGGTAAATCGCCCGCGGAAAAAGAAAAAGTATTAAAAGGATTGGCTATGAAGGGTCTGCCCCTTCCTGAAGGAAAAACAGCATCAGAAAGAAAGCTTATTGATAAAGTTCGTGCTGAACTCGGTCTACCACCCGAACCTAAAAATCAATCAATGCGAGATAAATATGCCAAAGCAGCCGATGCAGGATTATTGCAGCCATTAGAAGGCAAATCACCAAAAGAAAAAGAACGAATTCTGAAAGGTTTACAAGACATGGGAATTCCTTTACCTGAGGGTCGCACGCCTTCGGAAAAAGCCTTAATAGCTAAAGTTAAAGCAGAACCATTTATGGGAAAGCTAGCGCCATCAGAAAAAATGCGTAGAGCAAAAGCTGCGGGACTCATAACGCCATTAGAAGGAAAGACACCAGAACAAAAAGAAAAAATATTGAAAGGTCTAGCAATGTACGGTATTCCTCTCCCCGAGGGAAAGTCCCCTTCCGAAAAAAAGCTTATCAATAAAGTCAGAGCTGACCTGGGCTTGCCACCAGAGCCTACAACACCAGAGATGAAGGCAAAATATGCGAAAGCTGCGGATGCTGGTTTATTGCAGCCGCTCGAAGGAAAAACGCGTCAGCAAAAAGAAGATATATTACAAGGTTTGCACGACATGGGTATACCCTTGCCTGAAGGACGTACAGCCTCAGAAAAATCACTAATAGCTAAAGTAAAAGCCAGACCACGTGCACTATCAGTGTCAGAGAGAAAGCGACAAGCAAAAGCTGCTGGGCTTCTTACTCCTCTTTCGGGTAAGTCGCCAGCGGAAAAAGAAAAAGTATTAAAAGGATTGGCTATGAAGGGTCTACCCCTTCCTGAAGGAAAAACAGCATCAGAAAGAAAGCTTATTGATAAAGTTCGTGCTGAACTCGGTCTACCACCCGAACCTAAAAATCAATCAATGCGAGATAAATATGCCAAAGCAGCCGATGCAGGATTATTGCAGCCATTAGAAGGCAAATCACCAAAAGAAAAAGAACGAATTCTGAAAGGTTTACAAGACATGGGAATTCCTTTACCTGAGGGTCGCACGCCTTCGGAAAAAGCCTTGATAGCTAAAGTTAAAGCAGAACCATTTATGGGAAAACTAGCGCCATCAGAAAAAATGCGTCGAGCAAAAGCTGCGGGACTCATAACGCCATTAGAAGGAAAGACACCAGAACAAAAAGAAAAAATATTGAAAGGTCGAGCAATGTACGGAATTCCTCTCCCCGAGGGAAAATCCCCTTCCGAAAAAAAGCTTATCAATAAAGTCAGAGCTGACCTGGGCTTGCCACCAGAGCCTACGACACCAGAGATGAAGGCAAAATATGCGAAAGCTGCGGATGCTGGTTTATTGCAGCCGCTCGAAGGAAAAACGCGTCAGCAAAAAGAAGATATATTACAAGGTTTGCACGACATGGGTATACCCTTGCCTGAAGGACGTACAGCCTCAGAAAAATCACTAATAGCTAAAGTAAAAGCCAGACCACGTGCACTATCAGTGTCAGAGAGAAAGCGACAAGCAAAAGCTGCTGGGCTTCTTACTCCTCTTTCGGGTAAGTCGCCAGCGGAAAAAGAAAAAGTATTAAAAGGATTGGCTATGAAGGGTCTACCCCTTCCTGAAGGAAAAACAGCATCAGAAAGAAAGCTTATTGATAAAGTTCGTGCTGAACTCGGTCTACCACCCGAACCTAAAAATCAATCAATGCGAGATAAATATGCCAAAGCTGCCGATGCTGGCTTACTTGTGCCTCTTGAAGGAAAGTCGTCCAAAGAAAAAGAACGTATATTGCAAGGCTTACATAACATGGGAATACCATTACCGGAAGGACGAACACCCTCAGAAAAAGCTCTTATCGATCAAATAAAAACACGACCTCGAGGTATTTCAGCAATTCCTTCACCATCAGAAAGAAAACGAAGAGCAAAAGCCGCCGGTCTCCTAACGCCTCTTGAAGGTAAAACTCCAGCACAGAAAGAAAAAATACTCAAAGGGCTCGCAATGCACGGCTTGCCGCTTCCAGAAGGCAAAACACCATCAGAAAAGAAATTAATTGATAAGATACGAACTGAACTTGGTTTACCTCCCGAACCTACAAATGCTTCCATGAGAGATAAATATGCTAAAGCCGCTGAAGCAGGGTTATTGCAGCCACTAGAAGGGAAATCATCTAAAGAAAAAGAAAGGATTCTGAAAGGATTAGCTGATATGGGGATACCGCTACCAGAAGGTAGAACACCATCTGAAAAGGCACTTGTATCTAAAATAAGGGCCAAAGCTGCAGCATCTATAACTACAGATAAGATTAGAAAAGCTAAAGCCGCTGGATTATTAACGCCTCTCACAGGTAAAACTCCCGAACAGAGGGAAAAAATCTTAAAAGGGTTAGCTAAGGCTGGTTTACCGCTACCTGAAGGCAAGACTCCGTCGGAAAGAGCTTTAATACGTCAAGTAAAGAAAGAATTCGGTATACCTGATAGGACTCCTTCGGAGAAATTACGTAAGGCTAAAGCAGCTGGTCTTTTAACTCCTTTGGAAGGTAAAACACCAGCCCAACGAGAAAAAATACTTCGGGGAAGAGCAGCAGCAGGCTTACCACTACCAATAGGTAAAACGCCCTCGGAAAGAGCTTTAATACAAAAAATTAAAGACGATACAGGTTACGTTACACCGTCTCCATCAGAGAGGCTACGAAGAGCCAAAGCTGCTGGTTTGATGACGCCCTTAAAAGGAAAATCACCTTCAGTAAAAGAGAAAATTCTTAAAGACATGTTGGCTGCTGGAGTACCTATTCCAGAAGGTGAAACACCATCGGAAAAAGAACTGATAAAGAGAGTGACAGGTGAATATCCTATGACACCTTCACAGAAACTAAAACGAGCTAAAGCTGCAGGGCTTTTAACTCCGTTAACAGGGAAAACACCTGAACAAAAGAGGAAAATTTTAAAAGCGCTAATAAAGGCTGGAGTTCCATTACCAGAACCAAAGACCGCATCTGAAAAAGATTTGATAGAAAAGGTCCGTGCAGAAGAAGGTTTGCCACCGGAGCCAAAATCGCCATCATTAAAAGAAAAATACAAGAGAGCTCAAGCTGCAGGAATTATAACACCTCTCGCAGGCAAATCTCCAGCAGAAAAGGAAAAAATACTGAAAAGACTACACGAAGCTGGTATACCTCTCCCTGAAGGTAGAACACCATCTGAAAAAGAAATGGTAAAAAGAATTAAAGCCGGTCTGCCTGCTCGCAGGACTCCATCGGAAAGGCTGAAAACCGCAAAAGCTGAGGGTTTATTAACACCATTAGAAGGGAAAACCCCAGCACAAAAGGAAAAAATACTAAGAGGATTAGCCAAGGCCGGCGTTCCATTGCCAGAAGGTAAGACAGCGTCTGAAAAAGATTTAATTAAAAAAATTCGCAAAGAATTGGGTTTACCACCAGAGCCAAAAACCCCGTCACTAAGAGAAAGGATGCATAAAGCTCAAGCTGCAGGCATAATAACACCACTAGAAGGGAAAACTGCTGCACAGAAAGAAAAGATTTTAAAAGCTATGGCTGAAGCCGGTATACCGTTACCCGAAGGGAGAACCGCGTCAGAAAAAGCACTAATTGATAAAGTAAAAGCTGAAACCAAACCGACAAGGCTACCATCTTCAAAATTACGAAAAGCAAAAGCTGCTGGTTTAATAACACCATTAAAAGGAAAGACTCCTGAACAAAAAGAACGAATTTTAAGGGGTTTGGCAGAACTTGGATTACCACTTCCCGAGGCTAAAACAGCATCTGAAAAGAAACTAGCTGAAAAAATTCGCGCTGAACTTGGCCTACCACCTGAACCAAAAACTCCATCAATGAAAGAAAGACATGAAAAAGCTTCTGCAGCTGGAGTTCTTGTGCCCCTAGAAGGCTTATCAAACGCCGAGAAAGAAAGAGTCCTAAAAGCTCAGGCAGATATGGGCTTACCACTACCAGAGGGACGAACTCCCTCAGAAAAAGCATTAATTGCTAAAGTAAAAAAAGAATCTAAACGACCTGCAATACCATCAGAAAAACTAAGAAAAGCAAAAGCAGCTGGTTTATTAACACCCTTGGAAGGTAAAACCACTGCACAAAAAGAAAAAATTTTGCGAGGTTTAGCAGAACTTGGCATACCTCTTCCCGAAGCTAAAACTGCATCCGAAAAAAAGTTGGCTGACAAAATCCGCGCCGAACTTGGACTACCACCGGAACCAAAAACACCGTCAATGAAAGAAAGACATGAAAGAGCTGCTGCTGCAGGAGTTCTTGTACCATTAGAAGGGTTATCGCCAGCTGAGAAAGAAAGAGTTCTTAAAGCTCAGGCAGACTTGGGCTTACCTCTACCCGAGGGTAGGACTCCGTCAGAAAAAGCATTAATTGCTAAAGTAAAAGCACAAACTAAACGACCACCTATAATTCCGTCTGAAAAATTTAGAAAGGCTAAAGCAGCTGGTTTGTTAACACCATTGAAAGGTAAAACCGCTGCACAAAAAGAAAAAATTATGCGAGGTTTAGCTGAACTCGGCATTCCACTTCCTGAAGCTAAAACTGCATCCGAAAAAAAGTTAGCTGACAAAATCCGCACCGAACTTGGACTACCACCAGAACCAAAAACACCATCTATGAAAGAAAGACATGAAAAAGCTGCTGCTGCAGGAGTTCTTGTACCGTTAGAAGGTTTATCGCCAGCTGAAAAAGAAAGAGTCCTTAAAGCTCAGGCAGACTTAGGTTTACCTCTTCCTGAGGGAAGGACTCCGTCAGAAAAAGCGTTAATAGCTAAAGTGAAAGCGCAATCTAAACGACCTCGAAAAATTTCATCCGCTAAGTTACAAAAGGCAAAAACAGCCGGTTTACTGACGCCTTTAGAAGGAAAAAGTGCAGCACAAAAAGAAAAAATTATGCGGGGATTAGCTGAACTTGGATTACCACTTCCCGACGCCAAAACTGAATCCGAGAAAATGTTAGCACACAAAGTCCGCACCGAGCTTGGCTTACCACCTGAACCGAAAACTCCATCTATGAAAGAGAGACATGAAAAAGCTTCTGCTGCTGGAGTTCTTGTGCCTCTAGAAGGCTTGTCAAACGCCGAGAAAGAAAGAGTCCTAAAAGCTCAGGCAGATTTGGGCTTACCGCTACCAGAGGGTAGAACTCCATCAGAGAAAGCAATGATTGCAAAAGTAAAAGCCGAATCCAAACGATTTGGCAAAATCCCATCGGAAAAGTTGCGGAAAGCAAGAGCTGCCGGTTTGTTGACACCTATGGAAGGAAAAAGTCCGACACAAAAAGAAAAAATTCTTCGAGGATTAGCAAAACTTGGCATTCCACTTCCTGAAGCCAAAACAGCTTCAGAAAAGAAATTAGCAGACAAAATTCGCGCTGAGCTTGGCTTGCCACCTGAACCCAAAACTCCGTCGATGAAAGAGAGACATGAAAAGGCTGCGGCTGCTGGTGTTCTTATTCCTTTAGAAGGTTTGTCGCCTGCTGAGAAAGAAAATGTTCTAAGGGCACAAGCAGATTATGGTTTGCCTTTACCAGAAGGTCGAACACCATCAGAAAAAGCTTTAATCGCTAAAATTAAGGCAGAGCAAGAGCCACCAAAGTTACCATCAGAAAAACTACGAAAGGCAAAAGCAGCTGGATTAATTACGCCATTGGAAGGAAAGTCAGCTGCTGAAAAAGAAAAAATCATTAGAGGTCTTGCTGAGGCCGGACTTCCTTTACCCGAAGGTAAAACCGCATCCGAAAAATCATTGATTCATAGAGTTAGAACAGAGCTTGGAATTCCTCCACCGGCAAAAACCCCTTCAGAGAAAGCAATCGTTCGAAAAGCAAAAGCAGAGGGGCTATTTACACCCCTTTCCGGAAAAACAGAAGCTCAAAAGGAAAAAATACTCAAAGGGCTCGCTGAAGCAGGCTTGCCAATGCCAGTTGGGACAACACCCTCAGAAAAAGAATTAATAAAAAGAATTAGAACAGAAGCTGGGTTACCGCCACTACCTACACCATCGGAAAAATTAGGGAAAATAAAAACGAAATCTAAAAAGGTTGGAATTATACCAACGAAGAAAATAGCAAAAGGAATTTCAGGTGAAGAATATGAAGATATAAAAAAAACAACAAAATGCGATCGTGCTTGCGGATGTGACAAGAAGAAAATTAGGTTCAAACACAGCTACGTAAAAATCAGAGTGACTTCTCCAGATATATCATCTTTATGTTCTTGTCCCGATGAGTGTATTCCAGGCGTTAAAGGTGGGGCCTTTATTGACAACGAAGGCATTAAAGTAACTGTCGGTAGAGCTGTTGGCATACCTTCATACTCCGGAGAGCACAATAGCATTAGCCCACGTCATATTAAAAACGCTACCTCTGATGACTGGACTGTAAAACGTAGTAATTTCTTAAAAGATAAAATAATTAAGACATTATTTGACAAAACCGATAAGTACGATTTGTCACCAAAAATGAATTATGAAGATTTAGGATTTCAGCAAAATCTTAGCGATGATGCAGCTAATTATATCTTAAACACCACGTCAAGTTCTGAGGAGAGGTGTAGCAGTATATTGAGACTGCAATATCGTGTACCATGTAATGTTACTGAAAGCGAGAACAGTTACTTATATTGCGATGGATGGGCCAGTGAACCCAACAAAATATTTGAAACCCTTAGACGTTTCAAGTCATCGGACATTCTTTACCCAGAGGCTGTTTCAAAAGATTATAATATAATGGAAAGTTCCTCTCGCAGCAGTTTTGAGTCTGTTGTGGTTATTAAAAGTGAAACGTCTTTAAGCTTGACTACAAACTCAAGTGAAAACTTGGATACAATTAGTGTGATGTCCTTTGCAGAGAGTAGTGTCACATCTAATTCCTCGCATTATTTCGGTTACCAGCTATCCGACGATATTTTTAGCCATAGCTCCACCGAAGAGGAACGCTCGATAAACAGAATTGACTATGATAGAAATGGAACAATAACAAGGTAAGAATAACTAGTACTAGTAATATTGTCTTGAAACATTATATTTAACTTATTTCTTTAAGAAGTTAATTATTAAGTATATAAAAAATCTGATAGCCGGTAATTTTGTATACAATATGTATCTTTTTAAATAAAAATGAAGCTCGAAGTTTAATTTTTATTTAAATCCGAAAAGAAACTCACTTTACTTCGTCTCTTCGTCTTTGTCAACGTATATCTCTATGCAGAATGACTGATCACAAAGTTGAATTTTAGATAATGAAACAAACTTTCAAAAAAGCAAAAACTCCCTACCACAACAAGAAGCGAAAATTAAACTGGTTTATAGATTTAACTTATTTAGGTACTCAATTGTAGAGTTATCTACTGAACCGTTTTAAGTCGGTGCCGCATTAAATTCGGTAGCGAATATATATGATGATGAATAATCTATATATGTATATATAACTCAAAGGTGACTGACTGACATAGTGATCCATCAACGCACAGCCCAAACCACTGGACGGATCGGGCTGAAATATGGCATGCAGGTAGATGTTATGACGTAGGCAACTGCTAAGGATTTTGATCAATTCTATTCCCAAGGAGATAGAATTGATCAAAAATAAAATAGGGGATGAAATTTTGTATGAAACTTTATCAATTTTAAACAAATCGGACTAAGACTTTGCATGCATAAACCTACTATGACATAGGCATCCCCTAAGAAAGGATTTTGATAAATTCTACCACTAAGGGGTTAAAATAGGGGATGAAAGTTTGTGTAAATTTTTTTAGATTTTCAACTGATATTAAAGATGCTACTGTGATTAAGACGTCCGCTTAAATAGGATTTTGATATTTAACTAATTTTACATGCTAAAGAAAAGTAAAGCCGCAAAAACTATACCTAATGGACGACCTCCGTGGTCGAGTGGCATACACACCAGTTGTCAAGGTGTCGCCAGCTCTGAGGTCCCGGGTTCCATCCCCGGCCGGGATAATATAGAAAAATCCCTTTTCTACATTGTCTCGGGTCTGGGTGTTTATGGTACCTTCGTTGTCTCTGAATTCCATAACACAAGTGCTTTAGCTACTTACTTTGGGTTCAGAGCAATGTATGTGATGTTGTCCACATTTATTCAGTGGCGTAGCTATCGGAGGGCTAGGCGGGGCAAGGCCCCGGGGCCCCAAGCTCGGGGGGCCCTCGGACTCTGACTTACAAACGATTTTGTTTTTGAATTTGTACATAATTAACAAATCACAATTATTATCGATACTTAACTATTGTAAGTCTATGTCTCATTACTACGTTCATAGGCCAACATAGATTTTCAATGTGTCACAAAGTTTTTGATGCAAGTTGTAGAGGATTTTAATTTTAAGGAAACCTTATTTACAGAAATTTGTATTTGAATAAGTATATTGTGGTTTTTCATATTGTGTGTGTTTCTTTTATAAGACAATAAGGTTAAAAATGGGTTTAACAGTCTAAAAAAGACGCTAAGACGTGATTTTGTGACGGAGCCGGGTTTGTTTACATGATAAAACAAGTTAGGAAGAATCCATATAATACATGACACTCCTACCACACTTGGAAAGTTCGTATGAAGCTTTTGTCTCGTTTTTACTTTCTAGTGGGCAAAGCTTCGTGCTGCATACATAGAAGTGTAGTGGGAGCATTAAAGTATAGGTTTGCCACAGTAATATTATCTATCAGTATTGTAACTTGACCCTATTTTTGAAATACAGTCTATAGCCTACAGTCGTGCGGTAGTTAAACACGCGATGGGACAGTATTTTAATAGGGATGTAGACAATTTTTTTTTTTTATTTATTCGTCACATAGACTATAAAATATATTAACACGTATTTTTTCCTTTTTTACTCAAACAAACAATGAGGAAAATACAGTGAAAGGAAATATCTCTTCTAGCTACAATTTTTACCAAGACATGGCGTCACAAGCCCCCACTCCTGAACTTTAAAGCGCTCGACCATTGTAATTTTTTATTGATTTTATATAAGAAAAAATACGAGTTTTGTTTTCTTTTTTTATGTATCTGGTGGCCTAAATGGTTATGTCCTTTTCATACCCAGTCCACACGCCTATTACATCAGCCTACTTCGAGATTCTATCTAGTTTTGTGATTGTATTTTTTTTTTAATTTAAACCATAAATACGTTGTGAATCAAATATAAAGTGTGCAATAAAAATGCATGTTGTTTTTTATCAGTAGAGTTAATTTAAAAACCATGCTTATTATGTTTAATTTAGGACTAAATAACCAATCATTCTGATAAATTTGCGACCGAAAAATATTTGCGCCTCGACTGAGACGTACGAAATGCTTTATTATTAAATTGAAAATATTAGGGAATAATTAATTAATTATCGACTTAAAATTCAATTAGATAAAAAATCTTTTTTTTTATTAATGACGTTTAAAAAAACACTTCTAGACCTTGTTCAAACCAATTTTCGGTGGAAGTTTGCATGGTAATGTACATCATATATTTTTTTAGTTTTATCATTCTCTTATTTTAGAAGTTACAGGGGGGTCACATTTTACCACTTTGAAAGTGTCTCTCGTGCAAACTATTCAGTTTAGAAAAAAAAAGTATTAGAAATCTCAATATAATTTTTTAAGACCTTTCCAATATCCTTACATAGGCCACACGTAGGGGTCTGAATAAAAAAAAATTGAGTTTCAGTTGTAATTCTTTTTTTTTCTATTTTTGTTTAAAAATCTTAATGCGGTTCACAGAATACACCTACTTACCAAGTTTGAACAGTATAATTCTCATAGTTTCGGAAAAAAAGTGGCTCTCACATACGGACGGACAGACAGACAGACAGACATGACGAATCCATAAGGGTTCCATTTTTTGCCGTTTGGCTACGGAACCCTAAAAATCACAAGATTTCTGTTTAAAAAACAAACACAGTCTGTTCGTTTCGGCGACTATATTCGCGATATGCCTATATTCGCGACTGGTTGCATGCCGAGCGCATGTTGAGATACGAGGCGCGTAGGTAGCTCGCGCTTCGTCCGTTTATATTAAGTTACAATACAATACTGATAGATAATATTACCGTGCTAGTGCCCTCTGTCCATCGATATACATCGCATTCGATACAAACGATTTTAAATAGTTTACTTGGGGCCCTAGTTTTATTTTTGCCCCAGGGCCTTTGGTTACCTAGCTACGCCACTGCATTTATTTATTATTTATTTAATTATAATAATATCTTAACGCGAGCGAAGCCGCAGGCAAAAGCTAGTTATATATATAATAGGTAGCTATGGGCTTGGCAACGACTTATGTGAATAGCTCGGCCCAGAATTAAAGTCGGTGTTGTATCCCTATTTGGCTTGGCCGACTTTGAACAGATCAGTAGATAACATAACAATTGAATAAATAAGGTAAATTTAAAATTTAGTTCATTTTTAGGGTTCCGTACCTCAAAAGGTAAAAACGGAACCCTTATAGGATCACTTTGTTGTCCGTCTGTCTGTCTGTCTGTCTGTCTGTCTGTCAAGACCTTTTTTCTCAGGAACGCGTGGAGGTATCAACCTGAAATTCATATCAAATACTCAAGTCTATGGTCTCTTGGAGCTGTGAAAAAATCAAACTTCTAAGTCAACGCGATCAAAAGATACTCCCGTTTATGCCGCAAATTTTCGACACTCGCAAGGGAATCAAAACCTACAGGGTACTTCCCGTGAACTCAGAATCTTGAAATTTGGTACGAAGTAACGTCTTATAGTACAGATAAAGGAAAAATTGCGAAAACCGTAAATTTTTAGTTACATCATATAAAAAAAAATATATATGTTTTTTTTTTTTTTTTTTTTTTCATTTTGCAATTATATCATACCATAACTATGACTCGATTGTAGTGATGGGTGAACTTTTACTTATATACCTACAGGTGTGTACGGAACCCTCGGTGCGCGAGTCCGACTCGCACTTGGCCGGTTTTTCGCTTTTTTGTGGTTTTAGGTAGGGAGTTTTTGTTTAACGTTTATGTTAATACCAACTAAATTGAGAACCTCCTCGTTTTTGAAGTCTTTTACTTAATGAGGTATTAGATAAATACGTTTTAAAATAACATCTTTTATATTGAGTTTCTCGGACAAACAATAAAATAAAATACTACAATAAATTTTAACGATAATTAATAATTAATTGATAAGTTATTTTTAGCTCTAGCAACCACCTACTACACGAATCGGCTGCATTTACTTCACACGTAAACAAACTTACAAGAAAAACTATAGAAGCAAGGAAACAACACGACTACTTAGTCTTCAGGATGTCACAAACACAATTTAACAACGTACATAAAAGTCAATGTAAAAACAAACATCGCAGTAAACCTACAGAACCCATTGTTGTAATCAATCATTTAAATAAGAATCGCGATGTAAAAGCGATGGTTGATGAACTTTTGGCTAAGAATGAATTTTCTGATGCTTCTTCAATATTCGTGGTAGTACCATCTGACGACAATGATACAGGAAACTCATCTGATGGCCGTAATTCTACTATATGTATACAAATGAGCGAAAATCAAACCAAATGGAAGAATTCGATTTCAGTAAGCCCAGGTAAATATTTACATTTAATTGACTTCAAGTTTATGTGAAAACAAATCATAATTATTACTAAGTATAAAACTAGTACTGAAATATTAATATTTATAACTAAATTCAAGTGTTCTGAGGTGTATAGAAATTAATTATGTGATTTTTATCAGACCATTTTGTTATTAAATTGAATTTTACCATGATTCAGACAGGACACGACCGAAAATTTCAACAATGAATCATGGTGTAAAAATATCTGCAAAAGGAAAAAAGTACTTAATGCAAGAGTTACCGACAGCTGTGTTATCGTTCCATAATAAAGAAACTATGTTCGACTTCAAACGCCAATCTGAAGAAATAAAGGATAATGCAAAAAAAGATAACGCGAAGGACAAGGTAAAAGATAATATTAAAGAAAAGGCAACAGATGCTAAAGAAAATATGACAGACAATTCAAAAGAGAGCACTAAAGATAAAGATGATACAAGAAACAAATTGTGTCAAGCTACAATACCAAATGAAACAGTGCAAATTGAAGAACATAGATGCCATGTGGTCAGCACGGACACGACAGCAGACAGACCTTGCTGCTGCTTACCAACGGGAACTCAACACACTACCTACTCTGCAAACGACAGATATGTAGCGGCCAATGTCATGTCAACGCAAATCAACCCACTACTTGTAAAGCAAGGTGAACATTTCCTGCTCTATACAATTTCAATATAGGTCTTTATCCGCACCCCATCGTCCTATTCAGTTTGTATATCTCTTGTTCATCAATACTTTAGTATCAATATGAAGAAAAATAGATATAGATCAAGGAAAGAAACTAAATTACAATACTAATGACGACACATGCCAAGCATAGATTGTTACTAAGTAGGTTTAATAATGTACATAGAGCAGCAATCCTCTTGTCCTCAAACCTCCTGAGACGGCGCGAGTAAAAGGGCGATAGATGAGAACTCACTTATAAATGTCTAACTACATAGTTTATGCCTTGCTTATCTCTGTCTTTTTATGCACCTACGGCAAAGCCAAACGGAAAATCTATTTTAGCTGTCTATGGATGTTTTAACTTACGTATGATCCACTGTAGCTTTTAACTACTAACCCGATTCCGATGAGTGAGTTGTCAATCAATTTGTTTTTATGGTCTGGAAGAAATTAGCTTTAACATCATAAATCCGGTATACATCTGTACAAAACATGTATAACATCTGTTATAAACAAACGACCACGTCATTCTTATAAAACCTGACTGCATTTACCTTTCTTTAAGTATCGAATAGGTAAATAAATTCATACTTCCATACTAATACTCGTATAATAAATGCAGAAGTAATTCTCTCTGCCTGCCTGTTGGTATGTTACGCTTTCTCTGCTAAACCACTCAACGGATTTTCGTAAAACTATGGTATGGGGTAAGCTTGGATCTCAAGAAAGGGCAAGGCTAGTCTTTTCCGCGATAACCGACTATCACGCGGGCGAAGCCGCGGGCAAAAGCTAGTGTCGAATAAAGGGGAAATTATAAAGTACGAATATTAAAATAAGGCAAATGACAGTGATACAAATTTAAATACTATGGTCTTTGCCCAGCAGTGGGACAGCATAGGCTAACAAAATGGATTATTTTTAAAATTGGAAAGAGATTTGTTTCGCTTTAGAAACTAAACTAACAGGTTTTCAGGTATGAATTACGATTCATTTCGTTTGTCAGCAATCGATTTGGATCAACCCGCATCATTTCTATCTATGGACATGGCAACGTGTCCGGAGGCGCAGTACCGTTCACCCCAGTGTACAACTAGAGGCCATCCTTTAGAGAAAACTTTTCAAGAATCAACATTACCCCCGTCGATGGAGCTACTACTGCTGCAAAAATGCCAATGTAGCCCGGATAAACTAAGAGAACTGTTAGAACAAGCTGTTAAAGCAGGAAGAAGCCAAAATGTTAAATCTGTTGCTGTCGGAGATGTACAAAAACACCCAATAACAAATACTCCAAAAGGTAAAAATAATTCAATCTATTTTAGAAATAATTATATTTTTAACGGATTTTGACGACGTTGAATATATTCTGGGAGGCGATTCAATCGCTTTGTAATTACAATGGTCGTTGCTGGTGCGACAATTAAAATTTTCCTTATTATTGAGTTTCATAAGCCAAGGTTGCGTAAAGCCATACTAAATCAAACTGAACTTATACTATAAGCAGCGAACTTTAATTAGGCCAGTGGCAAAAAATCATGACTATATGATAGGGAAAACTTTGACCTGGCGTGGGGCAGTATAAACTTACAATATTTATGAATAAAACAAGACGAAATATCAATCTCAAAACTACTTCTTCATAAATTTAAAAATAAGCGATTTTCAATGTAATCTATATTCCAAATCGCTTATACAATATATGTCTTATTACTTAAGCTTATTTTTAAAAAAATACTTTGTATAAATAAGCATAAGTGCAGAAGCTTTTAATTAACTTGCAGTGTTAGTATGTTTGTTCGAGTCAAATCTTGCAAGCTAAATTAGTACCACTTCTAGACATCCTTTTGAGATGAAATTTCGCATACTTA
Source organism: Diachrysia chrysitis (assembly GCA_932294365.1). Lineage (NCBI taxonomy): Eukaryota > Metazoa > Arthropoda > Insecta > Lepidoptera > Noctuidae > Diachrysia > Diachrysia chrysitis. The sequence continues at coordinate 1,137,074 of OW028641.1, forward strand.
TAGAAGTTCGGTGACAATACAGTTTTATGGTACTTTCAAGCTGATCTGAGGGCTCCTGAAGGTAGCCATAGAAACTCCGTAACGAAACGACGCATTCTCATACTGCTTAGGCTTGTTTGATTTGTCTTCACTAGTACTGTGATCCCAGCTAGATCTAAAAGCCTGTGATTAAAAATACATTAAAAAAAGAATTTCTCTAGACTCAGCTTAAAATAGATATTATACTGTACTTTATTAAACGGAAATATATTAGGTTTTTTAAATATTACAGAAAAACTCGGCAATTGTGCAGCTTGTCTTCAATCTCCTCTATCACTTGAAGATGAAGACACATGTCCATGCAGTGGCCGGAGTAAATCAATCATCAAAACTTCCTGCCCATGTACCGTGAACGATCCACCCGATTCTGAAGCCGAGCCTGATCTTAAATCGGGTGAAATGGACCCAAGTAGTTCACCTTGTCCTACGGGCCCATGTGGTGAAGCTGCGGGCATTTTACCCAGCCCAACAAGCCTAGATAATAAGCTGGAGAAGACAGATCAAGACCAGGAGAAAAAAACGAAAAACGTGATACCAGAGAAAAACACGGCAAAAGTGGAATCAGGAAAAATATCAGATCAGGAAAACCCCAAATATTTAGCTGTGTCTGGTCCAACAGCGGTAACAGATCAACAGGACCCAAGACCACAGGGAAACCAACCCTGTCCAGAAACATGTTTAAATAATCCAAGACATTTAATGCAGCGCTTAGGTCTGCGAAACTACGCAGGCCGAAAAGGTCATAAAGAGCAAACTGGGCAGCCTCCTGCAGGGCAGGCTTACACCGGGCAGGCACACGCCGGGCAGGCTCATGCCGGGCATGCACACTCCGGGCAGGCTCACGCCTTGAAGACTGGTGGCCATGCTGGTCATCAGGCTGCACAGCCAGGCGAAGCAATAGCGCAAATTGAAACAGGAGAAACTTATAAACAAGTGCACAATAAACAGGCACGATTTAATAATAGTACAGTCGGTACAACAACTGAGTCTAAATACATTTGCGAATGCCCTGCAGTTTCGGGAAAGAAAAAAAAAAAGATCACATGCGAGTGTCCCGTCCGTGAACCGGAACTGGAACCGCTACCACAACCCATATTCACAAATAACGAGTTTAACTGGTTAGATGATGCAGAGATAAATAAATTAAAGTCTAGTTTAACGGAGACTACTTCAGGATTTAAGATGAATAAGAAAAAACGGCCGCCACAAGAACCAGAGAAAGAATTTAGTATAGAGGATGCTATTAGATATTATGCAAGTTTGAAGCCAGATTTATTTCGTGATATTGTTGAGGAACAACAGAAACAACGACAACTCCAAGGACTCGATTTGAATTCACGTGAAGGACAAGATGCTAAACGTAAAAAATCTGAAGTGGACTGCAAATGTACTACAGACTCTGTGTTACCAGAACGCCGATCTGTTCCTTCTCTGCCCTCAGACACGGAGCAGATTCAGTCAGATGTAAATCAAGAAGACGAGGGTCCTTTCCGAGGACTAAAGTTTAAAATGGGTGGCAAAGGTTCTGGCTCCCCAGGACTCACTGGTATTTGTTGTTTCGATATGATCCAAGAATCTTTTACGACATGGTAACTTTGAACACCGTACACAATGACCGTTATTTTTTATTTTCATAAAAGTTTATAAGTAAATTACTCCGAATAACTTTCGGTACCATTGTTCGAATTTCGTCTTTGTCTTTTTATGGAAATCAAGTTGTTATGGTATATAATTTGCTAATTTTATTTGTAATTAAAATCTAATAACAATAGGTTGTTTAATTATGTTATATCATGGAAGAGCTTTCATTGCATGAGAAAAAGTCAAAGAACTAGGTCCGAGTCAATTCGTCAGTGGCTACTAAACTTGGCATACATGACGCGGCCTTTCCGGTGAAGGCAAGTGCAGCGTCCGATCCAATTTCATGAAGTGTTAACTTTCATACCAAATTTTAGTTTTCTAGGACATTAGGAAGTACCCTAAGAATTTTGATGATCATCAGCGAGTCAGTGATGAAATCAGGGTTTGCTAGACATCAATAAAATCTAAAGTATAGGAGCTATGCAATTTATAAACAAAACAATAATACAAAACCCAGCTTATAAGCAGATTAAAGTTTTAATAGAATTAACAATATTATTATAAACTTTATATGTTTAATAAGTCCGCTGTTGATGACATATCCCGAAAATTTTGTTGATCTGGCATAATCCAAACCCTAGTGGCCTTATTAATAAAAGTCGTGATGTAGCTTAACAACGGATTAACAGATTCTAATTTCAAATTATCCATAGAAAAATTGAATATAGAATCTGCTAAGCTATCGCTAATCGCAGTCGAGATTTTTATTAATAAGGCCATTAGGGTATAAGGGTTCAAAAAACGAAGCGCTTCGAGAAAAGGTAGTGCTCTTGCGCACGCTTGGCTCGTCTTGGCGGGGGTACTACCGCCCCCAGATTATGAGCATTTATTACAAACTTTGCATCACTTCTTTTAATTTCACAATACGTTCCTACCCACTTTGTTTTAATATCCTTACTAATATAACTTAACGTGTCTGTCTAAATGGCACGCGCTTGAAATACATATATAGAGTAGAAACAAATAAATTAATGTGAAAAACATCACTTACATTGCTCTGAACACAAAGTAAGTAGCTAAAGCACTTGTGTTATGGAATTCAGAGACAACGAAGGTACTACAAACAGAGCAACAAACCCGAGACAATGTAGAAAAGGGGTTTTCTACTTTGACTCGGCCGGGGATCGGCCCGGGAACTCAGAGCTGGCGACACCTTGAAAACCGGTGTGTACGCCACTCGACCACGGAGGTCGTCAAAAACAAAGGAACCGTTTATAACAAAAAAAACAATAAAAACTAAAAATAAAAATTATGTATGTATGTATGTTTGTTGAGGTCAACTACATCTAGACACCCAATTGCGATAAAATTATATTATAATACCTATTTCCCGCGGCTCCGCCCGCGTGGATGTCGGTTATCGCGGCAAAGTCCTTTCTCAGGCTCTAGACTATTTGTGTTATTTTATTTAAATCGGTTCTGTAGTTTTGGCGTGAAAGCGCGACAGACGGACAGTCAGACAGACAGAGTTATTTTCGCATATTAAGTAGTTTATTATAACATTAGTAAGGATTATTTACTAGTTAGAGCGCGGTGCTCTCCGCTTCACTTACGAAAATCTACAAATCGACCTATGGTTCAAAAGATAAAAATCACTGCCACTACCGCCACCTATTCTCCATAGGAACGACACTTTGGAACCGCGCACCTAGCGTCATTTAGTTCAGTAACTTTAACGTTTCTTAAGCGCCTTTCTGAGGTTTATAAGAAACTAGCTGTCCCCCGCGACTTTGTTCGCGTGTTTTAGTTTCAACGGTTTTTCATTTTTGCAACATTTTTCATTTATGGTCCGCTCCTATTGGTCGTAGCGTGATGTTATATAGCCTATTCCCCTTTATAGCCCCTTCCTCAATAAATGGACTATCCAATTAACTACAATAAATTTTCAATTCGAACCAGTAGTTCCTGAGATTAGCACGAACAAACAAACAAACAAACAAACTCTTCAGCTTTATAATATTAGTATTAGTAAATCTTTTGATTTTGATTTTATTCGGCACTAACGTAAGAGTATTCAAGTCGCGCTTCAAATGTGTGCAAAGTTTCATATCCATTGGTCTAACGGTTCTCGAGTTTTAGGTGAACATACATTCTCTTTTATAGATATACATATTATAGTACTTATGTAAGTTAGTTACGTATGCACGTTTGTTTGTTAGTTTCCAGTCAACAGCGACGTGGATGAAAATTTTGACGCTTTTTGTTAGACTTTAGTTTTGTTTTAAGTGTACATATTTTATAGTTAAGTTTGTAAGTATTAAAATCGTAAATAATAAAAATATCCTGTTTTGGCTTACATAACATGTGAAATAAAAGACTATGTTTATTGTTATACTTAGCAAGTGTGGACAAAGCTTAATACCACGGTATAATAATATAGCCATTCTAAAAATATATATGTATATTATCTATGTTCCTCAACTGACATTGTACATAAAACTGTACAAAAAGCTTTATGGAAATATTTGGATTAAATTGAAAAATATTATAAAATCATAAATAAAAAATATGTAATCAAGAATTAAACAATTTATAAAAAAGTAATCTAATGTAAACGTGAAATTTAATGTTAATTTATTGTCGAGGTTTATTAAAAGGTATGACTTATATAATATGTATCGAAGATTATGGTTACATCCAAGGAAATCCCCTTCAGACATTCTGTAAAATTCTTTAGAATGTAAATATAAATATTTGCACATAAAGTACAATTCATTTGCTCTATTCCTCGGCCCCTCTGTGTTTATACTTTTTCAATAAATTAGTAGTACCTACTAATACCTCATGGCGATAGCTGTGGCTATTTCAGGTTATCGCAAGATCTCTACGCAAATATTTTGGTACTTAGAGTAAAGTGTGTACTGCGATCTGTTGTCGCACGCAAGGTGTGTGGCGTAGGTATAAAGTAATGCTATACCGCCTTATAAAATGAAAAGCATTCATTCAATAAAACAAAGTCGCTCCCGCTGTTTGTACGATAAGATCTTTTAAACTACGCAACTGATTTTAATGCAGTATTCAGCAATAGAGTGAATCAAGAGGAAGGTTTTACTGTACAGCTCATTAATGTTTTGTCTAACCACGCAAAGCGAGAGCGGGAGCGGGTCGCATTCATTATTTTATTGACAAATTTTCTTTATTTTCAGCTAAAAATTATATAACGAAACAAAAAAAAATAAAGTTAAGAAATAATAGTAATGATTTTCCGGTGACGACCGTTTATGAAAATGCCATAACATTAGATTTGTTATGGCATTTTGGAGTAACTAATCAAAACGCTATTAAAGAATTCTAATTAAAAACCAGCCTTAAGTGGCGTTGGTGTGAAAATTAAAATTATTGTAAATACAGAAAAAAAAAATGATTGATTATCTCAACTGTAAAAAACAAACAAACATTTATTTCAATCAAGAAAACAGTCCATGCAATGGTATAGAAAATGTGAGCATAATAGTTCATAAAAGAAAAATAAAAAGACGAAGAAAATGTAAAGTCATCAAATATACAAAGCTGCCTGCAAACGAGCATTTAACATCAAGTTCAAGCACATTTTATTGCCAAAAACAAGCTCAAAGACGTTACAGTATGCCTGAGATAAATGCTTGCACGAAGTTTGACCCATCCCGGAGCTTAAGCTCACATCAATCTATAAAGCAAGGTACTCAGCCGTTTAAATCAAAATTTATAGTAAACATTGTCTCCGAGCATCACTTCGACAAGTGCCTAAACCCGTTTAGTTACGCCAGTCAAACTAAATGGAAAATTTACAGATGTCAATTAGGTGTTCCAGAAGAGAGCTGTTGTTGTTCTTGTAACTCTGATGCTATGTTTGAAGTGATGAAAAGCTTGTACGACTGTTACAAAAAGAAAAATTGTGACCATTGCGATTGTATACTGTGCGGTCATTTACAAAGAGAAGAGAGGCGACAAGCGGAAATGAGAAAATCTGTAGAAGTTGATACAGTTAGTGCAAAGGATAGGAAAGAAAAAATAAAGAAAGCTGAGAAACTTTTAGAAGGAAAAACACCAGCTCAAAAGGAAAAGCTTTTAAGAGAAATGGCTACATCAAGACAACCTTTGCCTGAAGGAAAGACGCAATCTGAAAAAGCATTAGTTAAGAAAATAAGGGAAGAACTTGGTTTACCCCCAGAACCTAAATCTGCTGATGAAAGAATGAAAATGAGAAAAGCAGAAGCGGCTGGTATCATTACTCCTTTAGAAGGGAAAACTCCAGCACAGAAAGAAAAAATACTAAAGGCTCAAGCTGCTTTAGGAATCCCTCTCCCAGAAGGAAGAACTCCTTCCGAAAGAGCGTTAATTCAAAGGATTAAAACCGGTGCAGGCATACCTATAGGTATACCATCTGAAAAATTACGAAAAGCCAGAGCGGCGGGGCTTATAACGCCACTAGAAGGAAAAACTCCAGAACAAAAAGAAAAAATATTGAGAGGACTAGCAACTCATGGTATTCCATTACCAGAAGGCAAGACACCATCCGAAAAAAAAATAATTGATAAAGTCCGTGCCGAGCTCGGCTTACCACCTGAACCTAAGAATAAAGCTATGAGAGATAGATATGCACATGCTGCGAATGCTGGTTTTTTACAGCCATTAGAAGGTAAATCACCTCAAGAAAAAGAAAAGATTTTACAAGGATTAGCTGATTTGGGAATACCCTTGCCTGAAGGAAGAACAACATCGGAAAAGGCCTTAATAGCAAAAATTAAAGCAACTGCTGGCCCTCCATTGGATATAGTCGCACCATCTGAAAAATTCCGTAGAGCCAAAGCTGCGGGGCTACTCACACCCCTTGCTGGTAAAACACCTGAACAAAAAGAAAAAATATTAAAGGGGCTTGCAATGCAAGGTATTCCTCTTCCGGAGGGTCAAACACCTTCGGAAAAAAAGCTTATCGACAAAGTTAGGCAAGACCTAGGTCTTCCTCCAGAGCCTAAGTCAAAAGCAATTAGAGATAAATATACTCAAGCCGCAAATATCGGATTACTGCAACCGCTAGAAGGAAAAACGCCAGCACAAAAGGAAAAAATTTTGCAGGGTTTACATAATATGGGTTTACCTCTACCAGAGGGCCGAACACCTTCTGAAAAGGCATTAGTTGCTAAGATAAAAGCAGGCCCACGCGCGCTGTCTGCGGTTTTGGCACCATCAGAGAAAATGCGACGGGCAAAAGCAGAAGGTTTACTGACCCCTCTAAAAGGTAAAACACCCGAACAAAAAGAGAAAATATTAAAAGGCCTTGCAAAAATTGGCCTTCCACTTCCTGAAGGACAAACCCCGTCTGAAAAAAAAATTGTTAATAAAGTCCGCGCAGAGTTAGGTCTTCCCCCTGAACCTGAAACCAAAGAAATGAGAGACAAATATGCTAAAGCGGCCGATGCTGGTTTTCTGCAACCACTTGAAGGAAAATCACCTAGAGAGAAAGAACGAATTTTGCAAGGCCTACATGACATGGGTATACCCCTACCCGAAGGTCGAACACCATCTGAGAAAGCTTTAGTAGCCAAAGTTAGAGCAACGCCCGGGGCACCACTAGAAATTGTACCACCCGCAGAGAAAATGCGGAGAGCAAAAGCAGCTGGATTAATAACACCTTTAGAAGGAAAAACGCCAGAACAAAAGCAGAGAATACTTAAAGGTCTCGCAATGCACGGTCTTCCTCTTCCAGAAGGCAAAACACCGTCGGAAAAAAAACTAGTAAATAAGATTCGCGCTGAATTAGGCTTACCGCCTGAACCCACGACTCCAGAAATGAAAAATAAGTATGCTAAAGCTGCTGATGCGGGTTTTTTGCAGCCATTAGAAGGCAAGAGTCCAGCACAAAAAGAAAAAATCTTACAAGGTTTACATAACATGGGTATTCCACTACCTGAAGGACGAACACCTTCAGAGAAATCTTTGATAGCTAAAGTAAAAGCAAGACCACGTGTCATACCACCATCGGAAAAATTGCGAAAAGCAAAAGCAGAGGGTGTTCTTACTCCTCTAAAAGGAAAAACTCCGGAGCAAAAAGAAAAGATTTTAAAAGGACTAGCGAAGAATGGTATTCCTTTTCCCGAAGGTCAAACTCCATCTGAAAAGAAACTAATAGACAAAGTTCGCAAGGACCTTGGACTACCACCAGAACCTAAAAATCAGGCGATGAGAGATAAGTATGCAAAAGCAGCCGAAGCTGGGTTCTTGCAACCCTTGGAAGGAAAAACGCCGAAGGAAAAAGAAAGAATCTTGCAGGGTTTAGCTGATTTGGGCATACCTTTACCAGAAGGGCGCACACCATCTGAAAAATCTTTAATAGGTAAAATAAAACCTAAAGCTCGTGCACCTTCAGAAATTTTACCACCAGCAGAACGAATGCGCCGTGCAAAAGCGGCGGGATTTTTAACGCCTTTAGAAGGGAAAACGCCAGAACAAAAACAAAAAATTCTTAATGGACTCGCAATGTACGGTCTTCCTCTTCCGGAAGGTAAGACTCCGTCGGAAAAGAAACTAGTGAATAAGATTCGCGCTGATTTAGGTTTACCTCCTGAACCAACGACTCCAGAAATGAAAGATAAGTATGCTAAAGCTGCTGACGCTGGCCTTTTGCAGCCACTAGAAGGCAAGACTCCAGCGCAAAAAGAAAAAATATTACAAGGTTTACATGACTTGGGTATTCCACTACCTGAAGGTCGAACACCTTCTGAGAAAGCTTTAGTAGCAAAAGTAAGAGCAACTCCCGGGGCACCATTAGAAATCTTACCACCCGCAGAGAAAATGCGGAGAGCAAAAGCAGCTGGATTAATAACACCTTTAGAAGGAAAAACGCCAGAACAAAAGCAGAGAATACTTAAAGGTCTCGCAATGCATGGCCTTCCCCTTCCAGAAGGCAAAACTCCGTCGGAAAAAAAACTAGTAAATAAGATTCGCGCTGAATTAGGGTTACCGCCTGAACCCACGACTCCAGAAATGAAAAATAAGTATGCTAAAGCTGCTGATGCGGGTTTTTTGCAGCCATTAGAAGGCAAGAGTCCAGCACAAAAAGAAAAAATCTTACAAGGTTTACATAACATGGGTATTCCACTACCTGAAGGACGAACACCTTCAGAGAAATCTTTGATAGCTAAAGTAAGAGCAAGACCACGCGTCTTACCACCATCGGAAAAATTGCGAAAAGCAAAAGCAGAGGGTGTTCTTACTCCTCTAAAAGGAAAAAGTCCGGAGCAAAAAGAAAAGATTTTGAAAGGATTAGCGAAGAATGGTTTACCTTTTCCCGAAGGTCAAACTCCATCTGAAAAGAAACTAATAGACAAAGTTCGCAAGGACCTTGGACTTCCACCTGAACCTAAAAACCAGGCAATGAGAGATAAGTATGCAAAAGCAGCCGAAGCTGGTTTTTTGCAACCCTTGGAAGGGAAAACGCCAAAAGAAAAAGAAAGAATTTTAAGAGGATTAGCAGACATGGGTATACCGCTTCCTGAAGGTCGAACCCCGTCTGAAAAATCTCTGATACAGAAAGTAAAAGGTCCTGCTGGTTTTTTGACACCATTGGAGGGAAAAACACCAGAACAAAAGGAAAAAATATTAAGAGGATTGGCTAAGAACAGACTTCCATTACCGGAGGGCAAAACACCCTCTGAAAAAAAAATGATAAACAAAGTGAGGGCAGAACTAGGCTTGCCTCCAGAACCAAAAACCCCTTCATTAAGGGAGAAATACGCTAAGGCACACGCGGCCGGGCTTATAACACCTTTAGAGGGCAAATCTCCGGCACAGAAAGAAAAACTTCTAAGAGCTCAAGCTGCTATGGGATTACCACTTCCTGAGGGTCGGACACCTTCGGAAAAAGCGTTGATTGCTAAAATTAAAAGTGAACCGCCGCCTTCCATTACTACGGAAAAGATACGAAAAGCCAAAGCGGCTGGGTTATTTACACCTCTCGCAGGTAAAACTCCTGAACAAAGAGAAAAAGTTCTAAGAGGATTAGCTAAAGCTGGATTGCCCCTGCCTGAGGGTAAAACACCATCAGAAAAAGCGTTAATACAACAAGTAAAAAAAGAATTAGGAATACCTGATAGAACACCATCAGAAAAATTACGTCGGGCAAAGGCAGCTGGCCTTTTGACTCCTTTGGAAGGTAAGACACCAGCTCAAAAAGAGAAAATATTGAGAGGCCGAGCTGCAGCTGGCCTTCCATTACCAGAAGGTAGATCACCATCAGAAAGAGCTCTAATACAAAAAATTAAAGATGATACAGGTTTCATAACGCCATCTCCGTCAGAAAGGCTGCGAAAAGCAAAAGCTGCTGGTTTGCTTACCCCATTAAAAGGGAAAACACCATCAGTGAAGGAAAAAATTCTAAGAGACATGCTAGCCGCAGGAGTTCCGATACCAGAAGGTGATACACCTTCTGAAAAGGAACTTGTACAAAGACTTATAGCTGGACCACCGCCACCTAAAAAATCTCGTTCTGAGAGGATAAGACAAGCAAAAGCGGCTGGACTTTTAACGCCATTAAAGGGTAAAACACCTGAACAAAAACAAAAAATTCTCAAAGGATTAATAAAAGCTGGCCTTCCATTGCCTGAACCAAAAACACCGTCTGAAAAAGATTTAATAGATAAAATTAGAGACGAAGCTGGGTTACCTCCGGAACCTAAGACACCTTCTTTGAGGGAGAAATACAAAAAGGCACTAGAAGCTGGAATAATAACACCACTTGAAGGAAAATCGCCTGCAGAAAAAGAAAGGATACTTAAGAGGCTTCATGATGCTGGGATACCTCTTCCTGAAGGAAGAACACCTTCAGAAAAATCAATGGTGAAAAGAGTGAAAGCTGGTCTGATTGAGCCAAAGACTCCATCAGAGAAATTAAGAGCAGCAAAAGCTGCTGGCCTTTTAACACCTTTATCAGGAAAAACTCCCGCACAGAAAGAGAAGATTCTTAGAGGTTTAGCCAAAAGTGGGGTGCCCTTGCCAGAAGGAAAAACACAATCTGACAAAGACATGATAGACAAAATTCGAACTGAAATGGGATTACCGCCAGAGCCAAAAACTCCATCACTACGAGAAAAGATGCAAAGAGCACAAGCGGCTGGAATAATAACACCTCTAGAAGGCAAAACACCTGCTCAAAAGCAAAAAATACTTAAGGCTCTAGCTGATGCGGGTATACCCTTACCAGAGGGTAGAACTCCATCTGAAAAATCTATGATAGCGAAAGTTAGGGCTGAAAGTAAGCCAAGAAGAATTCCTTCCGAGAAAATACGAAAAGCAAAAGCTGCTGGCTTATTAACACCCTTAGAAGGAAAAACCCCTGAACAGAAAGAAAGAATAATGAGAGGACTAGCAGAACACGGATTGCCCCTACCTGAAGCTAAAACACCATCGGAGAAAAAGTTAGCAGCAAAGATCCGGCAAGAACTAGGTTTACCACCTGCACCTAAAACTCCTTCAATGAAAGAGAGACATGAAAGAGCCGCTGCAGCCGGTGTACTTGTGCCTTTAGAAGGTTTAACGCCTGCTGAGAAAGAGAGGGTTCTTAGAGCACAAGCAGACCTGGGTTTACCCTTACCAGAAGGTAGAACCCCCTCAGAGAAATCACTAATTGCTAAAGTGAAAGCAGAAACTAAGCCACCAATCAAACTCCCATCTGAAAAGTTGCGAAGAGCAAAGGCTGCTGGCTTTTTGACTCCTTTAGAAGGAAAGACCCCTGAACAGAAAGAAAAAATAATGAGAGGATTAGCAGAACACGGATTACCTCTACCAGAAGCTAAAACACCATCGGAGAAGAAGTTAGCAGCGAAGATCCGGCATGAACTAGGTCTACCCCCCGCACCTAAAACTCCTTCAATGAAAGAGAGACATGATAGAGCTGCCGCGGCCGGTGTACTTGTGCCTTTAGAAGGTTTAACGCCTGCTGAGAAAGAGAAGGTTCTTAGAGCACAAGCAGACCTGGGCTTACCCTTACCAGAAGGTAGAACCCCTTCAGAGAAATCATTGATTGCTAGAGTCAAAGCGGACACCAAGGCTCCAATAAAATCTCCATCTGAAAAGTTGAGAAGAGCAAAAGCAGCGGGTTTATTGACTCCTTTAGAAGGGAAAACTTCTGATCAGAAAGAAAAAATAATGAGAGGATTGGTTGAACATGGATTACCACTTCCTGAAGCTAAGACACCATCAGAGAAAAAGTTAGCATCAAAGATCCGAAAGGAACTAGGTCTCCCACCTGCACCTAAAACACCTTCAATGAAAGAGAGACATGACAGAGCCGCGGCGGCCGGTGTACTTGTGCCTTTAGAAGGTTTAACACCTGCTGAGAAAGAGAGGGTCCTCAGGGGACAAGCAGATTTAGGCCTACCCTTGCCAGAAGGAAGAACACCATCTGAAAAATCTTTAATTGCCAGAATAAAAGCAGAACAAGCTCCAACGAAAATTTCGTCAGAAAAATTAGGAAAAGCCAGAGCGGCTGGACTCCTAACACCATTAGAAGGCAAAACTCCGGCGGAAAAAGAGAGGATTATTAGAGGCCTAGCAGAAGCTGGTCTACCATTACCTGAAGGAAAGACAACCTCTGAAAAATCTTTGATACATAAAATTAGAACAGAACTTGGCCTTCCACCGCCCGCAAGGACGGCATCAGAGAAGTCCGTTATACGCAAAGCTAAAGCAGCAGGTCTTTTTACACCCATTACCGGTAAATCACCGGCTGAGAAGGAAAGAATACTAAGAGGACTCGCCGAAGCGGGCTTGCCATTACCTATAGGTAAAACGTCGTCAGAAAAAGATTTAATAAAAAAAGTTAGGACTGAGGCGGGATTACCGGCTGAGCCGACTGTTTCAGAAAAAATGGGTAAGATAAAAACCAGGTCAAAGAAAGTCGGCGTTATGGCGGCAAGAAAGCTTGGGAAAGGAATCGAAGCAGAAGAATTCGAAGATGTAATAAAAACAACAACTTGCGATCGTGGTTGCGGTTGTGACAAAAAGAAAATCAGATTTAAGCACAGCTACGTAAAAATTAGAGTAACATCTCCAGATATATCATCTTTCTGTTCGTGCCCTGATGAATGTATTCCAGGTGTTAAGAGCGGTGCTTTCATAGATAACGACGGCATAAAAGTTACTGTAGGAAGGGTCCTTGGCGCACCGTCATACCAAAGAGTTACAAGTGACCATGTATTGATTAGCAGTGACTTTAGTAACACATATACAAACTGCTACCACAGTACGTCTACATTGCCAATATTTAAGTTAACAAATACAGAAACGTTGCTTTCTAGTGTTAATTTAAATTATACCGCAAACACCAGTAGCACTGATAGTAGCTGTAACAGCATCAGACCATATGCCACAGGAAGTGACAATAACTATCTCCAAAGAAGAACACCGCCTTATGAAGGTCAGTCTTGTCATTCGGTCAGGATTGTCAAGTCTTCAAGAAGTTTCCAATCTTCGGACGACATCTACACAAAATCGGCTATAAAGGTTAAATCTACTAACAGTAGTTTTGATTCAATTCTAGTAATTAAAAGTGAGACATCGTTAAGTTTGACCTCAACCACCAGTAACACGTCGGATACCCTCAGTATAATTTCTGGCGTTGAAAGCAGCGTCACGTCAGCGTCATTCTCTACCCAATACTACCAGTCGTCCGGTGACCTTTTAAGCAGCACTTCAATCGAGGAATGTGAAGAAGCCATTGTCAGGTAATTTATTTTTTACTTAATATCATTCAATTTTCATGTCTCCAACGATAAGTTAAATATTTTAATCTCATCACACTTTTATAGCGATTTGAACGAAGTGATAAACAAGCCGTCTTACATCAGTGAATTCAATCTAAAAACTATTGGAGCGACGGGCATTAGACAACAAGAATACATGACGTATATGATGACTGATATAGAACAAAATAACGTTATGAGTAATGAGTTAAATAAACAAAAGAGCAAGAATGGTGATCCGGTAATGTTATTAAACCATGTGACGACAAAAATTAATATAGCCAAGGTGGTAGACAGAATACTGGCTAGGAAAGAATTCTCTGAAGCTTCCTCCATATTCATCGTGGTGCCAACATCTGACTGTGAAGGAAACTCATCCAAGACCGGCTCGTGCTGTTCTACTAACAATAGTCAAAACTCACATGAATATTCTGACGAGGAGCTTAACGTTACTTCTGATCAAGGTAAATCTATCTACACTTATAAATAGAAAACGTTACAAGTGCTGGTTTGACTCGCGCACCGATGTTTCCGTACGGGGTTTGCTAATCGTTACGGTTAATTCTCCAAAAACGAACTTAACTGGGTTGTTCACAATTTTCCAACTGTCAAACTTTAAACTTTACAACTTTAAAATTAAAATGTGAAAAACTATTTTTGACTTGTACGCGGACGAAGTCGCGGGCAAAAGCTAGTCATATAATAAAAATATCTTTAATCACTTTAAACTTACTACCCTTTCCTCATGAACACGTAGAGGTATTAAATTGAAATTCATATCAAATACTCACGTCTATAATATCTTTAAGCTGCAACAAAATCAAACTTCTATATCAACGTATCAAAACGATTGTCGTAATATGATAGGTGTGAACTTTTACTTATATACCTACAGGTTTGTACGGAACCCTCGGTGCGCAAGTTCGATCAAGTCTGTTGTGTATTATGTAAATTGACTATAATTCACTACACAGTAGGTAGTATGTACTGTAACATAACATACAAATAGAGATTTACAGATAAAGCAACTATCAAAACAAACAACATAGAAAAATAATTGTGATACCATGCCGAAGTAGCGCCATCTAGCTTTGAATAGCAAACTGACGATTTAGATTTACCAAACTTTATAAGTTCAGCTATCGCTCGGTAGGTGGCCAGTGTGTGCTAGGGATGTTACCTACCATTTAGATATCAAAAATCGACTATCGGTACTAAAAGTAGTCATTGTTTAGTTCACATTTGAATAGATTGTCACAAGTTTCCAAAAAATTAGGGAAGCAATAAATGCAGTAGTTGCTATGTAAATTATCTACTTCTGCTGCAAGTCACACTGCAGCTGCAAGCGAATGCAGCCAAATGCAATATTTTAAAATCTGATCATTAAAGTTGCTCGTTAATAAAGGCAGAAACAGTTTTTAAATATAACTACCCATTTCTGATCATGCTGTATAGAAAGAAAGTAAGATGAAGGCAGTTTTCTTTTCTCCGGTCTATCTGCACAAACCATATTCACTTTTCGCGATCTTTGTCATCATCATTTACATCCTAAAATCTAAAATAAAAATAACATACTTCAATAAAAAGACCATGTTCCTTTATTGACCATCAAATAAAATGACAGGATTATGTTTTTTTCTTACCACATAAAACTTTATCGAAAACAAAGTCGATAAACAACATTACGTCCCTTACAAGGCTATGTTAAGCTACTCAGCAATAGATGGCGTATATTTCAAATATGCAAATGTTCTATGTTCTGGAAAACATATTTATAAAAAATATTAAATTCTAATGAATTATTGCGTAAATATAAAAATACTTACAAAAATAAACCGTAAATGTTATTATATGTTATTTATGTTTATGTATGTATTAAATCTATACTAATATTATAAAGAGGAAAGATTTGATTCTTTGTTTGTTTGCATTGAATAGGTTCTGAAACTACTGAACCGATTTGAAAAAATCCTTTACTGTTGGAAAGCTACACTGTCCCACAGTGTGACATAGGCTATATTATATTTTCAAAAAATAGGGATCCTTACTAAAACTCCAATAATGTAACCCAAGGTGTAAAAATGTATGTGAATTATAATTGTTAATTTTGAAATTTTTGTTAAATACCCGTGAGAAGCCGTTTTTAATGTGCATAAATATAATAATGTAATAAATAATGCGCAACTAGGCATGTTATTTTCTCAGGAAATGTTTTTCCCTTGGTGAATGACACACACAGTGTGTCTGTCTCTGGCACCGTGCTCTAAAACGAGAGACCCGATTTGTATGGAGTTTTTTTTTAATTGAAAGCTAGTTTCTTGGCGATGGTTCTTAGACATGTTTTGTCAAAATCGGTGCAGTCATAGCCAGTCATAGGCAGTGCCCATTTTCATCCCCTATATCTAGTAAGATATAGGGGATGAAAATGGGTATGAAAAAACGAATATTTTCAAATACAGGTACCCGCGTGGTGTAACAAATAAAAGCGCATGACGTGTATATTATAGTTACAATTAAACGTTTTATTTTGTTTGAAAGCTGACGTGACGAGGTAGTTTTAGCTGTAATTTATGAAGATCTGTTCGACAAAATTATCAGATGTGTCTAAAACGTCTCGGGGTTTTTTAAATTGTTAATTCCCCTATAGTTATGTACACTACAACTTAAGTATCGGATTAGGATTTGGTTTGCTTTCGGTAGTGAGTATTTGATGGTTAGAGATATAAGAAATTAAGTAAACTATCGAGCGCGCATATCGAGTATGAACTATAGGCATTAGTATGAACAAGTAAAATCGTGAAATTACTCTCAAAACAGAGCGCGCCGTTTTATTAAATCTATCTCAAAACCTAATATTAAACTTATAATATCGGAACCGTTGTTATTTTCGCAAAAAAGTCTGTCGTCGCATAGAAAATAACTTAAACCAGTATAATATGAACGTAGTACACCTACATTTAGCTAAAAATTTGCTTACGCTCGGTAAAACGTGCTACTAGCGATGCGCGCACTCTGTTAATTTGATGTCTTTAGAGAAGAATTGAATATCATTTATTTCTTTGGTACTAATGAACGTTACGTTAATTTTATTTAAAGATCTGGAGCCAAAAGTGTCCTCTAACATAAATCGAGAGTTCAAGAAATGCAGTAAAACAAAAAAGTTTTACATGCAAGAAATAGATGTATCATCATTTCATGACAAAGAAACAATGTTCAACAACGAACCTATAAAAGTGTTCACTCAGAAAGTAAAGAAAAACAAAATCTGTCAATACACCACACCAAAAATCATGGCAGCTAAAACACCGCCGAGAAAGCGCGTTGTAAGCACCGACACTACCACGGACCGACCTTGCTGCTGCCGCCCTCGGGCGTCTGGCTCCACTATCACGATACAGAGCACCAGTTCCAACGAGGATCAGTATCTGTCTAGCGAAATCGATCCATTTTTTCTGCAGAAGGGTAATTTGAACATGATTCATTAATTAGATTACCTAATTCACTAATATCTGGCCTAAAGCAATGAGACGTAACTGCACAAATTTAAGACATAATTTCATTTAATGTTTCAGGACTCTCATATGGCTGGGCTAAATTCTCAGAAGCCAGTATGTCGAAATCTTCAGGTATATCTATAAAAATTAAGCCCCGTGAAAGGAAATATCAGTTGCCTGCGACGGTTACACGATGCCACTTACCTGCCACGCTAACAAGATGCCATTTGCCTGTGACCTTGCAACATAGCTGTAGCAATCCATATCTCAGTCATAGACGAGACCACGGCACGGAGTACAAAACCAAGCAAAAGGGATGTCAAAAAAATAAATCTTCATATTGTCCATGTGAGGTCGATAGGGTTATAAAGGTATTTGAGAAAGCAGCTCGGACTGGGAAGAGAGTGGACGTTAAATCTTTAGTTTGCGAGAGTTCAGGAATACATACCCAAACAAGTATGTTTATTTTCTGATGTTTATACTTACGTACCAACTCATGACTTTTTTTTTTGTTTTTTGTTTTGACCGCGCCAAAAAGAGGGTTATGTTTTCTATGTATGCATGTCTCTTTGTATGTCTTTGGCACGCTCTATAACCGAGACGGCTTTATATATGTTACCTTGAAAAGTGTTGTCTCAATTTGAGTGTGACAATGAGTACCTATATAAAAATTAAAAAAAAAACTATAATTGCTAATTTTATATTTCAATATTACATGTAGGTATGCCATTTTTTTATTATACAAACCGAACTCCTCCGAAAAAGTTTGACCGATTTTTATTAAATTTTTCGTGTATTTTCGGTAGATCTGAAAATAGGTCGCTTATTATGTTTTTAGGTAATAATTATGTCCCACACCTAAAATGTATTTTTTATTTTTTGGGCATTAATTGGGACAGCTAGTATTTTTTATGTAATTTTGATCGAAAATTCAACAAATGCTTATTACATTATTTACAGTCGGGTTTTTAATTTGTGTTAACTAATGCATCTGTTTAGTTTAGTAGTTACCTACCTACCCTATTATTACAGTTAATTGTTTTCTACCAACAGAGTGTTGTTATTCCCAAATAATCTCAATAATCAAAACGCACATCTTGATTTTATTTGCAATATTTATTAGTGCTAATAATCTATATCATTCCAGGTTTTGGAAACTGCGCCACCTGTCCACCAGATTATGTAGAATCCTTAGAATGTGGTTGTAACGATGAAATACCAGTGAAGCTCGATGATTTATGCCCATGCGAGCAACACTTTAGAATGTCTAGTACTGAAAAAGGACCAAAGAGGGGAACTCGGTCCAAGGGCATCGTAACAGAAGTAAAACGTTCCTCAGCCGGTAGGAGTCGGATTGCTCCAGTGCCGCATCTTGAAAATCAGTCATCGTCTGGTACCTCTGGTACCAAAAAAACTAGATTTAGTAGTTTCATTCGTAAACCCAGAACTACAAAATCTAGAGTTGTTATTGATACGACAGGACCTACTACTATTACCCATACAGATTCTAAGAAAACAAGATTCACTGAAAAAAATGCTCAATCTAGTACCTCAAAGGCTAATATTATTAATGTTGGAGAATCCAAAAGTTTAAAAAGCCGTCTTAGCCGTAGCGTTGCTAAGTTAATAAGTAGGTTGAGTCCACAGAGTTCAACAAAAACTGCAACTGATAGTTCCTCCAACGAAAGAAAAGAGAAGGAAATAGTTCCCAACACTCTAATTACGGTTAATAGTCAATCAACCATTCATCAGACAAGAGGCATCACGGAACACACTAAGGCTTCGAGCAGTAAAATAGAAGCACATAGTGAGAATCTAGATAAAATTACAAACAATGCTTCTGCTGGAAACCTATTAAATAAACAGCGTGAAAGCGAAACTCAGCCCAAAAGTAATAAAACTGCTTCACACAGTCATCAGTCAAATCGTCAAGGAAGTGAGTCAATACACAAGTCTATCAAAGAACCTTCCAAACAAGAAATCAATAAAAATAGTATAGAAGATCAGCAAACCCAGAAATCTATTGGAGAATCTTCAAAACAAGCAAGCAGTCGAAATCGTCAAGAAAGCAAGCAAATGTCAAACTCAAACGAAGAACCTTCTAACCAAGAAAGCAATCAAAATCCTACACAAGAAAACATGAAAAAAGCTAGTTTAATCATTGCTGCCAGTAGAAATACAGAAAAACGTTCTGAAAAACCAGATAATGAATCACATAAGCAAGCGGACGAAAACACACAGAAATTAGGCGAAGAAACACCTGCACAAGAAAGTAACGAAGCCAGTAAGAATTTAGAAAAACCTTCCGACATGCATGACATTGTGACACTTCATCAGGCAAGCGAGCAGTCACAAAGACTAAGCGAACAACTATCGACACATGCAACTGTAGAAAAACCTAGTTTAGTTTTAGCAAACAGTAAGAGTTTATTAAAAGCTTCTGAGAATCAGGAAAATATTTCCATTCGTGAGGCAGGTGAAACGTCACAGAAATTAAGCGAAGAAACACCTGCACAAGAAAGTAACGAAGCCAGTAATAACGCACTAGCGACTCGAAAAACTAGTCAAGTTGTCGCAACAAGTAAAACTTCAGTAAAAGCTTCTCAGAAGCAGGAAAACAAGTCTTCACGCCAGGCAGGCGAACAGTCACAAAAAATTAGCGAAAAACCTTCGGCACTAGCGGCTAAAAAAAAGAGTTCATTAAAATCTTCTGTAAAGCAGGCAGGTGAGAAGTCACAGAAGTTAAGCGAAAGAGCATCGGCACACGGTTCCTTAAAAACTACTGACAAACAAAGCAAGGTTTTAGTTCGTCAGGCAGCCGAACAACCACAAAAATTGAATGAAGAAACTACTAAACAGCAAAGCAGTTTAAAAAAAAGTATAGTAACAGCAATCAAAAAATTTTCTGAAAATATTGCGGTTATTCCTCTGGGCCAACCAGTTCAACCAAAACAAACTACGGTTCCACCAAGTAAAGTTGACGTGGAATGCGCGTGTCCAGAACCAGGTAAGGAGGAAAAGGAAACCATCACTTGCAAGTGTTATGAAGAGGACCCCACCAAACCCGAGACAGCAACTCGAGCAACGTCCCCTGTGGATCTTGCGGCGGGGAACCAACCTGGAGCTGGTCTTCCGCTGTGTATACCACCAGGTGGTTTTATGCAGATACCTGGAATGATACAAGAATTTCCGTACGATGTGACTGGACCGAGTTGCGGGTGGGAAGACACTGGAGAAATGATGAAGTTAAGGTCGGAATTGACCTTAGCTACGTCAGGATTTAAATTACAACAAAAGAAAAAACTTCAGATTCAAGCCGATAAAGTTGAGGAAGCTGGTGGAAAGGAAATTGAATTAGATTTTGAAGATGCCATTAGATATTATGCAAATTTGCATCCAGAAAAATTTAGGGACATAATGCAGAAACCATACGAACATGAAGCATTGGCACAAAAAGAACCTGAAGCGAAAAAGAAAAAAGGATTTTTTGGAAGGAAAAAGAAAGATAAAGACAAAGAGAAAGAACAAGATAAAAAACCAGAGATCGATAATAAACCCAAAGTGGAAGGAGCAGGTAAGGCAGGTGATACCGATAAGGGTGGAACATCAGACAGTAGTGCAAAAGAGAGTTATTTTGAAGGTGTAACATGCAAATGTCCTTATGGACCTATACCTCCCCCAATTTCTTATCAAACGACTGATACAGAGTCCTCTCAAATGGATCCACGTCATGGTTTAAAGTTTTATGTTGGTGGCAAAGGTTCTGCTTCCCCAGGCCTCGGAGGTATATGTTGCTTTGACATGGTCCAAGAATCTTTTACGTCGTGGTAAATACTCTTGTTCCTCTATACTTGATTGATACATAACAATAATTGATTAGTTTGGTAACGTAAGAACGTAAACGTTTTGTGATTTTTTAAAACAGTTGTTTTAGTATATTTTGGTAAATTGATTTGTAATAAATATAATTTTATACTTATCAACAATGCTGATGAATTTATTGAACTTTGAACCTCCTAACGAAACTAAATGGCATGCAAAACGCTTTCGACTTAATTATAACCTATCACTACATAGTATAAAACAAAGTCGCTTCCCGCTGTCTGTCTGTCTGTATGCTTAGATCTTTAAAACTACGCAACGGATTTTGATGCAGTTTTTTTTAATAGATAGAGTGATTCAAGAGGAAGGTTTATATGTATAATACATGCATAATATAGTAGAGAAACACTGATAATTTTAGAGGTTTTTAATGGAAGTCTTAAATAAAAAAAATTTTGCTTACATTGCAAACGCTGGCTGAACCCTACGAGATAGATCAAAATAATGTATTGTACACCTTAAAAAGGTCTACAAAAAAGTCCGCGATGGTATATGTCTATGTCTTAAGGATAACATACTATATCCATTCTTATACTTTAAAAAATAAACAATTATAAAGCGGGAATTAAGAAGCTATTTACACAAATACGGTATTAATCCTTATAATTTTAAATAAGTTAGCATTTCATATTACATCATTTTGCACTCGCAAAAAAATTACGGACACGAGAATAAAATTCAAGCGCCTCGCTTCGCTTGATGCAACAGGCTCTAACGGATGAACGGATCTGCCTACGTAAACGTACGTAAAGTTATGCAAGTTGACACAAGTCAAAGTGTAGTGACCAAATTAATTATATCAATCTAAGTACCAATGTAATTGTTGGCTAAAATTTGGTACTTTGATATAGATTATAAACTGGAATAAGACAAAGGCGTTTTATCTCTGGAATAGTTATACATGGGTTGCGGAAACAGGATCAAAATTTCATGATTAATTTTGGTCGCGACACCCGATATCCACGCGGGCGAAGCCGCGGGCATCAGCTAGTAATATATATAATAAATAATTACTTTTTCGGCTTTGCCGCACTTGTGTAATTAGATTATATTAATTAGTCGTCCAATTCTAATTAACAATCACAGAGTACTTTTATATATATGTTAACAATAGTAGGCACTAGTTAATTCAAAATCTCCAAAGTAATGTCATGTTTTTGGGGATATTTTGTTACGCAAACAAATAAAAATATAGATTTACAGTGTAAAACACTCATAATCGGACAGTTTGTTTCAGAATATAAACATTAAAATCAATAAATAAGTATTTCTTAATGATTATTTTAATGAGACAATTAAATATATTTGTATATAAAAATTATTTAATGCATTATTCAAGTAGGTAATTGGTTTTTATACTAAAACGAAAGAAATCTTGTGCTTACTTTTGCACGGTTAACTTTGGTAGTTCTCGAATTCAGACGCGGCAACTAAACGTATTCTTGGGAACACGGTTCTTTAAGCCTAGTAAAATTTTCTATTTACCATTTCTTTTCAAATAACAGTTTTATGTCGAATTACGTTATATTAAAATTTAAACGTGTTTCGAAGATGTAATTTGTGGACATGATTTATATTCTTACGTAAATGTTAAAAAAGAATAAACTAACATTATGTATTAACTTTACCGAAATACTTATCAGGTAATTTGTTTAATTAAAATTTAATTTCTCCATTAAAGTAATCATAAAACTGATGTTTCAAATATCAAAGTAACAAAATAATAATGTAGCTTATTGTAGGTAAATCAGAGAATCAAAACGTATCTTATTAGTTTCCTTGCCAGTATTAAAAATATCTGGTTATGGTATATTATGTCATAATTTATATTAAAGAATATGGTATTATTAAAAAAACAATGACTAGTGCGTTCAACAGATGTAACATTTCTGTAGCCACTATTTTAAATTAGTTTTAAATGTGTATTTAATTAATAAATTAAACAAGTTCTCTTTAAAACAGACAATTGGAATGAAATGAAAAAAATAAATTAAATTTTACACTTTAAACAATGAATTGTAAAAAAACGAAAAAAGTTTTTTTTTCACATTGAAAAACAAAATCTTTTCTAACATAAAACTGTTACATACCTATAATTCACACTGCATGACATTCAAAACGTAATAAATAACGAAAAATAATTATTTTCATTTAAGAAAAAAAAACACAACTAATAGGCACCGGTACGGTTTAATTTTGATCATTGGTCACACAACTTATTTATTGAAAATAAACCATAATAATATTTAATTATTAACATCATATTAATCTAATCCGAGAATTAAATTAGCTTCCAATCATACATAATTATCATTAAGTGAAATTTTGTATAATCTAATATAAAAATTGTTTAATATCGATAATTTTATCGGTAAATTGATAATTAATTACACCAACACTAGTCGGCAAGACACCGGGTCACCGGCAGACGGACGGCGTTTAATGTTCTGTGCAGTGTATACTCTTTGGTGAAGCGCTTGTGATAGACATTTTTGAATATTATTTTAAAACATTTGTTTCTTCATTATGAGTAAGTACTTGAACTTATTATTGAAATGTGTTATTACTGACTGTGATTGTTGCACTATTCTTGATTATTTGTGAGTAAACAATAGGCGTTTGTTTTCATTGCACGTGTCGGTATGTTTGAGTATCTTTTTTCTATAAAGTTGGTCAACGTATGTTTTATTCATATTATAACAAAAAGTAAATCTTAAGTAATGTTTTAAATATTTGTTTTGTGTGATTGTTTTATTGCAGTTCTGTTAATTAGTATTTGATAAGCGTATTTTTCTATGTTAACGGTTTTTTTTTCATTGTTATACGATGCTTACCTATTCATCATACCTACGTTGTTAATAATAATTTCTGGTCGGAGCGTCCGCTGATGCTATGAAGTACAAGATAAACTAAATGACATAGATTATTAGTTATAAATAATAAGTTTTTGAAACTTTTTCGATTGTATTTTACTTATTAATAAGCTAAGTAAATAAAAAGCTACCTACTTGTAAATTGTAACGCCATTACCAAAACGGCCGCGGTATAATGTGAGGTGACTGAATTTTTAAATAATAACTTGATTTTTTTAATGAATATTTAGCTTTATGTACTTTTTATAAGTTGAATATTACCAGATATTAATAATGAAGAATGTAGTAAAAAAGTTTCAAGTGAATTATTATTACCATTATGCACATCAAAATTCTGTTTTACTTTTTATGAGTAGGTATGGTCAGTGAAACTGAATCCTGCCTCATTTTTAAGTTATTACTTATTTACCCATTTTAGCTTAAGCTTAAGGCATCATATAACAGAACTCTTTCAAACCAGTCATTAAGTCCTAATTTATCTAGTAGGTACCAGCTGTACCCCACTATTTCATTTCTTAAGAGCAGCATAATCATAAATAGCCTATATCTTAAGCTATCAAATACTATAAAACTATTTCAATATCTGCCTTGTAGTATAGTTCACACCAATTTTTCATCTTCATGATATTATTAGTATAGATAAGTAAATATGTTTATGAATACCCACAGAATGCTAGCGATGAGGTTTTTGTAAATAGATTTTATTAGTTTGAAGAAAGGCTTTACACTGTAGCTGTGTACGTCTTTGAATCATAAGGGTTTGCCTTGTGTGTGCCAAAAAAAATATCACTTTATATTTTATACAAGTTGTTTCCCGCGGCTCCGCCCGCGTGGATGTCGGTTATCGCGCCAAAAAGTAGCCTATGTCCTTTCTCAGGCTCTAGACAATCTGTGTACCACATTTAATTTAAATTGGTTTAGTAGTTTGGGAGTAAAAGCGTGGCAGACAGACAGACAGAGTTACTTTGGCATTCATACATAAGGATAGTAGCTTTTGTGTAGTGAAACATTTATTTTTTAAATTTATATATTACTGTATTCATGGTTTTTATATTTTTGTTTTATATATCAATGGGCTGTTACTTTGTTTTCCGTATTTTTTGTTGCTGCTGTATTATATGCTAAGTGTTATTTTCTGCCTATTATTTTAGTAAATTTTAAGAATAAATTGCTTTTGTGGATGTTAATATTGGTAATAATAACTGGTAAGTTGCGTCTCTTTAGAGAGACAATTGAAAAAAGTTTGCTCAGCTGTGTGACATTCTAGGCTAGTTTCATATTTTGCCTCATGATTGGGCATTGTACATTTCATTCTTCATTTTAGGGGAGTAAATAATAATAATAATATTGACCTGTTAATGTCTCACAGCTGGTCAAAGGCCTTCTCATATGAAAAAGGAACTTTGCAGATGCATGCCACGGTATAATTGTGAACATTGTTAGTCTATGCCAATGTTATAAAGTTTGTATGGATCAAAGGATGTTTTGTTACTTCACTATGCCAGAATTAGGATGAAATTTGTCACAGATGTACTATATTACCTGGAATTCCATTAAAGCTATAAACTGTATGGTTCTCTGTGAGTTAAAATCTAGCTAAATACGTAAAATAGACATTAAAGAAACTCAGACAAAATGGAAGCCAAAGTGACGGGTTTTTTAACTGAACCAAAGAGCCGACTGCAAAAAACGACGGATTATGTCCTGTATGTATGTATGTTTCTATATCCGCTCGTAAAAACTCAACAACACAAGCAATTTTAAAAAAGATGCGTCGTTAGATTCGTGTTGATAGTGCGAATTGGGTTATGCAAGTCATGCAAACTAGCTCTGGGTTAGGGCATTAGTGGTGAACACTAATACCTATGTACCTATATACCTATGTACCTATGTAACTATACCTATATAATTTTGCTAGTTAATGCCTATGGATTTTCTTCAGTAGGGTTGATAATTAATTAATTTTTATTTACATTTTATACTAGTTGTTCCCCGCGGCTCCGTCCGCGTGTATGTCGGTCATCGCAGCTTTCTCAGGCTCTTAGACTACCTGTGTACCAAATTTCATTTAAATCGGTTCAGAAGTTTAGGCGTGAAAGCGCGACAGACATACAGACCGACAGACAGTTACTCTCACATTTTTAATATTAAGTAAGGATAGGTACATTACTATTCCATGAGTTTCGCTACTAGAAATAGTTGACGCAATTTGTTTGAAGCTTAATTTTTTCAAAAGTGGCGACAGCAAACATTTCGTCCTGCAAAATCAAATCTTATAATAATCGTAACGCAATGCAAAGTTAAATCTGGATTTTATTGATTATCCTTATCAACGTTTATTTTTAGATGTTTTATGAGCAAACCTGTAGGTGTCGACTTTTCTAAGAAGTAGGTAGGTGGTTGTGGATTTTATTTTCTCCCACATTTTCTCGGTATCAACATCGTGTGGGTGCGCTGTGACTTTTTTAATGGAAATGTTTGCTTTTGAATGAGTAAACTTTCGATACAGTATACCTATCTAATCATATATTTAATAGGCACCTTCTTAGATATGATTTCATTCTAAAATATACGGCCATACAAATAGGTATTATAAATGCGAAGGTAACAAAACGTTCAACCGATGTTGTTAAAACATGTACCTATAGGAGTAAGTTTCAATCCCAAGAAAGTACTAGGCGGAGCCGCGGGCAAAAGCTAGTCCATACCAATATTATAAACTAGCTGTCCCCCGCGACTTTGTCCGCTTGTTTTAGTTTCAACGTTTTTTTTTATTTTTGCGACATTTTTTCATTTATGCTCCGCTCCTATTGGTCGTAGCGTGATGTTATATAGCCTATAGCCTGCCTCAATTAATGAGCTATCCAACACTGAAAGAATTTTTCAAATCGGACCAGTAGTTCCTGAGATTAAGCGCGTTCAAACAAACAAACTCTTCAGCTTTATAATATTAGTATAGATTTAAAAGTAACTCTGGCTGTCTGTTACGATTTTACGGCTAAACAAAATTGGATGAAACTTGGTATGGGGTAAGCTTGGATCCTCAGAAAGGTCATAGACTACTTTTTGCCGTTAGTAATTTTATAAACGTGATAAGTGTGATAGTTTCGATGGATATTTATTACTCTATCACGCAAAATTAAACTGATTTTTATCAAATACACAGTCTAGATTGATTCATGACATACTGTTTATATCACGAAAAACCAACGGGAACGGAAACTACGGGTAAAATCTCGACACCCCCGTCCCAAGATCAAGCTGGCCTGAGCCGGCCAAACTAGCAATAAAAATATGTCCTTAAATAATTAACACTTAGATCCAGTCCTCCCTTGCTGTTTTTGCCTTATTAAGATTGTTAGCAACGCACTAAGTCGAGGTCCGAACCCCACAGGGGGTGCCCTTAGTAAACGTTGCTGACGTAGTTAATTTTTCTATTGCTCTAGCTGGAGGCCCTTAAGGTTCTCGCCAAAAGTCCGGTGAAGCAGTCAAAGCCTGCGCTCAGGCTAACTGCGTAAATCAGTTAAAAAAAAAAAGGTTAAATCACGGGGCGCAGGTAGGCTAGTTGTATTTTTAACTCGCGACGCAAAAATGTTAAGATTTTAGTGTAACCGTCTATAAGCGTCTACACTGCATTATCATTGCGAAAGTAACACGGCAGGATTATTACAAAAAAAGGTTTTATACTCTAGGGGTGCTAAAAATATCTTTAGACATTCGTTATTTTTATAAATTTGGAATTAAAAGTAAATAATTTATGTAACGAGGAGCTCGTTATTTCAGTACTCAATTATTCGTTATTCGTTATTGTCAATAGTCAGTGATACAGTCTGCTGTCAGTGCTGTCACTTTGTTTTCTTTTTAACACAAAATGGGCAATGAGAGGAAACGAAAGAACACAACTGTATTTGTATTAACAGGGGTTTTAAAAATATATTATACTAGCGGTTTCTCGCGACTCCGCCCGCGTGGATGTCGGTTATCGTCGCAAAAAGTAGCCAGTCCTTTCTCAGGCTCTAGAGTCTAGACTATCTGTGTACCAAATTTCATTTAAATCGGTTCAGTAGTTTTTGCGTTAAAGTGTAACAAAGATCCATATATACATCCTTACAAACTTTCGCGTTTATAAGATTATAATTATATAATTTTATTATAATTGTTACGAATATTTATTAATAGTTATGTCTCTAATTGATATTATTATATTAAAACAAAAAATAACGACTTAACAACGACCGAACTTACATTATAAAGAACCAAAATGGCGATATAAGCATTTTGTTCTGTTTACCTTGATTTTTTTTTTGCTTAATCGGATAGGTTTGTAGACTGAGTGTTCTTACTCATAACCTATGAAAATTTATTCAGCTGTTGGAAGATTATCAGCTCTTTCGGTTTGCTATTTATTAGGGAGCTTAATTTAAATACCATATAGGTATTACTGTGTAGGTTAACAACTAAGATTTTTGCATAGCATAGTAGTGCATACGGATACAGTAATTAGTTTAACAACTTGTCACTTAGCGGCAATTGCGATCAATTGACTGAACACTTCGCAAATTGACGGGTGTCCCGCAGTGCAATGCACTAGTTGCCAGTTAATCGATGTGAATACAATAAATTTTCGTGTTGTATATGTTGACTAACTTCTCACCGTTGTTTCGCTCGCATTAGCGTGTATTTTTAACGGAAACATACCGTATTCTCTTCCTTTTGGGTCGATAATAAGGACCACGTATGTATAAATCTACCATACGCATGTATTTGGACTTTACTAATATGGTAACTACGACATAATCCTTACTAATATTTAAACTTTGTCTGTCTGTGTGTTACGCACTCACGCCTAAACTACTGAACCGATTTAAATGAAATTTGGTACAGAGATAGTCTAGAGCCTGAGAAAGTACATATGCTACTTTATAATGCGAAGAAAGGGCTGTAAGCCTGTAAGGGGGTGAAAGATTGTATGGCTGTTACGTAATTTTTAAAGCTAGAAGCTAGAAGCTTGAAACTTATTGTTTAGGCCTTTGATTAGATATTAATAAATACGACATTCAAAGTTTGTAAAAATTTTTGCTCGAAGGGCGTAAAAATAGGGGATGAAAGATTTTTTTGTAATGATGTCGGCATAAAATAAAAATATAGAAGAAATATTATAAATACGAAAGGAATTCTGTCTTTATGTTACGCTTTCACGGCTAAACCGCTGAACCGATTTAGATGAAATTTAGTATGGGGTAAGCTTGGATCCTAAGAAAGGACATAGGCTACTTTTTAGGCCGCGATAACCGACACCCATGCGGGCGGAGCCGCGTGCAACAGCTAGTGAATATTATAACATTGGTACGTGGCCAAGTTAACAGCTACATCATTGGCGTGATTAGTCATCTAAGATGGAAGTACAACCCAAAGGTCTCTTTTCAGAGCTAAAACCAACACAATGTTTTATAAAATATCATAAAAACTTAAGACTTCTACACTAAAATTATAAGGAGGTGAGGCTGTTTTTATGTACAAGGACTCTTCGCCGAAATGTCGCCGATTTCTCTCTAATATTGTAGCCGACATGTCGCCCAACGTTTGTTGTTATAAGTATTCGTGAATATTCATAATTATCTAACTAGCAGTGGCGTGCATACTATATAGGCAATTAGTTGGTGCCTTCCTCCTAAAATCCAACTAACTATCCTTAACTATTACGATATAAATAAAAAAAATCAGTTAATAACCATCATACTTATTAATTAAATTACAAATAATAAAACTTATAACCAATCATTTAATTACCAAACAAATAAATAATTACGTCACATTCAATACAAAACTTCATACTGCTTCGCGAAGTAGGCGCTCTTGTAACCTACTTTACACTCGCACACTCAAACGCCACTTTTTTTCTTATGTATACTACGGCGAAAGCAAAAATCTCTGCTTCCCATGCATAGCGCCCTGGCATTTTGTCGTTCGCAATATTCCAGACTAACTAGGCATGCCTACTCGGGAAGCAAAGGTATTGATCATACTGCTCCAACAGGATTAAAAAATACGTTAACTCCAGATATTACTATATTTTTAATATACCTAGCTAATATTATAAAATACCAATAATATTTTTTAAAGTAAACTACTTTAAATTAGTAATGTAAACTAGTTTTACTTAATAGTTTCAATTGATTTTTCGGTATTTATTTATAATCTGTAGCAGTTTTAGTCGAATGGCGCGCTTTTTATGTCTGCATAATTTTCGTATTATATATTTTTTTTATTTATTATCGTTTTGTGAAGTTACTAAAGTGTTGTCAGAAATTGTTGTGTCTGTAAAAACATGGATAAATTACAGTGCGTAGGTAGTTTGTAGTCCAAAGTGTTATATAATTTACGTGAAAATCCCCGTACAAAGTTCTCTTTGTTGTCAAAACAAATATAGTAGTAGTTTTGTAGACTAACACCCGAAACAGAGTTATATAATGAAACTTTCAAGAAGTGAGTAGGAAACTGATTTAAAGTGAGTAAGTGGTTTCGTTATTGTTTTTTCTAGTTTCTCTTTTTCGCGTAAATTTCTCCATTTGCCTTATTTCTGCCTACCTGGTCAGAAAACCAATGCACGCCATTGCTAACTAGTATTACATATAATAAAAAAATTTAGAAAATATATTTCCTTTGGTAGGTTTAAATGTTGAGTGAGCTGCATAAAAGGTGAAAAAAATCATCTCATTAAAAGTTCTTGAAAAAAATTGTGACGGCATTTATGTCTATCTTCTAGGTCACTCACCTTATGGTAAACTAATTTGTTCAAAAATATTTGCGAAGGTGTTTTCATTTACATGATATAAATCCCCAAATAAATGCGTTATTCATAACAAGTATTAGTGAACTAAATTGCCTTTTACGTAATTTGATTTCAATGAATATCTTAGGAGATTCCGTAGTTTTAAAATAACTTCGTAACAAAATAATGATCATACTTCGTAGACGCGTTAATCTCTGGAACTACCAAACTGATTTTACTGGCAGATAGCTGAGGTTATTAGCTGAGGTTATATTCTACATTCCTAGTTTTATTTTAGAATTAGGGTTCCGCGCAAAATATGAAATCCCGCGGACAAAATCGCGGGGGACACTTAGTATGTAATATACTTTTGAATGAAAAAGGCTGAAATAATTTTTATCAATTATTATAAAATAACCCTTTATTTTTGTTTCGGTATGAAAAGCTATAATGGCTTCAACACACGCCGAGGGCACACCGTGGGGATATGGCAGAATCCGGCGACCATATGAGATGCGCTATTTAGGGCTACCATAGCAACGAACTTGACACTACACAAGGATTAAATTCTTTAATGCGGGAGTCGTTTTTTTTTTTGTTTTCAATGTATTTGATAGTATCTTTTGCCGTGTATTTACTGTAGTTGAAAATTCCTAGACAAAGAATTATGACGATTTTCTTATTCATACCTATCTGTTTTCATTAAATTTGCCAAATGTTTAGATAATCAGTCTCTAAGTAGAACATGCTTATAGAATATGCTAAATATGCGTATTGATTTTGTCTTTAGATAACAATGTAACTCTACATCAAGCGGTTTGAAGAAATGGCACCAAGAGTACCTATTGCAGAAATTTTATCTTTAAGAAATATCGGGGACGTGTAGGTACGCAGAGTTATATTTGTTTTCTTAGAGTGGGCGCGTCTTTCTGCGAAACGTCAGTGGGCGCGTGGGGAGCATTAGCCGCCCTCTGTTTCCCGACTGTGCCAGAAGGACGGTTATGTTTTTCGAGAGTATGCTTGTATGTATGTATAACTGTTTGGCACGCTCTGCGGCCTGAACGGGTAATGGATTTTAGCTTGAGAGGTGTTGTTAGATTCGTATTTACTGTGACAGTGACACTGGGCATATCGAAATAAAAATAAACAAAATGGCGGATTTTAGGCGCAAATGCAAATGTTTGGCACGCTCTGTAGTCTAAAAGGCTTAATGGATTTTAGCTTGAAGGTGTCGTTAGATTCTATATATAATTACGAGAGTGACACTGGGTGTATTAAAAATAAAATAGCCGTTTGTTTGCCTTAAAAACCTTTCAAGTGGGGTATCAAAATAAAGGGCACGAGCTAACGATTTCAAAAATGTAACTAAAATGTAGAGATTAAGAATGGATATGGATAGGCGCCATCCTCTGTATAAGCATCATTTTCCACGGGCCCGCCTAAAGAGCCGGAAGTGTTTTCTGGGTCATACGATTCCCGCAAATGATAGTGCAGAGGAGGAGAGAGACGATTTGTGGAGAACTAAGCAATCCACCCCGTCACATTTCGTTTCTCCAAAACAACAACTGCCCTCAGGACACGACGAAATCTCTCAACCGATTACGGACCCAAGTGGGTCGCTGCAAAGTAAACCTAAGCAAGTGGGGCATCATCGATCCTTCACATAACCAATGTGAATGTGGTGCCCGGCGCAAGACATGGCGCATCTTCTGTCCTGCCTGTCCTGCACCCTCCAGGAAGTAATGGAGGCCAACGACCGGGCCATTTGGGTGGCAACTTTTTGGTCGGAAAGAGTTTGAAAGTAATTTGACACGAGAAGAAGAAGAAGAATAAGTAAATAATGTTGTTTGTAGCCTCAGATCTGCAATTAAACTGCATCAGACTGCTTGTAAAGCGACTTGTTTGGAACTATGTAGTCGATTTTTGCGGTCAGTTTTTTGACGATTTTATTCATTTTTAGCGGTGGGGTCAATATTTTGAGTAAGAATACAGCAATTCAATTAATTTATTCTCAGGATTTAAGTAAAACACGAATCAACATATATTTATTGTGATCTCCCTAAGGGGCATTTGCTCCCCAAATCCTTTTTCTATTCATGCCTAGCCTATATAAAGTTCCCATTTACTTTCAAGTTCCGAGAAGCAGTATGACGAAGGACGGCAAGCTGTTGCCGTACAGGCACCTGCAGCCGCGCAACAGCCGCGCCAACCGCCAGAAGAAGCAGAAGAAGCACGTGTCGGAGGACGAGGAGAGCGACGAGTCCACTGTGGAGGAGCCGCCGCGCGAGGAGCAGAGGACTCCCTCGCCGATGCTGGAGGAGCCCACCATGGCGCTGCCCGAGGTGACATACTTGTTCTTAGCGTGTCGATCAATGGCATGAAAATTATATTTGTCTCTTCTTTAAAAGAGAGTGCATACACTCATACGCGGGCGTGTAAATTATGAATATTTTCAATTTCAATAGTTCAATCAAATGCAAAAAAAATATACATAAATATTTTGCAATATATACGCGTGATTTATAAATCACTAGCTGTCCCCCGCGACTTTGTTCGCGTGTTTTAGTTTTTCATTTTTGCAACATTTTTCATTTATGCTCCGCTCCTATTGGTCGTAGCGTGATGTTATATAGCCTATAGCCTTCCTCAATAAACGGACTATCCAATACAAAAAGAATTTTTCAATGCGAACCAGTAGTTCCTGAGATTAGCGCATTCAAACTAACAAACAAACTCTTTAGCTTTATAATATTAGTATAGATTAAAA
Source organism: Diachrysia chrysitis (assembly GCA_932294365.1). NCBI lineage: Eukaryota > Metazoa > Arthropoda > Insecta > Lepidoptera > Noctuidae > Diachrysia > Diachrysia chrysitis. The sequence continues at coordinate 1,170,259 of OW028641.1, forward strand.
CGCAACGCTATTGGTCTTACTTAATGATGGCGTATCATACGCCTTACTGCTAAATAACTAATTCAATACGTATAAGCAATTTGACAGCCACAGTTGTAGAAATTTTGCTGTCCAATGCTTTTGCTTGATGCGTTATACGTCAGACTTGCACAAGTCTATCGTTACGTGTATGGCCGGCATTATTGTGACATGGAGCTGATCTGATGATGGAGCCGGAACGTAGCCATGGGAAATCTGTATTAAAATGACGTAACCTCATCTAGTTTGCTTCGTTTGATTCGTCTTGAAGAACTCTGTTCATAAGTGATGTCTCTACCACCACCACTTCTCATTATTTCTTAACTATGTTAAGGAATATTACTCGGAATTAATCGGATTATTACTTATCTCATGCTTACTAATATTATAAATGCGACAGTATTTTTTTCTGTATGTCTTTCTATTTGTTTGTTAAGCTTCCACGGCTAAACCACATAACCGATTTTGATAAAATTAAGTATAGAGTTAGTTTGAACTTTCAAAAAGGACATAGAGTACTCTTTTTGGTGATAACCGATATAATAATTTATATTATTCTTTCTTTACAGGAGGTGCTTCGCGCTCTGTACAAGACGCCCGGCATCCTGATGATCGCCGGCCTGGTGTCGTGGGACCTGGTGGCGCGCCGCGACAACAACCCCACCAAGCGGACGCACCCCAACCTCTACACCTTCCATAAGTTCACCGATCGGAAGGTAGGCTTCATGATTTACGACTGGGAAAATACCTCGGCTCTGTTGAGAAGGAAACAAGTACATAAATATTGGATTACAAGTAATCGCCACGCAAGTGCTGCACGGTTAGCCGAGTGGTATAGGTCACTACGCCAAGTAGCACTGTGCGTGACGTGCTGCAGGTTCGATCCCCACATATATTCAGTATTTGTGAATCACACAAATACTTGTTCCAACTTATTTGCGGGCTACTGTACTTGCGTTTTGGCAATATCAGATCCTATTTTTGGACTCCAGGCGACCTTAAGATTTTTTCCTTTAGTGTATGTCAGTGGTATCTTAGAATACCCAAGAATGTAAATATAGCATTAAAACTAGCCTGGGATCGAAGCATGCGTGCATGCATATTGTGCATTGGATTCCAGTCATTGAGGGCCACATATTGGGGATCTACAATGATCACCAAGACAGCTTTAGGTACTCTATGTGATTTGAATCTATATACTAATATATAAAGCTTTGTTTGTTTGTTTGTTTGAACGCGCTAATATCAGGAACTACTGGTCCGATTTGAAAAATTCTTTCAGTGTTGGATAGCCCATTTATTGAGGAAGGCTATAAGCTATATAACATTACGCTGCGACTAAAAGGAGCGGAGCGTAAATGAAAAATGTTTCTCAAATGAAAGACCGTTTAAACTAAAACACGCGGCCAAAGTCGCGGGGGACAGCTAGTGTTTGATAAAGCTGCAGCAACAGGGATATATATTATAATTCAACAGTACGCGAGTCGTTTAAGAAAAACCGGTCAAGTGCTAGTTGTAGTCTCACACGAAGGGTTCTGTACCCTCGTACAAGATGTAGCACTATGAACTTTTTTATTATCAGCGGTATAAGCGGTAATATTATAATAATAATAATATCTTGGGACAGCTCACACACGGCCATCTGATCCCACACTAGGCAGGGCCTGTATTATGGCAACCAGACAACCGATAAACATACTTATATATTTCTAAATACATACATATTATACATAAATTACACTCAGACACAGAACAAATGGTCGTGCTCATAACACAAAGATTTGTCCTGCGTGGGAATCGAACCCACAACCTCTAGTTTAGCAGTCAGTGTCACCCCGTCAATAATAGAAATACATACTGTAAAATTTTCTTCTGTCTAGCCATTTAGGTTCATGAGAATGCCCTCTGACATACAGAAGGCCGGTCTGCGGAGGCTCAGTAACATGGTACCGTTCCCGTTATGTTTATTGAGGTTTTTACTATATTGTTTAAGAGAAATTAATTAAGACTACCTAAATCCATATCGTAATATTATAACTGTTTGTCTTTCTGACTGTTGTTACGCTTTCAGGGTTATAACGCTAAACCGAATTTGAATGACACTTGGTATGGGGTAAGCTTGGATCCTAAGAAAGGAAATAGGCTAGTTTTAGCAGCGATAACCGACACCCACACGGGCGGAGCCGCGTGCAACACCTAGTCTATTATATAACATTGTAGTAGGAACATAAAGATATGTTAAAATAATTGTTTGTCCTATGTTTCAGTACCGTTTCATTGCCAGCAGCTGCTCCGCCGGCCACTCGGTGTTGGTCGATGAAAACGGCGAGGTGTACACCTTCGGTCTGTATTTTGTTATCGTTTCTATTTGTAATGTTGTTACAGTGCATTTACACAGTAGTTGCTCGGTGACATAGTCAAACTGAAGCAATTAATAAATTATAAATTTAATTTAGCGATTTTATTGCATTAATACAAAAATATTTAATATAGCAAAAAAGAATAAAAGTATACGTGCCGGAACAACGTGATCTTTAAAGATTTTGATCGGCCACATATATTGTGACTTAAGATTTAAAATAAGTAAACTAAGTAGGCATATCGAGTATGAACTGTAGGCACTAGTATGAACAATTAAATCGTAAAATTAGTGTAAAAACAGAGCGCGCTGTTTTATTAAAACTATATGAAAACCTAACATTACATAAATAATATCGGAACCATCGATATTTTCGCATAAACGTCTGTCGTCGCACGGAAAATCACTTAAATCAGTAAAAATTTGTTTACGCTCGGCATAACTACTGTCTATGTATTACTGACTATGCCTGTCTATGTATTTTCTAAGGACGAAACACATTTGCAAAATGACAGAGGTCATTGCCACCCACGTGTTGCTCGCCAATGTTTATTGCAAATCGCAACGCTATATTGCTGAAGCATACGATTTAACAACTTAAATAATTTGTCAGTGTATATTGGAATGAACTTTTATTAATCTATACTAATATTATAAAGCTGAAGAGTTTGTTTGTTTGAACGCGCTAATCTCAGGAACTACTGGTTCGAATTGAAAAATTCTTTTTGTATTGGATTGTCCGTTTATTGAGGAAGCCTATAGGCTATATAACATCGCGCTACGACCAATAGGAGAGGAGCATATATGAAAAATGTTGCAGAAATGAAAAACCGTTGAAATTAAAACACGCGAACAAAGTCGCGGGGGACAGCTAGTAATAGATATATATATATTAGATTTTTTTCAAAAACTAGTTAATCAATCAATATACTCAGCCTTTCGCGGTCCACTGCTGGGCATATGCCTCTCCAAGTTGGGCCATAACACCTGGTCCTCCGTACCTTTTTAGGTCATCGGTCCATGTAGGGGGCGGCTAACTAGTCAAATACTCAATTATTTACCTAGTCTTGATTTTAAATGCCCCATTATGCCAGCAACTACTTATACAAAGTGTCGTTTTGCATTCAAATTCAAGCAGGTAAGCTAAGCTAATTCTCGACACGAATCTATAAAATAAGTAGTTTTTTTATGATATATATTTATATATGATATATAGTTTGAGCAAACAAAAACTAATAAGTGCCCTTACCAGTTTTCTGCAAAAGTTGTCGTATGATTCCACCGAACTTATTCTTGCAAAAATATCAAATTAATCACTACAAACACAATGTGATACCGCACTGTAACTACTCTTTTACACACATACATAAAGACACTGCCTGCATACGCAACGATTCTGTTATTTGAAAGTGGTGCATTCTGAAATACTGTCAAACTAAAATAAATAAAATAAACAGGTATGTATTAATTATTCAGCAAATATCGTAATTTTATTTGATATATATAGTCTTTCATAACAGCCTCCTGAAATTTGACGAGAATTCAAAAGATACGTTTTATATATATTACAGCATGTACACATTGTTTAGTTGCTTACTATTATTTGAAGACCTCCGTGGTCGAGTGGCGTACACACCGGTTTTCAAAGTGTCGTCAGTTCTGAGGTCCCGGGTTCGATCCCCGGCCGGGTATTGATCTATATTGATAGAAAACCACTTTTCTACATTGTCTCGGGTCTGGGTGCTTGCGTTACCTTCGTTGTCTCTGAATTCCATGACACAAGTGCTTTAGCTACTTACTTTGGGTTCAGAACAATGTATGTGATGTTGTCCACATTTATTTATTTTATTTATTATGTAAAGCAGTATGTTCCCTTATCTGCAACATTGCTGGGTATTAATGTAATTGCTTGACATTTCGAAGGCCACATCATTCTTCTTTGAAATTGCTAAGAATGTAGTAAATTTAGCTGAGTTCGGGCTTTTTTATGGGAATAATATTGACATTTGATAGATAATGTAAGGAAGAACTTCAAAAAAATCTTAATTATACTAGTATACTCTGATAAAACTATCTGGCATTGGAAAAATCAGCCATAAGCGACCTTTGAAAGTGTATTCTCACCCATAAGAAAAAAGTGTTTACACCTTAATATTATCGATATCGATTCTGAAACGTGATTATCGAATAATTTCAGGTCGCAACACTTGCGGGCAGCTCGGGTTCGGCGACACGGTGACCCGCAACGTGCCGGAGCCGGTGCCCGCTCTGCGCGGCAAGAACATCATCCACGCCGCCGTGGGCAGGCACCACACCCTCTTCGTTACAGGTCGGTTCAACTTACAACTCAATCTTAAAAGTCAACGCAAAATTAAATCGCGTCAGAATACAAATTCTTGAGGTTGTACAGGAGGCGAAAAGCTTCTGCTACCAGAAAAGAAAATATATACTTATAATTTAAAAGGAATAGGATGTAATCTCTGGAACTACTGATCCGATTTTGAAAAGCATGTTCCACCATTTGAAAGCTATGTATATTATTTCTGAGTCGAATGGGCTATAGTTGGGTTTGATTAGTAGTTTTTTTTTTTCATGTGAAAACGGGCAAATACATTAATATATCGGAAAAATCAAGCCGACTGGGAGATTACATTGGAAAACTGCCACCCTTTGAGATATAACAAATCAATTTATGGTAAAATTTATTGTTCTTCTGGTTTGTAAAAAGTCTGCTACGGCATAAGTCTATCTATTTTAAAGAAGGGTCCCAATAGCTACGGACACAATATTAAATTCTCCTTATTAAATTAAAACTGTTAGTTATCCTGAGCATTCAATGTACAATATTATTGTCATTCAATATCTTTATAACTCTTGGGTAAGCCAGCCCACGCTGGAACATTCTCAACACAAGCTTATACAATACTATCAATTCTCCTGTGCTGACATACAACACTACAAAAAAAAATAAAGGTCCATGAGATAGTTGAGGTCAAGTATAAACCCGTTAAAGAGACCAAAGAATCGGTAAATAATAAATGCAATACAAAATTGCAATAAATTATAACAAAAAACTTATTTGGCTATTGTTAAACTGCCATGTTTAATAGAGCTTACCTCTAAACGGATCAACATTTCGAACTTGGCGCTGTAGTTACTTTAGTTCAGCTTTAAAAATACCTATCTTACGACGTATTGTTTGTTACTATTGGAGGGTGACCAAACTTAGCATATTTTTTTGTGATTTGTATGACGTTATTGCGATAGATCAAACGAATCATCATTTCGACATGAATTATTTCTCAAATTAGGTAATACGGTTTTGGGTTGAATTATATTTATTTCAGCCGATATCACCTTTCCTAAATAAAGACTTCCCTTAGTCATAAAAAAAAAAACTTGATTGAGTAACACATAAAATCAACCAATAAATCTGTTAACGCCTGGAACGAACGATAGAACGGCGCGGGGGTGGGGGCTCGAAGTGACACCGAGCGACGTGCGAGCGCGGAGCTTCACTCGCCGACAACCACGGTCGAGCACACGTTATTTTTATGTAATATTCAATAAACCTCATTTTCAACGACTGGAGTTCTTCATTTAAACAATAGTCCTCAACAAAATCCAATACCAGATAGCGGATTTAAAAATGCTATGCTGCTATGCGTATTTAGAAAATAATAAACTTCGTTGGAGGTTTTTTATATTTATAGGTGTATACAACAATGACTGAACAAATTATAGACGGATTGTAAAAGAAATTAAATGGTTCAATTATTGCGATGACGAGGTTAGTCAGACTTAGAGGCTGCTTTACTAAATCTAGCTGCTAACAGGCGAGCTGCGGTTACGTAATGGAGGCCAACGACCGACCCATACGGTTGGCGACTTTTTTGTAGTAAAGGATTTAAGGGTCATTGACACGAAAAGAGTGGCCCCACATAACGCTAGACCACATCGCCGCGGACCGACAAAGAGGTGGATAGACCAACTTGACTCCTACCGAAAAGACTGGCCCATCCTAGCTCAGGACAGAAGTGCGTGGAACAGGGAGAGGGAGCCCTTTGCCCTGCAGTGGGACAAGACGGGTTTATTAGATTAGACACGAAAAGAATATGAGAAACAAAAGGATTGAATACGCAGAAGACGAGTATCAGGGAAGCCCTAAATAATTGGGAACAGGACAGGGAAATGAAGGTTTATGACATAAAAAGTTTTTACACTTTGTTACTTAATACAATCTGTTAACACTTTCAGACACGGGTACCGTGTACGCTTGCGGCGACAACAAGTGCGGGCAGTGCGGCCTCGGGAACACCACGCCGCAGATCCTCAAGCCCACCCGCGTGCGTTACAAGTAAGTAAAACCAGACATGGCATTTATCAATACATACCCCCTGCAAGTTGTACACTACACAGATAGACGCCTCCGTCGCTAGATCAAGCTGGCAAGAGCCGGCCAAACTAGCAATAATAAATATCCCTAAATAATAAAAACTCCCTTGCTGTTTTTGCCTTATTAAGATTGTTAGCAACGCAATAAGTCGAGGTCCGAGCCCCACAGGGGAGCCCTTAGTGAACGTTGCTGACGTAGTTAGTTTTACTATTGTTCTGGCTGAAGGCCCTTAAAATTCTCGCCATAAGTCCTGTAAAGCAGTCAAAGCCTGCGCTCAGGCTAACAGCGAAGATCACTTAACAAAAAGAACTACACGGATAGCCGAGTGGTATAGGCCACCACGCCAATTACCACTGCGTGACGTACTGCGGGTTCCATCCATGCGGAGGCATGGGACAATGGTATAACCCCCCCGCGACACAAGGATTAAATTATACAGACGTGTTTCATAAAAAACAAATATTTTATGTTTTTAATAAAAATAACCGGTACTATCATGCTGATCGTCGCGGTTATTTCTTCATAAACAAATTTAACAGTGCTGTTGATCAAATGCTCTCTAATACATCGATGTATGACACTATCTTCCAACTGTAAATATACATTTGTAACCGCAAAAACGTTTTTTTTTTATTTTATTTAATTATAAATTTAGACTATCGAATCTATACGATCAATTTAAATATAATTAAAAAAAATGCTGAATATCCCATTAGATTTTTATATTTCTTTAATTTATAAATAAAAATTGCATAGATAATTATTTGACTGAATTTCAAATAACCCTGCTTAATTACTATTTTCTGTTTTAAAACTGATGGGGTTGAAATGGTTCTTAGCTATATGAACAACTGGCTGTTCCCCGCGACTTTGTCCGCGTGTTTTAGTTTCAACGGTTTTTCATTTTTGCAACATTTTTCCATTTATACTCCGCTCCTTTTTGTCGCAGCGTAATGTAATATAGCTTATAGCCTTCCTCAATAAATGGGCTGTCTAACACTAAAAGAATTTTTCAAATCGGACTAGTATTCCTGAGATTTGCGCGTTCAAACAAACAAACAAATAAACAAACAAACAAACTCTTCAGCTTTATATATTAGTATAGATAAAAAAGAGAAATAAATAGAAAAAACAAATCCTTTTGAATTATATTACTGTATATAAACTCCAGTCAAGCTTCTAAGTTTGCAAGAATGTTTTAAACGTCTTCTTGACATCCGATTAAGATTAAATTTTGTATGGCCATAGTAACGAAACAAACCAATCGCATTGTGTTTGTTTTTTTTAATTGTCTTCACTGTGATAGTACTACAATTAAAAGCTTGTGTTTAAAAATTAGTTTTTAATAAAAACTTATTTTTGTAAGTTAGTTAGTACTAATGTAGTCTTTTGGGTACACTTCCAGTCGACTGTGATGTGGATGAATTTTTTGACGCTATTTTTTTGGAGTTTTTTATTAATTAAAAAGTTTAGTTTTGTTTTAAGTGTACATATAGTTAAGTTTGTATATATTTAAAACTAGCTGTTCCCCGCGACTTTGTCCGCGTATTTAAGTTTAAACGGTTTTTCATTTTTGCAATATTTTTCATTTATGCTCCGCTCCTTTTGGTCGCTGCGTAATGTTATATAGCTTATAGCCTTCCTCAATAAATGGGCTATCCAACACTGAAAGAATTTTTCAAATCGGACCAGTAGTTCCTGAGATTAGCGTGTTCAAACAAACAAACTCTTCAGCTTTATATATTAGTACTAGCTGTCCCCCGCGACTTTGTCCGCGTTTTTAAGTTTAAACGGTTTTTCATTTTTGCAACATTTTTCATTTATGCCCCGCTCCTTTTGGTCGCAGCGTAATGTTATATAGCTTATAGCCTTCCTTAATAAATGGGCTATCCAACTCTGAAAGAATTTTTCAAATCGGACCAGTAGTTCCTGAGATTAGCGCTTTCAAACAAACAAACTCTTCAGCTTTATATATTAGTATAGATTGTAAATAATGAATTAAAAGAAAACACTTAATAAAGTAATCAAAATGTGTAATGAATGATTCGTTGGTTCAGTTTGCACCTTATAATCGTCTGCGTTTCAGCGGGGCTCCTGTGATCAAGGTGGGCTGCGGCGCAGAGTTCTCCATGATACTGGACTGCAACGGGGCTCTGCACTCGTTTGGCTTGCCTGAGTATGGACAATTGGGTAAGAAACATATCTATTTCTTCTATGATATTTGTCGGTAAATAAATTGGCAATTGATAGCGCATCAAAAAAATTGTCTGTTCTATTCAAACTCAAGTAATAAGTTATTGTCGTAATTCCTTTTACCCGACTGCTAAGGATGGGTTACGTTTTACAAGCGTATCTTGTATGTTTCTTTGTTTGTAAATTTTGAAACTGCTAGATAGATTTCGGCAGTTAAGGTATTGTTAAAACCCAAGTGTACATAGATAGGTTTTTGAGTAAAATGGCTGACTTTTGACGATAAATTGTAAGCCATCTATACATATAAATATATTATATATATTTTACCAAACTTATCGAGTAAAGAGTGAGGATAAATGGTTGAAAAAAAAATTTTAAGTTAATAACCAAACTATGGAATCTATTATATTGATAATATTTATATGACTATTTCTGAGCCTGTTGATAACAAACATAATTTCTCGGGTTCCGTACCTCAAAAAGTAAAAAAGGAACCCTCATAAGATCACTCTCTTGTCTATCTGTCTGCGTGTCACCACCAATTTTCTCAGGAACGGGTGGACCTAGCAAAAGTTGAAATATACCAGATACTTAGGTCTGTAGTCCCTAATAGGTTTTTAAAAATCAAGGTCCTGAGTAAACTCGATGAAAAGATTTTTTTGTAAAGGTATTTAAGTACCTATTTTCTTTTTTTTTTCTTTTTATTATAACTGTTTTTTTTACATTGCTCTGAACCCAAAGTAAGTTGCTAAAGCACTTGTGTTATGGAATTCAGAGACAACGAAGGTACCACAAACACCCAGACCCGAGACAATGTAGAAAAGTGCTTTTTCTACATTGACCCGGCCGAGGATCGAACCCGGGACCTCAGAGCTGGCGACACCTTGAAAACCGGTGTGTACGCCACTCGACCACGGAGGTCGTCAATTTGCAATTTGCGTCTGATAGACATCATCTCATGTCATGCATCGCTGGTGGAAAATAATGGAATGGAATGTAAAACTCCTTAATAGCTAATTTAGTTTTAATTCTAATACAATGCCAATGCAAAATTGATATTAGTTTAGCAACGCAGTTAACGCAGGACCATCTGTTTCCTTAAAAAAATAAAAATGCTATCAATGGAAGGAACTGACTGGAATCTAAACATTGAAAGTATTTTTATTGTACTACTAGCTGTGCCCGCGGCTTCGTTCCCGTTAACTGAACACTTACCTTACCTACCCTACCTACCTACCTACCCTACCTACCTACCCTACCTACCTACCTACCTACCCTACCTACCTACCTACCTACCTACCTACCTACCTACCCTACCCTACCTATGTCCTTCTCCTGGTTCTAAGCTACTACCCCACCAATTTTCAGCCAAATCGGTTCAGCGGTTCTCGAGTTATAAATAGTGTAACTAACACGACTTTCTTTTATATATATAGATGTGTTGTTTGTGTCCTGCTAAATAACATTTTTGCATTGGAATTGTATTAAAATTAAAATTAAATTGGAGAGTAAGGGCAAAGAAGGTAATTCTTTATATAAACATTTTAGATAGTTCCATTTTTTTCAAGTTACACAGGTAAACTGATGATGGAAGGACAACGCCTTAACGCTTAGGAGTTAGATGATACTTATGAAGTTGCTGATATTTTAAATACATACCAATGCGATATATAAAAAATTAGATAAATATGTTAAAAGTTAAAGTTCTCGCATTTTGAACACTCAAAACCCTCCTAATTGACTGCACGGATAGCCGAGTGGTATAGGTCACCACGCCAATTACCTCTGTGCGCGACGTGCTGCGGGTTCGATCCCCGCATAGGACAAGCATTTGTGAGACCCACAAATGCTTGTTCTAAGTCTGGGTGTTCTTTGTGCATGTGATTTGAATGTTTGTGAAACCCCCGCGACACAAGGATTAAAATTTCTTAGTACGGGACTCGTTTAAAAAAAATAAGTCGTTAGTGTTAATTTGACAACATTTCGGTCGGTAACTATGAAGATAACATACTTTCTGTATAATATCATTGATTTAAACTATCGTGTTATTCACCAAAAGTTTCTTGTAAGTAAACTGAAAAACCCATTGCATATTTAATATGAGTTACGTGGCATCATACTTCAGAATAATCTATAATATCCTCTTGTATATGTATTTTCAGGGCATAACACGGACGGCAAATACTTCGTGACCTCCACGAAGCTGTCGTTCCACTTCGAGACGGTACCGAAGCACGTCGCGCACTTCTTCGAGAAGTCCAAGGACGGCCACGTCAACGCTGTCAAAGACGTCGAGATCGTCGACTTCTCCTGCGGGAATAATCATACAGTTAGTACTAATTATTTATTATTTAAAACAAAACGGTTTACTCACGCATATTCTCGGGATCGCCCGACTAGTTTCAGACTCAATAGGAGTCCCTAATCATGAGCTGACGCGGCAGCGGTGGTGAACTGTCCTATTGACTCTGAAACTAGTCGGGCAATTTTGACGACCTCCGTGGTCGAGTGGGTTACACACCGGTTTCGAGGTGTCGCCAGCTCTGAGGTCCCGGGTTCGATCCCCGGCCGGGTCAATGTAGAAAACCACTTTTCTACATTGTCTCGGGTCTGGGTGTTTGTGGTACCTTCGTTGTCTCTGAATTCCATAACACAAGTGCTTTAGCTACTTACTTTGGGTTCAGAGCAATGTATGTGATGTTGACCACATTTATTTTATTTTTATTTTAATCCCGAGAATATGCGTGAGTTAACCGTTTTGTTTTAAATAATTATCAATACTCCTCACGAAAGTTATTATACACACATTTTTTTATGTTTTTAGGCAACTCTAATAATCTATATTCCCAGTTGCCATACTTCTTCTGCCTATCGTCTTCCAAAAATATGTTTAGGTCAGCTTCCAGTCTCACTGGATTCGGCAAATTACCTCATATCACATAATGATGGTTCTAATGGGGCATTTTAATGATAATGCAATTTTTTCGATTTTGTTTCCGATGTAGGTATTTATTGGTATCGTACCGCGGAGTCGGTTGCCACCCTCACCCACCGCATTGGCAAGCGTTTCGTTAAAACTAAAAGGTTTTAATCATAATATTCAAATTAGGTAATTTAATTTTTTTTTTTAATTACAGAGGTACATTTTTAAAGCCGACGCAAAAAAAGGGGTGTTATAAGTTTGACTGCTATGTGTGTGTGTCTCTGGTGAATCAATTTGGATGCAATTTTGAGTTGTTTTTGGTGATAGTTTTTGGATATGTTTTATCAAAATCGGTACAGCCATTTACTAGATATAGGTGATAAGTGGGTATAAAAAAATCGAATATATTCAAAAACACCTAAGTGGGGTATTAAATAAAAGCGCATTATGCGTATATTATAATTAGACTTGTTTTGTTTTGTTTGAAAGCGAATGTGATTGGGATGGTTGTTGCTGTAATTTACGATGACTTGATCAGCAACCGTCGAATATATGTGCGGGATTCTAGAATGTAGAAACTAATTTACAGTTTGTTTGTTTCCTTTTTATCAATCAGTTGTTTCAAATCTTGAGCTTTTACTGTTGCCAGCTCTGACAAGAGCTTCATTTTCTTCCTCTTGTTTCTTAGGCATATTTTTGTGAAAATCTTTATCTTTGAAAACTCGGCACGAGTAGGTACATAAAATGGCTTTATTTATGGTCTTTACAAATTTACTTATTTAACTTATTTTAGGTAGTATTAATTACAGCGAGTGGACTAAGGTAGAGAATTTCGGTTGACTGCCCGCATCAGCGAGTGTTACTGCACCGTGATCTGGGGCAATGGCCCCCTGCACGAAGTGTCAAAAAGAGCCTGCGAAAATTGGCTTTTCACTAGATGGCCATCTAGTGAAAAGCCAATTTTCGCAGGCTCTTTTTAACTTTTAACACGACAGTGGAGTCGGCGGCTATTTTATCTATACTAATATTATAAAGAAGTAAAGTTTGTGTGTTTGTATATTTGTTAAATTGTAAGGGGTAATCTCGAGATCTACTGAACCTTCTTTCACCAATAGAAAGTCACATTATTGCTGAGTGTCATAGGTTATATAAAAACCCGAAAAATAAAAAGGCTTTTACGTGGTAGTCTGTTTTGCAAAGTGAATCGGAGAAAAAACGGTCGAATGAAAGCGTTTCTTACGAACGCTGCCTTAACTATGAAAGATATATTTTTGAATTCTAGAGAAAAGATGTGGAGCTTAAAAGTCAACGACAGCTTATGTCTAACTTTTATATTTAATTTACAAAAAGTAGTTTTTTTAATATTAGTATAGATAATTAAATTTTTAATATTAATAAAATAATTTAAATCGTTAGGTCATATGTACTAAAAAAGGATTATTAACATTATGCCCAACGGAGTGGTGTGTGATTGCTATGGGTTTATCAGTAGGCGCACCGCGGTCACCGGCCCTTTGGCAACCGCTTCTTCACGTCGCCTCGGCGGTCAGTCACCGCCGCGTGAGACCCCCGGTTACCCGGAGGAGGCCCGGCGGGTGACGACCAGCGACAGAGGCGGCGGCTTGGTTGGCGCGCCCACTGAGGCGTGTAAGCCCCCGTCCGCAACGCTTCCAGGGCTAGCCGGTCACGCATTGGACTGAGGGGCCGCAAAATGCTTTGTGTGTGAGCGGTATTGTTTGTGTAACACCGCTCGTGTTAGCGATTGAAATGCATGGCGCGCTCGCGCCGCATGTTCATCGCGTGAGTACACATGTGTGGGGTTCGACGCGCGTAGCGTCCACATGACGACCTCCGTGGTCGAGTGGCGTACACACCGGTTTCAAGGTGCCACCAACTCTGAGGTCCCAGGTTCAATCCCTAGCCGGGTCAATGTAGAAAACATCTTTTCTACATTGTCTCGGATCTTGGTGTTTGTGGTACCTTTGTTGTCTCAGAATTCCATAACACAAGTGCTTTAGCTACTTACTTTGGGTTCAGAGCAATGTATGTGATGTTGTCCACATTTATTTATTTATTTATATTAACTTGGCCCACAACACACACCGTGTGCGTATAATGTATGTAGAGTATTTATTGTATGGATAAGCCGCGTGTAACCAGGAAACCGCTTACCCAAACGTCAAGTCCAAGACTAGGGTCCAGAGGAGGTGGCGGAGGGATGCAACCTTACTCCCAAGGCTGCAAGTATCGGCGCAGAGTCCTCTTCGGCCTGCTCCGATATGCAAAGTTGCAGCATCTCTGCCAGACCTTCGAGGACTAAGCCTTTTGCGTTTTTAAAATTTATAACTATTTATAATACTATAATTTTAGTAAATCCTTAATACTATAGTAATCCCAAATTAAAATATATAATAAATATTTTAATTTTGTGTAGTTAAGTAAATATGTGTGATAAAAACTGGAAATAAGGAAATACATGACTAAGGTCGTACATGTCGGCGCGTCTCCAAGACGCTCCCTAGAACACTCCCCAGGATCCATCATAAGATCACAATGAAACTTCAAAACTGCAATAACAATAGTATTTATTAATAACTATTCAAATTAAAGACGTTTACAAGACGGGACACTTACTTAGTTACAAATACGGATATACTCGACCAAGACAGGAACACAAAATTAACCCAGCGAACACCCGCCTACTGGCGAGTCCAAGATGCAAGAGAGCGAGCCCCCCAAAACTTATTGCAACCAACCTTTAAACATGGCTATCGGTCAACTGCATATTTATTTTATTGTTTACTACAAATATAACTCTATTTACTCTTAACAATTTAATGAAAAACAATATAAAATAAATATTGGTCTTTCAATGTTTTAATATATCTTAATTAACTTAATTAGTTAACAATCTTTATAAATTGGGACGGAAAAAGTAAAATAAATTGTTGCAACAGAACTTGTGATTAACTCAAACTATTTATTACCATATTAATATAAATATGAGAAATACTAAAATTGTCCAGCATAAATTATAAACTGTAAATTACAATTATTTGACCCGTATTATTTAATCTAATTAATAATTAACTATAAATTGCCAATTGCATTACCGTTGTTGTAATTAGTAACAAATCATTTAAACTAGGTGGCAGCACAATCGACTAAAAATGTTATTGTTTTAAAATAATAAAGTTAATATGAAAATATCCAAAAGATTGCCTACAATTTATTATACAATTAATGAACTAATAAAATTAATATTAAGTAATATTAATTACAATAAGACTGCTGTATTGACAAGTTTGTAACTTCCATATTTACCACTAGATGGCAGTACAATCGGGCGCCGCCCATAGACACTTGGTCGGTTTTTCATGTACATTGCAAAAATGCGCTTGAAGCTAGATTATTGATGTTTTATATGATTAAAACTGCAAGTTGGGTAGTTTTGATAAATTACAGCATGATAAGTGAAATTAATAATGCTAAACGAGGGAACTTATTGTGTAGTCGATCAAAGAAAAAAGTTAGTTGGTTTTACCTGTAATTTTTTTTCATTTAATTTTTTTTCGTTTTAAAAAATAAAAACGACTCCCGCACTAAGGAATTTAATCCTTGTGTCGCGGGGGGTTTTTACAAACTTTTAAATCACATGCACAAAGAACACCCAGACTTGGAACAAGCTTTTGTGGATCACACAAATGCTTGTCCCATGCGGGGATCGAACCCGCGACACGTCGCGCACAGAGGTAATTGGCGTGGTGACCTATACCACTCGGCTATCCGTGCAGTCGATATGTTGTGAGGTAAATGTTTATTGAGATTTAAAAAGGTTTACATGCACAATTATTTTAATTAGTTACTTTTAATCACATGATAATCATTTTTAGTATCCTAATTATAAATCTTCTCCACTATCACTTTCACCAACAGCTGGTTCTGGTAATTTATCAGCGATCTGATTGTCTGAGTTTTTAGGTTTTTGAACCAACCGTGAAGCTCTTCTGGTATAATTTGTTTGTTACAATGATTAATTAGATCTTTTTTTTTAGCTTCACTTATGTTTAGTTGTGCTTCATAGAGGCGGTTTAATTTTTCCGGAAATTGAAGACTAACAGAACAGGTAGTAAATCATTTTCAGTAGGTCGCTACTTATTTCGTGTAGAGTAGGCGTGATTCAGCGCACTTTGGAATTTGGTATCGATGAATTTTCTCGAATCTCTATAGCATTAAAATGGTCGCTCATGTCATAGTTGAAAAAAAAACTGTCTTCTCCTTTTACATACTTAATGCGTTTTATCTTCAGCCATTGAACCTGTTTTCCTTGTTCATCTTTCGTTCTATTTTTAAT
The DNA here is from genome assembly GCA_932294365.1 of Diachrysia chrysitis. Classification (NCBI taxonomy): domain Eukaryota; kingdom Metazoa; phylum Arthropoda; class Insecta; order Lepidoptera; family Noctuidae; genus Diachrysia; species Diachrysia chrysitis. Next base: position 1,186,502 of record OW028641.1, read on the forward strand.
TTTTGTATTGGCAAGGTGCTTCAGGTCAAAAAGCTCGTCATATTTAAATTCTTTTACAATGTATGGTTCTCTTTTTATTTTTTTCCCATCGACTTTTATGGTTTGCCTGCGTCTAGCACGCTTGAAAATAGATATCCAATCCATCATTGAAAAAACAGGTATTTTTTTTAGCAGATTATATTCTACTATGCATAGAATCTGCTTCCATCTGCGTATGTACAGACTCTAAAAACTTTTGTTCAATGACGCTAAAATGGTCAGTTTTTTGCACTGCCCAAAGAAGTAAAGCAACCGCATATTGATTGCGGTTTTGACCGCCACAAGTGTGCAAATAAACTTATTTCTTTGACATTTTCAGGGACACAGAAAGATAGTGCAACAGTATACTCCCAATTTCAGAGCTACCCTTCCTTACATTTACCTCTGACCACGTAAAGCATTAGGCACTATTGGGTAAAGCAGCCTCCTTAATCGTGAGGTTGTATACACACAACTTTCTTGAATAACAGAGCAGGCCTACGTCGCAGGAAGGTATTTGGAGTACTGCTTGCTAGTCACATGTTTCAGAACTAAAATGGTCATCTGTTTTTGATCTGACTTAATCGTTCTCTTTTTCTGTATTGCAGTCTTTCTTTCTTTCTTGGTGACCATTGTAGAAATCTTCAAGTTCCATTTTCTTCTCTGTTTCAGCTTGAGCATAGATAGTGCATATAAAGCATTGGTCTTTTATAAGTACAAAAAAACTCAGATTATATTCCTTTGAGAAGATTCTCCGATAAGTTATTTCTGAAGCTGGCTCGGAATCATTTTTTAGGCACTCATCTTTATACAATAAATGCATCTTTCGAATATTAAGATTTTTATCTAAATATTTGCGTTGTGTGTCTTTTCTACTATAATGGGCGTCCATACACGGGAATGATTCAATATGTTTTCTAATCCCTTGAATAATGTCAGGTTTAGTTTTATAGACAGGCTCGTGAGCTCCTCTACAGTCATTGGCATCAAAACAGTTTGGATTGTTTCGTTTCTGTATGGCATCAGTTATTACTGCAGGCGAAATACTCGAGAGTACAACAAAAAAACTTCTGGCAAACTTGAATTATCACATTTTCATAAGTAAAAGAAAAAATATTTTTCTGTGTATTTCCCTTCTGGTCGTTGCCGATTGCGTACAGAGATAACTCGTTTAAGCAGTTGAATGTTAACGTTAGATATAATAAAATTCTTTCTGCCCTGAAAGTCTAAATTCCAAAAGTAAATCTAGTCGTCATATCAAGGATATCACAACATTTATATTGATATGAGGAGCAATTAATGTCTTTAGGCATCTTAGCTGGCCTAGATTTCGCTTTGATTTTGTAAGTAATTTGTAATGTAATTTCATTTAAATCGGTTCAGTAGTTTAGTCGTGATTGCGTAACACAAAGACAGACAGAGTTACTTTCGCATTTATAATATTATAATAAGGACAAGAACAGACTCAAACTATCTTAAATGATTTAGGCAAAATAGACATTTCATTACACGGACGTTTGGTAGATCCATTTGTTTTAGCAGTGAAGATAGGGAGGCAGGCAGGGCTTCTTCAATGATGCTCGAAAGTGTGAATATTGAAAACTGTATTTATTTACATTTAATGTTGATTATTACAAAAGTTTTTGAGACATGAGTCATTTTGTCACGCACGCACGGTCCGGCGATATTGTTCTACACTAGCGCCGCGAGCGGACGCCTTTTGAACCTCATGCTCGCGATAGTTTATGATTTGAATTTTGAAAATTGTGCGTCAATAGACGACGACCTCCGTGGTCGAGTGGCGTACACACCGGTTTTCAAGGTGTCGCCAGCTCTGAGGTCCCGGGTTCGATCCCCGGCCGGGTCAATGTAGAAAAAGCACTTTTGTACATTGTCTCGGGTCTGGGTGTTTGTGGTACCTTCGTTGTCTCTGAATTCCATAACACAAGTGCTTTAGCAACTTACTTTGGGTTCAGAGCAATGTATGTGATGTTGTAAAAAAAAAAAAAAAAAGATGGCGTTGCTCGACGCAACACCATTTTTAGCGTTCCAGAAACCGGTCATTTGCTGGGTGATCTTCCACCTCTATCGTCTATATGTGTTTTTTTTAGATTGTGTAAAGGTTGTTGATGTTACATTTGTGAGACAAACATATCGTTAAACGTTTGCCATTCCTCGTAAGACCTGTTAAACGTCGGCAGCTGGATCCTGGGCAGTTTGACTTGTTTAACCGGTGTGGTTCCGACCTTATAACGGCCCTCTCGCTTGTAACGGCCTCAGATGGAGTTCCTAAGTCGTCTTGCATTTTAGCCTTGTAGAGGAAGTATAATTCTTCAGTCCCTCCATATAAATCTTCTGTAAAATACGATAATGCAGCCATTTCATGACGGTTAATTAAAAGTAACCATTTCGAAATGGTTTTCTGTAAATTTTGTCCATAGTGTTTCTAATATAGCGCTCTAATTTCCATGTTTGACTGTTGGACCCTTTTTATTATTGTTATAATTTCTTGCAACCTTGTCGTTGATTTTTTCTTGCTTCGTGATTAATCTGATCGTAGTCGATAAATAAATACTATTGGTTAAGCTACAACACGCTATTATTTATTGAAAGCTTTATCTAATTACAAGCTTCCACAAATAAACAACTAACAGCTTTAAGTTTCCTTTAAGATATAATGAAAAAACAATATATATATATAGTGTTTGCATCTAAATCCAATATCAAATATTAATATATAATATAATATAATAAAAATCTTGAGACATCTCACACACGGTCATTTTGATCCCAAACTAGGCAGAGCCTGTGCTATGGCAACCAGACAAATGATAAACATACTTATCTATTTCTAAATACATACATATTATAGATAAATTCATCACGCAAAGATTCGTCCTGGGTGGGAATTGAACCCACGACCTCCGGTTTAGCAGTCAGGGTCACTAACCACTAGACCAACAGGCCCGTCAATGTTATATGTATATTGTATGTGTATTTAGTGTTGACCAATCTAAAAAAAGAAACTTCCACTCATAAGTTTTCTGGTTGAACTTATATTAGTGCTATAAAGATTCCTCTCGAGATTCTACAACGTTTTGTGCAAATAAAACCACTTGTACTTTATGCCGATTTTGGCTAAACCTGTTTTGTACTTTAATCTATATTAATATTATAAAGCTAAAGAGTTTGTTTGTTTGTTTGTTTGTTTGTTTGAACGCGCTAATCTCGGAAACTACTGGATCGAAATGAAAAAAAAAAAAATGTATTGGATAGTCCGTTTATTGAAGAAGGCTATTATAGGCTATATAACATCACGCTACGACCAATAGGAGTGGACCATAAATGAAAAATGTTGCAAAAATTAAAAACCGTTGAAACTAAAACACGCGAACAAAGTCGCGGGGGACAGCTATCATTTTAATAAAGTGTGAATTCGTGTAAATCTAAAAAACAAGCTAGTTCGTTTGTATAGGTGTGACGTCGATTTTATTCCAATATGCTTGTGAAGGCATTTCAAGTTTACTCTAGTGTATTAGAGTATAGATAACATGTCACGAATCTATTCATTTCTACTAATTCGTTAGGTAGTAAATCTTCCCACCGGAGCCCCGCCGAGCACGCGTGAGCGAACCCGGGACTCCGGCAAAGGCAAGGACGGGACCGGGGTGTTTTTAGTCGGTGCAAGTCCGACATATCCCCACGTCGTGTCCTCGGCGTGGGTCGAAACCATAAGATTTTCACCCCGTAAAAAAAAAAAATATCGTAGACAAGTAGTTTTCAAATGACATCTCTGCTTAAAGTAATAATTTTCTACAGATACTGTATGATACGTCTGCAAAAACGTTAATATCCAATAGAAAATAATCTCAGGGAAGATATTTGTTAATTGATTTCTGCGTCGCATCTCACGCATGCTCTCCAAGCGATACTGTCTCTGCTCCACATTTTCAACCCTCCATGTTTCACTATTACGCGTTGATGGGGAGACTCGGTTATATTGCGTTCATTGATAAGATCGAGTCGATGTTCGCGTTGTTCAGGAGTCTCATTAGCCAATCGCCTTCGACGATGAAGACGATGTTTACTTTGTCCGCGTAATCTTTGTAAAAAAACCGGCCAAGTGCGAGTCGGACTCGCGCACCGAGGGTTCCGTACACACCTGTAGGTATATAAGTAAAAGTTCACCCATCACTACGATCGAGTCATAGTTATGGTATGATAATTGCAAAATGAAAAAAAAAAAAATCAGAAATATTTTTTTTTATATGATGTAACTAAAAATTTACGGATTTCGCAATTTTTCCTTTATCTGTACTATAAGACGTTACTTCGTACCAAATTTCAAGATTCTGAGTTCACGGGAAGTACCCTGTAGGTTTTGATTCCCGTGCGAGTTTCGAAAATTTGCGGAATTTTGCGGCATAAACGGGAGTATCTTTTGATCGCGTTGACTTAGAAGTTTGATTTTTTCACAGCTCCAAGAGACCATAGACTTGAGTATTTGATATGAATTTCAGCTTGATACCTCCACGCGTTCCTGAGAAAAAAGGTCTTGACAGACAGACAGACAGACAGACAGACAGACGGACAACAAAGTGATCCTATAAGGGTTCCGTTTTTACCTTTTGAGGTACGGAACCCTAAAAAAGGGTACAAATTAATGCTTTACGTATTATTAATTAAATAAAATATTGTAAATCACTAATGCATTGTGTACTCAACGTCGTAATGGTCTAGAGGTCCAATGATTGGTTTCGTATGCACTTGGTTGTAGGTTCGTAGACCCAGGCAAGTACCATTGCCACTTTTTCAATGTTATATGTATATTCTTGAGGTATAAGACACCACTGACAATTGATGAAGAAAAGAAGGATTCCGAAATAAAATCTAAATTCGCCAAACCGCGAGTGAGCAAGCGTGGTGATCAGCCGTGCCTTCTATAAGTGTCCCACTGCTGGGCAGACCAGCAGTGGGACATTTATAGGGCGGTATTATAATTGTTTACAGGTAGCGATCGACTCAAAAAAGCGGGCCTACAGCTGGGGGTTCGGCGGGTTCGGGCGCCTCGGGCACGCCGAGCAGAAGGACGAGAGCGTGCCGCGTATGATCAAGTACTTCGAGTCGCAGTCGCGCGGCGTGCGCTCCGTGCACTGCGGCGGGACCTACAGCCTCGCCGTCAACGAGCTGGGTAACCTAGCTCTCACATATTACACCTCCAATTAATATAACAATAATATAATATGTTGGGACAACTCACACACGGCCATCCGATCCCAAACTAGGCAGAGCCTGTACTATGGCAACCAGACAACTGATAAACATACTTATGTATTTCTAAATACATACATATTATACATAAATTACACTCAGACACAGAACAAATGATCATGCTCATCATACAAAGATTTGCCCTGGGCGGGAATCGAAACCACGACCTCCAGTCTTAACAGTTAGGGTCACTATCCACTAGACCAACAGGCAAGTCAATTGCCGAATACTAAAACGTCAATCAGTCCCGTTAAGTCTCGTGCTGTCTCTGTCTTATTGAGGTGCAAAGTGGCGATAGATATTTAAGAACGTATTAAGTTGCTTATCAGTATTTGGGGTAAGAATGGTCATTTATAGAAATACGAAGCCATCATGAGTAATAATCCCAATCGTAAATCAAAATCAAAATAAATTATCTTTTAAGTAAACCTTTTCTGGTACGTTCGACGCGCACTACTGCACATTAAACAAACCTCAAAATAACTTTAAAAATTATTTAAGTTGCTATTCTTAAAAATCTGTGAATGTCCCATGTAAAAAACACAGTGTCAAAGCAGTACCGCAGATTCGACGTCCCAGCCTTCGAATGTCATGTAACCGACTGTTTTAGCTCGTATTTCAAATATTTATCATCTCTATAAAAACAAAGCAATTGATGAAAAAATTATAAGAAGTAAATTGAAATATTTTCCCTAAAACTGTCAAGAAGCCAGTTAGGACACTATTTAGAGTAATCTAATCTTGTATTGCGACGATATCGCATAAAGTTACATTTTGTAAAGCAATGGCTCTAATTCTATTATAACTTCAAACTTATGTTAAGTCAGGTTATTTGTGCTACATTGACCCGGAAGGGTTCGATCCCCGGCCGGGTCAATGTAGAAACCACTTTTCTACATTGTCTCGGGTCTTGGTGTTTGTGGTACCTTCGTTGTCTAAATTCCATAACACAAGTGCTTTAGCTACTTACTTTGGATGGTAAAAAAAAGAGAAGTCGATAACATATTTTGTCATCACCAGGCGGGCTGTTCATGTTCGGGCAGACGAAGCGCACGGGAGAAGCCAACATGTACCCGAAGCCGGTGCAGGACCTGAGCGGTAAGCGTTGCTTTGTATCGTTAAAGTTCTATCATCCGCATTTATAGCCAGAAGTTTATTTCACCAGAGGACATAAAAGGCATGATAACAAAACCAGGGACAGATCAGGCCTTGGAGTATAAATATGTAAACTACAGATTGCGCCTAACAGAGTAGGTATAAGCTGTGAGCCAGTACGAACAAGCGTCGTCGTAAAATTACTTCTCAAAACCTAATAATATTTATTTTATAACCTTTTAGGTTGGGTAAAGGTATTTTTGCAAAAACGTCTGTCGCTACACGGAAATTCACTTAAATCAGTAAACGAGCGTAGCTGCACGACGGGCTACTAGAGATGCGCGCACTCTGTATACGCTATTGCTTATGTTTACTCGGATCTGGCGCATTACTAAAGACTACGTGTGCACTGGACAACATGTACAATGCACAAAGAACATCTATGTAATTTTTCGGAATGGTTACTCATCCACTGCAACACACACTCACGCAGTGGCGTGCATACCATATAGGCAATTAGGCAGTGCCTACCTCCTAAGATCCAACTAACTATTCTTAATTATTACCTTCATAAATATAATAAATCAGTCAACACCCATCATACTCATTAATTAAATTACAAATAATAAAACTTATAACCAAACATTTCATTACAAAACAAATAAAAAATAACGTCGCATTCAACACAATTTCACAATACGTCGCGAAGTAGGCACTCGCGCCAGTGCCTACTTTACACTCACACACTCAAACCATTTTGGCGTATTCATATACGCACGCACACTTCATAATAAGCTACTTTTTTCTCAAATTTATAATACGGTGAAAGGAAAAAACTACTGTTTGTCATGCACAGCACCCTGACATTTGACCTTCGCAATTTCCCAGAACTATAGTAGGCATGCCTACTCTGTAGCAAAGGCATTGACCATACAGCTCAACAAATAAATAATATATAAATTCTAGTTATTATTATATTTTTTATATATCTAACTAATATTATAAAATACTAATAACTTGTAAATTGAATAAGTTTTTTTTTTAAAGTTAACAACTACATAATTAATAATGTAAACATGTTTTAGTTGCAATAAATGACTTTTATTTTCTTTTATCTCTTGCAACTTGCTCGTCTTTTTGTTATTTTTAATCTGTTGTAGTTTGTTTATTTGTTGTAGTTTGCATTATTTTCGTAATTATTTGTTTTGTGTGTGACTTATTGTGGTTTTGTAAAGTTACTGTAGTGTTATAAACAGAAATTGTTGTGTCTGTATAAATATGGAAAAGTTACAGTGCGTAGTTTGTTTGTGTTTCGAAGAAGTTTAATAAAGTTTTCATTCAAGAAGTTTAATAAAGTTTTCATTTGTTGACAAAACAAATTAATGAAGTAGTAGATTTGTAGGATAACATCCGAACCACAGAATAAGAAATACGAAACTTTAAAAAAGTGAGTAGAAAATAGTTTTTTACATTTGTTTTTTATCGAGCAAAATAAAATACTATAAGTATTTTATTTTGCTCGATTTGCCTAATTTCTGCCTACCTGGTTGGAAAACCAATGCACGCCACTGCACTCACGGTACCCCTGAACTTAGCTACGAAGCGCTTCACTTATTTACACTACAGATGTTCCAGCGATGTTGTTTATTTTATGGTAAAACTCCTTCAAGCCATCATCGCAGCGATATTAAACCATAAGCATCATAAAGATAAAGTTTAAATTAGTTGCGGTTTGCTGGTACCATATTAAAAAGCTGAGGGGTAAATCTGTGTGATGTTGTCTCCAGGCTGGAACATTCGCAGCATCGGCACCAGTAACACTTCGATCGTGATCGCCGCCGACGATTCGCTCGTCGCCTGGGGCGTGTCGCCCACTTACGGAGAACTGGTGAGACACAATCGAACATAAAGATCAAGATATATTTATTTGCTTCAAACATATGTAGTTTACAGATTTTGGTCGCAACGTAATGTTATATAGCTTATAGCCTTCCTAAATAGATGGGCTATCCAACACTGAAAGAATTTTTCAAATCGGACTAGTGGTTCCCGAGATTAGCGCGTTCAAACAGACAATAAACTCTTCAACTTTTATATATTAGTATTTAAAATAATTAATTAATAATATTTCGAGTAACAAAATTCAAATCATACGTCGAAGAGGGAGTATCCTGTAATATTATACAATAGCCAGTAAAAACTGGTCTATGTTTAATATCAGAGTGTTTACACAGCTGTCCTTGACTTGCAGGGCACCGGCGACATCAACAAGTCCTCAGCGCGGCCTAAAGAGGTGACCCGCATGGACGGGCTCAACATAACGCAGGTCACCATGGGCTACTCACACACCCTGTTGCTATGCGACGACACCGGCGAGGAGGTCACCGCCAAACTCGCCTCCATGCCCACTTTCAACCCCTAAACACTCATACACAGCCCACCGCTGGACTTGACCGTAGTGGGCTCACATTAAAATAACAAAAACCCACGCTAAGAGACGGCATTGGAAAATTGGGATTTTGTTAAAGTAAGTCACTTGTGAAGGTTGTTAGTTTACAAATTCTTTGATAATTGTAAACTGTTGACCAATTGTGAATAGCAGGAATTTTTATTCATGAAGTAGTAATGTATAATTGTCGTTAAACCTCAGAAATCAATAAAAGTAAAGGAATTCGAACCTGACCGAGTTGGAAAAAACTTAGCCGTGATACTGTAGTTCACAATTTGTCAGCAGTGAGATGATAAACGAACAAAATTGACAGCTATTCTTGTGAGTCGTATATTTGTTACTTAACACACTAGAGCTGAACAATTTATAATATAGGTGAGGACTTGTAAGCATGATTCGTTTTCAAGTATTTTTAACTTAAGTATTGGAACGGTGTAGTAATAAAATGTTGCTAAAATGTCGCCTCTTAGTGTTCGAAGCTTTATTTATTGAGATTGGAGGATTATTTTATTAGATAATGTTTATTCACAAGTGTTCATTATTTTTATTATGCTGTCTGGGACTTATATATCGCAGTTTACAACTGTTTGAGTCTGAGTAGGCTACAGTCTAATCGAGAAGATAACCGTCGTGGCGTAAAATGAAACTAGCATTATGATAACACTAGCTGTCCTCCGCGACTTTGTCCGCGTGTTTTGGTTTCAACGGTTTTCCATTTATGCTCTGCTCCTTTTGGTCGCAGCGTAATGTCATATAGCTTATAGCCTTCCTCGATAAATGGGCTATCCAACAGTGGAAGATTTTTTCAAATCGGACCAGTAGTTCCTGAGATAAGCGCGTTCAAACAAACAAACTCTTCAGCTTTATATATTAGTGTAGATTACAATTTAGATTACAATTGACAGCAAAATTTGTATTTTCATTTGGTCTAATTCCGATACGTAATACGAATTAGCATTTTGACGCTGTTTCTTGGTTTTATCAAGCTACGTTATTAATACTAATTCACTTTTTCAGATTTTTAAACTATAATATCTAACTAATGCCTCCAAACTCAATAAATATAGCCGTCACTATACCAAGAGCAAGCATATTACAAAACTAAATTGTATTTGCTTATGTCCAGTAGTTAATCTAATTTTTTTACTTACGTTTTATGATCGTTGCGGTCCTCTTCCGCTTGTACTATGAAAACCAGATATTACATATTTCTAACCGTATTTTCAACTGTGCAATATTTTTAATTACTTCAATATATTTCTAGTTGTCAATTGCATGCGACAGTTAATATATTGTATGTAAAGGTGCGCTCAATTATCTGTGAGTCGCAATTGTTAGTACAGGTTGAGCTATCTAAGTTGCCGAAGGCGCTGAGCAGACAGGCAGTTTTTGTGTACAATGCAATTGAAATGAGAATCGGATCGACTTTGCGCCATATTGTGAAGTTTAAAAAACTAATTATGACTTTTATATTTAGATAATTTAACGTTTTTATTTTAATTTGATGTAAGACTATAATTTTCTTGCAAGCCCTACTTTTCAAGTTAAATTTGACAAATAGAGGTTATTGGCATTCCTATTCTTATTTGAATCACATTGTAATAACTCTCGTGAGGCGGGTTCATAATTGTTTACCACTAACTTAATATTGGTCGATGATCAATAGTCAGGTGCGGTTTTTAGACGACAATGTTATGTCAGCTCAGTGTCGAAACAATAATATACAGTCGACCCCCGGTGATCAGACGTAACGTTATGGTCAGCTCTTATATTGATAATACGATTCGTTTTGCTTAGACAATTCAACAGCACGATAGCAAAACGAATCCTTTTTTTTTAATATAGGATCCAGCCATTACAGGGCGGTGTCGGGTTATCGAATCTGTCGGATAATAGAGTACAGCCTGAGATACGCATACACCACCCTCTATAGTCCGGAATATTGTAATAAAAGTACCTTGTACCTGAACAAAATTTTATGCACAATCAACAGTGTTGGGCATGTCGGATTAAAGGGGTCGCCGTATCAGACAGGGCCCGTATTACCGGGGGTCCACTGTAATAAAAATGCAGGGTTAGTTTTTTCTAATGATCAGCCAAATTTTATAAAGTACCACTTACTTTGTGATTAATTTTGTAATCATACAAAGTGCAGAACTGTTCACTGTCTAGATCGAATTTGTATTTGTGTCTGTACATTACGAATAATATTAAATATGTCTAAACGATTGCCAGTCTTTGAAAACTAGCTGTGTTTAACATATAATATACTGTAGTCATCTGGCCGTCTTAGTACAAGTATTAAAGTATCCAACGAATTATTCTTAAACCTTTGTGTAAATTAAGGATTTTTTTTTTATTCTTCGGTAGTAATTAAGAGGTCTCATTTTTATTTTTTAAATACTTTTTTTTTTAAGTTTTTATTTCGCATGCTCAGTATTTGCTGTCGCAAGAAATGTAGGTTTTAGAAGAATAATTGATAATATTAAATTATGTGTATAGAGTAAAGAAAATAATACAAACGTTGCGAGACAATCACTTTATATTTTATGCATGTTATTTACTTGGCAGTCTGGCAACCCCAGGGACATTGATTCCTTATTACGAACATTTTAATAAAACATTCAGACTGATTATAAAATACTGATTCATGACAAGACATTATATATTTATACATTTTAGAGATTCCAATGAGAACAATTTAACGATGTTATTTAAACAAGAAGTTTACTAGATGGAAATTTTAGATAAATTAAAAGATTTACCCCCGGTATCTCAAAGGCTGATCAATTTAAGCCAAGAGTTTGACAGGTGATGAACTAATATTTGTGTTGATCAAAGTTTTAGAAACCGAGGGGTTAAAATATTCGTTTTGCTATTGAATATAATGTGTAGGACTGTATTACATGAGACTTGTTTTGTAAATAATGTTTTGTCAAGAATACTAAAAAATCTTGTCATCTTACCTATTCTGTCAGTTCAGGTAATTGGGTTAATGCCACGTTCCTATATTTAATAAACGACTCGTTTTGCTTACGGGCCGTAGAAAGTTCTAAGCTAACAAAGGAACAGTACAGTCCTTAAACAATACAAATCGATCCTTGGATATAGGAACGGGCCATTAGGAAATTCTACAAATCATTCATATATTTAAAATTATCATTTGTTTTTATAGTTTAAAAAAATATTGGTCTTGTAAATCAAAGTTAAGGAAATTACTTTAAAGACTTCAAAGAAAAAGAATCTCTTTATCAATAATCTCCAAAATTATTATTTTCATTAAACTATTCTTTGATTTGAAATAATAAAAATATTTTTTTCATTCACCGTCCGGAAACCACAAGAGAATTATATTATAGTCTTCGCAAGTTCTAAACCTGTTACTTGTCGGTTTTTTATTTTTCCGAAGTTCTGGCTTGCTGGTAGAAACTAGCCATCGAACATAATAATGCGTATATGAGAACTACCCAAGTAAGAACTTAGGCTACAATATATTATCCTAAGTTATAAGAAGAAATGATATATTATGTTGTTATAAATAAATTTCAGGACTGACCTTTGAACTTGGCACCCATTTAGATCTCACTTCTTTTGTCGTTGAAGTCAACAAGCAAGGCATATACCATAATATTGAACTTGGCTCTCATTTTACATTTATGTTGTTGGATGGGATTAGAAAAACTTTTTCGTATTTATTTATTATTATATTTATTTCGTATAAACGCTTAATCGTCGAATGTATTTGAATTAATAATAATCTTTGATTCTTTTTCCCTAGTTTTTGAAAAAGCAAAAAGTACGTAGCTAATATTTTTTTTATTATAAAACTGACGGACTTATTAGATTTTGACTTTTCATAGCCCGTTGTCTACCCCGGTATGGATATGTTTTTAATGGAGGGTGTTTAAACTGACAGAGTGAGTAATCAGTGACAAGATTGAATATTACTCCACTGTGATGAACAATAGACTTAAACAGGAATTGTGTTAAATGTCTCGCGAGAGTTTTGTGTCGTATTATAACAAAGTTTATATCGTATTGATGTTTTACACTCTATTAGAATAAGAGTAACTGATTTTTAAGGCTCTGGCGCGAACACCTTACAATATATAGGTATCTTAACAATCTCAATGTACAATTTATGTATTTATATCTTCCGTTTGTGCTTCCTAATATTAGTTTTAATTGTTTTGTAGTTAAAACTTATTATTTTTTTGTTTAATACTTACCGGAATCGATTGAGCAGACAATAGATTATTTGACCGCCGCGCTGGACGGAAATCGTCGCGGTTGGCTATTGGTTGCCGCGGTCAGCGTTGAGAGCGACAACCAGTGGCGAGTTTACGGTCATGTCAGTCCGCTGACAAAATGTCCATTGTCTGCTCAGCGCCCGTTTATGACTTCGCCAGTGTAACCAGTTATAGCAATTTTTGTGCAATATCTACTTCAGTTTTGTTAGTCGTATATTAAATAAAGTTGTACCATCGCGCCAGAGCCCACAGAAAGGGATAGTCTTTGGCGGGCCTTTGTACCTCGAATAAGATTACATAATAAAGCACGCTAATTGTTGTTGAAGGACAAAATATCCTCGAAGCACTGCCCCTTTTGTGAGCAAACTATAAGATAAATAGCCGCGGCGAACGCCCACCTCACTTCGATCATTCTAGTATACGATTATAATAAAGCGTCTCCACGATTTTCTACTTACGATTCTATAGGCTAAGCTTAGTTGTAACTGATTGTACTTATTTAATGTGTCTAAGTGTACATGTTCACATTCCGCTGCCGGATATCGACCGGCCCTGTCCAGTAACCCCGCCACTGGTGTCTATAGACTGATTTTTTTTCTCGAACTAAGTGTAACGAACAAGTGATATAAAAAACGTACCTTGAATTGTTTTACCATTGACTCGTATATTGAGTTGATATCAAAAATTATCTCGATATGCTGTTATAGTAAGTTTAATACATTTTTACCATTCTTTAATTAACCTTTGAACCTCAAGCAGAGAATATACAAATAGAATAATTACATAGTGCCGGCATTTTTATTTACTTAATAACAATAAGACTAACATCTTTTTGATATCAACTTGGCTGTCAATATGCAAATGATATACAGGTTGCCTTTATGCCTACAACTCGCGTGTGGTGCCTTGCGCGATGCTCCCGAGCTCGCGCCTGCTCTAAGTGATAACATAAGGTTGTAATAATATTGTATTCAGAGGATAAACAATCTCACGCCGGTCAGGAAACGGGTACAAAGTATTTGTCAATATGTAACCTTGCCAACTAACATCGGATAAATAAACTTTTTTCATTGTATACTCTGCTTGTTTTATTTTACTAGCCTTTCCTTGCGACTTGCTTCGCATTTATTTTTATTGACAACATAAAACATAGACTATGCATTAATAAACGTCAGTAGATTACTTTTTACCATACAAACTTAAGTTTATCTCTTTAACCCTTTGACCGCCAAGGACGCATTAAAGCGTCATCAAATAACTTGATCGAGACGCCAATGATAATGTAGTGTCGACCACGTGTCGACAGTAAAGTCGATCATATCTGTATCATAATAATATAACAAAACCGGCCAAGTGCGAGTCGGACTCGCGCACAAATGGTTCCGTACAAACCTGTAGGTATATAAGTAAAAGTTCACCCATCACGACGATCGAGTCATCTGTTATGTTATGTTATTGCAAAATGTTTAAAATTTTCAAAAACATTTTTTTTTATATGTTGTAACTAAAAATTTACGGTTTTCGCATTTTTTCCTTTATCTGTACTATAGGACGTTACTTCGTACCAAATTTCAAGATTCTAAGTCTACGAGAAGTACCCTGTAGGTTTTGATTCTCGTGCGAGTTTCGAAAATTTGCGGCATTAACGGCTGTATCTTTTGATTGCTTTGGCTTAGAAGTTTGATTTTTACAGCTCCAAGGGACAGTAGACCTGAGTATTGGATATAAATTTTAGTTTGATACCTGCACACGTTCCTGAGAAAAACAGTCTTGACAGACGGACGGACAACAAAGTGATCCTATAAGGGTTCCGTTTTGTCCTTTTGAGGTACGGAACCCTAAAAAGTGTGTGCGTTAGGACCAAAATACACCCGCCGTCTTAAGAGCGGTTCTAGACTAGTGTTTTTTCTGCGCGTATTCGGTTGTTTTTAACCGACTTCCAAAAGAAAGGTTCTATGTTCCACTGTACCTATGCATTTTTTTTTAACAATCTTTTGACTTGGGGAGTAAGCTGATGAGTGCGTTAGAAAATAGTGAGTTGTCATAAATTAATATTTTGTTCAATACATAAAATATTATATACATTGTAGGAAACCAGGAGTGAAATAAGGGCAAAGTAAACGATTAAAACGAAGCCAACCTGGCCGAGATATTAGAACAAACAATTAGTGATTTAAACCATGAATCTCCAATGAATTACAAAATACCATATATTTTACTTACCGACTTACTGTCAAGCAGCTGTCGTCGAGGTTGAGAATTGGATGGGTCTCCGGTTAAGCTGCGTCCACTGAGGTCAAGAATTAGATGGGTCGCGGCTAAGCAACTCCTGATAAGGTCAAGAATTGGATGGGTCTCCGGTTAAGCTGCGTCGACTGAGGTCAAGAATTAGATGGGTCGCGGTTAAGCAACTCCTGATAAGGTCAAGAATTGGATGGGTCAAGCCGCTGTCGTCGAGGTTGAGAATTGGATGGGTCTCCGGTTAAGCTGCGTCCACTGAGGTCAAGAATTAGATGGGTCGCGGCTAAGCAACTCCTGATAAGGTCAAGAATTGGATGGGTCTCCCGTTAAGCTGCGTCGACTGAGGTCAAGAATTAGATGGGTCGCGGTTAAGCAACTCCTGATAAGGTCAAGAATTGGATGGGTCAAGCCGCTGTCGTCGAGGTTGAGAATTGGATGGGTCTCCGGTTAAGCTGCGTCCACTGAGGTCAAGAATTAGATGGGTCGCGGTTAAGCAACTCCTGATAAGGTCAAGAATTGGATGGGTCAAGCCGCTGTCGTCGAGGTTGAGAATTGGATGGGTCTCCGGTTAAGCTGCGTCCACTGAGGTCAAGAATTAGATGGGTCGCGGTTAAGCAACTCCTGATAAGGTCAAGAATTGGATGGGTCAAGCCGCTGTCGTCGAGGTTGAGAATTGGATGGGTGTCCGGTTAAGCTGCGTCCACTGAGGTCAAGAATTAGATGGGTCGCGGTTAAGCAGCTCCTGATAAGGTCAAGAATTGGATGGGTCAAGCAGCTGTCGTTGAGGTTGAGAATTGGATGGGTCGCAGGTTAAGCTGCGTCCACTGAGGTCAAGAATTAGATGGGTCGCGGATAAGCATCTCCTGATAAGGTCAAGATTGGATGGGTCAAGCAGCTGTCGTAGAGGTTGAGAATTGGATGGGTCTCCGGTTAAGCTGCGTCCACTGTCCGACGTCGTAGCGGCAAAAATTACTTGGTTAAAACGATAATTGTAGCTGCAATCATAAACGTCATGAATGCGATACAACATGTGGAATCATGAGCATCGAGAGGGGGGAGTAACACATAATAAAACTTGCTGTATTCAGGACCAGTGTTTATTACTCGAACACAAAACTAAACACACTCTTACTTAACACTAGAGCTACCAACTTAAATATCAAGCCGATTAAAAATCTTTTAAAACTTTTAGCACTTGTTTAAAAGAAGAGATCTTTTAAATAGGTGCTATTATAATATTACTAAGTTTTTTACAAATATATTTTTATTTAGATTAATTATTGATACTCGTTCCCCCGAATACTGAAAAGCAACTTAACTTTAAGACGTTCTTAAATGTTTATCTGTCACTACTGTACACCTTAATGTAACAGAGTCAGCAAGAGACTTGACGGCGACTTAAAACTGATTGGCGTATCAATATTTGGCCATTACTGCGACTATGTGTGTCAATGTTAGCTTAAATATTTTTTTGTGACTAAATATAAACTAAGTTAAGATAATAAATATTACAATTATTAATATGACATAAATAAAATTTAAAATTGTATAAACATTTAAATTAGATAAATATAATTGACACCAAATTATGTTGTAGGTATAATTTTATATAACTAGAATTGACATAGTATTGAAATTAAAATTGTATAATTATTTTACATTCATTTATTGATTACAATATATATCCACAATGTATTTATTTTTGAATATTACTATACTTACTAACTATTTTTTTAAAACCTCATATTTACGTACAACTAATCTTTGTCGATGATTTGAAGAAAGTGGCTCGCAGCGGATGGATGCGGACTGCTTAGGACCGGAATGGTTGGCGTTCTTTAGGGGAGGCTTACGTTCAGCAGTGGACGGCAATTGGCTGATAAGATATGATGAACTAATCTTACTTTAATGGGCATATAAGGGCATCCTTACTAGCTTGTATTTACCGCAATTTAACGGATGGATGTATGCTATCGCATTTCATCTATTGTAGACAAGCGGAACGATCGATAGATAAAGTTTGGATAAAAACGCATGTTTTGTTCCTATTTCTTTAGGGCAAACTACATAATATTTCCTTCTTTTTAACTAATAGTTACTATCGTTTTTAACATTAAATCTTTGAATTACAAAATTTCGTACAAAAGGTCAAATGCTTGTATGAGTTGTATTATAGGTACATATAAACCTTCCTCTTCAATCACTCTATCTGTAGATGAAACTGTATTAAAATCCGTTTCATAGTTGTTTTATATTATGTAAAGATACATTATTGTTTAAATAATAATACCAGCCTATAAAAGTCCCATTGCTGGGCACAGGCCTTTTCTCAAATAGAGAAGGAACGAGCATTGATTAACATTATTGTTTATTGGTGTAGTATTAATATAAATATGTAAACCTAATATATTAATTAATTATTTTAAAGTTAATTGAGCAAAACACATACCAAAATCTTTTAGAGAACTACCACAACTACTTAAAGCAAATTAAGATTTTAACATTACAAATCATAAATTTTTCGGCTTTTCTGTGTGCATGTAATCCTTACTAATATTATAAATGCGAAAGTAACTCTGTCTGTCTCTCCGTCTGTCGTACCTTCACACCAAAGGTACTAAACCGATTTCAATGAAATTTTGTACACACACTTCTAGAGCCTGAGAAAGGACTTTTTGCCGCGATAACCGACATCCGCGTGCCTGCATTAGAATCCGAAGCATACCTAGGTACCTAGTTTAAAAGATCTAACCGTACAGACAGCTAGAGTGACTTTGTTTTTAAATACTATATAAACATAAATTAATGTTTTTTTTTAGGTATAGGTGACAAGGAACAAATAATCCGTCGGTAGTCTACAGCTCTTCTCTAGTGGCTCCTAGAAGCTGTTCGCAGCGGCCACACCCCGGTAACCACGTTGGCTCGTGGGCTAAACCTAGAGAAGGGGGCTTGGTAACGACATCTCCCAAGCCTGATCGGAAACCCCCCGAAATTGTGTCTTGGCTAAATAGCAGACCACCGCCGGTGGCAAGACACCGAGGCAATCGCAGGAAGGCCTAGAGGCAGCGATAGGGATCGTGTTATCGTATGTCAAACTGCTGCATCTGACATCTCTCCGATCGTAACGGTTCACCGTTCCATCGGACAAAGAGATGTCAGACGAGAGAGTGCTCTTGCGTTTGCGCGTATGTTTGAGCACTATAATATATCCTGCGCATCTGACTGCTTCCGTAAAATGGACTCCGATTTGGCAAAGACTGGTGGCGATGGGTTGAGGTAGAGAGGTTCGGGCTGATGCAACCTGAGCTTTGTCTGAAACCTGCACACTAGCGGCTCTGGGGGTGTGAGTACACGCCGTGGTCGTTTTCTCTTTGAACTGGGGGGACGGAGGGAATCCGGCAGCACCCAGGGCGACAAAGCAGCCCTTTTTAGGGGAGCACTGCTTTCCCTGCTCAGCCTGGGAGGGGGCTAGAAAAGGTGCCCCAAAAAAATGCTCACCCCAAACACTCTTTGGATAGCAGTAACCACGGCTGCTTCCGCATCTTTTTATTCGTGGTCGACGCAACAATATTAATAAACTTAAAACACCTTCACTGACCTTTGGTGCATGGAATGTTCGCACCCTTCTCGACCGTGATACAAACGCCTGCCCAGAACGAAAAACTGCCATAGTTGCTCGCGAACTCCGCCGCTACAATATTGATATAGCTGCTATAAGCGAAACCCACCTTGCCGAAGAGGGCGAGTTAGTCGAGCATGGCGGTGGCTACACTTTCTACTGGAAGGGCACTGCTGCAACAGAACCAAGAAGGTCGGGAGTTGGTTTTGTGATCAAGAATAATCTTGTGAAGACACTTCAAGAATGTCCAATCCACATCTCGGACCGTATTACCACTTTGCGCCTTTACTTAGACTGTGACAATTTCCTTAATGTCATCAGTGTCTATGCACCGACGCTAGATAGTTCTGACGACACCAAGGATAAATTTTATGAGGAACTTACACAGTGTCTTCAAAAAATACCGAACAGAGAAAAGATACTCTTGTTAGGGGACTTTAATGCCAGAGTTGGTCGAGATTACGAAGCGTGGCCTAAAGTTTTGGGTAGACATGGGGTAGGCAACATCAACTCTAATGGCCAGTTACTGCTTAGTTTATGTGCTCAATTCCAACTTGCAATCACAAACACCATGTTTCGCCTTGCTGCTAAGCACAAAACTACGTGGATGCATCCCAGATCGAAGCACTGGCACCTCATTGACTATGCCATCACGAGGCAACGGGACATCTCTCAGGTCCTAGTCACTCGTGTTATGCGCGGTGCTCATTGCTGGACGGACCATAGACTAATTGTCACCAAACTGCGCCTTTGCCTTCGGCGACCATTTAGGCCTAGCAGGAAAAAGCCTCAGAGCATAAACATTGAGAAACTCAAACATCCGGTACCCCGAAACAAATACGCTGAAACGCTGGCATGTGATATACACTCTCATCAAAATACTGGTGATATTGATGCGGACTGGAATGCTCTGTCGTCGTCCATTCTTGATGTAGCCATTAACACGGTAGGCCAAAAAAATAGACACAAGCAAGACTGGTTTGATGAGAACGACGAAGTTCTTACTAAAGCTATTGCCAAACACCGAGAACTTCTCATGCGCAGTAATAACAGCGCACTAATAAGAGAAAGTGACCGTGAGTTGCGTAAGCTCACGAGATACACTAAAGATAAATGGTGGCAAGACAAGGCTCAATACATCCAGCGGCTTGCTGATAGCAATCAGCTCGGAGATTTCTATAGCGAAATTCGCAGTCTCATGGGTACCACCAACTTCATAAAGGTACCACTAAAGTCGCTGGATGGTAACAGTCTGCTGAAGAGCAAAAATGAAGTGCTAGATCGTTGGGCAGAACATTTCAATAATCTGCTTAATGTAGATCAAACAGCCGATCTACGCTATATAGACAGTTTGCCTCAACTTCAAATAGCAGCAGAAGAACTGGATGATGCCTTGTCTAAACACGAAGTGCTCTGTGCCATTAAACAACAGCACAATCAGCGTGCGGTTGGCTTAGACCTTATACCAGGTGAACTTCTGAAATGCGGCGGCGAGGAACTGCATTCGCGCGTCTGGGAAATGTTTGTGCTTATGTGGGAGAAAGAAAAAGTTCCTGAAACTTTTAAGTTATCACGTATCAGGGCTCTCTATAAGAACAAGGGCGACCGGTCGGAATGTGGTTCTTACCGCGGTATTTCACTGCTCTCTGTCCCTGGAAAAGTCTTCGCCAGAGTACTACTAAACCGCCTCAGGAATCTCTCTGAGAAGATTCTGCCGGAAACCCAATTTGGTTTCAGACCTGACAGAGGGACTTGTGAGGCAATTTTTGCAGTCCGTCAACTCCAGGAAAAAAGTAGAGAGCAGGGACAGCACTTGTATCTCTGCTTTATTGATCTGGAAAAAGCCTTTGACTGCGTCCCTCGCGAGGCCCTCTGGAAGGTACTGGGAAAGTTGGGGTGTACAGAGAAATTTATAAGACTCCTGCGACTCCTGCATGATGACATGCAATGTTGCGTGGCGGTTGAAGATGACCAATCAAGCTTCTTTTCCGTCACTTGTGGAGTGAAGCAAGGTTGTGTCCTGGCTCCCACATTGTTTGCATTATATTTCGCAGTCGTAGTCCGGGAAGTATTGACTTCTTCTCCTGAAGGAGTTCGTATTCGCTATCGGACTGATGGCAGACTTTTCAACCTGAATAGACTCAGGGCGACCACAAAGGTGTCCTATGCACATATAGAGGACATTGTGTATGCAGATGACCTTTGTTTTGTGGCTGAATCCCCTGAAGTCCTGCAACAGCTAGTCACAAACCTTCACAAGCAGTGCTGTACATTTGGCTTAAAGATCAGCGTAATAAAGACAGAAGTGATGTCACTAGATAGTCACGGACGTGAAGAACTGACCATCATGCTCGGTGAAGATGTGCTGAAGCAGGTCGATAAATTTCGATATTTGGGGAGCACTATAACATCAAAGTGCGACCTTGACGCCGAAATTAATAGCAGAATTGGTGCTGCAGCTGCTGCTTTCGGCAAACTCGACAAGAAGGTCTTCAGCTCCCATGACATAAAGCTATCCACAAAGGTCTCTGTGTATATGGCAGTGGTGTTGCCTTGCATACTTTACTCAGCAGAAACATGGACGCCTTACCGACGCCACATCAGGCAACTAGATCGCTTTCACCTCAAATGTCTGCGCAAAATATTAAATATCCGTTGGTTTGATCGTGTGCGTAACACAGAAGTGTTAAGGAGAGCCAATGTTGGTGGCATTGAAGCATACCTCATGAGGAGACAGCTTCGTTGGTGCGGACATATACTGCGCATGCCGGATACTAGAGTGGCCAAGCGCATCCTCTACTCCGAGTTGCAGGAGGGCAAACGAAAATGTGGCGGACAGCTGCTACGATACAAGGATGTGCTGAAGCGCCACATGAAAAGCTGTTCTATAGATCCGTCTCAGTGGGAGAATCTGGCATCCAACCGTAGAGACTGGAGAAGCCACGTAAAAGTCAAAGTCTATGACTTTGAAGCACGCCGACTTTCTGAGCTGGATGCCAAACGAGATGAGTTGAAAACTCGACCACCCGTAGCTATCAACTACAACTTTGTGGCTGGTACCCTGACATGTCCGCAGTGTGCGCGGACTTTTACGCATAAAATTGGGTACGCCAGCCACATGAGAGCACACGCACGCCAATAGAGTCGAAGTAGTCGCCGTTACCGAAATCGGTGTGGAAGATTATTATTATTGTTTTTTTTTAGTATGACGTTTGTGAATGTTTAAACGTACTATATTAATTAAGTATATTAAATTCTAAATTAGTTCTGTCGTGTTGGTTCTGGGAGTGGGTTCTTGTGACGCTCGGCCGTCTTGTGTGGGCGACGTGTCCCGGCGGTGTGAGTGGTGGTACGAGTTATCGAAATTCTTCTGCCACTGAAAAAGAAGGTAAACAGAAATTAATATTCTTTGTATTAAAGTTAGCTGAGAAAAGTACTGAGTAAAGTCACATAATTCCCGATTAGGCTGCTAGATATTTAGAAGTATATCAGCCACATTGTCTACCTTTTTTTGTGTTTCGTGTTTGATTATAAACTCATATAGATCTGATTCAGGTTAACTTTACTTTATATTTAAATTAAGCAAACTAATGATTAATTAATAAAACTTTACAAAAATAGATTTTGTTTTATTTATTTTAAATACATACCCATTACCCAATATATTTATTACGAAAATATACTATGATAATACGTAATTAAATAAAAATAATAAAAAGGAAAAAATTAAACCTAAGGCAGGAATCGATCTTGCGACTACTGTTTTAACGCACTAGTCGCTTTACCAACTAAGCTACAGATATCACTGACTTAAATTCAAATTTCTTCTTCTATATTTTATACTATTTAATGCCCTTTATGCTGTAAACACTATTTATAGTATAACGGTCGATGGAATGGACCCGTGTGCTAGTCTTACTACCTAATGTAATAGTTTTATAATAAAAATTGTTTGTACCTACTCAAATATTTGTGCGCCGGAAACGGCAGAATATTATGCATTAAAAAAAATCTGTAACATCTTAACTGTACCATATTCTTACAAATAAATATATCTTATCTTATCTAACTATTTAGTAACACCAGCGGTAATGTGGTCACGAGATAATCCGCCTTTCTATAAAGCCGGGTCTGATGCGACAGTTGTAAAACATATTATTGTTAGAAAACATAATATGTCGCCTAAGTTTTTTGCCGAAGAAAAGCTGCTGAACCAGCTACTATATCTCCTACCTGCTCTTTCTACAGAGCTCACATTTCGGACAGGTGCAGAGGTGTAGCGAACACAAAATTGTTTATTAAATACTAGCTGTCCCCCGCGACTTTGTTCGCGTGTTTTAGTTTGAACGGTTTTTCATTTTTGCAACATTTTTCATTTATGCTCCCCTCCTATTGGTCATAGCGAGATGTTATATAGCCTATAGCCTTCCTCAATAAACGGACTACCTAATACAAAAAGTTTTTTTCAATTCGAACCAGTAGTTCCTGAGATTAGCGCGTTCAAACAAACAAACAAACTCTTCAGCTTTATAATATTAGTATAGATTAACACTTATAAACCTATGAGTTAGTGGGTTTTCCATAGGGTAGTTCGCTCTCCTGTTCAGTTACCGTAATTTAACGGCTTAAGGCACCCGTAGGTACTAGTACTACCCTGTAGTAATTAAATGTATTTGTTTTTCTTCTTCTATGTGTAACGAAGGCCATCTTATCTATCGAATGCTTAGATAATTTGACGTGATTATAACTTTGTGCTATATCTAGCGCGGTAAAGTACATTTTCTCTGAAAGCCGGTTGATGTGGTCATCAATATGTGGAAGCGGATACAGGCGTGATACTTGATACTTGACCGGTAACCGCCCTTTTTTTCTTAACCAATAAGACCGGACTAACATAATCCGAGGCCGACCTTCGTTACATATGGCCGCCGACATGCCGAGAAGTTTATAAATAGATCTTGTTTCTGTTTTACTATTTCGATTTCCTTATATGTCTGCCGACGGTGTTGCAATGCTCTGGTAAATTTGTGGATGTGTTTTTGTGCATCTTTAACAAGTTGGTACCTACATCCTACTTCGTTACTACAAATTGCCAAACAACTCGCTATACTTATTTAACCGAATACATCGACTTGAGTAACCAATCTACCTGAACCCCAGTTTATACAGGACTTACCCAAATTGGTTAAGTATACCTAACTCGAGAACGGGTGGACTGATTTTCATGAAATTCTATTTTTTATATTGGTCTCCGACCCGAATAGCAGAATATCTTTCAAAACATGTCTCACGGGAACGGGAACTACTAACGCGGGCGTAACCGCGGGGCACAGCTAGTTAGCTATGAGGGTAAAGAAGAGATTGCCTCCGCACAATATGTACACATTACATTTTATACACACAAGACAGTGAATGTTCAAATTGCTCGGCTTCTTATTGGTTGAACTCTATTAAATTAAGTCTGCGTTAATTAAACCGGCGCCTCTGTAAGTTGATATTTCGTCTATTCGTACTTATATTGCAGTTGCCCAGTTATTTGATTTGTGAGCCAAAACCTTTCATCAGTACATATGTAAGTAAAACTTTAAGCTTTAACTAATTTACTGCTTTTACCCGACTGCTGCGAAACAAACAAATAATAACATTACTCTCTGTGTCGATATGTGCGAAAATTACTGCCCCGTCATAAGTAACATATTAATCTATACCTACTATTATAAAGAGAAAAGATTTGGTTGTTTGCTTGTTTGTATTAAATATGCTACGAAACTACTGAACCGATTTGAAAAAATATTTTTCTGTTGGGAAGCTACCCTATCCCCGGGTGACGTATATTATATTTTTTTATTTTGAAATCTTTGTCAATTACTCGTGCTGGCTAGTATTATAATATATTTGTAAAAGTAAGTTATGTTACCTGTGTAGTGCTGCGTCGCGTTGGTAATGTCTGTCCCCCCGACCATCACGGGAGCCATGGCTGGTGCTGTGACCAGCGCCATGCGAGCCTAAGCGCTGGCATCTGCCATCGCATCTGTGATAGCCTGTCATTAGACATTCCCGCGCTTCATGGCCAGCCTGGCGGCTATTGAAGCACGTCCTGCGGCAATCGACGTCCGTCTCCGGCAAATACGAACCCCGCTCCCAGGTCGTTTCATAATTTTCGAGCGAGGACAAAAATCCATGAAATAATTCCTCTGGTGTAATACACTTGTAGGCCTTTGCACTTGCTCGTATCTCCTCCGGGAGACCCCGTATTACGCAAGAAATGGCTGCTTCGCCTTCTAATGAGCATTTTCTAAGCAGAGCCATTTTATCATGAAAATACTTGGTCATTGTCTCCCGGTTACATTTGACGCGAGCAAGCATCTCCTCCAGTAGATCCACGTAGTCTAGTGAACGCGAGAACGCGCGCGTCAGTTTTTCTTTCCACTGCGTCCAGGATATTGCGTATTCTTCGAGGTCGTCGTACCATTCGCGGGCGGCGCCACGTAAACGTATTTGCATTATAAAAATGCGGTCTCTTTCATCCCATAAATATAAATCGCCGAGCTGGTCAATTTTATTAAGCCAGCCTTGGACATTTGTGGTTTTCTTGGCAGGATCAAACTTAGGAATAACTGCCGCCTCCCATTGGCTTACTGCACACATTACAGTGGGCATTCTTTTATTTTGTAAACTATTTCCGTCATGGTCTGAACAAAAATCGTCATATCTTTCGCGACCATCTGTGTCTGTCAATGTGGTGCTGTTATTTTTTATTCCCAGCCCGCCAGAATAAGGTCCGAGCATGATGTCCGCTATTGATATTACTTCTGAAACAACGCATGAAACGATTATCAAACTTGTATTCAGGAATAGTGTTTAGGTTATAAGCACTGTTCTTGAACAACAAAGCTTCCCTTCCCTCGAATAAAAATGGAACCCGCTTATATAGCACTAGCTGTGCCCCGCGATTTCACCCTTGTTAATTTGAGGAAAAAAAATCAACATATTCCATTACTTTACCTAAGTATCTACTTATTTACATAGTCTACATAATATTTTACGCTATTACATCTATGAGCGTGGTACTTGATCATTATTTTGTTGTGGGGTTATATTTAAACAATAATATCTCCTAAGATATTCATTAAAATAAAAAAATTCCAGGGCAATTTTGTTCATTTGTTTTTAAAATAGGTATAATAATTGTGATGAATAACGTATTTCTTTGGACAAGGATTAATATAATGTCTATAAAATTACCTTTTAGTAAATAAAGCATTATTTTTTTAACAAAATTGTAACCATATAATAATAAATTATTATTATTTAACGCGTATTTTTCCCGATCCGCGCAAAGCATCAAAGACCCTTGAAACTAAAACACTTGGACGAAGTAGCGTGGCACAGCTAGTAATATTACAAACTATTGTTTATTACTTTAGTATTATAATTAAAAATGAATGTTTAAACGTACTGTACAAATAAATTATTAATAAATTATATTAGTACCTCTCGTATTTAAATCACGTGTTGCCACAAGAATATCCGCACGCCGGATCCGCACGCAGGTCTTTGTCACAAATGTACGTATGCCCACAGAGCGCCGCGCGCGTAGTTCGACTGGCGCACGGTAAAGATGCAGGCAAGCCAACAGGTGGATTAGTAGATTAAATTTAACACGTTCTTAAATATATATCTGTCGCTGTTTTACACCTTTAAGTGACAGAAAGAGCACGAGACTTAACGGCGCCTAAAACTGATTGATATTTCAGTATTTGGCCTTGGCTTTTCAAATAAAACTCAGTAAGTATATGGTACAGTAGATATTGCAAACCGATCGTTTTATTTCACCAAAGTCCGAACCTACGCTTTATTGACTCGATTAGTTCGACAGTGAAAAAAGAAATAAGCGTTCGTACATTTGTGTTTACAGATATGAGATACCTACTAAACGCTTCAGAACACGCTGAAATTATACATTACAAACGAGTGAAGGATTCCGTAGTTGCTGTTCACATGTGGAATATGAAGAGGGTTTCAAAAAAGTTCCGATGAGTTAGTTTACTTTACATGCACTTTCATAGGATCCAAGCTTATCCTACCAAGTTTCATAAAGTAACAGACAGAGTCACTTTCGCATTAATAATATTTGTATATATACATTCTGTACGAAATTTTTATTTCTCCAAGATTTTATAACTTGATCGACATTACTCGTATACTTTTAAAGCCTACTTAGTTGTGAATCTTCCTTTTCAATTTTATAATACTTTTCTAGTTGAATGTGAAGATAATTTCTAAAGCTTCTATCCTTTGCATTACTTTTGAATGAAATGATTTGATGAAATGAATTTCACAAAAAGAAGTACAAAAAAATACTGTCAATGTACCTATTCCAGTCGGTTTCTTCCATTGTCAGTATTTTAAATAAAGAAACTGAATCACGTTTCCTCTATACGAATATCAATTTCGCATTTGGCACTGTATAAGGATTAAAATTCATTCAAGAGTAACCCCCCTAGAGTTTACTGTAGGTACTTATTTTTGCCATTATATCATACAAGCTATCCCCCGCGATGTAGTCTGCGTGTTTTATTTTTAATGGTTTTTCAGGTTTTACGCGGAACACTAATTCTAAAGTAAAATTAGGTATGTGTAATATTACCTCAGCTATTTGCCAGTAAAATCGGTCTGGTAGTTCCAGGGATTAGCGCGTTTACGTGGTACTTAATCATTATTTTGTTGCCGGCGGTTTTAAAACTACGATATCTCCTAAGATATTAATTTAAATCAAATTCTGAAGGTAAATTTTGTTTAAAATTAAATACTTGTTATTGATAACGTTTTTTTGATTAGGATTATGAATTATGATTAGGATTAAAAATTTATTTCGATAAGGATTAATATCATGTTTATAAAAACACTTTCGCAATCATTTTATTATTTTACAACAACAAATTTGTTTACCATAAAAAAGGTTATTGTGAGTCAATCTTAACGTTCTTTTTTAGAACTTTTAAATAAGAAAAATTCCATCGTACATGATATTTTTACGCAGCCCACGCAACGGAAGATATCAAAAAGGAATAATTTTCCGTCTTTTCAACATTTCACGTTTATGCTCCGCTCCTATTGTTCATAGCATGATGATATAACCTATAGACTTCCTTGATAAATAGGCTATCGAATACGGAAACAATTTTTGAAATCAGAGCACTAGTTCCTGACATTAGCGCGTTCAAGCAAACAAACAAACTCTTCAGCTTTATAATATTAGTATAAATTGTAGATAAAGTGTCTAGGTCATTTGCCTAAAGAATTATGTTGTTTGTATGACTGTTTCATGCCAAAAAGAAAACTTCATTATATACCTAGCAGGCGTCCCACGGCTACCTCACAGTAGGTTCCTACAGTAATATGCTAAGCCACCTGCAATACCTACTGTTGTTGTAAGAAATTACAGAAAGACATAATTAAGCTTGTAAGTCTCTCTCTCTTAATTAAACTATGTGTATACTATACTATACGCGATCCGTAGGTTTAATATTTACGGCCATTTTGACCAGCATGTATTATATCATATTTATGAAATTATTGTTGAGTAATCATTTAATTCACACCAACCTTAAAACTTAAATCCTAAAACCCTTGGTTTGTGGGTTTTGAGTGCGCACATGCGGTTTGAAGATCTGGCCATGCGCCTTGCTGACACTTCGCGTGAGCCAAGGGCTGGCTTTTCCTTGGACAGAGGATAAGCATTGCCATATAACGTGACAGCCTTTTGAACACACTTCCAGTCGACAGCGATGTGCACAAATGTTTTAAAGCCATAGTTTAGCTTTTAAGTTCATTGAAACCATGTATTTAGTTAAGTTTGTCAATAGATAGAAATAATACGATAGTGTATCGAAAAAAAAAACCAAATCAACCTTAACTTACTTGAATACTGAAACACAACTTAACTTTTCACGTTTTTTAATTTCTTCCTGTCTGTACTTTACACCTTAACAAAGAGACAGAGAGATAACGGCGACTTAAAACTGATTGACGTTTCTGTATTTGACCATTAGACTGTCACTACTAATAGTTTAACTTTAGTTTATAGTCTTACTAGCTGTTTCCGCGGCTCCACCCGCGTGGATGTCGGTTATCGCGGCAAAAAGCCCATGTCCTTTTTCAGGCTCTACACCATCTGTGAGCCAAATTTAATTTAAATCGGTTCAGAAGCTTTGGCGTGAAAGCGCGACAGACAGACAGACAGACAGAGTTACCTTCGCATTTATAATATTAGTAAGGATTGGTATCAAAATTAGAATCAGAGATTTATTTGTGAAACATAAAGGTTTAGGTAAGTTCATAATTATAACACTGTAAGATTCAATAGAATATTTATTTATAAAAGCTACAGAAAATATTTAAAAATTACCTTAAAATATTTATCGCCCACATTCACGTGTATTTACGGAGCTCGTTACATCGGATCTTCCATCTACACTACTTACTTACGCCCACATGCAGGTGCTAGATACAATGAGTCCTTGAAATAGATATTTCTTTTATGATATATTTTCGAATAAAAGATTAATTTTTAGCTTTCTTTCTGATCGTATTAAGCCCAGTGAATGTTATTCAGTCATTGGAATTAATTCGTATTTAATACGTATGTAGGTAAAGTCTTAAATAGATATTTGTCAAATGACTATGTATAGAGGAAAGCAGTTTGATGAAGCTGCGGAAGTTTGATGGACGGTGGAGAGAATAATGATGAAATTAATACGGCGCATCTACAAACATTATCTCCTAATTATCTTAATATATAAGTAGCTACCAGTATTATTCCGACTTCAAAAATAGAGGTCCTTATTACATTAAACCCGTGAGAGGGAAATTATTATCCATCACACTATCCTTATCCAAATTGTAAGCGTCTGTATCCCACATCGCATTATTTTGTAGTCTATAGTAGCCGTATTGAATGTGATAAAATCTTACGTTCGGTACTTACAGTAAGATTGAAAGTGTTGTTTTGTTTCTAATTTAGCGGGTGCGATTTCCGGCTCAGACAGTCGTATGTTTATTTTTTTTTAATTATATACCTATGTACAGTATTTCAGGTACGTTTCACCGTATTTTTTTTTTACATATTGAAATACAAACCCTTTAATAGTCATCGACCACATTCTTTTTGATGTTGTCAGATTGTCTGGAAAGGCTGGCAAAAAAAAAACTTAAATACTTTTAAAACTGCAGAGTGCAATTAGCTATGTTTAAACAAGCAATTACATCAGGTGATAAGTATTGAGCTTTAAATTTGCAAAAAATCAAATTCATCTGAAAATCTGAATTGTTATTTTTGTCGTACCTATAAACAAAGGCTATATAGCTATAGCGACTAGATATATCTTAATCTGATTACTCTTTAGAAATTATCTGTTGTAATAAACAGCTCGGTGGTTGTACGTTTGGATTTGGATATGAATGTTCTTGCTGCAAGTTCAAATCCAGTTGTTACTATTATCTATTTTTTTCTAGGGTCCTATTTTTTAAAACGCTTTGTTACGTAAGGATGGTTGACATGAACGCGAACAACGTCGCGGGTAGAGCTAGTCTTAGACAAAAATAATAGCTATAAAAAAACTAGAGAGGTGTCAAGGGACACCCGGATGGAACGAAGTTCCTTTCGAATTGAAATAAAAAAAAAGCAAAAAATTTGTACATGTAGGTACATACACACACATACACACACAAGCACACACACACACACAAAATAAAAATATATGCACTCTGTCTATTCTTTCGTACACGTCATAGATGCGCGGGACATTTGTAAACACAATAGCAAAAAGTGTCGTTACAACTTTTGGTAAGAATTTCCGTCTAGCCCGCTTTCGCAACGCGCGATAACGAACTTCGTTCCAATATGCAGACAACAAAATGCAAATGTATAGTGAGCAATGTTCGAGTGCAGACAGAGCACTCTACAACTCTGCCACCCCCGTATAAATCAATACCGTCAATCAAATGTTAAGCCCTATGTACCGTCCTATGTGTCTGCTGCGTAGTACATAAACGCCCGGCAGAGAGGGATGAATCCCACCTGCGTAGCTAAGTGGGTGGGCTTATGCCAAACTGAACCAAAGAGTAAAACACGACTTATTTTTAAAAGCTTTTTATTAACTTGCAATGTTGTACCTATGTTTTTTCGTGTCTAATCTTGCAATCTAAATTAAAATCACTTCTAGAGATACAATTGAGATGAAATTTTGCATACTTACTTATATCATTTCTGTGACAATACAATATTATAGTGATTTCGAGCTAGTCTAAAGATGGAGAAAGAAGGTGGCCATAAGAACTGTCTAGCGCAACGACGCAATACCATCGTATTCAGGCGTGTTTGATTTGTCTTCACTATTCTTTGAACCTAGATATTATAAAAGCTTGTGATTAAAAATAAGTTTTTAAGAAATACTTATTTATATATGAATACTGACTGAGGTACAGTTTTATATCAGTTTATTTTATTTTTTTAAATAATACTTTATTCAGAGTTTCCTTAATTATTTAACTATCATAATATTTAGAGTTTCCTTATAGGCATGTTTCCTATTTTTTTTAATGTCCGCCTGGTAGATTAATGAATTTTATTGGACACGTATTTTTTCTTTTTTCCTGCAAACAAAAAATGATCAAAATACAGAGAACGGAAATTTCGCGTCGCTACAATTTTTACCAAGGCGGGGTGTCATAAGCCCCCACTCGTTGTATCTTTGTAATTTTTTATTGTTTTGATAAAAGAAAAAATACATGTCTAATATTTTTTTATTATCTAACTGACGGACTAAATAGATTTTAACTTTTCATACCCAGTCAACATCCCTATTGTCTTAACACACAACGACACAATTATATCGTCAAAATACATAATATGTTAAATAGTTTTTGCGTGATTTTTCACGCAAAAACTATTTAACATATTATTAGTAAGGCTGTTTGAGCACAGTCGCGCCGCCGTCACCGAACGGTCAACAACACGAAATCATTTTTTGATGTGAGGAACTAGCGGGTGTATGTGTCGCTACCTCGGCGTGTCATCTTCTTCTTGTTAAGGCCCCACTGACAGCGGCGGTGGACAATCACCGTCATATGCACAGATGACCGCTTGCGTCGAGAGTCCCTCTTGTTAAAAGTATCCATCTTTCCTCGATCTCTTCATGTTTACAAGAAAGGGTTAGTTTTTAATAACCAGCCAAATTGTCAGAATAGATAGCATTTACGACATAGTTTTTTTTTTTTTAAAGATTTCATTTTTTCCTCCACTAAAAAGCAAACGTGTGGATATTACAACAGCACAACTTAGTTCATCAACGGAGACAAGCACACAAGTGCACCTGACAAATTAACTATTGAGATATTTTTAAATGATTGCTATAATGTACTATGATTTATTCGACATCAATAATATTTAAGATGCTCCTTTGGTTTTATCACTAGATCTTAAATTAAAATTTTGGTAATTGGAAACAAACCCTGTAAAGTTAAGTAGAAATAATACCTTCTCTCACGCCTCTAGGTAAAAGAGATTTGAAGAATCTCTTGATCATTATTTTGTTACAAAAATTTTGCTTAAAACATAACTCTTTCCAAACAAACCAAATTAAAACAAGCTTTTAGAACCCATTTGTGTTCGTGTATTTACTGCTGCTGGCTGGACCTCCACTGCCCTCACCACCCTGTCTGCCTCAGTTGCAGACGAACTAACATACCTAGGTGTACCTACATAGCCTATAACTCAGTGGTCGTCAATCTAAGGTACGAAATTACGTAATTAATTTTATAAATTTCATTACAAAAGTTCCTTTTTCAAAAATTGCTTTGTTTTTCAAAAACAAAGCTTTCAAACAATCGTATAAATTTTTGTGGCTTCACTTTGAATTACTTTTCTTGCGTTGCGTAAATGATTTCAAAGTACCTTTTATTAAACTTTGTACATTGTTAAAAAAATCCAATTTACTGACGTATAAACGTTTGTTTAGCCACGTTTTCTTTTAATGTTAACTACAATACAAGTTTAGTCACGTTTCGGAACCAATGGTCCATTTGAAAAACAAGAAAAGTTGTTGTTTTGTTTACGTAAGTAACCACCATAACCACGTTTTTCCACCCTAGGTAGTTTCTGCAATATTTTTCGTTTGATTAACTTGGGCTTATTCACAGAGTAGGTACCGTTAGTCTCACAAACCAAACGAGTAAATCTAATATTTATGTTGTATGTATTTTGTAAATGACAATGTTTCCAGTTAAAGTTTGCTACTAAAGCGGGGCTTCTAAAATAAAGATGTGATATATGGAACACTAAGAAATTAATTGTAAAGTAAACTTACAAATATTATTATAATTAACCTGGCCCCCTAGACAAGTGGCATTTCGACAATCGTTAACGATGATGGAAATCGCTTAAATGACATTAAATGTATAGAAATGACATTTTGTTTCGATAAGTCACGTGACTCGGACTTGTCACTTTCATACATTTGAGCGATTCGATCAGCGTTATCGCTTGTCGCATTGTCACTTGTCTAGAGGCCCTGATCGAAGGAACACTAAAACGTAGTTAATAATTGAAAATAATAACTTAGTAACTAGTTAGTAAAGGTTTACTGCACCTGTTTGAACGTCCCCTCGTAATTCAATTCGCGTGGCTGGATCGCCAGACAGGCAGCGGGGGGGTGCACTGAGGGGCGAGGGGCGAAGGGATTTTCATATCGTTCAATTATTGTACGTTGATGGGGAAACATGTCTGCCCCCCCGGCCGCCATGTTTGATGCGGTAATATCAAATACAGGTACCCACAATACATGTTTGGTATTTTATTAGGCTATGTTCACATGACAGGGCGATCAATGCGAGATTGCAAATAGGAATATTTATTAAAAAAACTGCTGTCGCTCTAGGAATTTAGTTCCAGATGTCGTAGAGGTTTCACAAAAAATCAAATCTTTATACAAAAAGAAAAGCGCTTACTCAGAACAGATGTGCTCATGCGGGTGTCGAACCCGCAGTACGAAAACGCATGACGGTGGTACCAGTGATCTATAGGTACCTACAGTCTACTACATTCTGTAACAGTTAATAAAAATGTCTATTCAATATTGCTGTCTCCTGTGCCGTTATCTACTCTTCAATTTAATTTTAATTCTAATACAATGCCAATGCAAAATTGTTATTCATTTAGCAGGCACACAAACTACACACAGTACAAAAAAAATATTGTCAATGATTAGATTTCAGCCAGTTTTTTTACTTGACAGCATTTTTTTTTAAGAATACTGAATCTTTTGCATTGGCATTGTATTAGAATTAAAATTAAATTGAAGAGTAAAGGTACTGCTGTGTGACTGTATTATTTCATCATTATCATATCAGCAAACACGAAGCATTGTCTGCGTCCATGTTGAATTGAACTGCGGAACGCGTGCTAAATGCCACATACAAGAGACCGCTATGTGTAAAATACGTACTTAAATAATAATAGTAAAGTTGTAGACTACAAATCCTTACTAATATTATAAATGCGAAAATAAGTCTGACTTCATGTCGTATGGACACACCTTTACCCGTTGCCATAGGCAACCGTCTAAATTAAATGGGGATGCAAGACTTCACCTGTATTAGCTTTGATGTTTCTGAGTCCTATACGCAGTTGATCAAACGTTATTTGACTACTTATATCTAATTTTGCTATTTGGTTGCATTTGTTACCCGACTTCAAAAGGAGAAGGTTCTCAATTTGACAGTTTTTTTTTTGTGTATTTGTTAACGATATCTCTGGTATTCGGGTTTAGTAAATCTATACTTAATATTATAAAGCTGAAGAGTTTGTTTGTTTGTTTGTTTGAACGCGCTAATCTCAGGAACTACTGGTTCGAATTGTAAAATTCTTTTTGTATTGGATAGTCCGTTTATTGAGGAAGGCTATAGGCTATATAACATCACGTTACGACCAAAAGGAGCGGAGCATAAATGAAAAATGTTGCAAAAATGAAAAACCGTTGAAACTAAAACACGCGAACAAAGTCGCGGGGGACAGCTAGTGACTAATATAAGTATTTTTAGTGTCCATCAGATAAATTAATAAAAAAATTAAGTCATGTATTTTGCGTAACCATGATTTGAAACGTCACAATTTTGTGCATTTTGTACACAAGCATGACGTCACAAGACCTGAACTTTCGGTTTATCAACTTAGTACCTATTTACTATTTACTTATTTTGAAAAAGTAACAAATACCAAACTAACTAGTATTTTTCTATTATCTAAATACCGGGAGTAATTCGATGTCGACTTTTCATATCTAGTACCTAACCTACTCGATTGTGGAACGATGGCAAAAAATATTCTTACCATCGATTGGGTATACCCACCAGCGAAGTATCACACCCACCTCAGAGGTGGACCCATGTAAATTTTATTGAAGTCTGTTCTTTTTACATTATTATATATAATGTAAGTAATCAATTATCTATACCTAATTCTATCTACCTACTAGGGTTGTTGCTAATATCAACATTTGCAACAGCAATAATCGCCATCTGATCCCAAACTAGGCAGAGTCTGTATTATGGAAACCAGACAACTGATAAACATACTTATATATTTCTAAATACATACTTAATAGATAAGTTACCCAGACACAGAACAAAAAATCTTGCTCATCACACAAAGATTTGTCCTGGGTTGGAATCGAACCCACGACCTCCGGGTCTCTAACCACTAGACCAACAGGCCAGTAAATACTTTTCAGTAGATAGGTAAATTTGCTCTTATAAAGTAATGACGAGTGGCAGCCATGTAGTAGCTTCTTTAACATAAAACTTGGGATCCGACAATACTAATAGCGATATTAATGCACTCACATGTGATATCACCGTATCAGATACAAAGTATCCAAAATAAATTGAGTAAGCGTATATGGAGGAATAATAAAAATACCTAACTTACCATCTCTACAGGCTCGGCGAAATAAATGAGATTTAAGTATCTAGGTATATATAAAATGCTTTGTCCTGAATGACTGACGGAACAACGCACAGCTTAAACCGCTGATCGTAGAGACCTGAAACTTGGAGGTTTTGTTCTTTGTCTGACGTAAGTAGCCAATAAGAAAGTGCTTTTGATTTAAATTATATTTTATTTTAACAACATGTTTGAAAACTCCATTCGATTTTATTCAAAAAACATTAATCTCACATAAGCTTAGTGCAATACAATACTCTTTAAAATTGGAATGTTAATGTGTCTTCTTTAAAGCTTGGTTCTATATAAAATAGAAAGAAATCAAATTAATAAAGTATTATAGGTTAAGTATAATTCTATAAGTATAATAATATATTATTGTATAAACAGATTTTAAGGGCCTTACTATCGCATTAGGTTATAAGTGTAAAACCTGTAATAATAGTTGTAAGGAAGAGTGAATAAATAAATAAATAAATAAATAAATAAATAAATTGACTCTTCTTACCTACTAAGTACTGAGTAAGATAAGTCTGAGATGTCCTCACATTAATGCTCAAAACTAATTATGGAAATAGCTTGTTTATTCCAATATCCTGCGACCACAATTGTATTTGCAATTTAGACATCTGTTATCTTATTTGCCTAAATTTTGTATCGATTACTCTGTACCTATGTATTATATCTGTTTGTTTCCTAAATAAAAATAAAATAAACCTGATATATGAGCCTATTCTACATTATTCTGAGAATATTCTATACGACTTTTGGCGTTTATACGACATGTTTACAATGAAAAACGCAAAAAAATCGTAATAAACGCTTACTAAGTAGCAACTACTCAACATTTATTAGATCTGCACGTCGATTCTTTTAAATTCAAACAACAACTCGCATCTCACATCCAGGGGCGTAGCGTGCCTCGGAGCTCGGAGGGGCCCGGTATCAAAATTAGTTGGGGGCCCAAATAAAGGGTAAAGATTTCTCACAAAAGAAGCGCAAAAAATATTTGCATCTTATTAAAATAAATTTTTATTGATTATTTTAATTATTTGTTACGCATTAAAGCATGCGGAGCGAATATTTGTAAATAAATACAAATAATAATAGAATGAAAAACCTAAAACCTCAGGCAGGACTCGAACCTGCGACCACTGGCTTGACGCGCCAGTAGCTTTACCAACTAAGCTACCGAGGTCACTGCCTGGAAGTTTAAATTTTGCCTTCTATTTTATTACGTATTTTAGGGCGACGTATGCGACCTCTAGTGAACCAACCTTACGGTTAACCTACGGGAACCTTACGGTTTGGCTTTCACCGACTCTGATTAACAATCTGTTAATTCAGATGTCCGAGAGATGATGCAGCCCTTCCTTCTTCCTGCCCTTTTCCCAATTTATTTGGGGTCGGCGCACAATGTTTTCTCCTTCGTCATACTGTCATTCATTTCCCAATGATGCAGCCCATTATTTATTAATTTAATTAAAATACGATACGATTATAAAACAAGAAAACGTCCTCTGCCGCGCGGTCTAAAACCGCTCCTATCCAAAACAAGAGCGTACCGACGCTCAATAATACCAATCAGAATTGGAGTGAGCCTCTAGCTAGTAGATTTGGGTACCAGCAACCGGGACAGTATAACAGGTTTAACGTTCAACAACAAAGACTTACTTTTAATAGGCTGTTCGCAAATGATCCTAGGGCCCCTGGCCAACAAGACTTTCTAAAATCAAAGAACGCCCCGTTTAGACCCACACCGTACGGAAACGTTAATTATAAAACAGACACTTTAGACGAGGAAGAAACAGAGGTTCCCGAGAACCAAGACGAGGAAAATGTAGGGGAAATCAGCAATGAAATTTTTTACGTTGTACAAGAATAAAACGACGAAACATAATTCATTTAATCAAAACCGTCTACCATACATACATCTAGACCAGCGGTCGGCAACCTTTTGGCAGGCAAGGGCCACAAGGTGGCTAACTAATCTAAACGCGGGCCGCACTTGTGATATAAACCCTAGAAGCCAAGCTATATAATATTTTTTTCTGGGTAGAAGAGGTTTACCTATTTGAGGCATTAAATATTTCTTCATAAAAAAAATTAAAGCACTTTTTTTTTAATTTCGGTGGCTGTTCTGACT
The DNA here is from genome assembly GCA_932294365.1 of Diachrysia chrysitis. Taxonomy (NCBI): domain Eukaryota; kingdom Metazoa; phylum Arthropoda; class Insecta; order Lepidoptera; family Noctuidae; genus Diachrysia; species Diachrysia chrysitis. The sequence continues at coordinate 1,224,593 of OW028641.1, forward strand.
TCTTGTTATTAATGTGAACTGCCTCGTACAACAAGAACTATTGTTGTACTAAACCCTGAATAGTGATAGTATTATCACGAAGTGATTTTATATTTTACTCTACTCAGGTAAATAACTGGTAAGTTTAAATAAGTACATCTGTACCAGAAAAACCTTGCAACTTTCGGTTACTAAATGTTTAACGCCAACATTTTTTCATAGAACCTCTCTAGCTCGCCTTTTCTGCGCTTTCAGAGTCACCTAAGAGTTCGTTGTAGAATGAAGTGCGCAGCTGAGCTGTGCAGCTGCCTGCGTGTAATATAAATTTATCAATAATAATTTAAATTTATCAGTTCGGTGTCACGGGACAACATATTTCCCAATTCCGTGTATAGGTATAAATTGTATGCCAAGAAGCAAAAAAAATTACAAAATACTCGTGAACATGTGCCTAATAATACTATGTTTATTTGTATAGTATTCATTACACCCTATCATAACTGGTTTACTTGTAATTCTAATTAATGTCCTTGTTTTTCATTTCTGTGTTATCATTTCGGTTGATTTGGTGGACAGTCTTGTCCACCGAAATGATAAAAAGTCCACCGGAGTGACAAAAATTCCTATTTCGGTGCATAATTATATCATTTCGGTTGGTAATTGTTTCATTTCGGTGTAAATACAGGCCAGCTGGAGATTTTTTCCCTGGTGGAAATTTGTATGGGCTTTCGCCCTGAGGAAGACAGGGGCATGGTTCTTACCGGCTAAAACCACCGGAATACTTGTCTCTACACTTTACCAGGCGTCTAGTTTAGTTGCTAACTGGTCTCATTTATTTGAAGTGAGGGAGAAAATACCATTTGGTTCATTAAAGAGGCCCACGGAGGCACTAAAGCAAGTTTCTTTCTAGCGCTGCATTGCCCAAGCACCACATTTATTTATTTATTTTTAGTATTAAAAAAAGTCATTCAATTTTATGTATTTATTTAAGTAACGTACTTTATAAAAATAAAGTACCAAATTTTAGCCAACAATTACATTGGTACTTCGATTGATATAATTTGGTCACTACACTTTGACTTGTGTCAACTTACATAACTTTAAGTACGTTTACGTAGGCAGATCCGTTCATCCGTTAGAGCCTGTTGCATCAAGCGAAGCGAGGCGCTTGAATTTTATTCTCGTGTCCGTAATTTTTTTGCGAGTGCAAAATAATGTAATGTGAAATGCTAACTTATTTAAAATTATAAGGATTAATACCGTATTTGTGTAAATAGCTTCTTAGTTCCCGCTTTATAATTGTTCATTTTTTAAAGTATAAGAATGGATATAGTAGGTATGTTATCCTTAAGACATAGACATATAGCATCGCGGACTTTTTTGTAGACCTTTTTGAGGTGTACAATACTGTAGTATCTACATTATTTTGATCTATATCGTAGGATTCAGCCAGCGTTTGCAATGTAAGCGCAAAAAAATATGTTTATTTACGACTTCTATTAAAAACCTCTAAAATTATCAGTGTTCTCCACTATATTATGCATGTATTATACATATAAACCTTCCTCTTGAATCACTCTATCTATTACAAAAAACTGCATCAAAATCCGATGCGTAGTTTTAAAGATCTAAGCATACATAGGGACAGACAGACAGTGGGAAGCGACTTTGTTTTATACTATGTAGTGAAGTATCCTAGAATAAATTTCGGTCCGTATAATCATCGCGTAACTTTAAAATGCTTATTTCTATGAATTTATACAACCGATGGCGATGAAACAAAGACTAAACGTAACATAGAATTACACAAGATTTTTGCGTATCAAAGGTTTATCAATTTATGTTGTGCTTTTGACGTGATGGCTGCACAACCAAACAGACAAACAGACAAAAAATCCAAAAATGTTATAAATGGGTTCTATTGATACTCTTTTATGTCCTTACAACTTTTTGTGAAAATAACTTCAACGTACAGAATCGTCTCGTCTACAGATTTATTATATGTATAGATCACAAGGTTTAAATCAAGTAGGCTCACAGTACTAGTGAAGACAAATCAAACAAGCCTAAACAGATTACGTCGTTAAGTTATGAAGTTTCTGTGGGTCTCCGGACCCATCAGATCAGCTTGAAAATACCCTAATTTTGTACTGTCCCCGAACGTCTATAAGTATGTAAAATTTCATCTCATTTGGATGTCTAGAAGAGGTTCTAATTTAGCTTGCAAGATTTGACCCGAACAAACATACATACATTGCAAGTTAATTAAAAGCTTATAATAAAACAGTATGCTCTTGTATGTGGTGCTAAAGCTGCGTATAAATTAAGCGCGGCAGCCGCGCGAGCCAATGTTCGACCAGAGTTGTCGTTCATTGGCGCGCGAGCCAAAATGTAGAAATAAAATTTCGTAGAACGCGGCTGCCGCGCGCGGCAGGCGATCCAGGTCGAACACAGCGCGGCGGAGAGCCAGACACACAGTTCATTCTTGTAAACTAAAAAAGAAACTTGTAAACTTTTAGCTATTCTGGACTCTTCTATATGACGCCAAAAGTGTAGTTATTTTCCTTTTTAAGTCAGGAATAGGTATATCCATTTTTTTTATTATTTGTACCCACGCATCATGCCTCAACGATTTATTGTGGTAGTGTGAGGATTTGCTATTCCACAACAAGTCATTAGCGCCATACAATTGAATTAGTAGACGGCACTTTTCGTTGTCCATTTTTACGTAATTGCCGCGCGAGCCAAATTACCAAAACTACACCGTCCCCACTGCGCGCGAGCGAACGACTGGAGCTCCTTTGATGCGGTCTCAAAAACCGACAGTGAACGGTTCGCCCCGCGGCACGTTCGAGCGCGGCAATGCTCGAGTCGCCGCGCGCGGCAACCCCGTCTACATAGCGCGCGGCCGCCGCGCGCGCCAATGTTCGATGGTTTGCCGCGCTTAGTTTATACGCAGCTTTACAATTACAGATTTATTTGACGCCTAATGTTTAGATGTGGGTGTAGGTAGTTAAGCGTACTCAAACCCTACCAAGAACCGTCATGGTCAACAGAGTGGCCTGATGCCATCCATAACTTCCGCGAATACATCTCTTATCACCTAAAGACACCTATCCTGTATCACCTATCCTCCACGGAGGTCTGTTGTTGTTTTCGACATATAATTCCTGTAAAAATGCGCATGTGTGAGTGCTTATACAGACACACACATGCACACGATGTTATAGTATTTAAGCCCTTGTCTAACCATTTATAAGGTTCTTGTTGCTCTTACTGTCCTGTATTAAGCTCATGTAGAGCTCGTGTGTTCTTAAATAAATATATTCTTTTAAATACATAAGTGCGTTCATATTTGACTGGCGCAGCCGGGTCGGATTTAGTAAAAGTCGCGAATAGTGTTACGTATCTAGGCACTTAAATCGATCAGTACGTCATCCTAGACGCATAGACTCTAAATTCCGTCGAACCTAAAAATAAATTAGTCAGAAACGTGTAAAAGAAGCAGCAGCAAGCAGCAACAAGAAACAGGCATAGGATCGAGTAAATTGTGAGTAAACCCTTATTCGCATTTCCTTTTTATCCTGTGTATATTATATCTATGTCTAATTGGACTGAAATTGCCATTTACATAGAATATATACTGAAATTAGTCACAATCGCTGATTTCTGTATTATTTAATTCTGTGTGTATTTTTACTCAAACTTCAGTAAATTACATAGTTTATCCGCGTAGTTCAAACAAAATCGTTGATTACGTTATTTATTTACCCTAATTAAAAGAAATTTGTTATTTAATTAATAAAAAATGAATCAAATTCAATTAATTCCTAAGGAAATACAAAGCATCATCCCCAGGTTTGATGGAGATGAAAAGTTATTAAATTTATTCATATCTAAGTGTGAATATGTTATTAGAAGTTTTAGAGGAGAAGATAATCAAGCTCAACAAACTTACCTCTACCATTGTATTACTAGTAGACTAGTAGGAAAAGCCGCAGTCTTAGTAAGCGAAAGAGAAAACATCCATACTTGGGATGAACTTAAAGAGATATTTATTCAGCATTTTGGAGATCCTAGATCCGAAGCTTGTATTAGCATCGAGCTAGACAATCTAAAGATTAAGCAAGGAGAGTCTTATATAGATTTCTGCTATAGGATTCAAAACGTTAGAAGTTCATTGATATCTAAGGTTAACATTTTAACGGACGAAGGTATAAAAGCAGCTAAATATATTATATATAACAATGCAGCCCTCAACGTATTTTTATACAATTTACCTGAGGATATGATTAAATTCGTAAGATTAAATAAGTGCACCACTCTTGAGACAGCACTTAGTGTTGTAATGGAAGAAGAAAATTTCCAAACGAGATATAACGCTAAAAATAAAGTTAAATCAAACTTTAACAATAATAACCAAGGTAATCAAAATGCATTACCTAAGCATACTTTTACAGCCCCTATACAGCATAAATTCGGAGTCCAACCGAATAATCAAACATTTAAACCGGCATTTAAACCTAATTTTGTACCGCATAGTAACTTACATGAAATTAGATTCTATTGTTAGTACTGCCTGCGCCGCCATCACCAGGACGAGCCTGTGAAGGACGTTTAATATCTTTAACGGGTACTTTTTTCATAATTTTATTTTTACTGGTTTCTATTGTAACAGTGTTTCGTTTTATTTCTTGTTTTACCTTTGCCTTTTCATATCTTGGCTTATCTTTACTGCGCCTCGTATTAACTCCTTTGATGTAAATGTTATCGCCTAGTTTAATGTTAAAACGTTTTTCACCACTTCGTTTTTCTTTTACTTTAAGCTTGTTTTCCAACATTTTGTTAGTTAAGGCGTTGTATAAGTATTTGGTGCGTTTAGCGTGATCGCTTACTAGTTGTTGGGTATAGTTTCTGTGAAAATCTATAGCGAAGGTACTTGAAGCATCAGTATGCCCGAACACTACTTCAAAAGGTGTTAAACCAGTAGTTGAATGGATGGACTGGTTGTATGACATAATCGTGTATGTCATAACAGTTGCTGCGTCTGTTATCTTTCGTTCATACTTAGCTAATCTATAGATCTCTATTATGGTTGAATGAAAGCGTTCCACTAATCCCATTGAATTTGGATTGTGTGGAGTGCTGATGTGCAAGTCTACTTTGTAGAAATTTAACATCTCTTTTAATAGGTTATTGTTGAATTCCGTACCAGGATCTGCACTTATACGCGTGGGTACGCCGTATAAGGAAAAGTATTTTAGTAATGATCTAACCACTTCCGGTGTTGATCTGTTAGGTATTGGAAATGTTTGGCCTAGTTTGCTAAAAGCATCTATAATTGTAAGGAAATATGTTCCTTCAATTGAAAATATATCCATAAATAGTTCTTGGAACGGCCTATTCTGAGTTTGCGTTAGTTGAAGTTCGGGTTTCAGTGGTTCCTATCGTATTTCATTTGCTTGCAAGTGTCGCATGAATTAATTATACTGGCTACTGTCTGTGCTAGGTTATTCCCGTAATAAGTGCGTTTCAAGTGAGCGGTTGTTTCTTTAATACCTCGGTGACAAGTTTTTCCTATGTGGTATTTGAGTATTATTTCACGCTGTTCGTTTTCGTCTTCCACGTAAATGACGCGGTTAGTACATTCGAACATTTTTATGGTATTCTTTTTAAATAGAGTTGTAATTATGCTAGAGAATTGTTCTCTATGTCGTTTGTCCTCGAAATAGATGAAATATTTAATATTAGGTCTAATGTATTCCTTTAAGTATCTTTTAATAATGTCTGGATTATCTAATGGCATATGTACTTCGAAAACCTTTTGTTTGGGTCTCGATAGGTCTTTAACACTAAGGTCCTGTTTAAACCATGTGTATATAAGTATTTGATTTGGTTTAGTGTCTATTGCTTCTTTTAATATGGGAATACCTGATGTGTCAGTATTCTCTTCAGAATGAACTGTTGCTATAGTAGATGAGTCAGCTCTTTCAGAGGCTGTAAGGGTGTCACTATCGATTGACATCATAGAGTAGGGTGACCTTAGTCTAGGTGTTCTATTTAAACTATCTTCGTCAGATGAGATGTCTTTAGTCATAGAACTACGGTGTTTACCTGTATTAACTATCATAGAGGTGTTGTCTAATACATTTACTTTAATTCTAGATAATGCGTCTGCATTACTATTCTGTTTACCTGGTTTGTATTTAATCTCGTAATCGTATTCAGATAATCTAAGTCTCCATCGAGTTAATCTACTTCCGGGTTCTTTAATAGAGTTAAGCCATACTAAGGGTCTATGATCGCTTAGTATAGTGAACTTTTTTCCATATAAATAGGGTCTGAAATTTTTACATGCCCATACTACTGCTAATAGTTCTTTTTCGATAGCGCTGTAACGAGTTTCAGCGTCGTTGAGTGTAAGGCTAGCGAATGCTATAGGTTTGTCGTTACCTATAGGTCCTTGTGATAGGACTGCGCCTAATGCAAAGTTAGATGCGTCCGTTGTTAATAAGAAGGGTTTGTCAAAGTCTGGGTATTGCAGTAAGGGTGCATTAGTTAATAGTTCTTTGCATTTTTCGAATGCGTCTATGAATTCCTTAGTAATTTTTACTTTGTTTCTTTTCTTTAAACAATTTGTTAGTGGTTGTGTTATCTTAGAGAAATCCTTAATGAACTTCCGGTAATAACCTACTAATCCTAGGAAACTTTTGATCTCCGTAGGTGTCTTTAGTAAGGGGATTGTAATACTGCTTTTATTTTATCGTCGTTCGGTTTAAGACCATCTTTGGTAATTGTATGACCTAAGTATAAGACTTCCTTCTTTAGGAACTCACTCTTATCTAATGTAACCTTGAGGTTAGTCTGTCTAAGTCTATCGAATATTTTCCTGAGTTTTACTATATGTTCCTGTAGACTGCTAGAATAGATGATTATGTCATCTAAATAAACTAAACAATGTATTCCTTGTAGTCCTCTGAGTACATTATCCATGGCTCTTTGAAAGGTTGCGGGTGCCGTTTTCAAACCAAAAGGCATCCTTTTAAATTCAAAATGTCCTGCTTGGGTTGTGAAGGCTGTTTTAGGTTGGTCTTCTTTATCTACTTCAATTTGATGATAACCACTGGCTAAATCAATTGTAGTAAAGTAACAAGCTTTGCCTAATCTATCAAACAAGTCTGTAATGTTAGGTAACGGATATTTATCGTCTATAGTAATTTCATTAAGTCTCCTATAGTCAATGACCATACGGTACTTTTGTTCACCGGTAGCGTCTACTTTTTTAGGTATTATGTGTACTGGGGCACTCCATGGGGAATGTGATTCCTTAATTACTTCATTTTCCAATAGTTTTTCTACTTGTTAGTAAATTATAATGGAACATGTTCACAATAGAATATGTCTTTATACTCTGTACATAAATCGGTAATTAATGACTTCTCTTCCAAGTTTAAATGATCTAAACGTAGCTTAGATAAATTTTCTTCTAGTAATTGTTCTAAGTTAGGAATAGAGTTTAAATTGTTACAATTAATAGCTTTAGGGGGTGAATCGATATTCTAATTTCTATAATAGGCAATAGTAACTTACATGAAAGATAAAATACGTTCTTATATGCTAGATGGAAGCCTTGTCGATGCTGAGTTACAAACTCAATACACTATGAACATTACTATACAAAGATATAACCAATTAATTCCAAGCATTAGAATTAAACGAGGTCTTATCAATCCTCTTGGATCAATAATTAAAGCTGTAACTGGAAACATGTATAACGATGATGCAATTAGATATGATAATTTAATTACTGACATCCAATCAAAACAGAATGTAATGTCAAATAAAATTACTTTAATTTCCGAAATGGTAGATGCTTTTGTGAACGTTACCAACGCGACCAGGAATAACTTTATTATTTTAGAAAAAACCATTAAGGAAATAGAAGAAATTTTAAACAAAACGCAATTCCAAAGGACCAAGAGTCTTATCCTGCATACCTTTCATTTGTTAACGCATAACTTCCAAATATTATTAAACCGCTTAGATGAAGTGGATACGACAGTTTCGTTTAGTAGAGTTAATATATTACATCAGTCTATCCTAGACACCAAGGAATTGTTTAACGTATTAAAAAACATAGAAAAATCTGATAAATTACCATTTCCTGTTACTATGGAAAACTTAATTAAAATAGAACACTGTATAAATATTAAAGCCTATGTAAAGGGTAAGCAAATAACTTTTATAATGTCAGTACCAACAGTCCAAGTAGAAATGTATAATTATTATACCTTACATCCATTTCCGATGTACCACAATGACCTCAAATTATCCTTCCTAATTACCCCTAAACATTCCCATATCCTTGCGAAAGGGTTGAAAATGGTTTCACTCTCCCAGCCTTGCAGAGGAATTGACGAAGGAAAGTTCCTTTGTTACGAGAACTTCGTGTCCTTCGAGGAAGAGACTAACTGCATCAAGGATCTGATGACGTTCTCCACAAAGATAACTTCTTGTCGTCCTTTAACAGTCAACGCATCGGACATACGAGTAAAATATATCCAGCCAAACTCTTGGCTCATTTATGCAGGTTTCCCTACATTCCTGACAGAGTACTGTGACAGCGAGACGAGCCAGCACGACATCTTGGGTACCTACATAATTACCCTAGACAACACCTGCGAAGTAAAGCTAGGCAAAGTCACCTTAAGGCAACGTCGCCTTCAAGTCACCGAAGCCAGCTTTCGTAGCACACCAACTATACACCTTTTTTTTTTTTTTTTTTTTTGTTTGGGCGGGGGAATCCTCATGGACACCCGCTCACTCGGGGGAGCGAACGGGTAGTGTCAGACTCTTACTGACTAAACCTGAACCGCCGTGCTACGTCATCCGCGTGTTGTGTTGGTGCGTGGCAATGCATAGCAATTCATCACGCACCAACCGCGGGTCCGCCGGCCAATAGGGGCCAGCGGATCACTATCGTGATGGTTTGGAGACCGACGTGTAAAGAGCGTCGGCCTCTCCGCCTCATACTGGAGCCACACCCGTAGCACGGAATGCGGCCCCCCGTCGTGGGTCCTATAGTCGGACGACAGACACCCCCGTGTCCATCGCCCAGGACCCTAGTTAGGGCGGGAGGGCGCGCTCATACGCGGCCCTGCGCCGCCCCACTCGACGTCGGCGTATTTGGGGCGCGTCGGGGTCGTCCTCCCGAGCGCGCTCCGCCGCCTCCTTCTGGGACATGACGGTCTCGCAGAAGGAGGACAGCGCATTCCACGCTGTGCGACTGCTGAGCGCAGCAGCGACAACAGCCGACAGCGCGGAGATGTCTGCGCCTCCCAGCGCCGCCTGGAGAACGGCGCGAGGCGCGGCAAACGCAGGACATGCGGCCATAGTGTGCAGTGCGGTGTCATCACCGTCACCACACTGGTGGCACGCAGTCGTCTGCTCCCTCCGAGCGACCCGGCACAGGTAGTGGCCAAAGGCCCCGTGCCCGGTCAGTATTTGCGTGAGGCGGTAGGTTAAAACACCATACCGCCTCTCCACCCACGGTTGTAAGTGTGGGCGGATCGCCTCAATGGTTGCCCGTCCCGCCGTCGGTCTCGCGAGCCGAAGCTCCCAATTCCGCATCGTGACGAGACGGGCCTGTCTTCTCCAAAGTTCGCGTTGCCTTGGCAGGGGGTCGGTACCCCGGGACCGGAGCTCGGTGCAACGGGTGTAAAGGTCCGTTAGCACCTCTGCATCCAGATCCCAAGGCTGTGTCCCAGCCAAGACACACGCGGCTTCGTGCCCGACGGTCCGGTAGGCCCGGACGATCCTGTTGGCGACAGCACGCTGCGAACCAAGTAGAACCGCCCGGTTATCGGCCGTCATAGCGTCACTCCAAATGGGTGCGCCGTATAACGCCATCGATCGAATGACCGAGGCGTATAGACGGCGACACCCGATGTCAGGGCCCCCGACATTGGGCAGGAGCCTTCCGAGGGCTGCCGCGGCGGACCGAAGCCTCGGCGCCAACCGCTTAAAGTGTTCCCGGAAGCTCAACCGCCCGTCGAGGACCAGGCCAAGATATTTCATGGTGCCTGACAATGGGATCCTCACGTCCTCCACTGTCAGGCACGCACCGGTAGTGTGTCTGCTCCGGGGGCCGTACAGCACAAGTGCCTCGGTCTTCCCCAGAGCGACGTCAAGTCCAAGCATCCGGATGCGACCTACGACGAGATGGACGCCGCAGGTCGCACGCCGGATGCACTCCTCCTGTGTGGTCCCTCTGACCAACACCAGGGTGTCGTCTGCATAGCAGACGACCTGCGTCCGAGATAAGAGCGCACCGCGTAGCACCCAATCATACCCAATGTTCCACAGGAGAGGTCCTAAGACTGACCCCTGTGGAACACCGCGCCCAGTCTTTTGCCAACACCAACTATACACCTACCTAGCATCATAGCACCAGAGGATGTTAAGCTACGGAAAACCATTAATCTGGATAATATTGATCTAGACAGCCTACAGTTCCTGTCTCATGCGTTGCAGGATACCAGTGCAGTGAACAATAGTGAAAGTCAATTAGTGAATGTGCGTAGTGTTAGCATAGGCACCATTGTACTTTATTTAATTTTATTTCTATTATTAATTGTAATTGTCCATCGCAACAGACTTACCATTTTCCATAAATTGTATCAAAATCACCACCCTCATACTCGTAATTCAGATGATGATTTTGAACTTACGGAGGGAGGAGTTAAGCGTACTCAAACCCTACCAAGAACCGTCATGGTCAACAGAGTGGCCTGATGCCATCCATAACTTCCGCGAATACATCTCTTATCACCTAAAGACACCTATCCTGTATCACCTATCCTCCACGGAGGTCTGTTGTTGTTTTCGCCATATAATTCCTGTAAAAATGCGCATGTGTGAGTGCTTATACAGACACACACATGCACACGATGTTATAGTATTTAAGCCCTTGTCTAACCATTTATAAGGTTCTTGTTGCTCTTACTGTCCTGTATTAAGCTCATGTAGAGCTCGTGTATTCTTAAATAAATATATTCTTTTAAATACATAAGTGCGTTCATATTTGACTAGGTATAGACAGTTATAAATGAGGATACTTACTTACTTTCTCAGTCTGGCTCTATGTTATCTATAAATATGTATGTATTTATAAATATGTTTATCAGTTGTCTGGTTGTCATAATACAGGCTCTGCCTAGTTTAGGATCAGATAGCCGTGTGTGAGTAGACTGAAGATATACAGCATGCAACAAAAATCCTGTCCGATCCTTATGAGTATTATTTGGCATCGTACTGCGTACACAAATACGTAACTATTGAATGGATTTGAAATTATTATTTTTACCCGGTAAATATAATTAGATTAAAATAAAACTGATCAAAGGCAACACTCATCGCTCGACAAAGTTCACGTGTACTATCTACAGTTTTGTTTCTAAGAAGCCGCCTGAGCGAGACATTTTTTTCTAGTACGTATGTTGAACCAGGAATTCGCCTTTATTGAATCGGACAGGGTTTTTGTTACATACTGTAGATAAAGTGTGGCTAACGTTTATATTAAAAAATTAAAAAAAAATCAACATAAATAGTAAACAGGAAAAAATTTAACCTTAGGCAGGACAGGACTCGAACCTGCGACCTACTTACTGGTTTAACGCATCAGTCGCATTTTGCGTACAAATAATTAAAAATAGCTGTTTCCCGCGGCTCCGCCCGCGTGGATGTCGGTTATCGCAGCAAAAGTAGCCTGTGTCTTTTCAGGCTCTAGAACATCTGTGTGCCAAATTTCATTTACATTGATTCAGTAGTTTTGGCGTGAAAGCTTGACAGACAGACTTAGTTACTTTCGCATTTATTAAAAGCTGTCAGTCGTCCTGTGTTACACCAACTGCTAGAGCAGTAAGCCAGTGATCAAGCTCCACGGACTGTTGGAGCTATGGACCGCCGCTGCCGCGCGTCCCGTGCGATCTCCACCCTAAGCAGTCACACTACTTCAAGCAGTCCTTGTACGGACAACCTTAGATTTTTCAAGTCGTTTCATTTGTTTAGAAACTTATCTTTACAATAGAGATGTTGACTACACATTTTGATAATGTCCGTCATGTTGTTAATTAAAAATATTACTTTTTTACAGATAACCAAACACTCGCGGCTATACTTACATTGATTTGAAATGTCGCAAGACATCACACGTTCGCTCTTTGCTCGTTTTGCGAAAATGTCATTAGCCCCTGGAACTTTAATTCGCTATCTCCTTAGTTTTTATCAATTTTAAAAAGCAAGAAATACTGGCTTATCATTTATTTGTTTTCCAACTTTAAACACTAGTTAATGTTTATATTACTGTAAAAATTATTGCTTTAATGTACCATGAGAACGTTTGTAAGGAGAAAATACACACAAACATAATACATACATTTATTCCTAGACTTCTAAATCCATAATCCCTTTTTTTGGTAATAATAGTCGAGTAAAACAAATTGTAGGAGACTAATGTAACCCTTGGGGTGCCAGGTGGGTACAAATCACGTAAATGAAAGTATTTTTTTTATATAATGTAATATGTTAGGCGATGTAAATGACGGTGAGTAGTTTCGCGATATAAATTAACTGACTGCCTGAGTAGGAAGAACAGCGTGCTCGGTTTTATATTTAAAAAAAATACGTTGATTCGATGAAATGACGGGTCTGACTGACCCACCAGGCAGGGTAATGATGAAGAAAGAGGAAGAGACCTATGCAAAAATGACCGATAACCGGTTTCCGAATGGCTGGTCAATATATTCTATTGTCAAGTCAACTGATCACGAACGATCAGACTAAGCGCTCGTGTACACTGCGCCGCCTTCACTGCCCTCGTGTGTTTATATAATTCGCTATACGGTGATATGTAATACATCGGTAGCTACGTTCGTTGCGGCCGGTAATGAATAACAAAATCAAAACAAACGAAGGCTGCGGCGGCGGCGTGTGCACGAACACTAGCAACAAATGACAGCGCTTAGCATTATCCCGGTCACTCACAACGCGCAATCATTTGTACATTGTAAAAATAATTGCACGCATGTGAAGGGCCGTCAGACATTCATTCGCTAACTCATACTTCCTCCTTCACTTGTTTACGAATATCTCAGACTTGCTTGCGGTTTTGTAAATCATGGACAATGAAGGTAATTTTATTAGTGCGGTTGAATGAACTCCCAACACCTTGGTGTTGTTCTCATCCATTATAAAGGTTCACGCAGAACAAAGCGCGCGAGCTTTGATGTCCGTTAAAAAACCGACACAGCTTGGAAAACCACGAATGCAGCGAAAACTTTGCATAGTCATTTGCAAATGTCGTCCTACTCTTTGCGTATTCGTGCGAATGTAATTGAGCGACATTACGTTTGACAGCTGATTGTGTCTCCTAGACACAGAACTTACGTTTTTAGTCTTCAAGTCTCCATTCCGCCAGACACCGACGTGGAAAATGAGGAGTTCGAAAGTCATTGTTCATGAAGTACCTAATTGTACTTTTTGGATTTGAATTATACTTACCATTTATCTCATTTTCTTTATTGTTTATAACTTACGTATAGTATACGTTATTATATATATTTATATTACTTAACAAATCCTTTATCTATTTCAGCAGTTATTTCTAAGCAAGGATATATTTTGTTATAACTTTGAGAAACTCACATGGGTAGCTTGGGTTCGAACCTGCAGCCTTGTCCACATGTAGGTACAGCCAAGATTTGTTAAACTGTTGCTAATTATGTAGGTTTAATTAAATTAATAAGGTAAGGTAGGTAAGAGGAATAAAACCGAATAGATACATACACAAAACCTGTATTTCTATAAATTTACACATCGAAACTGGGTACATTACACATTATTATTATCACATCAAAGGTTTTCACGACATACATTGTACCCGGAGGCTAAAACTAAGGTTATGGTAAACCAAAATCACTATAGAATTGAATTTTCATCATAAACAAATACTTTAGCACGGAAACAAATATAAATCGCAGTGAATTTGTAAACAATTTTGTATTAATATTATTGACCCACTTAACAATGTGTTCTTGGGTCTTTAATATAATTAAAGGAGACCATTCATATTGGGCTCAAAATCGAAAGTGCCAGTAAAAAAAAAAGGTTTTAATCATTTTAAGTATTTGGTACTATGGCACTAAAATGTGGAACCAATATTGTAGCGGTTATATAAGTTTAATAATCAGATTCCTCGTACATTTGACCTTAAGATATATAAGTGTAAATATATTTTTTAATTACGTACGTGCTTATGTAGACATAAGCAGTGAGTCAAAATTAAGGTTTTTTTTTAAATATTTTAGTCACACTTACAGAATTATGGAAAAAAGCCAAGAGAAATTGACATTGAGAATGACTATTTGAAATAAGATAAAATATTTAAACCCTTTTTACAATCTGTTCAACCGATTTTGACTACTATTCCGTAGGCATAGGGATCGGATTATGAGCAAAAACATGGTTACAATACCAACTGTTACTACAGCTGACATTTATCATGCCACCAACGAAATAGAAGGCAAAATCGGTTGAACGGACTGTACTGGCAAACGGCCGCCGGCCGTTGAAATGTATTTTTTAAATCAAACAATAATAGCATTCGTCAAAAACATATTTTTAAGTCAATGTACAGAAATGAATAGGCTTAGATAACATGCCTTATCACCACGTGTGTACTTAAATAATATATTTACTCTTAAGGTCAAATGTAAGAGAGTGATTATTGAACTTATATAGCCGTTACAATAATGGTTCCACATTTTGGTGCCATAGTATCAAATGCTTAAAATAATGTCCCAAACAGATTAAGAACTTTTCAAATGTACGAAAAATCCGTTTTTTTTTAACTTATATAGCCGCTAAAATAATGGTTCCATAGTTTTGGTGCCATAGTACAAAATGCTAAAAATGATGTACCGAACTTTCGACTGTGGGCCCAACTTTCTATGAAACCTGAATGATCCACTTTTAGAAAACATTTTAAATTTTAGCTAAATTTTTTAGCAAAATTCTTTGTTGGTTAGGCCGAGATAAATAAACGTTACAGGGCGTACAGTCAACCGCATTCAGTTGCAACACTTTGGCATTTTATATATCAGACAACGCTTTAATTCAAAGCATGAAGGAGATTAACTTTTGTATTTCATTCTCCCCTGTTACGTGGTACCCTGGACATTTGACTTAGTTATGAGCAGATACAGTTGTACGATGGGAACATTTGATTTATCTCCATATTACCAACCTTATGATAATTACGAAAATTATATATTAAATTCGAAACATTTGTGCATGAGTTGTTTTTGTGTTCGAATATTACTACACATCGAAACTGGGTACATTACACATTATTATTATCACATCAAAGGTTTTCACGACATACATTGTACCCGGAGGCTAAAACTAAGGTTATGGTAAACCAAAATCACTATAGAATTGAATTTTCATGATAAACAAATGCTTTAGCACGGAAACAAATATAAATCGTGGTGAATTTGTAAACAATTTTGTATTAATATTATGGACCCACTTGTGTTTTTGGGTACTTTAATATAATTAAATTTAAGACCACATTTAAGTTTTAGCATTCTTTTTTTCAAAGTTTTTGTTTCTTAGGCCGAGATAAATAAACGTTACAGGGCGTACAGTCAACCACATTAAGTTGCCACACTTTGGCAATTTATATCAGACAACGCTGTTATTCAAAGCATGAAGGAGATTAATTTATGTATTTCATTCTCCCCTGTTACGTGGTACCCTGGACATTTGACTTAGTTATGAGCAGAGACAGTTGTACGATGGTAACAGTTGATTTAACTCCATATTACAAACCTTATGATAATTACGCAAATTATACATTAAATTCTAAACATTTGTGCATAAGTTGTTTTTGTGATCTAATATTATTATTATTATGGCATTTGTTTGTACGTAAACTTAGTGAATATTTTATATTTGAGAAAATTGAGAAGCAAATAAAAGTAATGTTCAAATATTATTATCAGTAAGTTGGCCAATTTAGGCAAATCATAGAAGAGAATGAAAAAGAGAATATACACAAAGAGGAATATAATATCTAATATATTGGAGACGACACCTACACACCTACTACACCTACTACTCTACAGTTTCTAAAACATCGGAGGTAAACTTATCCTAAGAGATAAAAACACACAAGGATCAAAAATCTTAAATTCTATACTACCTTACATTAACTTGCACATAATACATCTACTTACGTAGGTACCTACTTATATTAATAAATCTACGTGCGATGGCTGAAATTATACAACACAAATAGGCGGTTGGCGCAACGACGGATATAGGACTTAAACTAAATACGATTACAAATGTAGGTATAAAGCGAAAATACATATGCACTTAGCTGCTTACTTATTAAAGTGAAGCTTGTATGGGTTAAATGAAGAAAGGCATCTCGGTGATGGCCGTTGTACTTACAATAAAAATGTTGATTAAACTACTTACTTAGCGCTCCGTCTCCCCACCAGGCTCGGGTAGATAGCCGGGGGCCACGGTACTATTACTATTAATACTATTAACGATTGCTTGAGGCTGAATTCTATACATCAAGAGCCAAGGACTGGTTCAATTTGAATGTTGCTTGAAACAACTCGAACTTATGAAGGTATCGTCGCACGGCCGGCTGGCCAGACAGATTCGAGTACATTATTAACCTTACTTGGGGAAGACGGACACTATTTATGATATATACAAAATTCGGTGCGCTTGCGACTAGGCGTCAACCGAATTAACAAAGCTTTGCGAGTAACACACCGAAACTAGATATTGTTAAACATTTTGCATAACAAGTTATTTTAATGACTTGCTGTTAGTCACACCCAATTATCGCTATCTCCAGTTGCCAACCCAAAAGATGTTTACTGGATAAAAATAGCGGTAAAAACGCTAATTCAGTCACGGCTATCGTCAGTGACCAATTACGTCGTACGTAGTAGATCTAGTTGGTCATTGAAGTCAGACGATACGAAATTTGCGTTTTCAGTGTTTTTTATAAAGCAATTATGGCTTTTGTTGACAACCGCCATAGCGAATAACCCTGCAGATAGACACACCAGTGTGACTATCAGGATTTTTTTCCTGATAGCCACACCGCTAACATTTCTACACCTTGTGTCATGAAATTAATAGTGCTGTGAAAGAAAATGCCATATGCATTCGGTCGACAAGTACGATTAACCGACGAAAACATAAAAGAAAGGTTTGTAAGTCGACGGCGTTTTTATTATGCGGGTTTCTACTAGTCTCAATTCCAAATGTCCTTCCGTCAACCGCCGCCGACGTCCTATTTTTTTTAAAACTTTCTAAACTTAGGTGAGTCAAATAATAATAAGGGCCATAAAATTTTCGTACATTATTTTGGTATTTATGTGCCGTCGACTTAAGAACCTTTCTTTTATGTCTTTGTCGGTTTAACTTATCGACAATATTTATTACCGCACTATGTTCATGATACAAAGTGAAGAAATGTTAGCGGTGTGACTATCAGGAAAAAAAATCCTGATAGGTGTGTCTAACAGGAAGTCACCAAACTTTTTAATACGTAATATTTGATGTGCAAAAGAATACATTATTGAGAATTGGAAAACAGGAGCAACAGCTTGATATGTTTTCACTTTAAATTTTTTGCTGAATCTATGTATATTTTAAGATCCCTTCCGAATATATTTAGTTCTTACAAGATGGACAATGCGGACAACTTTGAACAAAACACTTTGTGTGCTCTCACTTATTATTATGAGTCTCTTCACTCTTAAACTCTAAATAGATTTCAACAACAGCAATAACATTGAATTTAAAGCTCTAATAAGAATGGAATTTCTTATTTTTACCAAAGCGGAAAAACTACTTCAACTACATATTTTTTAGAATTTGATTTTATAATTTCTCATTTATATTTATTTCGTCTAAAGTCATGGACCGAAACTGTAAAATCACTGACAAACTATTTTTTTAATGTATTTATTTAATATCATGTCCTTATTTATGACCGGTCAATAGGAAACACAAGTACTGGATGTAAACTGTGACGCACGTTGGCGGCCACCGCGCTGATAGCTGCCTCTCGCATCTGGTCTTGGCACGAGTTTACTTTGAGCTTACTTAATCGTTCAGCGAATCAATGTTAAATGCAAGATGTTTACAACAAAGGTTTCGGATGTGTTATGCGCTTAAAATTAGATCCTAATAAACATGTGGCAAAGATATAATGTATTCAATAACAGTGTAACGTTAAAACTTCTATCGAACGATTGTACGCCGCGAACTGAATGCCTAACTAACTGAACACAGCGTGTGCTCTCAGTTGACAAATGACATGGTACAAATATAAATCCTAAGTGGTATGACAAGCTCTATAATACAAATACACGCCTTGTACACGACCGGCAGGACACGAGTTCGACACCCGAGGATCCCTGGCGTTCGCGGGTAAGCTAAGTCAGCCACCGCAAATAAGCACACGAAACTATAAAATTACACTTATGTTATACATCTGACGGTAGGTAAGCCAGTTACTCTATTCGAGACGACTTTGATTGCAGACTACAAGATTATCTTATCCTATTATTACCTTATAAGCCTCATCGGGCTTTACACTACCTTATAATTATGTAGCTAAAACTAAGCACACTCGGAGCTTTCTCTGACAAGTGTGCGATCCTACACTTAATTTAGTAAAATAGTACTCCGTATCTAGGCCCGCAGTCATGCAGACCGGCGCGGGCGGCATACGTATTATAATACTAACGTCGTCGACGTGTCCTACTTATGAAGAAAATAAATAATTATATCCTAGGGTCGTATAACTAATCTTAACTACTTAGTAACCATTACTTTAGTATCTCTTAAGAGATAGAATTATCAAAACTTACGAGATCATTAAACTTCAGAAATATAATCTACTATATAAAAATAAGTCGGGTTTTCCTTCCTGACGCTATAACTCCAGAACGCACGAACCGATTTCCACGGTTTTGCATTCGTTGGAAAGGTCTCGGGCTCCGTGAGGTTTATAGCAAAGAAAAGGTAAGGTAGGGTAGGGTAGGGTAGGGTAGGGTAGGTAGGGTAGGGTAGGGTAGGTAGGGTAGGGTAGGTAGGGTAGGGTAGTTAGGGTAGGTAGAGTAGGGTAGGTAGGGTAGGGTAGGTCGGGTAGGGTAGGGTAGGTAGGGTAGGTAGGGTAGGGTAGGGTAGGGTAGGGTAGGTAGGGTAGGTAGGGTAGGGTAGGTAAGGTAGGGTAGGTAAGGTAGGGTAGGGTAGGTAGGGTAGGGTAGGTACGGTAGGGAAGGTAGGGTAGGGTAGGTAGGGTAGGGTAGGTAGGGTAGGGTAGGTACGGTAGGGTAGGTAGGGTAGGGTAGGTACGGTAGGGTAGGTAGGGTAGGGTAGGTATTTTTAATTTATAGGGCAAAACAACGTTTGCCGGGACAACTAGTTTGTAATAAATCAGTCTTTTTGTTTCGAAAAATAAAGATTCTAAACGTTTCGCATTTTAACATTGAGCGCTTTACCGTGTTGGTTTAGAGATCTCTGTTAAACTTGCGAGGCGCTGCCTAGGGTTTTAAAGCTGCCTGTCCATTAATGCGAACGCTGTGAAGCGAAGAAACGGAGGCGCGTTTAAACGGCACGCCCGAGCACGGCTGGCGTGGTTGGCGCGGGCTAGCGTGGTGCGCCAGTGCCGTCCGCGGACGCAAGCACCTGCAGACGGCGTTGTTTATCACGGGCACAAATGGAAGCAGCTTTCTTTCGCCGGTCCGTTTACAGAGTGCCATTTAACCCACCTAGAGATAGATACGTCGACGCCAGCTATATCAACTCGCATGTAGCCGACAATATGCTTTGCTGTTAAGCGCCGCTAGCATTAACTAGCTCTAAAACGTTTTTAATACAAAGATAAAAAATAAATCATACAAAGTAATTTAGTGTCGTCTCCGAGGTACAATACTTATGATTTAGACTTATAAATATATTTCCTTATCCTAACGATGAAATGGTTCCTTGACAATAAATTACAGTAGAGTTCTGGGGGAGTACCTCAGTACAGAAAGCCGTGTGTCGCAATATTTCCTACGGCACATATGTGTGTTTAGGGGATAGCTCCTATAGATGGGTGTTCTTATGCTCAGCCAGTTATTCGGCAGAGCGTCCTATATTGTTGACTGCGATTAGGCGCGCAGCTTTCGGCGTGGCTCGGCTTCGATGCCGGATTTTTATTTTGTATGTTTGGCATAAACAATGTGCGCAACAAGTTTGTTTTATTCCGTGGATCGACTCCGATTTCGAGCCTATCTAAAATTTGTGTTCATGAATTTTATAGTTTTAGGTTTTTTCAGGTTAAGTTACAAAAACTGATTTCTCTTAAAAAAAAAAAAAAAAAATCTTATACCAGAGTGGTCTAAAGGCCTTAAGTCTGCTAATTCAATAGTGTCGATTGAATATTGGTGTACAAATTTTTACATTGTCTACGTCAAAATCGGCGATCGGCGATAAAATTATAGGTCAGACCATGCAACTGAGAGGAAGCCTCTCATACGTTTGAAATGTTTCGTAGTCCAAAAAGGTTTGTCAAAACATGAAGGTGAACCGACGGCGAATACACGGGCGCGCGCTCCTCGGAACTGCATAGTGAGACCGACAACTGTCGTTAGTAATGTCAATTTAGAATTTGAAATCCGGAGTGCGGGGGGAAGGCCCCTTCGTATCGAAGTTGCTATCTGTGTAAGGAGAACGTAGGTATGTTATTCTATTTTGTTGTTGATTTTTATGAATCCTATACATTATGATCGGTATGCTTTTTACCCGACTGTGTCAAAAGGAATATTTAGCACTGCACCGTTATAGTTATACTCATTATAATTTTTCACAAATCTGCCAGATCGTAGTAAAAAGAGTGGTAAATACTAACAAGTAGATATATCATAGTCTCTAAATTAATGCTAACTATTAATATTTATATTATATGATATTTATACGTAGACGACAAAATTACTTGCTAAGAATGGTCCGTTTTCAAAATTAAAGAATAAAGTTCAAAAAGAGGGATTAAAAATGGGATTTTGAAATACCAATGTACCTACTCACGGGGTGTAATCGGAGATGCCCGGCTAGTTTAAACCGAGCAGGGCTCTTCACCATGAGCTCTTCCCATGTTCCCGAGAGGATCTCATGATTAAGCGTTAAGCAGATGATGAACAATTTTTCCACAGGATATTAATTACCGCTCTTTATCAGAAACGTCAAATGGCCCACGGTTACCAATAATGTAGCTCGGTCATTTCCGTCCAGTGGACAAATTGTCCAAGATACCCCGTCGGGATTGAAACTAGTCTAAACACACTGTCCACTTCATGATGAAGACAAAAAGAGAGAAATGTATTTTTTTTACTTAATACTTAATACTTAATACTGTTGTGAATTTTGTAATATTTCCAAGTGTAGCTACAGGATTTAATTTTTTAGGACACGAATTATTTTAAGTAAAATTTTGAGTTCCGCTCACATTTATATTGTAGGCTATTTTTGATTAAGTACTTTGATTTATAAAGAAACATCGAGGACGTGAAAAATTAAAGTATAGATTATTTTAAGGGGATTAAAACGGAAAATACGTAAAATCAAATGGAGGCTGGGGGGGGGGGGGGGGGGGGGGGGGAAGCCAGATAGAACACGGACTCACCGATACACATTTAATAAACTTTAATACAAAAAACGTGGATGAACGCACGTACTCGTTTAACTCTTGAACACATTGGTTGGGGACAAATATACATCACGAAGACGACCGTGCATAGACATTTAGATTGAGATTTACACCACACACACACTCACAGGAGATGATATATACATGATACATTAGGAGGTACGGCACTAACACGTATTATAGCAGGCATACCTACAACTACTCACATTTATAAACCTAACCTATTATAATATATTGATTAACCTAACATACATTACATGATTACTTACTTGAAATCTATTTTGTTTTTGTATTTTTTGTTTTTATTTTATTTTTATGTAACACCTATTTACATTTTTTTTGCTTTTTATTTTTTTTTTATTTTTATTTTTATTTTTTTTTTTTTTTTCTATTTTAAATTTTTTATTTTAAACCTAGTAAATGGTTTTACATGATTACTTACCTGAAATCTATTTTGTTTTTGTATTTTTTGTTTTTATTTTATTTTTTTGTAACACCTATTTACATTTTTTTTGCTTTTTATTTTTTTTTATTTTTATTTTTATTTTTATTTTTTATTTTTTTTTCTATTTTATTTTTTTTATTTTAAACCTAGTAAATACACTGTGTTGTCGCTACTTCGTTTCACAAACAACTGTCCACGGTCACACGGTGCTCTGCGACGACGCAGCGTTGTTCTCACGCGACGTCGAGACAGAGCCCCTCGTGACAGCACAGTTTCGCCGCTGCGTCAAAACAACGCTGCGTCGTCGAAGCGCACCGTGTCGCCGCGGAGAGTTGTATGTGAAACGACGGAGCGACAACACACTGCATCGTATGCACAGTAAATGCTCCGGCCTTAATACGCAGTAACTAAATTATAAATTACATTATTATATTATATATTACCTACATTATAAATTTACTATTATTTTACTTTTTATTCTATATGTTCGAACTTTACTATTTACAATTTCGAAACATTACTTTTACTACTCTTATTAACTAATCTTGCTTTATGGTCACGTATTTAATTTTACATCCTTATACCTATAGACTATACCTAGTTATATTACCAAATACTAAATAAAAGTGCGTCAAACGGCTCCGAAAGAAGGTACCAATCAGTATTTATGGGTTATAATGTTTGAAATACAAATATACTTCGTTTTATAATATGCGACGCAGAATTTTAAATGTGATATGAGGGTTGACCTATGAGACTTTCTATACACTACACATATTTTAAGTACCATTTTCAGGCTATATACCAAAAATCAATTAAATAGAACCAGTAGGTACATACTGCAGACATTATTTTTTATTTGTATTTAATTTAACTTTGTTTTAACACACAGCATTTGTATACGCCTTCTATAGTCTATTGTTGTGTCCAAACAATCTTTTTTTATTATCATCTATAAACACGGCACGCGCTGCCCTCGGAGCACAACGATGCCGCTTTGTTACGTACAGCCGACAGGTGAGATGAATTTCTATATGGTGTTTGTGTTTTAGTTTGATTTTAATTTGTTTGAAAATTGCATTTTAGTATTTCAATCTTATTTTTTTTACCTTTGGGCTTAATACTGTCCGCGGATATATATATACGGAGTGTAAAAAAATCTCATAGATGCCCTATAAGTTAACAAAACTAATCTAAAATACTTGAAATGATTAAAGATACCTACAGTCTACTACAAACTAGTGAAACAGTAAAGTGGCGCTATTTGGAATTCAGTAAATTTCTCAAAAAGACAATTTTTATTCTTGTAGGTAACATTTTATTGTTACTGTGTATTAATCGTTATTTTAATGTCCACTCCAAATAACCCCGTGGTTTCCATATCGCCTTACTTTACTGTATTAATTTACCTACTTTAAGTTTAAAAAAATAGATATTTTGTTAATCTACGCGTAAAAAAATATAGCATCTGTTACAAAAATATAGCTTTTATTAAAAAAATATAGAGTATTTTAGATTTCTCTAATTAGTTACTAGATCACAAATTTACGCTTTTTTTCACAAATACACACACACACACTTATCCTCATTAACACACTGAACCTAACCTAACATTCTCTAACTATATCAAAAACCTATCTATCTTAATCCTAACTATATCAAACCGAACTAATTCGTAAACCATACACGAAACGCAAAAACCGATATTAAATGCGATTAGTAATTCTCGATACATAAAAACTGAACACCGATTTATGAATTGCTAATTATAATGATTGAACAATACCAACACGTAACATAAATAACGATATTAAATATAATCCGAAATACTTCGATGACAACATAATGAAAGTATAAATTTCCGATAGCTGGAATTCGGAATCGCCACACACACTGACAAAGACCAATCTAAAAGGCTGATCCTACATACGTTTAAAACTTTACAAAAAGTAATTTACACGAAATTTTTATAACTTAGTTTTGCAGCAGCATGGCCAAGTAGCATTAAGTTTACACGGCCAAGTAGGAACTCTGGCGTGAATCAATTTGAAATCGCTTTTAAATATTGTCTATCTCTGTCACTTTAAGGTGTTATGTAGCGACAGCGCCATTTAAAAAACGACTAAGTTAAGTTTCGTTTGAACCAGAAAAAAAACTCTTTATTTTATACGGTACGAGAAGTAGTATATTCAAATCGGATTTCAGTGACAACGAAAGAAGTAATATATTCAAAGTTTCAACAACTAAATATAACGGACGACGGCAGCAGGAGATAGGTACTTGTGATTATACGGATATTATAAATTACGGATTTTGAATATAAAAAAAATCAAAGTGAATGAGCTGTTGTGTAGTTTTAAAGCGACAGATCTAAAGTGTAGAAATAATAATCCAAGAACAAACATTACGCATTTTCAATAAAATACTTCAGATATAAAGAGCAACCATATGCTCATTAAGAACACACAATTTATTACTCTAACACCTTTAATATTTTATTTAAATGGTATCAAACAAAAATACGAATTGATAAATTAATTATACTAATATGATAACAAATTACTAAGTGTTTAACAAATAAATAAAATTGCCATAAAGTACTGGCAACTATAGGTCAGTGATAGACAAGCCTATATTTAGGTGGAGAAAGGTCGTCTTTCTCATCACTGACGTGTGGCCGAATAGTCCAGGCCGATGCACCGACGTTGTTACTAGCGAGGGTTGGGTGGTTCGCTCCCTGGTGCTGACTGTTGCGCTGTCGCAACAGCTGCAGTGACGACACTGCAACTGTTGCAATAGCGGGCGATGGGGTCGTCACGTTCCTACGCCGGAATCAATACGAAGTATAAAAAAATAACGTAACTAAACAAATTAAATTAATAAGACACTAAAGCGCTTAGCAGATGATGCACAATTTGTTAGCGAATAGAAATGGCCGTGCTTGACTAATGGTTACCGCCGGTCAAAGTTAATCGTGGCAGCCAAAGGTCATCTGTGGTTACTTCTGTCTTCACTGACAAATTGTCCAATTTCTGATCGGTGATTAATAAATGAACTAAAAAACTGACGCGGTTTCATAACTAAAACAACTTAGATAACTTAGAGAAAAACATTAATGTGCTGAATGAATGATATTATAACTGAACGTTTAAGAATCTGAAACAAACAAATGAGGTAGGAGAAAACTATGAATGTACTTAATATGTCGAACTAAACAAAAATGCAATATTAACCGAAAAAATAATACTCAATATATAATATAATAAAAATAAAAGTATATCAGCTATACTTGCACCATAAGACTATGAGAATAGCGCAATATAAAATATATTTAATAAGGCACTCTTCGGCGATGTATTACTACCTAATATAAACATTACATAAACACTATTACTATCGTAACTTCAGATCTGTCGCTATAAAGTATATTTTACGTGACGATGCAGTTGTAAAATGTTTAAAAAAAAAACTTCGTGTATTTTATTTTTCGTAAAGCTTATAAACATATATCGCCCCCTACCATTTCGGAACCTAGCACTATCATAGATGACTGGCGAATGAACAAAATCGTGGAACCGCATTCTACTTAGGGGATTGCAGAAGTTACGGGATATAAGGACCAGCCTTTTAGATTAGGCTTCGTCACACAACTAGCAACAATACCAAAGAAGTAAAGGTTTATCCTAAGAACCACTCATTCACACACTTAACCTAAGAACCTTACGACTAATAGATATACCGCAACGTCTGCAACCCCCTCAGTGGTATATGGTAGTGTTTCGCTCACTCGCCGTTCGCCAATGAAAGTCACAGGCACCAAAATGGTAGGGGGCGTACCTACTTCTAAAACATTACACCTACTCTATCTTATATACCTATAATATATTCTGTTACTGTTCAGTAATCTTAATTAAAATTTTAAGTAATTCTAACATGGTGTTTGATCGTTTTTAATATTTATTAATATTAATAATATTTATAAATTTGATTTAAGCGTACGGAAGAACTACAAATAATCTAAATTTTTTAATTTAGATTTTAATGTATTTCTGAATATTTAGCGCAATCAGGTTCTTAATAAAATTAATAAAAGATGCAAAACAAATTGGCAAAGTTAACTGATACAGAATTTGCGCTACCTGACAACTCTTGGTCCATTATAACTTTTAACGTCAACTGAAGAACTCAAAATGTTCAATAAAGATACCTTAAACAGCACTCAAAAAACCTAACAAGTATACACGAAAAAAATAAAACATGTCCGGTACCAGGCTGTTAAGAAGTGTAAGCGGTGTGCGTCGCTACCTGGGACGGACTGTTGCGCTACTCCAACAGATACAGTGACGGTGGGCGCGTCACTCTATCTGTTCAGTAGGGGGCGATGGGGTCGTCACTTCCCTACGCCGAAGATACGTACGCGTAACTTCATAATATTCGGACATACGCGAGGCGAACTCAAACTAGCAAATTAGTAAACAAAATTAAAAAACCGAATGCACCGACGATGTTATTACTCGGTGCCGACTGTTGCACTACTGCAACAGATACAGTGACCTGCTTAACATCACTGTACCTGTCGAAAAAGCGGGCGATGAGGTCGTCACATCCCTACGCCGAAGTAACACACTCTCTTAAACAATATGCCAGACATAATAAACCCGTAAAGCAAGTTTTGGGACACCAAATTAATGAATCAAACTCAACAAATATAAGAGAATGTAAATTATGTAATAATCAACTGAACATGGAACGTATCAAACGTAAAAACATGAGAGAGTCAGATGTTGCCGGCTTACTGGTCTGACGAATGCGCTACTGCAACAGATACAGTAACCACGATCTAAATTGAACTATACCTATTGTGTAGCGCAAAGTTCTCTCACTAAACGCAATATAACGGGAATGGAAATGAGAGATACCAAACAGAGAGTTATGTTCAAGAAACGCAATATACAAAAGCAATCAAACCACAACTAAAAAAAATTGCCGAATAGTCCAGGCCGATGCACCGACGTTGTTATTAGCGAGGGTTGGGTAGTTCGCTCCCTGGTGCTGACTGTTGCACTACTGCAACAGATACAGTGGGTGTTAACTAACACTGTACCGGGTGCAGTAGCGGGCGATGGGTTCGTCACATCCCTACGCCGTAGTAAAACACTCTCTTAAACAATATTAAAGAAACCCGTAAAGCAAATTTTCAGACAACAAATTAATGAATCCAACTCAACAAACGTATGAGAATGTAAACTATATCATATACAACTGAAGAAGGAACATATCACATGTAAACACATGAGAGAGTCAGATGTTGCCGGCTTACTGGTCTGACGAATGCGCTACTGCAACGGATACAGTAACCACGATCTGAATGGAACTATACCTATTGTGTAGCGCAAAGTTCTCTCACTAAACGCAATATAACGGGAATGGAAATGAGAGATACCAAACAGAGAGTTATGTTCAAGAAACGCAATATACAAAAGCAATCAAACCACAACTAAAAAAAAAGGGCCGAATAGTCCAGGCCGATGCACCGACGTTGTTATTAGCGAGGGTTGGGTGGTTCGCTCGCTGGTGCTGACTGTTGCACTACTGCAACAGATACAGTGGGTGTTAACTAACACTGTACCGGGTGCAGTAGCGGGCGATGGGTTCGTCACATCCCTACGCCGTAGTAAAACACTCTCTTAAACAATATTAAAGAAACCCGTAAAGCAAATTTTCAGACAACAAATTAATGAATCCAACTCAACAAACGTATGAGAATGTAAACTATATCATATACAACTGAAGAAGGAACATATCACATGTAAACACATGAGAGAGTCAGATGTTGCCGGCTTACTGGTCTGACGAATGCGCTACTGCAACAGATACAGTAACCACGATCTGAATGGAACTATACCTATTGTGTAGCGCAAAGTTCTCTCACTAAACGCAATATAACGGGAATGGAAATGAGAGATACCAAACAGAGAGTTATGTTTAAGAAACGCAATATACAAAAGCAATCAAACCACAACTAAAAAAAAATGGCCGAATAGTCCAGGCCGATGCACCGACGTTGTTATTAGCGAGGGTTGGGTGGTTCGCTCCCTGGTGCTGACTGTTGCACTACTGCAACAGGTCCAGTGGGTGTTAACTAACACTGTACCGGGTGCAGTAGCGGGCGATGGGTTCGTCACATCCCTACGCCGAAGTAACACACTCTCTTAAAAAATATGCCAGACATAATAAACCCGTAAAGCAAGTTTTGAGACACCAAATTAATGAATCAAACTCAACGAATATGAAAGAATGTAAATTGTGTAATAATCAACTGAACATGGAACGTATCAAACATGAGAGAAACGGGAATGGAAATGAGAGATACCAAACAGAGAGTTATGTTCAAGAAACGCAATATACAAAAGCAATCAAACCACAACTAAAAAAAATGGCCGAATAGTCCAGGCCGATGCACCGACGTTGTTATTAGCGAGGGTTGGGCGGTTCGCTCCCTGGTGCTGACTGTTGCACTACTGCAACAGATACAGTGGGTGTTAACTAACACTGTACCGGGTCCAGTAGCGGGCGATGGGTTCGTCACATCCCTACGCCGAAGTAACACACTCTCTTAAAAAATATGCCAGACATAATAAACCCCTAAAGCAAGTTTTGAGACACCAAATTAATGAATCAAACTCAACGAATATGAAAGAATGTAAATTGTGTAATAATCAACTGAACATGGAACGTATCAAACATGAGAGAAACGGGAATGGAAATGAGAGATACCAAACAGAGAGTTATGTTCAAGAAACGCAATATACAAAAGCAATCAAACCACAACTAAAAAAAAATGACCGAATAGTCCAGGCCGATGCACCGACGTTGTTATTAGCGAGGGTTGGGTGGTTCGCTCCCTGGTGCTGACTGTTGCACTACTGCAACAGATACAGTGGGTGTTAACTAACACTGTACCGGGTGCAGTAGCGGGCGATGGGTTCGTCACATCCCTACGCCGAAGTAAAACACTCTCTTAAACAATATTAAAGAAACCCGTAAAGCAAATTTTCAGACACAAATTAATGAATCCAACTCAACAAACGTATGAGAATGTAAACTATATCATATACAACTGAAGAAGGAACATATCACATGTAAACACATGAGAGAGTCAGATGTTGCCGGCTTACTGGTCTGACGAATGCGCTACTGCAACGGATACAGTAACCACGATCTGAATGGAACTATACCTATTGTGTAGCGCAAAGTTTTCTCACTAAACGCAATATAACGGGAATGGAAATGAGAGATACCAAACAGAGAGTTATGTTCAAGAAACGCAATATACAAAAGCAATCAAACCACAACTAAAAAAAATGGCCGAATAGTCCAGGCCGATGCACCGACGTTGTTATTAGCGAGGGTTGGGTGGTTCGCTCCCTGGTGCTGACTGTTGCACTACTGCAACAGATACAGTGGGTGTTAACTAACACTGTACCGGGTGCAGTAGCGGGCGATGGGTTCGTCACATCCCTACGCCGAAGTAACACACTCTCTTAAAAAATATGCCAGACATAATAAACCCGTAAAGCAAGTTTTGAGACACCAAATTAATGAATCAAACTCAACGAATATGAAAGAATGTAAATTGTGTAATAATCAACTGAACATGGAACGCATCAAACATGAGAGAAACGGGAATGGAAATGAGAGATACCAAACAGAGAGTTATGTTCAAGAAACGCAATATACAAAAGCAATCAAACCACAACTAAAAAAAATGGCCGAATAGTCCAGGCCGATGCACTGACGTTGTTATTAGCGAGGGTTGGGTGGTTCGCTCCCTGGTGCTGACTGTTGCACTACTGCAACAGATACAGTGGGTGTTAACTAACACTGTACCGGGTGCAGTAACGGGCGATGGGTTCGTCACATCCCTACGCCGAAGTAAAACACTCTCTTAAACAATATTAAAGAAACCCGTAAAGCAAATTTTCAGACACAAATTAATGAATCCAACTCAACAAACGTATGAGAATGTAAACTATATCATATACAACTGAAGAAGGAACATATCACATGTAAACACATGAGAGAGTCAGATGTTGCCGGCTTACTGGTCTGACGAATGCGCTACTGCAACGGATACAGTAACCACGATCTGAATGGAACTATACCTATTGTGTAGCGCAAAGTTCTCTCACTTAACGCAATATAACGGGAATGGAAATGAGAGATACCAAACAGAGAGTTATGTTCAAGAAACGCAATATACAAAAGCAATCAAACCACAACTAAAAAAAATGGCCGAATAGTCCAGGCCGATGCACCGACGTTGTTATTAGCGAGGGTTGGGTGGTTCGCTCCCTGGTGCTGACTGTTGCACTACTGCAACAGATACAGTGGGTGTTAACTAACACTGTACCGGGTGCAGTAGCGGGCGATGGGTTCGTCACATCCCTACGCCGAAGTAACACACTCTCTTAAAAAATATGCCAGACATAATAAACCCGTAAAGCAAGTTTTGAGACACCAAATTAATAAATCAAACTCAACGAATATAAGAGAATGTAAATTATGTAATAATCAACTGAACAACGTATCAAACGTAAAAACATGAGAGTCAGATGTTGCCGACTGCTTGGTGCGGACTATTGCGCTGCTGCATCAGCTACAATGACCTTGCTGAAAAGATCACTGTATCTGTTGCAGAAACGGGCGATGGGTTCGTCACATCCCTACGCCGGAGTAACTTACACTCATTAAAACAATATGACAGTAAAACAATAACCGTAATTCAAAGTTGAAAGACGGTAAATTATAAGGAGGAACGTACACAGTAAAAATTGGGTATTTTTATGCAAAAGAAACGCAATCCAGATCACGAAAATGATGCTGCTGTGCTACTCCAACAGATACAGCAACCTGGAGAAAAGGACCTGGAGTCACTGTATCTGTTCAGTAGTGGGCGATCGGACAAAAATAAAGACAAACATTTGAAAGCAAAGTAAACCTAACTAAACAAAAATGGCCGATAGTATGTATCAGGCCGTTGCACCGACGATGTTATTAGCAGAGGCGACGTTGCTGACGAATACGCTACTGCAACAGATACAGTAACCACGATCTGAATGGAACTATACCTATTGTGTAGCGCAAAGTTCTCTCACTAAACAAATGAGAGATACCAAACAGAGAGTTATGTTCAAGAAACGCAATATACAAAAGCAATCAAACCACAACTAAAAAAAATGGCCGAATAGTCCAGGCCGATGCACCGACGTTGTTATTAGCGAGGGTTGGGTGGTTCGCTCCCTGGTGCTGACTGTTGCACTACTGCAACAGATACAGTGGGTGTTAACTAACACTGTACCGGGTGCAGTAGCGGGCGATGGGTTCGTCACATCCCTACGCCGAAGTAACACACTCTCTAAAAAATATGCCAGACATAATAAACCCCTAAAGCAATTTTTGAGACACCAAATTAATGAATCAAACGAATATAAGAGAATGTAAATTATGTAATAATCAACTGAACATGGAACGTATCAAACGTAAAAACATGAGAGAATCAGATGTTGCCGGCTTACTGGTCTGACGAATGCGCTACTGCAACAGATACAGTAACCAAGATCTGAATGGAACTATACCTATTGTGTAGCGCAAAGTTCTCTCACTAAACGCAATATAACGGGAATGGAAATGAGAGATACCAAACAGAGAGTTATGTTCAAGAAACGCAATATACAAAAGCAATCAAACCACAACTAAAAAAAATGGCCGAATAGTCCAGGCCCATGCACCGACGTTGTTATTAGCGAGGGTTGGGTGGTTCGCTCCCTGGTGCTGACTGTTGCACTACTGCAACAGGTCCAGTGGGTGTTAACTAACACTGTACCGGGTGCAGTAGCGGGCGATGGGTTCGTCACATCCCTACGCCGAAGTAACACACTCTCTAAAAAATATGCCAGACATAATAAACCCCTAAAGCAATTTTTGAGACACCAAATTAATGAATCCAACTCAACAAACGTATGAGAATGTAAACTATATCATATACCTACAACTGAAGAAGGAACATATCACATGTAAACACATGAGAGAATCAGATGTTGCCGGCTTACTGGTCTGACGAATGCGCTACTGCAACAGATACAGTAACCACGATCTGAATGGAACTATACCTATTGTGTAGCGCAAAGTTCTCTCACTTAACGCAATATAACGGGAATGGAAATGAGAGATACCAAACAGAGAGTTATGTTCAATAAACGCAATATACAAAAGCAATCAAACCACAACTAAAAAAAAATGACCGAATAGTCCAGGCCGATGCACCGACGTTGTTATTAGCGAGGGTTGGGTGGTTCGCTCCCTGGTGCTGACTGTTGCACTACTGCAACAGGTCCAGTGGGTGTTAACTAACACTGTACCGGGTGCAGTAGCGGGCGATGGGTTCGTCACATCCCTACGCCGAAGTAACACACTCTCTTAAAAAATATGCCAGACATAATAAACCCGTAAAGCAAGTTTTGAGACACCAAATTAATAAATCAAACTCAACGAATATAAGAGAATGTAAATTATGTAATAATCAACTGAACAACGTATCAAACGTAAAAACATGAGAGTCAGATGTTGCCGACTGCTTGGTGCGGACTATTGCGGTGCTGCATCAGCTACAATGACCTTGCTGATAAGATCACTGTATCTGTTGCAGAAACGGGCGATGGGTTCGTCACATCCCTACGCCGGAGTAACTTACACTCATTAAAACAATATGACAGTAAAACAATAACCGTAATTCAAAGTTGAAAGACGGTAAATTATAAGGAGGAACGTACACAGTAAAAATTGGGTATTTTTATGCAAAAGAAACGCAATCCAGATCACGAAAATGATGCTGCTGTGCTACTCCAACAGATACAGCAACCTGGAGAAAAGGACCTGGAGTCACTGTATCTGTTCAGTAGTGGGCGATCGGACACACATAAAGACAAACATTTGAAAGCAAAGTAAACCTAACTAAACAAAAATGGCCGATAGTATGTATCAGGCCGTTGCACCGACGATGTTATTAGCAGAGGCGACGTTGCTGACGAATACGCTACTGCAACAGATACAGTAACCACGATCTGAATGGAACTATACCTATTGTGTAGCGCAAAGTTCTCTCACTAAACAAATGAGAGATACCAAACAGAGAGTTATGTTCAAGAAACGCAATATACAAAAGCAATCAAACCACAACTAAAAAAAAAATGGCCGAATAGTCCAGGCCGATGCACCGACGTTGTTATTAGCGAGGGTTGGGTGGTTCGCTCCCTGGTGCTGACTGTTGCACTACTGCAACAGATACAGTGGGTGTTAACTAACACTGTACCGGGTGCAGTAGCGGGCGATGGGTTCGTCACGTCCCTACGCCAGAACCAATACGACGAACAATAAAAACACCAACTAAACAAAAATGAGTTTGAGCAGACAGACGATAAACAATTTGTCCGTGGGCAGAAATGGACAATCATCGCCATTGGTCAATCAAAGCTTACCGCGGCAACCAGTCAAATGCGGTAGAATTTTCAAACCTGCTCAAAGCGTAAACGTTAAGTCATCTCCGACCAATTACAGTATTGTAACTATGAAATGTACAGAATGAATTTTATTAAAACTACGTAATGTACAGAATGAACGATACTATACCTATGAAATGTACAGAATGAACGATACTATACCTATGAAATGTACAGAATGAACAATACTATACCTATGAAATGTACAGAATGAACGATACTATACCTATGAAATGTAGAGAATGAACGATACTACAACGGAACGTTCAACAATCTAAAACATTTATATGACGTAGGAGATAATAACAATGTATTTAATTCTAAAGACATTTTTATATACTATTTACCACTCTTTTTTAATTCTTGTTTAAACATTATAATGAGCCACAACGCCTGTTACCTAGCCGTGCGTAACATTACTAAGCTATTACTCTAAACTTAGTAATATAAGAAATAATATGTAAAGGGCTAATTTAACTAAGATTTATTCAGGTACCTGTTTTAAAATCCATATCATCATCCTTCACAGCTTGCGGTTGAGGTAATTGTTTCAATTTTCAAAAAACGTTTGAAACAGTTTTTAACGAATTATGGTGGTCAGTAACGACAAGTTAATGTTTCTTGACCGGATTCAGCGCAGTGCTTTTGTAATGAAGAATGAACCAATACGAAAAATGCGCGATCTAACCTAATTTCATAAACATAACCTATGTAATAATTGAATAACTCATATTTCCCTATTACATACACATCTTTATGAGATTATATTGATATTCTAACACATAATAAACTGTATCGCGCGGATGTCAAGCACAGGAAATATCAATTTAATTTAACTAACGTGATACGTCTCATATTAAAAGCCATTTTTTAATGATTTTGTTGTGTAGTTATTAATGTAGTTTGTTTTTTATTGGAATTCATGAGGATAAGGGATTCATACGTTAGTATTAACGTTAGCGAAGAATAAACGGTAACGATTTCATATAATATATGAAAGACATTCGCAGATATTCTTCCGTACTATATTCGATCTCGTGATTTTAAGTACAATAGGTACATAATACTATTTTTATTAAGATTAATAATTTTGTATTATACCTACACCTAAATCACAAAATATATTTTTGTATTTTTTTTTATATTAGTTTTTTTATTGTTTTTTTTTATTAGTTTTTTTTTATAAAACGATTATAATTAACATAATTTTATACCTACATAGACTAATTGCTAACCTATTACTTAGAGATTCTAAACACTTATTATGTTAATCAATGGAAAAATAATTATATTTAATTACATGCATGTAAACGGTTAAACACATGCCCTATGAGGAGCCGCTATATGCTGCATTCTGAAATTTTAACCTTTTTTCAAAAGGTATCCTGCCGATTTTCTCCTGTCTAAATTTTTAACATATCCATAAAAATATTTAATTTAAATCAGTTCGCAAAACAATATAAAGTCAATTTATTATGAATTAACTAAAAAAGTTTTTAAAAACGTCGATATGTAGGCCTACCTAACAAAAAGTGTTATAGCGAATGTAACAATAGAAGGGTTCTTATAAAAAATCTGTTTAACCATACTATATTAACATAAAAAAAAGCAAACGAATACATATGTAAGTGTTAATCATATAAATGACACTGAAGTTAGAAGAGAGTTCACGAGTTAAGACCGTTTCTTTTCCTTATCTTCTAAAAAATACACTGAAATATACAACGACTAACTTGGTTATATTTAATACCGATTACGACTACGATAGAGTATATTTAATACGTTTTTTACGACACATCTGCTAGATTTTATAGTGTCCCGATAGAAACGAATCGACTTTACAAGATCAGTATCGAAAACAGACCTATATAAAGTGGGCCTAGCACTTGATTTTAAATTGATTTTATGTACAAGGCAATCATTCCAGATTAGAATTGTAGTGAGAATGATTATTGTTGCCGGGCCGGTATTGCGCAAAGCCGGCTGCTTCGTAGCCCGGTAGCGGGCGTTGCTGATCCTGGAGTAAAGCCATCGGATCAACATCGTCCAAGTCTACAATCTCCGCGCCATTATCGTCACGGTCCCACGGCACAAGCGGCTCCATTTGGGGCTCGTAGGGCCCATTGATAGCAGGGCCGGGATCAAACCGAGGCGGTTCTAATTCAAACGGCAGAGGAAAGCCTACGTCGAATCGCGGCGCTATAGGAGCGGCGTACTGGCCGAGCGGGGGGTTCCGGTCTAGTTCCGGCTGGCAGTCGCTGCTCTCGTCCCCTAGACCGAAGTCATCTACGGTATCAAACATATCGTCAGGAACCATTTCATTAACTATATCTAGTATTTGTTGGTCTATGTCGGACGCTTCGCTGTTGTTGTCGGAGTCGTTTCCGTCCCAGTTGGTGTCGTCGGGGTTGTTGTCTGGGCTGAGATCGGGGGAGGCATCACTCACTTGCTCGGGCTGGAGGGGTGGGCCGTGTTGGCCGGCCGGGCGCGACGGGCGCGTCTCGGCGCTCCTATCCTATGAAGAGGCCGAGAAGAGGCGCTCCTCGACGCTGGTCGCCAAGTCGCTCAGCTCCTCCGACGTCATGTACACGAACACCTCCAGTTGGGCTACGTTCACCTCCTTGTACTTACTGCTGTCGAGCAGCAGCAGCGCGTGCTCCAGACAAAGAGAAGACTTCTTGCCGGTCAAACCGCGTACCTGTTCAACAATACAATTTAAATTTATCTTTTTCTTAAAACAAAATTTAACAAATATTTTAATTTGATGAGTTTTAATTTTAAGATCTGAATTTTATCGACAGTTTACGTAAGACAACGTAAGTATTACGACCTGTATAAAAAATAAGCGTACTATTTTTGAGTGATGATTTCAAAATAGAATCAACTTAAAAATATGATGTACGTAGGATTTGTTTGTCAATAACACTCGGTACAGATTGTTTAAACCCCCTAGTGCAGAGCGCCTATCTGTGATCTCATATAACGCAAGTATATAAACTAACCATGTGACAATGTAGCACATGACCTTACCTTGGAGAGGTACAGAGTGGCCCTGCAGTACTCGCACTCGTCTTGATCGTGCATGTTATACGCGCTCGTATAGCGTTTGTGGCTCGTCGACGGTATATCATTCTGCAAAAATAGAACTCATTAGCAAAAGTAAAATTTTAAAATGGATTTGAATGCAGAAACCTGTGTATAAATTAGTATTTACGTACCTCGCTTAAGAACTTGAGTCCTTTTTCTTGCAAGAGCCTACGATAGCTGAGCTCGTCGCCCACGATCTTGTCCAGTGTCGGTTTGACCATGTTGAGTAGTTTAGGTTCAGTGTTTGGATCCTGGCACATCAGGATAAGCAGTTGTTCTAGAGAGAACATTGTTGGCTCGCAGCTCTCGCGGGTTTCCTAAAGAAAGTACTGATGTTAGACTCAAATAATATGGTTTTTATTTGGTTGCCTCTAACAGTAATATTCTCACATAGATTAATAACAAACTATTAATATTTTTAAGGCGTTGCACAGACGATCGACAAGTTATTCGCGAACAGAAATAACCGAGGTTGACTTCTTTCCTGTAGCCGTGGTCAAAGTTAAGCGCGTAAACCAATGCAGTTTTAAGTTCGCGATCAATGTCGAACGATATGTATGTTTTGATGATGATGGCTAATTTCTGTGAAAAACATAATAGTTACCTGTATGACTTGCGAGAGGTTTTCCAGCCAGGAGCGAGGCGCGAAGTACACGCTCTCGGACTCTGTATAGCCGGTGCTGATCGAGCAAGAGTACGCCTTCGGGAAGACGAGGATGAACTCGCCAGGGTTTTGCACGGTGCGCGCTAGAGATACGTTGTGTTCGCGGAGTATTTGCGGCGGGATCATAGCGATGTCGCTCGATAGCCAGAGAGTTTTGTTCTGGCACGAGGTCGGAGCGAGAGTCTCGACCGCTTTGCGGAAGTTGTCTGATTGCTCGTCGGGGATTCCGTACCTGTTTTTTTAATTATTTATTTAAATTTATCCTCTTTTTTAACGTGTGTGGTTACATATGATTTAACTAAAACATTATAGTTACCAGATCTTGCTGCGTCCCCTATGCATAAACTCGGTCCACGGCAGAGCGTGGGGATCCTTATGCCAGCAGCTCGTAGAGAAAATCATGGCCAAGTGTAGAGTGGGCACAGTCATGCCCAGCACTGGGCCCAAATAGCGCAGAATATTGCCAGGGTTCTCGCTGACATTCTGTTATACATAAAATAATTAGCACCCTGATCTCACTCTAATTTAAAAAAAAGCTTATAGAAAATTTAAATTTTATTAACTATCTCTTGAAAATAAAAAAAAAGTAAACAAGTGCGAGTCAATTTCGCGCGGAGAGGGTTCCGTACGATTGAGAAATTGCCTGTTACTTTAGAATATTAACTTTTTTCAACACGCATGGGTCGCGTCTTTTTTATAAAGAGTTTCTATAACCACCTTTTGGTACCAACATCAGACCAGCTGTGTTTCAACTTAATCGAAATTCGGGAATAGGGTCTTAAACCACAGAAGCAGCTAAACAAAAATAAAACTTAAAAAATATTTCTACAACATTTTCTACGACATACCTTCAGATTCCAGGGATGGCGTCCATATGATTCATTTTTGTTCTTTGTAAAGCCGTGTCCTTCCTCGCCAGTGTCAATGGCAGCACTATTGACACAGATATGCTCTGTGCCAGTCACTACGTGCCGCCAGTAACGTTCCTCGATACTTTCAATAGACGGGATGTCCGCTCCAGGCTGTTCAATGCCAATGTGGTTCTCGTAAGCGTTTGTAGCTACCTAATAAAGAGAGTTATTTAAATTTGTTTGTTTTACAACTAAACAAATTATGATATTACGGTATAAGCATAAACCCCAAAAATAATACAGGCTACATTTTGTATAATAACTAGCTGACTCGCGAATTCGACTTGCGACACCGCCGCTGCCGCATCATCTCATGATTAGGGACTCCTATTGAGTCTGAAACTACTCGGGCGATCCCGAGAATGTGCGTGAGTAAACTGTTATATTCCTAAATGATTAGGCTACATTTTTTTTCGCAAAAATTGACATCCACGCGGTCAGAGCTGTAGATGAAAACTACTAATAATTATTATTATTATTACATGTCCATATTATACCATTATCACAACTCTCTACTTTCCACTCGTCGCTCTTGCAAGTTTTCATATCACTGCAGTTTTCCAAAAAACTAAGACCATAGACTTACACTGCGAAAACCAACATCCGCGCGACTGGAGCTGTAGGGCAAATTTAAATTTAGTATAAAGAACAATACCTTTTTAAACTTGGAGAAGTTCATGCAAAATCCAGGCACGACGCAGTCCTCGGCGTCGGCGAGGGCGTTGGCCGTGCCCTCGTCCTCAGTCTCTCCATCAGAGGACTCTGACTCGCCGAGCATGCGCTTCTGACGGTGCAATGGGTTCGTAGCCCTATCAAGCAACTTCTGGTTTTTCTGTTGCCAGGCCATTTCTACCTTCTTCATTATCTCTTGTCGTTCATCTGTTGGGAAAAAAGTGTTGACTTAAGTAGGTGAACCTAAGTACCTTAAGTATATTTATAAATGTACACTTGTACAGACCAGAAAAAATGGTGTACAACTAAAGGCGTAAAACCGTTGACGAAAATCGCATATACAAAACATAAAGCGTTTAATTTTGAATTATTTGCATAACGACAATAAATTACAAATAAAAACATAAGGGTATTGAATATCACATTTGCTTTTTGGCACCCTCACTTTACCTTCCGTCTAACTGTTCCTTCTGGTCTTTGGAAAATAATACAAAACATTCATATTTCACGATTAGTTCTACAATTTATACAATTAAAGTATGTTCCGTTTGGACGATCCTAGTCTTCCATTCTTCTTTCTTAAAGATTCGACGACTGAGTCTCACCATAGTATTCCATGAGCTCCATTCCCCTTTTATTTTATATAAAGGAAATGGAGCTATGGGATACCCCGATGGACATACGAAAACACGTTGTATCTTGGAATCTTTTGGAAATCTTGGATGAGTATGCATCGCCTCTTATGATCGAAAAACTCAAAGTTGGTTATTAATTTTATACCTTTGAGATTTTGGATAATAAGCGACAAGCATGAATATCTGGCAGACAGATTCTTTCTTGAGCTTCTTAAACTGTCTTACCAATAAATGAGTGTATGTAATCGACCAAGAAATTGATTTAACACTTTTGATGATAGTTGAATTAACAAAATCTTTACCCTTTTTAGCATAAATGATATTTATAGAATGCGATCCTTTGATGAAGTTCCAAAATATTATTAGGATATAATTTTCTTTTGCCTTGTCTTTTTCCAAGCTATTATATACCGGAACCGTTCCCCGCGGCGACTCCGTTCTTACCGGATTCAGCGAATACTGTGTTTTACATGGAGCTACAGCCATCCGACCTTTACAACCCATTTTACTGGGTAACACAGTATCTAATAGTTAGACTGGTTGTCAATGACTAACTAATAACGACTGTCAAAAATTAACGTATGACAGTCTGGGGTCGGGACCAACCGCTCAATTTTCTTTCAGAGGCACGGAGGTTCACGACATACCGCGGCGAGCCCGGCTTGACCTTTATCATCGGTCAAACCGTACGGCTTGCGCTTAGCCACGAGTTCTACCTTTTTCTACTTCTATTTTTATGGCATAAAAGAGAGCAGATAATAAAATTTGCAGACTATCTGGACATACATAAAAATTAGGTTTATATGAAGTGCAAAAATACATTAAAGGATTATAGTCAATCAATTTTGTGGTCCACTACACATAGGGCTGGTTGCTTCAAAATACATTGGCATGTCTCTGT
This sequence comes from Diachrysia chrysitis, assembly GCA_932294365.1. Taxonomy (NCBI): domain Eukaryota; kingdom Metazoa; phylum Arthropoda; class Insecta; order Lepidoptera; family Noctuidae; genus Diachrysia; species Diachrysia chrysitis. The sequence goes on from OW028641.1 coordinate 1,265,238, forward strand.
TAACACTGACTTAACGTTGACGTACGGACTTACGATAACAGACGGTTTGAACCAACGCACCCTATATAGGCAGTAAAAATATAGAATCAGAATAGGCTTTATATTTTAAAGCCTGTTCTATTTTATATTTTTGTCCACGGTTGTGAAAATTACATAAAAAATTTTGAAATTAAATAAAGTGCAATTCCAAAAACTACTTATGTAGTGATTAAAAATACTAACTGTGATCAAGTGTAGCGTACGGAAGCAAGTATTTTACGTAGTGCTGATCTAGTTTCTTCTCAATGACTGGAGCCTTGTTTAACCTCATTTCTTCAGCGACTTTATCCCAACGATTCTTGTTGATCACATTCTCGAGGCCGCCGTGGCGTTGAACGAGGTGGTACAACTTAGGTAGGTTCACTTCGACCCCATCAACCTAACATTTTAATACAATGTTACAAGTGAGTGTGATTAATAAGTTAATTTATCTTACTAATATTATAAACGTGAAAATTTTTGATAGATGTTTGTTTCACTTTCATGCAAAAACTATCAATGTAATTTTGTACACAAATTCGTAATATTTTACTCAAAAATATATAAGTGTAAGCCGGAAGTGTCGTTGAATTAAAAATGATCAAGAAATAAATGACTACGTTAATTGTAAACTTACCAATGGTGGGCGGGTTACGTTCACGTTTTGCTGTTGCAGACACAATTTGAGAGCACTCAGCTCCCTCGACGCCGGTCCCCAGCGACAGTAGAGACGAGAGACGTACTGATTAGAGACGTCAAAGCGAATATCCTCACTAATCTTACATTTGGGCTTCCAACCCTCAGGTGGCACAACTTTACAGATGCCATATTTGTAAGCTATCGGCAGAATTTTTTCAAAGTATGCAATGGGATCCTGAAAAAGAATATTAACTTAATAAATCATTATACCACTCTGCTTACTGTATAGAAATCATTAAAAAAAAACTTACATCAAATTCTTCATTTGTAGGATGAAATACGGGAGCATCTACGATTTGGGCGCCTTCTGCACTGTTCGGGAAGCCACTGCTAGGATTAGGATCCGCTCCTGAGGAGTGGCCTTTATCTTGGCTATATCCAGCTTTTGCATCTTCTTCCTTATCTAGGGCTCTAGCCTGTTCATCAACTTCAGCCATCATGCGGGCTTCTGAAGCCGAGTCTGCTGAGTCATCGTAAACCAGTTTAAAGCTAGATAGCGACGATTCGTCAATTTGCACCGGTGAAATATTTCCGGCTTTTACTGCAACGTTTAGCAGCTCCGAAGACTCTTCCGCCGAGTTCTCGACATCATATATTCCTTGTGGTCCTGAATCTTTTGCTATCATCGAAAAAAAATCATCTTGTCCAGCAAATGCTTCCTCTACCCGTTCATGAAGTTCTTCTTGACTCAAATTTTGGATATTGCTCTCTGAAAACGCTATCGGTTCTAGACTCTTTAGCCGATCCATGTCAAAGTTGCCGATTGGTGAACTTACACGAACTGTTGATGCGTCAAAGGTGTCCGTCACTGCTTCAGAACTCCAGACCATTGCCCTATCATTATTACCAACATATATATCTGTTGACTGCTCATCGATTACCATTTCTGGAACCTCAACAATGGTTTTTGGAATTTTTAGGCCAAACGCCCTGTTCTGTGATCTGAGCCATTTTCGCCGTAGTTGCGGCATTATAGCCGTTATTGGGCTCACTGATACACTAGGTTCTTGTTGTGGTTGCGCCTGCATCGAAAACTCCGCGCAATCTGAATTATACCCCTGTCGTGGTTGCGCCTGAAGCGTCATGCCTGAGCTAACTGATTCATACAGTTGTTGTTGTGGTAGCACTAGCATCGGCATTTCTGCGCTGACTGATTCACGACTTTGTAGTTGTGGTTGCTGCTGCATCGCTAATTCTTCGGAAAATGATTGAAGCCTTTGTGGTTGTTGTTCTTCCTGCATCGCCCTTTCCATAAAAACTGATTCACGGCGGTTTCCTAGTCGTTGTAGTTGCTGCTGCATCGCCGATTCGGCGCAAACTGATTGACGCCTTTGTGGTTGTGGTATTTCCTGCATCGCCTTTTCCATAAAAACTGATTCACGGCGGTTTCCTAGTCGTTGTAGTTGCTGCTGCATCGCCGATTCGGCGCAACCTGATTGAAGCCTTTGTGGTTGTGGTTCTTCCTGCATCGCCCTTTCCATAAAAACTGATTCACGGCGGTTTCCTAGTCGTTGTAGTTGCTGCTGCATCGCCGATTCGGCGTAAACTGATTGACGCCTTTGTGGTTGTGGTATTTCCTGCATCGCCTTTTCCATAAAAACTGATTCACGGCGGTTTCCTAGTCGTTGTAGTTGCTGCTGCATCGCCGATTCGGCGCAACCTGATTGAAGCCTTTGTGGTTGTGGTTTTTCCTGCATCGCCCTTTCCATAAAAACTGATTCACGGCGGTTTCCTAGTCGTTGTAGTTGCTGCTGCATCGCCGATTCGGCGCAACCTGATTGAAGCCTTTGTGGTTGTGGTTTTTCCTGCATCGCCTTTTCCATAAAAACTGATTCACGGCGGTTTTCTAGTCGTTGTGGTTGCTGCTGCAACGCCGATTCGGCGCATACAGATTGACGCCTTTGTGGTTGTGGTTGCTGCTGCAACGCCGATTCGGCGCAAACTGATTGACGCCTTTGTAGTTTTGGTTGCTGCTGCAAACCCGATTCGGCGCATACAGATGGACGCTTTTGTAGTTTTGGAAGCTGTTCCAACGCCGATTCGGCGCATACAGATTGACGCCTTTGCGGTTTTGGTTGCTGCTGCAATGCCGATTCGGCGCAAACAGACTGACGCCTTTGTGGTTTTGGTTGTGGCTGTAACGCCAGTTCGGCGCAAATAGATTTGCGCCTTTGTGGTTTTGGTTTCTGCTGACACGCCAATTCGGTGAAAACAGATTTGCGCCTTTGTGGTTTTGGTTTCGGCTGACACGCCAATTCGGTGCAAACAGATTTGCGCCTTTGTGGTTTTGGTTTCGGCTGACACGCCAATTCGGTGCAAACAGATTTACGCCTTTGTGGTTTTGATTGCTGCTGCGTCACCGAGTCTGCGCAAACTGATCGACGCCGATACCGAAGTTTCATATTAAAAGTGGAGCTGGATTCTGGGATAGGTTCGTCAATCGAGCTATCGGTTTCATAAACGGATTCTAAAACCAGTCTGCCTGAGCATTTAGCAGCCTTTGCACTTGCCATTAACGTCGCATTTATTTGTTTAAGAAGAGTCATTTGCTCTACTAAAGTAAAGCTTTTGATCTGTCGGGCGTGTGCTCTTGGTATTAAACAAGCAGATGACACATTCTTGCCAAGAACGTTACGAGTTCTTACTTTCACCAGGGTGTCATCTATTTTTGGTAGTAACTCCATATAAATAATTCCGTTTGAAGAGACTTTACCTTTCTGTTTCTTGGGTTCAGCGGTGTCATCTTCATTTTCATCTCCTGATACATCAAACTTAAGAAGGGATTTGAGGGTTTCTGAAAGTTTCATTGATTTTTCTATTATCTTACAGGTGTCGCACTTTAAGCAGCGGGCTTCAAGCTCAGATTTTTCAGCATTATTAAGTTCCTTGACGGTGTGCCATTGTAGAGCAGGACATGGTGTACGAACTAAAGTCTTAGGTGCAGGCTTGCTCTTGCGCGCTGTAAGACCACGTTCATTATTGAGAGACTTGTTCATCCAGCGATAAATATTGGGTTCGCCGTAGAAAGTCGGGGCATCATTATCTGCCACTGGCTTTTTTTGTGTTTTCGCTAAAGTTTGTGCGGGCAAAGGTGCCGAAGAAATATTGGGTAGCAAGACATATGGGTTGGTTTTAGTTTTAGGAGTGCGACTTAGCTCCGTCAGTCCACTCGGACCGGCTACTGGCTCTATAAAAACATATTAGGTATGAGTAATCTTACTATAGCCATAACAGTAAAAGAATACCTATGTAATTAAGTTGGAAATTACAATTATTATTACTTTTAATCTTTGCAAAAGACAAAAGGGTTAGAAAAATAGTTGACCGTCACGGGACGCCCGGCAGATTCTATTTAAATTTATTATATATAAAGGGTCGGTACAATGCGTATTCTCCTTACATACATCTCTACTACTCGTCATCTCAGCATTAACCCCTTTCTTTCTCATATCATCTTTCACACAATCCATCAATCACTTTATCGATCGATAAGATCGAAAATCAAAATCAAGATCGAGATCGAGATCAAAATTGAAATCGAGATCGAAATCGAGATCGAGATCGAAATCGAGATCAAAATGGCTATCTATGACCTCAATCTATGAAATCTACAATAATACATATAGACAATACATATAATAAACTATCGTATAGCACGCGTCGCCACGCCAACAATTGGTTTCACCCGCGGCTATAGATGTTTCACATCAAAATCTGAAAATAATACGTACCAGTAGTATTTGTAGCAGTAGCACTGGTCAACGGTACTAATGAGACGCGTGGCACGGGCGCCACCGGTGGCCGCTTCGGAGTGCTGCCCTTGGCGAAGTATGTCAAAGGTCTGTTATCGTCGAGTGAGAATTCTGAAGAGACCGGGTTACGGCATTTTGATGATTTAAGCGCGGCAATGTTTTTCTTTTCTTGTTTAGCCGGTTCTTCCAGTGCTTTGGCGACATTACGCCTGGCCACCGACAGTCTTGTAACACGGCTCGCAACTTCTTTCTTATTGAATTCTAATTTGCTTAGTCGTCTTGAGCGAAGTGACATCACATGGAGGGGCTTGGGATGTGGTTTCTCACGATTTGATTTGTTTGTCAATAACTTAGCCTTTTCCTTGTTTTTACTGATTTCCTTGTTATTATCAGTCAACTTGTTTTTAGTTACGTCTTTCTTTTTAACAATATCTTTTTCAGTAACAAGATTCTTGTGCTTTGCAATCTCTTTGTTAGAACCTTCAATGTTTTTAACATTATTTTTGTTCCTAACAGCATCTTTGTTTGTTGTAGTGTCTTTATTTTTATCACTATCTTTGTTTGTTAAAATGCGTTTGCATTTATTACTATCTTTGTTTCTATTACTTTCTTTGTTTCTACTACTGTCTTTGTTTCTACTACTCTCTCTGTTTGTAATAGTCTGCCTGTTAATGTGTTCTTTATTTTTAGCAACAGCTACATTTTTGACTTTAAGGTCACGGTTTTTATCTAATTCCCTGTTTCTAACAAGCTCTCGGTTTCTCATAAACTCAGTTCTCCTGTCCCTTACACTAGTAGGAACTTCTTCTAGCCTTTTTACCATCACAAATGGCTGTAGACCTTTGTGATGTAATTCCAACCCTGCGTGAAGGGTAAAAATGCCATTAGTTTACATGCAATTATCTAAAACTTTTCTCTTCAGCGTGATTTTAGGTATTTTAATTGTATTGTGCACCTATAGTTTCAAACTTAAACATCTAGGAAGAAAACTAAATTCCCCTTCGGAATTTATTTGTCCTCTAAAGTGTATATTAGCACTAACCTTGGTAAGATATGTAATCAACAAAGACCGATGGGCCGACTTGGTGTTGAATGATGAAGTTTCTTCCCGAGGGGTTGTTATCTCGGCGGTCTCCATTGGTAGTGGGTGCGGGGGCCACGCTCGGCGGCACGTAGGCGCCCTGCGCGAACTTGCGCTGGGCGAGGATGCGACGAGACCGGGGTCTGAAAACACTCGCACCGTCAGTACTGATAATGACTACTATTATATATAAAAGCTTGTCGCTAGCTTAAGAAAATAGTATAATACCGTGACTGAAATTAAAAACATATCTGCTATTTATAAACCGCTAATCAGACATTTATCATTATGACATCATGTAATTGGTTTCCGTGATCTGGTTGACCAAGAACTCAAAGCTCCATTTATTGTCGCACTTGAATTTCGCACGACTACTAGTTGACTGTCGCCTGTTTAGCGCTTAAGTATAATTATAACGCCGCAGCAGCAATATTGATATGCAAGGTCTGGCTTATAAAAGTCGTAAGGCTTTCATTCGTAAAAAAATATAATTTGTAAAAACTGGCGTTTTTAATCGTGAATATGGCTAGTTTCTTTTGTTATTTTTATGAAGAAGAACCAGCAAGAATATCTAAGAATATAGGTCTGCAAATAAATAGACAGAAAGAAAATCATAAGAAACTAAGTATACAAGATACTTAGTTCCTCATGATTTTCTTTTTTACACCTCTAGCGACAAAACAAGCTCTACTTATTATCAAAACTAGCTCCGATATTAAATACAGATGCTTTGAAAATAGCTTACCAACGTATTGTAAACTCAATTTTAAGATTTGGTATCATCATCTGGGCAAACTCAACCAATAGAGATGTAATTTTTAAAATGGAAAATGATGCATCAGGGCAATGTTTCAAATACAGTCTATAGACTCATGTAGACCACTTTTTATTAAGCACAATATTTTAACTTTGCCTTCCCTGTATATGTTTGAAATATCTGACTATGTTAGAGCGAATCCAAATCTGTTTAGATGGCTCGCTGATGTTAGTAATAGAAACAGGCGAGATAACCAAAAACTATGTGTAAAAATGTCCAACACAGCCTTATTACATAAAAGTGTCTTCTGTATGGCACCAATTGTTTACAATAAGATACCAAAACTAATAAGAGATTTAAATAACAACCAATTCAAAAGAAGGCTCCAAGTGTTTTTAGCTGAGAAATGTTACTACAGCATTAACGAATTTCTGACTGAAAGATAAAAACTTAACTTCCAATAATGCTTATTTAATTTATTTATTTTTTCTTTGTTACGTAATATTTTTTTTGTTGTGTTTGTTAGTTAATTAAGCATTTAGTTTATTTGAGAATTACTTATTTTGTTAATTTGATGTTATCGTGGAGACACCTATACCAATAATGTACACCCTTTGGGTATATTACAGAGATCACTGTCATGTACACTACCAGCTGTTTTTAATATTACCTGTAATAACATTTAATAAATATTCTACTCTATTCTATTCTTCCATTCTTGAAAAATCGCTGTTTTTAGTGTTGTTATTATTGCGGGCACACGATTTCTTGCATAAACATCTTTTTTTTTTAAACTGCCCTAAACATGCTCAATGGGATTAAGATCCGGGCTGATTGTACCGTCAAACCTCCTATTCTACCGTTATGACAAGCCATGTCGATAAACAAAAGTTCCGTTTGCCCGATCATCGAAATGCCACCATACCATACACGAACCACCTCTAAAAGGAATACGCTCCTTAATTTGAGTATATCTCTCTCCACATCGACGATACTCTTCTGCAACCCTCTGTACCATTTAAACATGTCCTACACTAATCGGTGAGCAATACGGAGGTCCATTGCTCTTCAGTCCAAATTAGATGTTCACGCGCAAATCTTAAACGAGCTTGTCTGAGAGCTGCAGACAATTTTGGAGCATTTGAGCATTTGCTGGTCTAAAAGGGGCGATTGTCGCTTTCTTAAGCCTCCTTCTTATTATTCGTTTACTCACGTTTACTCCACGCAGTTCATTCAGCTCTGTGTTGATGTTTACTGACGTGAGAAAACGATTTCGTAGGGAAGTTGAAACAATGTATCGGTCGTCACGATGGGTGGTTGCTGGAGCTCTACCGTTACCGGGTCGCCTTTTGTAAGAAACTGTCTCTAAAAAACTTCGGTATACTCTAGAAACTGTAGACCGGTTTAAATTTAAATTTCTAGCAATCGTTCGTTGATCCAAACCTTCCCGCACCAATGCCGCAATTTGAGCGGCTTGTTCGGACGAAGTATCCATTATCATGGTTAAAATTGGGAATAAAATGACTATAGTCAAAATAATGTTGGAAGCAATAATTTCAAATCAAATCAAATCAAATCATTTATTTGTGATTCACAGGTTTAAAGATCTTATAAATAGAATGTGTTCATGCCGTGATCCGCCACATAGGGCATACAAATTAGACAAAACTACACAACATACATACAATTAAACAAAATGAATTGGAATCAAATAGCATTTACTTAATACTAATTATTTTGATATAAAATCACTAACACTGTAATAACAGTTTTCTATCAAGAACTTTGACAATTTATGTTTGAAGATATTCACATTATTAGAATCTCTTATATTTTTTGGAATGTTATTATATATCTTAGTTGCCATATTAAATACACTTTTTTCATACAGAGTGGTTGTAAACCTCCTACTGATGTTATTGTATAATCTACTTCTATTGCGAGATCCAGATTCTAAAGTAAATAAAGTAGGATTTTGTCTTATAAATAGAGCCAATTCTAGAATATAGATAGATGGTACTGTAAGTAAGCCTAATTTTTTGAAATATTCTTTGCAACTGTCAGTCTTTTTTAAGCCACACATGGCACGGATGCATTTCTTTTGACATTTAAAAACCCTGTCCCAATTAGTAGCATTGCCCCAAAAGATTATTGCATATCTTAACCTGGAAACAACATAACCATGATATGCTATAAGTAGTGTGGGGAGGTTTACTTTTTTCGAGAGGAGGTAAAGACTGTAAGATGATTGTGATATTTTTTTGCATATGAAATCTATATGTGTTTGCCATTTTAAGTTATAGTCTATGCGGAGTCCGAGAAATGTTGTTGTTGCAGTCAATTTTACTTCTTTTCCTAAATATTCTATTTTTGTATTTAATTTATTACTTGTTTTTTGCTTAAATTGCATTAGTTTAGTTTTATCTAAGTTTATTAATAAGTTATTATTCTCTAACCAATCTACTATTGAACATAAGCTGCTATTGATATCATTTTCATCATTATAAACGACTGTACAATCATCAGCAAATTTAAATGGCAAATAAAAAAAAATATAATAATAATTTCAACTTTACTCTAATAAATAACACACGAATTTGAGACTATGCATAAATTTTACTTCCGGCTATAATTTTAAATTTTACTGCAGTTCTATTTTTAAATATTGATTTTTTATGTTTAATTAACAGTCTCGACATTTCCACTTAGTTTAATCTAAAAACTTTTTATACTTATCAAAAATTATAAATTTATTCAAAAGTAATCCTGAACTTTGATGCAGTTTATGAGCCCGTCATTGTAACTATTATGAAAAAGGTAAACTTAGGGGCAAGGGCAACAAGTTGATATTTATATTACTGGAAAAATAATTGCTCTCAGGTCATAAACCAGTAAGTAGACCGGCGAGAGCATTTGTATGAATAAAACACTAGGGACTGGAAAGAAGAACCATGTTTCCTCTTGAGTTCACATTTCAAAACACAAAAAGGGATCAAATTTACATAATTACTTTTTGCGATCCTAACCACAGACCACCAAAATGTCACTCTAACAAGTTGATGGAGCATAGAGCGGGAATTGCGTTGCGAAGCTTATAGACAAACATGAGCATCAATGGTAAAATTGTAAACTATCACATTTAGTTACTCGCGCTATTTATCGCAGAGTGGATGAAATATGCACAAACCTGAACATAACTTAAAAATATCGACATCAAATAATAACGATACTTATTTAAATTAAATTCATAGGTTTTAGTTAAAATTTTAGGCTCAGCTTAGTAATACGCCAGCTGCATATCATGATACAAATCGCTTACAGAAAAAAGGGCTAAAAACAATCACCTAATATGAAAATAAATAGAATAAGCAATCGCAAAAGCCATCAAATCTAAAGGAAAACCCAGCTAACAAATGAAATATACCCCATAAGGTCTTGACGATGCCAGCGTACGGGACGACGTCCTAGAAATAATAATAAAAAGAAACTTATTATATTGTTTTGATAATATTTCTTCATAATTCCAAAATTTTGCTTTGTTTTCTATTAAGGTGATACATTGAAAAACATGTGGTTTTTCGATTGAGTGTAAGTTTACATGTACTCAGTATAGGGATTCTATATTTTGATATATGTTTTTTGATTCTTTTTTCTAGGATCCTGTAAAAGGAAAACACGATTCAAGGAAATTTTCTCTATAGAAAAAATTTGTATCCAATTTTTTACTTTTTTCGTTGTCACGGCTCAACGCTTAAGAGTTATTCAATGAAATTTACTTTATAACATAGAGAATAATGATATCGAAGTTTTGTAAAACCAGTTTTTAATTTAATTTATTAATTTCGTTAAAAAAAGAGAAATTCGTTTTGGCACATACGTTGTTTTATTCTGAGCGCACACACATTATAGCTATCTCTTCTTTTGCGTGTCAAAAGTAATTGCATCACTTTCGCTCGCTTGTAAATCAGATGCCCGGTGGGCTTCATCGACGACGGACCTATGACGTTTTTTTGCAGATCGGTGGTCAGATTTTCGTGATATAATAATTATTTTTAAAGTAATAGTAAGTAGTTCAGCAAAGTTTAAAGTTAATAATCATTACAATTAGTGTTTAATATTTATATATAGACTTTTGAGCGATTTTCTTGTGAGTGAACAGTACCTATAATATCATCATATCTGTTTTTATTTTAGTAGGCTAGCTATAATTGTTTATCTAATGAAAAAGGCTCAAATAATAATATCAATCAAACCAAAATAGGCAAAGCCTATATTAAGGCAACCAGGCATCTTATAAAAATACATACAAATGATAAATATATTTGAAAATATATACAAATTAATGATTAATTACACCCAGATACAAAAAAAATGATTATGCTCCTCACACAAAGTTCTGTCCTGAGCGGGAATCGAACCCACAACATCTGGTTTAGCAGTCAGGATCACTAACCAATAATCAATTATTCTTCAGCTCCATACCGTTAAGGAGTTGTATCGTTCATAACCAGCTCATCATCATGAGATGATGACTACTAGACGCAAATACTCAGATAACAGTAGAAAAAACTTAAACCACGTGCAAAAGTGCCTATAAAAAATTTGAGGTTTACCCTCGATGTCCCGGGGACCACACAATCAGGTCCTGACTTGGTGTAACAATGAATTTCAAAAATAAAACAAAAGTAGCAGTTGATGCGTTCCACTTACGACAATTTCTTCTTACAAAAATTAAAGAAATAGATTTTTTATATTCGTTAGTTTTATAATAAATGATTTTAGTTTACTTTTAATAAAAAATAAGAAATTAATTATAATCATTTGCAATCACTAACATAAAAAAATATTAAAAATATTATTTTAGTTGACTTTGTTACATTTTGTATGTGGTCAAAGGAGCCGCATTTTTTCACCAAGATGATGGCACTTGCATGAAATGTTTCCGAGCCCGTGGAGATATAAGAAACGCAAAAAAAACACTTAAATCACATGGGTGTTATCACCCAGAAGAACAAAGTGGAATATAATTTTCAGCGGCCGCGCCGACTTTTCAAAATATCGGCGGCAGTATAATTCCAGCTACATTTGTATAATAACTTTCGTCAGGAGTATTTATAATATTATTTAAAAACAAAACGGTTCACTCACGCATATTCTCAGGATCGCCCAACTAGTTTCGCGGCGGCACGCGACGGTGCCGCCGCGTCCCGAGAATATGCGTGAGTAAACCGTTTTGGTTTTGAATAATTATTAAGTCCAGCTACGTTTTTTACTTGACTACGGAGAAGCCAAAAAAGGTTCGTTATGTGTTTGACATGTATGTATGTATGTATGTATGTGTGCATGTATGTATGTATGTATGTATGTATGCTTGTATGTGTGTATGCTTGTATGTGTGTATGCTTGTATGTGTGTATGCTTGTATGTATGCATGTATGTATGTATGTATGTACGTATGTATGTATGAATGTACATATGTATGTATGTATGAATGTACATATGTATGTATGTATGAATGTATGTATGTATGAATGTATGTATGTATGGATCTATGTATGTATGTATGTATGTATATATGTATGTATGTATGTATATATGTACGTATGTATGTATGTATGTATGTATGTCGGTGTCTATGTCGTGCACGTAACTATTCAACGGCTGAACCTATTTTGATAAATGACGCGGCATTAGATTCGTCTGAATATCCCTCAAGATAAAGGGCTATATACAGGGTTACAGGTTAAGTCGACCTAAATCCTTTAAGAGATGGTAGTTTCCATCATTCCTGATCGATTTGACTAGAACTATTTTGTTTTTATTGTGCGTGTTTGGTTAGTCCTAACAATACCCTAGCATGTTTAAACCTTATTAGAAAGCTAAAGAATCGTAGATATTATCTGTCATAGACTTTCTTTTTTAATATCTTACAAAGAAAAAAAAAACTTTTTCAAATTTATTTATTTTTTTAACAATTGCCTCTCTACTTAATTATAAATTTTATTAACGTCTTAAAGTAAATAAAGGCTAAGCTCAAAATGCACAAATCAGTAACCCTATTGGGAGCGCGGCTCCCTTTCTTTAATAATTACAAGTTTAAACATATTTCAAAAGGTGCTTTACGATAAAGCATACTGAAATTAAGTCACCCTCCCGAAAATCAATACGGCTAGACAGAAGGTATGGCATACCTATGTCTGTTTAATTAAACAAGGGGTGGCTGCAACCCCGGCCAGGCAGCCAACATCAAAGGTACAGGATTCAATTAGTCCCTGCCCGCGAGCCGCGACTCACCCCCTCCCCCAAAGTTGAGCGCACAAAGGCTGTATGGGATCAGCTTCAACCCCCGATCGATATGGCTAGACGGGAGGCAGCCTAACTATATAAAACTTGTATATATACTAAACAAGGGTGAACGTAGGAAGACTGGCAAAATCAAAGGTAATGTTCGAAATTTGATAAAGAGGAGGTAAGATGAGCCTCCTCTCCTATTTCAAAAAAGGTTGCAACCCCTGTCTAGACGAAGCTGAATATTATATCTTTGTTCTAGACAGGGGGAGACGCAGAATCGCGAGAGCACAGAGTTATTGATTTTATAGCCTTCGGCAGCCATTTTAGTCTTGACATGGCCTATAAGTACGCACCTACATTATATTACGTTTTAGCAGATAACTTTCGTGGTACACGGGTATGTTAAGTGGATTATTAAGTATAGTGTATGTATGTTAAAATTTTATATATATGACATTATTATAATTAATTATGTACTATTTTTATGTAGGTATGTTTAATTTTACCCGGCAATCCAGGAAGGGTGTTTATCTCACGTATCTTGTATGTTTAAAAATGTCTTTATTACTACTGGATTGATTTCAACAGTTAAGGTATCGTTTGATTCGTCTTACAAATCAAAGTGTCCTTAGATACTTTAAAATAAATTTATATTTAATATCTTAACGAAAAAATGTAAAAAAAAAAAATTCCATTCGGAGTTCACACTTTTAAATGTAAGAAGTTCTCCCGAGACTAATGTCTATAATTAACGAATACAAGTTGATTATTATATGATTAGATGATTTTGATAACTCGTTTAAAGATGTTTTTTTAATACCAAACCTATTTCATAGAGTGTCAAAACAAATGGTTTACAAAAACACAATCAACTATTAAGTTTAAATACATTTTGACCATCCACCCCTGCTCTGTAGAAGAACAGACATAGTAGATGAGAACGATTGTACAATATAGTTTAAAAATAATATGGTCTATTGTTATAAATGTTTTGTGGGATTGTTAATTAACTTTACCGGAAGAACGACGCCTGCCCATGGAGTTTGTATTCTACACATTTTGCAATAAGTATTTTATATATTACTAGCTTTTGCTCGCGATTTCAGCCGCGTAGAAGTCGAAAATGGTATTCGACATTCCAATTTTAAAGAGTATAGACTATTTTTAGTCTTGTAGTAGGACTATTTTGTCAGTGTTAGTAGGACTATTTTTTTTGACACGTTACAAAGATATCATTTATTTCTATAATTATATATTTTTTTGATTTATCAATCGATAAGGTAGATACAATGAACGAAAATTTCGCGTGACGTCACTTGTGGCTACAATTTTTACCCACAAGTGGCGTCACAAGCCCCCTCCAGAACTTGAAACCGCTTTAACTTTGTAATTTTTCGTTGATTTGATAAAAGAAAGAATACGAGTTTTATCTGGTGGTATAAATAGATATTTCCTTTTCATACCCAGTCCGCTCCCCTAGTGCATTGCGCCAAGGTTTTATGTAAGTTTACCGTTTATCGAATAAAATCGAATTGAGTTTTCAAACATGTGTCAAAATAAAATGTTATTTAAATCAAAAGCACTAAGGAGTGTTGATTATTGATATACTTCGTTGCAAATCACCCCCAAAATAACTTTCTACCCCTTTTTAACCCGGTTAGGCGATGGGTTTTAATAAAATACGAAACACGTCGTTCATCAATTGTGCTGCATAATGTTTATGCAAAATTTGAAGTAGATTGGACCAAGGAATCACGTTGTCCAAATACAAACTTTGCAGAATTTCGGAAAATCCTTTCTTATCGGATGCCTAGGTCATACAAAAACACACCCTCGCAAATTTTAGATCTCTACGATACTAATTTTACTAATTTTTATTTAAATTGGTTCAGTAGTTTTGTCGTGAAAGAGCGACAGACAAACAGAGTTTGATTTGAATTTATAATATTAGTAAGAATGTATATAATAAAGTAGATGATTTAAGGACATTATTTAGGTACTTAGATATATTCACGAAGAAATTTATTCCACGAATATACTTATAAGTAGGTACATTAAGCACTCTTGCATACGACGCAGCCGCCACGCTTCCGTCGGCGACGTTACATCGGAAGCTACACTCATACGAGCGGCGGCAACGCGGCGGCAACGCGGCGGCGACGCGGTTTTGTTCCGTGTGCACAAGTTAGTTGGTTTTTAAAGTGGACACTTCTTTAGCCGCGTTGGTTGCTTTTTGGTAGGGTAAAATATTATGTTATTTTTTTATGAATTCGATTTTTTATGATTTTCGCAGTTAGCCTGAGCGCAGGCTTTGACAGCTTCACCGGACTTTGAAATTTTATGGCTTCGCGTCACCGACATGCTCATGACTGTTTAATTGTAGAATCATTGTGCAGTACAATAGACAGTACTAAATAAACATACTAATATTTTTAAGATAAAAAATAAACACCTGAATATTATTTCGGAGATTGAAAATTTTATATCGTTTAAAATTATTTTAAACTTTCGTATTTATTACAGAAATTTCAAATTTGAATACTAAAATATCTAAGTTTTCACTTCAATCGCCAGTCCGTATAATTTTTTTTTGTTGGCGGCGTCGTTTTTACAAGCGCGTTAGAACTAGGCGCGTCTAAAGAGCTGTAAGGTAGTTTGAGCGAGATGCAAAAACACACGAAAGGTGCGTGTAAAAAAACAACAATATTGAATAGCCCTATTAAGACGCGATTTGCCTTAGATTTTTTTCTTACACAATTTAATTTTTTTTAATTCAAAATAATTTACTTATTTCAAAATTAAGAATTATTTTTACAGGTTGATTAAAATGGTTATGTTATTCATTTATATAAAATAATGTAAAAGAAAAATAATTTAATATATCCAATGTCCAATTGCCTATATTGTAATTAAGTCCATTAAAGTTCCAGTAAATTTTTGTGGAATCCATAATTGTAATTTAGTTAAAAATATGTTACCTACATAAAAAATAGCTATATGGAAGTCCATAAAAAATTAAACAAATAAAAACAATTTAACATTTACGCAAATATTAACAACATAAAATGTCTCCAAATTTAAATGATATAAGTTACGAGAATTTTTTCTTAAATAATTCTTTAGCAATCTAAATATTGTTAAAATTTAATAATGTTTAATAACTACACAACTATATTTTGTTTTAATTATGTTGTAGTACAGAGGTGGCGATCAAAATCTAAAAATATTTACCGTAATCAATATAATAAATGTACCGTAATCAACGAAATAAAAGTCAATATTTTGTAAGTAATATTTGCGTAAATATGAAACATTAGTAAACTATTGTTAATATCTTACCGCATTTTGATCAGATGAATCAGCCCTTATCAAGTCTTGTAAAACACTTAACTGAATAATGGACCTAGCACTGATCGTTGATGTTACTTCGCGGGCGTGTGCCCAGCATCGCGGCCGGTATATCACTGAGCGTTACCGACGCCGACCGCCGACGCGCAGGCTCCAGACGCGAGGATTTGGAGGGGCGAGGTAGAAGGGGAGGGTGGTTAAGCTCGTTGGGGCCACCCCTTAAACTACCCCACCGACGGCCCACGCCAACTGCCGGGAATTCATTACGTTGCTAAGCGAGATAATTATGTATATTGTATAGACAGATTATTTTTTCTAAACGATTCCGCCCTATCTTTTTTCGCGAGTTTGCGGGGAGGATGTTTTACAAACAATTAAATGCACAAAGAACAACAAACATTTGTGGAGAACACAAATGTCAAATGCCGTGTTAAGAGGTATTTCACGTTTAGCTTCATAAAAATAGGCAAAAAAGTACTTGGAAAAATGTTTGAAATGTTTTTTTTTATTTTTTATTTATGTTACTTTGCACAGTTCGCACACTTTGTGCCCCGAACTAAGCCTAATTTTTTATGACCACTTCAGTTATAAAAGTCGAAGAAATACTCAGATAAATGTCTAAAAAAGTCCTGTAATTTTTATTACCAGCTTTTTTAACAACCTATAAGACAATTTACATTTATTTTTTTTATTAATTAATACTTAACACCAGACCAATGCAAATGATAGAATTACAAAAATAAATATTGTGTGCAAATTTAGCTTAAAATCTTGCCTGATGACAAAGTTGAAGTATTTAATGCTGAACTAGAGTTAGGAAAATAATAACGCCATTTAGACAAACATGACTTATTTAGTAAACGGTTTAATAAGGTCTATTTGAGAGGCATCTCCCTACTGGTTTTGGACCAAACCGGAGTCTTTATTCAGCTATATGCTGCCGGTTTCGCGAATTAGACTTGTGAATTCATCTCACGAATTTTACTATACCAAACTCTGAGATGAATTCCACGACGCCCCGTCGCCGTGGTTTACCTGTTGCCTCAAGTCAATGATAACTATAATTAGGATAAACTGAGACGTGTTTTGGATTTGTTTATTTTTTATACGTTGAATTTGATAATTTTAAACACCAGATATTTTTTTATCGTGGAATAAAATTCAGATGTGACAGATTTTTGATACAGAAAGAAGTAAAAATATTCCTCGTATACATGTGGATCACACAAATGCTTGTCCCATCCGGGATCGAACCCGCGGCACGTCACGCTTAGTGGTAATTGGCGTGGTGATAACATACCACACGTGCAGTCAAATAATTGTAGCTTTTTAACTAAGAACTCTAGATAAACCCTTTTTTGAAATAACAAATAGATACTATTTCCTTGCGCTCTTATAGATTATAGATGAATTATAATAAATCTGTAGAGAGGTAAATTCTGTACATCAAATATATTTTCAAAATAACTATCAGGGGGTGATTAGTGATCGATACAATATTAGCCAAAAATGCAATCAGTAAAATTTTTGTCTGTCTGTCTGTCTGTCTGTCTGTCTTTCTGTCTGTATGTTCCTTATAGAAACAAAAACTAATAGACGGATTTTAACGAAACTTGGTACAATTATTCTTCATACTCCTGGGCAGGTTATAGTATACTTTTCATCACGCTACAATCAATAGGAGCAGAGCAGTGAAGGAAAATGTTGGGATTACTCCGTTTTTTAAGCTTCCGTCGCGTATGCAGCCTTAATGGTAAAAGCTACATAGAAATCATGTATGACGGAAATGTTCTACATAAAATTATCTAAAAAATATCCCACAACAGCATATGTCTATCTTTTATGGTTGACTCACAATAACACGTGTAATTCCCGATAGCTTAGCAGTTCGGAGCTTTCTGATTAAATTTGTTTACTCATACGTTTATAATACTCTCACTCATCCCTAATTAAAAAAAGTTATAATTATGACTTATTCAATAAAAAAAAATCATAGAAATCAGTATAGAAACACCAAACTTATACATGAAATACGATAATAAGCCATCGCGCCGTCGCGCGTGAATACTGAATCATGCTATAAGGATTATTTTTGTGTAAATAGGTATTAGTTATTTTGGTAGTGTTTAAATATTCGTTCCATTTTATTTCTTTTTAGGTGAAGTAGTAGTAGAAGTAGAAGTAGTAGCATAGATTTTTAGATACCGATAGGTTAGTTTTGGCTAATTTATGTTCAGTTTTTAGGGTTCCGTACCTCAAAAGGTAAAAACGGAACCCTTATAGGATCACTTTGTTGTCCGTCTGTCTGTCTGTCTGTCTGTCTGTCTGTCAAGACCTTTTTTCTCAGGAACGCGTGGAGGTATCAAGCTGAAATTCATATCAAATACTCAAGTCTATGGTCTCTTGGAGCTGTGAAAAAATCAAACTTCTAAGTCAACGCGATCAAAAGATACTCCCGTTTATGCCGCAAAATTCCGCAAATTTTCGAAACTCGCACGGGAATCAAAACCTACAGGGTACTTCCCGTGAACTCAGAATCTTGAAATTTGGTACGAAGTAACGTCTTATAGTACAGATAAAGGAAAAATTGCGAAAACCGTAAATTTTTAGTTACATCATATAAAAAAAAATATTTCTGTTTTTTTTTTTTTTCATTTTGCAATTATCATACCATAACTATGACTCGATCGTAGTGATGGGTGAACTTTTACTTATATACCTACAGGTGTGTACGGAACCCTCGGTGCGCGAGTCCGACTCGCACTTGGCCGGTTTTTTTTGTATTAAGTAGGTAAAAGCGTAGGTACTTTTATTAATTATAGTAGTTAAAGGTATTTATTTTTAAGTGAAGTAAAATACGAAAAGTTAATCTGTCTGTTGCATTAAAACCACTGAACCGTGAGGAAGGACATATGCTACTTTTTTACAAAAACGACGAAAACGCGGACGAAGTCGCGGGCAAAAGCTAGTAGATCAATAAAATGATTTGATTTGATGATTTGATTTCTTTTGAATAAAATGATTTTAAACATGAAATTTTAGCGACTAATTGTAAAATATGCAACTTGTACGTTTCAATGTAATTTGGAAAGAGCAAGCCTAAATTAATTATAGTAATGTCCCCTAGCCGGGCCGTCGGGGTTTTTATATTTATACTGATACAACTCTTTTACTACCTTACTTTTATTACTAACCATTCGGCGTAGTTATAAATAATATAAATATAAACTGATAGTCCTATCAGTGAGCGTCATTTTCAGAGACCACACTTCTAAAACTGCGGCTAAAAAGTAACATGCCCAAAAATTAGAGTTGTTCGAAAAGTTAACAATGTTTAAAGGAGATTTAACGTAGGATAACCTAGCCATATGCACACTTAAGGAAACATTGAAATCTTACCCCGAATTACATATTTTACAGATTAATTTGTTTCATAAAATTTGTATTTTATTTAGAATATAATTTAAATTATTCTTTCAGATAGAGGTAATAGCTTACCAAACAAGAATACCAAATATGGAAGTCACTAGCTGTCCCACGCGACTTTGTTCGCGTGTTTTAGTTTCAACGGTTTTTCATTTTTGCAACATTTTTCATTTATGCTCCGCTCCTATTGGTCGTAGCGTGATGTTATATAGCCTATAGCCTTCCTCAATAAACGGACTATCCAATACAAAAATAATTTTTCAATTCGAACCAGTAGTTCCTGAGATTAGCGCGTTCAAACAAACAAATAAACAAACAAACAAACAAACAAACTCTTCAGCTTTATAATATTAGTATAGATTAGTAGAGACAGTTTTTAAACGTTATTTCATTGGTGTTGAAGTAGCCAGTTGAATATTCTCATAGTGGGTACTATATATTGTTTTTCCCGATTTAGATAATTTTTTGATAATTCATTCAATAGTACAGATTTCGGCCAAAAGGAAACATTTTTCTGCATTATAACTTACCATATCGCCAATTTTTTTTCGGTTTCTTCTAATTTAAAATATTTTCTGGTAGCCAGCAATATCACCGACTCTACACGAACCGCGAATTATTAAAACATTTTCACTGTTTTCAGAGGCTGAGATGCCATTTCACAAGTTTTTACTAGACATATCTTCTACCAATAAGACGAAGCGCTTTGTCTGGTATTGGGAAGATACTGTCTGCCGATGCAGCGCGCACGCGGTTTATATAACCTATCTTCCCCTCGGGTGCTTCCCCCTCCATGCACAGGGTTCCTACATGCGCAATGGAACTATCTAGACCTGCAAGCTGCGCAGTTGCCTGGGATTGGATGCAGCACGCACATTTGGTTTATTTGTGGGCGTGTCATCTACCTCCATGCCTCCTATCTACCATCTACGTCTATTTTAATTATTTATTCGTCTATAATGAATAACTCACATTCAAAAAATTAGTATACTTAATAGCATTTTATGATGCTGAACTTTTGCTAAACACTCATGGTGTTACCACAAAACTTTTCTTACATATCAAAGTTTTGCTTGAATGATGCATTTCAATAAGCGTAATAGATATACTTCAGAAATAAATTACTTATTCTGTATAATAACTATCGTGAGGAGTATTCATAATTATTTAAAACAAAACGGTTTACTCACGTATATTCTCGGGATCGCCCGACTAGTTTCAGACTCAATAGGAGTCCCTAATCATGAGCTGACGCGGCGGCGGTGGTGTCGCGAGTCGAACAGTTCGACTATTGAGTCTGAAACTAGTCGGGCGATCCCGAGAATATACGTGAGTAAACCGTTTTGTTTTAAATAATTAATTACTTATTCATCTGTGCTTTTAAATACTAGAACTTATAACAAAAGCCTTATTCATCTGTGCTTTTAAATACTAGAACTTATAACAAAAGCCCCAACGGCTATACAATTGTTTCAGCGATATAACCCACCGACAACACGTTTCGTAAAACTTCCACTGCCAACTAGAAATACTGCGACCGGATATACAACAAGAACTGTTAAATTACTTCACAAAGACTTTCCGTTAGTCGGCAATTGATAGCCGTAGTGCCAACCTGCAGCCAATGCAACTTGTAGTTAGCGAACGTGTCGATGCACGTGAAGCACAAATCACCTATTCCCCCTTTGTTGTCTAGCCTATCTGATCCCGTCTCAGTGAGGAGAGGTACATAGACCTCGTTGATATTGAAAGCTAGTTTGGCAATCTTGAAGGTTACACACCCTAGCCCGGGCAGATCAAATTACATTATTATAAGAAACCTTTCCTATACAGTGTTTGGAGAACGGTTACCGATACTTTAAGAGCATTTTATACACTTATTATTATCGAAAAATATACTATTAAAAACACTCCTAACCCAACATCCCCCAAACGGCAGCCATCTTATTTTTTTAATCGGCTTACCTATGGTATTTTCATAAAATGCTAATTTCTTATAATGTAATAGACCTACAGACGTGCAAATGAAACACGTAACTCTCTTACCTGTAAAGGCAAAAGTTGAGGCAATTGAATAACTAAAAAAATATTCTGAATAATAAGCAAAAAGTGTCAAAATAAATGTGAAGCTACAAAATTTTACATGTAGGTAAATTGCTTACATTTTTACATTTTGAACTGTACAGCCAAAATAACCCCAGAATGTTACATACGTTTTAATGTTTAATCAACAGTATTTAAGTTAATCTACAAATCTATACAAAATATTGGCTGTACACCAATTATTTTAGGAGTTATGCTCAACAGATAACTAAACATCACAAAAATTAATTTGTTTTGTTTGAATTAATATAAACAGATCATAATTATTCAGCAGTGATCTAATACCTTAACCCTAGGGTAGGCTGAATATGAGTAATTACTTGTATAATAACTTTCGTGAGGAGTATTCATATTTATTTAAAACAAAACGGTTTATTCACGTATATTCTCGGGATCACCCGACTAGTTTCAGACTCAATATGAGTCCCTAATCTTGAGCTGACGCGGCGGCGGTGGTGTCGCGAGTCGAACTTTCGTGTAAAAATACGTGAGTACACCGTTTTGTTTTAAATAAATATGAGTAATTACAATAATCTTTCGAAATACCCTCCTTTGTTTTGTAAACAAATCCTTGTTCTAATGGCTACTTGTTGAGTAGAGCAGCGGACCTTAGGTATATCGCTTTTAATTTCCTCCGCAGCAATACTAATTTTTGATAGCAGTTCTTCTCTGCTTGAAGACTCGTGAGCATGTGACGTCATATGTGGGTAAAAATTGTAGCTACGACTGACGTTACACGACATTTCCATTCACTGTATCGTCCTCAATGTTTGTTTAATTAAAAAAAAATACGTGTCTATTATTTTTTTACAATCTATATGTCGCGTAAATAAAATAAAAATAATCCGCACCCCTATTACTGCACCTGCCAAAAATCTTGCGATGTTGCATATTTTTACTATTCTTTGCAATATTTTAGGGAAGTATAGATAATAAAATGAAAGAAATGTTACGTTATTATCTATGGACTTTGTCGGTTGGTCCATTAATCGGGAGCCCTTTGAGTGCACTTAGCCGCAGCAATCGAGGGCACGAACTAAGTACC
Source organism: Diachrysia chrysitis (assembly GCA_932294365.1). Classification (NCBI taxonomy): domain Eukaryota; kingdom Metazoa; phylum Arthropoda; class Insecta; order Lepidoptera; family Noctuidae; genus Diachrysia; species Diachrysia chrysitis. Next base: position 1,287,758 of record OW028641.1, read on the forward strand.
TATCTACTAGTACCGGTTCTAAATTCAAATTCTCAATAAAAATAAATACACCAGTTAGATAGCGTGATCGAGAAAAGGGTTTTTTAAAAAGAACTAAAGGCACGAACGGAGGACCGTTCGCTCAAGCTTATGGTACGTAACTGTTTAATTTCTATTCAAATAAGAATAACATGGGCTTATCTTAACGACTTATTGCTAGTGTAACTTAACCTAAACACAATACATGCAGTTACGCTGATATAACTCACCAAATAAGTTTTTTTTTTTGGTGCGCCGTTATTGTCAGGACAAGATTTAAATAAAAATAGATTTAAAAAAAATTACGGGTGCCGTGGGATTTTAAAACATCTAGCTAAAACGTGGAAGTGGCCCTAATAAAACGTAATAATAAAACAAAGTTCTAACATATGAGACCAGTTTAACAAAAACTAAATGAGTTCTATTTTATGAAGTTCGAATCCCAGAAAGAATTACTTTTTGTAACATATCTAGGATGAGAGATCTCGAGGAGCCATTTAATATTAGTTTTATTCCTTAAACAAATAAACAATATTTTCTCCTTTTATTCACTATTAAAGTCGACGCAGCCGCTAGTTAGATATCTATAATCGTTAAATAATTGTAAATAACTTACGATATTATACGTAACTAGGTTTTGCCCGCGATTGCATCCGCGTAGAAGACGAAACTGAATATAAGCTTCCAACCCCTATTTACTCTTATAAGTAGATGGTAGATTTTATGAAAACGGTTAAATACGCGTTTGTTTATTTCTAATCTTGAAGAAGCTTGTACCTATATTAAATTTAAAGTTGTTAACTTTGAAAATGACGGTATGTATATAATGAAGTATAAACTATCAATACCTATTTAAACTTTTAGAGGGTAGATTAAAAAAACGCTGAAATAAGTATCTATTCAGAAGCTTGTATATTACATTTTACACTTCTAATTTTAAAAATGACAGAATTTCCGTATATATTTCCAACCCCGCCTTATAAATAATCTCTAATATCCGTCTCCATTTATTCTAGCCAGAAGTTTGTGTATGAAAATGACGCATTTACATATAAACTTTGCCCCCGTTTTTACCTCCTTAGGGGTAGAATTTCGGAAAATCCTTTGCTATCGAACTATCCCTCCAAGTTTTAGGTAACTGCGATCAGCGGTTTAGGCTGCGCGCTTATCCGTCAGTCATTTAGGAGAAAGCATTTTATATTATATTAGATACTAGCTGTCCCCCGCAACTTTGTTCGCGTGTTTTAGTTTCAACGGTTTTTCATTTTTGCAACATTTTTCATTTATGCTCCGCTCCTATTGGTCGTAGCGTGATGTTATATAGCCTATAGCCTTCCTCAATAAACTGACTATCCAATACAAAAAGAATTTTTCAATTCGGACCAGTAGTTCCTGAGATTAGCGCGTTCAAACAAACAAACAAACAAACTCTTCAGCTTTATAATATTAGTATAGATACATTTGAAATTAACTACATTTTTATATATAAATGATGATTATTTTGTGAATTTTTTATTCATATTTTAAGCCACATTATATAAAAATCACAATCGGTCGGATTTAACGTGATCGAGATGGTTCTTAGCTATAGGCAACTATCTGATTGATGAACCCGCGGCTTGGTGTGCGCGTACCAAAGGATAAATGTTGGTATACTGTGATTTGTAAGATGCATGAAATTTTATTATGGTTAGAAAAAAGTATATTTGTGCGTTTCTTTTTTTATATTAGATTAATATTCATTATTTTATTTTAACCCCCGACGCAGAAAGATTTGTTTAATAAGTTTGACGTGTTGTCCGTCTGACGGGTTTGTTTGTGGCCTCGTTGTTCCCAAACGAATAGACCGATTCATAAGTGAACCTTTATTGAATGCCTCTAGTATTTTATTTTTATAGTTACCTAAGTAGGTTGAACCAAAATTCATAATTAGTCTTCCGAAGTCACGATACTGCAGCTCATATGCCCTGGTCAACCATCCTTAAACCCTATCTTCTCTACCCTCAAGACAAGGGCATTCATCCTAAACCATTTATTTTCATTATATTAAAAAAGGTGCCCTATTATGGAGGTGTCTCTTGTGTAATTTGAATTTTATTGTATTTTGCATCTGATTTTAGAAGTGTATGAAGGTATTTTTGCGAATATTTCCATACTAATCTGCTAACCATTTAAAATGAAAACAATACAATGCTTCTTCTTATCTGTTCTTTGGGGTGATCTTTTGAAAATCTTTTATAGTTGGTGCGTTGTAGGATCGTGCGTATGACATTAGACAAACCGTTCCTTTACACTAATTCATATTTTAGTGATCAAACGGATCGTAAATAATTTCCGAGCTAGCCTGAATATTACAGGCATAAAATACTAAATCATTGGTAACACAACTAAATTAAATCATGATTACCAAAATTTTACTCATTTATTGTGTATATACTATGAAATAAGTTTAAAACGTTTTTAAGGCGATGTTAATCTTTATGCATGTAACGTAATGTCATCGACTTTTTTTAGAGATGGGAAATTACTGCTACGAAATTCTCGATAATCTTAAGCCCGGTTTCCACTGCGAAAGGATAATGTGCGGAAAATGGTTAGGCGGAACGGACTCCTTTTTAATGAAATAGGTTTGCGTTTCCACCAACAAAGAGTTGGTCATTGACTCTTTTCAATTTCTTTTTACTCGCTCAATCCGCCACGCTCACCACTTTCTGTATGGAAACGCTACTATATAAATTGTAATTGCGAGTTGAGCGGAGTCCGTAAGTACTCCGCTCCGCTCCCTAGAACTGAGCGAGCTCATTTCTACTCTTTCTACACGCTCGGCTCTTTCCGTCCGACTATTTGTTGGTGGAAATACAAGTATGCAGTTTGCGTTTGCGAGTTTAACGAAGTCATTAATGGGTCCGTTCCGCTCGCGGTGGAAACCGGGCTATATTTTACACTTAATTTTTTGTTATTACTAAAACTTTTGTTAACTTTTTGTGTGTCAAAGTAATTACTATAGGTTATTTACTGTAAATACTGCATGTACAGCGTAATGTTCACACATTACAGTAAATAACCTATAGTACAGGTACAGGTATACACATACCTTTAGATTCATATTAATTGCATTATAATATAGGTTTATTATGTACATGCACAGAGTATTCATCATTTGTATTTTATATTATATAAAAGGTTTTAAATTAAACAAGATTTTAATAAGCGATCAATTAAAAAATAAGTACATGATATTAAAATTCCCTACTCGTCTCATACTGACAGCTGTCATACGCACGATGCTAGGCCGCAGCGACTATAATTATGTTAACGTTTTTCAAATCAGGTCGTCTTTTTTTTATTTTTAGGGTTCCGTACCTCGAAAGGAAAAAACGGAACCCTTATAGGATCCCTTTGTTGTCCGTCCGTCCGTCTGTTTGTCTGTCTGTCAAGACCATTTATCTCGGAAACGCGTGTATGTGTGTATGAAATCGAGTTGTATTTAAAACCATATACTCAAGTCTACAGACCCTTGAAACTGTGAAATCCAACTTCTAAGGACTTAATAGGACTACATATTTATTATATGTACCTTGTGCTGTACTTGTTTTTTTTTTTCTCTTACATTTTTTATTTTTCTTTTATGCTTTAGGCATCAGACCATTTGTTAATGTGTCGACAATTTAATTTAAAGAAAAATCTTACGTATTTCTTACGATTTCTTATTTATTTTTTTCTTCCATTTTTGATGTCATATTTTACATACATTTAGCTATTTACGTTGTTGTCGCATATTTAAAATAATTGTATTTTATTTTTAACAATGTATGTATTAACATCTTGCCTTTTTTTTAAAAGAGTAACCTATGGTGTTTCTTGCCGGTTTTTTCTCCATAGGAGTGGCATTATGGAACCGCGCAACTTGAATCATTTAACGTTTTGAAAGTGCCTCAAAACGCCTAATCGAAATATAAATATTTTGACTAGATTTGATTTAAGTTAATGTAAAAAAAGATAAGGCCGTTTATGCCGCAAAAAAAATGTATATTTCTTCAATCTTAAGGAAATGAAAATTTTATGGGTACTTACTTCCCATCGACCTAGAATTACGAAATTGGGCATGGTGCTAGGTCTAACGTTAGACTTATTTTTGATGCAACCTTTTACAGACAATCTGACAACCAGCAGAAGAAAGGTATGTAAAGATTTATAAAGATATTAAGTATGTTCAGTATTTTGAAAGTTACCAATAATTTGAAGAAAAAATATTTAGTAGCTTTAACTGACAACCAAGTGGTATTAAATTACAGATGTATGTTGAACCCAATTGTAGGTGTCAAGATCACTTGATAAACGCTGTACTACTACAACGACCACTACCATTTATTAAATGTACCTCCACCACTCATAAATGTTGTACCCTACCACTCAATAAATACTGTACCCTTACCACTTAACAAATGTGGTACCCCTACTACTCATAGATGTTGCACCCCTACCACATTGTTGTAATTCTACTACACTATAGATGTTGTGCCCCTAACACTCAATAGATGTTGTACCCTACTACTCATAGATGTTGCACCCCTACCACATTGTTGTAATTCTACTACACTATAGATGTTGTGCCCCTAACACTCAATAGATGTTGTACCCTACTACTCATAGATGCTGCACCCCCACCACATTGTTGTAATTCTACTACACTATAGATGTTGTGCCCCTAACACTCAATAGATGTTGTACCCTACTACTCATAGATGTTGCACCCCTACCACATTGTTGTAATTCTACTACACTATAGATGTTGTGCCCCTAACACTCAATAGATGTTGTACCCTACTACTCATAGATGTTGCACCCCTACCACTTTGTTGTAATTCTACTACACTATAGATGTTGTGCCCCTAACACTCAATAGATGTTGTACCCTACTACTCATAGATGTTGCACCCCTACCACATTGTTGTAATTCTACTACACTATAGATGTTGTGCCCCTAACACTCAATAGATGTTGTACCCTACTACTCATAGATGTTGCACCCCTACCACATTGTTGTAATTCTACTACACTATAGATGTTGTGCCCCTAACACTCAATAGATGTTGTACCCTACTACTCAAGAGATATTGTACCTATACTACTCAATAAGATGTAGTGCCCCTAATACTCAATAGATGTTGTACCCCTACTACTCATAGATGTCGCGCCCCTAGCACTCAATAGATGTTGTATTACCCCTACTACTTAGTAAACGTTGACTACTTCTCATAGATAATGCGCCCCTACTAATAAATAAATTTTGTACCCTTACATCTCGTTTAAGGCATTGTGAATGAAATATGTAGGTTTTTCTTTTTAATAAAATGTCGAATAAATATTTAATTGCGTCCCGATAATTCAACCACGTTCCTAAATTTGCAGGCGGATTGCCGGATAATGGATCAGTATTACATTTAGGCGAGGAGCTTCAACCTAAATAAAATTAACCAACTAATAAATAAAGTATAAACGTATTAAATAAAATCATCCAGTATTAAAACAACAAACCACTACGATAAAAAAGTTTAAAATTATAAAAAATGGCGGCCAAAACTAATCTATATATACATGATATCCCCCTCCCTACCCCGCTCTCATGTTTGCGTCCCACCTCGGCTGCGCACATCCCTCCTCGAACCTATGTCATAATATCAATCTATACAGTACGCGCAGATCAACTCGAATATTCCAGAATAGCTAGGATGCGAGGCTCGAGACCCCAGCTCCTCCCACTTTACCCCAGCCCCATCCACGCCTTCCACGCGGCACGCAGAACAAAGGACTATCAGTACTCGAAAAAAGAATTCAAAAATAATAAATATTTAACAATTAAAAAACAATAATCTCATTTGTTATTTTTACTTTAAACCGATATTCTATTACTGAGCAAAGAAGTTGCCGCCTTAAAAATTAATCAATAAAATGGATTCCAAAAAAATATACATAATAATAAAAAAAATAACCAATAAATCATCTTCTATCAGTCAAAATGATAAAACTCACCTAGGCATCTTCAGCTCGAGTACAGCTAATCAACATAAGGGTCACTAAATTCCATTTATCGCGCGCGAAATGAAATACGTGTGACCGCGCCAGAAACTGAACGCGGACTGAGGATTGGGGAGCGTCGTTGCACATCCTACCCTGCGCGCGCAGCGCAGTAGTGTGAGGATGCACCCGTCGCAGGTTATAGCTAACGATGCAATAGGTAAGAATACTAGATGTAGGATTTACAACGGCTACTATAGCAGGCAGCGTGGGTGGCGTTGCTAGGAAACCGCTTCACCCACCACCCTTGCCCGGGACCTGAGCTCCATCGAATGCACTGGAAATACTGTGCGTAGGTAGCAATTTGGTCGCAGCCCGGCCTGAGCTAGGAAGCTAATTTTAGAAAGGACCCCCCTAAATCAATACAGGAGGACGACCCAAACCACCCGAGAGATATTTACCTATCCGATCAAAACAAATTTATGGAAGCAACAATTATATCATTATGTTATTTTTCTGATATTCTTATACGAATATCATGTTACTTCGGTGTTTCTAAGTACGTGATTGGGAACTATATTGTATTTTTTGTGGTTTATCCTAATTAACTCAACAGACTCAGCGACCAAAACCAAGCACCTTTTTTTTTAAACATAAGCAAAGGTTTCAATCAATGATTAATTTAAACACTAGGCACTTTTAAAAAAAAATCTCGACGGTACTCAGCAATTGCTTAGCAGATTCCTTATTCAAATTATCTATAGAAAAACTGAATTAAGAATTTCTTAAGCAGTTGCTAAGCACCGTCAAGATTTTTATATAAATAAGGCCATGAAAAGACCCACCCCTAAAGCCCCTAAAGCCTTACAAACGGCAAAAATTTTCCTGCACGTGGCAGGATATTTACTTCGTAACTGTCGGTTTGGCAACGTCGCCGGTTAGCTATAGCAACAGGTCCACGTGGACTTTGTAAGATTAAGCGGAAAGGATTTTCAAGATAATGATGTTCGTTTGGAGTAGGTATATATTTATTATAGTTTGAACCAGTTAACAAACAAATGAGGAATGACTATTTATCATTAAAATGTGTACAAATTATGTTTATCATGATATACACATATTTTAATTTTAACACATATTATGATATTATAATTTAGATTTTAGCCCGGTAATCTATACTTATATTATAAATGAGACATATGGATGTTTAGTACAAAATTACGCCAGAACGGTTGATCGAATCTAGATAAAATTTAACACACATAGGAACATTATTACCTGATATACCGTTTAAGCTTATTTTTAACCCGGAACAATAAACGGTTCCCGTAACATTATCAAAATCTAGTCAAATACGTAAAATTGACATTCCTCTGCCTAGCCTTTTCTTATGCTATTTTGGGGTCAGCTTCTAGTCTTAACGGATTCAGCTGAACATGAAGCGGCTGCCTATCTGACCTCCACAACCAATTTTACTGGGTAACACAGTATCCCATGGTAAGACTATAAAATTGATATTAACGAAACGTTAACAAAAGGGCTAAGAGAAAAAAATAAAGTAATCTATAGAGTGCGCATATCGATTAGAACTGAAGGCATAAGTATGAACAAGTAAAATCGTAAAATTAGTGTAAAAAACAGCGCGGTTTATTAAAACTATGTCCAAACGTTGGGTTGATGACATAGTTAAGGTAATAGGAACCACCTGGATGAGAGACGCGCAAGACAGACAAGAATGGCAGAAAAAATGGGAGGCCTATACTCAGCAGTGGGTGATTACAGGCTGAAATGATAATGATGATGTCAAAACTTTAATAATAACGGAATCATCGATATTTTCGCATAAATCTCTGTCGTCGCTCGGAAAATCACTTAACCGAGCGTACCACTTACCCCCCGTTCACACTAGTCGTAAGTCGCATACGACTAAAAGTCGAAAGTCTGATTTTATATGTAAATCGCGTCTCATCCAATGTGAACAGCTCCATATAAAGTGTATGGTGACCAGAGCATTCGACTTTTAGTCGTATGCGACTTACGACTAGTGTGAACGGGGGGTAACAGCTAAAAATTTGCTTACGCTAGGCATAACGGACAAAAAGGTTTCATTTATTTTTTAGAGGGGAAAGACTTATACGTATTTAGGGTGCATAAAATACTTGATATATCGTTATATATTTATTCTTAAAAAAAAGCCATAATATCTCTCTGGATCCAATCTTGAAGTAAACATACCCTATCTGTGGAAGTCGGGTAAAATAAACATTGCTGGTAATTCATTAAAATTTAATAAAAGCAGACAGGGTGATACAATACTGTACTTAATTTGTACATGCTTTTCGTGTGCCATACGCAGCACTAATTGGCAGGGGAGATCACCCTAGGCAGGGAGCAGTCCACACACACATCTAGACTTTAAAACGCTATGGGAGTCACAGGGTGTAGGGTGTTATAGATCAATACTAATAAATAAAATTTTAGTGTCTGTTTGTTTAGACAAAATGTTAGTTTTTTCAAGCTCGTACAGTTATTTGCACGATACCTAACGCAGAAAAACGTATTTTTTCCTCTCTGTAGGTTTGTTTGTTTCGGTTAATTTTCGAAAGCTAGCTAGCTGACAAAGGAGTAATTTAGGCTCATTTTCTAGCCAAAATTTTTTAGGGTTTCTAGCAAAAAAAAATTTGAATTATATCATACGGAACGGGAAGAACGCGGGTAAAACCGCGGATCTCAGCTGGTTTTTGTGTTTAATATAATATCAGAATTGGTTATTAGTTATTAACCTAAGAGAATAATTCGATTATTATATATTATTAACAGTGGAATCAATCTCACGTGAAGTAACCATTTATGCGACATGCATGTTAACTCATAACGACTAAACAAAACGATAATCTATCTTTAATTGACAAACACAAAGAAATGCGGCGAACGAAACGCGGGACAAATACTTATGAATCATAGAAATGTTTGTCTCATGCGCGGATTGTCACTACGAAATGGTAACTTGCGATCGCCCAAGCATCAGGCATCAGACCTGACCTACACCACTCGGCTATCCGTGCAGTAGAGTACAATAAATCTATCGAGGGATGCGGACGAAGTCACGAGCAGATCTAGTACATATTTCATATCGGAGTACATAATACAGTATTCGAGGTATATTAATTGAACTCAGGGGCGCCACCCGCCACCCTATAATACCTTTGATGGAGTATTGAGCGCGACGGGGTGGAGAAGGCGCCGGAGAAAACGCCCTAACCCACGTGGGCTGGTTTCCACTGATTTCTATAACGACAGGTCAGAAGCGCCGGAGGTGGGGTGGGGTGGTTTTCAGTGATCTCCATAACTACAGGTATATGAGACCGAGAGAGACGAATGCTGCCCGGGCAGAGTTACAGTACATGCGTGCATCGATCAATAAACATGAAGGGACGCGTAATGAACCTTTGTGCATGTTATTAAAGAGATGCCATACGCCAGGGTACATTCGAGAACAAAGAACTATCCCTTATAAAATATGCGTGGGCTTAATTGTGTTTAAATAGATACTAATGCCAAGGAACGTAACAAGTAGCGGTCTTATATTGGTCAAAAAAAGCGGTCTAAAAGAATGATTAATACACATAATCAATTCAATTAAAGTTCTTTTATAAATTACTACATTAGTACATTTTACCCACATTATTACATCAAAAGTATTTCAATGTACCTACTTTTAATCTTCACCGTCATGAATATTTTTTGTCTTTATAAATTTCATTTATGGTGAGCAATAACACGGGCAAGTTAGAACACATTAATCTTTCAGGTGTTAAGCCGGTAATCATCGAATTGAACCTCCCCCATGAACTTGAACTTGATGGAAACCTCTCGACTGGGGTTTGAGAGCCTACGACACAGTTCTACGGTTAGTAAACGAATGCTACGACGCTACGATGAATAAACAATTACATGCATATCTATTATGAACTAGCTGACCCTGCAAACTACGTACCAGCCTAATAGTCGACTTTTTTTTTTTTACTTTTCTCTTCTTAACCTTTTGAACGCCAACAACTTGTATACAAGTTCGAGATTTTCGTGCCCTCAGCGCCACTACTTGATTAGAAGTTATAATAGTATAAAATAAATTTTCGACTTTTACAAGACCTTTTATTTTGTTTTTATGGAAAATTGCCCTGTTATAAGCCATATTTTTAACTTTTTCACACATAATAAGTTCTTGTTTGTTTTATATTCAATAGAAACAAAAACGCCAGAAAATATTTGAATGCCCCCAACGCCAAGTACTTGATATAAAGTAAGCCAGTGATGGGACACGATGAAGACCTCGCTATATTTCATCTCGTCGAAACGATCATTAATACTATTATTGCAAGAAAATGACGTGAATAAATAATATTTTATAAATTTTGTTAACTATAAACTACGTTTTATTCACCTTAATCTATATATACTTATAATAAATCTGTAGAGAGGTCAATTCTGTACATCAAATATATTTTCAAAATAACTATCAGAGGGTGATTAGTGATCGATACTGATGCCAAAAATGCAATCAGTAAAATTTTTGTCTGTATGTCTGTCTGTATGTTCCTTATAGAAAAAAAAACTACTCGACGGATTTTAACGAAACTTGGTACAATTATTCTTCATACTCCTGGGCAGGTTATAGTATACTTTTCATCACGCTACAATCAATAGGAGCAGAGCAGTAAAGGGAAATGTTTGGAAAACGGGAGAAGTTACTCCATTTTTTAAACTTCCGTCGCGTATGCAGCCTTATTGGTTAAAGCTACATAGAAATCATGTATGACGGAAATGTTCTATATAAACTTATCTAAAAAAATTGGTTGCCTGTAAAGTCGGTATACGGGCGAAAGTTTTACGTGACAACGACTGTCAATGTCAATGTCTGTCTCTCTCGCTCTTAGGCGGGCTAACCATGCCCGAGTGGAAGGGACGCGTGCCTCTCACTCGCTCTCATTGTGAGCGCATAACGTGAGCGGAGCGTTACCCAGTTTCTTGAAGTGTCACCCGGCAAACCAATTTATAAGACGTTGTCACGTCAAAATATCCCACAACAGCATATGTCTATCTTTTATGGTTGACTCACAGTAACACGTGTAACTCCCGATAGCTTAGCAGTTCGGAGCTTTTTGATTATATTTGTTTACTCTTACGTTTACAATACTCTCATTCATCCCTAATTAAAAAAAAGTTAACATTATTACCTATTCAATAAAAAAAGAATCATAAAAATCGCTAAAGAAACACCAAACTTATACATGAAATACGATAATAAGCCATCGTGAATACTGAATCATGCTATAAGGATTGTTCACGTGCCGGACGGGTCAACTTTCAACATAGTTTACCCGGAAGCTTTGCGCTAAAGAGTTTTCGTTCTACAGGTACTAAAGCCTAATGTGATCTAAACTATATTACCAATACATTAACTTAATAACATACAAGGAGTTACACGCTGATGGAGTCGCGGGCACAGCTATTAATAATAATATTCTGCGGTTCCTTATTGCGATATTTTTCAACAGTATTGTGGATTGACATATTATATTTCCCTACTAAAATACGAAAGTTAATCTGTCTGTTACATCAAAACCACTAAACCGTGAGGAAGGACATATGCTACTTTTTTTACGAAAAACGACGGAAACGCGGACGAAGTCGCGGGCAAAAGCTAGTATTATAATGAAATAGGTAATTAGAATGATTAAAGTTTGGAACCTTGAAAAAAATATGTTGAATGTTACTTACAGACCAGATTTACATGCAATGAAACAGATGACAAAAAACAAGTTTGCGAGTTAAAAATCTAGACAAGTCTTAGTAGGTACTGTGATTGACTTTTCAATGTCAAAATTTTTATTTTTATTTTATTTGAGGGATTAGTGAAGGGGCTGCTCTGTGCCAATAAACTAACTTATAAATTGTGTAATCAAACCGTCTGGCAAATTATTCCAATCCAAACCGCGGCCCAAAGAACAGAAAAATAAATCCAATGAGGAATAGGAAACCATGTATATTTTCGCCTGCGGCTTCACTTCTCGTTGCTTTTGTTTGCATGCCCGAGTTATTATTTAAATATAAATAATAAAAGTAAAGAAATTACAAATCTAAATAAAAAGATTGAAATTGTTTTCAATGAGTTTGAAACAAAGTTTTAATTAAAACTGACCGCGTACTGGCAGCTAATTTAGAATCCTTTCAGACTGTCATGCAAATAAAGCGAGCTATGTAAATACAGGGTGGGCAACTTGGAGGTATACAACTTTTTTTTCCGCCATTTTGTTTTGGTGGCAAATATGACAGTTGTTTCATAAATTTTATTTTATATAAATACGGCAAATTGCGACCAATTTTTTGGTAGAAATCACTTACCTTTGCGGCAAACAGTAACTCATTTGGTGAATACATTTGAGCAGCTTGGCATTGTAACAGATAAAACAGTTCCATGTCGGGTCAGAATAGCGTACGCAGCAGAATATTGAAAATGTTCGACAAAGTGTAGCAGAAGCACATTGTCTACCAGGCGTCGTTCTCAACAACTCGAAATTAAGAGGACTTCTCTACGGACAATAATTCTGAAGAAACACCACGAAGAAACACACGGTTGGTTCACGTAACTCAAGAACTGAGAGAGAACGTGAATCAGTTGGGCTTAGGAAACATGTGGTTCCTAAAAGACGGGCCACATGTCATACGGCACAAGCCACAATCGAGACATTGAAAATTATGCTTCCGGGTCGTTTTTTGTCATTTCAAGAAATGGTGATATTGATTGGCCCCCAAGATCCCGGATAACAGTTCCTGACTTTTTTTGTGGGGCTATCTAAAGGGACGTATCTAATGAACTTTCAACAATTAAAACAAAATATCCGAGACACAGTCGATAAGATAACGCAGTAAATGGGTGAAAATGTCATGAAAAACCCACTGAAAAGGGTCCACATTTGCCATGCTGCTAGAGGCGGATATTTGTCTGGCATTATATTCCACACTAATTTGCCGACACTAAATACTATATTTAAAAAAAGAAACTTATTTTTTTTTTTATATTTCATATTGTGTGTGATTTTGCATTTGTCATTGTGTTGTAATTTAATTTAAGTATATAGGTATATTCTAATGATTAACCTTCTCGGTTCCTGTATCGCTGAAGGGGCGTTTTTACTGTTCCTCCGTATAGGGCTTTTTAAGGGCCAATATTTATTAAAAAAGCCTCTTACTGGGTCTGACGTGAATCTGCTTGCCTTCTTGCTGATTCACCTATTTAAATTATTTTAAACTTGTTTTTTTGTTTCACAATAACATCTACCTATCTTTTACAAGGAAAATAATTTTGTAGTACAGTATCTTCTTACGTCCAGCAAAATCATACTTGGCACATATAATAAACATCTGCTATCGCACACGGGCAGCCCTAATAACGGTCCTTTTCAAATATCCGTGTAACAATCGGGCGGTCTTTATCGGGCGTTATATTATGATCGCAGCAGCCCTGACCCGGATATAAGTACTAACTCCACGTAATACACACGCTACTTTAAGACTGATAGCTTAGTTTAGTGGTAGGGTTGTCTCAAACCAGTTTATTGGAGACATTGTCGATTGATTTTGTCACTGTCTACTTACAAAAGATTAAAGAAAAAGGTTATTTATCTTTCTCCTTTTATTGGATAATCCCAGCATGTGGTGTTAGGCTTTACAGTTCATAAAAACATCTTACTAACTTTTTGTTTTACCGTTTATCAGCAACGCTTCGTCTAATTTTCTTAACAAGAGCATAAATTATATTGAATAAATAATAACAAGTGTAACAATCAAAATATAAACGTTGCCGTTTAATACCTATAATCAATATTTATTTTCCTACTTAACCGAATGTATAATATTTCATTATATTTTATTGTACTCAAACTACTTATTAAAAAAGTGACGCCGCAATATTTCACTATTATAAGTACTTTAAAGTACTAACAATAAGATTAACGGATCCTATTTCGATAGGATATTATAAAATGTCACAAATTGTATAATAAATTATGGCACTTACCCAGTAACGAAAGTTAGGACTAGATGGAATTGTAAAACATGGGCATTCGACCTTCGACCATAGAGTGAGAATTTCGTGTGAAATAATCTATACTAATATATAAAGCTGAAGAGTTTGTTTGTTTGTTTGAACGCGCTATTCTCAGGAACTACTGGTCCGATTTGAAAAATTCTAACATTACGCTGCGACCAAAAGGAGCGGAGCATAAATGAAAAATGTTGCAAAAATTTAAAAACCGTTAAAATTTAAACACGCGGACAAAGTCGCGGGGGACAGCTAGTCAAGAATAAATAGGTTTTCTAATCATTGTCGATACTGAAACACCGTTATAAAACCCATCCTTACAAAGTGGCTAGTTGTCAGTGCGCACAACGCCACGAACTTGTATAGAAGTAAATCTGTGACGCCATAAGCGGACGGGTTTCAAGGTCATAGTGACTGTGCATTTTAGTGTAGTGCAATGTACCACTTTCCTTGAATTTTGTTCCTTTTTGAGTAGATTCATCATAAGAAAACGTTTGTGAATAATCAGAATTTTGAAATAGTTCGTCGTCTTGACAATCCGTTAAGTCGTCAACTTCCGTTTCAGGAATGTACTTCCTTTTTCTATTAGTTTCTAAAAACAAGAAAAACCATTGCTAGTATTTTGCGACACCTATACCTACCATTAAAAAAAAAAGATCTGTAACATCTACGTAAAACTGTCACTTACCCTACATTTTATTAAAAAAAAACACGTTGAAAACCACGTATCTAGCTTTTATTGATTGTATTTGGTTCTATTTGTTGTAAGTAAATGAAATAAATTATGCATGAATCGGTTGAGGTTATGCACGTGTAACTCGACCACAGTGAATAGAAAAAAGAAAAATACCATAGACATCGACATCTAGACATCCTTATATCAGTATAATAACTATCGTGAGGAGTATTCATAATTATTCATAATTAGCTGACGCGCCGCCGCGTCAGCTAATCGTTAGCTCATGATTAGGGACTCCTATTGAGTCTGAAACTAGTCGGCGATCCCGAGAATATACGTGAGTAAACCGTTTTGTTTTAAATAATCCTTTCAGAAAGGATTTTGACGTGCCTCGAGCGCCAACGACT
Organism: Diachrysia chrysitis; assembly: GCA_932294365.1. Taxonomy (NCBI): domain Eukaryota; kingdom Metazoa; phylum Arthropoda; class Insecta; order Lepidoptera; family Noctuidae; genus Diachrysia; species Diachrysia chrysitis. Next base: position 1,302,984 of record OW028641.1, read on the forward strand.
TGATATGAAGTAGAAAGATTACAATTGGAGACAAATAGGTATGTGTCTTCTAGAACACACGTCTAATAAATTTACAATTCTTTTCTTTTAATATGGGAAATATATCCAGGTTTTCATATTAATTTTTTTATGAAATAAACCAAAATATAAAAATACGGTACTTATTAGTTTTTATTTAGCTTCTTAAATTGGTGAATAAACATTAATTTCAACTTGTATGTAATATTATTTGTCGATAGGACATTAATCGCATCCCTACGTTTTACTATAGATACCTACGTTATACATTTGTAGTGTGTCGCTGGAGGACACATCGCGTGTTTTAAATTCTAAAACTATATCATTAATTAGGTGTAACATAATAACATCAAAGCTTCTTTGCCTGGGGCTAAATGAACTAAGACAAAAAACATGCAACAAAGATATAATTGGCTAAAGCTTTAACATTAATAGAGAGGAAACGCCCTCTCAATATTTTCATAAATATTGTAACACGAGCAATGGAAAAACACTGTGATAAACAATTACCGGGCATTATTTTCCTGTTTTTCTAAGAAAGGGGAGACTTAATAAGAAGACAGTGACGGGGTAGCTAATGCCGGGGGGAGGGCAACACCCACACTTACCTTGAGCGATTGTTACCGAGAGAATTCGAGGGGCGTAAGTGTGTACTGTTTAGGTAAAGATATTATGATAACAAAAAAATATTGCCCAATTTAAGAAGAGTTTAAGACATTTATTTCTTTTTAATCCACTTATCTTGAGAAATACAAGTTTTAACATTTAATATAAAGCACGGTGCAGCATACGAAATAGAAAAAAAAAACATAAATTACGTATCATTACGTATCGACACTTAAAAGCAAGTCTACAGCGATTACTTACATTGTTTATGCTTTAAATAATGAGTAAGTAGTTCGTTAATGTCGTTAGTTGTTATAGGATTTATTATTTATAAGTGTTAATATCGTCATCTGGACAAGTATACAAGCCCAGACAGCAGTTCATTAAACGTATTGAAAGGTACCTTTTGAATTTGCTATTTTAATTACCTATAAACCAATAATATTATATATGGTAAAATAAGGCAGATTTTTTATTAGCGCTCGCATTTTGAGGACTTCTAGTCCCTCTAATTAGGAAGTTAGGAGGTTTCAGTTATAGCTATCTCTTTTACTTACTTGATTAACCTATCTTTTATCTTATTCATTCGTAAGAAACAATCTGACAAAATCAAATTCGTCAGATAATTTGTTGCTGTCTGTACACAAAGCCGCGCCGGACGTTAATAAGGAATCCTCGCGTTCAGGGGAGTATTTAGCAGGGGTGATTTATACAAAGGCCGGATAACATCCCCATCACTCCATATTAATATGGATAACTAATAAGATAGTATACAGCATTAAAGTAAACGTTATTTTGTATGTATAAAATTATAATGACCGCGTGGATGTCGGCTATCGCAACTTATGGTATTATCATTAAAAAATAACGTCATTTGCTTCACCCTCATTATTCTACTCTTTGGAACATACAAACATTACTAACATTTAACCCTATAATGGCCGGGACCAATAAACAAAAAACGAACCGTTTCCCTAACGAACTGTTAAAATATCAACGAGGCGTTAAAAAAAGCAGTTCCTATAAAAAAAAATTGTAACTGTTCGTTACCCAAATAACCGACGTCTGGTTACGAACGGATGAGAGACAGCCTAGGGACGGATCGTCACGTTAACGAATAACGAATCAAAAGATATAGGATCTAGGATCTAGGTGTTAGTCTCAGCAATAAAGTACCTACCTATCCGTACATTAAGATATTTATGAACAGCTTCATCGATTCGAAAATCAAGAGAAACACAGCTCTATTTTCCTATAAAATAAAAATTAATATGTTATCAATTTGAAACGTACTGTTGTTTTTTTGTAGCATGTAGGGTGCTTTCTTTGTTGGAGGTCCTAATAAACAAATGCACACAATTTTACGATAAAAAGCAATGCGTAATTAAATTTCACTGTACAATATATTACGCAATATTCGGTCAGAGTAAAAATAAATGTGACGCCATGGCAACGACGGCCTTGAAGTACCCCACATTTAACAAGGGATAAGGGGAGTGAACAAAGGACTGTAGTATTATTTTACAACAAGAACGTGAGTCGGCCATCCATAGGGCCCTTAAATAAAAACCTGTATTTTACCAATGAACATCTAGCTAGCCCACCCTGCCTTCGCGCGGGGAGCTGTAAGATGTGCAAAACATTACGTTTCTTTATTTATATTCTTAAAAAAAAAACTCGTACTTACCATAAGTAACGTAGGTAACAAAAAAAGAATTATCCGATTCGGTGCAGTCGTTTGGAAGTTGTGACAAAGGGAAACCTTTTTTAAATACAGTGTACTGTTAGTATTACAAATATCTCAAGCAGAAATCTATTTAGTTGTAAATGTTTTGTACAAATTTATCTCAAGCGGAAATCTATTTAGTAGAAAAGGTTTTATACAAATACATGGGACAACAGCAGCTGCGGGTTGTAGCTCTGTCAATAACCAACTTAATATTATTCTTTCGAGATTTGATGAAAGATTGTTGTGATTGCATACAGCCCTTTATTTTCGATAGGGTTATAATTTGCATGTATCCAATTTTTTTTTAATGTCCGTCTTGTAGATTAATGAATTTTATTGGACACGTATTTTTTCATTTTTCCTGCAAACAAAAAATGATCATAATACAGAGAACGGAAATTACGCGTGACGTCACTCCTCGCTACGATTTTTAGCGAGGCGTGGCGTCATAAGTCCCCACTCCAAAACTTTAAAGCGGTGTATCTTTGTATTTTTTTATTGTTTTGATAAAAGAAAAAATACGTGTCTAATATTTTTTCATTATCTAACTGACGGACTAAATAGATTTTAACTTTTCATACCCAGGAAACATCCCTATTCCTATGTCAAAAAGTTCTCAATAAAAGTACTCAAGTTTAAGAACCAACCTTGCAAACTTCAGCATTTATAATATTTTATTATTAGGACATGATGACCATTGCCTTAAAATGAACACAATGTATATTATATAGAGAACAGGCAATATCAACACAAAACCTCTATAAAAGTAGTAACTAATTATTATTAATACTTTGTTGACATTGTCAACAAAGTTAGCTAGGCCCTGTGTTATAAATTTGTTCTGTACTGACACATAGCATAGTATTTAAGCACTGCTCTCTATTATAATAGAGATCAGTACATTTAAGAGGTTATATTTATGGAATGAACACCTTTGTCAAACCATTAAGAGCAACTAAAAAATAGTCTTACTTTCTGTTAGCATAATATAAAGAAATTTACAATAAATAATTATTTATTTGTAGATTACATCTCATATTTAGACAAGTATTAATATGAGGCCGAGTTAATATATTTTGTATCAATAAAATAGTTCAAATCATGCACAGTGGCATAATGCTGACATTTCTACATAGGTACCTAACCTAACCTATCTAAGTAAAACAGATTACAATTTATACATTATATTGGCCAAAGAGACCCCTGAGATGCAAATTATAGAAAAATCTATAGTCTGGCAAGAGAGGCCCTGAGATACAAAGGAGAGAATAATCTATGTCAAGCAGCACTTTGTTGAAAAGAAAATTGACCTTTATTATTTGTATAACAGAATCACTGGTCATGTGTACAAAAGTTATTTTTTACAATAATCTATACTACCTATAACTATAATATCTCAATGACCATACATATCCCATTGTTACCATACAGTCCACTAAACAAAGGAACTATATTATTGTCTAGGGGACAAAGACAATTAATGGCTATTTTGGTTTTTAAAAATGTTAATATAATATTTTTAACTTTATAAGAATAGAATACATCAATTATGCTTTATACTTTAACCTTTATAATACAACTAGTATCTTTGAGTTGTAAAATGAAGAGCAGATGTGATTTCAATACATTTGTATTATGATACCTAGAACCGGTCTCCAAACTGTGCCTGAGCCATTGTGCGCAGGGCAGGACACAGAAAATCAATACTCTGAGCTCGGGTGCTGGGGCGCTCGGAGGGGTGACTTTATACAAAGCAAGTATATAGTCATACAAACTTATTAAGAGAAAATGAAGCCCTAAAGGATTAAGATAAGACCGGGCAGGGGTCTTTACAATTATATACATATTTAAAAATTGCTACAGCAATTTGCAACGGCTAGGGTGCTTTTAATACAGTACAAAATTTTTGAATAAAATATTGTATAGATCTCTGACCTTATAAATTGATGAATGAGTGGTATTCAATAACAAGTAGGTAGTCATGGAATAATATTAAACCTAACAAAACTTTGAAGTATAGAATATCACACAGCATTTAAAGATAAGTCATTGTAAGTATTGAACTTATTGGTTCAACAAAAAGTCCACCTAACTAATATTAAAAAAATCGAAATCATCGTAAACGTTTAGGTATTTATGGAGCAAGCAAAACAAACATTCGGCAGCAAAAAAAGAAAGGAATTACATGATATCATATTAGTGTCATTTACATAAATAATAAGACAAGGTATATTTGTGCCTAACAAAAGTATTGTTATTCAAACATAAAATGCGCAGACATTCAGGGCGAAGCGAACAAAAACACGAAAAACAAAAAAAAACATTATTTTTGCAAGTAAAACATAAGACTGACGCATGTCGCCGGTAACGACACATCTAATATAACTCGTATAATTTGTCGTCAATTGTACTTTATAATCATGTCGTGCAAGGATTTGTAAACAAAATGGCAGGAGCGTCCTAACAAAGCCGGCAGATGCAAACATATCATAATAAATCACAAAAATGGCAACTGATATACATACAAAATGTAAAAAATATAAAATAATATCTACTCACGGTCTCATCATTCCCTTTATTTTTGAGTATATTTTAAAATTTCAAATTTTAACTCTTGTAAGTTTTTTTCAAAACAAATGCGACACGCAAACACATGGTCATACCTCCATTCACAACACGATTAAAAATTTTAAAGAAACTTTCGAAGTTTTGTGAAACAGAAACCTCAAAGGCTCAAACCAACAACAAAAGTTCAATAGCGCGAATCGAAAAGGTGGCTGACATGCATGGATGTCAATAAAATTGTCAATCGATATTCACAGTTTAAATAATCTGTGGTAAGTGTGACAGATTTATAGAAGAACGATATATTGTTATATAGCAATTATTAATTTGTTAGTTTTTAAACACTTTTGGTTATGCTTGCATAATAGTTAGCGTTTCGTGCTTATATAAAAACTGCATTTTAAATAATCAACCAAACCAACACAAAAAGTGATTATTTCGAGCCCCCATGACAATCAACTCCAAAAGAAGCAAGTATCATTCTATTCCTTGCTTCTTCTTTCCTTGCAACTTAGAACATTGGGACCTCGTACAAATATTATTCTTACAAAGCTTTAGATAGATATGTAAGTATTTTTTTAGATAGATCTTCTGTGGTTTACATTATACTGGTTACATTATAGATTACGGAAAAAAAACGCCAACATTGGCTAACGACACTAACGTCGGTAACCAACTAAATTGTAGTAGATCTAGTAAAGTTGATCATTGACATTGGATGTTACGAAATTTGTGTTTTCACTGTATTTTTTAAAAATTGTTTGTCGCTTTTTGGACCTCCGCTATAGTAAATAAGCAAGTAGAAGTTTATTGTAAAATTTAATCGCCTAAGAATTTTGAATTTTCTTTTATTATATATTTTATTTTATTCGAGTCCGGCGGTTTCACCCGCGTAATTAGTCCCTCGATCAGGACTTTTTGCGGAGTTTTTATAGTTTTCTGCTATTCGGGGTGGAGATGAATCCAAAAAATCGAAGATAATGAAGATCGGTCCTTCCGTTCTTGAGTTAAATAGTGTAACTAACCCGAATTTGTTTTTTACATACACAGACGATTTAGATATTTAAATTTGACATGGATAGGTCTGCCAGATGGATGATTTTACTGCGGCATTATAATATTATACGAACTGCTTTCACTACATAATGTTTTTCATTATTGTTACAAAACCCATTCCCGACCAAATTCGATTATAATGCCATCTAGTTGAAAAATCCAAACTTCTTACCTACTGTACAAAATCTCCTAAATTTCACATGGGGGCGCTATAACGAGTTAAGTGATTATTACCTATAGCAGTTATTGTGAAATCTATTTTATTAAATAACAACAAGTTACCAATATTCGTTACTTTTTACAAAATCAATATTAAATGTGTAGTTAGTCGATAAATATGCTGGCGTCACTAGTTTTAGTATATTTAAAATCAAAATCAAAGATGATTACTGTATTGTAGACAAAGAATCAAATTATAAAAAGGAAAAATACATTTCTTAGAGATAGAAACACATTAATAAGGCCATAGGTGTATAAAGTCATGTCTTCAGACAGCGCTAGACAGCGCAGCTGACCAAGTAGCTTAGTTCAATAGTAACTCTATGTTGTCTATGACAATTAGACTGTCGCGAGTCAGCCAAACCGCCTCATGTAACGTAAAAAAAAACAATAGTAGCAATGGTCGCGGTAGAAGGGGAGTGTTTTTAATTTCTAGTGATTTTCAGGTCAGTATAGTTGTAATGTACCACTGTTTGTAAAAATCGTGTATTATTTTAACAATACAGTATGTGCGCAAGATATCCTATGAGTGTAACGATAACTTGATAATGATGGACAGTTTATATTTATTTCTAATCGGATTTTTTAGAAATAAAGTGTCACGACAGTAAACGAATTACTCATTTGAAGACCATAATTATTAATTAAGGTAAGGAAGTTTTCATTATCTTAGCGATGTGGGTGGGAGATCAAGAATATTCTGATACGATAACTTTATACTGTTTAGTTTTATAAGTATTTAGTTTTTTCTAATTTTACTCGTCGCGTACGTTCACCTATCGTGTGTGTAACACTTTCTGAACTCGGTTTCGGTTGTCCTGAATACGAATTTAGATATTGAATACTGGTTTATTCTAATCACTGGCATGTTTGCTACAAAGTTCAACTTAGGTTTTCTCTATTTACCGTTTCATGTCGACTGTTTCGATGATATTACCCATTTATTAAAAGTAATTAAACAGAGAAAATTGAGTTGATTAAAGATAAAAACCAGCATTGCATGAATTAGTTTTAAAAGTGACTGTTGTCGTATACATTAACAATATTTGTACACAGGTTATAAAAGTGTATCAACTAACTAAAAAATACTTGTTACTGTTTTTGTGTATTCAGCAAAACAACTGTATCACATTGGAAAATAAAACTGACACATTAAAAGTAATAAACTTTAAAAAGTTTACAAATTACATTTACATTACCTCTTCATTATTGAACCTAACTGTATATTGACAGATGATAATATAATATAGTAATTCATATGCTGCTTTTGAAGTTATGTACATATCTGCTGGTTCATGTTAGTAGTGCATACATTGTACATCAAACAATACATTATACAAAAGAAATTATTAAGTTTATTGTGTTACCAACATCATAACCTCAGAATGTTGTACACAAAACACTTATTTAGAACATTCATTTTGTATTTTTTTTTTGTATCATCTACCCTCTATTTTCTAAAGAAAGAGGTAAAGATCAGTGATCCCATTTTGTTTTAATGTTTACATAAATTGATGTATATTCTGAAATAGTGTTATTAACCAAGCGTCATATGTTTTAATTTTTGCTTAAGTTATGAAGTAAATGACACTTAACATAAAATAAAAACTATTTAGTTGATTTGGTTAAGAGTTTAGCTCTGACACTTATATATATGTAATTGTAAACTAAACATGGATTTTTGTAGTTTATTGGTAATAAAAGTAACAAAAATGAAAGAACAATAATAAAACTATTTATGGTCACATCAAGGACAACATTACTGCTTACTTTTTAGAATATAAACATGTATGTAGAAAGCTACCCCTGAATAACAGCCAGCAGCTATTGAGAGAGACAAGTAAAAGAAGAATGGGCAATCCTTGGTCCAGCAGTGGGACATTTTAGGCTAGTAGTAGTGGTAGTATCTACGTACAGTGTTCTCTGTTCACTAGCGCAGGATTGTTTTTCTAAAGGTCTCCGGTCATTCATATACCATCATCATGAAATTAGCCCAGAATCTGGATATCTAGAATAGGCCTCATCTTTTCTGTGATTCAGATATACATTTAACATAATAATTAATATTTATAAATTATTATAGACTGGTTTACACTACTACCAATTTAGTTTTGACTTAAACCCATAGAAATTCTGTCACATATGTCTAGTTGGGACTAACATAAATGGATAGGTAATTATAAATTGACAATAGACAATAACTCACTTGTAGTTTAGCAATATGTAACAGGCAATCTAATTAATTGTTCTTAATTCTAATACAATGCCAATTCAAAATTGATATTAGTATAGCAGGCAGGAGAGACAGTGTCCTTAAAAAAAATGCTGTCAATGGAAGGAACTGACTGGAATCTAAACATTGAGAGTATTTTTTATACTATGTGTTGATTGTGTACCTTCTAAATGAATAACAATTTTGCATTGGTATTGTATTAGAATTAAAATTAAATTGGAGAGTAAGGGCACTTATCACATCCTCCTCATATTACTATACTTCAGTGTCTTTTTATATTACTCAGCATAGTTAGATAATTTTTATGCCTTTATCGTAAAATGTATATTTTGCCTTTGTTTTATATTATAGATATTAAACATATTACTACATAGTCATATATTTTCTTGTCAGTAGTCTATACTCATATATATTGATGTCACATTAAAGTGTCTTCCTCCTTGTCTGCCTGTGTTTAAACAATTTTTGAATCTTTATTGAGACTGTTAATTTAAATTAAAGTTATCTTATTTATGATAGACACTATCATGTTTCAGTTTTCTAGAATAGTCAGAGACTGTGAGAATTCTAAACTTTTCTTCTCAATATGCTTTTACATTGACCAGTAAATACTCAGTAACAACTTTCAATCTGACATCTGTAGGTCTAACAAACATAGAAACCAAACTACTATTATATTGATCTTATGATGGAGCTGTAACCCGAAACTTTATGATCTACTTGTTGTCAGTTGACAAGCTAGGCTTTAGTATCTACTAAATAATGTTGTATATTCTTTAATTATGCTGGCCACACTCTTTAATATAGAACAAATAATTTATTTTATCGTTTGTAGGGATACCCTGAGTTTCAATTGATGTTGTTACATTTGTAATCAGTAGTTTTATTACTATTTCATATTTTAAGCTAGTCTATATCAAAGTATTTAGTAGGTATTGGTCATCTATACTAATATTATAAAGCTAGAGTTCGTTTTTTTGTTTGTTTGTTTGAACGCGCTAATCTCAGGAACTACTGGTTCGAATTGAAAAATTCTTTTTGTATTGGATAGTCCGTTTATTGAGGAAGGCTATAGGCTATATAACATCTCGCTACGACCAATAGGAGCGGAGCATAAATGAAAAATGTTGCAAAAATGAAAAACCATTAAAACTAAAACACGCGAACAAAGTCGCGGGGGACAGCTAGTAAATAATAAAATATCAAAGAAATTACATATTTTAGGTCATTATAACATTTTTTTTTCTGAATATACCCTCGAATCTAGTCTATAGGGATATTTTGGTGCTTATAAGGCCATAAAATATTTTTTCTAAATTAAATATATTTTGAGTCATGCAGGTGGTTGTAATCAGTTTCGATTAGAGAAGGGCCGAGTTCTAGATTAACCGAGTAACCGTATATCGAGTATTATTCGGGTTTCCTTTTATCATACCGAGTACTATGCCGAATAACTCGGTTTGGTAACTTCGGTAACTACTAGTACGAGTACCAAATAATATACGAGTACTCGGTGCATCTCTAGTTTTTATAATGAATAAAAAAAATTAAAGGGCCTTCTCCCAGCAGTAAAGCTTGTGACTGATGATGATTGTCTTAATTACTGTGCTGCGATATTGTGGTCCATAATTTCAAAATGAGGCCAAACTCTTCCTCCCTTTTCCTTCTAGCCTGCCTGCCTGCCTTTTGTGATATCACATTATTGTCACTTTTGCTCAACAATCGAACCGAACCGAACCGAAGACACCTGGACTACTCACTAGGTTCTTCTGATGATTGGATACCAGGGAAATCGAGGGTGACGCTCAATTTTCATAGGCACGTCTTACGTTTCAAGATATTAATGGATTCACTTTTAATTTGATATGGTTATCACTTACTTTGAAGTGTTTGAAGTTTTTTACATTTATGTGGAATTATTTAAGTCAATGTGGTTTGAGCGTATGTGTCAGAAGTGTAATATCACTGCATCGAATTGGCAGTCCGGCTTTAGTCTCCAAAGTTTGCCTACAGGTGCATGTCATATAAGTGCTAAGAGGTCGGATGCTTTAAACATATCGCTCTCAATAACGCAGGAGGCCTGGCAGAGCGCCAACTGTGACTCGTCCACAGTTCACGTTCACATTCAACATAATAATCTTGAAATGCTCTCTATTGTTTCTATATTTGATAAGTTCATTGCACGGCGGACCGCGTGGCGTTGGTAAGGTTGAAGGCGAGTTGATTTCACTGTTTCCACTGATCTGCAGTCTAAAGTTCACCGTATACACATAATCAAAACTTTTAGGTTCGTAGTTCTAACTCACGTCTAGTTCCCAACTTTTTATTTAATTAGCTATTTTGTTCCAGTGTAGGACAAAGGCCTCTCTTCTATTCTTCGACTCTGTATGGCGTCTCTGTTCTTTAGTAGTAAAAAAATCGCAGGGCTAGGTATGTAATACAATTCCGCAAGCGAAGTTCTCATCCAGGTGCGGATTCTGCTAATCATGCTATGATAACAGTCCACTTTACACCAGACTTAACGAATATGTTCAGTGTAAGCAGAGGCTATAGCACGTAGACTATCGACAAAGTGTTCGTATAGTTATTGTCACGATTCTGTATATTTTGGAGAATAATTTTACATTGATTTGTGTTTGTACCGCCGTTTTCCATACAAATTGTGACGATAGTTAGTTTGACTTGGCTTTTTTCGAACTTAGCGTCTTGATTGGGCCACTGTGCTTGAGTTTTTTTTTCTTCTGTTAACTCCAGCCATTCCCGAGCAACTCGGAAGGTTAGCAGCCTTTTCAGGTTGCTAGTGCTTCCGGTTGTGATGCTGGAGACTGGAGATTCTGTGCCCGTTGATCTGACACGCTCCTGCATTCAAGTAGCACGTGCTGTGGCGTTTCTTACGAGTCCATGCAGCCTCTTTATAGCGGGTTGTCTGTAACACCCATGGTGAATAGGTGTTTGCTCAGGAGACAGTGGCCGGTTATCGTACCCAAGACTTTCCGGACTTACTCCCTGTTTAATCTAGTGAGCTTCTTTGACGGCTCCGGATTTGCAGTTTTTGTTTGCCTGCATCTTACTTTGTTTCTTCATTCCATTCTGTTTAGTGTCTTCCTTTTTAATGCGCACCTATGTTTCGATTTGGGTAATGGGTATAGAAGACTAGTAATAGGTATAGATTTATCGTTAAAATATGATTTACTAGCGACCGCCCTAGGTCCGCAGGGTTAGCACAGCATTATTTGCCTATTTTGTTCCGTATATTTAGTGTGATAGGAGCTGCGTTGCCCTGATCACAAGTTTTGATCAGCAATTTTCCACTGCGTAAAAAGGCTAATAAGTGATAAAAATATGTCCTGTTGAAAAAAATACGTGTTGGCTCACTCAATCGTTTCTTTGCCAAACATCTTAGTTCTATTTCTGTTTTAATCAAATGAATTTTTCTTTGTTAAGATCTATTGTCTTTCCATCATCTGATAAAGTAATGATTGTGAATATCCCTTTCGAACACTACATTTTAAACCAGTTGATTCGAACGAAGCGACGTTGGCCTTTCTTAGTAAAAAAACATAAAACAACGGTCTGCTAAAGCAGCGCTTTTTATTATAATCATTATTTATTTTAGCGTTTAATTTTTTAATTGTCTTATTTTCAATTCCATTTAAACATACAAATTGCATGTATTTTTGTAAACCATTTAAGTATAAACCTCTTCCTTTTGTTACCTTACACGATAGGTTTCTTTATTAAAAATATCAACGATTTTCGAAAGACCTATCGAAAGGCAATTGGGTTTTTTGAGACGAATCTTATGATACGTTAACCGTCGAAAACCATTTAGTCTTTTAAAAGAGGTGACGAACTCAAAACACACACGTAACCTTGAAACACTTATATCTCTCGGATCCCATCATCAGATCCTGACCTGATAACCACCTGGAAAGTATACCCTTTCAAACATAGAAAGAATTATCCAAATCGGTCCAGGCGTTGTCAAAAAAAAATAAAAAAACAATTACGACGAATTGAGAACCTTGTTTTTTTTTAAAGTCGTTTTAAAATGTACTTGTAGCTAAAAGCATGTAATATGAAAACAAACCCATAAAATTGCAATATCTAGAGTAGTTTTTCAACAAGAGTTCGATAATCCCAATCATGAGTCAATGTGTAGCATGACGTTCGATGTCTGTTTAGCATCAAATACATTGCGGAGTTTTCAATGCTGGCCGTAGGATCGGCTCAAGGGCGCCCGACGCAGGTTAGGTAGCGAAGGCCACAGTGACTTGTAGCTCATTAGATTCCTAATGGAATGCTACCTGTTGAGTTTTAGACGCAACTGTCACGCAAACTTGTTTGTTTACATACTTTTTGGATTATTTTCGTGTTTAAATATGTCAAAAGTTCGTTAAAGACTATTGTTATCTATACTAATACAATAAACCTAAGAAGTGTGTTTGTTTGAACGCGGTAATCGCTGAAACTGCCATTCAAATTTGGAAAATCGCAGGCTATTGAACATCACTTTACTTGCCTTGGGAGAAAAGCAAAGCGAGTGAAACGGCGGGGTAAAGCTACTATATTATAAATGCAAAAGTTTGTGAGGATGTATGGGACGAATGTGTGTTTATTACTCTTTCGCATTACATAAAATCTAGCCAACGGATTTGAATGAAAGTTGGTACAAAGATAGTTTATAACCTAGATAACTAATTAAGGATCGAGCACACAGCAGGCCGGGGCGCTTAGCATAAATCCGCCTAGGTCTCTTTCTTACATTTTATATGAGCTATTGCACATTATTCCGGGCCGCAGCGGGATGGATATTTAAAACACAGCGCGAGTGCGATGCGGCCCAACCCGCCGCGCTTCGCCTCGTCTCCAGTTTGCTATGGACTTCATCTTCAAATCTTCATAAAATAGGCAAACAAATATAAAACAATCTTCAAATTATAGGCAAACAAAAGAAGTTCTAAACCACATCCGGCAGTATACTGAACTCGGAATGACGGATTTTCTCAATGCGCAGCGTCCGGGCACGTTACTAATGTGCTAAGCCAGTATTTTCATGGCCTGTCTCATCGGATAAGTTATGGATAGAGTACACAGGCAGCGACGAGCACACGCTCGATCCATACTTCCATAATAATATACTAATATTATAAAAGCGGTGACTGATCGTTCTGCTGACCTTGGGCTCTGTAGATAATACTTTTAATTTCATAATAGAACCTAACGACCGCAAACACTTGTTTATTTGGCGCGGTCCCTAAATTTTATTTATTATTATTATTGTAAACGGAATGACAGGGTGCTGCTGGGGAGTTTGTTGCGCCATTTCTTCTCCACAGTCAGAGCACTAAGAAAGCGGTGAAGGGTGGGCGAATCAGTGTGCTATCCATTGTATTGACGTTCTTAAAGTGCTACTTTGTAGCCTAGTTGTTATAAATGAGTTTTTGATTTATGTAACTCTATCTCTCTGTCTGTAACGCTTTCACGGCTAAACTGCTGAATCGATTTTGATGAACTTAGTAAGTTTGGATTCTAAGAAAGCAGATAGGCTACTTTTAGTCGCGATAACTAAATCTACGCGGGAGGAGCTGCGGGCTACAGCTAGTTGACTATAAAGTAGTAGCGCTTTAGCTCTGGACGACTTATTTGGGAAATCCATTATGGCTGTATATAATGTTTACAAATACAGTTCATTATTATCTAGTTATGCAAAACATGCTTGATTTGAATCCGGTGTGTTCACGGCTGTAGAGAAATATGTCTGAGACATTTGAAATTAAAACAACGAATCCGAATTTATCAATTATTTATTTTTCCTAAAATACCTACTTTATTTTCAAGTTTAATTTAATTTTAGTTGACGAAAATAAGTTATTATTATGCATCGTCAACGTACACTTGATGACGTGATATACATACATACATACATACATACACCAAATATAACCTGTGGAAAACACCCATATTTTATGACAGTGAATATTATTAATAGCTTCATTATGATTACTGAATTAACTTACTTACATATCGAGTCTAACGGCTGATTTAATTTAAGATACGTTTAATTGTCTCACTGCTGGGCAAAAGCCTCATACACAGGCCTCTCATTTACAGAAGGAGCGAGCATTGATCACCACGCATGTTCACTTGGTTTACATTGAGTATTGTATAAGTATATACCCTATTACAATCCCGATTACATATTTTGGAGTAAGTTTCCTTCCCTGCCATTGACCCTTGTTAGGTACTGATGTAGTACATTCTATAATAGCCCGCGTGGATTTCGGTAATCGTATTTAGGCCCTTTCTCAGTCTCTAGAAAATTCCATTTAAATCGGCTCAGTAGTTTTGGCTTGAAAGAGCAAGAGACAGAGTTACTTTCGCATTTATAATATTAGTAAAGATTGCGATGTCTTATTAATTTATTTTTTCGATTTTTCGAAAATTACAAACATAAAAAAAAAACACAGTCAAATCGTTTTTAAATGTTTCGTCGTACACGTGGCAATTGATTTAATATAGATGCCAAGGTATCTGTCTATTGCACACTTACGGCTAAATCTCTAATGTTTTTTTATGAAACTTTGTAAAATATGCGAAGCCCAAGGAACGCCCATAAAGATTTTTGCCGGGATAATTTAAATTCACGCGGTCGAACTCGCGAGTAAATACTAGTGCACTTGTTTAATTTATATACACGAGCGTCGTATCGTCGCAAGGGTGCACTGTAAATTGCAAATTTCCTCTCAATTGAACACCACGAGGAAATATTTGTCGACTTAATAAGAAAATTGCCGACTCACTTTCTGTATTGAAGATTCTATTTATCCAATCTGTAGGCCGTCCGCCCTAGTGTGGGCTGTATTTTACCACGTTGTATGGCAATGCTTATCCTCAGTCCTAGATTAAAGCCAGCTCTTAGGTCGCGCGAAGTATCATCAAAGCGCTTGAATAGATCTTTAAAAAGCATAATTATGTTATATTTTTATTAAATTTATACTTATATCCTTAGATTATACAGTTATACGCGTAATGTTAAATTTAAATCTATGGCGAACCCTTCATCTGGGAGATCACCTCGTATTTAGCCGACATTTTTATCTTTACTTTTGAGAAGTAGTATGTATAATAAAATAATTAGTTACATACTTAGGTTTTTAGACGTCACAAGTGCAAGTTTCAAGATTAGAAAGCGATTTTGCAAATAAGTCTCAATCTTAGTGAGTATGGTCTAAACATGCTCACTAATTGTTACAGTTAGCTTTGCTGCTGCCCTAGTGAATACTAATCATTGCTCATACGGCGAAGGAATTAGTATTTCATATTATTTCTCCATAACAACTCCTGCACTATGGAATTGAAAGGGTATGGGTTGTTATGTGATCCACAAATGCTTGTTCTAACCCTACAAAAAACATGTGGATTTACTCAAGGGTTTTTCCCATGCGGATATCGAACCCGCAGCAGTTGGCGTGGTGACTTCGGCTATCGGCACCGGCAAACTTGTACATTATTAAGTACTGATTAAATATGCAGTACTGTGTGTAAGGAAAAAGTCCTATTACATTAACAGAACGACATCGCTGCGTTATTGTCACGATAAAGCTGCGATTATTTAGTAGGGATGAATAGTGGCGACACAGTACGAACGTCCTTGCGTTGCAGTTGCGTTGCAGCAGTGTTGCAGTTGCTTTGCCTAATTTCAAAATCGCAAATGATATAGTCACACTAATATTATAAATGCAAAAGTTGTGAAGTCTGGATGGATGTAACATTGTTACTTTTTCTTGAACATAAATATTATAAATTCGACTCAAAAATAACTAACCTACTGAATCGATTTTGATGAAACTTATATGGGACCACCGCTTACATGTTAACACGTGTGACGGATTAACACTTCGGATACTTTTTATCCTTGTACGTCCAAGCGAACGAGAACAACACGGGTAAAACCGCAAGTCGCAACTAGTTCTCTACATTGCAATACAAAAGTTTTATAAAAAATAAATCTCTTTTATTTACGGAAAATGAATGTCTGCTCATTCGGTATATTATCCGCATATGGACCTAATCGCTCCTTCCTCATAATAATGCTATGCTATGAATGTGCTCTTTGTATAGGCGGAGGAATATTTTTATCGTGATTACATCTTAGGTTAAGTAATACTGTAAATAACAGTCTTTGTTTCCTAATTTTTTTTTTAATGTCCGCCTTGTAGTTTAATGAATTTTATTGGACACGTATTTTTTCTTTTTTCCTACAAACCAAAAATGATCAAAATACAGAAAACGCAAATT
Source organism: Diachrysia chrysitis (assembly GCA_932294365.1). Taxonomy (NCBI): domain Eukaryota; kingdom Metazoa; phylum Arthropoda; class Insecta; order Lepidoptera; family Noctuidae; genus Diachrysia; species Diachrysia chrysitis. Next base: position 1,319,711 of record OW028641.1, read on the forward strand.
ACGCGTGACGTCACTCCTCGCTACAATTTTTACCAAGGCGTGGCGTCATAAGCCCCCACTCCGAAACTTTAAAGCGCTGTATCTTTGTAAGTTTTTATTGTTTTGATAAAAGAAAAAATACGTGTCTAATATTTTTTTATTATCTAACTGGCGGACTAAATAGATTTTAACTTTTCATACCCAGGAACATCCCTATTGCTTTCTGTTACCAACAATATGTGTTTTTATTACGTACGCTTGCCGCTACTATTTTATGGGCCCTTGAAAACGTTATAAGTTTGTATAATCGATAATTGGCATTAGGCCAACAGCTTAGTTCAGTTTACTAGGCTGACAGAAAATACTCAATTGGTCTTATTTTTAAAAAAAATCTAAATTTAAGTGATCTACGCAGTTATGATGAGCGCAAGCTTTGACTGCTTCACCGGACTTTTGGCGAGAAACTTAATTGCCTCCAGCCAAAGCAATAGAAAAACTAACTACGTAAGCAACGGCACCTTCTGTAGGCTTCGGACCTCGACTTAGTGCGTTGCTAACAATCTTAATAAGGAAAAACTACTAACGGAGGGCTGAATCTAAATTTTATTATTTTAGGACATATTTTTATTGCTAGTTTGGCCGGTTTTGTCTAGCTTGACCTAGGGACGGGAGAAATTCTTCATTCAAATACTCTATAGAATCTCCTAAGCAGTTGCTAAACACCGTCAAGATTTTTAATAAATAAGGCCTTATATGTTTTTATAGGTATTTAGAAGAAAATATTGTCTGTATTCTAATAATACACAGTATAGTATAGGTACGTTCTCTCTGTCATAATGCTAAGTAAAAACTGAATTAGTCGTCAATCCTTACTAATATTATAAATGCGAAAGTAACTCTGTCTGTCGCGTTTCCACACCAAAACTACAGAATCGATTTATATGAAATTTAGTACACAGATAGTCTTGAGCCTGAGATAGGACATAGGCTACTTTTTGCCGCGATAACCGACATCCACGTGGGCGGAGCCGCGGGAAACAGTCTAGTTGCGTATAAAAAGCAAAAATTCTGACGTCCTCCAACATTTCAAATCAATGTATCGTCGTGAGTTTTTGGTTAAGTTAAGTAAGAAAAAATACTTGTTTGAAATTTTCGCATTCTGTCAGAATTCACAAGTTCTAATAAATGGTCCTCGTCGTACGTTCTCTGTAAAGTCACTACCTGTTTCGGCGGCACAAAAAGAATATTAATACTGTTCTACAAAGCAAGTATTATCTAGTCTATTGATATTCCATAGGGATCGCGGTACGCTTTACTTTCTTTGTCCTTGACTTTCGGAATTTCAATATACTTACACCTAAGAGTAAAAATAAGTTAACTATAGAGTGCGCCTAGCAGTTAACAATAGAGTGCTGCAACAGAGTGCTAACCTAACCTAACACGTTCACAAGGACCCTGATCATGTTAGGGGGATAAATTGCAAAAACTTCCAAAAAAACCTAACCTAACAGAGTATGTACTGTCAGCACCAGTATGAAAAAGCTAAATCGTAAAATCAGTGTCAAAACAGAGCTCGCCGTCTTATTAAAACTGTCTTAAAACCTAATATTACCCGAATAATCATATCAGAACCATCGTTTTTTTTTTTGCATAAACGACTGTCATCGCACAGAAAATCAATTAAATCAGTAAACGAGCGTAGTACTTACAGCTAAAAATTTAGCAAACGCGCAACTAGACTCATTAAAGTTTCAAAAGTGCTTGAATAGGCTTACTTGAAATATTTTTTTTTTGTATTCAATTCTAAATACGTTTAAAAACGTAGTCACTAATATAGTGCCTTTTGAGCACTAACAGTTTCTAAGGAGTTTCTCATTGTTAACACATCTATTAGGTAATAAATAAAGTCAATAATTAAACTGTGACTCAAGGGTCTGGTTAATACTTGAGTCATGTAAGTCACCGACACGCGGCTACTAACCTATATCTCCTCTTGATTAAAGTTTTTTACTCGCGGTTGAAAGTAACCGTCCCAGTACAATTATGATTTGGCTCGCTACGTGACCTGCTTGGCGCGGTGGTGGCGATGGTGAGGCGCTGGCCCTAACTGGGATTAATCATTACATTTTCGAATCCCGTTATGTAATTGTTTTGCATTTCTGACGACCTTCGTGGTCGAGTGGCGAACACACCGATTTTCAAGTTGTCGCCAGCTCTGAGGTCCCGGGTTCGATCTCCGGTCGGGTCAATGTAGAAAACCACTTTTCTACTTTGTCTCGTGTCTGGGTGTTTGTGGTACCTTCGTTGTCTCTGAATTACATAACACACGTGGTTTAGCTACTTACTTTGGGTTCAGAGCAATGTATGTGATGTTGTCCACATTTATTTATTTATTTCTGGATGTGATTCAATCACTTAATCGTCGTTAACACACGATAGTATGAGAAAAGATTTTAACACCGTCTTGAAAGAGCTCATTATATTGGAGCGGCATATGTAGCGACTGGGCTGTCAATACTAAGAAAATTTTGACACAGTTCAGGCACCCGCGACGTCTTCCTCACAGAAATGTAGCTCGAAATTTTATAACAAACAAATAAAAACCGGGCAAGTGCGAGTCGGACTCGCGCACGATAGGTTCCGTACCATTATCTATATAAACGGCAAAAAAATCACGTTTGTTGTACGGGGCTACCCCCTTAAATATTTATTTTAATCTGTTTTCATTTAATGTATTAGTTGTTATAGCGGCAACAGAAATACGTCTTCTGTGAAAATTTGAACTTTCTCACTATCACAGTTCATGAGATACACCCTGTTGACAGACGGACAGACGGAGGCTTAGTTAGTGTGGTTCTTGACAGACTCCTGTTCAGACCGCAAAGTTTTAATCAAATTATTTTAGTCGTTTCTTAGCCAAAACAGACAGACTTATAAATGTTTACTATCATTTTGTCACTAATTGCACCGTATTTTATTTTTCTACAAATTATTTCCACTGTCACATTCACTGCTATATATAAACACGAGTATTAAAACAGCGCACACAACATTATTATTTTCATATTCAAGAGAAAATCTATAAAAAGTGAGTCAGAAACTCATTAAGGCATGTCGTGGGTGTTTTGTTTTGCACAAACCTTGATAATGTTCGTGTATATGACGCTTGTGTTAGTGAAGGGATAATTAGGATTGTCTTACGTATAGCTGATCAATAAACGTGTTTTGAAGTGTAATATGTCTATATCGACTGCACGGATAGCCGAGTAGTAAGTATAGGTCTACACGCCAAGTACCATTGTGCGCGGCGTGCTGCGGGTTCGATCCCCGCTTAGGACTAGCATTAATTGTGTGTTCTAAATACGCTTGCTCTTTGTGCATGTGAAATTAAAAGTTTGTAAAACCCCCCGCGACGCAAGGATTGAAATTTCTTAGTGCGGAAACCGTTTAAAGAAATGTCTTTCGTCTATTATTTGTTCAATATATTAGTTAACAACTAGTAAAGTTTGATTGGTTTTAATAAGCTTGGTATGTTTTATAAAATTATACTTTGGCGACCTCTTTTAATTAGTATAAAATTTATCCTGTTATCTTTGTCCAAAATTAATCTATTGACATGCATAAAAGTTAACAACTATACATATATACATTCTGCCATTTTGTTAAAGCCTAATTACCCGATCATTGATGATCTTTGCTTCGTCTTTTGCAACATTACGGCTTTACTGCCAAACCTTACTTTACGTGAATGTTATCTAAAAATAATCAGTAATTAATAATAAACCCAACTCGGAATCGTTGCGGAAAATGTATATCGATCAGATAGGTGTTAATATTAGCTTGTCGAACATCACCGATAGAGGAAGTTTCGCAACACACTAATTACATGTACATTCCCAGCTCATAACACGAGAATCGTTGTGTAACTTGAAAATATAATGGACGTTGAAAAGGCGCGGGCGCGCGGCTTTTACGGGATCCTACAAATGCTGCAAGCATTACCTACTTTTTCAAATTGACACAAATGTCGCACGCAAGTATCTTGACAGCTGGTATTGTCTGGATTGTGAGTGTGTTTTCCAATTAATGCCACTAGTGTTCACACTCGAACGCTCGATGTTTAAAGCAGTGTCGTAGTTAGGGTTGCCAGATGGCCGGGAAATCCGGGAATGTCCCGGAATTTTTCGTCTGGTCCCGTGTCCAGTAATTAGACCTTATTGTCCCGGATTCCGAAATCCTACTAGTTTTTTATAACAAAATACCTTCTAACAACGAATGATACGGCTAGCCTGCCGTATGAGCGCGTATCGTATCGTATCCATCAACGAGTAAGAAAAGGTTCACAGGTTTTAACGATGAATGGACTACTGATCCTGATTTTTAAGACTGGATTTATTTATTTAGGTTCACCCACAGCACATATATATCCACAGCACATATAATTACGGGCAAACACAAAATTTAAAACACAGACGCCAATGTTTCCTATTTTTTTTTTAATGTCCGCCTGGTATATTAATGAATTTTATTGGTCACGTATTTTTCCTTTTTTTCCTGCAAATAAAAATGAGCAAAATACAGTGAATGGAAATTTCGCGTGACGTCACTACGTGCGACAATTTATACGACGGCGTGGTGTCATAAGCCCACTACTGAACTTTAAATCGCTGTATCTTTATAATTTTGTATTGTTTTGATAAAAGAAAAAATAAGTGTCTAATATTATTTTATTATCTAACTGACGGACTAAATAGATTTTAACTTTTCATACCCAGTCAACATACCTATTACCGTTTAGCTAACTTGTGCAGAAAACAGAGGTCAATAGCGGCAAAAATTTAGAGAATGAAGAAAAAATAGAAGACATTGAACATGACAATCTAAAGTCCGGTGAAGCAGTCAAAGCCTGCGCTCAGTCTAACTGCGTAAATCTCTTCCAAAAAAAAAAGAACATGACAAAAATTAAAACGTGAGAAACATTAAAACAAGACAAATATTAAAAACATACAAACAACATTAGAAACATTAAAAACACTACAGGAGTATTCAACTACGCTTCTCCAATGTGTAGAGAAGCCATGTGTGGATAGAGAAAAAAATGAGTTTATTGCAATTTTCAAAAGTGTCTAACTCGGATATCGCAATACAATATAAAGTATATACATAGTACATGATGTATGTTGATTTCCTACCAAAGTTTATCTAATCACAAACCACAAGAATTTGCGCTTAATTTTTGTTTTAATATAATATTATAACTAGCGTTTATTGCCTCCTAAGTAGTTTAACGTTTACATACTTATATAATAAAAGTATGTACTTATTTGAAAATAAATGTTATTTTTCTTTAAAATACATATCTAATATCTAGACACGCGGTAGCGTGTCAAAGCCAAGTTCTAGTAACAGAACTGGCGAGCAGCACCGTGTGTAATATTACACGAACCATTTGGAGCCACTTTTGACCCCCTCGTAACTCAAAAACTATTTCACATCAACGTGTCAAATTTGGCTCATATATTGAGACTTGCGAGATATATTTGTGCTCCAAATTTCATAAACACATCTCAAACGGTTATTTAGATATTAACGTCCAAAAATCGAAATTTTTGTCAAAGACTGACCTATTGATCAAAATTCTAACCCAGTTCCAGATGACCTAGAAAGTTCAAATTTGGCATGCAGATAGGTAATTAGGTGAATACAAAGGAAAAAATGAAACTGAAACTTAACATTTACCAATTTTTATAATTTTATTATAATTTATCACTTTATTGATTCTATTAGGAACACTTAATTTATACCCGTTAACGCAGGAAAATACTAGATTAACAAAAACCATTTGGTATTAATTTTGTTATAAATAAGTATCTACTAATCATTTATGTATAAAAAGTAATGATATCCCATCAAAAACATAAATGTAAAATCTGAGCCAAGTTCAATATTATGATATATGCCTTGGTTGTTGACTTCAACAACAAAAGAATTGAGATCTAAATGGGTGCCAAGTTCATTCATATATTCACATAAAATAAATTTATTCTTATAACTTAGGATAATATATTGTAGCCTAAGGTTTGACTTGGCTAGTTTTCATATTCGAATTATATTATAGCCTTCGCAAGTTCTAAACCTGTTACTTGTCGGCTCTTATTTAATTATTCCGAAAATTTGGCTTGCTGGTAGAAATTTGCCATCGAACATAATAATTCGTATATAAGAACTAGCCAAGTCTAACCTTAGGCTACAATATATTATCCTAAGTTATAAGAATAAATTATATTTTATGTGAATATATAAATGAACTTGGCATTGATCTCACTTCTTTTGTCGTTGAAGTCAACAACCAAGGCATATATCATAATATTGAACTTGGCTCTAATTTTACATTTATGTTTTTGATGGGATCTAAATTAGACAACTACCTATTTATTTTCATATATTTTTTTAATATGGCCTCGGCCCGACACCTTTATCCTAGAATTGTCCCGGACGTGATAAGTTTCTATCTGGCAACCCTAGTCGTAGTGTAACAGAATAGGGATGTAGACTATTTTTTCTTTTGTTATGTAACCAATAACATACGGACTATACTTTGATTTGAATTGTTAGATGTCGTTAGCCCACACTCCTGAACTTTGATCTTTATCTCCTTAGTTTTTAGTTATTTCGAAAAAGTAATACAATACTTGTCTAATATTTTTTTATTACCTAACTTACAGACTAAATATATTTGAATTTTTTACAGCCAGTCAACATCTCTACTAGATCAAACTGTTAAGTTTGATATTTATGGTTAAGCCATTATTACCACTTATTTTTGGTCCTAATACGGAAAAACAATGACTTTCAATTGTCAATCAGTTTAAAGTCGCCGTTAAGTCTCGTGTTGTCTCTGTCAGTTTAAGGTGCAAATAAAAAACTGATTAAGAACGCCTTAAAGTTAAGTTGCGTTTCAGTATTCGGGGGTATGTGTGGCTCTTTCTATTCACGTATGTTCCACTATTTAAAACTATATTTATTTACAAACGTTGAAATAATTTTAAACATATTTCATCTGATGGATGGCAATGGAACAAAAACGAGTTCTTGAAGTTTGCTATCTTAAAAATATTGAGTGAGTGAAACGATTTGAAAACTCAAAGTTAATTAAAATTTATAAAGTTTAATATGAAAGTTTACTAAGCGTAAGAAAACTTTGGTGTTATTAAACTTTTTCTTGTTTATTTAAAAGTTTAGATTGTTTAATTATTCCACGTTTCTTGCAAGTTTTCATTTTATTAGTTTCCGAACTATTGCTCGACTCCACGACTAGACATAATTTTTCATTACATTTCTAATTTCATTAAATAAATTTTCTTAAATTTTATTTGTAATTATTCTATTTATGATACTATATTATACTACGAGCTGTTTGCCGCGGCTCCGCCCGCCTGGATGTCCTTTCTCAGGCTCTAGACTATCTGTGTACCAATAATACCAAAATATTTGTTTATTAGTTTAGGCCTGAAAGCGCGACGGACAGACAGACAGAGTTACTTTCGCATTAATAATATTAGTAAGGATATATATTATTATAGAAATCGAAATAGGTACTTTACGGATTTAGATAAAATTTGGCACACTGATACTTTATATACTGGATTAGCACATAGGATGCTGTTCATCCCGATAAGTCCACGGAAAAGGGGAATATGCGGTTAAAACCGAATGATGGTGCTAGTCAAAGATAGACGAACGAAGAAAAATAAAGCGACTTGAACTGTTTTAAAGAAAATTTAAGTGGCGTTACTTTTTAGAAATTAACTAATCTAAGCCGTAGATCTTTAAGTAGTAGGAAATAATTTCTTGAGCCTTTGCCAAGAGCACAGCTATGATTTAATATAGCTTTTGCATACGATTCGTAGAGATTTAGATCGTCTCATTGCGGAAACTATAATTCTTTACTCTAGGTTACTTTCTGTTCATATTCCCAGAGGAGTGTCTACGTCACTATTACGAAACGGACAGGCTACACTAAACATTTTGACCAAGGAGAACTAAGACTAGGATTCACGCAGAACGCTAGACGCTATGATGAGAGTAGATAATGTTATGTTAGTGCGTGTGAAGTAAAGCTTCTTTACGTACGCTTGACTCGGAGAGTACCTAAGCTAGTGAATGATTTATTTTCTTAACCCATATTCTAAATACTTACTTATTTTTAATGTACCTACCTTGCTTGAAAATTAACAAAAGTTCCATACTTTAAATTCCCCTATTTTAAGGGATGGGGTGCAAAAACTAAAGATTTTTTATTTTAAAATGTTGTTCGTTTGCTAATCCTAGCTTTCACACCAAATTTCAACTTTCTATGACTTACTTTCTAAGAAGTACCCTAAAAGTTTTGATGACTGAGTGAGTGATGAAATCTGGGTATCTTGGATATTAATAATCAAATTAATAATTAATAATCTATAAAGTATAATAGTTATATACTTAAAACTTTGCGTCTTTAATAAGTACTCTATTGACATCATATCCTGAGAATTAAGACTATCTAGCACTGCCAAGACTAGAAACTATAAGGGTACAAAAATACGACGAAACGCTTCGAGAAAAGGGAGTTAACCTGCGCTGCCGTTGCATGTATAGTGTTGGCCGGGCCACAACTGGTCCTTCAGATCTGTATTTATCTACATTATAAACTACTTGTATGATACATTTAATGAAAATCCGTTGGGTAGTTTTTGCGACAATCTAACATCCATAACAACAAACTCGCCTTTATAATTTTTATTTAGGAGATAAGAACCAAACCCTTTTAAATATACGTGTGTGGGCTTAAATAAAAATCAACTTAATCTATTGTAATTAAACGAAACACGGGGTTCTAAATATTGCCGACGACGCAAAAACTACGTGAATCATTCTTACACTCACAATCTCATCCGCAAAGTCTATTTTAAGATTGCGAAACATAAATATTTATATTTAGCCTCCACAATAAATATATTGTGTCTAAGATTTTAAATATATCTTTGTTTGTAATCACTTCGTATTTAGCACGATGACTTGTGGCTGTTTTTTACACTGTTTAATGTAAAATTGCTTTAGATTTAATAGTGACCGAATAGTGGTCAAACACCGACCGTATTTCGTTTAAATTTAATGTTTAAGTTTAATTTTTAATAAATAGAATATGTATTTGAAACAGGCCGACTCTAAAAATCCTTTCAATTCAAATAAAAAAAGTATTAAAAGTATGAAATGTAGGTAGGTATATCTGTTGTACATTTTTTTTTTTTTTTTTTCCTGAGGACTGTAGCTGTTTTGTATTTTTCATAGGTACGAGAAATAGTGATTCCTTTATAAAGCTGGCCCACCTTAGATTCGCGCGCGTGGGTGGTGTAAGATTTCCGAAACATTTCCTAACGTTCTTTTTTTTTATTTTCTTTTATAAAAAGCTTTTCCTTTCAATAGGGAACATATCAAAAAAAGAATTATCCGATTTGGTGCAGTCGTTTGAAAGTTATGGCGTGAGTGCGTGACCAAAGGAAATCGGAATTCATTATTATATTACATTTAGATTTAGCACATCTCAGCCAGTGAGTTTTACGAATCAGTGAGCCAGAAACGGTGTCCACTTACTCATTTCCTCTTCTTATATTTGCGTTATTCACAAATATCAATGTGGCAGAAAAAGGTAGACGGATATAGCTACAAAATAATTCGCATCACGAAATCTCAATCGGACCCTATTAGAACTTCCGACTTCCATTAATATTATCCTCCCATCTATATTTTGATCTGTTTATATGTGGCACTTCCTATCACTAACTTGCCAAACATTTGTGGGTTAAATATAGTAGGTATTATTGGAATAAGCTAAAAAGCTTCCCATGGTGCTCGATATCGCGGAGTACCCCGCACCACGGCCCGCCGGAAGTCGTTGACTCGTCGTTAACTAAATGATTATTAAGTAATTTATTTTAATATTTTATAAATTTCATGAATTTAAACTAAGTTGTTTAACGTATAGAGTCTATATTATAAAGAGATATTAAAATAAATCTCTGAAACCTTATATAGGTAGTTCTTTTCCTACTGAATATTCAAGCTATACAGAGTTTACAGACAAAATAATATATCTTCATCTCTTTTTAACAACAGAACGATTTGACGTTTACCTACTTGCTTTAAGAAAACCTTGAGTCATCATTTTATCGCTTTAATTTGCGTTAATTAGAAACTTTAATAGAAAGTAATTACAATTTGAATAAGTTAATTATAAAGCGTCACTAATCGTAATCAGAGGTACCGCGAAAGGCCGCAGTTAATGTGTTATAGTTATACTAGCTGTCCCGGCAAACGTTGTTTTGCCCTATAAATTAAAAATACCTACCCTACCTACCCTACCCTACCTACCCTACCCTACCTACCCTACCCTACCTGCCCTACCCTACCTACCCTACCCTACCTACCCTACCCTACCTACCCTACCCTACCTACCCTACCTACCCTACCCTACCTACCCTACCCTACCTACCCTACCCTACCTACCTACCCTACCTACCTACCCTACCCTACCTACCCTACCCTACCTACCCTACCCTACCCTACCTACCCTACCCTACCTACCCTACCCTACCTACCCTACCGTACCTACCCTACCCTACCTACCCTACCCTACCTACCCTACCCTACCCTACCTACCCTACCCTACCTACCCTACCCTACCTACCCTACCCTACCTACTCTACCCTACCCTACCTACCCTACCCTACCCTACCTACCCTACCCTACCTACCCTACCCTACCTACCCTACCCTACCTACCCTACCCTACCTACCCTACCCTACCTACCCTACCCTACCTACCCTACCCTACCTACCCTACCCTGAGGTACCGCGAAAGGCCGCAGTTAATGTGTTATAGTTATACTAGCTGTCCCGGCAAACGTTGTTTTGCCCTATAAATTAAAAATACCTACCCTACCTACCCTACCCTACCTACCCTACCCTACCTACCCTACCCTACCTGCCCTACCCTACCTACCCTACCCTACCTACCCTACCCTACCTACCCTACCCTACCTACCCTACCTACCCTACCCTACCTACCCTACCCTACCTACCCTACCCTACCTACCTACCCTACCTACCTACCCTACCCTACCTACCCTACCCTACCTACCCTACCCTACCCTACCTACCCTACCCTACCTACCCTACCCTACCTACCCTACCGTACCTACCCTACCCTACCTACCCTACCCTACCTACCCTACCCTACCCTACCTACCCTACCCTACCTACCCTACCCTACCTACCCTACCCTACCTACTCTACCCTACCCTACCTACCCTACCCTACCCTACCTACCCTACCCTACCTACCCTACCCTACCTACCCTACCCTACCTACCCTACCCTACCTACCCTACCCTACCTACCCTACCCTACCTACCCTACCCTATTTTTTATTGTAAGTCATCAAAAAATAAAAAAAAAATTACCAAAAAAAATTAAAGTTTTTAATTAACAAATATAATATAAGGGTTGATCGTAGAGGGATAAAAATTTAGGGTTGTATGTATTTTTGTATGTTGTGTCATAAAAAAATAAAAACAAAAAATTTTGCCTAAAAAATAAAAAAAATAATTTAGGTGTGAACTACCCTTAACATTTAGGGGGATGAAAAATAGATGTTGGGCGATTCTCATAGATACCGGATAAGCACAAAAAATTTCATCAAAATCGGTCAAGCCGTTTCGGAGGAGTTCAAGTTCGAACACCGTGACACGAGAATTTTATATATATAGAGATTTAAAAACTAATTACCGACTTCAAAAATGAGATTATCAATTCAATTATTAATCAAACTGCAATTTATTTACATATTATCTATTCTACTTATAAACAGATAACATTTTAAAGGTTAGAATTTTTGTACACTCGTATCTCCGAAACTTCCAGTTGGATTTTGAGGATTCCTATTTTATTGACTGACATTTTATTCAAATTGTTTAGCTGTGCAAGCTTCAATACAATCGATTGAAGGTATATAGGAAAGTATTAATAAAATTTGGGTTCAATTTCGAAATTATATCTTTGGACCAATTTATACTAGTCGAACTAGTCAAACTACATAGAGTCGAAACGTATCGAAGCGGCAATAGAAAACTTAATATCGCAAATTCGCCCTTAACTCAACTACGTAATGGTCATATTTCTACTGAAGAAATAAAAAATAACGCGCAAATGCGCGAGGGCTTGCGCACATTATATGGAATTCTCTTTTTATCTGTTAATAGAAATATGAGCATTATGTTGATGAATTAAGGGTGAATTTTCTATATTGAATTTTAGATCGACGCTTCGACTCTGTTGTAGTATGAGTTAGCCTTTAAGTATAAATGAATGGAAACTGTTGTACACTCAAGATTTATTTGTAATTCCAACATTAATATGATAAAACGATACGTCCAATGCATTCCAAGTAAGAACTATGTGTAAGCATTTATTAATAAAATAATTAGAATATGCACTTGATAATGATTCATTAAGATAACTTGAGAAAATAGTGGTGGTTGAATTGTAAATTATGTGTGTTACAATTATCATGGTTTATTAATTCACTGAGTAATTACTGAATCGTGCGGGATTTTACGAACGTTAAAATTTCATGCAACAAGAATACCCATAAATCGAGTAGGTATTTGTTGATCACAATTACGTGTGCTAAGCGGGGACCCACAGTACGTCGTGGAACATAATGTAAGACGCAGACGCGTCTGCCTCGGTCCGTTGCAATCCACCGCGATTCGAAGTACCTATATATACGATGTCGTTTAAAATTTGGTTTGATACTCAACCGTCATTGCGCAGTGCGTGGCTGTCCGTGCTCGTCGGCCGTGTGCTTTGATCCGTAAGCCGGCATTAGGTGTCAAAAACCTACAAGTACAAATTAGAATATCAACCGCGACTTCACCGCACACACTTCGCGTACCGTATGTTTCTGCGCTAATCCAATCACTCGCTGAAAAGTAAAACGTGTGAATAATCGCCTGAAAAACATTACCCACCGTTTCGCTGCGCACTCGGGTAAAAAGCAACGAGTAAACACTTTCTATTTGAATGCTATCTATACATCGTGGCTTTAGCATATTTTTTTCGAGTTTGCATATCTCTTCGGCTGTATATTGATTGCCATCATTACCCTTGGCCTTATCGTGTCTATTTTCGTTTAAACTGATTCTAAATTAAAGCGGATGTCGTGTATGTTTTCTATTGTTATTCTAATTTGTATATTATCCTTGTTATTGTAATACTGATGTCTCAGTGCCTTTTAGTATATAAACATGTATTTTGTTAGAGCAAGGTGGCTTGTTTAAGCCGTACTAATTAAATTAAAAATAAATAAATAAAAGCGTGGGTTGTTTTAAAAGGTATTTCTACTCGGTTTTTTTGTATTATTGTACTCCTACGCTAATTACAACATAAATAAAATCGGGAATTAAGATTTACTTTGCGATTATGATTTTATGACGAGAGGTGAAGCTAAAGTAAGTTATGTTCCATTTATATGATGATATGTGATAATGTGACATCATAAAGTTATTACTCATCAACAGGTGTCGTCGAAGTGTGACTTATCAAATGTTGTGACACTTGACAAAAATAAGTCCTTCGAATTAAAGCTAATTTCGCGGATCACACACAACTGTATGTCAAAAATCGTTTTTTATCTTTAATTATTTTGAAACTTAAAACTTATACGCATTTCTTTGGGATCGCCCGACTAGTTTCACACTCAATATGTGTCCTTAATCCTGAGCAGGCGCGGCGGTGTCGCCAATTAGTATAGTCGATAACTATTATAAATAAATTAGCCGTTGCCTGCGCCTCCGCCTGCGTGAATGTCGAACAAAAAGTAGCATTATTATATACATCCGTGACGTGCAACTACATGAAACACATGATACTTAGGTATATAAATGATACCCTATGGTACTCAGGATTAATGTGGCTTTCAATCAGTTAAAGAATATTTTTAATAGGATCAGTTCAGAACGACCGTACTATATTTTAAATAACATCAGTTCAGAACGACCGTACTAATAAACGATGATGATGATGATGTTGTCCACATTTATTTATTTATTATTTATTTATTTATTAACAAACTCGCAAATTGTGCCCCTTTATGATGTTCTTTACGTTGCGCCCCTTGTATTGTGTGTAGCTTATACTGGCCCTAGGAGCCAGTCAAACTAGTTACAAAAAGTCCCTAAATAATCATTGATACAGCTGTCCCATGTTTGTGTAACGATTAAGATAGCAACGTACTAAGGCACGCCGCATGCGGTGCCCTTAGTTGCCGTTGCTATCGCTATATTAATTTAACTAAGGCGAATTTTACAGTTTTGCCAACTTAGTCCGGTAAAGCAGTGAGTTCCTCCCTCAAGGTAAATTGCGGCTGAGCTTTTTTAAAAGATTCTGGGACTGACTCCTACACTATTGCCTGCCGCAGCTGACGAGTCGATATCCCTTAAATAGTCAACGGCAGCGCCCGTGGGCCGAGATGTGAAGATGCTGACTAAGACTGCCATCCGGTCTGCTCTCGATCTGTTTATAATAAAATATTTAAATTGTTTCTCCATATTAAGGAACTAGAAGTCTATATCTTTACTAATATTATAAAGCTAAAGAGTTTGTTTGTTTGTTTGTTTGTTTGAACGCGCCAATCTCAGGAACTACTGGTTCGAATTGAAAAATTATTTTTGTATTGGATAGTCCGTTTATTGAGGAAGGCTATAGGCTATATAACATCACGCTACGACCAATAGGAGCGGAATATAAATGGAAAATGTTGCAAAAATGAAAATTGTTAAAACTAAAACACGCGCACAAAGTCGCGGGGGACAGCTAGTGTGATATAAAATTAGCAAGTGTTTCTGATTGGAGGACTGGAGAAAGGCAACACATTTTCAATTCACATTATTGATTTCAGTACTTAAATTAGGTCCATGAATAAATCTTTATTTATTTCTTGTACAATTTGCCAGCCAGTAAATAGATTAAAAGATTCACAAATTCAGTACATTAATCATATTAGTTTCACAATTATTATTTATTAGGAATAATTCCTACTTCAATACCTCTCTCATTTTTTTCTTTTTACTTATTCCTAAAATCGTTTGCTCATTACAGAGTTCTTAGTACACGATGTATTTGTGTCCAAAGTCGTGGGAGGCATCAAGTAGGTACTAATTAATTATTTTTATCTCAGCGATCCGAATCTATCATCGAGATCGTGTAGTGAACTGTGTGATTGATATTGTGATTATTTTTATCTCTGATTTACTTCTGTGTAAGGGCGGTACTTTACTGGGATGCGGCGACGTCGCCAGCCTCGTTGCCATGGTAATCGACGATTATCATTAGTTGTTATTCTTTCCTTTTCCCTTTGAATGATAGATACCATTAACGAGCGAACCTTTGAAGAAGCGACTTAGTAGAATAAAATGAAATATAAGACGCGGACAAAAGACGGGAATTAAAGTCGTTCAGGTAGGTACTTCGTCTTTCACGAGTTGACGTACGCACTTATTTATCACTAGATGAGCTCTGCGGTTTTACCTGAGTAGTTACCGTTTCCGTGGATTTATCGGGATAAAAACTATCCTTTGTGCTAAGTGCAGTTATAAGCTATCTCTGAGCCAATTTTTGAAGAAATTCCTTCTATACAAAGTTTTGAGTAGACGACTTCCGTGGCCGAGTGGCGTGTACATCGGTTTTCAAGATATCGCCTATTCTAAAGTTCCGGGTTCGATCCCCGGACACAATGTGAATAACCAGTTTTCTACAATTTCTCGGGTTTAGGTGTTTGTGGTAGCTTCGTTGTTTCTGATTCAACAACACAAGTGATTTTAGCTACTTACTTTGCGTTCACAGCAATGTATGTGATGTTGTCCATATTTATTTTTTTCGTTTTGCACACAAAGAACCGCCGCTTGCTACCGTGCTACATCCCGGTGAGATTTTATCCTAAGATAACGCACGAGGGCTCGCCCACTCAGTCTCACGCCTCACCTCTGCCCTAGACGCGGCGGCTCCTGTCACCGACACTTCTCAACACACACGAAACGCTGAGTCGTTGACGTTCGGCCAATTAGTCATTTTGGCGCGTCTATAATTGATTGCTCTGTGGTAATTGCGCGTAGGTCGGATGAGTGCTGTATTAAATTTGATCTACCGAAGTTCCGACGGAAGGTTTCGTGATGACAATTAAGTAAATTATTAATTGCATAAGAAGTCTTTATTTCAAACCAGTAAGGTTGATTTTCGCATTTTTATATAATAATAATAAATAAATAATAACCTAGATTGTTATACCTACATTGTATTGTTATAAGTGCTCTGCTCACAAATCTGTTGATAACTCTATTAGACTCGCGTAATTATTTCACGCCATGTTTTGTAGCATGAATTTTTCATACCCGAGTGAAACGTTATAATGCAAATCTATTAAGTAATGCGATCGTTTGTGCGACTGATGATATATTACACCTACGACAATTGACACCGTCATTGAGTGCAGGAACCGCAAGCGGAATGACAATGGAAAATCAACTTTAAGATTTTGCTATAAAGCTGCTATCTATATTTTAATATTATCGTTGATCTGCGGTTTAATAAAGTTTTTATTGTTGTGAAGATACAAGATTGTTGTTAGAATAATTCGCGTAGTGCTGTCATAAGTCGATGACACATTTTCCTGTTATTCTATTATAATTACTTAAAACGAGACATCGCTCAATCTAGTGTATTAATTATAATCAGGCTATCAACTTATGTATTTTATTGTATGAGAGGTTATTACGGTCAGCATTACACACTAATAAATACTTACAAAAAGAAGTAAATTTTACTTTTTAGGCTCGTTGGTTTTATGCTTGATAAAAAATATTCTACAATTTTTGTTATCGTCTCCTGCACTATTAAATTGAATCCTTGTGTCGCGGGGTGTATCACAGACATTAATCACATGCACAATGAACACCCAGATTTGGAACAAGCATTTGTCGTACACACAAATACTTGTCTCATGCGCTAATCGAAACCGCAGCACTTCGCGCATTGTGGTACTTGGTTTAGTAACTATACCACTCGGCTATCCGTGCTGTCTAAAACTAAACTAAAGAAAGATCTTTTGTCTGCTGGTAGAAATTTTATAAGAAATAAGCAGTACCTTTGTACCTGTTTTCTTTTTACAGCTTTTACTGTTTGTCTGTTGTGTGTACATAAATAAATAAATAAAGATTTTAGTTGACGTAATTACTGGCTTCTTGCCCGGTTAGTGGCAAGTACCTATCATCATCATCATCATCATCATCATCATCAGCCTATCTTCGTCCACTGCTGGACATAGGCCTCTCCTATGGCACACGCCACTGAGCTCGATCTTCAGCTATGTACCTATGCCCGATGATAATTGAACTCTTTGCATACAGTAGTTTGTTAACTTGCCGAACTTTCTTTAAAACTCCGCAACCATTTGTACATGTTAATTTGATTCAGAGCACTCTAATTAAAAGATTTGAACGCAAATAGCGTATTGCACTTTGTGACGCATGTGATAGACGAAAATAACTTTACTTTGTGGTTAATAAGGTTCATTTTCGCGTGTATCTATTGTCTTTTGCTTAATAAGCCTAGTGTAACGGTCGGCGTACATTATGCGGTTAATTAATGAACAGGTAGTGAGTGCGTTTTGCATAATAATATTAATATAACGATTCAGTTTCTCTAACGTCACTGTAGGATTATTAAAAGCAGATTGTTTAATTACGCTTCGATTATAATGTGGGGCGTTCTGTCTATGACCCTAATAAGTATTACCGATAGTGGTCTTTGTTCACTCGCATACGGTTTCTAGCTTATTCATGTTTACCCAACGATTATGTAATAATCATAAACCAATGAATCCTTATTTGAAATTGATTATTTAATTAGTTATTTACTGTTTAAGTATCTTGTATGTTTTTGTGAAGCCGTTGTGTCTCGGTTGCACTCAATGCGACTATAAAAGGAAGTATCTTGTTAAAGCGACTCTTCAACACTTCGCTTATGCTAAGTTTACCCTGTAAGGGTCACGAGAGCATCGCGGCATAAATTATGCCACAAGTGTTCGAGTATCGCTCGTCTCCGCTGTGAACTTGCAGCGTGAATTATCTTTAGGATGCTTATATTCAAGTAACAGTAAAATGGTCTCCGTAATCTACTCAAGTATATTTTTAACTTGTATCTTAAATACTAGATATAAATAACAAGGCTATAGACGTGATTTATCGTACGTACTAAAAATATTTTGACCTCTTCTGTGATTTTGAAAATTTTTATAAAATTAAATGTCTAGATTTTGAAAGTTAAATGTCATAAAAATTAAGGTGTAAGAAAAAAATCATGAAATATCATATTAAACTTTTTTTTGGCAAAGTTAAAAAGTAATCACGTTTTAAAAAGAGAGAGAGAGCAGGATAGAGATATATAATGATCGTGTAGTAACTTACCCGGTTACTCGACTCGACCCTCTAACATTTGTTAAGAGAGTATTGTCGGGGTTGGTCACCGCCTCCTGCAACAACTAGCTACTAGACGACGGTTTAAAAGGTTTTTAGAATAACTTCCATCATTAAATCTACAGGGTTATAAATAAGATAACGATTTGAATATATTGCTGTGCGTTTTTTTACGTACGCGCGTAGGTATATTGTGCGAAATTAACCTTGTCTGCAATGCGGGAAGTACTTTTTGCTTGGCGATATAATATATTTTGCTGTAATAATGTTTCGTATTCATTTGTCTTTTTTGACTAGCCTGTTGGCTTAGTGGTTAGTGACCCTGACTGCTAAACCGGAGGTCGTGGACTCGATTCCCACCCAGGACAAATCATTGTGCGATGAGCATGATCATTTGTTGTGTGTCTGGGTCTGAGCACCTATGGCATAACTATGGTTTTATAAATTGCTTCTGGTTTTTTCATAGGAACATTTTCAATTAATTTTACAATTTTTCCAGAGGTGCCATTGCGATATCTGTATATAAGTTGCAAAAACAAGGTTTTACATTTCTCGGAATCTTGTTTATTTTTTTTGTAATTGTTATCCGATTACTTAAAGAAGCCTGTAGGGATTTCTGGAAATTAAAGCCAACGCTATTTTTTTAGGCACGTTTTACGTGTCTCAATTTTTCATTGATTCTCTTTTACTTAGAATGATTATCGCTTTGATGTCGGTTTTTTATACATTTATATGTAATTAATTGTAATTTTTTGAGATTTATTTTTACCCTATTACACTATTGCTGCAGGTTTTTGTAAACTAAATACCTACATTTCACGATATATCTATATTAATATATGTACCTTGACCTGTTCATGGACACGACCTTTTATATATTATATATATCGTTATTTATTAAGCAAAGTTTAGTTCTTCGAGGTTTCCATTCAATTATTTAGCTCTAAATCATTTGCTATGTCTTTAACCGTCCACAATTGTTCACTATGTGTGACTATTTGTCCGCATCACTCATTTAATGCGTTTCCTTATTGTGTTTGATATTTTATGGTAGAAAGTTGCAATCAAACTGTCGCTGTTTAACTTATTTAATTTTTTTTTGGAAGAGGTCTACTGCAGTTAGCCTGAGCGCAGGCTTTGACTGCTTCACCGGACTTTTGGCGAGAACCGTAAGGCCTCCAGCCAGAGCAAGTAAAATTAACTAACTACGTCAGCAACGTTCACTAAGGGCACCCCCTGCGGGGTTCGGACCTCGACTTAGTGCGTTGCTGACTATCTTAATAAGGCAAAAACAGCAAGGGATGGCTGGATCTGAGTTATTATTATTTAGGGACATATTTTTATTGCTAGTTTGGCCGGCTCGGACCAGCTTGATCTAGGGACGGGGGGGTAACATTTACGTTACTATTATTTATAATACGCGACGGGCCTCGCCGGCGAACTGTTTAACTTAAAAGAACTATGTTTACTTGTCAACTTCGCCGCCAGCCTTTTGGGAACACTTCCAGTGTACAGCGATGTGGACGACTTTTTTTATGCCATATTTTAAGTTTATTTTTGATTAGATTAGTTTATTTTATTATTTATTTCGTGTATGATTAGATTAGTTTATTTTATTATTTATTATACAGGGTTACAGGTTAAGTCGACCTAAATCCTTTAAGAGATGGTAGTTTTCATCATTCCTGACCGATTTGACTAAGGAACCCCATATCCCAAACTTAACCGTTCTCAAGTTATCGGCCTTTGAATTTCTTTTATAAAAATTACAGATTTTTTGTCGATTGCCCCTTTTTTTGTGTTTTCTGTCTTAATTTTGTTTTGTTTTTGCTATTTTTGTGTAGTAGATTAGTTGCCTTATTATTTTAAACCATAAAACTGCAAGTAACTATACCAACTGAGTCGTAGTACACAGTCAATTGTTCAAAAAATAAATAAATTTGAAAAAGTTTATTTTTCTTTGTAAGATATTTAAAAAAAAGTCTATGACAGATGTGCTGCAGGTGTACGATAAAATATCTACGATTCTTTAGCTTTCTAATAAGGTATAACATGCCAGGGTATTATTAGGATTCTCGGAAAAAAACTTCAAACAAAGACGCCCAAGTAGCAAAAGTTAAGTCGCTCGCAGCGCCTATTGTCCTGCAATGGGTGCGAGCGGGATATCTTTCAATGTAAACGGGTACGAGCGAGACAAGTAATTCCATGTAATAACTATTTTGTTGTTATTGTGTGTGTTTGGTTAGTCAGTCTGCTTACGCGATTCGTCCGTGGTAGATGCGATACTTGGTGTTCTTTGTTTTTTACTCGATTTGGCTTATTTTCTGGACTGTTTCTTCCTATTCGTGACTGTGCTTGTTAACTGGACCTTGATTTGCGCTTCTGATTTGGAAGATGACGACCTTTACGAACGAAGAATATGCTGATATTTTGATTTGTTACGGGTACTGCAACTGTGTATCTTTACGAGCCCGTGAAGAATACATAGTACGTTATCCTGGCCGCCGAATACCGGATATTAGTGTCTTCGATGGAGTTTACCGACGACTGAGAGAGATTGGCTCTGTTTCAAGGCGACGAACAGATCTGGGTAGACAACGTATTAATGATGTCGATGAAGAGCAAGATAATGAGATAGTTCAACGATTTCGACAGGATCCGACTACGTCAACCAATGTTGTTGCTCGAGAACTTGGACTCTCACAGTGGAAAGTGTGGTTTACAGTGCATACTGCCGGTCTCTACCCCTACCACAACACGTCAGTACATGTCATAGAAGAAGGAGATCCTGCGAGGAGGCTGGACTTCTGTAGATTCATGCTCAATGCAGATTTGGAAGATCCGTCGTTTTTTAGAAGCATCTTGTGGACTGATGAGTCGAAATTCGATCAAGACGGGATAACTAATTATCATAACCAAAAGGGCCCAAAAATCTCAAAGAAATCCCAATAAAAAAAGGATAAAGGGTTCACAGAGACGTTTCAGTCTTAACGTGTGGATGGGAATAATTTCTAACCATTTGATTGGGCCTTACTTTCTACCTCAAAATTTGGATGGAGAGAACTATGAAAATTTTTTGAGACAAGATTTATCTGATTTGCTCGACGATATACCATTAAACCTCATTCGTGACATGTGGTTTCAACACGATGGGTGCCCCGCACACTTCAGAAGGAGTGTCAGAGAGTGGCTAGACACTAATTATCTCAATAAGTGGATCGGGAGAGGTGGACCTATACCGTGGCCAGCCAGGTGTCCAGACTTGACCCCCATGGATTTTTATGTGTGGGGACACATGAAAAGTTTGGTGTACAATGAACCGAACCCAATACAATCAATTGAGGTTTTAAGACAAAAAAATATTGATGCCGCTAGCGAAATAAGAAGAGGACTAACGACTGGTGTTGCAAAAAGTGGCCTAAGACACAGAATGCGTGTATGTGTGCGAAACAGAGGACGGCATGTGGAAAATTTATTGTAAAAAGACCAATAAACAAAATCTGTTATGTGTTTGGATTGTTTTATTTTGTTTTCTGACTCAAAAACAACGCTTGATTATCGTTAGTAATTACTACTACCTGGTAGTATTTCATCAATGTTTTTATTAGACAAATCTAATATCACCCTATGTTATTATACCTTATCGGAAAGCTGAAGAACCGTAGATATTTTATAGTACATCTGCAGCACATCTGTCATAGATTTTTTTTTAAATATCTTACAAAGAAAAATAAACTTTTTCAAATTTATTTATTTTTTGAACAATTGACTGTGTACTACGACTCAGTTGGTATAGTTACTTGCAGTTTTATGGTTTAAAATAATAAGGCAACTAATCTACTACACAAAAATAGCAAAAACAAAACAAAATCAAGACTCAAAACACAAAAAAAGGGGGCAATAGACAAAAAATCTGTAATTTTTATAAAAGAAATTCAAAGGCCGATAACTTGAGAACGGTTAAGTTTGGGATATGGGGTTCCTTAGTCAAATCGGTCAGGAATGATGGAAACTACCATGTCTTAAAGGATTTAGGTCGACTTAACCTGTAACCCTGTATATATGTATATAGTTAAGTTTATTTTAAATAAATAATACAATGCCAATGCAAAATTGTTATTCATTTACACAGGCACACTACAAAAAACACTCACTACAAAAAAATACTCTCAATGTTTAGATTCCAGTCAGTTCCTTCCATAGACAGCGTTTTTTTTTTAAGAAATCTGAATTTTCTGCCTGCTAAACTAATATCAATTTTGCATTGGCATTATATTAGAATTAAAATTAAATTGGAGAGTAAGGGCAATGGTTCGTGATATAATAAAGTTGTAGTACGAGTAGCTTGAAATGCTGACATAATAATTATATAATTGCGCTTTTGTCATAAACGTAATGAGTTTATAAATGTATGAAGTAAATAGTGATGCGATTGTTAACTTATTTAGGTAATTAACCGACTTTAAAAACTAATTAATGTTATCAATTTGATCCTTATGTATGTAATAGCAAAAATACACATTATACAATAAACTATTAGGGATTTTGAACCATTAGGAACACAATTTATTACAAGATTGTGATCATTCTTTTTTCAATTGCTTACATCAAAATCTTTGTAGTGGTTTTATTGCAAGCCACAGACTAGAACACAAATAAATGGGTTAAATAAATAAAACAACCTTTTAAGGTGAGTGGATAAAAAAAAAAGAAATACCGGAACAATGATATCTTACATGTCAGTGATGAACTCAGAATGGATCGATTCCTAAGTGGAATTGCAAAAGAGTTCGTTGCACCGACTCGCTGATATCGTTGGCATGCGCATCAAGTTAGCAGTGTGTTGACCTGCACCGGGAGGCAAGGAATAGATGTGTTGTATTCATTAAATAATTAATTTATCCTGAGTGAGGTCGCCGAGGTTGACACGTAACTGTCTCGCAAGTGCAGGACGTTCACGTCGCCCTACCTCGATTACTATACACCCAGGAAATAAGTGAAGTCAGTTTTTACCCGACTGCCAAGAAAGGGTTATTTTTTCGCGCGTATCTTGTATGTATAGAAGTTTTAGAAAATTTAGAGATCTATACTAATATTATAAATCTGAAGAGTTTGTTTGTTTGTTTGTTTGTTTGAACGCGCTAATCTACTGGTTCGAATTGAAAAAATATTTTTGTATTGGATAGTCCGTTTATTGAGGAAGGCTGTAGGCTATATAACATCACGCTACGATCAATAGGAGCGGAGCATAAATGAAAAATGTTGCAAAAATTAAAAACCGTTGAAACTAAAACACGCGAACAAAGTCGCGGGGGACAGCTAGTCTAATATATAGGTAACAAGCAAATCTTGTGATTCTTAGCAGGACAATCGTTTTTTTTATGTTTTTCTGTCGACTCAATCAAAACCAATATTTAGAGCTAGTTGAGATATGCAGCCCTTATACTTATTACTCACATAGAGGTAACATAGACAAGCATAGAGCGTGCGCATCACTAGTAGCCCTTGTGTTAAGCGTAAGTAAGTACATCTTTTAGCTAATGTACTGCGCTCGTTTAAATCAGGAAAACAGGACGGTTGGCAACCCTGTCGTGTAGAGTACCTAGATCTAAGCGTTTTTGGCACGTTATATTCTAGGTATCAATAATAATAGAATAGTGATTCGTTTCATTGGGGTCGCGGTTCGCTGGAATATTTACGCTGCTAAAATTTATTAGTCGATGTGTCTTATTGTCTTAAAATAAGTTTTTCCTAAAAAAATTTTTTAGTCACAAGATTTTAAATCAGTTAAGATCACAGTACCTACTAGTGAAGACAAATCAAACAAGTCTAAATACGATGAAATTGCGTCGTTTCGTTACGGAGTTTCTATGGCCACCATGGCAAGTTAATTAAAAGTTTTTAGAGACAGTTCTTCTTCTCGCCGTTTTACCCGTTTTCTGTCCCCGAACGGGCCGACGTAGTAAACCACTTATTTACATTGTCTCACAAGTCTACACAAGTGATTTTGCTACTTACTTTGGGTTTAGAGCAATGTTTGTGAAGTTATCCACATTTATTTATTTACATAGTTAAGTGCGCCTTCTGCCAAGGCAAGTAACGTGATGTTAAATAGCCTATAACCTACCTCGAGAATTGAGCTATCAAATACAAAAAGATTTTTTGTAAACGGACTTGTAGTTACAGATATTAGCGTAATCAAACAAAACAACTCTTTAGCTTTATTCAATCAGTACCTATAGATGTGATTTGAATGTTTGTGAAACACCCCGCAGTTTAGAATAAATTCCATAGTGTGGGAGTCGTTTAAAAAGAAAAGTCGGTTCAATTTAGTTTACAATCGACTTGTTATGTTTAATATTGTCGTGTAATCAACAGGTGTGATGTTTTGTAATCCTCTATTATGATTTGTGTATCAAATATCACTACGATGTTGCAATTCGATCTTCGCATGTATCTCAGTTCCCAGGTGTCGGTTTCTATATTATTTAAAGATGTCGTTTCGATCATTTAAGAAGTTTAAAATCTTGCATGTACACGTGTTTTGAATTAAATCATTCGTGTTCGTAGTTTACGGAAATACTGGTTTTAAAATGTATTTAGGTCGTGCTACTTGCCTTGCAAGGTACAATCATTTTATCAGACATTTATAAACAAGATTCCTTTTATACTTAGTTTGAAAGCAAATATATCTGCTTTATTGTGACTACCAGTAGTTCTCTATTGGTACCTTTATAAGTACGTTGAAGGCTTGTGTGAACTTTTTCTTTATATATCTTAACAGAAGATTCTTGAAGCTAAAAGCGTTTGACATGTTTAGAAAAAATAAACCTAGAAAGAGATAACGCTCAGAGTATCTTAAATGCCTCGTTCAAGCAGAAAATTTACTTAGTTTAGGACAAAAAAAAAGTAATTGTTTGATAAAAGTCACCATCTAAAAAAATTAGATCGACATCAGTTCTGACCAGATACAGCATATTACATGGAGCAACTTATAGTCACCTCTACTAAGTTTCATGAAGATTTCTTTTTTAATTTTTCAATTTATTATTCTTTGCAGCTCCATCAGCATGAACCGAGGGGCCCGCGTGGAGCCGACGCCGCCAGAATGCGCGCTCGCGGCGGAGATGTTCGACCACTTCTGCTCCGCCGGCACCATGAAGCAGATCCTGGCGCTGCACAGGGAGATCTGCAACACGCTCAACCTCAAGCCCAACAGACTGCCCGACTTCTATCCCAAACTAAAGGTGAGGAGACCTTCAGATACCTGTTCCAGATACTGCAGAATATTTTCTAACTTTACTATAGTTTACTGTTCTTAAGTATTGTAACATGTTACCTTTTTATCTCATCTGTGTAGCCTTTCATCCAAGCTATGTTAGGGTCGGCGTCACATCTAACCAGATTCAACTTATTACCGTATTTTTCTAACTGACTCCTTCAACCCGTTAACTGGGTAATTCAGTATCCTTTGTTGAGACTGGTTGTCATAATTGTAATGACTTAAAGACTATGTTTGATTAAGGGTATGTAATTTCAGCCTTAGAGCTATTCTTACGGAGCTTTATTGATCGACCTAACGGACCAGAATAAAGGATAGACGGGACGACCGCAGCCGAAAGCGGTCAATGACTTGACGTCGCTAACACAATTTGTGTTTAATAGAATAATTATAATTTGCGTGTCTTAATCTATTTTCGAAAATTTTCGTACGAGTGTTCTCGGCGTTCGATTGATCTGAAATATATTGTATTTCCTTCTTTATTTTCACGTTTTAGTTCACGTAATTAGTTCTAAAGACGGGGTTTGAGATTTTGTGTCTTTGACACTCCTTAATACGTCGATTATATTCTACAATAATAAAAAATGTTTACAGTTTGTAACGTTGTCTCCATTCCCTCGACCGCGAGCCTGTAAGCTAATCCTTTGCAGGGATCGTATGACAGTCGAGACGTGTCAAGCACCTTCTGATATTAAACTTAACTGGCCAAATTGAAAGGTGACTCCAACGTACTTGGGAAACGGTACGATTAGGACGAATTACTTTATTAAATGTCGTAGACCTGAGTAAGATGTCTGAATTATTGATCTTAGAACATTGTCTGGAGAGTTTTAGTCAATGTTCACAAAGATGAAAACTAGCTTTTTAATTTTTCAACGAAACTTCTTCTCAGGTTAAGCACGTTATTGTACATTCAGATTATTTCTGTAAACATTGATTGGGTGTCCGGCTTTTACCACGACAGTATGTCTTGAAAACTTAATAAATGGATATCCTCAAGCGTTTAAATGTGCACCTTAGTACGTTGGTCTAAAGTGTAGTTTGTTGTGTGCAGTTTGTCGTATTACGCTTTGCACTTTTAACTTAGAAAGTGATATTTTAATAATATTCTAGACGAAGATTTACCAGACCGAGACGTTTGCGAAGCGTGTAGTCACCTCAGGTTAATATTGTTGGTACCGGTCGCGCTGCTTTCCAATATTATTTTCTAGCTGATGATATTTCCTTAACATGAATTCATTAGGAAACGCTCGGAAGATACATTGGTTAGTATATGTAATCGAAACAAGAAAATAAACTAACATTAGAGTTTCCAACGGTTCTGAGGTACTTTTTCCTTGGCATTATTTGTCGTAATAAATGCAGGTGTGAGGAACGAGTACAAAGAGGAAGTCCGAACCCAACAGGGTGCCGATATGTGAACGTTGCTGACGTATTTAGGTTTTCTATTGCTCTGGCTGGAGGTCCTTAAGGTTCTCGCCAATGTCTGGTGAAGCAGTCAAATCTTGCGCTCAGGATGACTGCGTAGATTCAATAATATTTTATTTTTGTATTACCCAAAATACACGTTGTTTCTTTTTATATACCAATACCTGAGTCCTGGTAACCGCGGAAGTGTATGCCAGATTCTTACCGGCTTAAACAACTGGTTGCTTGCTTACCAAGCAGGCCACCGGCCGTTGTAATACGCCGCGGTCTCCGCATCCAAAATACACCTGTGCGTACCTACCCAAAATGGGCGCGAACAAACTTCACCACGTGACACACCAATTTAACACTTAGCACGTAGAAATGTATCTAGAACGTCCGTATTTTCGTGGCACTCAGCCAAAACGTATGCAACCCACGGCGCGGCTGTTTACGAGTCTTGAACTTGCCTGGAATTCGGATATTGTACCGGGAAATTAAAAAACAACGCGATGTGTTGTTGAATGTACGATGTGTAGCTATGTCATACGTTTGTGGTTTCTAATCAAAGCTCTAGTTTCATATTAATCAACAAAGGAACGTCGTTTGAAAATAGAAAATGGCAATTTGTGCGTTCATTTTTTTAAACTGCCGGTCTCACATACCTATATCCTTACAAATATTATAAATGCGAAAGTAACTCTGTCTGTCGCGTTTCCACACGAAAACTACTGAACCGATTAAAATAAAATTTAATACACGGATAGACTAGAGCCTGAGAAAGGACATAGGCTACCCTTTGCCGCGATAACCGAAACCCACGGGGGCGGAGCCGCATGAAACAGCTAGTTATCAATATTTGATTGAATCCTTATCTTTCATTTCTCGTAACCTTAGTATTAATACAATTCTCTATAACACTACAACAAAAACTTATCTCATGAGTCGATAGATGCAGCGGAAATCTACAAAGTCATTCCCGTAGTTATGTTATAATTAGCCATCGGTAAATTCCTATACCCGTTAATCACATGAAGTAATTTAGACCTAAGGGCAGACATTCCATGTGACACAACATCAGACGAACAGTGATTCAATGACCCGAAATTGCAATACACCCGACCAACGCTTTTTGTAGCGAAATTACAATAAAAACAAAAGAATAAATTGTGTAAAATTTTCTGACAAATTACTTTAAACTTTGATTATGCTCAACCTTTGTTGTTTTTTAAGCATAAGTTGTAATTACGAATTTGGGAAAATATATTGTTTTCTTGCTGTTTCCCGCGGCTCCGCACGCTTGGATGTCCGTTATCGCGGCAAAAAGTAGCCTATGTCCTTTCTCAGGCTCTAGACTATCTGTGTACCAAATTTCATTTTAATCGGTTCAGTAGTTTTGGGGTGAAAGCGCGACAGACTGACAGAGTTACTTTCGCGTTTTAATATTAAAGTAAGGATAATCTTTTTTTTCTATACCACAGCACCTACACCTATGTATGTATGTATTTAGTCATTTAGTGCCGCGTTATGATCGTCACAAAAACGGTAGAATTAGCTAGAACTGCAAAATTAATTACTTTTAAGACCAATCCAAGCTCAGTCTACCCGTGGCATGGTAAGTTGTTGTTTACCTGCTTGCAAAGGCGTAGAAGCGGAAACGTTTGAATAAAAAACTTGTAAATTGTTTTATTTTAATGTATAGCCGGATACTGCGAATCATCCCACACCGCTGTCCGTGATAGCGCAGACGCGTCTGCCCCGGTCTGTCGCGATGCACAGCGAGGGGAAGTATACCCTAAGTCCGTTAAAATTGGTTTTGAGTTTCAACAAGTCACTGCGCGGTGCGTGGGAAGACGGTGTTACCTAAGTTTAAGGCGTTACCGAAATTTGGTACACAGATAGTCTAGAGCCTGAAAAAGGACATAGGCTTCTTTTTGCCGCAATAACCGATAACCACGCGGGCAAAGCCGCGGGAACCAGCTAGTATTGTATAATAGCTACATAAACATTGTAGTGTATGTATTCTTTTTATAAAAATATTTGAAAGATACCACAATTTTCAGTGCATCTACCTACCACGTTGTTTTCTGCATCACCTAAACGTCTACTGGTAGAGAATGCCTGGCATTTAGTCTGCCTATGTACCCTGTGCATGAAGTATTAAATAAATAAATTGAATATTTGAGCGAAGCTGGCATTTAACAACATGGTAAGCACACTGTACCACTAGTACAGTACCCCACCTCAAGCTTCAGAGCGTGAAGATAAGATGACGATAACTCGAGCCGAACAATGTCATGTGTTTATCTTACCGAGGAAGTTGCTACCCGAGCGACGGATGCCGCTCCGGTAACAGATCGCATTCGCTGTGTTGTCACAGATATTAATTACTGGTACGAGCGACCCGGCCCAGCTTCGCGTGGTCGCAGTTTACTAGAATGTTTAACTATGTTATACAAATAAATAACGAATTATGTAAGTACATGTCGTTACCTCATTTAACGCTCTTTCTATAAGTAAAAACCGTATCGCAATAGGTTGTGTGGTTTAGAAGGCGGAAGTTGGCGGATAAACAGATACACGTGGAATGCAACTTCGTTGAATACATTGCAGTGAAATAGACACCGCGTCCGCGTCTCGTTTGAAGTAATTCAAATAGGATAATTGTAACTTGCGTTAGGTTTACACAAGTTACAAATTGTCCCATTATTTGTAATTGGGAAATAACACATCCCCTCGAAGTACACATATAGATATATAAATATATTTATTATCTAAATCAATGATATTATAATTTAAAAATGAAGCAGTTATGTTATTATCGCTCGCTCTTTGAATCCTCCTAATTTAGGAACTTTTTATATACAACTAAGTATCTCTTTTATATTTATATAGATAGCTATCTTTTTTACTTACGTGCTTTTACTATATTTTGCACTATTACTGCAAAATATAGTTTACAACATTATGATATAAAGCAGCGCGATCAGAATTTAAACGTCGGTTACTATGAAGGTAACAAACATATTATCTTATGTGTAATATCATTGATCTAAATGAACAAAAATTTCGGCTTTGGCATTTTGGTAATACAATCTTAAAGTAAAACCTACCTATGTAATCCCTGTAGCATGTTGTACCATGTAGCCGAGCCTTAGACTAGCTAGACTAGGAGGAAAAAGAGGAAAAATTTGTATTTTTGTATGTTTTTAAAATAAAAACTCAAAAACTGGATCGATTTCAATTATTCTTTCACCATCAAATTCTACATTATCCCTGGTCACATAGGCTATAATGTGTTCTACCCGTGGGAAGTTGGGGCGGTTCGCTACTTTGTAATAAAAGGCAAATTAGGGAAACTATAGAAACGATGTAATAAGCCGGCCGATGCAATAACCCATTCTTATTCTAAAGTTGATGAGAACGAAACAAATTGCTAGTTTCCTACAATAGATTACACGGATCGTTCGTGTGGTTCAATGCATAAATCTGCTATATGCGTACGAAAATTTGCATACTAAAATCGGCACTATAGCTCGCCATAAATCAACAAAATACATGTATCTACCTAGTTGATAAATCGAATCTTTAAAAATCTTAAGTTTGTAAAACTGTGTGTTAGCAAGACAGTTTGGACGAAAGTTACAACAGTTTTCATTGATAGTGCCGGAATATAGATGTTAGATATCGGTGAAATAACAGAAGATTTGTCATGTTACTTACCTTATTGATAAATTTAATTATCGACATAAATAGTACCCAATCTATTCTTACTAATATTATAAATGCGAAAGTAACTCTGTTGGTCTGTCTCTCGCGCTTTCACGCCAAAACTACTGAATTGATTTATATGAAATTTGGTAAATAGGTAGTCTAGAGCCTGAAAAAGGACAGGCTACTTTTTGCCGCGATAACCGACATCCACGCGGGCGGAGCCGCGAGAAACAGCTAGTAGCGAGTAAAAACCAATAGGCACGCGTCTTTGGAGATTATGTGCGCGATATAGGGGATGAACCCGCATCGTCGACGACCACGGACCGCGCACCGCGCTTCTCCAACGATTTAACCCATTTTTAACTGACTTAGGGTATTCTTTGACAGCGTCTGCGCTATCACGGATGAGTGGTGCGGGATGATCCGTGATAAGGCGTAAAATGTGAAGCCGGCTTTAAATATGTTCGCTTAAGGTTTACTAGTTTTGTACTATTACCGGTCTCATTATGTTCTAAAGTAAATACTCTGCTACATTTTTGCTTGCCTCTTCCATGACGGTCGCATTTGTGAGGTCCGTTTTAGCTAGCCTTAACGTGTGTCTAATTCGTTCAACTCTATACCTTGTCATAAATACTTATTGTTCATATTCTGATGTCGCTGTGATAGCGGTTCGCTGACCATATGTATCCATGCAATGCATTCGTCGTCACCTGCCTGTATTATATTCAAATTATATTGTTGCCGATTTGCTAATGCATTTGTAAGTCGATGGCTTTGCTAATGATTCTATAAGGGCTATAAGTCTGTCTGTATTGCGAATTTATATTGCGAAATGCTTTGTCTAAGTGTATATTGAATTTAATTTAAGTATTACGTTAGAAGATATATGTATTATGTACAATAATTTAGGTCTGGACTAAACATTCATTCTTCAGATGAGAAAAGGACTTTGTCCTGCTTTGAGATAATTACTTGCTAGTGTTATTATTAGATTATCAAACGGGTTACATTCGTTAGTTAAGTACAGTACTGTCGACTAAAACTGCTCCAGTCATCCATTTCGTAGTAATCTGTTATCCCATAAATCGAGATAAGATTACGATTTTTAGATACCTACCTACATGTGACAGTAATGACAATGCATACTTGAGTGAGTGCACCCATACCCAAATGGTATGTATATAGTTAAATTGCGCAATGTGCTACGGGTTCGATCCCCGCACAGGACAAATATTTCTGTAATTCACACATATTTAAGTTTGGTTGATCGCCGTGCATGTGATTCGATGTTAGTGATATAGTAGTATAATATAGTGCAATCAATGCAATCTGAAAGTGTACAATCCAATGCAATTGTTATTATGTTTCTATCTGCTGTTTTTTGTCTTTAAATTTTTTCGTATTTAATCTCTGCACCAATTTTATTATGAATGCTATCGTTAATTACTTGCTTATCTGCCCGATATAGACTGATAGTGATTGAGCTCGCAAATACCGGCGAAAGTTTTGTGTATGTGCTGGCAGAATGACGTCAAACGAACGCAATTGTTAAAAATATATTGCTTCTTTTCCCCATCAGTAAACATGGGATTATAGGATAAGAGTATTCAAAATCCAGGTCACAACTGCAAGGGATTAATTTTTTTAAATAAAGTGTGCACTGCTGAACATATCTATAAATAGTTTTTCATACTAGGTATAAGTAGAATTATAATAAAATACAAACAATAGAAGGAAAAATTTAAACCTCAGGCAGGACTTGAACCTCCGGCCGCTGGCTTGACGTTGGAAGTTTAAATTTTTGCCTTCTATTTTATTACGTCTTTAGGGGACGTATGAGATATCTAGTAGACCAATCTTGCGTTTGGTCTCACCGACTCTGATTAACAATGTGTTAATTCAGATGTCCGAGAGGTGATGCAGCAATTCTTATTATTTTAATTATTTGTTACGCATTAACACATGCGGAGCGAATATTTGTAATTAAATACAAATTATGCAAACTCCTTTCTCTATTTGAAAAAATCATGCCTCCAAAACAGTTTTCATTTAAAGTACCGCCAAGACGAATACATATTGCTTGCACTGTAAAAAGTTATTAGATCTTATGGATAGCGAAGCTCGCGCCCTAGCCTAACACTCTCTAACTCGCATTATAGCGTATAGCGTTCTTCTTATAACCTAGTTCTGAGTTCTCTACAAAGCCCACACCATAAACAAAATGTGTAGCCTAGCCGTTAATGTATGATATGATCAATAATAAAATATATATAAAAAATTGCCGCACTGCGCACACTAGCACTGTCGAGACTGAATCTATCGGGGTACAAAAATACGACGAAACGCTTCAAGAAAAGATAGCGCGAAAAGGTAGCGCCCTGCGCTTCCGCGGTCTCGTCTTGGCGAAAGCACTACTGTGCCCCCAGATCTATGGTTTGGCTATTCATTTCGAATTTAGGTTAATAAAATAACAAGTCTGTTGTTTCAACAGTATCAAAGCGGAAAGGATCCAACAAACCGTATGATATCTTGATAAAATGTATATACCTAACATTTACAATATTTTTCACACAATTCACCTAAATCAATTATGATAGCAATATGTTTTTGTTTTGATCGTATTGTTGAATGAGGACACAAGCTAATGTTAGGCTCCTTAAAATGATGTGTTGTAAAAGATTATCGTTGCTTATAAGAATATGAATAAATTTATTTTCCTCGATCACCGTTACCATCAGTTAAAACTAAATATTACTATACAATTAACTATGGTAACAATCATATATAAGCCTACAATGTAGAAGTGGTATCTTATCCCGTGTGTTAGGCATAGTTTAAAATGTCCCGCCGGGACTGACTCTGTCCTGTATTTGAACCGTGCTCCATTTTTTCACAGATGGTATTTAAGTCGACACGAATGTCTAATACGAATGACTGAAAATTTAATAAACAACAAGTCTACTAGGTATTGAAATGGTATCCTAAGTGTTGCCTTTATTACTGCCCTTTGGGCTCCTTGGACATCAATAATTGTAGCTTTTCTAAATGCACCCGTAACAGTGATTCCCTACTGCAGGACAGATTGGCATATACCTAGATATATTGTGCGTAGGATGACCACAGGTGTGCAATCGCGGGTCTTTTTATCATACAAAACTATCTTGTGCAACTTCATTCTCATAGAGGTTTTGACATTCCCGCTGTAAAGAGTATTGTATTGCACTAAGGTCTTACATGTCTCAAAATAAAAAGTAAATGAAATCAAAAGCACTCAGGGGTACTGATATCAAATTCGATGCAAATCACCCCTAAAATAACTTTCTACTCTTTTTTAACCACGTTAGGCGATTAGTTTCAATAAAATACGAAACACGTCTTTCACCAATTCTGTTAAAAAATGTTAGTGCTAAATTTTTAGTACCTAGATTAGACCAAGGAATCACGTTGTCCATTACAAACTTTGCCCCCGTTTTTCAGCTAGAATTTCAGGTAGAATTTCGAAATAATCCTTTCTTATCGGATGCCTACGTCATACAAAGAATCCGCCCTCCAAGTTTCAGGTCTCTACGATCAGCGGTTTATGCTGTGCGTTGATACGTCAGTCATACAGGACAAATCATTTTATATATATAGTTAGATAACTTCCTGAACCAACTAGCCAACATGTAAATGTGTGGTTTGATACACAGGTTATTATCTATTGTGACACCTAGTTATTTGATAGAGTCAGCGTCTTCTGCATCATGGCTTATAACATTATGACAATTTGACATTATCATCAAATGACATATCCAATCTATTTATGTTTTGTTTCTCATATAAAACATCTATTATGTATAATTTGACATCTGTTCAGTTGCAGCTGTTCAGTAAACAACAAAGTTTTGTCGGTTAAAAGCCCGACGCTTTTAACCGACAAAGCTTTGTTGTTTCAAAAAGTTTTTAACCATGAATATAGTGTTACACACAGACTGGCTCCCTATTCATTGCTAAATTATATTAAAAAACGCATGCATCTGTCCCAGGGAAATGTTCAAAAATATTGGAACCCGTTTTATTGCAAAACTGACCCCTGTCCAGACGTAATTTTTGCACAATGAATTGCAAATGAAAGGTGTACTTAGCTGCAGATCTGAACATCTGCTAACCCTTGTCGTTTAGCAGACTGTTACTATTATTTACACAAATCTGCCTGTGATATAAAAAAGCGTTAAAAATATTTACGCTTTTTTAAGCGCAAATCGTAAAACTTGACTAATTACATACCCAACTGACAAGATGTTGTTGATATTGAAATGTTAATAGGTATTTTGTACCCACATTAAATGGTGCTGGCATTGTTCTCAGAATTGTTGACTAACTATAGATTTTGTTGTTCAACGATTTGTTTTTATTTCGGCCATGATTTGACTTTTGTTTTTATTTTAATTAGGGCGGAGTCTTGGAATACCATTTTTTTTTGCGAAATCACTCGGCGTCCGGTCTATACCCTTCAAAGATAATTAGCGTGAAGGTATAATTTGTAATTAAAATAATTCTCGAATGTTTAACATAATTTACTTTAAAGTAACCTTTATAACGTGTATAGGTCATCATAATTCATAGAGCTATAAAAATGTGGATTAATGAGTATTTATTTTGAAAACGATGTAAGGTCTTAGAACTAATTACAAATTGCCTACCTAAGTTGCTTATTACTTGGTCGATATCGATACTAGAGTGTTCCAATGTGGAAAGAAAAAACGGTTATTTAATGGTCGCGATGCATTCTTAGTTTGTTATGCGTAATTAGAAGGCACCTACATGAATTGTTTAATTCGCGATAGCCTACAAAATTTAAAGAAAATTTGCATTTCTTGAAAGTTATTATCTATTTAGCTACTTACGCTTATGATGCTATATATTTTCAAGAACGCAATATTTTATATTTTCTAATCAGGGCATCGATTCCCTTATATGTTCTCGCCTTTGGAGTTGCCTTTCGCATTGTATATATACCTTTATAGTGTGATCAACTAGCATATACTATTAAAAAAGACAATGCAATCTGTATGAATCCTTAAACTCGCGCATTCAATTTCATATGTACCTATATCGTATTTGTAGTATACAAAATGGCTTTGCAGCTTTCTGGGGTAATAAGACTAGCCACAGCATCCTAAGCACTATAGCAGCTAAATACGATTGTCCTCTTATGTTTAAGTTTTATAATGAATTTCAGGACCCATTCATTATAAATTTTATCCGTGGTCATTGGCAGCTGGCTAACTCAGTTGTCTTATCTTTACTTTTTGTCTCCCGCTTGCAATGAAGGGAAGTGGAAACTATAAATTTATATTTCCTACGCCTCATATTTACTACTTATGATTAATTTCGTTGCGGGTTCCAAGACAGTCAATCGATTCCCGGGAACACACCGAGCTTAACTGTTTCGGTGGTTTTTATAGGTCATCATTGTAGATCCTGGCTTACAGGAGTTGCAATGTGTTGTGGGCTAGTCCCTATTATGTTTCAGTTATTGCATCGGACTAAGTCCCTGCTTACTATATTATACTAATTGGTGCCTACCTACCTTATTAATACTGTTGATCTTAGTTATCCGAATAAATAAATTTTATTATTAAACTTTATTATATTAATTTCCAAAATAATTTTGACGATTTGACGACCTCCGAGGTTGACATCGGTTTTCAAGGGGTCGTTAGTAAGTTCCAATCTAATTAAAATAAAAAAATATCCACAAAATATGATCATTAGTATTCATAAGTATTTTTTTTTATTCTGAAAATGTAGCATACTGTACTTATATAGAATCTGTGTATGGTATCAACTTGTTCCTGTTTATATTATCTATATGTTGCTAGGAGTAGGTACACACAGCGCGTACGGGTATACGAATAGACGAATAAGGATTTACACTTGACTGAATATGTGTACTCCTTTTCCCGTTGCGCAAGTGTACTACATATTGAGAACAATACCTAATGTCTTAGTTTAGTTTGATTTACCTGCGTTGAGCTCCTAAACTGCCGCTTTTTAACTGAACTACGTTGCAAAAACGTGTATAAGTAATGGCCCTGCAATCATTTCAGTCGAATAATGCATAATTTTGCAATATGAATTGCAGCAAGATCTAGGATGTATTCTTACTCTATCTCGAAGTCCGCCATTTTTTTTACTTATTAGTCCGTCCTCTATATCGTTGTACCTAATGACACGCGTCTGGTTAAAATTTCAACTGACTGACTATGTCTGATAGTCCAAAAAAACTAGCCGTTTCCAGATCTGTGCCTTTACTCTTCAATTTAATTTTAATTCTAATAAAATGCCAATGCAATATTGTTATTCATTTAGCAGGCACATAAACAACACACAGTACAAAAAATACTCTCAACGGTTTGATTCCAGTCAGTTAAAAGTTAAAAAAACTGATTCTCCTGTCTACTAAACTGATATTAAATTTCATTGGCATTTTATTAGAATTAAAATTAAATTTGAGGGTTAGGGCACAGTAGGAGTTTAGCGGGAAAGTAATTAAAAAATACTGTCAATGGAAGGAACTAGAATCTAGATATTGACAGTATACTAATATTGCTTTAGCTTTGTATTAGAATTGAAATGCATTTAATAGTAAACCCCCAGAAGGGTACGGAAGCTTAGTGTAAGGGTTTGGTTAATACCCATGGGTTTGGAACATTTCAGTCATGGTAACGTTAACCCTAATTGCAGTAAGCCTATACGATCGAAAGGTTTGAATATTTATAGCTAATAGGTACCCGTGGCATTTGTAAAGTGCAACGATCGTTTCGTGATGTTTTGTAATTGACGTTAACACGCCATAGTAGTTTGTTCTACTTGTTTGCCACAAGTAATCAACGATGTAGTGTTTTCACTATAAGAACTTTCAAGCTGAATTGTCTCAGCAATATTTTAAACTACTTTTTAGTTAAGCATAATTAACAATCAGACGCTAAATACATGATGGTCAATTAATCCGCGGGCAGAAATAACAGTTAGTGACCATTGGTTGTCTCGATAAACTTATCCACAGCTACCAATGGTTAAGCGTGGTCAATTTTTTTTTTTTAACAAATTGTCAATTGTCTGCATCTCTGCGACATACCGCACTTCTCAAGCCTCTTCTGGTTTTGAGAATAAAAAAAAAACAATGCTGGACATGCTTGCCTTATCTTCCTTACCACTAATGGCCGGTTACTATATCTATACTTATAAATTATAAAGCTGAAGATTTTGTTTGTTTGTTTGAACGCGCTAATCTCAGGAACTACTGGTTCGAATTGAAAAATTCTTTTTGTATTGGATAACCGTTTATTGAGGAAGGCTATAGGCTATATAACATCACGCTACGACCAATAGGAGCGGAGCATAAATGAAAATGTTGCAAAAATGAAAAACCGTTGTAACTAAAACACGCGAACAAAGTCGCGGGGGACAGCTAGTTGAAAAATAAAACGATTCGTTTTGCTTACGGACCTAAAACGAATCATTTTTGAATATAGGAATCAGGCATTAGTAAATACATAATATGCTATCAATTTAATACTTTTACTAATAATGTCGTATTTATTAACACTTTATCTTGAAATAAAGTTTGAACGGATTTTATCGCGGTTTGTATTTAGATTTTAGTTTCCGATTTAAGATTTTTGATTAGGGAAGTAAATCTACATACAAATTGCGGTAAAATCCGTTCAAAGTAGTTTTATTTAAATGCCTAATATTCGCGTAAACCTCAGAAAGCAATAGTTTTCTTATCTGTTTAGACTCCAGACCCAATTTACCTGCTGCTGCATTCATGTGACTACACCATGACTATACCATGTATTATTCTAATTCCAGGCGAAACTGTCAAGCTCATGGAAAGCTCAAGCTTTATTCAAGAAGTTCGACGCGCGAGCCAATCACAAGGTGTACGGCAAGGGCAGGTCGTGCGCCGCGGGGAAGGTGCTCATCATCGGCGCCGGCCCGTGCGGCCTCCGCGCGGCTATCGAGTGCCAGCTGTTGGGGGCCAAAGTGGTAAGTACATAGAAATAATACTTCCCTATCAGATGCTAAATAAGAAATATCTATGTAGATAGATTATTCCAGATATATAAAAAAAAAATAAAAAATAAGGTCTTATTTTTTCCTTTATCAAATCAATAAAAAATTACAATATTAAAGCGCTTTAAGGTTCAGGAGAACAGGCTTGTGACGTCACTTGAGGGTAGAAATTGTAGCTACAGCTGACGTCACGCGACATTTTCATTCGCTGTATCTTCCTCATTGCTTGTTTAATTTAGATTTTAGTAATTAGTGGCGTGTTCTTTGCATGCCGATTTAATGGCTGTAGATTTATTTTCTTCTGGACCAGTGCTCAGCTACAGGTCCCTGGTGTGATACAAACTACATATAACGATAAAAAAAAAGTTATGAATAATACACATTTTTTGGGTGTTCATAGCTAGTAATGTAATAAGGCCGTTAAGCTGTGCCTGTTATTTCATTAAGACCTGTAAGACCTTAACATGCAAATAAAGATTTTAAGTTTGAGTTTGAGTTGTCGAAAATATTTAAAAACACATAAACTCAAATAGAATGTCCGTGTCACGTGCCCGTTAGTGAGGTGTAGTCTGAAACATTTTGATCCGACATTGTTCAATCGTGTTACATCAGTCACAGTTTAGTTACACACTGTTACATTGCAGATGCTATGTTATGTACAACGAGATAATGTTGAATCGATCGATGTACAAAACAAACAAATGATTAATTAAACATTTGCATAATTGTTTTGGTTCTCGATCGGATACTGTCTTCAGTTGTGGCTTGGTTTGAGCGTTCACTCGTCAAGTGTTCGGTTCAAGATAATTTATTTTTCTTAATTGATTTGATAAAGCGAATAAGTGTCGTTATAATGTTTATAGGTAACCTGGTAAGTGGGTAAAGAGGTTAATTAATTGTTAATGATTAAAATGTTGATATTTATTAGAGGCCACGACACTGTGCAGTTTATTAGTTCTTGCCTTTAGTTTCGTAGCATTATATTTGTTAAACACCTTCGATATGTGTTTGAAATAATTCCATACATCGTTAGGGTTGTTATAGCCTCCCACCCCTGAGCATGCTTTAGCGAACCCGGGACTCCAGCAAAGGCCAGGACGGGACCGGGGTGTTTTTAGTCGGTGCAAGTTCGAAATATCCCCACGTCGTGCCCTCGGCGTGGGTTGAAGACATTAGATTTTCACCCTGTACCAAAAAAAAAGAGTTAATAACCGAAACAACAATTTCCATTATGAACTTTGAGAAGTGATAGAAAGAGACCTTCGCTCAGCAATACAATCGGGCTGTACTAGTATTTTTTTTGCATATGTTGTGTAACTAACATAATTATATACACGAGAAGGACTGCGGGCGACTCCTATACTATACTACTAGCTGTGCCCGTGACTTCGTCCGCGTGTATTTAGTTTTTGTTTTTCGTTTTTCGAAGTAGCCTAATTTACTCCTTATGACATTAGCTAAATACCAGTGAAAGTCCCGTCGAAATCTGTCCAGCCGTTGCAGCGATTAGCCGGAACAATCAGACAGACAGATAAAAATTGTTGCCAAGAATAAATGTTATTTTGGCATATGTACCGTATATAAATTTATATACATGTAGTAAAACACTGTTATTTAATATACCAAACACACTTAAATTTTAATTATTTGTATAGATTATAATGAAAGATAGAAGGTATTTAATTAACGTTTGATCGCAGGTGGTGATCGAGAAACGCGACCGTATGTCCCGGAACAATGTGCTGCACCTATGGCCCTTCGTGATCCAAGACCTGAGGGCTCTCGGCGCCAAGAAGTTCTTCGGGAAGTTCTGCGCGGGCTCCATAGACCACATCAGCATTAGACAGCTGCAATGTATATTAATGAAGGTGAGTCTAAGCAGAATAATAGTGTTTTTGTTTTAGCTTTTGAACGGAAGAGGTCTTTTCGACATCGTCATGTCATGATTAAAGACTAGTGGAATGATCCCAAAAATACCCGTTGATACCGTATATAGGTTACCGTATTTTTATGGGTTACTATATATACTTAAAATAGCTGTCAGAATTTTCGAAATTGTTCAAATATATAGAAGAAAGTTACAATAGTGTATTTGACGGGTTTTTAAAAACTCTTCTACGTTAATCAAGGATGTCTAAGGACTGTGCAAGAAAAAACGAAAACAAAAAATTTTATTTCAATATCCCGTAACACGTAACCGTAAAACTTAATTTGGAATTTATTTTATTTTATCACAATAATCTCATTTAACATAATTCTCGACCTCTCGTAGACCAATCTTTGACAACCTCCTTAAACAGACACCTTGGTCAAAAGAAACAAGTAAAAAGTGTTTCGTAAAATATTCCACATATATTTTTTGAACCTTTGTCGTGCTTGGTACAAATATGTAATTACTTTGCTTTTCACAGGTGGCGTTACTACTTGGTGTGGAGTTCCACGAAGGCGTCAGTTTCGAAGAGCTCTTGGAACCTTCGGTCACCGAAAACTCTGAAAGTACGTATATGTCATTAGAGGTCAATACGCTGAGTACATTCGAGATGAGATGAGGGATGAATAGGGGCGTTGACGGGGTATGAATAGTTTTTCCACTGCCACTCTAAATTGACGTTCTGTTTTAATGCCAATTGTCCAAATACGTGCCCAATTTTTTTATGACTAAGACTTTAAAAACATAACTACACTCGCGAGCAAAAGTATGGAATCACTTACTTGGAATTGATTCCGCGCGATCTTGAGTACTTAATAACTATTTAAGAATAATAAAAATGGTACCATTTTAAAGGTTTAACTGTTAACTTTAAATTAATACTAAATTCATTCAAATCACGTCATTATTTTAGAAGCTATACCAGATTACGTGAAGAAGTAAGGAAAAAGATATGTTTCAATTGTTTGATACGTCGCAACTTGGGCCTATTGACACCCTATAAAACCACGTGTTATCGGATTTTCTTTATCAGTCGGCTTTCAAACGTTGACCGGTACACATCTCCGCTATTTTTGACCCTTGAACTTGGACGACAATGGATACTACACCTACAGAAGCAGCACAAATCGTCGCCCTATTGCAAGAAGGGCTCAGCCAGCGGGCTGTCGCACGTCAGCTCCACATAAGCCAGTCCTGTATTTCGAAAGTTTATAAACGCTTTCGGGAGACTGGTGGCTTTATCTCGAGACTATGATCTGGAAGGCACCGGTGCACATCGGAGAGGGATGACCGTTTTATTGTGTCAACCTCTCTCCGAAATCGACATTTGACTGGTGTCGACGTCCAACAAAAGCTCCGAAATGTTCGTGGAGTAGCTGCCAGCGAGTGGACAGTTCGTCGAAGACTTAAGCATGCTGATTTGACTCCAAAAAGGCCTGCCACAGGCCCGAAACTGACGGCAGGTCACCGACAAGCACGCCTTCAATTTGCTCGCTCCCATCTTGATTGGGAGGTTGAGCAATGGAGGCGAGTCCTGTTCTCCGACAAGTGCAGAATGTGTTTGCATGGCAGCGACCGAAGGGGTCGGGTCTACAGGCGGCCTGGGAGCGATTTGCGCAGTGCTGCTTCGCTGAGACAGTGGCTTGTGGGGGCGGTTCTTGTATGATGTGGGCCGGCATTTCCTTCGATGGTAAAACGGAGCTTGGTTTCGTGCCTGGCGGGGGACGAGGAGGTGGTTTAACTTCAGACCGCTACATTTCCGATATTCTGCTGGAACATGTCGTTCCTTATGCGGGATATATCGGTGATGACTTCCTCTTTATGAACGATATCGCTCGTTGTCACACTTCCCGTGCCACAACTGAATACCTCGAAGAAGTCGATATCGCCACATTGGACTGGCCAGCGCTCTGCCCGGACTTGAATCCCATTGAGCACGTGTGGGATGAACTGAAGAGGAGGGTTCGTTCCAGAAAACCTGCTCGTTCAAGTGTGAATGAGCTGAAATCGGCTTTGATAGAGGAGTGGGAAGGTATCCCGCAAGAATCAATTCAGAATCTGATTAGGTCAATGAGGAACCGTCTTCGAGCGTCTTAGGGCGAGGGGAGGGAACACAAAATATTGAAACTTAATTTTAAGGCCAAATATTTTTTTATTAATAAATTTTTGTTGTTTTCTTCATTTATTATTTTTCCATTATCCTTATGTTTTCCTAACTCCTTCACTTATACCAGTATAGCTCCTTAAATACTGGTGTGATTTTAATGAATTTGGTATCAATTTAAAGTTAACAGGTTAACCTTTAAAATGATATTATTTTTATTATTCTTAAATAGTTATAAAGTACTTAAAATCGCGCGGAATCAATTCCAAGTAAGTGATTCCATACTTTTGCTCGCGAGTGTACTAATTAATGTCTGAGAATGAAAATCACCGCTCATGTCCATTGGTGGCCGCAGTAAACTTATAGCTTTTGTAGTTGTAGCACTCAACTTGCGCGCGACGTCCAATTATCTAGCACGGTAAGCGTACCAGCACCAATAAAAGGAAGGCGAGGAAATCGCACTAGCCTATTCCTCTACTTTGTGATCTGATTAACAAAAACCGGCCAAGTGCGAGTCGGACTTTGGCTTTGGCGGAGTTGCTTTGGCTTAGAAGTTTGATTTTTTCACAGCTCCAAGCGACAGTAGACCTGAGTATTGGATATAAATTTTAGTTTGATACCCCCACGCGTTCCTGAGAAAAACGGTCTTGACAGACGGACGGACGGACGGACGGACGGACGGACGGACGGACGGACGGACGGACGGACGGACAACAAAGTGATCCTATAAGGGTTCCGTTTTGTCCTTTTGAGGATACCTACCTATCATGACTTACGGCAGCGTCGTATTCTCTCAC
Organism: Diachrysia chrysitis; assembly: GCA_932294365.1. NCBI lineage: Eukaryota > Metazoa > Arthropoda > Insecta > Lepidoptera > Noctuidae > Diachrysia > Diachrysia chrysitis. Next base: position 1,363,555 of record OW028641.1, read on the forward strand.
GTACCCGATTATCGACTCAAACGAATGCAAACTCTCCAAAACCTTTTCATGCGTAGAGCCACGGGCGCTCCAGGTTACGTTCGTAACTTGCAGCTGCACTGTGACTTAAAGCTGCCCACAATCAAGCAGTTCATGAAACGCGCCGCGACCCGTTTCTTCGACACCGCCGAAACCCACCGTAACCCGCTTATCGTAGCGGCCGCGCGATACCGACCTTCAGTCATCTCCAAGATAAAACGTCCTAGACACACTCTCTCCTATCCCGACGATAAGACAACGCTTCTACAAGAAGCATTCGACTTAGCTAGCAGTAGCAATACAAAACACAACCGCCGTATACTACGTCCTCGCCGGCGAGGCCCGTCGCGTATTATAAATAATAGTAACGTAAATGTTACCCCCCCGTCCCTAGATCAAGCTGGCCCGAGCCGGCCAAACTAGCAATAAAAATATGTCCCTAAATAATAATAACTCAGATCCAGCCATCCCTTGCTGTTTTTGCCTTATTAAGATAGTCAGCAACGCACTAAGTCGAGGTCCGAACCCCGCAGGGGGTGCCCTTAGTGAACGTTGCTGACGTAGTTAGTTTATTTTACTTGCTCTGGCTGGAGGCCTTACGGTTCTCGCCAAAAGTCCGGTGAAGCAGTCAAAGCCTGCGCTCAGGCTAACTGCAGTAGACCTCATCCAAAAAAAAAAAAAAAAAAAGTCCTTTTGAGGTACGGAACCCTAAAAAACCGTAAATGATCCTCATCGAGTTTGGGCCTTTGATTTGTCTCGGCAGAGCTTCGAATATAAATAGACAAGCATAGAGTGGGCGCAACGCTAGTAGCCTGTTGTGCCGAGCGTAAGCAAATTTATAGCTGTAAGCATAACGCTCGCTTACTGATTTAAGCGATTTTCCGTGCGACGCAAAACGATTAAGATAATATGAGGTTTTAGTATATTTTAAGTAAAGAGGCGCGCTCTGTTTTGATAGTGCTTTCATACTAGTGCCTACAGTTATACTCGATAAGCGCACTCCATAGTTTACTTATATTTTCTCAAGTGTGTCACTAACGCCTAGATCCTATATCTTTTGATTCGTTATTCGTTAACGTGACGATCCGTCACTAGGCTGTCTCTTATCCGTTCGTAACAAGACGTCAGTTATTTGGGTAACGAACAGTTACAATTTTTTTTTATAGGAACAGCTTTTTTTAACGCCTCGTTGATATTTTAACAGTTCGTTAAGGAAACGATTCGTTTTTTGTTTATTGGTCCCGGCCATAAGAGAAAAAGTTCACACAAGTAAAATTGCAAAATTAGTCGCTTTTTCCTTACACAAATTTTGAACAAATGCTTGTTTACCGCCAGCTCTCGGGTGGCGAGCGCGCGTCCTGCCGGCCGACCACGTGGTCGCTCAGTACGAGTTCGACGCGCTGCTCGGCGCGGACGGCAAGAGGAACACCCTGAACGGCTTCAAACGCAAGGAGTTCAGGGGCAAGCTCGCGATGGCGATCACAGCCAACTTTATTAATAGACACTCTGAACAGGAAGCTTCTGTGAGTATCTTGTTTTATTTATGAGCGAGTTTATACCAATAATTATACTAAAAGAAAATAACAATGAAAATAAACACTATAATCTTTATAATATATCTATACTTATATTATAAAGTGGAAAGATTTTTTTGTTATAAGTAAAATTGAAAATTGCAATAATGTAAACCATAGTACAGATATACAATTACAGTATATAGTAACATGGGTTGTGGAGGTCAGATAGGCAGTCGCTCCATGTAAAATACGGTTTTCAGCTGAATCCGGTAAGACTGTACGCCGACCCCAGGATAGCTTGGTAAAATGCTAGGCGGAAGAAGTACAATTTTTTGACAATTTATCATTTTTTTCTATCCAGGTGCCTGAAATCAGCGGCGTAGCGTTCATCTTCAACCAAAAGTTCTTCAAGGAGCTGTACGAGGTGACTGGCATCGATCTCGAGAACATTGTATATTACAAGGACGACACGCACTACTTCGTGATGACCGCCAAGAAACACAGCCTGCTCGACAAGGGAGTCTTGCTTAACGTTAGTAATTATCATATAAATATTACACTTGATTTTTGACTTGATCACGTCTCTGCACGCACGAAAAAGTGTCACGTTCCGCCTGAGCCGAGCGTGCAAGCGAGAGCGCGGAACTAGCGATAGAGAGTCACGATCGGTGTTTGGCTTGTGACGAATTTTGGTCCGTAAACCGACCTTACAGACAACCAATTTTTTGTTTTCCAAGAAGAAATTCTAAAATTGTTGTTGTATAAACTTCCTTAGGCGTATTGGGCTTTTTTAGAGTTGGGAAAAACAATTGAACTCGCGACACTTTTACCGTTACCTACACCTCGTTATATAAGTATGTATAGTACGTATGTTGAACCAGGAACGCCTTTATGGGATCGGACAGATACTCACTCACTGACGTTGACACTCCCGGAGTGCCACTGTTTTTTTGACCTGCTAATAATCCTCGTAGATTTCCTCTGCTCTGGGGAAAACAAAGGACTGTTCCGGAACCTTATTTTAGCTCCCTCAACTATCGGCGGCCAGTTTTGTAAATATTGGTGTTTAAAAAGAAAACGCTATCTTTTTGTAATTATCAGCTTTATTTGTCAAGATCTTAACAAACGGCGGCCCGCGAATACCGTCAGAATTTTGGTAAATTTTGGTGATTAAAAAGAAAACTGTATTTTTTTTGTAATTGTCAGGATTTCGCGGAAGTGTCTCGCCTGCTGAGCGTGGAGAACGTGGACCGCGCAGCTCTGATGCGTTACGCGCAGGAGGCGGCTCGGTTCTCCACCGACGGCCGGCTGCCGCTGCGCGACTTCGCGCTCAACCACTACGGCGAGCCCGACGTCGCGCTCTTCGACTTCACTTCCATGTACGCCGCGGAAAATGCTAGTCTGGTGAGTTGAACTAATTTATTTGGTACTAGCTGTCGAAAACGAGGTAGGCTGAAAAGACGCTAGCGAGACGATATCGACAGCTATTTGCCGGATTGGTGGGAAGTGGCTTCAGACAGAAGATCCTGGAGCAAATTGGGGGAGAGCTTTGCCCAGCAGTGGGACACCTAAAAGATTATTAAAAAAAAGCTGTCCCCCGCATGTTTTAGTTTTAACGGTTTTTAATTTATGCTCCACTCCTTTTGGTCGTAGCGTGTTGTTATATAGCTTATAGCCTTCCTCAATAAATGGGCTATCCAACACTGAAATAATTTTTCAAATCAGACCAGTAGTTCCTGAGATTACCGCGTTCAAACAAACAAACAAACTCTTCAGCTTTATATATTAGTATAGATTTCTTTAGTCCCGGCAGACCGAAAAAGAGGTGGTGAGACCAACTTGACTCCTACCGAAACGATCGGCCCATCCTAGCTCAGGACGGAAGTGCGTGGAAGAGGGAGAGGGAGGCCTTTGCCCTACAGTGGAACAAGACGGGCTTATTAGATTAGATTTCTTTAGTTATTTAATTAATTTAATGTTATAATTCATGTTGTTATTGCTATATTTGATGGTATAAAAAGCGATATTGGTCTTTGGTGAATATTAAAGAGTAAAGATAGCTAACAAATGTTTCTAAATATGCATACGGAGGGGTGCAATTCATGTTTCCAATTAATGGTTATTTTTCAATTATTGTTACGTTGACCACGGTAACATACACGCATTTCTTTACATGGTGGTTTTGAGTCCGCATTCAAAGTAATATAGGAAACCATTGACCATGAGCGGTCATTTTGACCGCGAACAATGTGAACATCTTCTGCTCAGCGGGTTTTGGCAGAGCCGTAAAGTTCGAAATTCAATTATTTTATTTCCAGAGTAATTGAATTTCCATGACCGTTTTTCATGACCGACGACCTTTAATTTCTTAACGGGTAATGGTTTTTTATTCAATTAGTTTAATGAGGTTTGTTCGTGTATAATTACAGGTGTACGAGCGGCACGGGCGGCGGCTGCTGTGCCAGCTGGTGGGCGACAGTCTGCTCGAGCCGTTCTGGCCGACGGGCTCGGGCTGCGCTCGCGGCTTCCTGTCCGCGCTGGACGCGGCCTGGGCCGTGCGCGCCTGGGGCCAGAGCCCCGCCCCACATCCGCTGCTCGTCATCGCCGAGCGCGAGTCCATCTACAGGCTGCTGGGTGAGCTGCGACTTCTGTGTCTCTACTAAGCCTTTGTGTCTTACAAAATCAAAAACTCATTTATTCCAACTAGGCTACAAAGTAGCACTTTAAGAACGTCAATACAATGGACAGCACCCTGATTCGCCCACCCTTCACCGCTTCCTAAGTGTCTGGCTGAAATCCGGTGTTTTCGTTGCGTTGGGTGTACACGAGCGCTGCGATGTCGCAATGTTGCCTTTGTTAGAGTGCAGCTGCGGTGTCAGGACCGGACCGGTGCCGGCCGCACAAAAGACTGAGCGTTGCCGTTCTGAAGTCGCGACGCCGATGTGTTGTTTTTCCTTTTTAACCGGCACCTTTTCCCACCCTCTCATTCAATATCAATATATAGTAGCAGAAGACTAAGAGGCCAAAGCTCTATTTAAAAAAATATAACTAGCGATGCCCTTGCGGTTTTAATCCGCGTAATTAGTCCCCGTTCCCGCCGTTTTCCGATTTTTTCATAGTTATTCTGCTATTCGAGATGGAGACGAATCCAACAAAACATAGATCACAAATAAAAATCGGTTTACTTGTTATAAATGGTGTAACGAACCCGACTTTGTTTTATATATGTATAGAGATGCCCCTATTTTATTAAAAAGCGTACGCTGTGTCTTTTTACACACATTCACATGAAATCCTCTTTGTGTTATTATAAAGTAGATAGGTATGGAAATAATATATAAAAGGCGGCTCCATTATATACCTACAGTAGGTACATTGTGTAATGTTTGCGCTTTGATGAAATTTTACCTCCCCAATTTTAATCCCACGACGCCACGGTCTGCAAATTTAATCTGACATGATGTGAACTGATCTCTAAAGGGCATATAATTGATACGCTCTGAAACATCCACTCTAAAAGCTTTTATACTCGTTGCGAAATAATCACTATAAGGGCTGTTTTCAATGCAAATTGAAACACGTGTGCCTTTGTCCGGTGGGATTATTTAGATAAAACTAGTTATGTCCAGACTTTTCAATCACTCAATGTCGAGATTTAATTTGAATAGCTCTTTGTGGACTTCCCTTTGGTTAATATGAGATTTTGTTCAAACGAACTCTCCCAGGCAGCTGCTGCGGAGGGATGCAATCCTTTGATGTTTTTTTGCGCTGGCAAACTCAACTCTTTTTGCATCTGTCCAGGCATAATAAAACAAACTAGATTTTAATCCGTTGAAAATGGAGAATGATATTCACAATAAAAGCAGCTTGTTAAAAATAATACCACCCTATTTCCTTGTACTGAAGAAGCACCGGTTGGGGCACTAATATTACATGATTATAATCAGATAAAAATAATATCTCTTGTCCTTTAACAACATGATAGATGTTTAAAAACGTCTGATGCCTGGTTCCTATATTTAAAATATGATTCGTTTTGTTAACGGACGGTAGAAATTTCTAAGTTAAACGAAGAAAATTCTACCATCCTTAAGAAAAACGTATTGTTTTTGAATATAAGAACTGGCCATTAAGGCGCTACACGAATAATCATGTCGTTCGCGAGTAGGCGATGTCGCGGGCTGGAGAGCCAATCCGGAAATGTAAGACAGAGATAATACTAGTTGCTTGCTTACGGTACGAAAAGAGCTAAACATATGTCAAGGTCGCGAAATATTGTCTTAGAAATAATAACGTAAGCGACAAAATGGAAAATCTCATATTAATCGAAATCTATCGAATGGAATAAAAAATCAATCGACATTAATCTAGATGTCGATGACGTGAAAAAAATATTATTAATTTGAATAGTTTGGTGGATAAAGTAAAAAAAGGTTTTTTAAAAAGGTTTCAAAAAATAAAAACTATCGAGGAAAGTTTCCTTAATCGTGTAACTGATCGACATTTATTTTCATCATATCGTCTTCTATCCTGAAACCAAATTTCAATTCAATAACTCTTATAGTTGCTAAATAAAAACGATATGAAAATAGCTAAAAAATTTGTGTATCGCCGTAAAGTCTAAATTCCGGTGAAGCAGTTGTTAGCCTACGCTCGGGTTACCAACAGTAGACGTCTACTAAAAAACAAAAACGCCTTAAAATAATTTTGCCTTTCAGTATTCGGGAGTCAGACACTTAATTTCATCATGTATTTGACGTATTTCTTAAAGTTTAATACACATAGATCAAAGATAATTTCATACTAAACCAATATTTTCGTTGCAAAAATGTAAACAAACCAAACTAATAATATTTGGCAGTTAATTAAAACCCTCTCTCATATTAACGCCGTAGGCAAGATACGCAATAATATTACATTCGGACGGCGCCAATTAGCGGACCCCCGTTATCCCCTACTGTGTGCCTTTGACCGAACCAGACATGCAATATAGTTATAAAACCTAATAGTTAGCTGCACGTGCGTTCATCTCCCCTTTCGTCGTTACTGTTGCCATGGCAACCTTTGATGTACATCAAAGCGTACGCTTCGATTAGCCCCTGGTATTACACAGCCACGTGTACATGTAATTGTACACAGGCTTAACTCACACATGCTTCCCTATCTTAATTAGTCTGGTTTCGATGCAAATTTAGTGATGTTACCTTTCAATTTAATATTTAATGTCGATGATTTTTTGATTAATAACTTTATTATTTACCTATTTATGTACGACACGTTTTTGGAAACGTTATATGACCAGTAATCGTTATATTGTATTTTTATCTTGATCTTCGTGTTTTTAATCAATACAACTGATTATTTATTGGTTTTATATTATTAGAACTATCGATAATTTAGTCGATATTATCGATGGTTTCAAGATATGTATCAAATTTTAAACCGTAACATAAAAAATATTTTATGCATGTCATTTAATTATGGTTACTTCTTACAAGTAAAAACGAATAAGCTTACTGTAGTATATTTATCATTTTATCATTATATAGTTACGATAAAAAATGGTTCGGCTGTGGTGCAGCCTTATGCTCTTGTTCTATGTAAAGGCATATGTATTCGCCATCCCTACATAGACTCTACATGAACGCAAACAAGCTTCTCGTTTCGCCCAATGTACTATTGACCATAGGCACCATAAATAACGAAAATAGTCCTTACTGCATTGGAATAAGCTCTGTCAATAACAATATCAATTTTCCTTTGTACGTGCAAATACTGCAGCCCTTTAATATGGAGAGTGCAGAAGCAGATTCGTCATCGTGTTTCACCCCCCGTCGGGGAATGTTATTAGCCTGTCAAAACTTGATACGCTTCGGATTTTAATTAGAGGACCGTGAAATTGGAGTGGTTTGTTTACAGTGTGATATAGTTTGGTATAGGTAGTGAACAGGCGGACTATTTTGTATTTGCATGCCATAGGGAATATTGGATGTGTATTTTGAATGACATAAAATGTTTAAAATATTTGTTTTAGATTTTAACAGTAATTATTATAAATATAACAGAACTCGAATGTAGTTTTAAACTTAAGAGTGTATATTTATTCTCAGTAGAGAACAAAAATTAGATGAAGGAAGTACGATTTGTCTGCCAGATAGAAATGATCGTACTTGTTTAAGGACACCCCCCCCCCAACTTCCCCCCACCATCACGTGGGAATGTTGTGCGCGACAACCAATACAGCTTTGAGTTTTTTAATACCGTGATCACGGCAAGCGCTCATTTATGTCTATTGTCCGCGGACAAATTGTTTAGCGTTAGATCAGTTCGTCTTAAACCTACATAGTTACTCTATACTACAGTCTTGTCCATATGAATGCAATATTAATAATAATAGTAGTTTAAGTTTACAGATATGATTTGAATGTTCGTGACTTCTTTGCGACCAAACAATTATTTACAAGTTTAACAACTAAATAAATATTAGTCGCAGGTTCGATTCCTGCCTGAGGTTGAAGATTTTCTTTTAATTATGTATTTGTATTTAATTACAAACTAAATAAATATTTTTATTTGCAGCTCAAACGACCCCGGAGAACCTGCACCGCGACTTCGGGGCCTACACATTGGACCCGGGTACTCGATATCCGAACCTGAACCGGGCAGCGGTGACGCCACACCGCGTGACGTCATTCTACGACTCCGACGAACCGTTGCCTCTTGATGCCGCACCCACCGCCAGGAAGAGGCGCCGGGGTGAGTCTTGTGAGGCGCTGGGCATACGACCAGACAATTTGTCAGTCGGACGTAAATGACCGTGTTGATCGCGATGTCAAATCTTCACTGGTTGCCATGCTCAGTTAACCACGGCAACCCATAGTGAAGCGCGGTCAATTTCGCCCGGTGTACAAATTTTCCATCGTTTGCTTAGCGCTTAATTAATACGAGAGAAGATGTTTTACAGACTAGTAGTAAAAGACTGCTTAAATTAATGCTAAAATGGCTAATCTCCATTTGTGAAAGGTACAACTGATCTTGTCGATATCAATTTTGTAGTATCTTTGCGTTTCCAACCAATGGGGTGCCGCAACGCATTGCATCGTGTGAATATTGGTCTAAAAAAAAAACATATGTGTTTACAGAAGCGGAGGTACCCGAAGAAGCTTTAGTTTCGTGGGTAGCGTGGTCAGAGCCGGGCATCCGGGCCGCGTCCAGCCCGGCCGCCATCACGGAGCTGCTGCGGCGCTACCGGCCCGACCTGCTGCCCTCCACCACCACGCCCCGGGCGGTCTACCACATCCTGCAGCAGGAGTTCGGTAAGCTCACTCCCAGCATAAACCGGAACCTGATGGAGTGGATGACACTCCAATATATCATGACGCTGCTGCTGCTGCTGCATATAATTTATTATTTAGGTATTTTTTTGTATTCCTTTCAACAAACGGACGTATCAGTGAGAGTACATAGCGCATGCTCCGAGAAGGCTGCCCCCTAGAAATATCAATGACTAGCTGTCCCCCGCGACTTTGTCCGCGTGTTTTTGTTTCAACGGTTTTTCATTTTTGCAACATTTGTCATTTTTGCTCCGCTCCTTTTGGTCGCAGCGTAATGTTATATAGCTTATAGCCTTCCTCAATAAATGGGCTATCCAACACTTAAAGAATTTTTCAAATCGGACTAGTAGTTTCTGAGATTAGCGCGTTCAAACAAACAAACAAACTCTTCAGCTTTATATATTAGTATAATTAATATCAAGGAAACTTTTATACATTTCGTATATAAATATTATGTTTATACAATTTCGAAAGTGTATCATGTATGTAAAATGATTTTTTTCTTGCCTCGTTGTTCGAGCATCGATGTTTAGATAAAATATGACATAGAAATCGTAGCAATCAATTCTGTAACTGATTCTACAACGTGGTTCAGAAAGATGAAATAATATTTTAAGTATATAAAGTATATGTATTTTACATACCTATGGCACCGGTATGAGGTACCAAAGTGCATGGGTTTTTTAATTATTTGGCTTTAAAGTTTAGAGTGAAAACTTCGCGGTGATGACCCTGGAAATGACTTTAAAATTCAGTTTTAAAGATTAATAAACAGAGTGGAGTTATTTGTATCGGGACATTTAAAGCTTAATGTTTTATTCAACTTATCATCGGTTTTGGAATTTTCAGTACATTCAATGAAAGTTTACTGCGAATTTCCCTATTAATGGTACTCTAAATTGCGTTGTTTTCAATGATTCATAAAGATCTTTAAATTTAAATGCTAAAAACCATCATGAATACCATAACAAAATCAATAAAAATCACTTAAAATTATTAGTAAACGCACAATCCTATAAAAGATGGACATAATTTCAAATGTTAGGTATAAAATTCACTGCCTCTTTACGTATGAAATTATGTCGCGTCTATTTTATTTCGCATAGATACTCTCTCAGTCCACGTTGACTGTCGGAACTAAACAAAGGATCATCGGCCAATGAGAGCGCGGCGGCGTCGACGCGGTGGTCCCTTTGACACGCCCACTTAAAATGCATGTCCTTAAAGTAGTTCCGTAGAAAAAAATATTGTTTTTTGACTGACTTCTTTCATATTGTTATTTAATCATTTAAATGTGCGGTAAACGTCTAGTTGCCAATTTATTATTATATTGATATTCGAAGTGTTGTTGGTTTAGGAACTTATTATTACTTTATTTTTTAAATAATTCTCCTTATCGTAAAATTAGTAAAAAATCACCGGGGTTCCTGTAGGCCTATTCGCTATCTCTAGTTGCCAATCCAACCGATGTTTACCGAATAAAAATAAGTATAAAAATGCTTATTCAGTATCGGCCAACGTCAGTAACCAACTAAATAGTGGTAGATCTAGTTTGTCATCGAAGTTACACGATAAGAAACTTGTGTTATTATAAAGCAAAAATCGATTTTGTTGACAACCGCCATAGCGAATAACCCTGCTGGCCCGGTTTTAGTAGTGCCCAGTTAATGACAATAGGTGCTTTCGCTCGTAAACCTTAACATACTGAAACGAGTGGGTTTAATCACCTTCTCCCGATACAACAATACAGACGTAATAAGTTTTGACTTACAGTAATTTTGGGTTTAAAATATTTACGAATACTTATTGCTGTTTATGTAGAAGTTTTAAATTAATAATCTTAATTTGTTGCATAGGTGTGTCTAGATAATAATATCACTCACTATTGATTTTTCGGTAAAGGGAACCCTAAAATGTACATAGGTATTTACCTATTCCTGATCTTTATTACATTTTTCGCAAGTCCCGACGACTAGTTGCGATCGCCTATCTTCTGATTACTTTGTTCCGTGCTACGTGTTGTCAACGGTTTTCTTTCAAAATGCCTCATCGTGATGAAGATAACTCTAAATACTACGAGGTGATTACCAGTGTTGTTGCTTTTGGAGGTAGCATTCATGGAGGACGAGACCTGTACCGGCAACAAGGTAAGTAGGTTCCTTAGGGCTTACTTAGCTGTGATCAAAACATAAAACGCTAGATTGCAAAGTAATGAATGAGAGATTGTTCTAAATTTAATCTTCTTTACATCTTATCCTGTAATATTGTACTGGGTAATGTTGTTTTTAATTTTAACACATAACTACATAATCTATCGTCACGCATATCACGTGTAGGTAGAGGTTTAGTACACACAATGTTCGCCAAAGACTGAATTTTAGACATTATTTATTTTGTGTAGGATTTTGCGTAAAAGTAAAATCGATTTACACAAAAAACTGTTTTATCGTATTAATTTATAGGATAATTTGGTGATGTGTCTTGTTAGTGTAGTTATGTAGGTACCTATATTATTATTGTATGTCGTAATGCTAAGAATAATATAAAAAAAATGTTGCAATTAATAGAGTTTATTTTTTAAGTTCATCATTTTTCTTCGTCTTAATGTTTTGTGTTTCAAGTAATTGGCTATTCACGTTTTGAGTTGTGACTCATGAGAAACTTCGACGTGGCCAACTTACTACTGACTATGGTATTATAACAAGACTGATTATTTGAGCTAAGTATTTATGTAATATTTACGTAAGTAGGTATCTTTATTGACGCGAATCAGTAGGGAGTGTTTTGGCGAGTGCCCGTTAGGTACAATGGCGAGCGAGTTCGTCGCAACGCGAGTAGGTACCTATTTACTGTAGCGTAGGTTTAATGGTGTCGTTAAAATCTATACTATATAATATTATAAAGCTGAAGAGTTTGTTTGTTTGTTTGGCGCTAATCTCAGGAACTATTGATTCGAATTGAAAAAATCTTTTTGTATTGGATAGTCCGTTTATTGAGGAAGGCTATGGGCTATATAACATCACGCTACGACCAATAGGAGCGGAGCATGAATGAAAAATTTTGCAAAAATGAAAAACCGTTGAAACTAAAACACGCGAACAAAGTCGCGGGGGACAGCTAGTGTTTAATAAATGTTTTTCTTTATTACGTAGGAAAAAAAAATATTTTAGTATTTGAAATTTATGACTATGCCAAGTTCATAATGTATACTTCAATATCTGAAAGTATTATTTCACCTTTCTGGAACAAATTGTATGTTGAAAAGTTCAGGGAAAAGTATGCAACCCAATCGCACACATTTTTTAGTTTGGAACATATTAGAGCACTCAGTACCTATCCTGATGAAGGAACGGTTTCCAGTGTACAGATTCTGAATTAGAGCGACAAGGTGTTCAGGTACTCCTATCTCAAGTAGCACATTCCACAGTTTGTTCCATTGCACGCTGTCAAAAGCTTTTGTAGGTATAGTCTATAAAGCAAAGGATCACGGGGATGTTGAATTCCGTGATCTTCTCAATGATTTGGTGGATGTTTAGTATTTGTTCCCGCGTTCCCTTGCCCTTAACAAAACCCGCCTGCTTTTCAAGTATTTGTCGGCTTAAGAAGTACACCAAAAATACACAGTACAAATAAAAACTATCAATGTTTTTCAAGATACCTGAATTACGTTCCTTTAAACTAACTTGAAGAGTAAGGGCGCAGGTCATTGAAAGGTAATTATTATTATAAGCATTGATCGTCCCACTGCGAGGCAAAGGCTTCCATTTCGTCCTTCCATTTGGTACGGTCGTGCGCTTAATTACCATCTAAGGACTCAAGACGCTCGTCTAACCATTTCCTTCTGAGCTTGCCGCAACGTCTTGATATTCTGTGGGACACACAATGTCTTCAGTTTTACCCAACAATCATTAGACATGCGGCAGATGTGTCCGGCCCAGTTCCACTTCAAAATAGTAATAATAAACATGTGTTTGTATAGTAACTTTCGTGAGGAGTATTCATAATTATTTAAAAACAAAACGGTTTACTCACGGCGGTGCTGTCGCGACACCACCGCCGCCGCGTCAGCTCATGATTAGGACTCCTATTGAGTCTGAAACTAGTCGGGCGATCCCGAGAATATACGTGAGTAAACCGTTTTGGTTTAAATAAACATGTGTTTTATGTAACAGGTATAGCACCATTCTCTTCCGGCGGCACTCTACGCGACGTGCCCGACGCCAAGCTCCGCTCGTACCTGACGCGCGTCTACAACGCGTTCAAGGGCGAAGTGCCTCACGTGCACCACCAGACCGACGTTTTCGACCAGGTAATAGCTGTGGAACTGTGCTGATGTACTGACAAACTGCACCTTAGTGCCTTTTGATAAGGATGTAAATGTATTGACAATGACCGTGTACGAATACCCTGCCAAAATGAAAGTTCTTTTAAATAATAAAAGGGTTACCATTTTTAAAGAGATTTTTTAAAAGAGTTTGTACGTAAAACTTACGGTCAAAGTATCATCACAGTTTTACGGACAACGTGTATAAAAAACAATTGATTTTTTAAAAAATGATCAGCAAACTAAGTGGAACGGTTTTATAATCTCGGGTGATGTATACAGTTTGTCCTTACATTTAGGTGCTGAGCAGACGATGGAAAATTTCGTCCGTCGGGCATTATTGACCGTGCTTGACAGGTAGTTGCCGTGACCTTTTCGTGCGCGGCAATCAATGAACGGTCATTTCTGTACGGTGGCGGACAAAATTTCCATTTTCTGCTCTGCGTCGTAATGTCGTATTGAAGTAAACAGGGGTAGGTATATATTGTCAAATGGTTTCTAAATCATTGACACAAAAAAATAATCGGGTTGGGCCTCGAACTTGACTTGTTATTTTTATAAGTGATTTCAATAAAACGTGTTCACTATTACATTTTTATTTTATTGTTTTTACTGTTAATGTTACCAACATAATACCATAATGCATACTATACCTATTCTAATAAATCTAAAGGTAATAATTAGAAATTAATCTGACTATTGAATACATACTAAATTGAACTTTTATCAAGCAACATAACAGTCAGCTTATAATATTTTACTTAAAATCCTTATTTTTTATGTCAGAGAACACTAAACTAAACTTTTTCATTATTGGAGTAAGGCCTTTGCCTAACAGTGGGACGAAGAGAGCGTAGTAATGGTGTAACAAAATAACTGATCTCATATTAACATAATTTTACAACAAACTCATAATGAACACAAACGCCCATCTTTACCAAAGAAATAACACTGTTGGGTCACTTGTCTTCAATAGGCATCTATTACGAAGGTACCGCTTACATATGCAATGTTATTATTTAATATATCGCTGTGTTTTATTAGATCAAACAGAGTATGCAGAAAGAGAAACACGTTCGCAACATTGAACATCCAGTTTCTGTGTATTCAAGTAAGTTTATCGTTTTTTTTTTATGTTAACGTTAAAAAATTAAATTTGCCTAAGTTCAGTAAAATAATTGGCCTATTTAATGGATATACTCCAAATTAAAAACAAAACAATTTCAATTTTTATTGAACTATCTGTTGATTATTGATCATATAAAATTACTTGATTTGAGATAAATATGTAATATATCGTTGTTTATTCCCACAGGTGCGGTTGACGCCGACAAATCTCACTCGAGCTACAGAAAGAAACGTCGCTCGCTGCGTCCCTCACAAGTAAGTAATGACCCAGCCGAGTACATTCGCAAAAAGATCGGGAAACTAGACCTTAACGACATCACGCAGCTAGCTCGCCTCATAGACGGCCACGACAGTGTGAACGACAACGACAGACAAGCGGACAAGCAGAAAGACTTACAGGAACAGATCCTGGCTTTACTCGATCCCGAGGAGTCGCCGGATCCGGCTCAGCTAAGACATTCCCTATCTCAACTTCTCCAAGGCACTTCGAAGATGAAGGTCCAAGAACCTAAGAAGTTAGGTCACTACTTCCAAGAGGAAAAGCCTAAGCCAGTGAAACCCCCGCGGAGACTCAAAGGCCTCGACGCCAATACTATCAGGGTACCCGACTTCTCAGAGTTCTTTGACGATTCAGCTGACACAGACGCTACTGTAGTCAAAGTAGAACCCAAGAAATCTTTCAGCCGATCACCCTCTGTAGAAAGCTTGAAAAAATCCCATCACCTACGAGCCTCGTCCATTGAAAGCGGAAAGAAGTTCACCAGGTCTTCAGAGAGTCCGTTACCACAAAAAGGTAGACGACTCTCAGAAGTTACTGACAGCCATAGATTAAGGCACTCGTATAGCCCGGAAGTCAATTTAACGTATAAGAGGTCTAATTCTGTAGGTGCGAATGAAATAGCAAATACTAAACGAATAGCACAACTATTTGAGGGTCACAAACGTAGACACACACCTAGTCCCGAGTCGAGATCCATACGTTCCGGCTCCGTCACCAATCCGGAGATGGCGTTACGTTTACAACGGATGACGGAAATCATCGAGGGCAAACGACGAGACACCCCTAGCCCGGACAGATCCAAAAGAGAAGCTATGGGTAGCCTCGACATGGCTGGGCGCCGGCAAAGAGTCGTCGACCTAATCAAGCAAGGGCAAGGACTCGGCCAAGACCAACTGCGACTGCCCGAAGTTCCTCAACGACGGAACAGTGATGAAATGTCCTTCAAAATGCAGCGAGTATCAGATATAATGCAGAGGAAGTCCGCTGAATCGAAGCGACCTAAAACTGGTAGACGGAAGGCTGCTCGAGAGATAATGAAGCAGAGATTCGAGAAGAGTCTTCAAATGTTGGCGGCCGAGCCTCGTTTGGACTTCGCTCCGTCCGCGGACCTGGAGAACGACTACGGGCTGCAGCAGTACCGCGCCAGCGCGCCGCAGTTCGGCGAGAGGGTGAAGAAACTTGAGAAGAAGCTGCAGCACTATGTGAGCCGATACGCGTTGTGTGTCGCATGGAATGAAACGTTTGCTAGGAAGACGGTTTTCGAGGTAGAGCTGTTGAGAGTGACAAATTATTAAAATAAATACATATGACTAAAATGTTATCGATACGAATATTTCGGTGCCAAATATCTTAATAATTTTTTCAGCTTATACATTTTTTATTTTTATTAAATGTTTGTTCGCTCTCAATAGCTCTCAGCCTCCCTTTAAACAAAGCACGCACGTTTTTGCAAAAACCTTTCGACGGAAAATTGTTTAATATAACATTAATTTTACATACTTACGTGGAGTGTAGGTTAAACAATGTGTGTGCATGACAAGCCCTTCTTGTTCTAGCGTTTGCAAAATTCTGAACAGGCTATGGACATTTTGACTGCCGGACAGAAAAGACCGCGCTTGATTATTTGGTTGCCGTGGTGAAGTAAGTCGAGACAACCCTTATCTTTGCGGTTGCAGTCAGCGTCTATGGTCTGGTTAGCGCTTTATGGTGCAAACGCTAGTGTAATATTTTATTTTAAAGTAGTTTCAATTGAAATAAAAGGTTAATTAATAATAACAACCTTAATTCCATCTGGGCTGTCTACCTAAAATAAAATCAATTGAAATTGCTGTAAGAGTTATAACAACTTACTCACTTGTGTTTTAAGTGTACACCTGTGTTTTAACTAACATTGGCGTGATTTGTTTGAAACTAATTTGTACCCGACTACGGCAAAGATCGAAGGGTTACGCTTTTCGTGTTCTTTGTATGTATCGCCTAAACTACTGGGCCGATAATGAATAACGTTCTAATCGTATCGTTATTGTGATATGGCTACGCTTTGTTTCAACAGAAGAATGTAAATACCTATTCAATATTTTATCAATAAAGACCGTGTCTTTTTTTATGATAAAATATTGAATTTTATTTCAAAGATACTGTCTTAGTCACGTCTCAAAACTTGCCTTTTTGTATGAGAACAATAAAGTAAGACTACAACTTGAATCCAACTAATAGGAGGAGGGTCGTATCGTCGGCGGAGGCGGTCGCACAGCGGGAGGCGGGGCTCGCGTCGCGCGATTAGCTGCCGAGCTCAGCGGAACCACCTCCAACTCCTCAACGCCCAGACCTTCATCCAAGCCGAAGGATCTAATGCGCTCCGTCGGCAAGATAGAGCGGGACGACTGGAATATGAAAGAGATAGAACGAAAGATCATGGAGAACAGGCTCGGAAGGCCCGAGCCCAAGACGGCCGAGCGGGTGCCCAAGTGGGATAGAGAACAGGTTAGTGGATGTTATCATATATGTGGGAGCTATCAGATGCTGAGCAGACGATAGACCATTTGTTCGCAGACAGAAATTAGCGATTGGTTGCCGCGGTAATTTCGACCTTAAAATCAGTTGTAGCGCTCAAATTGGCGACGGCAACCAAAATTCAAGCTCGCTCATTTTTGATCCATCAGGTAGAATAAATACATTAAAGTCAAAGCTCACGACGGTACATTGATTTATAATGTTGCGTGACTACACGATGTTGTACGTTTTGTGCAAGATTGTGACGTCATTAACCCCACTCCTGAACTATGATGCGCATCTCTTTAGCTTTTTTTTTATATGGTAAGGTGCCGTCCCGTCGTACAACATTTATACCCTCAAATCGATCAAAATAACTGAAAAATAGGTCTCTTGTACGGGAAGCCCCCTTTTCGTTTTATTTTTATTATTTGGTGTTAACGGCAACAGAAATACACACTCTGAGAAAATTTCAACTGTAAATATTACGGTTCGTAAGATATAGCCCGCTGACGGACAGTGGACGGACGGACAGCGAGGCTTAGTTATAGAGTCCCGTTGGTACCCTTTAAATGTCTTATATTTTATTATCATAAAACTAACGGAAGATATAGATTTTTACTTTACATAACCAGTCAGAAAGTTGTTGGTTGTCAATCATATCCGTCTGCACTGACCAAGTTGTCCTCTAACAAGAAACTTTAACACACAGTTCTTGGGACGCCAACGCAAGCTGAAAGAGGGTGAAGGCAACGAGGAGAAGTGGGTCGAGATCGACGAGACGCTGCACAAACTGGACCAGAAGCTGAAGGACTCCGGCAGACCGGACCAGGGTACTAAGAAGGTGAGCTCTACTCTACATCTAGATCTATTGAAAAATACCCGCCTTTCTCTATGTAGCCTTTTACCCAAGCTACGGTGTGGTCGAAAGAATGTCAATATTAGCTCCACACACCAATGTACTGTGTATAGTGTCCCTTTGTATGACGGGGTGTCAGAATTATAGGTCGTAATGTCGGTGAAAGATCAGATAATGGCTGGCCGTGCTTCTCGAGGCACGTACAAATGTATTACAGCCGCGATTCGTATTTTGTTAAAAAAAAAAGCCTGAAACTGGCGATTTGCAAAAATTGAGAGAAAATTTAGAATTTCGCGGTCTATCCTGATGCGTCTACCTTAAGATGAGTCCGTCTATCAGAATACCCAAAAAATCATGAAATGTTTAGGTACAAATTAAATTCTGCGTTTTAAAATTGTTGCAGTAAAGTACCAAGATTATCTTTCTGTTGTTTATTACATTTTTCATGGTATGTTTTTGTTTGCAGGTTGCAAATCTAGCGACTAAGTTTGTGAAAACTGAACCGGTGGCCGAACAACCGAAGGCGCTGCCGAAAGAAACCAAAGAGGAGGTAATAAAAAGATTCAATGTGTGTATGTATTCAATAGTTTTAATAATAGGAGAGTCTATACTCTCTACTCCATGACATAGTATTTAGATTTATTCCGTCCAATGGTTGCCTGGAAGAAATTGCCGTGCGCAATAAGGCCGCCCTTTGTACCACTGCTATGTATATGTATATTTTTTCATGTTTATTTTTGTTTACAGTGTACAATAAAGAATAAATAAATAAATAAATAAATAGTATGATTATCAAAGAGATAATCTTTAGTGTGAGAACAATTTTATGGAAATTGGATATTCTTCATTTCACATGTCTGACTAGCCTGTTGGGTTAGTGGTTAGTGACCCTGACTGCTAAACCGGAGGTCATGAATCGATTCACATCCAGAACTAATATTTGTGTAATGAGCATATGATCTGTATGTTCTGTGTCTGGGTGTAATTTATCTATAATTATGTATGCATTTAGAAAGTTATAGATATGTTTATCAGTTGTCTGGTTGCCATAATACAGGCTCCGCCCAGTTTGGGATCACATAACCGAGTGGTCCCAAGATATTACTATTATATGTTATCAGTTTAATGCATATTGTTGAAGTAATAGCTGCCTAAAACTTAAGAATATTGTGGATATTTTAGTAACATCTGTCTTGTATCATATTCTTGCAAATAAATGTTATTTTAGGCCAAGAAGAGTTGGCGTGGGCCAGCGTTCACTGGCATGCAGTGTGCTGCTTGCGGTACCCGTGTGTTTGCGGCGGAAGGCGTGACGGCCGACGGATTACATCTACACCGCGCTTGCTTCAGATGTGCCGTTTGTAAGACTGTGCTGCGTCCTGGGTAAGAAATTTGATACAATGGTCAATTTGTCCGACGGATGCACCCGTTTGACTTTTAGTTTCCGTGGGCAAGTCGTGTAAGATAACCACTGAAGCTTTGCGGTCGCTATCAACGTCATGGTGGCAACGTTCGCGATGGAAGTAGTGTTACTGTGCTGCAGCTTACCCAGGTGGGATATTGTTAGGGTGTTTCACTGTTAAGCGTATCAGAACAACGGTGTATATAATAAAAAAATTTGACAATTTAGATTTTCGCTAAAACTTGCAAGAACCAAAAGTTACCTCTTTTTTTTATAAGTTTTTCTTTATAAAATCACTCTCTTGTCCGTCTGTCCGTGGGTCACCACCGATTTTCTCAGGAATGGGTAGACCTAGCAAACTGAAGTTTATAGGTACCAGATACTGACGTCGATAGTCCCTATTAGGTGTATAAAAATCAAGGTCCGGAGTCAACACGATAAACAGATATGGGCAAATTTTGATTTTCGCGAAAATATGTAAGTACCAAAATTTACCTTAATTTGCTAATTATATTAGATATAATTTAATTTTTTTGAAGTGGCAGCTAATTACTTCACGATGTTACCCAAACGTACGCTATCGTGATGTCATGCGATATTTCAAATCAAAGAATCGTCGTAAGTTTTTGTTAATGAAAAGGATAAAAAATATGTGTGTAATATTTTTACTAATCTACATTAAGGTAATAAAAAAAGAAATACCAACATCCCTATTGTCCGCCGGACAGACCACGCTTGCTTTTAGTTGTGGGCAGATGTAGCCCGGCCCAGCCCGCCTTCTGCAATGACCTTTACAAGCATGCAGTACCGCCGGCGTCTTGTATTCAGCAGAAAAACTTATTCCACCATATTCCATTACAGCAACTACACGATGGAACGCTACGGCAGTCGTCTAGTCTGCCTCCGTCACTCTGGCGTCAGCGCGACCGTCACCGATGCGGCTAGAGCCCAACCTCCCGCGCCTACACCGGAGCGGATCAGCCTCGAGCTCTCCGATAGCGGCGCTAGAGAGATTGATGAAGACGAATGGACTGATAGGAACTTCCTGGCTTCGGAAACCAGCGGTGCCGGTGGACTCAGGTTAGTGCATGAAAACTTTGTGATATCAGAAAATTTTCAACGTGTTGGTTTATATTCATACTTCGGGATATTAGAATATCGATAAATTGTGAGTAATAAATCCAATGATATTGTACCAAGATTTGTTGTTACTGATGTTAGCTTATACTTGCACGTAATAAACGCAGACTAGTTTTCCTCTAGACATCTATGGAAAAGGTTTGGGTACTATGTATTAATGAATTCCCCTGTCTCGTTTTTACCTTCTACTTGACCCTTGCTTAATACAAAATCTTGTAATATTAATTTTATGTAAGTGTATGTAATTTAAATTATTTGCACGATATTTTCTTGATAATATTTTTACTCCCCTTTATTTTGCTTTCTTGGAAGAGGGTATATGCGTTTGAGGTAAGATGATTTGTGTGTGTGCGTGTTTGTATGTTTGTGTATGTTATTTTTATATGATGCTTGTCAAGATAAATGGATGAGTTATCTTAAACAAATAAATTTATGATAAATAAACGGCGGATACTTTAATTATAATAATACTAGCTTTTGCCCGTGACTTCGTCCGCGTAGAAGTCGTAAATCATTTTTGACGTTCCAATTTTAAAGAATATTAATTCATTGTACCAAGTTTTTATGTGAGCTCACCGTTTATTGAATAAAATCAAATTGAGTTTTGCAAACATGTGTCAAAATAAAATTTAATTTAAATGAAAAGCACTATTTAGGAGTATTGATATTAACTTCGATGCAAATCGCCCATTCAAATTCATGAAAATTCCATCATTCCAAAACAAGGAACACACCCTCCATGTTTCAGGTCTCTACGATCAGTGGTTTAGGCTGAGCGTTGATCTGTCGTTCAGTTATTGGGGACAAAACATTTTATTTATATCGAAGATTTATTACACCCCTTTCTCCGCTTTTCGCATCCAGTCTGACCCAGCTATAACAGGATGCGACAAACTCAATATGTAGTTTATGCTTGTGCAGAACTTACTTATATGTCTTACTACCTGGTTTCCGCGTCTCCGCCTGCGATAACCGATATCCAATCGGATATCGCGGCAAAAAGTAGCCTATGTCCTTTCTCAGGCTCGAGACTATCTGTGTACCAAATTTTATTTAAATTGGCAAACAGACAGAGTTAGTTTTGTAAAATTATAATAATAGTAAGGATTAGCGCTCATGGATGTGTCATCGCGGCATCGTGTACACAAGGCGTTAGTGTGTGGTCCGCGACGGAGGCACTATATATCAGTCGACGCGATTTCTAGATCTATTTCGAGAAGGCACTCAAACTTGTGTCCTTTTATCCTGCATGCGCCAACTTTATCACACTACACAAACCTTTGGTCAAACTATTTATCGACCGTTAGGCGGCCATTAGACGATCAATCTGGCATCATTTCAATCTGTGACCTTCGTTAGATCCTGTAAGGTGTTGAATGATGTTAGATTGAAAAGGATCACGAATAGGGTATTACAGTCTAATTCAAAAAGTGTTTTAATTTAATCTGTTATTGATAAAATACCACAAAAAAATATAAATACATTTTTTTTATTCCAATTATTTCATAAAAACGTGTTTTAATTTTACAATTCAAATTTGGGCGCGAAAACGCCAATTCTCAGGCCGCCATGTCTGTGACGTCACGGGCATTGTAAACATTACGCTTCGCTGAAAGAAATAAACATATTTTCGAAATAAATAATGAGTTCTAGTGGCTATAGTCCTTATCATTGGTGTCTTGTGTCTGAATGTAAGAATACAAGTGTTAAAACACCGGAAAAGTTATGGATACAAGTGCCAACAGATTTAAAAATGAGAAATACGTGGTTGAAATTAGCACGAAGAGATCCAAAGTCATTGTCCACAAAAACGAAATACTATTTTTGTGAGGATCATTTCGATGTAAGTATGCAGTTTAATAGCTCATATAAACATGTGAAAATAAATTCTTGTCATTACAAAACTAATATTTTATAGGTTATGTTTTATAGTGTTTCATGTAATTTATTTCATGTTGTAGCTGGAAAATGACATGGAGAACTATACACAATTGAAAATAATGGGCTCGGTCAAACGAATTCGCATGAGACCGAATTGTATTCCATCGAGATTCGATTGTCAGCCAGGGAGAAAACGAACCTTCACTGAAAGTGAACCTCGCGCTGCCTTTATGAAACGGCAAAGACTATCTATAATTAAGGAGATTGAAGAGACCACTATTAATGAGACATGTGATACACCATTGTCGTCGTCCAGTGGCCAAGGTGAGTTATTTTAACTGGTCTCTTATACTTACCAGTCTCTTGAATGTTGATCAATAGGAAGCTCAGACCAAAAACACAAAGTTTTGCCTAACTGGGAGAAGTAAACATCTTAGATAAAAATAGATAGCTGTATTATGTACACACATAGCTGATCAGTTTAAAAATTAAATTGGTAGAAATCATTATTAATACCATTTTATTATAATTTCAGATATTCTGACTATTGAACATAAGTGTGGTAATGATAAAGCGATCCAAGTAATACCACCACAGGAACATAAGGCAATTCAAGTTAGTCATGTGGCACACTACCGAAGTAAATTTGTACAAATTAGTACAAGAAGAAAAAATAGCACAACATCCCCTTTCAAGACAACAGTGTGCACAGCAACTTCACCATTCAAAATGAATATATCCCAAGCAAGCACAAGCAAACTATCAGCAAAAAGAAAACTGAACTTTTTTGAGGAAGAGAGTGATGACTCTTTTACACCAGCAACAGAAGGTTCTACAGTTGATTATGAGTCTTCTCCATACAAAATAAGTAGTCAATCGAAGACTACTTCTGATGGGAGTACTTCTCAAGAAGAATTTATAAAACAAAAAATTAACCTGGTAGCTACTTTAGCTAAAGTGAAAAATAAGCCACGATCTTATATTGGAGTACCAAAGGACCTGTATTTTTTAATAGATTTGATTAAAAAACATACCAATATTTCTGAACAAAATATTATATTATGTTTAATGAGAATAAAATTAAACAGAACATTTTCTCAATTGGCTGACGATTTTGATCTATCTGTGACTCAAGCAAGCAGTTTATTTTTTAACAAGATGCCAAGAATTGTAGAGGTGCTCTCACCATTCATTCAACAATTTCCAACAAAAAGTATTAAGCAAAATCTTCCCATTGCTTTTAGACATAAATTTAATAAAGTCACTTGCATAATAGATTGCTTGGAAATTGAAATCCAAAAACCGAAAAAGGCTATGTATCAAGCACTAACCTGGTCTGAGTATAAAAAAACAAATACAATTAAATACTTGATAGCTTGTACCCCAGACGGTGTGGTAAGTTTTGTATCAAAAGGATATGCAGGAAGGATAAGCGATGTTAACATAGTTGAGAATAGCAAGTTCTTAGATAGCTTGCCACCTAATGGTTGCATTTTAGCTGATAGAGGGTTCAAAAATATTGCACATTACTTGTCATTGAAAGGGTTTACTTTGATGAGGCCTCCTAGTGTTAGCAGTGGTTGTAAATTATCTAAAGCAGAAGCTCGGTTAACAAAACAAATAGCCAGTCTACGTATTCATGTAGAACGGGTGATCCGAAGAGTTAGAGAGTTTGGTATGCTGAAGATGCATTCAGTCGTCAACTGTAATCTTATTGGTATGTTGGATCTTTGTATCACTACAGCTTGTGCTCTTATTAATTTACAAGATTCTTTGATCAAATAATTAATTATTAAACATTAGTGGTAATTTCATCAATAAAAAAGCTAGTATTCAAAATGCTATATTTGAGTTTCTAACTGCAGCCAGCTGTGTACTAAATGTCATAAAAGGTATAATATTCTAACACTACCGCCTTTCCCTATATGATGGAAAAAGCATCATTTAGTAAAAAATAATTCTTATTTATTTTCTAATTCATCTGATTTATTAACAAGAAATAGACAAATATACATTTATTGCAATAACTTGTCTGTATTCATCCTAAACAGTGATACTGCATTAAAGTATAGTATGTATGGCACTAAAAATATATAAATTTGCCTTTTTTAACAAAACAGTTACTTATTATCCTATGTATCTTATTATTATCAGTAACTAATTTTCTAAGTTTAGAAAATAAGTTTAGATTTTTCTTACTTATAGGATTATTGACTGATATTTTATGTACATACTAAGGATGTAAATAGTCATTTGTAGTAGTATATATAATACTTAGAATATAGAAGATTGTATAGTAATTGATTTGATAGATGTTCAGGTAATTTGCACACTGCACATTTGTGATGATAATCAAGATGTGACAAAACTTGTACTTAAATATCTTGTATGTAACATTTTTTTTATGTAAATGGACAAATTTTAACTTCAAGATTGGTAATTTGTTAAATAAAACACTTTTGAATCAACATGGTTATTTTTATTACAACACACACAGCATTTAACATATAAATAAATAAAGTTGAATCCCTGTAAAGGGTCTCCCATATGGATTTTTTTAAGAATCCAACATCACACTTTTATGTAAAATTGGAAATATATTATTTTTCCAAAAAGAAACTACATTATCCAATAACTCGGTAACATAATCATGATCGTAATCAATGTTTATTATAGAGACTTCATTATTTTTTTCAAAATCACTGCTTGCTACACAAAAATAACATTTATTTCTATTGGCACAATACATTTGTATCTGGACTTGTGCATAATATCGAGCTGTAATTACACCATCCTTATCAATATAGTTTAAATGGGTTTTTTCTGTTGACGGGCATTTTATTTCAAATGTGGTCTTATCATTAATACCGTCTGGGGAGCCAGCAATCATTGGAAATTGCTCTGAAATGTATAGACCACATATGTCTATTTTATTTCCTATAATCTTTTCAACTGTTTTTCTAACTTTATCTTCCAGTTTTTTCCCCCTCAATATGGCTGAAGTTTCAGGAATTCTTGCACCCAGTATTATGGCTATCAAAGTCCCATCGACAGTTTTACATCGACTAACTTCATAGCATTTTGATGCTGTGATCCTGCCATATCTTAGTTCGTGCCACATGCTACTTTTATCTTGGCCTCGTGTTTGTTTTTCCATGGCTGAGATATTGTTTTTATTGAAAAATATTGATATATTTTTCAGGAAATCGTCACAGTTTTCATGCCCATTATTCATCATAAGGTGGTGAAGGGATAAAATTGCATTGTGATTAAAGTCCTGCTCATGTCTCAAGAACTGGCATGTTTTAATTTTTCTTTTTTTACAAACTTGCACAAATTCCTTTAACACACTATTATCCGGGATGATGTTCCTCACTTTTCTCTTGGAAATTTCACTTGCTGTGAGTACTTTTATAGAAGATCCTACTTTAGCAAGATTTGATTTACGCCAGTAACATTCCACTGAAGTACATGATGGATCTTCAGTTCGACGATGTAACCACATCAAAAATGCGACACCGTGCTTGCAGCCACCTTCGGATGCGGGGCAGTCATGGCACTGAACACTGGTTACACTCTCTTCTGCTTCGTTAACAACAACACTCACTGCATATGGTTTAGAGCGCACTTTGTGTTCAGGGCATATAGTGCACTTGACAATGCAAGTATTTTGATCCCTCTTGAGTTGCACGTAGCCAACGGCATCATCTCCGTAAGATTCTCTACCAGATCTGAAAGGAAATTTTAGGTTATAATACCTATGATCGCAAAATAAAGCATAATCGTAAAGTTTTGTTGTTATTAAAGGAAAGTTTGTAGTAGGTATATTAATACTTACATAGATGTTTTGACATTTCTTAATTCCGCAGAACAGAAGTCGGGATTGCAAGCGAAGAATTTCGCCACCATCAATGTATTTATTCGTGGAAGATTAGTACTTTCTGCTTTTACAAAGCCGTCTTCCATGGTCAATATATATAGTATAGGTGCAGAATATCAAGAAACGTGATAGTAATAACTGAGAAACTTCGTTAATCTAATAAATTACACAGTAGACATGTACAACAAAAACCGAGGTTGTTTATTTACAAGTCCAGTGACGTCACAGCGAATGCAAACATGGCGTACAGCGTTTTTGACATTCGAAGCACAGATAAAAAAACTTGTATTTTCAAATTGAAATATTTAATTTATTTTGCAGTTTTATGAATAGAAATTAATATTTTTCGTTTGTTTTTTCATAAATGAACTATAAAAACATAAATTTAGATTTTATTTTTCATAGTGCGTAATACCCTATTATACAGATATTTTTATTTTTGTCATCAATCTTCGTCGACCTCCGTGGTCGAGTGGCGTACACACCGGTTTTCAAGGTGTCGCCATCTCTGAGGTCCCGGGTTCGATCCCCGGCCGGGTCAATGTTGAAAACCCCTTTTCTACATTGTCTCGGGTCTGGGTGTTTGTGGTACCTTCGTTGCATCTGAATTCCATAACACAAGTGCTTTAGCTACTTACTTTGGGTTCAGAGCAATGTATGTGATGTTAATCTCGATCACATATTGAACTGATGCCAGATTGATCGTCTTACACCTTTTAAGGTTTTATATGTTGAGATATATTTTTTTTAAGTTTACTAGCTATGTTGGTGGAATTCAGATTACTAGCAATCTTGTTAACCCCTCCAACTAAGCTATCGTCTGATTTATGTTCTTTGCAATCCAGTGACGAGGACGAATCGAGCTCGGACGAGTACCGAGACGCGGCCGACAGCGACAACGAGGCGGCCGCGTCGCCCGAGCCGTGCGTCGCCGCGCCGCGCCCGCCGCGCTCCGAGCTCTACTTCTCCGACGACTCGTTCGGCTACGACGACTACTCGGACGACGGTGAGTACCGCACCTTAAAGCTACACACAATTTTTTTTTTTAGCTATTTCCATAACATTTTTATTTAGCAACTATAAAAGTTATTGAATTGAAATTTGGTTTCTAGATAGAAGAGGATATGATGAAAATAAATGTCGATCAGTTACACGATTAAAGAAACTTTCCTCGATAGTTTAAATTTTTGAAATCACCTCAATCAAAATCAAAATATTTTTATATCGAGTAGGCCTTTTCAGGCACTTTCAAAACGTTAAATGACTCTAGTTGAGCGGTTCCAAAATGTCACTCCTATGGAGAAGAACTGGCAAGAAACTCCATAGGTTACTCTTTGAAAAAAAAGGTAATATGCTGGTACATACAATGTTAAAAACAACAACCTCTATAGTAACCCTTTTTTTTACTTTCTCAACCAAACTATTCAACTTAATAATAAATTTTTTCACAGTATTTGGTGCATAATCATAACATCTAGATTAATGTCGATTGATTTTTTATTCCATTTGATAGATTTAGATTAATATGAGATTTTCCATTTTGCCGCCTACGTTATTTTTCTAAGACAATCTTTCGCGACCTTGACATATATTTAGCTCGATCTACAAAAATAATTATTTCGTTAGCGAGTAGGCGGACTCAAGCGGGCTGGAGCCAATCCGGAAATGCAAGATGGAGATAACACTAACTGCTTGCTTACTTACGGGACGAAAAGAGCTCTAGACCAACAGGCCCGTCAAATTGATATTAACTCAGTTATGGTACAGTTAAGTACAGAAAGATGAATGTTGGTTGTAGGTAACGAGTCATCCGGCAACGAGTCTTGCTCCCGCATGCGTGCGGCCCGCGAGGCTCGCCGCCGCGAAGTGCCGGCCGACGCGCGCCCGCCGACCGACAGCAGCGAGGTACCGCGCTGCGCAGTCGCCTAGACCGCCTAGTGCCGCCTAGCGCCGCCTAGCGCCGCCTAGGACCGCCTAGCGCCGCCTAGCCGCCTAGTAGGGAGGTGCGGAACTACGCGCCCGCCGCCCCGCAACAATATCGCCTAACTCATGTTACTCGATTAAACGATCTATAATAATACTCGTTTGCTGTGTAGTTTTGAAACGGAAAAAATAAGTAGTAATAGGGAGTAGTGTTTAGACTTTAGACTCTTGGCTAAGTAAAGGAAGTACGCATTGATCGATGTTAAATCATAAATCGGACAAACGGTGTTACCAAGGAATTTACCCAGTTTGCATAACGGATATTGGAAAACGGGTTAAGGAAAGTAGTAGATAGTGAACCCAGTGAGACTAGAAGCCAAACCCAACATTGGCCAACCCGACAACCCAACTTGGGAGATGTCTAGGAAGAAGAATATTATTCCAACACAATGTAACATTATACAACGTGTCGTTTCGCATTCTCTATAAATTTCAGGAGGCTGTTTTGAAAAATCAAATAATCAAATAAAATTACGATATCTGCTCAATAATTAACGTAAGTTTGTGTTTTTTAGTTATTTTTTAGTTTGACAGTATTTCAGAATACACCGTTTCAAAGAACAGAATCACCGAGGTATGCGGTAGTCAGTGTCTTTATGTGCGTGTGTAAAACAGCAGTTACAGTGCGGTATCACACGGGCCGCGTTTTGAAATGCTGGTCCCGCATATGCCGATTTTCGAAAATAAAAAATAAGCTACTTATTTTATAATTGTTTCGTGTCGAAAATCATAGTTACCTCCTTGAATTTCACGAGAATGCAAAACGACACGTTGTATAGTATGTTTTTTGGTGTATTGTAGATTCCTGAGCCCCTCCGGACTATTTTATTCCATAACATTTGAATCGATTAGCGCTAGTGTCTTATACACAACTATTCAGACACTACTCTAGCGATTGACAACTTGCGACGTTTTTGGTTTAAAAAAAAAATCGAATGTTCGTCAGCCTATCTTGTAAATAACTACTTTATAAAGAAATCTCTAATATAAAGAAAGATTTTTCTTAGTTAATCTACAAACTCCAGAATAAAACCTTATAAAATATAAGGTCTAAAGAGTCAATTGAAGTTTAAAATAAAGGAATATGATATTAATACATAATCATTATATTAAAAATTCTTACAATTAAACTTCTTTAAGAACTGAACACGATGAATACAATCTAGTCTTGTATTTTACATAATAAAACACTCTTTGTAAAGAGATTTGTTTCTTTTAGTCATTTACTATTAAATTCTTGATAGATACCGTTGTCATTTTACCAGCCACTATTGACAGTGGCAGAGGGAGAAAGCTCTATTAAGACAGATATACAGAATCTTTCGTACCAAATCAATTATGGCTTGAACAGTACCTTAGTTCAGTGTTATCAAAATGATCAAGATAACACACAATTTGTTGAGGAGAAAACAAATAAATAGCATTTTTATACTGAATAATCAAGATAATTCGTTTAAATCTTTATTTTTATCATGTCCGATACATTTCTTTCTTAACTTACTTGAGTGTAAAATAACTGCAGCATTGCATCTGTAGGCGCATGTGTCATATCATTACGCTAAGTAACAGGGGCGGCGGCAGAGGCGCGGTAAGAGTGTACTTTGTCCACACTAACTTCCGTCTGTGACTTACTGTTTTATTTAACATTTAATCGAAAACTTATAAATGACCAAAAAAAACTGAAATCATCCAAAAATAAACAGATAATAAGCATTGCCATACAATTTGGCTAAGCCGCCAGTCTTTTGGGTACACTTCCAGTCGACAGCGAAGTGGATGAATTTTTTGACGCTACAATTACATATACAAAAATCTAAGTAACATTTTGTTAAAGTCACTCATGGCATTACTTAATTAGTTTTCACTTGCTTTGCAATTTAAATGCAGCGCGAACGATGCACAATGGAAAGATGACTATTTTTTTTAATGCCCCACAGATTTACAAAATATTAAGAACATGTTTTTTAATTTTTTTACGTACCCAAAAACACGCGATTATACATTGATTTGTAATGTCGCCTGACGTCACAAGTTTCTCTAATTTAAAAAAAGAAAAAAAAAAAACAAAAAACAATACATGCTATATATTTATGCTCTAAATAACGGACTGAATAGATTATTATGGCATTCAGAGTTCATGCTTTGGGGCTAAGAATAATAAAGTTAAATAAAAATAAAACAGTAAGTCTTATTACTTGATGGCGCTTGTAATTTGTGTTACGTATATATGAATCATATATTAATTTTTATACCCAATTCATAATATCCTATTGTTTATTTAACTTGTTTTAGCTTTATAACTATATAGTTATGTATTATAGCGCAGTATATCGCCCGTTATTCATATTATATCCGCAGATATGTTCTCCTGGCAAAGATAAAATTTTGACCAAGAGCCAAACTTTGAGATAACTAGGTTTAAACCTCTTTAAACTTCGTAGCTTATAGAGGTTTAAATCTGTACTTAGATAAACCGCTATTTGTAATAAGACCGATTATGTCAATCTCCTATCTTTGGTAGGGAAACCAATCTACGGATTCGTTATTAGTAATGGGTATATATGTACATATTTATTTATATCTTAGTATGTAAATAATGTTTATGTTGCTTGTGAGTTTCTTTTTTTTATTAAACACATTTTATTTTTTGGAATGTATGTGATGCTTTTTAGGCCAGTACCTTGTTAACGAATTACAAATATGATCAATCGAAGGAGTAAATAATAAAAAAAAAAATTTGATAATTAACATAAATTCTCGTATAAAAGTAGAGGCTTATTAAATGAAAGATACAGATTTAATTTGATTTGATTCAAATTTATAAACTAAACATGACTACAGTTAAATATAAGCATCGCATACACGTCCATTCAAATTATATTGTATATATACATTATGTATACTGTATAGTCCTGAGACATCACGTCTCGTATCGCCATCCGACGGTAAGTTAGTGTGGTTTGTGTTCGCACCTTTCTACTTATCGCTTACAATATCCTTACGGGGGAAGTTCCGAATGTAACGACAGTATAGGTGATTATAATGAGCTTCAATACAGGTGGAATCGGAGGAGGAGAGCGAGTCGAGTGACGAGGAAGTGTCGTCGGCGACGGAAGTGTCGACGGACAGCGAGTTCGCGCGCGAGGAGTGCGTTCCCGCCGCGTCCCCGCCCGCCATCCTCGTTACGGAGGCCACGCCCCCCGCGCCCCCGCCGCGCGCCCCCGACTACCCGCTCAGCAGGACTCGCTCCGCCGGCGGACTCGCCACCAAACGCGCGCTCGAACTCAAACGACGATACTTGCTCGGCGAACCCTCGCCCCCGGCTGTCAGGAAGTCCGACTCCACCTCCCAAATTGACACGAAATTCGAGGCTTTCAGATCTACTATCACAGAGTTCCAAAAAATGTTGCATCCCGCACCCGCCCAACAACCGCAAAAACCGATTGTCACTTTCCAGCTATCTACCGAAGACAAAAAAGCTCAGCCGATGCCTGATATAATTAAGAATTTAGTCGGCGACGCGCCTGTAGATCTACTTACTAAAGTTGACTCTCCTCTCATCAAGGACTGGAAAGAAGAACCATCGAAAGATGAAAAAGACCCGGATTTAGATTCCGATTCGTTATCAGATGACGATTCTTCCGACACGGAGACAGCTCCCAACCAATCTGTCCCCAGAGTCGAAGTCCACGACGAAGGAGGAGAGTTGATACAGTTGGATAGTTTAATGTTAATTAATAGTACTGAAGATGAAAAGGCATCTGGCACGGCCACAGTGACCGGTACTACGGTGGTCACCGCGGCCGAGTCCGAGTCGTCGGAGTCGTGTCGCGACGTCACTACTCTGGCGCTCACCGAAACCGAGCTTTCAGACTGGGCGGCTGAAAGCGCCGTTTTAGACGACTGCGGCTTCGACGATAAGGATGAACGGAAAAGAAATAAAAATCCTAGAACACTGAGTGGTCCGAAGTTGATCCACGACGCTAAGAACATAGCAGCCGTCGCTTCACACGTGTGCGGTCGAACGAGTCCGAACGAAGCTGTCGTATATTCTAACGCGTTAGATCATTTTGAATTCGCCGACGAAGGGGACCAAGATCCGTCGCTGGAAACTCCCGCCACTCCCAAGAACGAAGGCTATATGGAGCTGGTCGAAAACGATTACGACGCGTACTCCCCGGGAAACGACCGATCCATGAACTTCATTGAGAGGAGCTTTTCCGAAACAGTATTCAAACCAGTCAGCCAAGAAAATATCTATAGAAAAAACTTATGTTCGATAGATTTAGATGATATCGAAGATATTGACGCCGACACCGATCCGTTAGAAATGAAGTCACCGCAGCTCTTGAAATCCATAGAGCATGAGATTAGCGAAAAATCGACGAGCGATAGTTTACATAAAACTGACAGCATGCAGAAAACTGACAGTATCTTTAAAACCGAGAGTATATTAAAAAGCGAAAGCATACCGACAGAGGAAACTCGCGAACCACAAATTGAAAATGTAGTGGAAAACAAAATAGAAAACTTGAGTTTATCTGAATTGTCGCCGCCCTTGGAGGATAAAGTAGTTGAAGCAGAAAATTTAGAGATTGCCCCGCCTCTAGTACCTGAGACGCCAAAAGTAAAATACTCCATGGCTATATCTTTTACGACACCGTGCACCATCCGGCTGTACTCGCCGGCGATCTGCCGCTCGGCCAGCGAGACCTTCAACAGGTCCACGTCGAGAAGTACGGATTCGCCGACGCGAAGCTTCGAACTCTCAGCATCGATCAACTTGAGTTCAGGCTCGCTGTCGCCGGTGAGCCCGGTGCCCGCTCGCGACACCACCGACAAAGTGCAGGAGATCAAACGCGAGAGGGAAGAGCAGACCGAGGTTGTAAGGAGATTGGTGTTGGAACGCTTGGGAAGCGGGCCCAAAGCTGGTCGCAAGTTGGTTAAGAGGTCGCGAGCATCGCCCGCAGCAGTCCCGCCCCCCGTGCCCCCGCCCCCCTCGCTGCCGGCTCCGCCCCCGCCGCCCCCGCCCCGCCCCGCACCGCCCCTCATGCCGCTTACAGTCACGCCCTCGTTCTCAGACCCCGAGCTTGCCCGCGAGAGGCGAAGCAAGAGCATCATGAAAAGCATTTCTAATTACCTTAACCGAAGGCTGGGACCCCGACACAAGGTAGGCACACTCTTTTGGTTGTTGTTACACTATTCGTATATTTTGCAAACTTTAGAGAGAATGTTAGTATGTATGGTAGTTCAGTCTCGGCCACTGATAGAGATACCCCATTTCAACGAAGCCTTTTTTACATTCCACATCATCAATTCACTATCATATTTTATCATTACATATTTTAGTACGACATGTGAATGACATGTGCAATTTGACACGCATTTTTGACGTATATATGATTTTTGGAGCACATTGATACATGTTACGATTGAGCGCGCAGTAACGATTCTTTGATAAATTACAATACTTTTTTAACAAATTAATCTATTTGTTGAGGAGTGAATGAGTGATTTTATGTGTAATCATATGTATATTTTTCGTACAAGACAACACTTGTTGAGAAGTTAAACTAGTTTGTATTTATACGTCGTTTTCAAATAGAATGGAATCCCAGGCAAATTGAGATTCTTAAGCTCAAACGAAACAACTCATTCTGTTTTTTGTTTTTAACAAAAATTTAATTCAAAAAAACATTTTTAATATCGTTATTGCGCTGAAGAATTAACATCCATTTCTGAATACCATCAAGTCATTGACACTAAGCGTGTGAATATTGTATAAATAAAGTAGACATTAAACCCAGGGGTTGGTCGAAACAACTTGTAGGGGTGTCCACGATTTGGCAAAAAACGAGACACGGAATAAGGACATAACAATTTTGGGCACTGTGTTTTGTTACGTGCAGGATAAGTAGTTGTAGCCTAAACTAATAATAAAAAATAAACCTATTTATATAGCAGCTACAGCAAATATCAACTGATTTTTTTCTAAGTTATATAAGATTGCATATTTAAATTATACAGCTGAGCAGACAGTGTGGTATTTGCCCGTCGGTCAGAAAAAAACATTCTATACCATCAGTTGTAGCACCTTGCAACCAATAGCCAAGCGTCGACATTTAAATCCGCGGGCAAATTCTCCATTGCCTGCGTAGCTACTAAATAAGGAATAAAAAAACATGGCGATGAGTTTATAAGGCTACATCTACTTTATCCGTCACAAAAATTTAATTAATCGAAATTTGAAGTAGCGGGACACCTGAGTAGACTAACACCAGTTGAATTTTCAGTCGCATTCGGATCCGGATCTACAGTGGCACGTAAGCAAATTACCGTACAGTGTCGTGAGTCGCATGCTGTGTCCGTCTGTCGCAACTACTTGACCGTGTCATGTGCAAGCGCCCTTACTTGTGTGGCGTTGGATCTCACTGTAAATATATCCGCATGGGGTACACGTTCATAGGGGTCTATCTATGTAGTTATGCAAATCTTTCTATCGTTGTATGACCAGGATTATTTTTAAAACGTTCCTTTTTCAATATAAATTAATATCTATTTTAATTCAGTTACATTTGATCACAAATACTTTGTTTATAAAACAATAATGTCCACAAAAACGTATTTAACAAATGTCTAGCTTATAAAATTCTTAAATAGATAAAATTATATACTAACTGTTTATTTATCCGTATTATAATTATTTCTAGTGTTCAACTATTTTTTTCCCGACCTAATTAATAATCATCAAAGATAAGTTCTAGCATTGAAATATTGTTCGATAAATTAGCCTTATAGTTATTCAATGTGAATATGTTTTTAGTGTGATAAGTTTCTATTGTTTTATTTTCTGATACAGTCGAGTATCAAGATTGTTTGTGTTCAAATAAACGTCTTGTTAAACATTCTTGATCCAACGTCAACAACTCTAATGCATCTGTCTGAACTATTTGTAAAATTCGAATGTGTGGGCTTCGTCTATATCTACGCTTTACTTTGGTGGTACAATTATACATTATGGAAAAACAGAGGGATTATTTACTCGACAAAAATGATCGCACCTGTACTTGGTAGACATAGTCAGTTTTTTCGCGGACACAACGCCCTGTTGGTTGCCGCATTCAAGCTGACTACAGCGACCAACGAACAAGATCAGCAGGCTTACTCCCGAAACTGTTTTGGTTCTGTTTTTGATTTGAACTCGATTCGGTTCCCGATTCGATCCTGAATAATTGGTACTCGCGAACCAACCCGACACGAAAACCGAGATCCAGTTATAATCGAGTGTTATCAGCGTCGTGAGCAGGATAAAATTATTCAGTTAAATATATACTTAAATATATTCAGTTTAAATAGAGTTTATTAGATCTTTGAACGTTTTTTTACAGATTTTCTCTTAGGTTATTCTCGATCGAGCTTAGTTACAATTCGTGCCGCTGCACGATCTGGCGCTAGTGTCGCCTTCTGGAGTACCAATTCGATCTCAATTCGATTGAAACAGAACTCGATGCAGTCGGGAGTAAGGGGGCTGTTATTATTAATTCCCGACAGATAAGATGTCAACCTTTCTTGTCTTATATTGTGATGTAAAATTGTACTACTGATCTGCTCTCTGTGATATTCGTATCTAAATCTAAGCGGTTTTTGAGATTTGTATATAAATGAATGTGCATGATCGCTATGTTAATGAGTTGGACACAAAATATTGAGACTTTTGCTTGTATATTAAGTAAGATTACTTTCACACTTTTTAAAACATGTATTTTTTAATATCGCTAAGCTAGTTTCTTTTACAATAAAAAAATAAGTAATAAATATGGACAACGTCACATACATTGCTCTGAAACCAAAGTAATTAGCTGAAGCACTTGGGTTATGGAATTCAGAGACAACGAAGTTACCACAAACACCCAGACCCGAGACAATATAGAAAAGTGGTTTTCTATATTGACCCGGCCGGGCATCGAACCCGGGACCTCAGAGCTCGTGACTCCTTGAAAAGCGGTGTGTACGCCACTCGACCACGGAGGTCGTCAAATAAAGTAGGACTGATTATTTTTGAACAAATGAATAGGTTTTCATGAACATCGATTCTCCATTTCAGCAAAAACAAAACAAGATTAAATTATTTGCACCTATTAGGAGCTACGATGCTAATGATACTGTTGACTGCCCTGTTGGTCTAGTGGTTAGAGACCCTGACTGCTAAACCGGATTCCCACCTAGGACAAATCTTTGTGTGATGAGCATGATCATTTTTTTTGTGTCTGGTAATTTATCTATAATAATTATGTATCTATTTAGAAATATATAAGTATATTTATCAGTTGTCTGGTTGCCATAATACAGGCTCTGCCTAGTGGGATCAGATGGCCGTGTGTGAGTTTTCTCAAGATATTAAAAGATATTATATACAGTCGTATACCTGTCCATTTGCATCGGTATTTATAAATAGAATTGATTAATAGATCTATTATAAAATCGATTAGTAAAAGAGACAGTCTTTAAAGATTCATAATTATCTGTCTTTTAGTTAGCATACCATGTGTTAATACAGCCCCTGTACTAAACACATAGTTGATCGAGTTTATTGATATATGGGCACTATCAAGGATTCTAAATATTGTGAGCATTGGAAAGCTCTATAAATTCTATAGAACCTATAGATCAAAAATATGTCCTTATGTGAACGGTTCAATAATATATGATGTGTGTTAGGAAATAACATGCGGTCTTTTCATAAATATATCTAAACTGTATTGGCTTCTTAATAATCTTTACATCCATGGGAAAGTCAATTAATTGCTCAAACAAATAAGATATAGTTTACATTGTTACAGAAATTACAGTAGTTTCCATTGTTTTTCTCGCGTTTGTTTTTTTTAAAGATGTTCATATAATAATGTGCCTTTGGCTGTCTACATGTTACTGAGAAAAAAACAGACACATATTAATTAATCTATATTTTGACCACAATTTAATGATTCTTATATGTTGTCACAATATTATGAAGTTTTTTGACGTTCCTGTATTTTTGAAGCCTGAAAGGGCCAATATTTTAACGAACTCGACTCTACCACGATATCTTCTAATTACAAGCAAAAGTCTATGTAAGTGTCATGCTAGCGATGCAATGTTTGGTGTGGATAGAATTGTAAAATACTTGTTTATATTATGATGTTTGAGAAATTTAGTTGTTATCAACTAAATATAATGCGATTTTCAACTCTAACGTCACAAAATAAGGATTATTATTACCCATCTTGGTAGATAAAATCTTTTCTCTGTAATGTAGTAGTAAATACTTATATTGCTCACATAAACTTAGTAGAAACCTTTAAATTCTTCAGTTGAGAATGAGAGTTGACAATACGAACTAAAAAATTTTTAATATTTTTAAAGAGCCAGATAAATTATAATATTTCTTAAATAAATAAAAAAACTACCACATAAATTCATTGGTTATTTGTCATTAATTTAATAAAAAGAGTTTGTGACATCACTTTTTTTTAACTTATAGGTGCATTGCCTACTTGCATTTTACAAAGTAATTTTAGTGTTTTTTTTAAATAGCAAAACATTAATTGTCAACTCTTCTATTTTAAATGGTTCAATATTTTTGTCAGTTTCAACACTTACTTACTAAGACTTTCGATTTATACCACTTTTCAAAAACAATACATCCCATAAAATGTCTTGTTTTTGTGGTAAGACATAAATGCTTCAGCTCCTCTCAAGTCTAGAAAGTTCTATCACGTAGTTGTACATAACATCGGGTATTATCCTTCGGAGTGAGTCGTTGACTTTAGCTTCGGTCCTTCAGGAGCCGCAGACGATGTCCGCCGCTCACAAGTCGACGGGGGCCCTACAGGAGGCGCCCCCCGTGCCCCCGCCGCCGGCGAGCTATTGCCCCCCCGTCGAACATCGGTCCACTCATCGAATACCAGGTTAGCAACTAAATTACTTTGTATTTTTTTTTATGTATCTGTTTATAATATACTTGTAATGATTATTGAACGAATAGTGGCTAACGCGCTTTGCACTGGTTTCATACGAATCTTAACATCCTTCGCTCAGAAAATTTAACAATACATAAAATAGTGCATAATTAGTAAGATTTTAAAGACTGCTCACGGCCTTGCCCGCATGGATGGTTTTATTCAATATTAACTTTCGTATAACAGTCAGTCAGTGTCAAATCATTTAAAACATTTCATTAATGCAGGGAATACTATAAAATAACCTTCAAATCCATATTATCAAATTTAAATACAATTGAAAAAATAAAACTCTCATACCGTGGCTAACAACCCGCGTAACATATTCACCACATCTTACTAATTACTAACAGCAGGGCTGAGCTCGGGCAGCGCCGCCGACGTCGACGAGCGGGACGCTATGCAGCTCTGGTTCGAAGCGAGGTGGGCAAGACTCGTTGCCCAGCGTCGGGCTAGAGAGGAACACCGCGACGAGCCCACCGCCCGACGACTCGCGAGGCTGGAGCGGCGGTTGACGCGACCTCTGTCTGGTAAACTAAGTTATTAGTTACAGGGGCCGAATACATTATGCAGGCACTATTGTAATAGATTGATGGAACGGAACTAAGGCGCTTCGTAGACGATGGACAATAGGGGTGGAGACTGGGTATGAAGAGGTAAAACTATGTAGTCCACCAGATAGATAAAAAAGAAAAAAATATGTTTTATCAAATCAATGGAAAATGTCAAAGTTAAAGTGCTTTAAAGTTCAGGAGTGGGGCTTGTGGCGTCACGGGTGGGTAAAAATTGTAGCCACAAGTGACGTCACATGACATTTCCATTTACACTAAAAAAAGAAAAAATACGTGTCTAATATTTTTAAAGAATCTAGGTTGCGTGTAAATAAAAATAAATAGTCCACACCCTTATTCGTTTCCCGACAGAAGTGCTTGAATATTTGTTTGTCAATGTAGAACGCGAAAATTAAAGAAGCTTCGTGTTCGCGGGTAATCTGGTCGCGGCAATAAAAGGCCATTAGCGGTCAATTATGACCGCGAAGAAGTTCATCTGGTCTTATAGTCCCGTCGCTTTGTCTATCGATATTAACTGATAGTTTAGAGTTGATCGTGAAGTTAGCTAAACTGTTTCAGCCGAGCAGCAGGCGGCGACGGTGGCGGAACTAGTGCAGGTGTCCGCGCAGAGGGACGCGCACCAAGCTCTAATGGCAGCTGATAGGTACGTTAACGTTACTTTATACTATACTTACTGACAAACCATTGGAACAGAATACGCGAGCAACACTGAGCATAGAGCATTTTTCATTTGTTAGCGGACAATATCTTGGGACAACTCAAACACGGCCATCTGATTTGAAACTAGGCACAACCTGTGTTATGGCAACCAGACAACTGATAAACATACTCATATATTTCTAATAACATACATATTATAGATAAATTACACCCAGACAGAACAAATGATCATGGTCATCACACAAAAATTTGTCCTATGTGAGACTCCGCTTTAGCAGTCAGGATCACTAACCACTAGACCAACAGGCCAGTCAACAATGATGAATAGAAATGAAATAAGTTACTATGATTATGTATATACCTAAACTTAATATACAGGGTGTCCCAAAAAGCATGGAAGGGTGACCAGAGGTAAAGGAGAGTTAAAAGTATCTGAATCAACCCTAAGTATGTTTCGCGATTATTTGTAGTTTTCGTTATATTGTTGATATAATATTTACGATACTGTGTGCTTAAACTTGAATTTTAACTTTGAAGCAGTACAGATAGCCGTATGAAATTAATAGGAGAATTAGCCTATAAAATACCTATAAAAATAATAAAAACATGAGAAGCTTAGGGGCAAAGATTTCTAAAAATTTCTTATCGTAGCAAATGGTTAAACATCTAATAGGTGCACTATTTAGATACTTTAGAAAAAAGTATGGTCCATGTATTGCGAGTCATCGAAGCAGTGTGAGCAGAAGTATGATAAAATTCGAAATTCGGTTAGAATTCACGAAAAAGTATAATAACTCGAAAACTACTTACAAAACATACATCGAGTGGCCAGAGTTAGAGGACAATAATGCCTGGTTCCCATATATAAGAAACGATTCGTATTGCTTACGAATCGTTTCTTGAAAACTTTTCCAAGCAAAACGAAGAAAACATTAGGCGGCCATTAGAAGATCAATCTGGCATCAGTTCAATCTGTGACCTTCGTCAGATTGATCGTGTAAGGTGTTGATTGATGTTGGATTGAACAGGATCACGAATTATCCAGATATTTTGATTTCTATCATCAATCTCGATCACAGATTAAAGATAAAAAACTTGAATAGGACCCTGCCATAAGAGCAACAACTAATAGAACTCTTCAACTTGATCATGGCGCCCTAGGGTCATTACCAGATTTTTCTATTCACAAACTGTTCATTAGATGCAATGTAAAACGCTTTATCAGACAGACTAGCACTAACATTGCGTTAACTGTAATTTTCAGGAGGCGAAGCGCCGGCGGCGGCGTCTGCGACTAACTCCCAGTCGTTATCGACCATTAAAAACCGGTAACGGTGAAATCCGCGCGCACTCGCTATACTATAAACGCTAACTAAGTTACATAATTTTGTTCAAATTTCAAAGACAATAGTAGCATAACGTAAGGCTTGTGTGACATTTATACCTACATATTGGTCACTGATGAACTACAAAATTTTGTAGCTTGGTGTTTAGCGATTTAACCTGTTACGTACATTTGTGAGGTACTTTAAGTATATATTCTAAATTCATTAATTAAGGTTTCAAAAATGTATATCGGTATTTCAATTTATACGGTTTCTCGATATTACCTGTCACAAATGACATAACATATTTAGTTTGTTATTATTATTTACTTTACTTAGAACAAATGTGGCTAGACATTGCTGCTATATATATAAGGACAAATAATCGCGTCTATATTTAGTACCAAAACGCTATTTCTTAAGTTTCATACTTGTTTTTACCGTCAGCAAAATCAAAGCGGTTTTTTTTGCTATCTCTACTATACGTTTGTTGAATAGGCTGTGTAGGCTGAATATAAAAAAAAATACATCAATTCTCATGCTAAACAAAAGTTGGAATTGGTAAATATATTATATATTTTGAAAAAGTTTTACAAATTTCATTTGATATATTTTCTTTGGTCCACACAGTCTATTCTTAAGGCAGATTAGACACTTGTATTCAGAGCTTTATTTTTAATATTAGGTTATTATTATCTTAGGTCTGGTACCTTACTAGGGGTCGGTGACACACATGGTCACAAAATACTATATACATACACGTTTTATTCACTGCGCCTTTCATAATGTTTTCAACATAATATTGCAGGCAAAGTAATAAAAATGTGTACGTATATGACCCAAAATTGGGTGCAAACAGTGTGCTAGATTTGCCAAATGTGTTAGGTACATGAAGATATTTTTTTATTGTATAGTTAGGGCTAAGTAGGTATAGATTTATGCATTTATAAATGCTGTTTAACGTTTCAACTGTCATGAGCTAATGTATAACTGAATATAGTCTGTCTTATAGTTATTCAATTGACTATATGACGTCACTATCTCGTTATTGATACAACCAGTTTATTGTTGAAACAGCTCTTTTGGGTTTTTTTACACGGTCCCACGAGTACCGCGGCTTATACACAGATTTTTAAACAGGGAATTCGTTAGTACAATAAATAATACCTTTAATTAGGCGAAAATTACCTCTTACTATATTAAAAAGGTTAAACAGGCCTTTATAAATGTAGTATTGAAATTGTCTAACACAAAGCTGTATATTGTCAAGCTTACTCGCTTGCTGTCTAAGTGACCCGCGCTGTCATCCTTCTGTCAGAGTGACGTGCTCTGTCATGCTAATGTCAAAATGACATTTAGCTCGATTTCGTTTACACGCTCATTAGTGACAATGTATACGGATTACTGTGTACCTGTTTATGTATCTACACGTCCGTTCTCTTCGCAAAGATTTTCATCTAAGGCTCCAGTCAGACCGACTGCAGTTCAACTGCAAACCGAATGCATTTACATTCGGTTTGCAGTTAAAATGCAGCCTGTCTGTCTAGAACCTAAATCGATGACGTAATCAATATAATCAAAAGTTCATATTTATAGACGAACGTTCTAAATATTTTTATTACATTTACATTTAGTATCCGCTTTAAAAAGAACCTTATCGTGTTTATCAAACAACACATTTTTGAGTGGAGCTTGCGATTATATATTAATATATTTGGAATATTAATATTCTTAAGTAAATATGAAATCTTTCAAACACAAAAATTAAAGACACAATCTCAAATATTTGCATAAATCATGTCAGATAACTTGTTTTCGAATACAAAATAGTTTTCCAATTGTTTTTTGTTTTAATTCGTTTAGATAATTGTATTTACGTTAATGTGCTGTTTGATAGATATTTCATTATCAGTAACGTGCATTCTGTCCATGTGTTAACGAATATTGTTACAGACGCCGCGTAAAGATATAAATTGTCATGTTCTCTGAGATCTCTATTGCGTTAAATATCGCCAAGGTGGATGAAGTTGTGAAAAAGAGATGGGGTTACTCTTTGTGTAGCTCCATCCCGCTCTTTTACTGAGTACTTAGAGGTTCTCACACATCAAATCTGTGTTTGATTTTCATTTTTTACAATTGTATAAACTAAGGCGGCATTTGATTAATAAAAATCTCAGATAATTAAATTTATCACAATTTTTTCTTTACACGGCATACATATATGTATATATATAATATTTGACAAATTAGCAAAATCAACATAAAAACTGTATATTGAATTAAGAGTAAATACACACAAGTATATTTCTATATAATGATTATATTTTTATATGTAATGGGAGAGATTTATTTTAGGTAAAGTAATGTTAATATCGTAATGTTGGCGTCGACTTGGCTAAATAATCATGTTTTTTTATTTATACGTCTCAATGTTGAAACTATTTAATGTGTGACAATTGGCGCTGAGAAGATGAACAACAATTTGTTTGCCGTACAATGATGTCCAAGTTTCATTTCGGAGGTCGCCTTCAAGTTGCCCACGCGGCGGTCGTTTCTGTCCGATGGGCAAATTCACTATTGTCTGTTCAGCTATATTGCCTGTAGAGTCAGTACTGACTTAAATATTCCAGATTGGATGTTTCAAAGCCACTCTGTAATGAAAATAGAT
This sequence comes from Diachrysia chrysitis, assembly GCA_932294365.1. Lineage (NCBI taxonomy): Eukaryota > Metazoa > Arthropoda > Insecta > Lepidoptera > Noctuidae > Diachrysia > Diachrysia chrysitis. The sequence goes on from OW028641.1 coordinate 1,407,017, forward strand.
TATTCGATGTATGTATTATGATAGAGGTGCCATTATTGGTGCTAACTGTCTTTCAATCTATTGAACGAAAAAAGAATGTTTGTGTGTTGCTTCGCTACACGTTTCAATTAAAATCTAAACGAATACCATCAGACTCTGAGCAGACAATGCCCAATTTTTCGTCAGGTCATAAATGCATCCATTGATTATCGCGGTCAATATTGACCGCGGCGACCTATAGACAAACGTGGTGCGCAACGCCTCAATGTACAAAATAAATACATGAAAGCAAAAGTAAACGTATGTAAAGGCATAATAGTACGGGAATTAGCTAGTATAAAACAAATTACCTTTTGTATGAGATAGGTTAAGAAAGTCGTCTCACAAAATATAGTTAAATTTTAAATATACATATATAAAAATATTTTTAAAACGTAACATGGTCTTCCTATATTCTTGTTATGTATATAGCCAAGTCGACATTCGTATGGACTTACTCTGAATAAACAGAGAGGCAAGGAGTATTAGGTGGTATATAATTATATTGTTTCGCTAAATATTTGTAACGTCTTGACTCTTGCGATTTTCAGTCGCGCGATTATATACAGGACTATTCTGTTGAGCATGAACTAAATGGAACTTAGATTAGCGCTATCTTTTTTTGTTTAATAACGAAGAAAAAGGACGGTTATCATATATAGCATATCTATTGGTTGAATGTAATATGCACGAAAATTACTTAAATAAAAGTTCATCACGGTGTTTTTCTCTCGCTTTATTATAGTATAAGATAGATAGATCTAAGATCCATTTAATTAGTGCAAAACATAATTACCGCTAATTATATTCTTAATATGATGCTGATTACCTTTTTATTGAGTCGATGGCAATTAAACTGTGTCGGCTCAGAATTTAGCTACGAGTATTGTGTTGTCCTCTTCCATAGTAGGTCTCATAGTAGCGGTCAACGTCATCGGGGCAACCATTCTCCATCGTCTACTCAAAATCCATGCAAACAATAAAATACCGAAATAAAAATTTGTAGTTGGCCGTTTTTTTCGACAAAAGCACGCCGAACCACGAATTATTGCATTAGGTATTATGATCGAGACAGCTAGACACAACTAAGGTGTGTTAAAATGACTAGAGTATACTATACGAGCAAAAAGGCCTGGAAATTATCCCATCAACGATAAAAAATAGTCTGTCATTTCTGGCAGGGTCTTTTCTTAGGCTGCTATAGATCCGTTGTGAAAAAGAGACGGTGCTATGTAAACGTATAGCTCCGTCCCTCTCTACTAAAGCAACAGTTAGTAACAAATTAGGTGAAATTAGGATGACACATTTAAAGTTGAGTAAATAATTAAAAGACTATTTCATTAACAGATGTTACTTTTATTGCAAAATGTGAATCCGGGCGAAACCGCGTGCAGAAATTAGTATTTACTATTAATCTTTTTCAAGATAGTTGTAAGTGATTGAAGCGTCCATTTCTTGATAAAATAATCGCGCGACCAAATCGCATGAACAGAAACAAATTCATATCATGTTATGTTTATAAGAGCTTGTTTATGTAAATTGGTGCATATTTATTTTTACGTTATTTTATAAGTATTCATGTTACACACAGAATGGTCACCATAAACAATAGACCTATTTCCATAGATCTCAAAAATCTGTATAACATATTTGAAGAAACATGTTTGTTCTTTAAATGTGAAATTTACATTAAGAAACCACTTTTGACTTTTAGCTTCCATTTTGTCAGGTAAATCAGTTATCAATAACTATAGGTCTGTTGCCTTTGATTTATTTAAACACTGACGCAAAAAATACTTAGATCATTGATTTGTTTATACACGGTTTTTATTAAGTTTCCTTTTCATGAAAGATTTATATTTCTTTCGAGTGCCTACTCGTTTTTCTTCGTGTTTAATTCGTTCCAAAGAGTATAGTTTTTTCTTTTTCCTATATCTCGTTGATGTAAAGATTTTTTCAGTTATAGTTTTCCTATTAGTTTTCTTATCATGAAATATATATTTTTTTTTAAATAGGTATTCAGTGGCCTACGCTCAGAGCTCGAGACAATGGGTTCATATGAATGGCCTAATTTTTTATTACCTTTATATTGGCATGTCACGCTGTTATACCTTGAAAATGATGACAAACTATAAATTTATACACTCGCACATTAATTTTTACATTCTTACACTTTTGCTATCCTAAAACACTTTTATCTCTTTACTTACTGATATATTTTAATCTTACCTACGTATAAATTCAATTTATGTATTTGTTAACGCATCAAAATCGGTCTATTCGGTTGGGAGCTAAGATGCTACATACGTTTAATTTGTACCACCACTCGTTTTTTCGTCGGGGTTTGATAAACGTCTCGATAGTAGTGCATGTGTTCGCAGACTTTGGTACATTGTCATAAACAAGTTAATTTGAACTTCATTCATCCATCACAATAATGAACTCTGTTCGCAATACGTTAAGCTTTAATTTTTATTGTACTACGGCTGATGCACTTGATATGTAACTTGGTCTTGAAATCATTTGGAAGCGTTGTCGTTTAGTTTTCAACAACTTTAAGATATTATACATAAACGAATGTAAAAGTTTATTGGAATAATTTAAATATTTTTTAGTTTGTAATAAAATATTTATAATGCAACAGAACAAAAGCGACAATGCACCCAAATGGGGGTTAGACGCGATTTAAAATTCCGGTAGGTTCAATAATATAATTGACAAGTTACTGGCTTGTAATTGGTGGAAATTGACAGAACCGCATGCTATATTGGATTTTTGAATCGCGAACACCCTCGTTGGACCCTAATCTAAGAAATTACTTTTAACTTTATTCTTTACTTTATATTCACTCACCTTTTGATACAAATATACTTACAATAACGAATAAAAATAACAAAAAAAAAATACACATCCAATTTCTTAATCTGAATTTTAATGGTTTATTTTTGATTATTAAAATTCTAAATAAATGAACATCTACCATTTGCAGAGTGTTATTCTGTAGAATGTTGAAATACTAATTAATAGCAATAGCAGATGCCTTAAAACTAAATAGGAATAGAGACACCAATTAGATAATATTCTATAACTTTGTTATTTATAATAGACCTTGAGATTATATCCAATGCAAAGATTGAACACGAAGCAATGGAGTCGAAAGCATAAATATATGTAATCTTCATCTCTACCATAAAGGTACTATGTTATCAGAAGAATATTTGAGAATTATTCTTATTGTTAAAATCTGTAATTGACTAAATAGATCTTTCACTTTCTCACTGACAATTAACGTCTAAATACTAGTAATAATCTTTACCAGTGTGCGAGCATGAATATAACATGATTTTGAAATTCTTTGGTGAAATAGATTTGGAGAGATCTGAGTATAGATATTTATGCTTTTGACTATACCTCCTTTTGTATGCGTAGTTAATTTGACAAACTAATAAAAATATAATATATTATCCTTACTTGTTTTATTTTAAACTAGCGCTGCCCCGCGGTTTCACCCTTATATGTAGTCCCCGTTTTTCCATCTTTTTTTTTTTGTGCTTTTTTATGTTTTTTTTAGTTATTCTGCTAACAAATCAAAGATCATGAATACGGGTTTACCCGTTCTTGAGTTATAAGTGGTGTTTCTAACTCGACTTTTGTTTTATATATATTATTTAGATTTAGTAAATTTAGTAAATATAATTTTTTGTAAATATTGCGCTTCTGTGTTTAGGGTAAAAAGCTAATTGCGACCGTTTATACTTTACATTTGTTGTTTTGTTTTGCCTGGCTTTTTTTTTCTAATTTATTTATACTTTTTGCACGATGTTGCATAAAGGCGGACTTAATGCTTGAAGGCATTCTCTGCCAGACAACCTTAGGGTGATGCAGAGACAAAACGAGGTAGATGCACGAATATATTAATGCTATAAGGTGTACGGAATAACTCTACAGAGAGTTGAACTATATACACAAATAAGATACATATTATTATAAATAAATTAACATATATTATTTTTAATATTTTTATAAGATATTAATATTTTTAATATTTTTGTAGATTTGGGATTTAGTTTGTAAGGCCAGTCTATCGCATTGGATCATAGATCTGTAATGATAGTTTTAGGTAAGATTATGTAAATAAATAAATAAATAAAATACTTTAACATATTTAATATAATTTATAAATTTTTAATATAATTTCAAGTTCTGTTGATGTCACATTCTAGTTGTAACAGCTCAACCCCCGAATACTGAAACACAAATAAACTTTAAGATGTTTTTAAATATCTATCTGTCTGTGTTGCACCTTAAAGTGATAGTCAGCATGAGACTTAACGGCGACTTAAAACTAAAGAACTTCAGTATTCGGCCATGAAGCTATTGTTATTTTGAGCACAACTTGGCCCACTGAAGGGCTTCGCAGCATTTGTCTCTATCATTAGCTTACAATTGATGACACTACTTGTAAAAAGCTAGATTTGGTTTTAACGAGCGATTGCATAACTCCACAAACTTTTATATTTGAAATGTATACAATACATATAAATAAAATTGAAGTGTCTGTTTGTAATATGTATGTAATAAGCAGTAACTTAAGTTACTTTTATTTTAGAAAACGTTTAAAATTATTATAAAATTTCCACGCGGACGAAGACGCGGGCAGAGCTTTATAATAATATACCTTAAATGGTTTTCCTTATAAGAGATAGAATTTGGATTTGGGTCAATTAAATTATGATAATTTGCTTTCCTAGTAACATAAAATATCTCTTATAATTATTAATTTTGGCCAAGACTGCTGTCACGTATGCTCTGCGGCGAATAGAATTTTAGCGATTTATAATAAACTGCTTTAAGCGATGATTAATTTAGAATTTAGATTGCTGTGTCGTGTCTGTGCAGTACTACGCGACTGCCAAGGAAGGGCTATGTCTTTTGCACGAATCTTGTATGTATGTACCCCGAAACTCCCATTTATCTTAAAGAACGTTTCCAGTTTCTTAATGACACACATCCATGATACATGATACTCGAGATCGTCGGAAAGTTTGAGACTGAAGTTGCCACCACATTCCACCGGGTTTTTCGACAAATCTTTTACAGTTCAAGGTGTGCGTCTGTGGAATGAAATCCCTATATCAATAAGGTAGGTTTAGACACCGGCTACTTTTAGTTAAGAAACATTTCTTGTTACATCACTAACTTAAATTGCCCGACTTTGTTTTTATTATTTACCCAATAATAAAAACTATTACTTACGTTATTAAATCGACTGGACACAGGACAGGCTTTGAGCACTCATTCTTGTTCACTGGTGAACATGGCGTCCATAATGGCATAATATAGAAGGCATAATGGTCGAACGTGTGAATTGCGTGTTTTTAATAATGGTATCCGGCAGGGCTGATATAACTAAGTCGCCAGGAACCAGTCGCCGTAAATAATGTCAATTCAATGGTATGCATGTAAGATATTTAAGAGTACATATGTAGTTTATGTGAGTATTTAATGTGTTAAAAAATATTATAAAGCTGAAGAGTTTGTTTGTTTATTTGTTTGAACGCGCTAATCTCAGGAACTACTGGTTCGAATTGAAAAAATCTTTTTGTGTTGGATAGTCCGTTTATTGAGGAAGGCTATAGGCTATATAACACCACGCTACACCCAATAGGAGCGGAGCATACATGAAAAAATGTTACAAAAATGAAAAACCGTTGAAACTAAAACACGCGGACAAGGTCGCGGGGGACAGCTAGTGTGTTAAATTAGTAATAGTCCGCCTCTGTTAACCTATCTACCTCTTATTTTTCTATCTTTCCAGTCCATCCAAAGGTTTTCTGGAAGATATCGCTATTAGCGATAAGTATTATTTTAATGCTGTAACTCTCATGGCGTAAACTATATTTTCTATCCTATTATAATAATATCATGGGGCAGGTCACACACGGCCACCTGTTCCCAAGCTAGGCAGAGCCTGTATTATGTCAACCAGCCAACTGATAAACATACTTATATATTACTAGCTTTTGCCCGCGGCTTCGCTCGCGTTAAGAAGTATTATTATTAATTAGGTATAGTTTTTGCGGCTTTACTTTTGTTTAGCGTGTAAAATTTGTTAATTATCAAAATCCTATTTAAGCGGACGACTTTATCATAGTAGCTTATCTTTAATTTCAGTTCAATCAGTCGAAAATCTAAAAAGATTTATACAAACTTTCATCCCCTATTTTATCCCCTTAGAGGTGAAATTTATCAAAATCCTTTCTTAGCGGATGCCTACATCATAACTTCTACCTGCATGCCAAATTTCAGCCCGATCCGTCCAGTGGTTTGGGCTGTGCGTTGATACATCACAATGTCAGTCAGTCACCTTTGAGTTATATATACTAGACTAAATATTTACATATAGGTAAATTACACCCAGACATAGAACAAATGATCGTGCTCATCACACAAAGATTGGTACTGTGTGAGAATCGAACCCACAATCTCCAGTTCAGCAGTCAGGGTCACTGACCACTAGACCAACAGGGCCGTCTATTCTATGTTTATATATTTCTGTTTGTAAACTTTATTACCTCTTATTTTCCAAACGGATTGATAGATATCGACAAGTATTATTAGATTCGTCTCATAAACCCAAGTCTTCTTTGGTATCAGTTAAAAAAAAAGTATTGGAATTTTGGCGATAAATTGTAAGTCGTTAATGATGGTGACATCCTAGCCGATTTCGGCGATAGCGACGACAGAGTATTATAGATGTCGACTACTTTAGTTCCGAGGTTGGTGACGCTTATGTGGCTCAAGCCTGCTTGTGGTTTTATGTACCAATCTTGTTAGACAAGAGACAGTCCGTTTAGGATGTTGTAACGGATTGCCGCAGGTGTTCGGGCTTACAGTTCTTCACGTCTAGCATCAAGTTGAGAGAGACGTTGATATACTTATAATTTTCAACCTTTGACCGACTCGAAAAGTTTGACGGCCTCCGTGGTCGAGTGGCGTACAAACCGGTTATCAAGGTGTCGCTATCTCTGAGGTCTCGGGTTCGATCCTCGGCCGGGTCAATGTAAAAAAACCCCTTTTCTACATCGTCTCGGGTCTGTGTGTTTGTGGCACCTTTGTTGTCTCAGAATTCCATAACACAAGTGCTTTAGCTACTTACTTTGGGTTCAGAGCAATGTATGGGATGTTGTTCACATTTGTTTATTCATTTATTTGTAACCAAACCTATCTAGTGAGGTATCAAAATAAAGAGTTTTAACAATAATAATAATACCAGCCTATAAATGTCCCACTGAGCAGCCTCTTCTCATATAGAGAAGGAACGAGCATTGACCACCAGGCTTGCTCATTGCGGGTTGGCGATTTTAGGTTCTAATTTTTGGAATCCTGGCTTCCGCACCATGTTTGTCTTCACCGTTTGATAAAAATATTTGAAACTTATATGTTTAAACTAGCTTTTGCCTGCGACTTTGTCCGCGTTTCCGTCGTTTTTCGTAAAAAAGTAGCATACCTATGTCCTTCCTCATGGTTCAGTGGTTTTGATGTAACAGACAGATTAACTTTCGTATGTTAGTAGGGAAATATAATATGTCACGTTACACAAAAATAATCCTTATAGCATGATTCAGTATTCACGCGCGACGGCGCGATGGCTTATTATCGTATTTCATGTATAAGTTTGGTGTTTCTATACAATCGGTATAGAAACATATCTATGATTATTTTTTTATTGAATTGGTAATAATGTTAACTTTTTTTAATTAGGGATGAGTGAGAGTATTATCAACGTAAGAGTTAAATCAGAAAGCTCCGAACTGCTAAGCTATCGGAAGTTACACGTGTTATTGTGAGTCAACCATACAAGATATACATATGCTGTTGTGGGATATTTTTTAGATAATTTTATGTAGAACATTTCCGCCATACATGATTTCTATGTAGCTTTAACCATTAAGGCTGCATACGCGACGGAAGCTTAAAAAATGGAGTAACTTCTCCCGTTTTCCAAACATTTCCCTACACTGCTCTGCTCCTATTGATTGTAGCGTGATGAAAAGTATACTATAACCTGCCCAGGAGTATGAAGAATAATTGTACCAAGTTTCGTTAAAATCCGTCTAGTAGTTTTTGTTTCTATAAGGAACATACAGACAGACAGACAAAAATTTTACTGATTGCATTTTTGGCATCAGTATATGATAACTAATCACCCCCTGATGGTTATTTTGAAAATATATTTGATGTACAGAATTGACCTCTCTACAGATTTATTATAAGTATAGATGTAATTTAACATGAGAAGTGCTAAAATAAATAATTCTCAAAAAAGGTCAATTCTTTATCATAAAATCTTGTTAACAGGTTTAGGCTATAGGCTTTTAGGGGCAATTTTTTTACCATAACATCTTTTTATTAGCTTCACCTGTAACTATAAACTAGTTAAATTTGACTCTTATCCCTCGACTCGTCGGTTTTTCATAAAAAATCTGAAATTTTGCATACACGATGGTTTTGATGACAAAACTTGGTTTGATAAAATGAAGTCTAGGTCTAATTATATAATTAGTTTAGCCTACTAATTATTATTAGTTTTTACTATCTTTTATAGTTCAGTATAGGGACCCCAAGATACAAGCGTAAGTTAAAGTTACAAGACCACAGCTATGCTAATGATGTTATTTGAAAAAGTTTTATTATTTTTTGTTAAGTTATAGATTTAAGACAACATTTTAACATATCAAAGCAATAAATTTTATCATTATACTGGTTAACCCCGCAGAGTACCTACTTTTATATATATGGTTCACCCTTTGAGTATAAAACAAGGTTTCACCCGTCACCCGCATCTGTCTTACCAGTTCCCGGTCTGTGGACCAGTTGAAATCTTGCTTGCATGTCAAATTCCCATGACTATGCAAGATTACCTGTTAGGTATGTCATGTAATCTGGTCATGGAATGGTTGCCATGGGAACTCTGTAATTTAACGACGCGACATCTGGGCCCCTAGACAAGTGGCATTTCGACAAGCGTTTACGATGATAGAAATCGCTTCAATGACATTAAATGTATAGAAATGACATTTTGTTTCGATAAGTCACGTGACTTGGACTTGTCACTTCCATACATTTGAGCGATTCGATGAGCGTTACCTATCGCTTGTCGCATTGTCACTTGTCTAGAGGCCCAGGTTCGGCATCGTTATATTATCCTTGACTTATATGATTGATTTATACTTGGATTATATGATTAAGTTTCTTCTTGCCGTAGGTACCTACAATGGGATGTTGCAATACACATCAAATGTCTGTGCAGGTTAGAGAGACAGTCGCTCCATGTGAAGTAGGTACCTACTGGTGTTCAGCTGAATCCGGTAAGACTGGAAGCTGACGCCAATAAGCTTGGGAAAAGGCGAGGCAGTCTAGCTTAGCAGCAGTTAATTATAAGACATTTTATAACAATATCTTTTTGTATCAATCCCGCTATCAGAATATTAAAAAGATAAAGATAATATTTAATAAATCAATTCTTAAAGAAAACTACATTTCTTGAAATGTAAGTGATTAATAATGCTATGTAGATTTTGTTCATAACATTGTTAGATATTTTAACTATACAATTCAGATCATAATAGATACACAAACCAAAATAAACTGAAGCTAACAAAATTCCTATTCAATTGACATGCGTTTTTATATTGATCCTAAATTGAATGAAATAACATTTAAGGGCACTGTTGATTAAATTTCAAAACCCTTGTATTAGATTCATTTTTTAACTCGTTCCTTCCACAATGTATTTCATCTAGACATTGTCGATAACACAGAAGAATCTAGAAACAAAATCTAGTCTATCGAAACGTAAAAAACCACCAACAGCGCACATCCGCTGCGCACCAAATTATTCAATATCCACAGAAATTAATATTATGCACCAATAGGGAGAGTTCCCTATGCATACGGGGAATCGCATTGGCTGGTGTACCGCGCATGCGTCAATATAAAGATTTTTTGAGAGCCTAACATCCGGCGACGCGGGGTCCTGGCGCGTCAGTCTGTGTTCAACTGCAGAAACAAGGGTACCTACGTCACGATGCCGGTCCGCAAACAACAGTAAGTCATCTTAAAAATAATTATATCTATCCTACTTGCGTACATATTGCTATCAATAAAGACGATTCATTTTTGGAATATATATTATATTTTTTAATTATTATCGCGCAACAAATATCCACTAAGTGTTTGTAATATAATTAAGTATCTAATAAAAATACGTTACGATTAAAACAGCAATACCTTCGTGCATAAGACAATTTAAAAATCACGTTTTTTTGTTCGACTTATTTTCTTGACTAAAATAATATAAAAACTACTTAACATATAAAATTATAATCGATAAATTTATCCATCATACAGTTTAAGTTTCTATAGCAATTTTGATACCTGAACTCTTTTCTATTTTTAGTGTACTGAGTACAAAAATTTAAACGCTCATATTAAATAAAAAACAAACATTGCGTTTTCGAAAAGATTGGATTCAAACACGCTTGTTTAAGTATATAAGTTATGCCAATACAATACCCACGATCAATAAATCTCATTAAATTGAAAATCGCTCATCCTTTGTAGGTACATCATGGTTGGTCGCCATCTTGTTTTGAACCACCGGACCCTAACTCGTACTTTTGTTTATTTACAGTTACCAGCGCCCTGAAAAGTTCAATATGGATACTGCTAGCACCGAAGTAAGTATTTAACTCTAACATCCCATTATTCAATACCTAGATATCTCTATTATTTATTATCTATTAATAGATAGAATCTACATCGTTTAATGGACCATCAATTGAAATACATTTAAAGGAAGTTTTCTTTGTCAAATGAATTATTTTCAATGTTATTAATAATTTCAATGCAATAAGTTTAAAATCATGTGCGCAGTTTTGTATCTCGCATGTTTTTTGAAGTAAAAATTTCTTTAGGAAAAAACAATAGACCTCGCAACACTGTTACCGTTACCGACACCTCTGTTTATACGTATCTACATATATTGTAATTGATCAAGATTTCACTTTTGTCGGCACTCCCAGAGCGCCGCTGTTTTTTTATAATATTATCAGTTCAATAATTTAATGTGAATTTTAACTTATTGTTTCATCAGGAGCTGATGGACGAGATAATACGTATCACCGTATTCGACTACAAGGCACTTTGTAAGTATTCATTTAGGTTAATAAATAATCTTTGGGGAAGAGGGTCCAATATTCCAAAAGTCAAAAGTCATGAGGTCACACTGCCTGTATACTCCAAAAGCCATTTAAATTTAAAATTCAATTGTTTTCCGTATACCCCCCATTTCTACGATGATACTCATCGTATTTGTACTTACAATACATTGACAATGATTTTCCTACCTCCAGGTGCCAAGATGGCCAACTCCCCGATTCCGGAGTCCGAGCGCGAGTTGGTGAACTTCATGAAGGCCAAGTACGCCATGGAGTCGAAGCTCGTGGACGGATATCTGAACAAGCTGCAACAGACCATGAAGGACACTCCTCCGGGGTACATCCACGCCGCCATCAAGAAGAGGGAGCTCGAGATCCGCGAGAAGCTACGGGCGGGTTAGCATCACCTGCCGGGGTACATTGAGCCCCCGCTCCTGCCGCAGCTCTGCATCTTCTACATCAAGTGTATCCTCGTCATCTTAAATATTTGTGTTATTATACTTTACTTGTCAAAATTGGACTTTAAGTTTTTGTTTGGGTAGGTTAGGTTGGTGCGGCGCTTTAGGAACGAAATGTGAATGGTGATCAACTGAATGTCTTGTAGGCAAAGCGAAAAAGACAGTTCAACTTGGAAAGTTTTAAGACTTAGTGAAATGGGTAAGACCCGGATTAGGCGTTAGGAAAGTTTCTGAAGCTTACTGTTTCATATTATTATTTTGTGTACCTTTTAATTACCTTTAGAAAAATATCAATTTTAACTTTACCTTCAGGGTTTTTATTGTAGTTTCTTCTCTACTTGAGGTCTGGACGCTGCGTGTATTATGTCGTTTAGACGTTTTAGAATACTATTGTATGTCAGTGAGCCCTCCCACTGTATAGGGACTGCAGGGTTTTACGATTATTTCATAGGTTGACTGACATCTGTTCTCGAAAACATGTTTGTATAACTCTATGCATTCTGTTTCAATGTAATGGAATCATATTCAGTACGTGTGTAACAATTTAAATGGATTTTTAAATAAATGTACTTCTTTGTGTCATTGTGTCTTTTTGTTATTCATACCCTTAACTCCCGAGCAAAGTAATATATAGTAAAGTGGAGGAGCTGGCAATCTTGGGTTCAAATCCCATGACGAGCAAAATTTTATCTAAAATTTTTATTCAGTCTGAGAAATACGACTTGTTTTATTGGGAAAAAAATATCTACCATCTCTCTAATTCACCTTATGTTGGGGTGACTTCTGGTATAATAAATACAGATCAATACCAGTATATTTCATTGAGCGACTGATTATCTAAGTACTAACTGTTAATACCATATTCTTCAGTTCGTCAGAACACTGCCTATTAGAACTTAAGGAGTTTAAAGTCTGTCATAGCACATAATTTCATGATCGATACATACATCATTATATATTTACGTGTCTAAAATAGGGCGGGCCATAAATGTTCATTTATTATTTAAGTATGTCAGGCAGGGGTCACGAAAAGCGCATGTGCACTGAGGTGCATCTGCATTGCGAATATCGACCCATTATAACTGCATACAGTGTGTCTATGCCCGGCTTTGAAGCCCGGTGAGATGGACTACATATATTTAAGTACATTTTTTTTTTCTTGAAATGGTTTTTTTTATCTTTGTATAGTCTGTTTGTTTAGGACAAATATAGCAAATTGATTTCTTGATTGAATCACTTCTTGACATCCAATTCAAATTAAATACTCACCTAATAAAATAGGTTCAGTGAAAATGTAATGGTACTTTCGAGCTGATCTAATGATGATTCAACAGAATCTCAGTAAGGAAATGAAGCGCCTCTTAAGACTTGGGGATGCAATGTTTGGATTTGCTAGATTTGTTTTCATAAATACTGTAACACTGTATGAAACTATTTTAAAATACATACTTTATCGTTTGCTTTTTAAATAATATTATCTTTTTAATAAAAGCGCGTTTATATTATTATACCAAATAATTGGGATTTATCTTGTCACCGAATCTCAAGTTTCAATCCACAGAAGTGATCCATGTTGTATCTTTAATAAATGAGTATAAGTTGGGCGCTGTAAATTTTTCTGGTTCTAATTTAGCTTGCAAAATTTGACCTTATTAAACGTACATATATTGCAAGATAAATAAAAGCTTGTAAAAAGGACAAATAAATGAAATTAAGTTAGTTTTAAGATTTTATACAAAGTTTTGATTTATATTCGATTTGGTCCTTAAATATAAGAAGGTAAAATTGTGTTAAATTAAGGATTTAAATTCTATGAAATTTTCCTACCTGTATTTTAAATCACTCTAGATACAGTCCTTCCCAAAAACGTCTTAAAAATGTAATAATATCACGCAAATTCTCGTGCCGTATCGTCCTGTCTATGGTTCCATTATTTCCTTGGTTCCCAGTCTAGTAATCTCTGAAAAAAGCGAACACATCCGCCGCTTTATCGATCGCCCGTCCGGCCCGGCCCGTCGGCCGGGCTGGACGTCTTGCAATACCTCTCCATAATAATCTACCTCTAGTGTCTTAGCAATAATTAGTTTATAGTTATCAATAGCAATAAATAACATAAGTGGTTGAAGTATTAAGATTGTGACGTAGTATGTTTATAACGTAAGTGCGCATACTACATGGCAATGGTAAGTTCAACAAGTTACATTCATATACTAAACACCTCATTTCTCTATCCATCATCAGATTTAAATATCGTAAATCGAAATAATAAAGCATATAATATTGAGACCTACTCAGAACCCAAACTCGACACCTCGGCTGTAAGCTGATGAGGAGTTGGGGGTTCCGCAGACTCCTGATGATATCAAAACATAATCAGACATGTGGAAGAAACGCACATATAGAATATTTTTTAAGAGGTAAAACTCATCGCTACACAGAACCTCTAGAGGTACTTAAAAATGGATTTCCTTGCAATAAGTAATAAAAATGTCTGATTAAAAAAAAAAACAGACATTCTCGAAATATAGCTAAGGTCACCCGAACAGCAAACTTTAAAAGAAAAAGACACGAAATCAATATTTGTTTTATATTACCAAGCGGATACACCACTTAAACTTATAACATCCCTGGATTAACAGTTTTTACAATAGACAACAGAATAATAACTTAAATCCCCCGTGATGCGAGTACTGGGTTAAAGTTTAGGTTGACATTCACATAACACATCTATCAGATAAATAAATTGTGTCTCTTGTTTATTTACAGGCACCATCTTTCGCTGTCTCGTCGGAGATTTTGCAAGATACAGCCGCCCGTGGAGCGATTTGAGCTTAGATCATGCAGCAACGACACATCATTCCATCGCTTCTATTGCATGAGTAGGTATTTTTTTCACTCGGACTGATTATAATATGACATGTTGTTATAACCACTATTGGTTCGTTGAGAAAGAGATAATTCGCTTTGGCGGGAAGTCCTGATTCTAAAACGTCTAACAAGTTAGGCATCATTTGAAAACAATTGAATGTTTAATGATCTGTTGGTAAATCATGTATCTTTAATATTTTCAGACGCTGAAGGCAAAGGTCGTAGATGGAAACCCATCAAACATAGTGCAGATGCCGCAAAACATACTCCATATGCAACAACTGCCTGTTTAACATCGTGAACAAGAGGCATCTAGAGAAAACTACCTCTCAATAGTTACCATAAATGTCTTATAAATTTAAATAAATCAATGTTTGTTCTAATAATAATTGTTAACGCAAGCTGTAACTTGACTAGAGTACCTGCCCAGTAGAAAAAATACTACGTTAGGAAATGTAACTCGTCGTATTAATTACATACGCAATCATAGCATACTCTTTAACACGTCTTTACAACACACACTCAAATTTTAGGATTTCGTGAAAATTCTTAAGACAGAGAAATTTAACTTCATTAGAAATTCACAAATTTATACTTAAAATATGATGTTGTTGTAGATTTCATGTCTATCAATGCACTCTTTAATCAAATTTAGATGCACCTGTGAGTAGAATTCTTTTAGTTATACTCTTTGAAACTTTGTATGTCTTCCTTCCTACTGCCATTTCCTCAGCACTTGTTTCAAGTCTTCAACACCACGCATGTGCCTAAGGTTCCTCCTTACCTTAAAATGTTCTTTTTCATCTCTATTTTATTCTGAAACTCTGTATGTTTCTCTTAAAGGTAATTTTCTTCTAAACAATCTTTTATGACTTTTAGGTTTGAAACTTTGTGTATATGTAAGGTTAGGTTATAAGTACTAGGTTTAGACAAACAAGCGCAGTATAGATGTAATTCAATGTTGTGTAGCTTATACTCCGATTCTTTAATGTAACCAATACTTGTTTTTTGTTTTTCAAGACAATTCATGTTTGTAAAATTAAATTAATAAATAAAAATTGATGTGTCGTGCAATGATGTTTTATTTTCAATCACAATTTGGATATATATGTATAATGTACCTAAACAAAATCCTCCTATGATATCATGGTCGAAAATCAATGACATTAGATAATCATGCTTATTTTTCAACCTGAAAACTTGTTTAATGGTGAGATAGAGCAGTCTCTAGCTAAGTATTCAGTAGAGGCAGCCAGGCAGGGAAAACAGATGGGATGTCACAACCCGAGTCACGCCGTGTCGTTAGCCAATCCGTCACCGTGGGTCAAGCCATATTTTTCGCTTCTACTATTTGTATTTAATTAAAAGTATTTTGTCGGGTTTTTAGCACACTCAAAGGAGCCTCAGTCTAAGCCTTGCATTTAGCGGAGACAGGTTTTTGAAACTAGACATATATACTGCATTTAAATAAATAAAATTACACCATAATTATAGTGTTCTTTGGGATCCGTTAAAGTGTTAGGACAAGAATGTTATCGGTGCTTCGTATTTTCTTTTTTTTTTCAGGTTACGGCACCCCATCTCTATTTTCCCTGTCTCGGGTCGAGGCTTCTCGAATGGATACACGAGCTTTTGAGCCTGACATGTCTTGTCACCGTATGATTAGGAACGTCGTTACTTAGTAATCATTTTGGTAACATAAATTGTAAATCAGTCGTCCTATACACGAGGTCGGAGGTCACCTGACAGTTTCACAAATGGTGCGAAATTACAATAACTCAAAACGCCATTAAACTTTTGGTCCTTTTATGTATACTAATATCATAAATTCGAAAGTTACTCTGTCTTTCTGTCTGTCTGTTTGTCTGTCACGCTTTTACGGCAAAACCGCTTAACCGATTTGGATGAAACTTGGTATTATTGCGGCGAGCTTGGCTTGGAAATTTTTTAATGTTTGTCTTCACGATTAGGTATGAAATTATACAAGTTCAGTGTCCTGATTACCATTTTATTATAATGTTTAATGTTCTTTGCTCTAGATAGAGATCCTTTATCTATACTAATATTATAAAGCTGAAGAGTTTGTTTGTTTGAACGCGCTAATCTCAGGTTCTAATTGAAAAATTCTTTTTGTATTGGATAGTCCGTTTATTGAGGAAGGCTATAGGCTATATAACATCACGCTACGACCAATAGGAGCGGAGCATAAATGAAAAATTTTGCAAAAATGAAAAACCGTTGAAAGTAAAACACGCAAACATAGTCGCGGGGGACTGCTAGTATACTTAATATAGGTATCTGATAGTATACAAAGGCATTAGGTAGTATATTTGTTTCATTTTTAACGATTTGTAAGGTTTTTTAAGCCTATAAAAATATTTTTTAAACATGACTTATTAGAATTATTATGTTCGGATACATTTCCATTTGGTCCATATTCAGTCTGTGTGGCTAGCTGCAAATATTAAGGGAACAAAGGTAACGCAGAGCGCATGCGAATTATTATCGATCCCTAGCGAACGAGCTTCCGACCCCACCGGCCGTGTCCACGACTGCTCCGGTAAGTAAATTCCTAATAATAGTCTAAACCCATAATTTAGGCTTGGAGAAGGCTGCAAACCACTAACAAGAAGTCTGGAGACATAAATTATATGTAGGCGATCGTTTTTCTGAAGATTTTGGACCAAGTGACTTCGGCTGTACAAGTACGTATTTAATAAAATTTTCTGTTTGAATATTATCATCGGTCTGCCTGGTGAGAACTTGAATTTAGCTGATCTCCTGCAGAATTTCAACATCCAAATTCAATAAGGTAAGTTTTTATAGGTGGTAATTTTTTTTACTGGTGTCAATTTAGGGACTTTTCATGTTCACAATTCGTACCAAACTGTTACCAGCACAATGTAAATTCGTTTTAAAGTCTTTGAAATTGCATTTTTCACGAAATTCGGGTGACTTGTCTAAAAATATGATTTTGCAGATTATTGATCGGCGCGGCGCACCGACGCCATTTGCATTGCGCACCTACCTGGCCACGCCTTAGTGTAGGTGTTCCGAGTGTTCGACCCTTAAATACTTCGAAAATACTTTCTTTTTGCACTAAATAGTTTAAATATACCTCAATCGAAGCTCAGTGACTCCGCGCATATTCAAAAGTGATTAACGCCCTCAAATGAAAACATTTCTTTGTCCGCCATCTTAATGATATCGATCTTATGTATATTGAGTTCAACTCTCCTTTGATCTTTTACAACCACATTGGCAACGGTTAATGGTGCTGTTTCTCTGAATACAGCTGAGTAGCATTAGGTTCACATGGAGAGCTCGCCAATTTGACTTACAAAAAACCCTTGACAAGACTGAACATTAGAATTTTTTAGTAAATACAATATTAAAGTAAATGATTAGTCAACCATGGATTAGGAGCCGTCCTATGTCTGAATGTAATATTAAATTCAAATTTCTCATTTCTCATTTCCAGGTTCTTCTTTCGAGTGTTGGTCGATAGCCGTCATGGGTTCCACCGATTGCGAGTTGATCCGCGCCAACCGTCGCGTGGAGACGCTGAAGTACTTCGTGCGGCGGATGTCTCAGTACCCGCCGCACATGCAGCTCAAGACCCTCAACGTGGAGAGGGCCTCGGCTCGCGTAAGTATTCAAAATATACAAAAAAAAGTATTATAATTAACAGCGCTACGAACATACGTCCGTATGCTGGCGTGCCACCGTACCTATTGATTAGAAAGCTGTGTTAGTATTATTGTTACAATATCGTGTATCTTAACTTGGTTTAGTAACGCCGTGTATCGACCGTAATGAGTACGCTGAGCTGTGTTGCCCAATCATAATTGTATAAGCCATTGACGAAATCAAGTTTTAAAGCTAAATGCATTAAAAAAAAATCAGCGTGCACTGGCCAACGTTGTGCTAAAATAATATGCAATAAAAAAACTTCACAAGCGAACATAATTTTGTTACCACAAATAAATAACTGTTATCTAAATGATAAAAAATTTCAAAAGAGTATTTTTTATGTGTGTATTAAGATTTTGCTGGTGTTATATTCATGCAAATGATAATATATTAGACGCTG
Source organism: Diachrysia chrysitis (assembly GCA_932294365.1). Taxonomy (NCBI): domain Eukaryota; kingdom Metazoa; phylum Arthropoda; class Insecta; order Lepidoptera; family Noctuidae; genus Diachrysia; species Diachrysia chrysitis. The sequence goes on from OW028641.1 coordinate 1,425,676, forward strand.
AGTGTAGGTAGACCATACAAATGGTATACAAGGTCTTTATTAGAGAAAAAAATTACAGTATCATGAATACAAATCCGTATGAACAGTTTGACTGAAGTATCTAGGGTCACTAAAAATTTAAGTACAGTTTAGGACGCGGTGTTTTTTTTATATTTTTACGTCTCTAAACACAGTACAAACATCTAATATATACAATTCGCGTGTCACGGTGTTTGTAATTGAACTCCTCCGAAATGGCTCGACCGATTCTTATGAAATTTTGTATGGAAATCGGTTACCGGACAACATCTATTTTTTATACGTCTAAGTGATAACGGTGGCACTCTCCAGTTTTTTATCTATAAGTATGGCAAAATAACGTTTGCTGGGACAGCTAGTATACGTACTTAATTATATAATATACATACTCAATTAAATTCCAGCTGGTGGTATATTTAACAAAGTCTTTTTATTTCCTTTCAGGAGCTGATGGATGAGGTTATCCGCATCGCGGTGATCGATTTCAAGATGCTGAGTAAGTATTAATTTCAATCTTCTCTCCACAAGTGCTGAACGGGTTACGATGAAACTTTAGATATCCAATTTTATTTTTTTGTGAATAGTTACTTCGTTTTAGAACGGGTTGTATGGGCGTTGTAGAGCGGGTTGGTGTGCAGCTTTTGTTATTAAATTCCACGCGGACTTGTTTGGAGTGAATATTATTATTTTAGCTAGCCGTGCCCGCGGCTTTCGCTCCCGTCAACTGACTACCTACCTACCCTAGCTACCTACCTAGCTACCTACCTACTTTCCTTACCCTACCTACCTACCCTACCCTACCTACCTACATACCCTACCCTACCTTACCTACCCTACCCTACCTACCCTACCCTACCTACCCTACCCTACCTACCCTACCCTACCTACCCTACCTACCCTACCTACCCTACCCTACCCTACCTACCCTACCCTACCTACCCTACCCTACCCTACCTACCCTACCCTACCTACCCTACCCTACCTACCCTACCTTACCTACCCTACCCTACCTACCCTACCCTACCTACCTACCCTATCTGGCTAACCCACCCTACTTACCTACCCTACCCTACTGGCCTAACCCACCCTACCTACCTACCCTACCCTACCTGCCTAACCTACCCTACCTACCTACCTACCTACCTACCTATCTACCTACCTACCTACCTACCTACCTACCTACCCACCTACCTACCTACCTACCTACCTACCTACCTACCTACCTACCTACCTACCTACCCACCTACCTACCCACCTACCTACCTACCTACCCACCTACCTACCTACCTACCTACCTACCTACCTACCTACCTACCTACCTACCTACCTACCTACCTACCTACCTACCTACCTACCTACCTACCTACCTACCTACCTACCTACCTACCTACCTACCTACCTACCTACCTACCTACCTACCTACCTACCTACCTACCTACCTACCTACCTACCTACCTACCTACCTACTTACCTACCTACCTACCTACCTACCTACCTACTAACCTTACCCTACCTACCTACCCTACCCTACCGACCTACCTACCTGCCTAACCCACCCTACTTACCTACCCTACCCTACTGGCCTAACCCACCCTACCTACCTACCCTACCTGCCTAACCTACCCTACCTACCCTACCCTACCTACCTACATACCCTACCCTACCTGCCTAACCTACCCTACCCTACCTACCTACCTACCAACCTTACTCTACCTATTTACCCTACCCTACGTACCTACCTTTTTTATTATTTAAACCTTCCGCGGAGAATTAGGCAAATTGGTCAAGCCATTCTCGAGTTATGGTAGAAGATACAACTTGTAGTAGACATAAATAGACCGTGCCTTTGATAAATATCTTCATTAGACTAAAGAATCAGTATAAATTAATTGAAAAGTATGTCTGAAATCAATTTGCACTCTTAAACAAATCACCCTTTGTGGTATTATCAGCCCTCACAGTATTAAACCGCGCTTCCAGGTAAGAAACTCGCCAACCTGCCGGCCTGCCAGAAGGAGCGTGCTAAGCTGGACTATCTGATGGCAAAGCACGCCATCGAGTCGGTACTGGCGAACAAGTACTTGGACAAGCTGGAGGAGATGCTGCCGAACATCCCGCAAGGGCGTCTGCAGCGCGTGCTGTACCGCCGCGAGGTGGCCGTCTGGAGGAAGTTCAAGCTCCCCATCCGCCAGCTCAAAACCTTCAAGTAATTTGGGCGACTCCTCTATTTCATTTCTGTCAGTGTAATCGGGGTTCACGTGTGAAATTACAATTTCTTCTAAAAATCTGATCAAAAGACCTAAGAAAAAGACCGTTTAGATACAAAAGCTGTCGTACCAAATTTAAAGCTAAAGATGTCTTCGATTGTTCGGTTTTTCAATTTGAAAAAACGCGGACAGAAATTGACAAATTCAAACGGTAACCCCCTATTTGTGAGTACTGTCACACAAAACTTGTCAAAAACGTGTCATTCTGATTGCGACCTACAGAAGTGTTCCTTTGCTAGACGAGTGCAAAGTGAAACACATTTTTGGCAAGATTTGCCTTTTTATTTCTATGTGAACGTGGAATTTTGATATTACGTAGAGACGAAAAATAGCCCCAAGGTTCAATGTAAACGAACTCGAGGGCTATACGCACAATCTCAAGATTGTGTCCTGACTGAAGGTAAGCAAAGCAACTGATGACATAGCTCAAAAACTAGTAAGGTAAAAAAGATTTAGTAAAGATGGGTAAGACCCGGTTTAGGGATAGGAAGGTTTCGGAAATTATACATTTTTTTTGTATATTTTTTGACAAAATTTTAGGATTGTTATCCTTAAATAGATACCCTTTTTATCACTAATACAACTTAATATAAAACAACTGACTGATTACCTCTATAACGTTAAATCTCTTATTTAGGTGTGTTTAAGAACATTTTATTTCTTTTCAGGAAATTAGGGTTGTCAGTATATCATGCCATGAAGCCTCCATTCTACTTGAACGGACGGTTATCTGAATAAGTTAAATCTCAAATCACAAAATATAATAACAAGAACAAAATTATCAAAGATTAGATCCAGTGCCAGATTAAGATAAAATCAGTATTGCCAAATTTAATGAATACACTTTAAACCGACCTATATTATTAACGCTCAATTTTTTTGACTTACTTTTATATAATTTATTGCATAAATCTGCTTTAAAAAGCAGTGTTTTGGCTACTAATTGTAATAAGACTGATTTATTTGCTTTTCTTATCTCGATTGTCTTTTTACTGTATGCTAGGCCAGCTTACCAACCATCGGTTGACACACCTGAGTACCAAGATATCTTTTAACCCTCAGTTGGGAATGAAAAGATCATTTTTTTGACGCATACTATGATGTCAAATAATATGATCTTTTAGGAATATCGTGATCCCACGGACCTTTATACTGAATGTCTATGTTATTACGTGTAGTAGTTAGTCGCCCGCCCTTGTACGGGCCACAGGGTCGCTTTGTCTTTGCAACCCTTTAAAAAGGGCCCATTTATGTAGTAGTTTAGTCCCTGACTATGTCAAATATTGTGACAACATATTAGACCTTGATTCGAAATTTCAATGTACTTTTCGCAAATAAAATTATTGGTGTGTAGATTTACGGTGTTTTATTTAACCAATCCCAAGTACTCCCTATTGTGATTTGTTTGTTTTCTCTGTTGTGGGATACTGGAGTTATAAAAACTGTGTCTATTTTAATCATTATTATTTTAATTATTTGTTTCGCATTAACGCATGCGGAGCGAATATTTGTAATTAAATACAAATAATAGAAGGAAAAACTTAAACCTCAGGCAGGACTCGAACCTGCGACCACTGGCTTGACGCGCCAGTCGCTTTACCAACTAAGCTACCGAGGCCACTGCCTGGAAGTTTAAATTTTTCGGTCGGTAGCTTAGTTGGTAAAGCGACTGGCGCGTCAAGCCAGTGGTCGCAGGTTCGAGTCCTGCCTGAGGTTTAAGTTTTTCCTTCTATTATTTGTATTTTAATTCTCTAATATGTCATCTTTGAGGAATAAGTAGCGCAGTGAAGGAATCGTGTCAGATGAAGACTGAAGTGGGAGATAAATTGATTGCATGATTACCTAAAAAGTACAAAAGAACGAATGAAGTACCTAAATAGAAAAAAAACTCAAGTAAGTAAACAGTTAAAGCGGCAATAGCCTAATGGTTAGGGTGACCGCCTTGTGATCGAGAGGTCGCAGGTTCATACCCCACCCATTGCGCTATTGAAGTGAACCCACTCGAGACACAAGCATATTTAGCTTAGTTGGAGGGGTTAACAAGATTGCTAGTAATGTGAATTCCAACCACATTGCTAGTAAGTTTTTTTTAAAATACGATCACGTTCTGATTTAACCTGTGTGATGACAGCGACACCCAAGGGCGTCAGTCTGTTTGTGTCTATTTGTGGCACGGTAGCTCCTAAACAAATGAACCGATTATGATGCGGTTCTTTTTTATTTAAAGCTGGCGTGATAGAAGTTAATAATAAAGGTTTTGGGATGCTATTCTCTAAAATTCCAGCATCGAGCGCGGCGCTGTCCAACTTCAAAATCTTGTCAAATATCATATTATTTTTGTCATTAATTTCGACATTGTATTCAGCGCTGTGTTTGATGTTTAATGTTTAGCGAATAGCTGCTTCATGTTTAAAGCTCAGAACAATAACTAAAGCAGTCCGAGTTGACAAACGCAGACGTCAATGGCTAGTGTTTTGAAGTTCCAGATTAATCTGTTTTAATGCTCCTTGATAAACGTAGTGTGGGTTGTTTCAAACCGTCTGTTATCGTTAGTCCGTACGTCAAAGTTAAGTCAATATTAAACCCCCCCGTCCCTAGATCAACCTGGCCCGAGACGGCCAAACTAGCAATAAAAATATGTCCTTAATTAATAAAAACTTAGATCCATCCCTTGCTGTTTTGCCTTGTAAGATTGTTAGCAACGCACAAAGTCGAGGTCCGAACCCCACAGGAGATGCCCTTAGTGAACGTCGCTGACGTAGTTAGTTTTTCTATTGCTCTGGCTGGAGGCCCTTAAGGTTCTCGCCAAAAGTCTGGTGAAGCAGTCAAAGCCTGCGCTCAAGCTAACTGCGTTAATCTCTTCCCAAAAAATAAAATAAGTCAATATTAAATTAATTAATTTATTTATTTACCATTTACAACTATTTTTACAGGCAAGTTACATACACTACAGTGAAGCAAACTAATTTTATAATAATAATATTATCCTATATTCTATGACATATATAATACATATAGTGTTAGTTATCCTTATGAATTCACTCAGTGTACACGCAAAAATATCTACGACCTCTGCTACGAGGTTAAGAGTGCGAAGTGCCCGCGTCAGGGGCGCTTCAGTCAATAGATTTGTGCGGCCACGAGGTACAGCCAGCAGCTGAAGTTGACGTCGCCACACATATCTGTCCGGCACACTCAAACGCACTAACTCTTATATTTTGGCGTTATGTATCATGCCACTAATTATTTATATAAATATGAGACAACAGCGAACTCACGCCTAACTCTCAGCTCGTTGTATCCAACCATGCCCAATACAAACAGAGTTGGATACATAATTCTTATACAAGCAGCCATATTTAACGCTAACAGACATGTCGATGTATGTTGAAGCAACCAGCCCATAGTCTGATAAGAATGGAATGCAGTACCGAGTGGAAGCTAAGATAAAGTGTTGTTGCAAGAGACGATTTGAGTGAATACCAGGAAATTGATTGATTATTTTTAAGGTACATTTACACGGGAAATTCTTGGCTATTTGTATACATATTATGTATTGCCATACATTGTTAGGTGTTCGCGACATAGTTTTTAACCAAAATGGATAATAATGACGCTTTTAATACCCCGTGTATACGCATTGTGACAAAGGGGAATTCAATGTATTTAAAAGGAATCCGTCAATGTCAGTTGCAGATTCGGAACCGGTTAATCCGTAATGCAAAGATGACACAAAAGCTGAGCACCCCTAGCAACGGAAGAGGAGCAAATGCAAAATTTAAACTAAAAACAGCAGACCATGTAGTACCAATTTATGTGCCCCCCTTTAAAACGACTGCACAAAAGATGACAACGAAGCTAGACGAGACTCATAGACGAGAAGGGTGAATAAGTGTTCAATGTTGAAATGTTAAAACCTAAAAACACGATGACTTTCAAATCGTTTAAAGAAAAGCTTAAATGTGATTTTTAAAGAAAATTTTTGACCAAAGAGTATCGTATTTAAAACGTTAAAAACAAGAAGGTGGATCAACACAACGTAGTATACAATTCGTGACTTAGATCTGTAAAAAATATTAAGAGATCGTATAAATAATTAAAGGAATTATGTTCTAAATATGAGATCATATAACTATAAATCTATACTAATATTATAAAGCTGAAGAGTTTGTTTGTTTGTTTGTTTGAACGCGCTAATCTCAGGAACTACTGGTTCGAATTGAAAAATTATTTTTGTATTGGATAGTCCGTTTATTGAGGAAGGCTATAGGCTATATAACATCACGCTACGACCAATAGGAGCGGAGCATAAATGAAAAATGTTGCAAAAATGAAAAACCGTTGAAACTAAAACACGCGAACAAAGTCGCGGGGGACAGCTAGTAAATAATAAATGTGGACATCACGTCATACATTGCTCTGAACCCAAAGTAAGTATCTAAAGCACTTGTGTTATGGAATTCAGAGACAACGAAGGTACCACAATCACCCAGACTCGAGACAATGTAGAAAAGTGGCTTTCTACATTGACCCGACCGGGGATCGAACCCGGGAACTCAGAGCTGTCTATACCTTGAAAACCGGTGTGTACGCCACTTGACCACGGAGGTCGTCTAACTGCAGGAAACATGGTTGTAACCTGACGACATTGATTTGATCTAGTGGATAAGGATTTTTTTATATTATAGTGCATCATCTGTGAACGTAACAAAGAGACCCCTTCATGGACGATGGTACGGGAGCGAGTTGTGCAATTGCAACGGAGTTTATTAATTAAAGTTGCAACAATTAGTACCTAGTGAACCAGAGATTCGTGTAGTATGGAGTTATTTCTGTGTATATGCTTAACAAGTGTACAGATTACTTACCTCTTTTTACAGTGTCTGAGTGCAATTAACTCAATAACAGAGGACTATGACGCGGATAGTGTTTGTGGTGTTGTACCGTCAGCTTATTCGGCAATTAACTGCTAAGATACTGTGAAGACGAATCTTGGGTTTGTTCGAAAATTGAACTACTGGGTAAGTCACCAAACATTTTTATGATTACTGAAACGTCAATCAGTTTTAAGTCGCCGTTAAGTCTCAAGCTGTCTCTTAACCAAATACTCAAAAAATCAATCACTTTTAAGTCGCCGTTAGGTCTCGTGCTGTCTCTGTCTCTTTAAGGTGTAAAGTAGCGCCAGATAGATATTTAAGTACGTCTTAAAGTTAAGTTGCGTTTGAGTATTGGGGGTTAAGTAACGCTCTCGGGACTACGAGTTGATTAGATGATTGTGTAGTGACGCCCGCTGCGTGGAATACAAGATGTTAAGACGATAAGTAGTATGTATTCAATGAGGTGATGGTAAAATAATTCTATAATAATAAATAAGTGGAGTGTAATCTTAATGGCATTGGTCGCAAAACATTTATGTAGAAAATGGAACAGTAAATAAAATAACTCTAAACAATATAAATGATGTGCAATTATCCTTACAAGGCAAATTACGTGATGAATACTTATCTATTATTGAGCTAAAAATCAACTGTGTGGGTCTATCTTGTGTCTAATCTAGATAAATAATTAAATACTAATGCTATAACGAGCGCCATGAGCAGATTCTGAAAGGTAAGCGCTATAACAAAAAAATGTAAACAGCAACATAGCAGGCTGTAACTATTATATTAACACACTAAACACAGTCGCAAGAGTGGCTTTCACATATTTTTATTGCACGAAAGGCATAAAACTAGGTTAAGTCTATGAAATATGTATGATACTAGTAAAATAAATTGAAATGCTCCTAACAACACTAAGAACGTATAAAAGGTGCATTCGATGTGTTTCGAACTATTTATGGAGACAAATCAAATAAACACGATGGAATTACGTCGTTTTGTGGGGACGTTACTATGGCTTAATTATCACACCAGCTCAAAACTACCATGGCGTATTATCACCAGAACCATAGGTGTACCTATGCAAAATTTTAGCTCAATTGCGTACCAACAAATGCAAACATATTACTGACATACGAACAGTGCAAGTTATACAAAAGCTTGCAAAAACTTCTTACTTGTTAAGTAGAGATAAGTAAAGATATCAAAATTTACCAATTCCTTTCAACTTATACTAAGTTTAGCTGCTACCAGTCAAACTCAAATTTAAGTTTGGATTAAACTAATCTAGAATCTAGAAGAATGTCGTGGCGGCGTAGCGGTTCAACGAACGGATTTGTATGCACAAGGCTGCAGGTTCGAAACCACTATGGGCAAGTACCAATGTAACTTTTTCAAAGTTATAATGTACTTTCCTAATAATTCTAAGACGCCAACCCGCAATGAACAAGCGTGGTGATCAATGCTCGTGCCTTCTGTACATGAGAAGAGACCTGTGCCCAGTAGTGGGACGTTTATAGGCCGTTATTATAAATCTAGAATCACACGCTTTGGTTGTGAATAGTTCGTAGTCTTAGTAGTTAGTTTGAGGCATGATCTGCTTAATCAAATGATACGTAAAGTGTCATAGTTTATGCATACGTTATTGCTTGTGTAGTACCAAGACGCATAGTGGTAACGTGGTTTTGTATTTAGCCTTAGACTGGGTCTGAGTTTGTTTTTAAGTCCAATCAACCGTCATCGAATGAATTGGTAGAAGGTATAGGTATATAGGTTAGGTTAGCTTTGACCAGTCATATGTCAGTACGGGATAGTGCTATTAAGTTTAAGTAAGTAGCTTTTAAACGATATGTAAAAAATAAACATTTAAATTAATTGCATAATTCAATCGATACTTTATTTTTGCCATTTAAGAATCTATTTAATATTGTTACAGATGCATGCAAAGTAAAATTATATCTAATTGAAATTGATAGATTTTCATGATAATTTTATATTATGTTGATTGAATATTGCTGTATTACTGTTGTTGTTTTGTAAGATTCATATAACGTCAGGTGTCGCATGGAATAAAAGGCTTTTTTATTTTTATTTTTTTATTATTAAGTTTAAGTAGTTGGGTTACTTTAAGGTTGGACGTATAGACATTAGTTTAAAAAAATGATGGCGCCATGCAATTTCAATCAGATGATATTTACCTACTTTTTCCATACTCATATCAAATGTTCATAGATGTTTTACTTATGTTTTTATTGTTTTTTTTTTTTATATAAAATAAATAAATGTGGACAACATCACATACATTGCTCTGAACTCAAAGTTCTGAGCTAAAGCACTTGACTTATGGAATTTAGAGACAACGTAGGTACCACAAACATCCAAACCCGAGACAATGTAGAAAAGGGGTTTTCTAAATTCTTTTCTTTTTTTTTTTCTTTTTTAAAACGACTCCCGTACTAAGGAATTTAATACTTGTGTCGGGTTTTACAAACATTCAAATCACATGCACAAAGAACACCCAGACTTGGAACAAGCATTTGTGGATCACACAAATGCAAATATATATAGTTCTTTATCTTCGGATTTATTTCAATTATTCACATTGAACGTGTTTCGACCCTCTGTCTACTAGACTGTAAACTGGTACAGGGGAGGCAGAGCAGTTTATTAAGAGCGACCAAACCGACTTATTTTCTATATAAACAGACGTATGTAATTATGGCTTTGTAAACTTTTGAACTAATTTGTATCTTGAGCTCTATATCTAGCTTTATTTTCAAACAAAAAAGGTAAATTTGGAGAAACAAATTCATTATCAGCCTCCAAAAATTTTATAAATTTTTGGCTGAACTTAGGCTGAGCTTAGAAGTTAACTTAGTTCGTAATGTCCCCGTAAACTATAAAAATAAAGCAAATATTTTCATAGAAATCTTGCAAATGTAGGAGATTCCAAATGACATACCTATTATACATATTTTTTAAAAACTTGTTTGGCTTGTTGAAAAACTCGCAATTTCAAACACAGGTTTTATGAAGCAAAAACATTGACCGGATAATTGTGCGCGGACATACATAATTTTCCGTTTAATGTTATCGCTTTCTCACTTGCTTTTTAATCAATAGCATTGCGCTAGATGAAACAACATGCTCTTCGGCCATGTTGGCGTTGACGATAGGAGGATGGGGATGGGCCCTCTTAAGGGGCAGTTTTCATAATTGAAACGTTCATATACATTTTATTATTCCCTAGCTGTTCCCCGCGACTTTGTCCGCGTGTTTTAGATTTAACGGTTTTTCATTTTTGCAACATTTTTCATTAATGCTTCGCTCCTATTAGTCGCAGCGTAATGTTATATAGCTTATAGCCTTCCTCAATAAATGGGCTATCCAACACTGAAATAATTTTTCAAATCGGACTTGTAGTTCCTGAGATTAGCGCTTTCAAACAAACAAACAAACTCTTCAGCCTTATAATATTAAGTATAGATTAACCAAAGAGCTTATATTACTTCATGCACGCGGTAGCACTGCACTGATCATGTCAAATTAATATACTTGTTTAGTAGAGTATATATTTAATAATAACACTAGCTACACCAAGCATGCTTTGCAATGTAAAAATCAAGTAAAAATTGATTAGTTTCAGATTGGCGCAGATTCCCTTGTACGCTAAGAAATTAGCAATGTCAAACCAGTTTTTGCCTTGAACATCACTGTGTTTTACTGCACACGTTGACACACGAAGAGACACAAGAAGAGTTTTAGTCGAAACTAAATTTGACAGCTCTAATTTTCGTCTGTCCTTTTCTAATTTTGTACAATTGAAAAAGATAACGATGGCCCAAAATAGTTTTAGTGTGGGTTTAACGGAATTGGGGCCGTAGTGTGTTTTTTTGGTACAGAAACCTCGTCGTCGTTTGAAGATCCTACCAAAGTTTCATCATAATCTTATCATTGGTTAAGACACTCATAAAGGAAAAACATACAAACATTCATTCTGATATATATATAGATATCTGGCCTATATATATGTGGATAATCTTGTCCCAATTCTGGGCACAGGCCTCTTCTCAAAGGCATTGATCACCACGCTTGCTCACTTGCGGGTTGGCAATAACTGATTCCAATTTTTGGAATCCAGGTATCCTCACCATGTCTGTCTTTATCGTTTGATAATGTTGTCTTAATACATTGAAAACTTTTCTTCGGTATTCTTCTTCTCTTATTGGTATATGAGAATACCAATAACAGAAGAAGAATACCGAAGAAAAGTTTTGTGGTTAGTTAGTTAGTTAGTAGTTACCTTGGTGGCTTGCCTATAGTGGGTTCGAACCCGCAACCTTATGCATACAAAATCCGTTCGTTGAACTGCTAAGCCACCAAGGTAAAATATAATATATTACAGAGTATATTTGCACTGGAAGAAAATACTTCTAAATAAAAAATGTGTAAGTTGATCGGACGCTACCAGGTTGTCTAGAGGAATGTACCATTTAAGTGTTGTATATTAGTTTTAATGCTGATGTTCAATGTGTAAAATAAACATTTTATTCTGGAAAATAAATACACTAAAAAGGTGTAACTTCGTAGTGTAACCGGACCTTAAAACGAGGAGCCTAAATGGGATGGGGTAACGGTTTAGTGCGCCGCTGCAGTTTCGATTGATTTAGTTTGCTAACATCGCAATAACTCATATCTCTCTCTCTCATGTCACAGACTTTGAAAGTTAACGCTCCAGTTTTAAAGTACATTTTTGATTGCATAGTATGCATTTGAGAACATTCCAGAAAGTTACAGGTGCGAAAACCTGCAAGGGTGATGCGGTTACGTTGCCTTCAGCGCGCATGTCCATTCTCGGACCTAAGTATAGATCGCCACTCTTATTCCATCAGTCGTTAGGCGCGGACGCGGTGACTCCTTGTTTTCGGGAGTTTTTATTTAAATTTAAAGTGATTATTAAGGCCGTAAAGTGATTTGTGCGAGTGCGTTTCGAGGGCGTTCCGACGATGTTGGTTCGCGGATAAAGGTGAGATTATGATATCTTGACGATTTTCTAGGTTTGCCGAGAAGGGCGGTGGCTGTCCTACGTCCATGAGGTGTGGCGATTTATTAAATAGTTTCTTTATTCTCTATTAATCTTTGGTTAAAAGGAGCTAATTAACAGTAGGTAGATTTCTTTTAAGGTTTCTACTCAAGATGGTGGTTAAAGACAGATATAGTTTAAGAGGGCTGTTAGTTTAAGGTATTTTTGTTTTAAAATAGCCATCTCAGCGTACAGGTTTGAGTCCCACATGATCTAAGAATTATATTACCGTAGAAACAAGATTTGGAGGTAGATGGAGATATACTTCTCTTTTGCCGCAATGCGTCATTTCGCTGGGCATGCGCAGTCCGTACCAATTTATTTGATTCCCCCCTCCCCTTTTCTGCAATGCGGCAGTCCACTGGACATGCGCACTTCGTACCGCATCGTATAGACAATACTTCTTCTCTTTCACACAACGGTTATAACGCGGTAGCAGAAACAAGATGGCGGCTGCCGCAGTGCGGCGTCCTAATTTAGGCCCTGTACTCATTAACAGTTTCAGGCTAACGTGAAATCAGACAGACGCTAGATAGGTTCGAGATTGTTTAAATTTAAAATTTGTTAAACCTATTATATCTATCTTCAATGTAGTTAAAGAGAGTTATTGTGCAATTTCAAAATGGCGAAAAGGACGCCACGCGGGACGCCTGGCCGTCCTCAGGCCAGCCGCGCATGCGCTGTTGGCAACTGTGTAAAGACGTGGGTAGAACGTGGAGTAAATACCTTGCTATAATATTCAAAGATACTGGTCATTGTTTTAAGACTTTGCAAAGTGTAACAAATTAAAAGTAATGAAATACTTAAAGCCTGGTTCTTCTGTGGCAACTCTCGGTCTTTCTTCTTTGTTCTATGCCCAGACTGAGTAGCTATTTATGTGCGTCACTTAGAACTAATCGATATCTGCCGCGCGGAAAGCGCATGCGTGCGGGGGCGCAGGATAGGCTAGCTGCAGTGGGCGCGTCCTTCCCTTACCGATCGAATGTGTTAGCTAGCAAGATGGCGGCTGCCGCAGTGCGGCATTACGGCGTCCTAATTTAGCCCCAGTACTTATTAACAGTTTCAGGCTAACTTGAAATCAGACAGACGCTAGATAGGTTCGTGATTGTTTAAACTTAATCTGTTTATTGTTGTAAGTTATTGTGCAATTTCAAAATGGACGCCACGCGGGACGCCTGGTCGTCCTCAACCCAGCCGCGCATGCGCTGTTTGACAACTCAAGAGAAGGCGAAGAGGTTCTACAAATAACTTCAAGTATTGATCAGGGTATCTTACTGTTAACTCGGCTCCCTTATTGTCATTGAGATTCATGCGGGTAAAGGATGAACGTGGATTAAATACCTTGCAATTAAGTTCAGATATACTGGGCAAAGTGTAACAAATCAAAAGTAATAAAATACTTAAAGCCTGGTTCTTCTGTGGTAACTATACAGACTCTCGGTCTTTCTTCTTTGTTCTATGCACAGACAGAGCAGCTATTTTTGTGCGTCACTTAGAACTAATCGATATCTCACGCGCGCACAGCGCATGCGTGCGGGGGCGCAGGATAGGCTAGCTGCAGTGGGCGCGTCCTTCCCTTACCGATCGAATGTGTTAACACGAAAAAAACTAAAACATTTTTACCGAAAATAAATGATTACTAGCTGTGCCCGCGGCTTCGCTCCCGTCAACTGACTACCAACCCTATCATATCTACCCTACCCTACCATACCCTACCGTACCATACCCTACCGTACCCTACCCTACCTACCCTACCCTACCTACCCTACCCTACCTACCCTACCTACCCTACCCTACCTACCCTACCCTACCTACCCTACCCTACCCTACCCTATCCTACCCTACCTACCCTACCCTACCCTACCCTACCTACCCTACATATTCTTTTTGTTTTTAAATCTTCCTTGTATTCTAGCGAACAAAACAAAAAAAGAATTATTCAAATCAGCTCAGCCGTTCTCGAATTTTAGCGAGACTAACAAACAGCAATTCATTTTTATATACTTAAGATTTCACAGTTTTATTATAAAATTAATGATAGTGAACTGAGTGCAGTGTGTGATTCGAGGGTCCTGGTAAGTCAGTAAGGTAAAAAAGAATTGCAGAGAGCATTCGGTTAAAAAAAAAATTTAATTCACAGGTACATATTAATCGAACTAGTTTAAAATTTTAAAAGATGAGGCAAGTAGTAAAATTTTTGGATTTTCTTCTTCTTTAATCTCAACTCAACAGTTATCTGCCTATGTATTTTTACTTACTGCAGTATATTTATATATTACAATCTATAAGGATCCAAGCATGCAAAGTTTCATTAACATGGGACGAATAGTTTTCAAGATATGGGCTTATACGTGTAAATGCAACAGCCTGACTTATTAAAACGAGCTACGGCTGTATTGTTAAAGGAAAAATATTTCAGAAAATTTAATTTTAAAATTATAAACCGATGGCAATTTGGAAAGCATGAGGACCGGAGGGAATGCAGAATTTTTGGTTAAAATGGCTGCGGAGTTAACATGGTTGCTTAGCGTCTCAATTCCGGTCTGCTATAGCAGCGGTCTCGCTCCCACAGTTCTTAAATTCTTCATCCATCTGCTCCACAAAAAAGGTAGTGTCGCGGATCCTAGAGTTATAGACCAATTACATGTTTACTTTTTTTAAATATTTTTGACTGGCCTTTTGTTCAAATGGTTAGAGACCCTGACTGCTTATCCGGAGGCCCTGACTGCCACCCAGGACAAATCTTTGTGTGATGAGCATGATCGTTCGTGGATAGGTGTTATTTATCTTCTTCTATACATATAAAACGCTTTGTCTTGAATGATCGACTGACGGATCAACGCCCAGCTTAAACCGCTGATTGTAGAAACCTGAAACTTGGAGGGTGTGTCCTTTGTATGACGTAGGCATCCGATAAGAAATAATTTTCTGAAATTATGCCAAATATGGGGCAAATATGGGACAACGTGTTTTCTAGGTCCAATCTACTTCTGCGTTAACATTATTTAACAGAATTGATGAAAGACGTTTTTGATATTTTAATAAAACTCATCCCCAACGGGGTCAAAAAGGGGTAGAAAGTGATTTGCATCGAAGTTGATATCAAGTTTAAATGGGATGTTAGATTAAAATTTCATACGCAAGCTTCTGGTTAAAAATAAATAGTTACATATTCAGCTTTTTATAAATCTACCCTCTTAGACGGTGAAATAGGGGTTGAAAGTTTATTTGGAAACAGTTTGTCAATTCGAAGTTAGAAAAATTAAATAAAATTTTATGTGTAGTTTTTTTTTAATTTAGCTGGGAAAGCGGGTAACATTGTTTTGTATGGTGATGGCGCTGGTTTGTATGAAAAAAATCACAAAAAAAAACATTCACATTCCTACTTTTGCATATAATCAAATTCAAAATACAGAAGACTATTATAAAGTATAATACAATTGTACTTTATTATTATAAAAACAGACTGCCTTCTTGGTCTAGTGGCAGCACGTGTGACTGCCGTGCACGAGGTCTCGGGTTCGAAACTCGGGTCGAGCAAAAAACTATTACTGGGTTTTTCGTTTAGAAATACTCGTTGGTCCTGCTCCTGATCTCTCTCCCCTCGTGTCGGATTGCCATCCCATCGGACTATGACAGTAAAAGAATAGACAGGGTTCACGCATACACTCGTGCACTGAAATAGTTTCTTAGTGTCTGTGGCCTGGCTAGCATTCTGTGATCTCTTTGGAGAAACCGAAGGGTTTGTCTGTGCAATTACGGATAAAGTTATCATGACAAATAACTACTGGTTGTATAATATTATAAAGGATGGAACAGTTGGTATGTGTCGGGCGTGTCATTGTGCGTGTGAGTCCTTAAGACCATATAATATCAGTTTTTTTCGTCTTGCTAACGTCGAATCTGTGGTATCTGAGGTGCCGATATGTCTCCGACCCAGTTCTCGAAAATGGTCGTTCATATTGTACTGGACTCGATCTGTCATCACTCACAGGACTATTGTAGCCAATAAGCCTGATATAGTGATGATTTTATCATACCATTAATTTTTCGATATTCATGACAGCCAACGGGGTAATAGCCAAGAGCCTAGACCATCCAGTGCTGGATTCACAAAGTGGTTCCACTCGACACGGCGAATCCCGAAGAGTTACCTATCTCTGGAGACCTAATTCGCCCTCTCTCTGGAGAGTCACCGATGCCGGTTGTAGGCTGTATTATATAATCTGGGGGCACGGTAGTGCCCCCGCCAAGACGAGCCAAGCGAAGTGCACGGGCACTACCTACCTTTTCTCGAAGCGCTTCGTCGTTTTTTTGAACCCTCATAACTTGGGTTTGGATTATGCTAGATCAACAAAATTTTCGGGATATATTGTCAATAGCGGACTTATTGAACATATTAAGTTTTAATTACATTAGCTTTTATACTTCAGATTTTATTTATATCTAAAAAACGCTAATTTCGTCACTGACTCACTGATGATCATCAAAATTCTTAAGGTATTTCCTAATGTCCCAGAAAGCTGAAATTTTGTATGTAAGCTAGTATTAGCACACAAACAACAAAAAAATTATAAAACTTGTAACTTTCATCCCCCAACCCCTTAAACTAGGGGATGGGAGTTTGTATGAGACCTGTAATTTTAAATTAAATTTTGATGACGCTAGAGGTCTAATCTAATAATCTAAAACTTGGTTCCCCTAGATATATACATGTATAGGTACTCCTTGTAAAAAAAAAAAAAAAAAATTGTGACAAACAACTTACAAAAAGAAATGAAATCCCACCAAAAACATTTTCATGTAAAATGTTGCCAAGACGAGCCCATATGACTCGCACTGTCAAAAAGTTATCAGATCTCATGTAGAGCCAAGCTTCTAACACTACACGCCCTAACTCTACAAGGCCTAACTTCACAAACTCTACAACTTAGTCAAAATATGTGGCTTGGCCGTTCGTTACTACAAGAACTATTGTATAACACAAAAGTAATGAACAGTGAATTAATTTTTCACCTTACGCCGATGTGAATGTAGCGAAATGGCCAAGCCACATATTTTGACTAAGGTGTAGAGTTTGTGAAGTTAGGCCTTGTAGAGTTAGGGCGTGTAGTGTTAGAAGCTTGGCTCTACATGAGATCTGATAACTTTTTGACAGTGCGAGTCATATGGGCTCGTCTTGGCAACATTTTACATGAAAATGTTTTTGGTGGGATATATATATATTTTATGATGAATATTGTTTTTTGTTACCTTTTGTACCCTACTTACCTGCCCAACCTGCCCCACCTACTCTACCTACACTGCCTGCCCTATCGGCCCTGTCCACTGTTCCTATCTACTGTTCCTACCCTACCTACCTTACTCACCCCATCTACCCTATCTACTATACCTACCCTACACCTATCTTACTTGCCCTTCCTGCCCTACCAGCCTTACTTAACATACCTGCCCTACCATACCTACCTACCCTACCTACCTACGATACCTACCCTATCTGCCCTACCTGCCCTACTTACCCTACCTACTCTACCTGCCCTATTTACCCTACCTGCTCTACCTACCCTACCTACCCTACCTACCCTACCTACCCTACCTACCCTACCTACCCTACCTACCCTACCTACCCTACCTACTCTACCTACCCTACCTACCCTACCTACCCTACCTACCCTACCTACCCTACCTACCCTACCTACCCTACCTACCCTACCTACCCTACCTACCCTACCTACCCTACCTACCCTACCTACCCTACCTACCCTACCTACCCTACCTACCCTACCTACCCTACCTACCCTACCTACCCTACCTACCCTACCTACCCTACCTACCCTACCTACCCTACCTACCCTACCTACCCTACCTACCCTACCTACCCTACCTACCCTACCTACCCTACCTACCCTACCTACCCTACCTACCCTACCTACCCTACCTACCCTACCTACCCTACCTACCCTACCTACCCTACCTACCCTACCTACCCTACCTACCCTACCTACCCTACCTACCCTACCTACCCTACCTACCCTACCTACCCTACCTACCCTACCTACCCTACCTACCCTACCTACCCTACCTACCCTACCTACCCTACCTACCCTACCTACCCTACCTACCCTACCTACCCTACCTACCCTACCTACCCTACCTACCCTACCTACCCTACCTACCCTACCTACCCTACCTACCCTACCTACCCTACCTACCCTACCTACCCTACCTACCCTACCTACCCTACCTACCCTACCTACCCTACCTACCCTACCTACCCTACCTACCCTACCTACCCTACCTACCCTACCTACCCTACCTACCCTACCTACCCTACCTACCCTACCTACCCTACCTACCCTACCTACCCTACCTACCCTACCTACCCTACCTACCCTACCTACCCTACCTACCCTACCTACCCTACCTACCCTACCTACCCTACCTACCCTACCTACCCTACCTACCGGGGGACCTGTAATGAATTTTATTGTTCCAAGTGACCGTCCCCCAACTGCAATTAAATGATCGGTTTTTAATTTTCCTCTACGGGCATATTGCGATTTACTTGCACAGTAAGTGATATAATCTATTTTGTATCTGTTCACTTGTGGTCATTCAAGTCTACAAATATTTGACTTGTTTTTATTATTTAATTTTTTAGTTAACTTTTTTAAATTTTTTTTGACATGGCAGGCGTGTTTTTAAATTTTTTAAATTATATTTTTTTTATTTATTTTTTCTTTAAACGAGTTTTCTTCTTAGGAATTCCAGGAAAATTGAGGGCATCTCTCAAACTATATAGGCACATATTACGTATTTCAAATTTTTTCTAAAGGTGTTTAAGTATTAGGGTTTTGTAGTTATCATCGCATGATAAGCAGGTCACAACTCCTTAACCATTACGAGCTGAAGGATATCTTAATTTAAATTATATAAATTTAGACTGATAGTTATTTTAGGTGAGCTGACGCAACCCTTTCGAGTGTGTTAGCGATGAGGGCGTGTTGGAGGCCTTTGCGTCAGCCATAGCGTCGAAAGTAACCAGCGAGCAGTTGCTTTACCTGCTTTACCTTTATGGGCGTTTGTGTGTTAACCAAGGCCTTAAAATTTCGCTGGCTTGGCCTCACTTGACCATTACTGATGATCCTACCGAGATATTATACCTCAGTTACTATAAAGGAACATTCTTGAAGATTGACAGAGAATCTCGCGTTTGTAAGTGTACCTAGCACCCTATGAAGTAACTCAGTACCTTCTGTCACGCTATTACTCATAAGAAGGACGTGATACGTGTTACCGATGTTTATGTGTTCGCGTAACTTGTTGTTGATGATTCTTTGAAGGTGATGGGACTGTAAGCTAAACCAAATGGTATTTTTAGGTACTCAAAATAGTCCTCTGTCGTTACGAAATCAGGTAAGTGAGTACTTTGGTTGAAAAACAAAAAAAAAATAATTAAACACGAGGTTATTCGCATATGACAATTAGTATTTTATAACAAAATTCTAGTCGAGTCGAGAACCAGATTATATGGGATCCAGTCATATCTAGTGAAATATTTAATTGATAAATAATGCATGGAAAATAAATCTTCGTGTGGCTACGATGAATTGATAAACGCGAAAGTAACTCTGTCTGTCTGTCATGCTTTTACGCCAATACTACTAAAACGATTTAAATTTGGTACACACACAGTCTAAAGCCTGACAAAAGGACATAGGCTACTTTTTGTCGCTATAACCGACATCCACGCGGATGGAGCCGCGGGAAACAGCTCGTTATCAACAAAGGAAAATATTTATATACGTTATATGTCGTTAGAGACTTGTAGAGTAGGGTATTTTTACAAATTAGTTCAAAATAGCCAAAATAATATCAAAGGAAATAATCGGATCCTTCCATGTACAGACCCACAGAACTGATAAATACAGTAGAAGGCGCATGTGGGCGGGGCGCGCGTACCCCGGCATAAGCGGGCTCACGCGTATGATACTCCGCGCTACACGTCGCGCACGTCAGTCTAGTTACGATCGCCACGGTGAAACAAGCTCGACTAATAAATACAAAGATGCCATTTTGTACTGTTTTAGAGTGCTAGCTAGATAGCAGCGCCAAAAATTTATCAAATGGTGGAATTTCCCATCATCGATTAGTCCTGGTTTATTTTCTATTAATAAAATTTTGAAAAACAATAATTTAAAAAAAAACGCAAATAGAAATTTACTTTATTTTGTTGGCAGTTAGGTTCACTTTTTTTTAAAGAAAAACAATTATTCTAGGACATTCCGACAATGCACAATGTCAAGTTCAGCTACTCATTTAGGCATTACCGTTATCGAAAATGAGTTATCGATAGTTTAAAATACAGACGTTTTATTTATGTTGAACTACTAAAAAAGGAAACTTTCACATAGTTAAATTTTTACAGATTCAAAATGTAGTTTTCATATTATTCGAGTAGTTAAGGCCTTACACATTTTTTTTAGCTATTTTAATTTCGTTTTTACTTAATTAACTTAGGTACTTAGCAACTATAAAAGTTAGGCACATGAAACTTTGTTCCTAGCTAACTTTCCTCGATATTTTAATTTTTTAAAATCAGCTCTATAAAAACACTTTTCTGCTCAATCCACCAAACTATTTAACTTAATAATATATTTTTCACACTATTTGATGCATCATTATATCTATAGATTAATGTGGATTGATTCTTTATTCCATCAGATAAATTTCGATTAATATGAGATTTTCCATTTTGTCGCTTACGTTATTATTTCTAGGACAATCTTTCGCGACCTTGACATATGTTTAGTTCTTTCCGTCCCGTTAGCAAGCAGTTAGTACTATCTCTCTCTTACATTTGATTTCTTTTTGATTCTCTTAGGTTGGCTCTCCACTCCGCTTAACGCTGCTTACATGCAATTATTCGAGTAGTGCCTTAACTCTAATTTATCTAAGAATAAAAAGTAATGTCGATAAAATAAGGCAATGCCAATGTTACATACCTAGCAAAACATATTTAGTAATAAGTTTGATCCAGAAATATCAATCTTATTCGTGTGCGAATACAGCTAAATTGAATGAATTTAATATAGAGCCATCTAGCAGCGAGTAGCATAACTTTCTCTTCAAACTATTCTGTACAATAAAGGGTATACAATTAACAACACTGTTAACATGCTGTCATGGTTTTTATTCTACTAAGTAACGCTTGATAAACCGCCTACTTCAAAATGCCCAATGACGTGAAGGATTTTTTAGTGTTACGAAATATGATATACCTATCTTTGTGTGAGTTTGGGTGTGGTTTGGGTACGCTGGTCTCGGTAGAAATGAAGCGCTATGCGACTTCTACTGTATTTATCAGTTCTGTGTACAGACCTATTAGGTTATTAACGACCATGTCAAAAGAAAGCGATAAAAGGTTAGGTTGATCAAACATTTAAATTTAAACAAGACTAAACTACATCAACATTTTGGGTATACAACCGGAGACGGCACAAGATGCTATTAAGGTACTTGTGAACGATGTTGTTAACAGAATGAACAAAAAAAAGAAAGAGGCAGGGCTCTTTTTAGATCTAAGTTCAGCTTTTGATACTGTTAACCATGAACTGCTTCTGAAAAAACTATATCCCTAGGGGTATGTTAGGGATAATAATGGGAGACTTTTACAAATATATCTCTAAAACAGAAAAAAAAATTGTGGAGATACAAGCAGCAGCTGATAGCATTGGTTTTGATGGTAAATATTGTTGTGAGGAAACATTTAAATTTAACATGACTCCAATTATAATAGGGATTCCGCAAGGTTCAATACTAGGTTCTATATTTAATTTAAATTTCATTGAAATCGGTTAAGTAGTTTAAGCGTGAAAGCGCGACAGACAGGCAGACAGAGTTACTTTGCCTTGCCCCCAGATGGCTGCAAAGGTGCGTGCTAGACGACAGCGATTAGTCGCGTTAGTAGTAAGAGGCTCATAGAGGAATAAAATATAGAGAAGACCTTTTCGTAGAGGGACAAGTTATAACTTGTTACAAAGGAATACTTCATGATGATAAAACAGTCATTTGTTTTCAGGTCGCAGTTCCAGATTTGCGGAGAAGACGCAGACGCCTCGGGACTTCATAAATGAAGGTCAGTGCAACGTGTTCTATCAGTAAACATTATTAAAAACCCGACTGCGCTGCTAAGAACCATCTTCCAGGGAAAGTTTGAACCATTAAGATCTGCTAAGGTAGGGCTTTGTACCCGACGTCAAGAAAGGCTTATTATATCTAGTAATAATTTATTTTAGCATACCTCCTTCCAAACTACTTATATAAACGTACTACGACAACCATAAACACAAAGACTTTTATTACGTAAAACACGAGCGCAATAAGTACATACAAGTACGGGGTGTCATAATATAAAAACAAGTATCAGAGCAGATGGTCTTACACAACATAACTTACTGATGTCTCGTCTTCTGCACATAATTAGAAAGAGCTTTATCCAACGTGAACTTTCATAGGAAGCTTGCCGTTCCAACTAGTTATATGTTAAAATTATTTAGATTTATTATTTTTATTTATTTGTTACGCATTAATAACGCATGCGGAGCGAATAAGTAAAAATACGTAATAAGTGAAAAGGGAAATTTAAACTTCCAGGTTGTGACTTCGGTAGCTTAGATGGTAAAGCGACTGGCGCGTTGAGCCAGTAGTCGCAGGTTCGAGTCTTGCCTGAGGTTAAAGTTGTTCTTTCTACTATTTGTATTTAATTACCCAGATTTCATTTCTTCTTCTTTCCAGATGGTGTGGTTTGTGTGGCGAATTTTGCTGTGCGGTTAGTAATATTTTTAACCTAACAATAAATGATAACCATTCATCGGTTCCTATTTGAGCAAGAAATATTTATGCCAAGGTTTAAGTGTCAAATGTACTTCCCTCACAAAAAGCCTTAGTAAACACCTACGACAGAAGGTGATTCTTCACTAACATTTTGTTATCACAATGGTCACATCATCTTTCATTCTGTTTTAAATCAGGCCCGTTGCTATTTATATACAAAAGCTAAGTACTTTAATTTCCAAGACTTTTTTGTTTTGAAAAGATTTGGTGTGGTCCGCCACCAACTTGACTGCTACCTTAAGGACTGATCTGTCTTGACCATCTAAATAGAAGTGCGTTTAAAAGAAAAGGGAGGTCTTCGCCTTGCAGTGGGACATATGGCCTATTAGATCTGTGTTTCATTGCGACTTTTTCTTTTTCAGATTTTTACTTGTTGTTGGGCAGGCATTACGGCACTTTCTGTAACGCCTGCCCGCCGCTGGCTCGCGAGCCTGCTGCAGTTAAGTTTGTATTTCGAAATGTATAAGTCAAGTGTATAAGTCTATTTCTGCTGCTGTGCGAGATCTTTAGAATTATTCTAAAGATAATGTTAAATTTAATACAATGAAGTTGATTAATAAGTAATATTTTTATTATAAATTTTTTATACCTTTAATTTATAATATACTTGTTTTGCTGGCGCATAATCAATATTTGCAAGATATCTAAACAGTTTCTCACGTAAATATTTTTACATGTTAACTCATATTCTGTTATTTTTAAAGACTGTGTCTACGTTCTGGCTTGCGAAGATGGGTGGTGAGGAAATTGGGACAAGAAAATCCGATTGTCAAGTAAAAGTATCAATTACTACATCTCAGTCTATGCAATTCTGCTAAAGATGATTCATTGTCATGTGGGTTATGATCAGTATTTAATGTTGCAGCCAAGAAATCCAAACTAAATTAAGTTTTAAAAAATTAATTAAAATTAAAAAACCCTTTTTTTAATATTTTCTTCCTCTATCTTCACCACCTTGAGGGCGGGGGGATGATCAATTAATGAGAGTAATGAGCCGTTAGTTGATGATTCCCCTAAGCCCGGTATCTGTCCCGGTACTGGGTTTGGCGAATGGCTTAGGGAGTAGCGCAAGTCGTGTAGATCCCCTAGGCAAGGCCAGTGGACTATCCTGCAAGAGGTTGCCGCCCGCTTTTGGCTAATTACCCTAAGTAATTAGTATAACAAAAACCTCTGGCCGCCGTAACCTTTGATTCCCCACCCTCAATCCCATCCGCACTCCATAACCACTTCCCATCCACCACCATTTTGCTTTATCTTTCAGCGGTCGGGCCTTCCTTCTGGATGGGGTTCTAGCGATGGAAAAACATGACGCTTCTTTGGCAGTCGGGCAAGGAAAGATAGTGCTGTCTATCTCTATAGCTATATAGAACTGGGTTAGGGTTATAATGCCATAACATAGCAACAAACCTGGTAACGAATGACAATTGATAAAATTTACGTTTCTTTTACAGAGGTAGACTTCTGAGGTGACGATACTCGTATTAGCCCGACCGAGTACTTGAAGATTTTGCGACTGAAACAGAAAGATATTCATGAACATGCATCACAGCTCTTCAATGACATAACTTACTGAAGTCTCGTCTTCTGCACTTAATTTCTGTGCAAATAAATGTTTCTTTCTTTCTTTCTTAGAAAGAGCTTTACCACACTTGAACTTTAATAGGAAGCTTGCCGTTCCAACTAGTTATAAGTCATATTTAAGTAAAATTATTTAGATTTATTATTTTTAATTATTTGTTACGCATTAATAACGCATGCGGAGCGAATAAGTAAAAAGACTTAATAAGTGGAAAGTGAAATGCAAACCTCCAGGTTGTGAGCTTAGACGGTAAAGCGACTGGCGCGTTGAGCCAGTAGTCGTAGGTACGAGTCCTGTCTGAGGTTTAAGTTTTTCTTTCTACTATTTGTATTTAATTACTCAGACTTGCTTTCTTCTTCTTTCCAGAGGCTGTGCTATGTGTGCCACTTGCGAAGCTTTTTCGTTTCGTTCTCGAAACCATTGTTGCGAATCTATCGTATGCATATCTACTATGTATCATGCTGTTGCCCTGGCGTTTTATTATTTCGTGTGCTGTAAGTGATTTTTTCAAACTAATGATGCCTGCTATTCACCAGTAGGTTCCTATATGATTAAGAAATATTTATGCCAAAGTTTAAGTACTTCCCTCAGAAATAAATCTCGGCAAACATCTACGACAGATCTGTGTTTAATTGCGACTTTTTCTTTTTCAGACTTTTACTTGTTTTTGAGCAGACAGTTACGACGCAGTCTGGAACGCCTGCTCACCGCTGCCTCACGAGCCTGCTGCAGCAAGGTTAGTTTAGTTTTTATTTCGAAACGTGTGTTCAAATTTTGTTCAAATATTGCGTGTTGTTTTTTGAAGTAGCAGAGTAAGATTTGTTAACAATTCCTATTTCATCCTCTTTAGATCTAGAAAAATAAATAAAAAGGAATTGCAATTCAAAGGGAATAAATTAGTTAGATAATAATAGGTTACCACGCCAATTACCACTGTGTTGCGGGTTCGATCCCTGCATGGGAGAGCCATTGGTGTGATCCACAAATGCTTATTCCAGGTCTGGGTTTTCTTGGTGCAAGTGAATTTAATGTTTGTAAAACCCCCACGACACAAGGATTCAATTCCTTAGTGCGGGAGATGATAAAACAGAGATAGCATAAGCTTAAAAGGCACAATTGCACCATTTTTTAGTAGGTACAGAAAAAGGGCACTTTGTGAGATATGACTTTTATTTCACCTTTATAATCTTAATACATATATTTAATTGAAAAGGCATATATAGCGTACGTCAAATGTAAAAGGCTTATGTGGCAATTGTGCTTATTGTTTAAACCAACACCTTAGAAATTAATGTAGAGAAATGTAGAAAAGTCACAACTGGCAGTTACGTCTTTATTATTTACCCTAAGCTTTAAATTTTATATAATAAAAGGCACTCTGGCGGTTATGTCTTTACTACTATCTAAATGTCTCAGAATAATTGATGACTTCTTTCTTTGAAGATAAGATATACTTTTTTTATATTTCTGTAAACTTTAAAAAATAAACGTTTTATTTTCTCATTACTGCCTTATTTTATTTATAGTAATTCATTTCTAATATTTTACTGTATATCTATACTAATAATTATACAATGATAAGGCATTATTGAATGAGTGCCTTTTCA
Organism: Diachrysia chrysitis; assembly: GCA_932294365.1. NCBI lineage: Eukaryota > Metazoa > Arthropoda > Insecta > Lepidoptera > Noctuidae > Diachrysia > Diachrysia chrysitis. Next base: position 1,452,006 of record OW028641.1, read on the forward strand.
TTGTAACATTTTAAATTTTAACTCAAAATTTTACATTGAAAAGGCGCTTTTTTGTGTTAAGATTTTTTATGTTAAGATGAAAATAAATAAGCAAAGTATTTATTATAATTATGAATTAAAAATAAAATAAATATTTCTATAGTATTATATGTACTAAATAAATGAAAGTATTTACATTCGCACAATTTCCGAGAACAATGTTTAATGGTGTATATTTTAATAAAAACAAAAAGAAAACTATATTTTCTCAATATTTACAATTTGCGAGTTATGCCCTTTTTAATTAAGACGGCAGAATAATATGTTATATTGAATACTGCGACGGTGTTAAAAATGAGAACGTTTTGATGAAATCCTCTTTTTCTTGTTGACAGGAGCTTGATCCTGTTGCTATGACGACGACGGCGAGTTTAATCCGTTGCGTCCCCTCCGACCTTGAGCGATAACGGACACGTCTACTGCAATGAAAGTGAGTTACTTACTATTATTAAAAGGCAACCCTAATATTTATTCAATCAAAAAGGATTTGCATATTATTTATTTCATACCAACAAGTCTCTTAGATCGAATGTTACCTAAGTAAAGAAAAAGATGAAATTGAAAAAGTTGAACATAACTTCTGTTATCTTAATATCATAGAATGAGTTTGAAACATCATAGTATACTAATAGCAGTATTCATTAATAATCTAAATATATATAACTCAAAGGTGACTGACTGACTGACATAGTGATCTATCAACGCACAGCCCAAACTACTGGACGGATCGGGCTGAAATTTGGCATGCAGGTAGATGTTATGACGTAGCCATCCGCTAAGAAAGGATTTTGATCAATTCTACCCCCAAGGGGATAAAATTGGGGATGAAAGTTTGTATGAAACTTTGTCAATGATATTCTGTTATTATGACTTCTATGGAATAAGTTTAAAACATCTAAGTACACTTATAACAGTATTCATTGATAATAAAATTAAATTTCTCCAACCGATTTCGAAAGAAAATTTACTATTAGAAAGCTACATTATCCTTGAGTCAGTACAATGGCTATATCTTTTATCCCAAAATGTATACAAAATAAATGTGCACCCATTTTCTTCCTAAAATGGTTTCTATCCAAAATTACAGGAAAATGTAATAAGTAGGTATAATTTATACAAAATTTTGCTAATTTGTATCTATAAATTAATTCTTTTTTTTTTCGTTTTCAGTTAAGGCTTTTCTTCTAGATCGCGGGGTTACGTGATTTTTGAAGAATGAAGTCAATGCGAATCTTTTAAATGAGTAGCAACTACTTACATTATTTTTGGTATATTGATGGGTACTGAAACCATCAAATATTTTGATGTAAATAAATTATGCAAAAACATTTAAAATCAGTGAAATCTTAAACACTCACAAAGATACTTACAATGTTTTATAGTGTTGTTGTCTGATATGTTTATGCCTATTATATTTTATATTACTGTACTCTGTAAGTACTTATAAGTATGACATGAATGGTGCAGGTAAACAAAATATAGTTTGGTATAAAAATTGTTGCAATAATTCTGAATAAACTATTTTTAGATTTCGGGGACTATTTGGAAACCACGACTCTTTTCAAATATCTCAAAAACTCCGAACACACTACAGAAGTTTGAAATATTGTCTAAAATTAAGAATATGTAGTTCTTTAATTCAAGAATATGAAATATGTTTGAATGGGGGTTGGAGATGTTCACTAATAATTTGTCCGTCAGGGCTGTAGATTAATCTATTAATTATAAAACAAAGTCGGATTAAATTATGTACACAATTTATAACTGAAGAACGGGTGGAATTTCATGATCTTTGATTTATTGGATTAGTCTCCAAACCCCAATAGCCAAAGCAAACGATTAAAACATCGAAAAATATCACGATAAAAAATATGTTTTACGGGGAACAGGGACACGGATATTACACGCGTAGATTTTTTTTCTTAAATGTGTATTTTTGTGTAAGGTCGTGAAACTGTGATTCTCTTTTTGTATTACTTAGTTATTACTTATTTTAAAAAAAATCGTGTGTAATATTTATTATTATTAAACTTATTACGAAAAACATAGACTCAGTCAACTTCCTAAATAGTCCCGTGGTTTCTAAATATATAAAATTGACTGTACCTATATACTAAAAATAATGTTGTCACCTTATTCGTCGTTGCCATCTTGAATAATGATGAGAGTATTTTTTTACTGTACTGAGTAGGTACTGTATCGTACCTACAATATTGCCGGAGAGATTAACCGAGCTTTACTATTGTAAGAAAAATAAAGCCCGGTATGCAGACAAATCCTGCGATCAGGATGCAAAAAAAACAGGGTAGATCTCTTAAAAAAAAAAACTTATTATTGTTTACTTGAGCGGGATAACCAATGAAGCTTTGAGTTTCTATTTGACGGTATCTATTATATTATGTCCATTATCAGATAAACGTTTTGTGTACTGTACATTCACTCGAATACTTTTTTGTTTGGTTGCGATCGCAATCTACCATTCGAAACTAAATATTAAATTCAAAAGAGCAATCTGGAACCGCGGTACCGCTCCAAGATTCCCCTCGACCCAAATTGTTCAACATTTGTTATGGTATTAAACATGTTCTTATTTAATGTTGCTTAAATTTTCTCATTTATAAATGATTATTTAGTAATAAGGCCTGTTTCACCACCCTCAAGTAAAGTTTTGAGTAAGCTAATCGCCAGTTAAAGCCATGCGTAATGTGCATGTTCGATTTCACGACGTCCGAGTCACAACATTGTCTGATCAGTAAAACTTGCCATGTCGTCTGTCCAGTAACTTACTGACCAGTTATTTATTTGACGATTAATGGCCGGGACCAATAAACAAAAAACGAATTCGAATTCCTTAACGAACTTTTAAAATATCAACGAGGAGTTAAAAAAAGCTGATCCTATAAAAAAAAATTGTAACTGTTCGTTACCCAAATAACTGACGTCTGGTTACGAACGGATGAGAGACAGTCTAGTGACGGATCGTCACGTTAACGAATAACGAATCAAAAGATATAGGATCTAGGCGTTAATGTTTCTTGTAGTTGTCATGACAACAGCATGACAACTACAAGAAACATTATTATACAACCACATTTTGACGTTTTATGAGTGATTTTTGATAGAGTTGAATGAGTATTCTGCACGATTTGATATGTCATTCATTTAACCAGTTAATATTAATTCAGAGGTTTTGTGAAATTGGTCGTAGATACTCATGCTAATCACCGCTTTACTCGAAGGAGGTGAAAGAGGCCCTTAATGTGTTAAACGATTTTGGCAGACTTTGTATCGAATACTGCTTTAACATAAAATAAATTGTCTTTAGTTTGTATGATTCTATGTTTACTAGACACTAACATTTTTGTTAAAAAAATAAAGAGATCTAAAATTATTGTAAAAATGTAATATTGTTATTTAGCAAAAAATAAAAAAAAATATTTCTATTTAATTGTAAGTATTATGTAAAAGTAAGTAATAAGTATTGTCATTAATTAATAACTAAATTTCTCATGAATAAACAGTTTTCTTTTTTAAAGGTTTTTTTTTTCATTACCTACTCTTGGAATAGACTTTAGTGCTCGTTGGGATACTGACTGTACTAGGCCTAAGAACTATATTCATAAACATAAAGATACATAAACATTATGCTATAAGTGTATATTTGCAATCTGTTTAATACTTGGTTTAATTCCAATACACAGACTGTCAATGTTCTTTATTAAAATTTAGGAATGCGTTCGACAAAGTCGATCATGTTTTACTTATTAATTAACTTAATCGCATTTCAATAGGTTACACTTTTCTGAAATGGTTCATACAGTTCGCATCTTTTTTTCTCAGTTAATCTTATTTATAACTAAGTTAAACTTAAATTTACCTCTGATGGTTAAATAGAAACATAAAAAGTACCTCAAGGCTCGCGACCTTAGTCCAATTATTAACATCTTAATCTATACTAATATTATAAAGCTGAAGAGTTTGTTTGTTTGTTTGTTTGAACGCGCTAATCTCAGGAACTACTGGTCCGAATTGAAAAAATCTTTTTGTATTGGATAGTCCGTTTATTGAGGAAGGCTATAGGCTATATAACATCACGCTACAACCAATAGGAGCGGAGCATAAATGAAAAATGTTGCAAAAATGAAAAACCGTTGAAACTAAAACACGCGAACAAAGTCGCGGGGGACAGCTAGTTCTTCATAAATTGCAATTCAGAATTACAATTATTTAGAAATTATACCTTTTTGCAAACGATTTAAAAGGTCCATACAGACCCTCTGATGTAATCTTCAGTAATTAAAGGATTATACAGGTCTTAAATCTTTGTTTTTGAGTTTTTAGGATTTCCTTATAGTTAAAAGATTATATTTACTTAGGAGAGGCCGTTGTCCAGCAGTGGACGAAGATAGGCTGATGATGATGATAATGATTTTCTTAGTAAATGTTTGTATAAAATTAAATCCTGGATTTGTAAAAACGCCTTTTCTTTACACACTAATTACCAGCCCATATTTTTTAAGCCTTAGTAACTCAAAATCCTGCGTTAATAGTTTAATGCCATTGAATTTGCTTAATTCTTATATTAAATTTATTTCACATTTTAATGTTTGAGACATATTAACGAAAAATAAAACAAAGCACGGTAATTACGCGAACAACGACAATTGTCATTTCTTGTAAGTGACATCTTCAGTTGGTTAAATCGACAATTTTTACTAATATTATAATCGCTATAGTTTGTGAGAACAGATGTTAGGATATATAATTATGATTATTGACGGTAATGCTAAAGTTATAGGTAGCTACTGCAATATACTCCTATAAATCTATTACTCCTATACTCCTATTAGTGACATCATCATCAAAAATACTTAGCTTCAATGAATATACATTACACAATTTATATAGAACAAAGGTCTCTCAAAGTTACGCCTTGACTACTAAACCGCATTTTGATAGGACCTTGGAGAAGAAAATAAGCTACTTTAAGTGTAAATCCTGCGCAAACGAAGTCGCGGACACCATCTAGTAATAATTATATTTTTTTTTTTTTTTATATATGTGGACAACATCACATACATTGCTCTGAACCCAAAGTAAGTAGCTAAAGCACTTGTGTTGTGGAATTCAGAGACAACGAAGGTACCACAAACACCCAGACCCGAGACAATGTAGAAAAGTTGTTTTTTTTTAAAGATTTTTTCAAATCGGTTCAGTAGTTTCAGAGCCTATTCAATGCAAACAAACCAATAAACAATCAAATCTTTCCTCTTTATGATATTAGTATAAGTATATTATAATTATCACTGGGTTCATAAGATTTAGTGGACTCATACTCATTGGAATAGTTTTGTCAAACAAAAGAATGTCATACATTGGTATTGAATTTATTAACCACTTTGTTTGAAAGTGATGCGATGCTGCAAAACAAAGAACATAATAAAATATAAAGGTAAACGACTATCTGTTAATTTTAAGAATTCCATCTTCAATATCTTCTTTGTTGAATACCTGTAGCTTATGGCCAACATAAACAAAAGAGAGTTGCACATGCGCGGGAACTCCGCCAATCATCTCTCTGCGCGGCTTGGCTGCTGTATTGATCGGCATATCAACCTGGGTATATAAACCGGCCTCGCCCAACATCCGCCAGACGCTTCGCGGCCGGGCAAGGCAGCGGTCGTGTCGTCTGTTATTGAAAGAGATCAGTTTTCCTAAACTAATTTAAGTAACAATACTTAATCATATATTAGTGAGTGTGTCAAGAAAGGGTCTGCTTGCTGCTTGAGGCGTTCGCTGGAATGCAAAAGGTAATTTAATTTATTTTTTTTATCTCTGGATATCCGTATGGAGTTACTCTGCTGTGAGAAAGGTGCAAAGGAACGGTAGTTCCTGAAGACATCCACGTTTCCCTTTATCGGAGACCAGGTAAAACATGTTTGCAGTCAACGGCAGTCATCGACGCGGCCCGTTATTAGGAGCAGCAACGGTAAGGAGAGGGGGAGGGGGATGGTAGCTGCTCTACCAGTTGTTTTGCAGGAAACTGATTTCTTTTTTCCTAAATGATACGGTAGCGGACTTCTTACTCTCTGGAAGGCGGGGAGCTCCATGTTTTTCTTTACCGGGTACCAGATACGAACACGTGTCTAAGCACCGACCCCTGTGGAACTCGTACAGTAATTTCAATCGTACAATTAATTCTAATACAGTTCCGATGTCACTCTCCTAAACACCGATCCTTGTATAAGTACCTAATCCTTAAATTTGCTTCGGAATTACACCGGTATCCTATAATAACGAAGCGTTCCCAGTACAGACCTTTGCGGAACGCCATAGTACATTCCTTTGTGGTTCCCGTAGAGCGTCGTTGCGTCCCTTAAGTAAGCCTGACAAGTTAAATTAGTGTATTCCATTTGAATTTGCATTTGATTTTCAAAGGGCATCTTATAATACATTAGCAAAAAAGTTCTCGAAGTTTCGTCTCTGTAAGCTTAAGTGGGGTTCGATCGATTTAACCCCCACCCCTCACTCTTCGCCACGCCCATAAATCAATAATCGCGCGCAGCGGCATTAGGCGTACTTGTGCAATATAGATTGGCGTCGTTAGGAGACCAGTATTAGTCCCAATATTTTGTTGCTGATAAATCCTGATAAATTTAATTAATAGTCCGACTAGGACTCATATACTAACGACAAAATACAAATTTAAAATAAAAGTTAGTAAATACAGTACAGTTAGGCGTGTATGCGAGTGCGTCCACAAAATGGCTGCCATCTTTGAATATGAGGTAGGTAACCACTTTTGTTAATCATCCATGTGCATAGAACATCCGTCTTTCTCTTATTTATTTTTACTTTTAAGAATCCTTAATTCGTGTTCGATCGGCCGAGGCGAGCTTAACTCAAAATTAAGTTTCCTTTCAACGAACCTTCTAATGATAAAGACATTTTTTAAATAACTACCTGTACCCGCGACATTGTAGGCTTCGATGTCGGTCATATGTATGGACTTGGAGTAACAAAGCATTTTAATTCTTTACAAAATAGGATGCTAGAAAAAAAAAGTAGAAAATAGTTACAACTGGATTTAAACTTGCAGCAAAGACCATTTATTTCCAATCATCCAACCACCGAGCTGTTAATTACGACGTAATTTTTTTTAAAAAAGTTAATTATTTTCTAATCAAAATAAGATATCTGTTCGCTGCGGCTACCTAATTTGTCCGTTTTTTATACGTCAAATAAACTAATTTAGGTTTTCAGATGAATTTGAGATTTTGCAAATTTAACATACCTTTACACCTGGATGTAATGGCGCGTTTAAACTTAGCTTAGTGCATTCTACGGTTTTTTGAAAATATTCTCTTAGTATTTTACAGCAATATATTAAGTTTATTGCTGTAAAATACAATTATTAAATGTGTATGTAAAATAATAATATTTTATGTACAAACTGACAACCGGCAAAAGAAAGATGTCGATTAGTATTTTATTATATGTATTGAATAGATAGATGATGACGAAGAATAAAATGTACAACGATTCAATAAAATATATGTCATTATTTTCATTCGTTTACTCGTATAATAATAATGGTCCGCTGGCCAGCATCCGAGCCATCGATCCGTTAAATCTCGGCAAACTCGCGTCAAAGCTCAAGCCACGCCCCTCTCCCTGCGCCCCCTTAGCAACATGACCAGGTGGAAGCAAACAAAATCGTTAGTAGGAATGGAAAGATACCTCTATGGTATCGATACCTGTTACTCGGTACTGGGATCGAGTGAATCGATAAGTATATTCGGAATCGATACTTACTATTATCGGTGAGTTCTTACATACGAATGATATGTTTTTTATTTATGCATTCAGTTGATATTATATACTACTCAAGTCAGTAGACAGTCATGCGCGGTCGCCAACGTCAAAACCCGATCGTTTGAAGTGGGGGTTGATATTCCAAGTATTTAATTTGCCCGACAGCCAGCACGTTTCTTGCTATAGCGAGCGGAACGAGTGTGTTGTCAGCAACGCAGGCGACGCAGACATTTTCTTAGCTAATATTTGACAGGAACGGTCTAAGCACCGACCCCTGTGGAACTCCGACGGAAATTAGGACTGACACAAATACTTAACTTGGCTTCGGAGGTACAAATTCCATAATAACGTAGCGTTCCCAGTACAGACCCCTGTAGAACGCCATAGTACGTTACATTATAGAGCATTGTTTTGCCCCCTAAATAAGCCCAACAAGTATAACTAGTTTTTTACATTTAAATTTGCTGTTCAATGATTTTCAAAGGGCAGCTAATAATAGATTAGCAAAAATGTTCTCGAAATTTCGTCTGTGTAGGCTTACGTGGGATTCGATCCCCCTTCAACCCCCTTCAACCCCCTCACCCCTTACTCTTCGCCACGCCCATAAATCAATCATCGCGCGCAGCAGGATCAAGCGTACTTGTGCAATGTAGATTGGCGTCGTTGGGCATTAGTCCTCACTGAACTTTGGGCTAGCTCAGGTGCGCGACAGTATTCACGGACCCGTTTTTTTTTTATTGGTGATAAATATTGATAAATGTAATTAATAATCCGACTCGGGCTAATTTACTAACACTTAAATACTAATTTAAAATAAAAGTCAGTAAATACAGTAAAGTAGTGTTAGGTTTTTTCGTGTGCGAGTGCGTCCACAAAATGGCTGCCATCATGGAAAATGAGGTAGGTAAACACGTTTATTATTTTCCGTGTACATAGGACATCCGTCTTTTTCTTATTTATTCTTGTTTCTTATATTATTATTATATTTGTTGGGTTCTTTGGTAATATATAACTTTAAGAAGGTAACAGGGTCGGGCTGGGCAGATAGAGTATCCAGTACTACGGCACAATTTGGGCGAGGCGTATACTGAAATAGGCTGATGTGATAGATTTTTTATTTTATATTAATATCGATAAATATAAAAAGATATGTGGTCGCTGTGGCTACCTAACTTCGCCATGGTTACCCCTTCGTTTTCAGCAAAAGAGATTTTGCAAATATTAAAGCTTCATTTCCTATAACCTAGATGTATAAGCGCGTTTAAACATAGCTAAGTGCACTCTACGGTTTTCCGAAAATATTATTTTAATATTTTACAGCAATCTATTAATTATATTTTGTTGCAACCTTTTACAGACAATCTGAAAACTGGTAAAAGAAAGTTGTCGATTAGTATTTTATTATATGTATAGAATAGACATAGATAGATAAATAAAGTGTACAACGATTCAATATATACTTTTATTACCATTAATTCACACGTTTAATAATAATGTTCCACAAGCCAGCATCCGAGCCGTCGATCCGCTTAATCTCTGCAAACTAGCGTCGAAGCTCAAACCACGCCCCTTTCTTTAAGCCCCCTTAGCAACAGGGCCAGGTGGCAGCAAACAAAATAGAGAGTAGGGTTGGAACGATACCACTATGGTATCGATACTTTTACTCGGTACTGGGATCGAATGAATCGATAGGTATATTCGGTATCGATACTTACTATTATCGTTGAGTTATAACATAGGAATGATAGGTTTTAATATATATGAATGCAGTTAGTCTGAGTACCGGCTTTGACTACTTCACCGGACTTTTCCTAAAAAAGTATCGATACCACTTGGTTAAAATAATCGATACCCAAAAAGTACTCAGTATCGAATATATGTATCGAGTACAGTCGTAACGTTTCATCCCTATCCACGACATAAAACGAGAGGTGGGGACGCGCGGTGTGAGCTAACGGACATTGCGAAGTGAAGGGTTAGTAGTGCGATTGAGTGATTGGTAGGAAGCACTTATTTTTTGGAAAGTAAAATTAAGCTACATTAGTACATTAGTGGAAGGTTTTTGTATAATAATTAAAACTGTATTAAATTAGTGAAGTATCTGAAAAGTTAGCTGCTCCCAACACTCGTTTAAAAACTATTCAATTTAACCCTTCTTTGTATTGATAATGGCAGTACACATGTTGGAGTCCAATTAATTCATCAAAACACCATGTAAGTTTAACTTTTCGCCATATTATCTATTTTTAGTAAAATAAGTAGGTAATTTTGCCGGTCTTAAGCCCGGTTAAAGTATACATAAGAAGTTTTTCCAAAATTCCCTTAAAATACACGAACATACTAATATAAAACAGTGTTTGAAATTAAACTGTTAGATTTATTTATATATTTTTTTTAATATGACATAAATAGTATACTGTGTATTTTATCATGACGACCTCCGTGGTCGAAAGGCGTACACACCGGTTTTCAAGGTGTCGCCAGCTCTGAGGTCCTGGGTTCGATACCCAGCCGGGTCAATGTAGGAAACCCCTATTCTACATTGTCTCGGGTCTGGGTGTTTGTGGTACCTTCGTTGTCTCTGAATTCCACAACACAACTTTTTGGTTACTTACTTGGGTTCAGAGAAATCTATGTGATGTTGTCCACATTCATTATTATTATTATGAGGATTATACACAGCTCAGATTCCGGGCTGGAATGATGATGATTATACCATGTGATCATAGCTTTAATTAAATATTTTGTTCACAGGTGTTGGTCAGAACAGCGCCATGAAATTATTCTTCTAGCCCTGTTCACCTGCAACTAAAAGTAAGTCAATGATTTATTTTAAACTAAATCTGTACAAACACGTAACAAAAGATGAATTTTATACAAAATTCAATAGCAGTTCCTCCATTAAAAGGTTAATCGGTAATAAAGAACTTGATCGATACAATTTCTAATTTTTTTTATTCCATTTTTGATGTCATATTTACAACATTTTGCTATTTACGTTGTTGTCGCATATCTTAAGATAATTGTATTTTTTCAATATTGTATGTACCAACATATTAGCTTTTTTTAAAAGAGTAACCTATGTAGTTTCTTGCCGGTTCTTCTCCATAGGAGTGACATTTTGGAACCGCGCAACTAGAGTCATTTAACGTTTTGAAAGTGCCTGAAAAGATTACTAGAAATAAAAACATTTTGATTTTGATTTTTGATTTTTAAACGAAGCAGTTATTCAAGAAAATATAAAAAAAATCCGTTTAGAAATTGAACAGAACATAACCATGATTTTGTTTTGTTTTAGTGCAAGCCGACGTGGAGTGGATGCTGGCCTGGATGGAGGAGGAGGCGTTTCAGTTGAAACAACCACCATAATTGGGCAGTCCCAGGACAGCCGATAAAATCGAAGCAAAGAAAAAAAAAGTTAGTCTAGAAAAATTCAAGTATGTTGAACATTTATTTACTAGTTCAGTCTGAAATAACGCAAAATTCAGTATGCAACGAGAAACATCTTATTTCTCTTGAAGCAAGGAAAGCCGTTGGTTCTGCACATCGTGTGAGCCGTCTCATCAGTCGGCGTGCATCAGAATGATCTAGATTTTTTTTACCTTTATACGTTTTGTTCAAGTATGTTAGAGTTACAGATGCCCAATGCTATTTAAGACGGGCAATCACCAAGACCAGCTATTGGGGAGTTTATGGACTGCGGTATAAACATACTATCTGATAGTTTGCTGAATATTTCGAGTTTGAGGTTGACAAATTTGGCAAAATAAGATATCAAAAAATATTAATAACAGTAATTTTATAATTACAAAAATGTTTTATATAATAATTTTCATGTTAATTTTTGTGCTCTGAATATCTTATTTTTTACTTAAGTAATGGTGAAATGTTAAAATCGCACAGTTTTTATTAACAATAATTTTATCTTACCTTTACCCAATTTAAACTTATAACTCACGTCCGATATTACAAAAAATGTTTAGTTAAGTTTATATAAGGTGTTTATCGTTAATTGGAAATAATTTTTTGATTCCGTAATTCAATAAAACACGATGTATAAATTACTAGCTGTTTCCCGATGCTCCGTCCGCGCGGATGTCGGTTATCGCAGCAAAAAGTAGGCTGTATTTTCTCAGGTTCTAGACTATCTGTGTACCAAATTTAATTTAAATCGTTTCAGTAGTTTTGGCGTGAAAGCGCGACAGAAATACAGACAGAGTTACTTTCGCATTTATAATGTTAGTAAGGATTACTTTTAGTGATAGTTTTGTCTCCATCATGACTATTTTAGGGGTTTACGTTCGTAAACATGATAGTATAGTTACGTCGTCTTTGGTAGCGTTTTAAGACACAGTAAACTCATATTACGTAGGTCTGAATACACATAATTAGTTTAAATACGAAAGTAGAACGACCAACATCTACTGACAAGACGAATACCACCTCAGTCTGCAATGTCATGGATATAATACTCGTGACTGCGACACCTGAAAAGGCGTCGAAACGTCGGAAACTAAAATTTTAATAAACATCGATATAATCCGTTTAAAAAGTAGGAGTTAGTAAGTTAAGTTAAGTTTTATTTTACTACTAGCTGACCCGGCGAACTTCGTACCGCCTTAGCGTAGCAATGATGCACTACTTTATTTTGATTTATCTATACATAACTATTCCGTGGCGAGTTATTTTCAAAAATTCATTATAATTTAATTAAGTAACCACGTTTCCGAACAAATGATGCTCGAATTTAATTAAGTAACCACGTTTCCGAACAAACAATGCTCTTTCAATATAGTCTATGGCTGTGAATGACATTGACATTCGTTACGCGCGTTTTTTTAAATATGCAAAATTCAATGTATACTTTTCAATATTTCTGAGAGATTTTCTTAATATTTTTTTCCGTAAGAACCTTCTCCTAATAATAAAAAATACAACAAAAAAAGAATTAGTGAAATCGGTCCAGCCATTCACGCGTGATGCCGTGACCAAGGAAAACGGGTTTCATTTTTATATATATAGATGATACTAACTACATAATATGAAAGGGTGGATTTCACATTATCATTGGTTGCTTGCTCAAATATGGAGATTTGAGGTCGCGATTAACGATATAGTGGCAACCAGTATAGTGTATTTTTATACTAATATCGAACTGTTTGTCTGTTTAGCGTGTAATGTAGCAGTTCTGGAACAAGAGGAAATAATTAAAAAAAAAATAATAATTAAGATACTTTTTAAATCACCGTATGCTCTTAATCGTATTACAATATAAGTAGATAAATTAGGTAGGACTAGCTATCCCCCGCGACTTTGTTCGCGTGTTTTAGTTTCAACGGTTTTTCATTTTTGCAACATGTTTCATTTATGCTCCGCTCCTATTGGTCGTAGCGTGATGTTATATAGCCTATAGCCTTCCTCAATAAACGGACTATCCAATACAAAAATAATTTTTCAATTCGAACCAGAAGTTCCTGAGATTAGCTCGTTCAAACAAACAAACAAACAAACTCTTCAGCTTTATAATATTAATAAGTATAGATAAAGTATAGATTTGAGGTGAGTGAAATATCTGACGAGCAAATAAAACAGAACATTGTTCTCTATATTATTAAATCTATGATACCTTTGGAATACATCGATAATAATACATACTTTTTTAGCTTTTTGGAAAAATTAAACATACCCAAAAACCATTTGGAGAGTATTTGCGATGAGAAGTTTGAGCGTTATTTAGACGAAGAATTCGTAAGACAGATGAATGTAATAAAATCTAAGGTACTTAAGGCTAATTTTGTGTGCACCTCTTGTGAAGTCTGGCAAAGACAAGATAAACAGTATTTAATCGTGACAGCGCATTGGTTTACTGAAGATTTCTACCGGGTTTCAGTAGCATTGTCTTGCAAGGAGTATAAAGGGTTCCCGCCCTATTATGATTTGAATCAGTTTGTGGATCCTATTTTTGACGAATTTTCATTATGTTCCGATGAAGATAGACTTTCTAAAGTATTCATTGAGGATTGCCATGTCTTTATAAGGACATTTAAATCTTATGGTGTAGAAAATGAAAGTATTGACTGTAAAGATCCAAGTTCAATGTTAGAGATTCTATCACAACCGACAAATACGGAGACGACCGGCAGCCTACTTGTTTGGATAAAGGAAGAATTTGATGATGATTATTATTCACTGCCTGATATCATTGACTGCAGTGTCCGAATTTTAAGTTTAACTGCCACTGCAGACTTTATTAAAATTTTGCACAGCTCTCCAGATTATTTATATGATATTCACGGAGCCGCATTTCAGAAATGCAACTGTCTGTGGAGAGCAGCAGGGAATAAAGTGACAGCTAATATTATAAAAACGATTTTAGGCCATAATTTAATCCAGCCCAAAGAAAACAGGTGGATTAGCTAATATGATGCATTCCGTCAAATAATAACAATTAAACAAAAGAACAGAGAATTACACAATGCTCTGGGTTATCAACATTCCATAACTGAACAAGAATTTAGATATATTGAAGAGCATTTAAGATGTGCTATGCCAGTAGCAGAAGCTCTAGACATGTTAATGAATAGGGAGAATAATTTCTATTGAATTCTTCTGCCACGTCTTACATCTCTAATAAGGAAATTGCAAGAAATAGAAGATCAAAATGACATGGTGTACTGTAATCACTTGGTTTCGGGCTTCAGAAAGAGTGTAGAAGAAAGGTTTTATAATGTATTATATCCATAAATAACGTTGAGGCGGAACACGCAGCAATAGCCGCTATTTCTTGTCCTCGTTTTAAAAACAAGTGGTTTATTGGCACAGAATACCAGAATCGCTGTGGAATCATAGGTGTTTTTGAAGCCCTTATTACAAGGGAAACCAATGCAGGGATCGACGTAGATGAAACACCAAACTAACCTAGAACAAGATTTGTTTGGATAAAAGCTAAGTTGCCTGTTTGTCTTCTCCCGCTGTACCAGTAGGCCTTTCAAAAGCTGAATATGAAATGATACAATACTTTGACGAGAATAGTGAAGATTTGGAATCATTAGATAGATACCCAGCCATCAAAAAGATTTTTATGCAATACTATAGTATTATATATTATACTATCCTGTCCCCCGCGACTTTGTTCGCATGTTTTAGTTTCAACGGTTTTTCATTTTTGCAACCTTTTTAATTTATGCTCCGCTCCTATTAGTCGTAGCGTGAAAAAAGCGTGAAAAATTTTCAATTCGAACCAGTAGTTCCTGAGATTAGCGCGTTCAAACAAACAAACAAACTCTTCAGCTTTATGATATTAGTATAGATTAGCAATATAGGTACTTATATATACAATATATTTATTTATACTAGTATAACGTTTAACCACATTCATATGGGAGTTAGTAAGTTACCGCGTCGTAACTTTGTGTGTGATTTGAAGTCACAGCCGCCATTGTCACGTAACTGACAGTCTTAGCGAGTATTTAAAGTCAATGTATAAAAATGTTCTCAATAACTATCAAATGAAATAAAAAAAAAATGTTACTACTAGGTATTCTATAAAATAAACCTACAAAATTTCTAAAACATTTTCCTGAAATTTGTCAAGTAGCCAAAATTAATGTAAATAAATGCTAATAAGTACATAATTATATTTAAAGCAATTAATATGGATTAAATTAACGCATTTCTCTAAGATGGTATAAACTTATATTATAGATAGATATTTCTGTGGTAACATACCAACAATCTTCTCAAAAAGTCAATATCTAATTAAACAGACACTTATTACAATAGCACTTTATACCAATTAGAAGTTTTAGAAAAAAAAAAATACATATAACTATCTCTTTTGTATCAGAAATAATAAGTATGATTAACTTAACATAGTATTGAAAATTGAAGAAATTAAGAAACCGCCTCCTTGAAGTCGATTTAAAACAAAGTCGCTTCATCTGTCTGGATGTTGATCTTTGTAACTATGCAACAGATTTTAATACAGTTTTTAGTAAAAGATAAAGTTATTCAAGAGGGAGGATTATATACATATGCATTCATATTACATCCGTGCAAATACGGGGCGGGTTGCTAGTTGTAAATAAAATACACTTCTTTTAAATCATGTCTTCATATTACAATAGACACACAAGCTTGAAATTTTGAGCACAAATAGTGATTACCTTATAAAGCTAGGTAAAATTAAAATATTCTGTAATTGTTATCAATTTATCTAGATATACGAACTGCACAAAATAACTGACACAGTAGATTTTTTATGATTATATCATGCGTAAGCTTATAGTAACTAAACTGTAGTTTACAGCTTAAGACTTTGTTGTCTAATCTAGTTGATATATCGAAGTTTGAGATTTGTATGGAATTATTACTCGAGAAACGCGCAGGATTAATAAAAATAGTGTAGTATAAATTAGTTCATGTTTTCAAAGTAAGGGACAATTCTTACTGTGTTGTAGATTAAGTGAGAAATTAATTCTCGATAGATGTATAATAGTTATAAATCTTCAATAACGTCCTGATTAAAGTAATTAGCAAACTGGTACACTAGTCCCACTATAGTATCCACGTTATGTATTTAGATTAGTATCTATCATTCACATTAATTAGATGTATCTAAGTCGTGATGGCCTAGCGGTTCAATGAACGTATTTGTATATACATGGTTGCAGGTTCCAACCCACTATGGGCAAGTATTAATGTGTCTTTAGCAAATTTATATGTACTTTCGTAATTATTATAAGGCAAACGGTGAAGGAATACATTGTGAGGAAACATGGATTCCAAAAAAAAAAATGTCAAATCGCCATCCCGCAATGAGCAAGATGGTGATCAATGCTCGTGCCTTCATTACATGAGAACAAGTCTTCGCCCAGTAGTGAGACATTTATGGGATGGTATTTATTACATTAATTGGGAAATTTTAATTTGGTTTGTAATAGGTTCAAAAATTTAGAAGAAAATTTGCGCACTCTATGAGGTTAGGTAAGCAAAAAATTACGCAGCTGCCTCAAATATTGAAATATCTTTATCACTATTCAATGTTGCCTGTCATTATAATTACTATGCGATGCTGTGTCTGCAAAGGGCTACTGAGTTGAAGTGAAACAAAATTGTTACGAAAGACCAAATGTACACTTGGTATGCAATAAATCTTTGACTTTGATTTTGACAATGTCCCTTGGTAACCCCGCAGTATTATTGACCATAAAACTTATTTTTTGTTAAGTCGAATGATGACATTAGGTTCTTGAGTAGATTTAGGGTCTCTAAAGCGTCTCCAGAAGTTCCTGCCATTTCAGACCAAAATCACTCTTGCTCAATCTCTTCTCTTTATTTTATAAATACATCCTAAGTTGTACACTTCTTTCTTCCTCAACTTTTATCAAATCTCTCTATCACTTAAATGTTTGCTGGTAGAAATTCAATTATGAGTTAAGCTCGCCTCTATACATCAAATTATAAATTATTATATTTTTGGTAATTGTGTATATTACCAGTCGAGCTTAACTGTGTGTTAAAAGTGTGTACAATAAAGAATAAGAATGCTGATTTCTTAATATTCCACCGCGACGTTACGATCTTCCACACGAACGTCTACGATCGTTTCACATCGCGGTCTCTTTGAGCCTCGGAGATCACGTTAGGCTGGAACTTTGGTATCGCAGAGAATGAAGTAAAAACCTAGGCTTTGTGAATAGATACTTCCTTTAGTCAGCAGACAGACAGCAGACCATAACGGTAATGTTACCTGGTCTTTTCCCGTGACTCGCGTGCAATGCACGACCAGCCGGCTTTACCGGTTATAATACGGCAGTAATTCGTCATCATCATCATCATCAACTGGAAAGACGTCCAATGTTGAACAAAGGCGATGACGAAGTGCAACTTTCCGTTTCATCCACCGCTTGCCCTACCAACGGTACAACGGCTGAAAACATTCGCTTTCTAAATAGAAACACACCACAAAGCTGTGAGGTTATGGCACTTAGCTTTTTCACTTACGGCAATTTATTCGATTCCTGCATCGATGGAGTTATTTTTTTATTCTTAAATATTACTGTATATTCGTGTATTATTATATTGATGGCGTTGTCGTAACGGAAGCTGCCGGCCAAAGGTGACATTAATTATTGCAGAGTGGAAGTTACGGCAACTACCCGTAAGTTTATTACGTGTGTATTTTTTTTGTATTCCACTTAAAGGAATACCCTAAAGACGGCCTCTTGAGAAAACGATGTCCGTATCTTGAGTTCTAAGTGGTATAGAAAATGCATACTTACTCTGCGTTTGCGTAGACACAAGCGGAAAAATAATCACAGTAGTGACAGTGTTGCTAATATCAATAGTTGGAAGTTATATATTCGAGCCGTTTGGGGTTGAGACCCTTAGTCCGTGGGGTCCGAGTGCGCACATGCTTTTTAAAGATCTAGCCAAACGCCTCGTTGACACTTGAAGTCAAGCCCGACATGCGAATTTAAACTACATCATCCGACGAGCTCTGGTTGCCGTCGGCGGGCGGCGTTCCGGTTGTACTCAAACCAAATGGCCTGGCACGCGACGATGGCAAGAGATGGGATGGCATGTCTTTGTACCCGTGGAAGATGGGTAGGCCCTTAGTATGAGACGCTACTTGAGTCGATACTCTTGCGCCATTCCATCTTCCTATTTTGTCGTACTGTGCTGACGCTGCT
Source organism: Diachrysia chrysitis (assembly GCA_932294365.1). Lineage (NCBI taxonomy): Eukaryota > Metazoa > Arthropoda > Insecta > Lepidoptera > Noctuidae > Diachrysia > Diachrysia chrysitis. Next base: position 1,470,554 of record OW028641.1, read on the forward strand.
GCTGCGGCTGCTGAGAACCTCAAACGGCTGACGGAAATATAAGAACCTTGTTGAAACTTGCAAAATGGTAAGAAAATTTGAATTTCGCGGGCTACCCTAACGCTTGTCGCTTAGACCAATAATGCTAAGTAACAAGAGTCTTTAATCTGTGCCCAAGATCGATTTTGCTAATAGTGAAAAGCGAAATGGGAAGTCTAAAGGGATTGACAACGAAAACAGCCCGTCAATGCGGATATTGAAAAGCCTGCAAAATCGCCGCATTACGTCTCCTGATGGAACTAGAATTATTGTTCTTGGCGTACCTTTACCATCTTTGTCGGAGCTGGAGAGATTGTTTGCGGAAGATGCAGAGCTTAGCTCAACATCTCAGGAAAATTCGACAACAATAGAATGTTCAGAGATTTTTTGTTTTGCATTTTGTAAAACTTGTTCTCATCATTTCCCTATATAAGTAACTTCTCTCTCCAACCACTACATCCTACATCCATAAAATATCAGAATGTCTGATGAACATAATTTCTGATACAATTGAATTATTAAATCAAAATGTTTCACCGCCTCCTGTTATACCACGAACAAAAAGGAAGAAACCTGAAGAAACATATATATAGTAGGTTGTAAAGACCGCCCACAAGTTGCAAACAACCCAAGCACTAATTCCTTCAAAGGTGATGAGGATCCTGGGGTAGATGCTTCTCGTGCTGAACCTGATTCACCTCCACGTAAGTGAGCAAAGAAGTCCAAAATTCCTTCCTTTTCTAAAAGCTAGCAAAACATATATATGACAACACTGTAGAAACTAATTTTAAAAGTTCAGATAGAAATAAGTCAGTAGAGTATGTTCCACCAAAAATACTAAGCCCTAAATAATCATCATTTTCACCATTATTAAGTACTTCAAGAGACAGTAAAACTTTCAATAGGAATAAAGAACTATTCAAGCAAAGCCAAGGGAGAATACTCACAAAGATGAAAGCACCACACCAAAAATAACACCCAATGCAACTATTGTAATTGATGACGATGATGAAGATGATATTGAATTCATTCTGTAACCGCAAACAGGCACCAATCCGGGATTAATAAATGAAAAATCTAATAATAGTTTCTCAAGTATGCAAAATTCTACAGAGACTAATAACCAAAACAATTTAAATAATATAATTATCATGATGCATACATTGATTTAACTACTTAATGATGATAATGATGGTCGGAAGATGTTTCTGAAATTGATGTAGATGGTGAGATTGCATAAAATCAAGCCATACTTAGTCGTTCAGTTCAAATTGTAATTTCAAAATATTATTTTATGTAATTTTATGTTATTAAATATGACTTTGCTAGTCATAAATAATCCGACAATGTTGGCTGGTATTTACCCTTCCCTCGCGTGCAGCGCACGTCGAGCCGGCAGTAGAGCTAGTGCCTTAGGTGACTGTTGTTAATTCTATTAACACTCTCAGTGGCAGAGCAGTGGCATTCCAAAATATCCTTCTATTTTTGATTATAGACGGCGAGTTGCGGTTGCCAATGCATAACTTTTTAATATTGAATTTCTGCTGACTTGGTAAGGTTCCATTAATTTCTCTATATTTACTTAATGCCGTGACTTAATCCCGGGTTCGACCCTGGCCGGGTCAATGTAGAAAACCCCTTTTCTACATTATCTCGGGTTTGGGTGTTTGTGGTACCTTCGTTGTCTTTGAATTTTATAACACAAGTGCTTCAGCTACTTACTTTGGGTTCAGAGAAATGTATGTGATATTTTCCAAATTGATTTATTTACTTATTTAAACTTAATAAATTATTTAAACTTAAAAAATTGGCAGGTATTTTCCCTTCCCTCGCGTGCAGCGCACGTCGAGCCGGCAGTAATGCTAATTCCGTAGATGACTGTGGTTAATTCTTTTAACGCTCTCATTGACAGAGCAGCGGCATTGCAAAATATCCTTCTATGTTTTTGATTATAGAAGGCGATTTGGGGTTGCCAATGCATAACTTTAAAATAATGAATTTCTGAAGATAAGTTGATCGTTCCATTTGCTTGTACTTCCTGTACAAATATTATTTAATAAAAAACAAAAGCTGGTACACAAATTCACATTAATGACAGTGTTGCAATGTATGACATCATAAATAATCCGACAATGTTGGCTGGTATTTTCCCTTCCCTCGCGTGCAGCGCACGTCGAGCGGGCAGTAGAGCTAGTGCCGTAGGTGACTGTTGTTAATTCTATTAACGCTCTCACTGGCAGAGCAGTGGCATTCCAAAATATCCCTCTATGTTTTTGATTATAGAGGGCGATTTGGGGTTCCCGTGGCATAACTTTTTAATAATGTTTTTCTGCTGATTTGTTCATTGTTCCGTTAATTTCCCTGTATTTACGTTACAAATATTACTTTCCAAAAAACAAAACCGGATACACAAATTCACATAAGTTAGTGTTACAATGTATAACATCTTAAATAATTCGACAATTTTGGCTTTCATTTTCCCTTCCCTCGCGTGCAGCGCACGTCGAGCCGGCAGTCTCGGCTTTGGTACGGCGGTCTTAACGGGCAGCGCCGAGCACGTTAAGTCTTTCCTTCATATCCAGTTTACGCGACCACTTAATGCGGACAAATTGCCCCTCTAGTGTTTTCTAGAGACAAAATCAAAATCTCATCATAAATTATTCGACAATGATGTCTGGTATTATCCCTTCCCTCGCGTGCAGCGCACGTCGAGCCGTCAGTAGAGCTAGTGGCGTAGGTGATTGTTGGTGGCCCATGCAGGGATCGAACCCTTAGCTCGTCGTGCACTGCGGTAATTGGCCTGGTGACCTATACCATTCGGCTATAAGGTCATACATAATCTGTCAATGTTGGCTGGTATTTTCCCTTCCCTCGTGTGCAGCGCACGTCGAGCGGGCAGTAGAACTAGTGCCTTAGGTGACTGTTGTTAATTCTATTAACGCTCTCATTGGCAGAGCAGTGGCATTCCAAACTATCCTCCTATGTTTTTAATTATAGAGGGCGATTTGAGGTTCCCGAGGCATAACTTTTAAATAATGAATTTCATAAGATTCGTTGATCGTTCCATTTGCTTGTACTTCCTGTACAAATAAATTTTCCCAAAAACAAAAGAGCATACAAAAATTCACATAAATGACGGTGTTGCAATGTATAACATCATGAATAATCCGACAATTTTGGCTGGCATTTTCCCTTCCCTCTCGTGCAGCGCACGTCAGAGACAAGATCAAAATCACTTTATAAATAATCCAACAATGTTGGCGGGTATTTTCCTTTCCCTTGCGTGCAGCGAACGTTGCGCCGGCAGTAGAGCAACTCCCGTAGGTGACTGTTGGTGGCTCATACGGGGATCGAACCCTTAGCTCGTCGCGCACTGCGGTAATTGGCCTGGTTACCTATACCATTCGGCTAGAAGGTCATACATAATCCGACAATGTTGGCTGGTATTTTCCCTTTCCTCGCGTGCAGCGCACGTCGAGCCGGCAGTAGAGCTAGTGCCTTAGGTGACTGTTGTTAATTCTATTAACGCTCTCAGTGGCAGAGCAGTGGCATTCCAAAATATCCTTCTATTTTTGATTATAGACGGCGAGTTGGGGTTGCCAATGCATAACTTTTTAATAATGAATTTCTGCTGAGTTGGTAGTGTTCCGTTTGCTTCCCTATATTTACGTAATGCCGTGAAGTCCCGGGTTCGACCCTGGCCGGGTCAATGTAGAAAACCCCTTTTCTACATTATCTCGGGTTTGGGTGTTTGTGGTACCTTCGTTGTCTTTGAATTTTATAACACAAGTGCTTCAGCTACTTACTTTGGGTTCAGAGAAATGTATGTGATATTTTCCAAATTGATTTATTTACTTATTTAAACTTAATAAATTATTTAAACTTAAAAAATTGGCAGGTATTTTCCCTTCCCTCGCGTGCAGCGCACGTCGAGCCGGCAGTAATGCTAATTCCGTAGATGACTGTGGTTAATTCTTTTAACGCTCTCATTGACAGAGCAGCGGCATTGCAAAATATCCTTCTATGTTTTTGATTATAGAAGGCGATTTGGGGTTGCCAATGCATAACTTTAAAATAATGAATTTCTGAAGATAAGTTGATCGTTCCATTTGCTTGTACTTCCTGTACAAATATTATTTAATAAAAAACAAAAGCTGGTACACAAATTCATATTAATGACAGTGTTGCAATGTATGACATCATAAATAATCCGACAATGTTGGCTGGTATTTTCCCTTCCCTCGCGTGCAGCGCACGTCGAGCCGGCAGTAGAGCTAGTGCCGTAGGTGACTGTTGTTAATTCTATTAACGCTCTCACTGGCAGAGCAGTGGCATTCCAAAATATCCCTCTATGTTTTTGATTATAGAGGGCGATTTGGGGTTCCCGTGGCATAACTTTTTAATAATGATTTTTTGCTGATTTGTTAATCTAATCTATCTATCTAATCTAATAAGCCCGTTTTGTCCCACTGCAGGGCAAAGGCCTCCCTCTCCCTTTTCCACGCACTTCTGTCCTGAGCTAGGATGGGCCAGTCCTTTCGGTAGGAGTCAAGTTGGTCTCTCCACCGCTTTTTCGGTCTGCCGCGATGTTGTCTAGCGTTTTGTGGGATCCATTCTGTAGTTTTTTTAGCCCACAGCTCATCTGACATGCGACAGACATGACCGGCCCAATCCCATTTAAGTTTGGCAGCTTTCTGAGTAATGTCAGTGATTTTGGTTTTGGTGCGTAGAAAAGTGTTTCTAATCCGGTCCGAAATTCGTACGCCTAAGATGCTGCGCTCCATGGCCCGCTGGCAAACCTCGAGCTTAGCTCTCTGCAGAAGTGTCAAAGACCAGGTTTGAGCGCCGTATGTGAGAATGGAAAGGATGCACAAGTCCATAATTTTTCGTTTGTGGCACATGGGAAGATCTCCCTTTAAAAGATGTTTCATGGCCCAGTAGCTCCTCCAGGCGCTCTCGGTGCGTCGAGCAACTTCTTTATCTTGTCTTAACTGACAGTGTGACAATGTATAACATCATAAATAATTCGACAATTTTGGCTTTCATTTTCCCTTCCCTCGCGTGCATCGCACGTCGAGCCGGCAGTCTCGGCTTTGGTACGGCGGTCTTAACGGGCAGCGCCGAGCACGTTAAGTCTTTCCTTCATATCCAGTTTACGCGACCACTTAATGCGGACAAATTGCCCCTCTAGTGTTTTCTAGAGACAAAATCAAAATCTCATCTTCCCTCGTGTGCAGCGCACGTCGAGCGGGCAGTAGAACTAGTGCCTTAGGTGACTGTTGTTAATTCTATTAACGCTCTCATTGGCAGAGCAGTGGCATTCCAAACTATCCTCCTATGTTTTTAATTATAGAGGGCGATTTGAGGTTCCCGAGGCATAACTTTTAAATAATGAATTTCATAAGATTCGTTGATCGTTCCATTTGCTTGTACTTCCTGTACAAATAAATTTTCCCAAAAACAAAAGAGCATACAAAAATTCACATAAATGACGGTGTTGCAATGTATAACATCATGAATAATCCGACAATTTTGGCTGGCATTTTCCCTTCCCTCTCGTGCAGCGCACGTCAGAGACAAGATCAAAATCACTTTATAAATAATCCAACAATGTTGGCGGGTATTTTCCTTTCCCTTGCGTGCAGCGAACGTTGCGCCGGCAGTAGAGCAACTCCCGTAGGTGACTGTCGGTGGCTCATACGGGGATCGAACCCTTAGCTCGTCGCGCACTGCGGTAATTGGCCTGGTTACCTATACCATTCGGCTAAAAGGTCATACATAATCCGACAATGTTGGCTGGTATTTTCCCTTTCCTCGCGTGCAGCGCACGTCGAGCCGGCAGTAGAGCTAGTGCCTTAGGTGACTGTTGTTAATTCTATTAACGCTCTCAGTGGCAGAGCAGTGGCATTCCAAAATATCCTTCTATTTTTGATTATAGACGGCGAGTTGGGGTTGCCAATGCATAACTTTTTAATAATGAATTTCTGCTGAGTTGGTAGTGTTCCGTTTGCTTCCCTATATTTACGTAATGCCGTGAAGTCCCGGGTTCGACCCTGGCCGGGTCAATGTAGAAAACCCCTTTTCTACATTATCTCGGGTTTGGGTGTTTGTGGTACCTTCGTTGTCTTTGAATTTTATAACACAAGTGCTTCAGCTACTTACTTTGGGTTCAGAGAAATGTATGTGATATTTTCCAAATTGATTTATTTACTTATTTAAACTTAATAAATTATTTAAACTTAAAAAATTGGCAGGTATTTTCCCTTCCCTCGCGTGCAGCGCACGTCGAGCCGGCAGTAATGCTAATTCCGTAGATGACTGTGGTTAATTCTTTTAACGCTCTCATTGACAGAGCAGCGGCATTGCAAAATATCCTTCTATGTTTTTGATTATAGAAGGCGATTTGGGGTTGCCAATGCATAAATTTAAAATAATGAATTTCTGAAGATAAGTTGATCGTTCCATTTGCTTGTACTTCCTGTACAAATATTATTTAATAAAAAACAAAAGCTGGTACACAAATTCATATTAATGACAGTGTTGCAATGTATGACATCATAAATAATCCGACAATGTTGGCTGGTATTTTCCCTTCCCTCGCGTGCAGCGCACGTCGAGCCGGCAGTAGAGCTAGTGCCGTAGGTGACTGTTGTTAATTCTATTAACGCTCTCACTGGCAGAGCAGTGGCATTCCAAAATATCCCTCTATGTTTTTGATTATAGAGGGCGATTTGGGGTTCCCGTGGCATAACTTTTTAATAATGATTTTTTGCTGATTTGTTAATCTAATCTATCTATCTAATCTAATAAGCCCGTTTTGTCCCACTGCAGGGCAAAGGCCTCCCTCTCCCTTTTCCACGCACTTCTGTCCTGAGCTAGGATGGGCCAGTCCTTTCGGTAGGAGTCAAGTTGGTCTCTCCACCGCTTTTTCGGTCTGCCGCGATGTTGTCTAGCGTTTTGTGGGATCCATTCTGTAGTTTTTTTAGCCCACAGCTCATCTGACATGCGACAGACATGACCGGCCCAATCCCATTTAAGTTTGGCAGCTTTCTGAGTAATGTCAGTGATTTTGGTTTTGGTGCGTAGAAAAGTGTTTCTAATCCGGTCCGAAATTCGTACGCCTAAGATGCTGCGCTCCATGGCCCGCTGGCAAACCTCGAGCTTAGCTCTCTGCAGAAGTGTCAAAGACCAGGTTTGAGCGCCGTATGTGAGAATGGAAAGGATGCACAAGTCCATAATTTTTCGTTTGTGGCACATGGGAAGATCTCCGTTTAAAAGATGTTTCATGGCCCAGTAGCTCCTCCAGGCGCTCTCGGTGCGTCGAGCAACTTCTTTATCTTGTCTTAACTGACAGTGTGACAATGTATAACATCATAAATAATTCGACAATTTTGGCTTTCTTTTTCCCTTCCCTCGCGTGCAGCGCACGTCGAGCCGGCAGTCTCGGCTTTGGTACGGCGGTCTTAACGGGCAGCGCCGAGCACGTTAAGTCTTTCCTTCATATCCAGTTTACGCGACCACTTAATGCGGACAAATTGCCCCTCTAGTGTTTTCTAGAGACAAAATCAAAATCTCATCATAAATTATTCGACAATGATGTCTGGTATTATCCCTTCCCTCGCGTGCAGCGCACGTCGAGCCGTCAGTAGAGCTAGTGGCGTAGGTGATTGTTGGTGGCCCATGCAGGGATCGAACCCTTAGCTCGTCGTGCACTGCGGTAATTGGCCTGGTGACCTATACCATTCGGCTATAAGGTCATACATAATCTGTCAATGTTGGCTGGTATTTTCCCTTCCCTCGTGTGCAGCGCACGTCGAGCGGGCAGTAGAACTAGTGCCTTAGGTGACTGTTGTTAATTCTATTAACGCTCTCATTGGCAGAGCAGTGGCATTCCAAACTATCCTCCTATGTTTTTAATTATAGAGGGCGATTTGAGGTTCCCGAGGCATAACTTTTAAATAATGAATTTCATAAGATTCGTTGATCGTTCCATTTGCTTGTACTTCCTGTACAAATAAATTTTCCCAAAAACAAAAGAGCATACAAAAATTCACATAAATGACGGTGTTGCAATGTATAACATCATGAATAATCCGACAATTTTGGCTGGCATTTTCCCTTCCCTCTCGTGCAGCGCACGTCAGAGACAAGATCAAAATCACTTTATAAATAATCCAACAATGTTGGCGGGTATTTTCCTTTCCCTTGCGTGCAGCGAACGTTGCGCCGGCAGTAGAGCAACTCCCGTAGGTGACTGTTGGTGGCTCATACGGGGATCGAACCCTTAGCTCGTCGCGCACTGCGGTAATTGGCCTGGTTACTTATACCATTCGGCTAGAAGGTCATACATAATCCGACAATGTTGGCTGGTATTTTCCCTTTCCTCGCGTGCAGCGCACGTCGAGCCGGCAGTAAAGCTAGTGCCTTAGGTGACTGTTGTTAATTCTATTAACGCTCTCAGTGGCAGAGCAGTGGCATTCCAAAATATCCTTCTATTTTTGATTATAGACGGCGAGTTGGGGTTGCCAATGCATAACTTTTTAATAATGAATTTCTGCTGAGTTGGTAGTGTTCCGTTTGCTTCCCTATATTTACGTAATGCCGTGAAGTCCCGGGTTCGACCCTGGCCGGGTCAATGTAGAAAACCCCTTTTCTACATTATCTCGGGTTTGGGTGTTTGTGGTACCTTCGTTGTCTTTGAATTTTATAACACAAGTGCTTCAGCTACTTACTTTGGGTTCAGAGAAATGTATGTGATATTTTCCAAATTGATTTATTTACTTATTTAAACTTAATAAATTATTTAAACTTAAAAAATTGGCAGGTATTTTCCCTTCCCTCGCGTGCAGCGCACGTCGAGCCGGCAGTAATGCTAATTCCGTAGATGACTGTGGTTAATTCTTTTAACGCTCTCATTGACAGAGCAGCGGCATTGCAAAATATCCTTCTATGTTTTTGATTATAGAAGGCGATTTGGGGTTGCCAATGCATAACTTTAAAATAATGAATTTCTGAAGATAAGTTGATCGTTCCATTTGCTTGTACTTCCTGTACAAATATTATTTAATAAAAAACAAAAGCTGGTACACAAATTCATATTAATGACAGTGTTGCAATGTATGACATCATAAATAATCCGACAATGTTGGCTGGTATTTTCCCTTCCCTCGCGTGCAGCGCACGTCGAGCCGGCAGTAGAGCTAGTGCCGTAGGTGACTGTTGTTAATTCTATTAACGCTCTCAGTGGCAGAGCAGTGGCATTCCAAAATATCCTTCTATTTTTGATTATAGACGGCGAGTTGGGGTTGCCAATGCATAACTTTTTAATAATGAATTTCTGCTGACTTGGTAGTGTTCCGTTTGCCTCCCTATATTTACGTAATGCCGTGAAGTCCCGGGTTCGACCCTGGCCGGGTCAATGTAGAAAACCCCTTTTCTACATTATCTCGGGTTTGGGTGTTTGTGGTACCTTCGTTGTCGTTGAATTTTATAACACAAGTGCTTCAGCTACTTACTTTGGGTTCAGAGAAATGTATGTGATATTTTCCAAATTGATTTATTTACTTATTTAAACTTAATAAATTATTTAAACTTAAAAAATTGGCAGGTATTTTCCCTTTCCTCGCGTGCAGCGCACGTCGAACCGGCAGTAATGCTAATTCCGTAGATGACTGTGGTTAATTCTTTTAACGCTCTCATTGACAGAGCAGCGGCATTGCAAAATATCCTTCTATGTTTTTGATTATAGAAGGCGATTTGGGGTTGCCAATGCATAACTTTAAAATAATGAATTTCTGAAGATAAGTTGATCGTTCCATTTGCTTGTACTTCCTGTACAAATATTATTTAATAAAAAACAAAAGCTGGTACACAAATTCATATTAATGACAGTGTTGCAATGTATGACATCATAAATAATCCGACAATGTTGGCTGGTATTTTCCCTTCCCTCGCGTGCAGCGCACGTCGAGCCGGCAGTAGAGCTAGTGCCGTAGGTGACTGTTGTTAATTCTATTAACGCTCTCACTGGCAGAGCCGTGGCATTCCAAAATATCCCTCTATGTTTTTGATTATAGAGGGCAATTTGGGGTTCCCGTGGCATAACTTTTTAATAATGATTTTTTGCTGATTTGTTAAGTGTTCCATTAATTTCTCTGTATTTATGGTACAAATATTTCTTACTTCTAACTTTCCAAAAAACAAAAGCCAATACACAAATTCACATAACTGACAGTGTGACAATGACTGTATAACATCATAAATAATTCGACAATTTTGGCTTTCATTTTCCCTTCCCTCGCGTGCAGCGCACGTCGAGCCGGCAGTCTCGGCTTTGGTACGGCGGTCTTAACGGGCAGCGCCGAGCACGTTAAGTCTTTCCTTCATATCCAGTTTACGCGACCACTTAATGCGGACAAATTGCCCCTTTAGTGTTTTCTAGAGACAAAATCAAAATCTCATCATAAATTATTCGACAATGATGTCTGGTATTATCCCTTCCCTCGCGTGCAGCGCACGTCGAGCCGTCAGTAGAGCTAGTGGCGTAGGTGATTGTTGGTGGCCCATGCAGGGATCGAACCCTTAGCTCGTCGTGCACTGCGGTAATTGGCCTGGTGACCTATACCATTCGGCTATAAGGTCATACATAATCTGTCAATGTTGGCTGGTATTTTCCCTTCCCTCGTGTGCAGCGCACGTCGAGCGGGCAGTAGAACTAGTGCCTTAGGTGACTGTTGTTAATTCTATTAACGCTCTCATTGGCAGAGCAGTGGCATTCCAAACTATCCTCCTATGTTTTTAATTATAGAGGGCGATTTGAGGTTCCCGAGGCATAACTTTTAAATAATGAATTTCATAAGATTCGTTGATCGTTCCATTTGCTTGTACTTCCTGTACAAATAAATTTTCCCAAAAACAAAAGAGCATACAAAAATTCACATAAATGACGGTGTTGCAATGTATAACATCATGAATAATCCGACAATTTTGGCTGGCATTTTCCCTTCCCTCTCGTGCAGCGCACGTCAGAGACAAGATCAAAATCACTTTATAAATAATCCAACAATGTTGGCGGGTATTTTCCTTTCCCTTGCGTGCAGCGAACGTTGCGCCGGCAGTAGAGCAACTCCCGTAGGTGACTGTTGGTGGCTCATACGGGGATCGAACCCTTAGCTCGTCGCGCACTGCGGTAATTGGCCTGGTTACCTATACCATTCGGCTAAAAGGTCATACATAATCCGACAATGTTGGCTGGTATTTTCCCTTTCCTCGCGTGCAGCGCACGTCGAGCCGGCAGTAGAGCTAGTGCCTTAGGTGACTGTTGTTAATTCTATTAACGCTCTCAGTGGCAGAGCAGTGGCATTCCAAAATATCCTTCTATTTTTGATTATAGACGGCGAGTTGGGGTTGCCAATGCATAACTTTTTAATAATGAATTTCTGCTGACTTGGTAGTGTTCCGTTTGCCTCCCTATATTTACGTAATGCCGTGAAGTCCCGGGTTCGACCCTGGCCGGGTCAATGTAGAAAACCCCTTTTCTACATTATCTCGGGTTTGGGTGTTTGTGGTACCTTCGTTGTCGTTGAATTTTATAACACAAGTGCTTCAGCTACTTACTTTGGGTTCAGAGAAATGTATGTGATATTTTCCAAATTGATTTATTTACTTATTTAAACTTAATAAATTATTTAAACTTAAAAAATTGGCAGGTATTTTCCCTTTCCTCGCGTGCAGCGCACGTCGAGCCGGCAGTAATGCTAATTCCGTAGATGACTGTGGTTAATTCTTTTAACGCTCTCATTGACAGAGCAGCGGCATTGCAAAATATCCTTCTATGTTTTTGATTATAGAAGGCGATTTGGGGTTGCCAATGCATAACTTTAAAATAATGAATTTCTGAAGATAAGTTGATCGTTCCATTTGCTTGTACTTCCTGTACAAATATTATTTAATAAAAAACAAAAGCTGGTACACAAATTCATATTAATGACAGTGTTGCAATGTATGACATCATAAATAATCCGACAATGTTGGCTGGTATTTTCCCTTCCCTCGCGTGCAGCGCACGTCGAGCCGGCAGTAGAGCTAGTGCCGTAGGTGACTGTTGTTAATTCTATTAACGCTCTCACTGGCAGAGCAGTGGCATTCCAAAATATCCCTCTATGTTTTTGATTATAGAGGGCGATTTGGGGTTCCCGTGGCATAACTTTTTAATAATGATTTTTTGCTGATTTGTTAAGTGTTCCATTAATTTCTCTGTATTTATGGTACAAATATTTCTTACTTCTAACTTTCCAAAAAACAAAAGCCAATACACAAATTCACATAACTGACAGTGTGACAATGACTGTATAACATCATAAATAATTCGACAATTTTGGCTTTCATTTTCCCTTCCCTCGCGTGCAGCGCACGTCGAGCCGGCAGTCTCGGCTTTGGTACGGCGGTCTTAACGGGCAGCGCCGAGTACGTTAAGTCTTTCCTTCATATTTCATTCACGCGACCATTTAATGCGGACAATTTGCCCCTCTAGTGTTTTGTAGAGACAAAATCAAAATCTCATCATAAATTATTCGACAATGATGTCTGGTATTTTCCCTTCCCTCGCGTGCAGCGCACGTCGAGCCGTCAGTAGAGCTAGTGGCGTAGGTGATTGTTGGTGGCCCATGCAGGGATCGAACCCTTAGCTCGTCGTGCACTGCGGTAATTGGCCTGGTGACCTATACCATTCGGCTATAAGGTCATACATAATCTGTCAATGTTGGCTGGTATTTTCCCTTCCCTCGTGTGCAGCGCACGTCGAGCGTTCAGTAGAACTAGTGCCTTAGGTGACTGTTGTTAATTCTATTAACGCTCTCATTGGCAGAGCAGTGGCATTCCAAAATATCCTCCTATGTTTTTAATTATAGAGGGCGATTTGAGGTTCCCGAGGCATAACTTTTAAATAATGAATTTCATAAGATTCGTTGATCGTTCCATTTGCTTGTACTTCCTGTACAAATAAATTTTCCCAAAAACAAAAGAGCATACAAAAATTCACATAAATGACGGTGTTGCAATGTATAACATCATGAATAATCCGACAATTTTGGCTGGCATTTTCCCTTCCCTCTCGTGCAGCGCACGTCAGAGACAAGATCAAAATCACTTTATAAATAATCCAACAATGTTGGCGGGTATTTTCCTTTCCCTTGCGTGCAGCGAACGTTGCGCCGGCAGTAGAGCAACTCCCGTAGGTGACTGTTGGTGGCTCATACGGGGATCGAACCCTTAGCTCGTCGCGCACTGCGGTAATTGGCCTGGTTACCTATACCATTCGGCTAAAAGGTCATACATAATCCGACAATGTTGGCTGGTATTTTCCCTTTCCTCGCGTGCAGCGCACGTCGAGCCGGCAGTAGAGCTAGTGCCTTAGGTGACTGTTGTTAATTCTATTAACGCTCTCAGTGGCAGAGCAGTGGCATTCCAAAATATCCTTCTATTTTTGATTATAGACGGCGAGTTGGGGTTGCCAATGCATAACTTTTTAATAATGAATTTCTGCTGACTTGGTAGTGTTCCGTTTGCCTCCCTATATTTACGTAATGCCGTGAAGTCCCGGGTTCGACCCTGGCCGGGTCAATGTAGAAAACCCCTTTTCTACATTATCTCGGGTTTGGGTGTTTGTGGTACCTTCGTTGTCGTTGAATTTTATAACACAAGTGCTTCAGCTACTTACTTTGGGTTCAGAGAAATGTATGTGATATTTTCCAAATTGATTTATTTACTTATTTAAACTTAATAAATTATTTAAACTTAAAAAATTGGCAGGTATTTTCCCTTTCCTCGCGTGCAGCGCACGTCGAGCCGGCAGTAATGCTAATTCCGTAGATGACTGTGGTTAATTCTTTTAACGCTCTCATTGACAGAGCAGCGGCATTGCAAAATATCCTTCTATGTTTTTGATTATAGAAGGCGATTTGGGGTTGCCAATGCATAACTTTAAAATAATGAATTTCTGAAGATAAGTTGATCGTTCCATTTGCTTGTACTTCCTGTACAAATATTATTTAATAAAAAACAAAAGCTGGTACACAAATTCATATTAATGACAGTGTTGCAATGTATGACATCATAAATAATCCGACAATGTTGGCTGGTATTTTCCCTTCCCTCGCGTGCAGCGCACGTCGAGCCGGCAGTAGAGCTAGTGCCGTAGGTGACTGTTGTTAATTCTATTAACGCTCTCACTGGCAGAGCAGTGGCATTCCAAAATATCCCTCTATGTTTTTGATTATAGAGTGGCATAACTTTTTAATAATGATTTTTTGCTGATTTGTTAAGTGTTCCATTAATTTCTCTGTATTTATGGTACAAATATTTCTTACTTCTAACTTTCCAAAAAACAAAAGCCAATACACAAATTCACATAACTGACAGTGTGACAATGACTGTATAACATCATAAATAATTCGACAATTTTGGCTTTCATTTTCCCTTCCCTCGCGTGCAGCGCACGTCGAGCCGGCAGTCTCGGCTTTGGTACGGCGGTCTTAACGGGCATCGCCGAGTACGTTAAGTCTTTCCTTCATATTTCATTCACGCGACCATTTAATGCGGACAATTTGCCCCTCTAGTGTTTTGTAGAGACAAAATCAAAATCTCATCATAAATTATTCGACAATGATGTCTGGTATTTTCCCTTCCCTCGCGTGCAGCGCACGTCGAGCCGTCAGTAGAGCTAGTGGCGTAGGTGATTGTTGGTGGCCCATGCAGGGATCGAACCCTTAGCTCGTCGTGCACTGCGGTAATTGGCCTGGTGACCTATACCATTCGGCTATAAGGTCATACATAATCTGTCAATGTTGGCTGGTATTTTCCCTTCCCTCGTGTGCAGCGCACGTCGAGCGGGCAGTAGAACTAGTGCCTTAGGTGACTGTTGTTAATTCTATTAACGCTCTCATTGGCAGAGCAGTGGCATTCCAAAATATCCTCCTATGTTTTTAATTATAGAGGGCGATTTGAGGTTCCCGAGGCATAACTTTTAAATAATGAATTTCATAAGATTCGTTGATCGTTCCATTTGCTTGTACTTCCTGTACAAATAAATTTTCCCAAAAACAAAAGAGCATACAAAAATTCACATAAATGACGGTGTTGCAATGTATAACATCATGAATAATCCGACAATTTTGGCTGGCATTTTCCCTTCCCTCTCGTGCAGCGCACGTCAGAGACAAGATCAAAATCACTTTATAAATAATCCAACAATGTTGGCGGGTATTTTCCTTTCCCTTGCGTGCAGCGAACGTTGCGCCGGCAGTAGAGCAACTCCCGTAGGTGACTGTTGGTGGCTCATACGGGGATCGAACCCTTAGCTCGTCGCGCACTGCGGTAATTGGCCTGGTTACCTATACCATTCGGCTAAAAGGTCATACATAATCCGACAATGTTGGCTGGTATTTTCCCTTTCCTCGCATGCAGCGCACGTCGAGCCGGCAGTAGAGCTAGTGCCTTAGGTGACTGTTGTTAATTCTATTAACGCTCTCAGTGGCAGAGCAGTGGCATTCCAAAATATCCTTCTATTTTTGATTATAGACGGCGAGTTGGGGTTGCCAATGCATAACTTTTTAATAATGAATTTCTGCTGACTTGGTAGTGTTCCGTTTGCCTCCCTATATTTACGTAATGCCGTGAAGTCCCGGGTTCGACCCTGGCCGGGTCAATGTAGAAAACCCCTTTTCTACATTATCTCGGGTTTGGGTGTTTGTGGTACCTTCGTTGTCGTTGAATTTTATAACACAAGTGCTTCAGCTACTTACTTTGGGTTCAGAGAAATGTATGTGATATTTTCCAAATTGATTTATTTACTTATTTAAACTTAATAAATTATTTAAACTTAAAAAATTGGCAGGTATTTTCCCTTTCCTCGCGTGCAGCGCACGTCGAGCCGGCAGTAATGCTAATTCCGTAGATGACTGTGGTTAATTCTTTTAACGCTCTCATTGACAGAGCAGCGGCATTGCAAAATATCCTTCTATGTTTTTGATTATAGAAGGCGATTTGGGGTTGCCAATGCATAACTTTAAAATAATGAATTTCTGAAGATAAGTTGATCGTTCCATTTGCTTGTACTTCCTGTACAAATATTATTTAATAAAAAACAAAAGCTGGTACACAAATTCATATTAATGACAGTGTTGCAATGTATGACATCATAAATAATCCGACAATGTTGGCTGGTATTTTCCCTTCCCTCGCGTGCAGCGCACGTCGAGCCGGCAGTAGAGCTAGTGCCGTAGGTGACTGTTGTTAATTCTATTAACGCTCTCACTGGCAGAGCAGTGGCATTCCAAAATATCCCTCTATGTTTTTGATTATAGAGGGCGATTTGGGGTTCCCGTGGAATAACTTTTTAATAATGATTTTTTGCTGATTTGTTAAGTGTTCCATTAATTTCTCTGTATTTATGGTACAAATATTTCTTACTTCTAACTTTCCAAAAAACAAAAGCCTATACACAAATTCACATAACTGACAGTGTGACAATGACTGTATAACATCATAAATAATTCGACAATTTTGGCTTTCATTTTCCCTTCCCTCGCGTGCAGCGCACGTCGAGCCGGCAGTCTCGGCTTTGGTACGGCGGTCTTAACGGGCAGCGCCGAGCACGTTAAGTCTTTCCTTCATATCCAGTTTACGCGACCACTTAATGCGGACAAATTGCCCCTCTAGTGTTTTCTAGAGACAAAATCAAAATCTCATCATAAATTATTCGACAATGATGTCTGGTATTTTCCCTTCCCTCGCGTGCAGCGCACGTCGAGCCGTCAGTAGAGCTAGTGGCGTAGGTGATTGTTGGTGGCCCATGCAGGGATCGAACCCTTAGCTCGTCGTGCACTGCGGTAATTGGCCTGGTGACCTATACCATTCGGCTATAAGGTCATACATAATCTGTCAATGTTGGCTGGTATTTTCCCTTCCCTCGTGTGCAGCGCACGTCGAGCGGGCAGTAGAACTAGTGCCTTAGGTGACTGTTGTTAATTCTATTAACGCTCTCATTGGCAGAGCAGTGGCATTCCAAAATATCCTCCTATGTTTTTAATTATAGAGGGCGATTTGAGGTTCCCGAGGCATAACTTTTAAATAATGAATTTCATAAGATTCGTTGATCGTTCCATTTGCTTGTACTTCCTGTACAAATAAATTTTCCCAAAAACAAAAGAGCATACAAAAATTCACATAAATGACGGTGTTGCAATGTATAACATCATGAATAATCCGACAATTTTGGCTGGCATTTTCCCTTCCCTCTCGTGCAGCGCACGTCAGAGACAAGATCAAAATCACTTTATAAATAATCCAACAATGTTGGCGGGTATTTTCCTTTCCCTTGCGTGCAGCGAACGTTGCGCCGGCAGTAGAGCAACTCCCGTAGGTGACTGTTGGTGGCTCATACGGGGATCGAACCCTTAGCTCGTCGCGCACTGCGGTAATTGGCCTGGTTGCCTATACCATTCGGCTAAAAGGTCATACATAATCCGACAATGTTGGCTGGTATTTTCCCTTTCCTCGCGTGCAGCGCACGTCGAGCCGGCAGTAGAGCTAGTGCCTTAGGTGACTGTTGTTAATTCTATTAACGCTCTCAGTGGCAGAGCAGTGGCATTCCAAAATATCCTTCTATTTTTGATTATAGACGGCGAGTTGGGGTTGCCAATGCATAACTTTTTAATAATGAATTTCTGCTGACTTGGTAGTGTTCCGTTTGCCTCCCTATATTTACGTAATGCCGTGAAGTCCCGGGTTCGACCCTGGCCGGGTCAATGTAGAAAACCCCTTTTCTACATTATCTCGGGTTTGGGTGTTTGTGGTACCTTCGTTGTCGTTGAATTTTATAACACAAGTGCTTCAGCTACTTACTTTGGGTTCAGAGAAATGTATGTGATATTTTCCAAATTGATTTATTTACTTATTTAAACTTAATAAATTATTTAAACTTAAAAAATTGGCAGGTATTTTCCCTTTCCTCGCGTGCAGCGCACGTCGAGCCGGCAGTAATGCTAATTCCGTAGATGACTGTGGTTAATTCTTTTAACGCTCTCATTGACAGAGCAGCGGCATTGCAAAATATCCTTCTATGTTTTTGATTATAGAAGGCGATTTGGGGTTGCCAATGCATAACTTTAAAATAATGAATTTCTGAAGATAAGTTGATCGTTCCATTTGCTTGTACTTCCTGTACAAATATTATTTAATAAAAAACAAAAGCTGGTACACAAATTCATATTAATGACAGTGTTGCAATGTATGACATCATAAATAATCCGACAATGTTGGCTGGTATTTTCCCTTCCCTCGCGTGCAGCGCACGTCGAGCCGGCAGTAGAGCTAGTGCCGTAGGTGACTGTTGTTAATTCTATTAACGCTCTCACTGGCAGAGCAGTGGCATTCCAAAATATCCCTCTATGTTTTTGATTATAGAGGGCAATTTGGGGTTCCCGTGGCATAACTTTTTAATAATGATTTTTTGCTGATTTGTTAAGTGTTCCATTAATTTCTCTGTATTTATGGTACAAATATTTCTTACTTCTAACTTTCCAAAAAACAAAAGCCAATACACAAATTCACATAACTGACAGTGTGACAATGACTGTATAACATCATAAATAATTCGACAATTTTGGCTTTCATTTTCCCTTCCCTCGCGTGCAGCGCACGTCGAGCCGGCAGTCTCGGCTTTGGTACGGCGGTCTTAACGGGCAGCGCCGAGCACGTTAAGTCTTTCCTTCATATCCAGTTTACGCGACCACTTAATGCGGACAAATTGCCCCTCTAGTGTTTTCTAGAGACAAAATCAAAATCTCATCATAAATTATTCGACAATGATGTCTGGTATTTTCCCTTCCCTCGCGTGCAGCGCACGTCGAGCCGTCAGTAGAGCTAGTGGCGTAGGTGATTGTTGGTGGCCCATGCAGGGATCGAACCCTTAGCTCGTCGTGCACTGCGGTAATTGGCCTGGTGACCTATACCATTCGGCTATAAGGTCATACATAATCTGTCAATGTTGGCTGGTATTTTCCCTTCCCTCGTGTGCAGCGCACGTCGAGCGGGCAGTAGAACTAGTGCCTTAGGTGACTGTTGTTAATTCTATTAACGCTCTCACTGGCAGAGCAGTGGCATTCCAAAATATCCTCCGATGTTTTTGATTAAAGAGGGCGATTTGGGGTTCCCGAGGCATAACTTTTAAATAATGAATTTCATAAGATTCGTTGATCGTTCCATTTGCTTGTACTTTCTGTACAAATAAATTTTCCCATAAACAAAAGAGCATACAAAAATTCACATAAATGACGGTGTTGCAATGTATAACATCATGAATAATCCGACAATTTTGGCTGGCATTTTCCCTTCCCTCTCGTGCAGCGCACGTCAGAGACAAGATCAAAATCACTTTATAAATAATCCAACAATGTTGGCGGGTATTTTCCTTTCCCTTGCGTGCAGCGAACGTTGCGCCGGCAGTAGAGCAACTCCCGTAGGTGACTGTTGGTGGCTCATACGGGGATCGAACCCTTAGCTCGTCGCGCACTGCGGTAATTGGCCTGGTTGCCTATACCATTCGGCTAAAAGGTCATACATAATCCGACAATGTTGGCTGGTATTTTCCCTTTCCTTGCGTGCAGCGCACGTCGAGCGGGCAGTAGAACTAGTGCCTTAGGTGACTGTTGTTAATTCTATTAACGCTCTCATTGGCAGAGCAGTGGCATTCCAAAATATCCTCCGATGTTTTTGATTATAGAGGGCGATTTGGGGTTCCCGAGGCATAACTTTTAAATAATGAATTTCATAAGATTCGTTAATCGTTCCATTTGCTTGTACTTCCTGTACAAATAAATTTTCCCATAAACAAAAGAGCATACAAAAATTCACATAAATGACGGTGTTGCAATGTATAACATCATGAATAATCCGACAATTTTGGCTGGCATTTTCCCTTCCCTCTCGTGCAGCGCACGTCAGAGACAAGATCAAAATCACTTTATAAATAATCCAACAATGTTGGCGGGTATTTTCGTTTCCCTTGCGTGCAGCGAACGTTGCGCCGGCAGTAGAGCAACTCCCGTAAGTGACTGTTGGTGGCTCATACGGGGATCGAACCCTTAGCTCGTCGCGCACTGCGGTAATTGGCCTGGTTACCTATACCATTCGGCTAAAAGGTCATACATAATCCGACAATGTTGGCCGGTATTTTCCCTTTCCTCGCGTGCAGCGCACGTCGAGCCGGCAGTAGAGCAACTCCCGTAGGTGACTGTTGGTGGCTCATACGGGGATCGAACCCTTAGCTCGTCGCGCACTGCGGTAATTGGCCTGGTTACCTATACCATTCGGCTAAAAGGTCATACATAATCCGACAATGTTGGCTGGTATTTTCCCTTTCCACGCGTGCAGCGCACGTCGAGCCGGCAGTAGAGCTAGTGCCTTAGGTGACTGTTGTTAATTCTATTAACGCTCTCACTGGCAGAGCAGTGGCATTCCAAAATATCCCTCTATGTTTTTGATTATAGAGGGCGATTTGGGGTTCCCGTGGCATAACTTTTTAATAATGATTTTTTGCTGATTTGTTAAGTGTTCCATTAATTTCTCTGTATTTATGGTACAAATATTTCTTACTTCTAACTTTCCAAAAAACAAAAGCCAATACACAAATTCACATAACTGACAGTGTGACAATGTATAACATCATAAATAATTGGACAATTTTGGCTTTCATTTTCCCTTCCCTCGCGTGCAGCGCACGTCGAGCCGGCAGTCTCGGCTTTGGTACGGCAGTCTTAACGGGCAGCGCCGAGTACGTTAAGTCTTTCCTTCATATTTCATTCACGCGACCATTTAATGCGGACAATTTGCCCCTCTAGTGTTTTCTAGAGACAAAATCAAAATCTCATCATAAATTATTCGACAACGATGTCTGGCATTTTCCCTTCCCTCTCGTGCAGCGCACGTCAGAGACAAGATCAAAATCACTTTATAAATAATCCAACAATGTTGGCGGGTATTTTCGTTTCCCTTGCGTGCAGCGAACGTTGCGCCGGCAGTAGAGCAACTCCCGTAGGTGACTGTTGGTGGCTCATACGGGGATCGAACCCTTAGCTCGTCGCGCACTGCGGTAATTGGCCTGGTTACCTATACCATTCGGCTAAAAGGTCATACATAATCCGACAATGTTGGCCGGTATTTTCCCTTTCCTCGCGTGCAGCGCACGTCGAGCCGGCAGTAGAGCTAGTGCCTTAGGTGACTGTTGTTAATTCTATTAACGCTCTCAGTGGCAGAGCAGTGGCATTCCAAAATATCCTTCTATTTTTGATTATAGACGGCGAGTTGGGGTTGCCAATGCATAACTTTTTAATAATGAATTTCTGCTGACTTGGTAGTGTTCCGTTTGTTTCCCTATATTTACGTAATGCCGTGAAGTCCCGGGTTCGACCCTGGCCGGGTCAATGTAGAAAACCCCTTTTCTACATTATCTCGGGTTTGGGTGTTTGTGGTACCTTCGTTGTCTTTGAATTTTATAACACAAGTGCTTCAGCTACTTACTTTGGGTTCAGAGAAATGTATGTGATATTTTCCAAATTGATTTATTTACTTATTTAAACTTAATAAATTATTTAAACTTAAAAAATTGGCAGGTATTTTCCCTTCCCTCGCGTGCAGCGCACGTCGAGCCGGCAGTAATGCTAATTCCGTAGATGACTGTGGTTAATTCTTTTAACGCTCTCATTGACAGAGCAGCGGCATTGCAAAATATCCTTCTATGTTTTTGATTATAGAAGGCGATTTGGGGTTGCCAATGCATAACTTTAAAATAATGAATTTCTGAAGATAAGTTGATCGTTCCATTTGCTTGTACTTCCTGTACAAATATTATTTAATAAAAAACAAAAGCTGGTACACAAATTCATATTAATGACAGTGTTGCAATGTATGACATCATAAATAATCCGACAATGTTGGCTGGTATTTTCCCTTCCCTCGCGTGCAGCGCACGTCGAGCCGGCAGTAGAGCTAGTGCCGTAGGTGACTGTTGTTAATTCTATTAACGCTCTCACTGGCAGAGCAGTGGCATTCCAAAATATCCCTATATGTTTTTGATTATAGAGGGCAATTTGGGGTTCCCGTGGCATAACTTTTTAATAATGATTTTTTGCTGATTTTTTAAGTGTTCCATTAATTTCTCTGTATTTATGGTACAAATATTTCTTACTTCTAACTTTCCAAAAAACAAAAGCCAATACACAAATTCACATAACTGACAGTGTGACAATGACTGTATAACATCATAAATAATTCGACAATTTTGGCTTTCTTTTTCCCTTCCCTCGCGTGCAGCGCACGTCGAGCCGGCAGTCTCGGCTTTGGTACGGCGGTCTTAACGGGCAGCGCCGAGCACGTTAAGTCTTTCCTTCATATCCAGTTTACGCGACCACTTAATGCGGACAAATTGCCCCTTTAGTGTTTTCTAGAGACAAAATCAAAATCTCATCATAAATTATTCGACAATGATGTCTGGTATTTTCCCTTCCCTCGCGTGCAGCGCACGTCGAGCCGTCAGTAAAGCTAGTGGCGTAGGTGATTGTTGGTGGCCCATGCAGGGATCGAACTCTTAGCTCGTCGTGCACTGCGGTAATTGGCCTGGTGACCTATACCATTCGGCTATAAGGTCATACATAATCCGTCAATGTTGGCTGGTATTTTCCCTTCCCTCGTGTGCAGCGCACGTCGAGCGGGCAGTAGAACTAGTGCCTTAGGTGACTGTTGTTAATTCTATTAACGCTCTCACTGGCAGAGCAGTGGCATTCCAAAATATCCTCCGATGTTTTTGATTAAAGAGGGCGATTTGGGGTTCCCGAGGCATAACTTTTAAATAATGAATTTCATAAGATTCGTTGATCGTTCCATTTGCTTGTACTTTCAGTACAAATAAATTTTCCCATAAACAAAAGAGCATACAAAAATTCACATAAATGACGGTGTTGCAATGTATAACATCATGAATAATCCGACAATTTTGGCTGGCATTTTCCCTTCCCTCTCGTGCAGCGCACGTCAGAGACAAGATCAAAATCACTTTATAAATAATCCAACAATGTTGGCGGGTATTTTCCTTTCCCTTGCGTGCAGCGAACGTTGCGCCGGCAGTAGAGCAACTCCCGTAGGTGACTGTTGGTGGCTCATACGGGGATCGAACCCTTAGCTCGTCGCGCACTGCGGTAATTGGCCTGGTTACCTATACCATTCGGCTAAAAGGTCATACATAATCCGACAATGTTGGCTGGTATTTTCCCTTTCCTCGCGTGCAGCGCACGTCGAGCCGGCAGTAGAGCTAGTGCCTTAGGTGACTGTTGTTAATTCTATTAACGCTCTCAGTGGCAGAGCAGTGGCATTCCAAAATATCCTTCTATTTTTGATTATAGACGGCGAGTTGGGGTTGCCAATGCATAACTTTTTAATAATGAATTTCTGCTGACTTGGTAAGGTTCCATTAACTTCTCTATATTTTCTTAATGCTGTGAAGTCCCGGGTTCGACCCTGGCCGGGTCAATGTAGAAAACCCCTTTTCTACATTATCTCGGGTTTGGGTGTTTGTGGTACCTTCGTTGTCTTTGAATTTTATAACACAAGTGCTTCAGCTACTTACTTTGGGTTCAGAGAAATGTATGTGATATTTTCCAAATTGATTTATTTACTTATTTAAACTTAATAAATTATTTAAACTTAAAAAATTGGCTGGTATTTTCCCTTTCCTCGCGTGCAGCGCACGTCGAGCCGGCAGTAGAGCTAGTGCCTTAGGTGACTGTTGTTAATTCTATTAACGCTCTCAGTGGCAGAGCAGTGGCATTCCAAAATATCCTTCTATTTTTGATTATAGACGGCGAGTTGGGGTTGCCAATGCATAACTTTAAAATAATGAATTTCTGAAGATAAGTTGATCGTTCCATTTGCTTGTACTTCCTGTACAAATATTATTTAATAAAAAACAAAAGCTGGTACACAAATTCATATTAATGACAGTGTTGCAATGTATGACTTCATAAATAATCCGACAATTTTGGCTGGTATTTTCCCTTCCCTCGCGTGCAGCGCACGTCGAGCCGGCAGTAGAGCTAGTGCCGTAGGTGACTGTTGTTAATTCTATTAACGCTCTCATTGGCAGAGCAGTGGCATTCCAAAATATCCTCCGATGTTTTTGATTATAGAGGGCGATTTGGGGTTCCCGAGGCATAACTTTTAAATAATGAATTTCATAAGATTCGTTGATCGTTCCATTTGCTTGTACTTCCTGTACAAATAAATTTTCCCATAAACAAAAGAGCATACAAAAATTCTCATAAATGACGGTGTTGCAATGTATAACATCATGAATAATCCGACAATTTTGGCTGGCATTTTCCCTTCCCTCTCGTGCAGCGCACGTCAGAGACAAGATCAAAATCACTTTATAAATAATCCAACAATGTTGGCGGGTATTTTCGTTTCCCTTGCGTGCAGCGAACGTTGCGCCGGCAGTAGAGCAACTCCCGTAGGTGACTGTTGGTGGCTCATACGGGGATCGAACCCTTAGCTCGTCGCGCACTGCGGTAATTGGTCATACATAATCCGACAATGTTGGCTGGTATTTTCCCTTTCCTCGCGTGCAGCGCACGTCGAGCCGGCAGTAGAGCTAGTGCCTTAGGTGACTGTTGTTAATTCTATTAACGCTCTCAGTGGCAGAGCAGTGGCATTCCAAAATATCCTTCTATTTTTGATTATAGACGGCGAGTTGGGGTTGCCAATGCATAACTTTTTAATAATGAATTTCTGCTGACTTGGTAGTGTTCCGTTTGTTTCCCTATATTTACGTAATGCCGTGAAGTCCCGGGTTCGACCCTGGCCGGGTCAATGTAGAAAACCCCTTTTCTACATTATCTCGGGTTTGGGTGTTTGTGGTACCTTCGTTGTCTTTGAATTTTATAACACAAGTGCTTCAGCTACTTACTTTGAGTTCAGAGAAATGTATGTGATATTTTCCAAATTGATTTATTTACTTATTTAAACTTAATAAATTATTTAAACTTAAAAAATTGGCAGGTATTTTCCCTTCCCTCGCGTGCAGCGCACGTCGAGCCGGCAGTAATGCTAATTCCGTAGATGACTGTGGTTAATTCTTTTAACGCTCTCATTGACAGAGCAGCGGCATTGCAAAATATCCTTCTATGTTTTTGATTATAGAAGGCGATTTGGGGTTGCCAATGCATAACTTTTAAATAATGAATTTCTGAAGATTAGTTGATCGTTCCATTTGCTTGTACTTCCTGTACAAATATTATTTAACGCAAAACAAAAGCTGATACACAGATTCACATAAGTGACAGTGTTGCAATTTATAACATCATAAATGATCCGACAATTTTGGCTGCTATTTTCCCTTCCCTCGCGTGCAGCGCACGTCGAGCCGGCAGTAGAGCTAGTGCCGTAGGTGACTGTTGTTAATTCTATTAACGCTCTCAGTGGCAGAGCAGTGGCATTCCAAAATATCCTTCAATGTTTTTGATTATAGACGGCGATTTGGGGTTGCCAATGCATAACTTTTTAATAATGTTTTTCTGCTGATTTGTTCATTGTTCCGTTAATTTCCCTGTATTTACGTTACAAATATTACTTTCCAAAAAACAAAACCGGATACACAAATTCACATAAGTTAGTGTTACAATGTATAACATCTTAAATAATTCGACAATTTTGGCTTTCTTTTTCCCTTCCCTCGCGTGCAGCGCACGTCGAGCCGGCAGTCTCGGCTTTGGTACGGCGGTCTTAACGGGCAGCGCCGAGCACGTTAAGTCTTTCCTTCATATTCCATTCACGCGACCATTTAATGCGGACAAATTGCCCCTTTAGTGTTTTCTAGAGACAAAATCAAAATCTCATCATAAATTATTCGACAATGATGTCTGGTATTTTCCCTTCCCTCGCGTGCAGCGTACGTCGAGCCGTCAGTAGAGCTAGTGGCGTAGGTGATTGTTGGTGGCCCATGCAGGGATCGAACTCTTAGCTCGTCGTGCACTGCGGTAATTGGCCTGGTGACCTATACCATTCGGCTATAAGGTCATACATAATCCGTCAATGTTGGCTGGTATTTTCCCTTCCCTCGTGTGCAGCGCACGTCGAGCGGGCAGTAGAACTAGTGCCTTAGGTGACTGTTGTTAATTCTATTAACGCTCTCACTGGCAGAGCAGTGGCATTCCAAAATATCCTCCGATGTTTTTGATTATAGAGGGCGATTTGGGGTTCCCGAGGCATAACTTTTAAATAATGAATTTCATAAGATTCGTTGATCGTTCCATTTGCTTGTACTTAATGTACAAATAAATTTTCCCATAAACAAAAGAGCATACAAAAATTCACATAAATGACGGTGTTGCAATGTATAACATCATGAATAATCCGACAATTTTGGCTGGCATTTTCCCTTCCCTCTCGTGCAGCGCACGTCAGAGACAAGATCAAAATCACTTTATAAATAATCCAACAATGTTGGCGGGTATTTTCGTTTCCCTTGCGTGCAGCGAACGTTGCGCCGGCAGTAGAGCAACTCCCGTAGGTGACTGTTGGTGGCTCATACGGGGATCGAACTCTTAGCTCGTCGCGCACTGCGGTAATTGGCCTGGTTACCTATACCATTCGGCTAGAAGGTCATACATAATCCGACAATGTTGGCTGGTA
Organism: Diachrysia chrysitis; assembly: GCA_932294365.1. Classification (NCBI taxonomy): domain Eukaryota; kingdom Metazoa; phylum Arthropoda; class Insecta; order Lepidoptera; family Noctuidae; genus Diachrysia; species Diachrysia chrysitis. The sequence goes on from OW028641.1 coordinate 1,497,311, forward strand.
TTTTCCCTTCCCTCGCGTGCAGCGCACGTCGAGCCGGCAGTAATGCTAATTCCGTAGATGACTGTGGTTAATTCTTTTAACGCTCTCATTGACAGAGCAGCGGCATTGCAAAATATCCTTCTATGTTTTTGATTATAGAAGGCGATTTGGGGTTGCCAATGCATAACTTTAAAATAATGAATTTCTGAAGATAAGTTGATCGTTCCATTTGCTTGTACTTCCTGTACAAATATTATTTAATAAAAAACAAAAGCTGGTACACAAATTCATATTAATGACAGTGTTGCAATGTATGACATCATAAATAATCCGACAATGTTGGCTGGTATTTTCCCTTCCCTCGCGTGCAGCGCACGTCGAGCGGGCAGTAGAGCTAGTGCCGTAGGTGACTGTTGTTAATTCTATTAACGCTCTCACTGGCAGAGCAGTGGCATTCCAAAATATCCCTCTATGTTTTTGATTATAGAGGGCGATTTGGGGTTCCCGTGGCATAACTTTTTAATAATGATTTTTTGCTGATTTGTTAAGTGTTCCATTAATTTCTCTGTATTTATGGTACAAATATTTCTTACTTCTAACTTTCCAAAAAACAAAAGCCAATACACAAATTCACATAACTGACAGTGTGACAATTTATAACATCATAAATAATTCGACAATTTTGGCTTTCATTTTCCCTTCCCTCGCGTGCATCGCACGTCGAGCCGGCAGTCTCGGCTTTGGTACGGCGGTCTTAACGGGCAGCGCCGAGCACGTTAAGTCTTTCCTTCATATTCCATTCACGCGACCATTTAATGCGGACAATTTGCCCCGCTAGTGTTTTCTAGAGACAAAATCAAAATTTCATCATAAATAATTCGACAATGTTGGCTGGTATCAAATCAAATCAAAACTCATTTGTTTAAATTAGGCCACAAAGTAGCACTTTTTAAACGTCAAAATAATAAAATAGACAGCACCCGATTTGCCCACCCTACACCGTTTCCTAAGTGCTCTAGTTGTGGAGAAGAAACGGCGCAACAAACTCCACAGCAGCACGCTGTCTTACAATAATACAAAGTATAATTTTGGGACCGCGCTAAATAAACAAACTAGTATTTTCCCTTCCCTCGCGTGCAGCGCACGTCGAGCCGGCAGTAGAGCTAGTGCCTTAGGTGACTGTTGTTAATTCTATTAACGCTCTCACTGGCAGAGCAGTGGCATTCCAAAATAGCTTCTATGTATTTTGATTTTAGCGGGCAATTTGGGGTTCCTGAGGCATAACTTTTAAATAATGAATTTATGCTGATTCGTTGATTGTTCCATTTGCTTGTACTTTCCGAACAAATATTTTTTTCTTTAAAAAAAACAACTTTAGCATTAACTAAGGAATTTAATCCTTGTTGTCGCAGGGGGTTTTACAAACATTGAAGTCACATGCATAATTAATACTCAGACTTAGAATAAGCATTTGTGGATCACACAGATGCTTGACGCGCACTGCAGTAATTGGCCTGGTGTCCTATACCAGTCGGCTATCTGTGAAATTATTTCAGCATGTTTATATATAATATAATATGTATATATAATACCAGCCTATAATGGAATCCAAGAATTGGAATCCAGGTTTCCTCACGATGTTTTTGTTCACCGATTGTCAACGATGTTTTAGATTAAATAAGAAAGTACAACCTGCAACCTTGTGCACACAAACCCGTTCATTGAACCACTAAGCCACTTCGACAAGATGGAGATCGAGAATGTTGATGCTTAAGCTTAATCATTCCTCGCATCGACAGTATCTCTTAATGGGTCAAAGGACCATAAAGATGTACAGTTTCTGACTGTGCAACTGAAGATTTTATTGATACGCAGATAAAATTAAAGTAATTTAAATAATTGCTAAAAATTAAAATAAGTTAATTGATAATGATATTAATCTACGCAATTTAAATGATGTTCGTGTAGGAACTGAAGTTGAATGTATGCTACGCGGCGTAGGTTAAGTGCTAGTTAGTATAAATAAAAGTGCACTATTCAATATTTCTTATAAACCATTGTTCTATCAAATTATTCCTAGTTACAAATAATTGCATGACGTATGGTATAGCTATAATTTATGTAAAAATAAATTAAAATTATGATTATTCATTTAGTACTATCTAGACATTAGGTTTGTCCTATTGTACTAGACTCAGTGAGCCACAATTTGCTTGTAATAGGTAAGGAAAGTAGCTTAGATGTAATATAACTTGTTTCCAACCTCTGTTTTCATTAGAAAAATATTAATATTGAACGTGAAAGTAAATAGGCTTAGGGCTGAGTTTTACAACGCCAGGTACTTTTTATTCGTAGAGTTATATTGACATCTGACAGATTGTGTATAGAAGAACTGTCAAAAATTCAAAATTATTCTTAAGGTAAAAATATAAACGGTAGTTAGAAAAACATGATCTTAGTAGTGTAGAACTCTTGTTAGAATATACATTGCAGTTGTTTAAAATTAAATTAGGTACACTGATGTCGATTTCATAATGATAGTTGTCCAGGTGAATGCGGTACAAAAAATTATTTCTGATAGTCGACCTTTATTCGTCGGCTGAAACTTCAAAAGTACCTACTACTTTGAGTATTACTAAACAGTTTCTTTTTTATTAATTATCCAAGTTTTTGTATTTCGAAGCGATTAAAAAGTTGTAATTGGTTTTATGAAATGTTTTTAAAAAAGAAAATGGAGGCACGTCAATAATATTCTTTATTTGAATTTTATTAAAAATAACCATTTTAACATTGGTTGTAATTATTGTAAATTTTAAAACATTTATAAGAGGAATGATAGAGCAGGTGTAAATACTTGTATTTGTCTAAAAAATAATATTTTTCTACCTAAATGATAATCAACCAAGATAAGTAAGTTTGTAAGTTTACTTTTAACTTTTTCTAAGAAGAAGTATTAGAAATATAATAGGTACTGTGTACTTGAAACTAGAATGTTACTTTAGATGTATTACTTTATCCTACTAAACTAATAATTAATACATTTTCTAAGATTTTTACAATTCCGATTCGTACCTTAGTAAAATGTCAAAATAATATATGCTTATATTATTTTGTTTTTATAACATCTCTTGAAGATTTTTGTAATAAAATTAAAAACTATAAGTCTCTCATCCATGTGTCTGCCATTTATTAATGTAAAATATTTGTGTCAATGTACTATACCTGTAAGGAGAGAGCGTTTGTAAATGTAAACACTCCATTTTATGGAAAAAAGGCGGTAAATTTTGTAAAAAAATGTATTTCTACCGGACAATATTAGGATATTGCCTACTTTAACACAATAAATTGTATGTATCGTGTCGTTGCATATATATCGTATCTACATGTTTAATGAAACACCTATTTTCTACATATAAACTTATACAGCTAAAACATAGTTGTCAATCAACCACTGCGCCTGATCAGGATAACACTAAACTATTTAGTAGTCAATTAAAATCAACATTAAAAAAGATGAATTGACAATGACAAAATATTGCATAAACTAGTAACGCTAAATAGTTACTTCAAAGCACTGTCCGTTCTTGGTGGGAATCCCACGATTCCGGCCAAGGTAGAAAATGGATCGGGGTGTTTTTAGTCGGTGAAAGTCCGACATATCCCCACGCCGTACCCTCGGCGTGGGTTGAAGTCATTAGCTTTTCACCTCGCAACAAAAAAAAAAAAAAAAAAAAAATGTCCTGCGCTCGCAGGTACCTGGCGCGGCGCTGCGACTGTTATACTTATAATATAGAAAATATAGAAAAATTATATAGGAAGGTTAAGGAGGGGGGGGGGGGGATTTAAAGTTGCGAATTACGAATGGTGACTTGTCCTGCAATCCGGTTAACGGCGCTCGCAGATACCCGAGCCTGCGCTGTAAACTTAGTCACCAAAGACCGCGCGATAGAAGAAAAGGCCCCCGTGACAATAAATACTACTGGCAGCAAGAAAAAAAGCTCATCAAGCGGAAGAATTCGACACGAAAAAAAAAAAAAAACCTAACCTCTTCTATTGTGGTGACCTGAACTCCTATTGCAACTGCCGCTGTCTTCTCTGGTTGGGCAACCAATCTTACGAAATTCATTATCAAAAAGTTATGCCAGAGATGTGACCCCTCATAGGGGGTAAAAGTTGCGAATTACGAATGGTGACTTGTCCTGCAATCCGGTTAACGGCTCGCAGATACCTGAGCCTGCGCTGTAAAATAAGTCACTAAAGACCGCGCGGTAGAAGAGCAGGCCTTCGTGACAATAACTACTGGCAGCACGAACAAAAACTTGTCGAGAGGAAGAGTTCGAGACGAAAGAAAAAAGAAAAACCTAACCTCTTCTATTGTGGTGACCTGACCTCCTATTGCAACTGCCGCTGTCCTGTCTGGTTGGGCAACCAATCTTACGAAATTCATTATCAAAAAGTTATGCCAGAGATGTGACCCCTCATAGGGGGTAAAAGTTGCGAATTACGAATGGTGACTTGTCCTGCAATCCGGTTAACGGCTCGCAGATACCTGAGCCTGCGCTGTAAAATAAGTCACTAAAGACCGCGCGGTAGAAGAGCAGGCCTTCGTGACAATAACTAATGGCAGCACGAACAAAAACTTGTCGAGAGGAAGAGTTCGAGACGAAAGAAAAAAGAAAAACCTAACCTCTTCTATTGTGGTGACCTGACCTCCTATTGCAACTGCCGCTGTCCTGTCTGGTTGGGCAACCAATCTTACGAAATTCATTATCAAAAAGTTATGCCTTGCCTCCTCTATTAGGGGGGGCGTCAAGTAATCCGGGTAATGCCCGGCGCTCGCAGATACCCGGGCCTGCGCTGTAAACTAAGTCAACAAAGACCGCGCGATAGAAGAAAAGGCCCCCGTGACAATAAATACTACTGGCAGCAAGAAAAAAAGCTCATCAAGCGGAAGAATTCGACACGAAAGAAAAAAAAAACCTAACCTCTTCTATCGTGGTGACCTGAACTCCTATTGCAACTGCCGCTGTCCTCTCTGGTTGGGCAACCAATCTTACGAAATTCATTATCAAAAAGTTATGCCTTGCCTCCTCTATTAGGGGGGGCATCAAGTAATCCGGGTAATGCCCGGCGCTCGCAGATACCCGGGCCTGCGCTGTAAACTAAGTCACCAAAGACCGCGCGATAGAAGAAAAGGCCCCCGTGACAATAAATACTACTGGCAGCAAGAAAAAAAGCTCATCAAGCGGAAGAATTCGACACGAAAGAAAAAAGAAAAACCTAACCTCTTCTATTGTGGTGACCTGAACTCCTATTGCAACTGCCGCTGTCTTCTCTGGTTGGGCAACCAATCTTACGAAATTCATTATCAAAAAGTTATGCCAGAGATGTGACCCCTCATAGGGGGTAAAAGTTGCGAATTACGAATGGTGACTTGTCCTGCAATCCGGTTAACGGCTCGCAGATACCTGAGCCTGCGCTGTAAAATAAGTCACTAAAGACCGCGCGGTAGAAGAGCAGGCCTTCGTGACAATAACTACTGGCAGCACGAACAAAAACTTGTCGAGAGGAAGAGTTCGAGACGAAAGAAAAAAGAAAAACCTAACCTCTTCTATTGTGGTGACCTGACCTCCTATTGCAACTGCCGCTGTCCTGTCTGGTTGGGCAACCAATCTTACGAAATTCATTATCAAAAAGTTATGCCAGAGATGTGACCCCTCATAGGGGGTAAAAGTTGCGAATTACGAATGGTGACTTGTCCTGCAATCCGGTTAACGGCTCGCAGATACCTGAGCCTGCGCTGTAAAATAAGTCACTAAAGACCGCGCGGTAGAAGAGCAGGCCTTCGTGACAATAACTACTGGCAGCACGAACAAAAACTTGTCGAGAGGAAGAGTTCGAGACGAAAGAAAAAAGAAAAACCTTACCTCTTCTATTGTGGTTACCTGACCTCCTATTGCAACTGCCGCTGTCCTGTCTGGTTGGGCAACCAATCTTACGAAATTCATTATCAAAAAGTTATGCCTTGCCTCCTCTATTAGGGGGGGCGTCAAGTAATCCGGGTAATGCCCGGCGCTCGCAGATACCCGGGCCTGCGCTGTAAACTAAGTCACCAAAGACCGCGCGATAGAAGAAAAGGCCCCCGTGACAATAAATACTACTGGCAGCAAGAAAAAAAGCTCATCAAGCGGAAGAATTCGACACGAAAGAAAAAAAAAAACCTAACCTCTTCTATTGTGGTGGCCTGAACTCCTATTGCAACTGCCGCTGTCCTGTCTGGTTGGGCAACCAATCTTACGAAATTCATTATCAAAAAGTTATGCCAGAGATGTGACCCCTCATAGGGGGTAAAAGTTGCGAATTACGAATGGTGACTTGTCCTGCAATCCGGTTAACGGCTCGCAGATACCTGAGCCTGCGCTGTAAAATAAGTCACTAAAGACCGCGCGGTAGAAGAGCAGGCCTTCGTGACAATAACTACTGGCAGCACCAACAAACACTTGTCGAGAGGAAGAGTTCGAGACGAAAGAAAAAAGAAAAACCTAACCTCTTCTATTGTGGTGACCTGACCTCCTATTGCAACTGCCGCTGTCCTGTCTGGTTGGGCAACCAATCTTACGAAATTCATTATCAAAAAGTTATGCCAGAGATGTGACCCCTCATAGGGGGTAAAAGTTGCGAATTACGAATGGTGACTTGTCCTGCAATTTGGTTAACGGCGCTCGCAAATACCCGAGCCTGCGCTGTAAACTAAGTCACCAAAGACCGCGCGATAGAAGAAAAGGCCCCCGTGACAATAAATACTACTGGCAGCAAGAAAAAAAGCTCATCAAGCGGCAGAATTCGACACGAAAGAAAAAAAAAAACCTAACCTCTTCTATTGTGGTGACCTGAACTCCTATTGCAACTGCTGCTGTCTTCTCTGGTTGGGCAACCAATCTTACGAAATTCATTATCAAAAAGTTATGCCAGAGATGTGACCCCTCATAGGGGGTAAAAGTTGCGAATTACGAATGGTGACTTGTCCTGCAATCCGGTTAACGGCTCGCAGATACCTGAGCCTGCGCTGTAAAATAAGTCACTAAAGACCGCGCGGTAGAAGAGCAGGCCTTCGTGACAATAACTACTGGCAGCACGAACAAAAACTTGTCGAGAGGAAGAGTTCGAGACGAAAGAAAAAAGAAAAACCTAACCTCTTCTATTGTGGTGACCTGACCTCCTATTGCAACTGCCGCTGTCCTGTCTGGTTGGGCAACCAATCTTACGAAATTCATTATCAAAAAGTTATGCCAGAGATGTGACCCCTCATAGGGGGTAAAAGTTGCGAATTACGAATGGTGACTTGTCCTGCAATTTGGTTAACGGCGCTCGCAAATACCCGAGCCTGCGCTGTAAACTAAGTCACCAAAGACCGCGCGATAGAAGAAAAGGCCCCCGTGACAATAAATACTACTGGCAGCAAGAAAAAAAGCTCATCAAGCGGAAGAATTCGACACGAAAGAAAAAAAAAAACCTAACCTCTTCTATTGTGGTGACCTGAACTCCTATTGCAACTGCCGCTGTCCTCTCTGGTTGGGCAACCAATCTTACGAAATTCATTATCAAAAAGTTATGCCAGAGATGTGACCCCTCATAGGGGGTAAAAGTTGCGAATTACGAATGGTGACTTGTCCTGCAATTTGGTTAACGGCGCTCGCAAATACCCGAGCCTGCGCTGTAAACTAAGTCACCAAAGACCGCGCGATAGAAGAAAAGGCCCCCGTGACAATAAATACTACTGGCAGCAAGAAAAAAAGCTCATCAAGCGGAAGAATTCGACACGAAAGAAAAAAAAAAACCTAACCTCTTCTATTGTGGTGACCTGAACTCCTATTGCAACTGCCGCTGTCCTCTCTGGTTGGGCAACCAATCTTACGAAATTCATTATCAAAAAGTTATGCCAGAGACGTGACCGCTCTTATGGGGTAAAAGTTACGAATTACGAATGGTGACTTGTCCTGCAATCCGGCTAACGGCTCGCAGATACCCGAGCCTGCGCTGTAAAATAAGTCACTAAAGACCGCGCGGTAAAAGAGCAGGCCTTCGTGACAATAACTACTGGCTGCACGAACAAAAACTTGTCGAGAGGAAGAGTTCGAGACGAAAGAAAAAAGAAAAACCTAACCTCTTCTATTGTGGTGACCTGACCTCCTATTGCAACTGCCGCTGTCCTGTCTGGTTGGGCAACCAATCTTACGAAATTCATTATCAAAAAGTTATGCCTTGCCTCCTCTATTAGGGGGGGCGTCAAGTAATCCGGGTAATGCCCGGCGCTCGCAGATACCCGGGCCTGCGCTGTAAACTAAGTCAACAAAGACCGCGCGATAGAAGAAAAGGCCCCCGTGACAATAAATACTACTGGCAGCAAGAAAAAAAGCTCATCAAGCGGAAGAATTCGACACGAAAGAAAAAAGAAAAACCTAACCTCTTCTATTGTGGTGACCTGACCTCCTATTGCAACTGCCGCTGTCCTGTCTGGTTGGGCAACCAATCTTACGAAATTCATTATCAAAAAGTTATGCCAGAGATGTGACCCCTCATAGGGGGTAAAAGTTGCGAATTACGAATGGTGACTTGTCCTGCAATTTGGTTAACGGCGCTCGCAAATACCCGAGCCTGCGCTGTAAACTAAGTCACCAAAGACCGCGCGATAGAAGAAAAGGCCCCCGTGACAATAAATACTACTGGCAGCAAGAAAAAAAGCTCATCAAGCGGAAGAATTCGACACGAAAGAAAAAAAAAACCTAACCTCTTCTATCGTGGTGACCTGAACTCCTATTGCAACTGCCGCTGTCCTCTCTGGTTGGGCAACCAATCTTACGAAATTCATTATCAAAAAGTTATGCCTTGCCTCCTCTATTAGGGGGGGCATCAAGTAATCCGGGTAATGCCCGGCGCTCGCAGATACCCGGGCCTGCGCTGTAAACTAAGTCACCAAAGACCGCGCGATAGAAGAAAAGGCCCCCGTGACAATAAATACTACTGGCAGCAAGAAAAAAAGCTCATCAAGCGGAAGAATTCGACACGAAAGAAAAAAGAAAAACCTAACCTCTTCTATTGTGGTGACCTGAACTCCTATTGCAACTGCCGCTGTCTTCTCTGGTTGGGCAACCAATCTTACGAAATTCATTATCAAAAAGTTATGCCAGAGATGTGACCCCTCATAGGGGGTAAAAGTTGCGAATTACGAATGGTGACTTGTCCTGCAATCCGGTTAACGGCTCGCAGATACCTGAGCCTGCGCTGTAAAATAAGTCACTAAAGACCGCGCGGTAGAAGAGCAGGCCTTCGTGACAATAACTACTGGCAGCACGAACAAAAACTTGTCGAGAGGAAGAGTTCGAGACGAAAGAAAAAAGAAAAACCTAACCTCTTCTATTGTGGTGACCTGACCTCCTATTGCAACTGCCGCTGTCCTGTCTGGTTGGGCAACCAATCTTACGAAATTCATTATCAAAAAGTTATGCCAGAGATGTGACCCCTCATAGGGGGTAAAAGTTGCGAATTACGAATGGTGACTTGTCCTGCAATCCGGTTAACGGCTCGCAGATACCTGAGCCTGAGCTGTAAAATAAGTCACTAAAGACCGCGCGGTAGAAGAGCAGGCCTTAGTGACAATAACTACTGGCAGCACGAACAAAAACTTGTCGAGAGGAAGAGTTCGAGACGAAAGAAAAAAGAAAAACCTTACCTCTTCTATTGTGGTTACCTGACCTCCTATTGCAACTGCCGCTGTCCTGTCTGGTTGGGCAACCAATCTTACGAAATTCATTATCAAAAAGTTATGCCTTGCCTCCTCTATTAGGGGGGGCGTCAAGTAATCCGGGTAATGCCCGGCGCTCGCAGATACCCGGGCCTGCGCTGTAAACTAAGTCACCAAAGACCGCGCGATAGAAGAAAAGGCCCCCGTGACAATAAATACTACTGGCAGCAAGAAAAAAAGCTCATCAAGCGGAAGAATTCGACACGAAAGAAAAAAAAAAACCTAACCTCTTCTATTGTGGTGGCCTGAACTCCTATTGCAACTGCCGCTGTCCTGTCTGGTTGGGCAACCAATCTTACGAAATTCATTATCAAAAAGTTATGCCAGAGATGTGACCCCTCATAGGGGGTAAAAGTTGCGAATTACGAATGGTGACTTGTCCTGCAATCCGGTTAACGGCTCGCAGATACCTGAGCCTGCGCTGTAAAATAAGTCACTAAAGACCGCGCGGTAGAAGAGCAGGCCTTCGTGACAATAACTACTGGCAGCACCAACAAACACTTGTCGAGAGGAAGAGTTCGAGACGAAAGAAAAAAGAAAAACCTAACCTCTTCTATTGTGGTGACCTGACCTCCTATTGCAACTGCCGCTGTCCTGTCTGGTTGGGCAACCAATCTTACGAAATTCATTATCAAAAAGTTATGCCAGAGATGTGACCCCTCATAGGGGGTAAAAGTTGCGAATTACGAATGGTGACTTGTCCTGCAATTTGGTTAACGGCGCTCGCAAATACCCGAGCCTGCGCTGTAAACTAAGTCACCAAAGACCGCGCGATAGAAGAAAAGGCCCCCGTGACAATAAATACTACTGGCAGCAAGAAAAAAAGCTCATCAAGCGGAAGAGTTCGAGACGAAAGAAAAAAGAAAAACCTAACCTCTTCTATTGTGGTGACCTGACCTCCTATTGCAACTGCCGCTGTCCTGTCTGGTTGGGCAACCAATCTTACGAAATTCATTATCAAAAAGTTATGCCTTGCCTCCTCTATTAGGGAGGGCGTCAAGTAATCCGGGTAATGCCCGGCGCTCGCAGATACCCGGGCCTGCGCTGTAAACTAAGTCAACAAAGACCGCGCGATAGAAGAAAAGGCCCCCGTGACAATAAATACTACTGGCAGCAAGAAAAAAAGCTCATCAAGCGGAAGAATTCGACACGAAAGAAAAACCTAACCTCTTCTATTGTGGTGACCTGAACTCCTATTGCAACTGCCGCTGTCTTCTCTGGTTGGGCAACCAATCTTACGAAATTCATTATCAAAAAGTTATGCCAGAGATGTGACCCCTCATAGGGGGTAAAAGTTGCGAATTACGAATGGTGACTTGTCCTGCAATCCGGTTAACGGCTCGCAGATACCTGAGCCTGCGCTGTAAAATAAGTCACTAAAGACCGCGCGGTAGAAGAGCAGGCCTTCGTGACAATAACTACTGGCAGCACCAACAAAAACTTGTCGAGAGGAAGAGTTCGAGACGAAAGAAAAAAGAAAAACCTAACCTCTTCTATTGTGGTGACCTGACCTCCTATTGCAACTGCCGCTGTCCTGTCTGGTTGGGCAACCAATCTTACGAAATTCATTATCAAAAAGTTATGCCAGAGATGTGACCCCTCATAGGGGGTAAAAGTTGCGAATTACGAATGGTGACTTGTCCTGCAATTTGGTTAACGGCTCGCAGATACCTGAGCCTGCGCTGTAAAATAAGTCACTAAAGACCGCGCGGTAGAAGAGCAGGCCTTCGTGACAATAACTACTGGCAGCACCAACAAACACTTGTCGAGAGGAAGAGTTCGAGACGAAAGAAAAAAGAAAAACCTAACCTCTTCTATTGTGGTGACCTGACCTCCTATTGCAACTGCCGCTGTCCTGTCTGGTTGGGCAACCAATCTTACGAAATTCATTATCAAAAAGTTATGCCAGAGATGTGACCCCTCATAGGGGGTAAAAGTTGCGAATTACGAATGGTGACTTGTCCTGCAATTTGGTTAACGGCGCTCGCAAATACCCGAGCCTGCGCTGTAAACTAAGTCACCAAAGACCGCGCGATAGAAGAAAAGGCCCCCGTGACAATAAATACTACTGGCAGCAAGAAAAAAAGCTCATCAAGCGGAAGAGTTCGAGACGAAAGAAAAAAGAAAAACCTAACCTCTTCTATTGTGGTGACCTGACCTCCTATTGCAACTGCCGCTGTCCTGTCTGGTTGGGCAACCAATCTTACGAAATTCATTGTCAAAAAGTTATGCCTTGCCTCCTCTATTAGGGGGGGCGTCAAGTAATCCGGGTAATGCCCGGCGCTCGCAGATACCCGGGCCTGCGCTGTAAACTAAGTCAATAAAGACCGCGCGATAGAAGAAAAGGCCCCCGTGACAATAAATACTACTGGCAGCAAGAAAAAAAGCTCATCAAGCGGAAGAATTCGACACGAAAGAAAAACCTAACCTCTTCTATTGTGGTGACCTGAACTCCTATTGCAACTGCCGCTGTCTTCTCTGGTTGGGCAACCAATCTTACGAAATTCATTATCAAAAAGTTATGCCAGAGATGTGACCCCTCATAGGGGGTAAAAGTTGCGAATTACGAATGGTGACTTGTCCTGCAATCCGGTTAACGGCTCGCAGATACCTGAGCCTGCGCTGTAAAATAAGTCACTAAAGACCGCGCGGTAGAAGAGCAGGCCTTCGTGACAATAACTACTGGCAGCACCAACAAAAACTTGTCGAGAGGAAGAGTTCGAGACGAAAGAAAAAAGAAAAACCTAACCTCTTCTATTGTGGTGACCTGACCTCCTATTGCAACTGCCGCTGTCCTGTCTGGTTGGGCAACCAATCTTACGAAATTCATTATCAAAAAGTTATGCCAGAGATGTGACCCCTCATAGGGGGTAAAAGTTGCGAATTACGAATGGTGACTTGTCCTGCAATTTGGTTAACGGCGCTCGCAAATACCCGAGCCTGCGCTGTAAACTAAGTCACCAAAGACCGCGCGATAGAAGAAAAGGCCCCCGTGACAATAAATACTACTGGCAGCAAGAAAAAAAGCTCATCAAGCGGAAGAGTTCGAGACGAAAGAAAAAAGAAAAACCTAACCTCTTCTATTGTGGTGACCTGACCTCCTATTGCAACTGCCGCTGTCCTGTCTGGTTGGGCAACCAATCTTACGAAATTCATTATCAAAAAGTTATGCCTTGCCTCCTCTATTAGGGGGGGCGTCAAGTAATCCGGGTAATGCCCGGCGCTCGCAGATACCCGGGCCTGCGCTGTAAACTAAGTCAACAAAGACCGCGCGATAGAAGAAAAGGCCCCCGTGACAATAAATACTACTGGCAGCAAGAAAAAAAGCTCATCAAGCGGAAGAATACTAACCTAACCTCTTCTATTGTGGTGACCTGAACTCCTATTGCAACTGCCGCTGTCTTCTCTGGTTGGGCAACCAATCTTACGAAATTCATTATCAAAAAGTTATGCCAGAGATGTGACCCCTCATAGGGGGTAAAAGTTGCGAATTACGAATGGTGACTTGTCCTGCAATCCGGTTAACGGCTCGCAGATACCTGAGCCTGCGCTGTAAAATAAGTCACTAAAGACCGCGCGGTAGAAGAGCAGGCCTTCGTGACAATAACTACTGGCAGCACGAACAAAAACTTGTCGAGAGGAAGAGTTCGAGACGAAAGAAAAAAGAAAAACCTAACCTCTTCTATTGTGGTGACCTGACCTCCTATTGCAACTGCCGCTGTCCTGTCTGGTTGGGCAACCAATCTTACGAAATTCATTATCAAAAAGTTATGCCAGAGATGTGACCCCTCATAGGGGGTAAAAGTTGCGAATTACGAATGGTGACTTGTCCTGCAATCCGGTTAACGGCTCGCAGATACCTGAGCCTGCGCTGTAAAATAAGTCACTAAAGACCGCGCGGTAGAAGAGCAGGCCTTCGTGACAATAACTACTGGCAGCACGAACAAAAACTTGTCGAGAGGAAGAGTTCGAGACGAAAGAAAAAAGAAAAACCTTACCTCTTCTATTGTGGTTACCTGACCTCCTATTGCAACTGCCGCTGTCCTGTCTGGTTGGGCAACCAATCTTACGAAATTCATTATCAAAAAGTTATGCCTTGCCTCCTCTATTAGGGGGGGCGTCAAGTAATCCGGGTAATGCCCGGCGCTCGCAGATACCCGGGCCTGCGCTGTAAACTAAGTCACCAAAGACCGCGCGATAGAAGAAAAGGCCCCCGTGACAATAAATACTACTGGCAGCAAGAAAAAAAGCTCATCAAGCGGAAGAATTCGACACGAAAGAAAAAAAAAAACCTAACCTCTTCTATTGTGGTGGCCTGAACTCCTATTGCAACTGCCGCTGTCCTGTCTGGTTGGGCAACCAATCTTACGAAATTCATTATCAAAAAGTTATGCCAGAGATGTGACCCCTCATAGGGGGTAAAAGTTGCGAATTACGAATGGTGACTTGTCCTGCAATCCGGTTAACGGCTCGCAGATACCTGAGCCTGCGCTGTAAAATAAGTCACTAAAGACCGCGCGGTAGAAGAGCAGGCCTTCGTGACAATAACTACTGGCAGCACCAACAAACACTTGTCGAGAGGAAGAGTTCGAGACGAAAGAAAAAAGAAAAACCTAACCTCTTCTATTGTGGTGACCTGACCTCCTATTGCAACTGCCGCTGTCCTGTCTGGTTGGGCAACCAATCTTACGAAATTCATTATCAAAAAGTTATGCCAGAGATGTGACCCCTCATAGGGGGTAAAAGTTGCGAATTACGAATGGTGACTTGTCCTGCAATTTGGTTAACGGCGCTCGCAAATACCCGAGCCTGCGCTGTAAACTAAGTCACCAAAGACCGCGCGATAGAAGAAAAGGCCCCCGTGACAATAAATACTACTGGCAGCAAGAAAAAAAGCTCATCAAGCGGAAGAGTTCGAGACGAAAGAAAAAAGAAAAACCTAACCTCTTCTATTGTGGTGACCTGACCTCCTATTGCAACTGCCGCTGTCCTGTCTGGTTGGGCAACCAATCTTACGAAATTCATTATCAAAAAGTTATGCCTTGCCTCCTCTATTAGGGGGGGCGTCAAGTAATCCGGGTAATGCCCGGCGCTCGCAGATACCCGGGCCTGCGCTGTAAACTAAGTCAACAAAGACCGCGCGATAGAAGAAAAGGCCCCCGTGACAATAAATACTACTGGCAGCAAGAAAAAAAGCTCATCAAGCGGAAGAATTCGACACGAAAGAAAAACCTAACCTCTTCTATTGTGGTGACCTGAACTCCTATTGCAACTGCCGCTGTCTTCTCTGGTTGGGCAACCAATCTTACGAAATTCATTATCAAAAAGTTATGCCAGAGATGTGACCCCTCATAGGGGGTAAAAGTTGCGAATTACGAATGGTGACTTGTCCTGCAATCCGGTTAACGGCTCGCAGATACCTGAGCCTGCGCTGTAAAATAAGTCACTAAAGACCGCGCGGTAGAAGAGCAGGCCTTCGTGACAATAACTACTGGCAGCACCAACAAAAACTTGTCGAGAGGAAGAGTTCGAGACGAAAGAAAAAAGAAAAACCTAACCTCTTCTATTGTGGTGACCTGACCTCCTATTGCAACTGCCGCTGTCCTGTCTGGTTGGGCAACCAATCTTACGAAATTCATTATCAAAAAGTTATGCCAGAGATGTGACCCCTCATAGGGGGTAAAAGTTGCGAATTACGAATGGTGACTTGTCCTGCAATTTGGTTAACGGCGCTCGCAAATACCCGAGCCTGCGCTGTAAACTAAGTCACCAAAGACCGCGCGATAGAAGAAAAGGCCCCCGTGACAATAAATACTACTGGCAGCAAGAAAAAAAGCTCATCAAGCGGAAGAGTTCGAGACGAAAGAAAAAAGAAAAACCTAACCTCTTCTATTGTGGTGACCTGACCTCCTATTGCAACTGCCGCTGTCCTGTCTGGTTGGGCAACCAATCTTACGAAATTCATTATCAAAAAGTTATGCCTTGCCTCCTCTATTAGGGGGGGCGTCAAGTAATCCGGGTAATGCCCGGCGCTCGCAGATACCCGGGCCTGCGCTGTAAACTAAGTCAACAAAGACCGCGCGATAGAAGAAAAGGCCCCCGTGACAATAAATACTACTGGCAGCAAGAAAAAAAGCTCATCAAGCGGAAGAATTCGACACGAAAGAAAAACCTAACCTCTTTTATTGTGGTGACCTGAACTCCTATTGCAACTGCCGCTGTCTTCTCTGGTTGGGCAACCAATCTTACGAAATTCATTATCAAAAAGTTATGCCAGAGATGTGACCCCTCATAGGGGGTAAAAGTTGCGAATTACGAATGGTGACTTGTCCTGCAATCCGGTTAACGGCTCGCAGATACCTGAGCCTGCGCTGTAAAATAAGTCACTAAAGACCGCGCGGTAGAAGAGCAGGCCTTCGTGACAATAACTACTGGCAGCACCAACAAAAACTTGTCGAGAGGAAGAGTTCGAGACGAAAGAAAAAAGAAAAACCTAACCTCTTCTATTGTGGTGACCTGACCTCCTATTGCAACTGCCGCTGTCCTGTCTGGTTGGGCAACCAATCTTACGAAATTCATTATCAAAAAGTTATGCCAGAGATGTGACCCCTCATAGGGGGTAAAAGTTGCGAATTACGAATGGTGACTTGTCCTGCAATTTGGTTAACGGCGCTCGCAAATACCCGAGCCTGCGCTGTAAACTAAGTCACCAAAGACCGCGCGATAGAAGAAAAGGCCCCCGTGACAATAAATACTACTGGCAGCAAGAAAAAAAGCTCATCAAGCGGAAGAATTCGACACGAAAGAAAAAAAAAACCTAACCTCTTCTATTGTGGTGACCTGACCTCCTATTGCAACTGCCGCTGTCCTCTCTGGTTGGGCAACCAATCTTACGAAATTCATTATCAAAAAGTTACGCCTTGCCTCCTCTATTAGGGGGGGCATCAAGTAATCCGGGTAATGCCCGGCGCTCGCAGATACCCGGGCCTGCGCTGTAAACTAAGTCACCAAAGACCGCGCGATAGAA
This sequence comes from Diachrysia chrysitis, assembly GCA_932294365.1. Lineage (NCBI taxonomy): Eukaryota > Metazoa > Arthropoda > Insecta > Lepidoptera > Noctuidae > Diachrysia > Diachrysia chrysitis. Next base: position 1,514,119 of record OW028641.1, read on the forward strand.
GAAAAGGCCCCCGTGACAATAAATACTACTGGCAGCAAGAAAAAAAGCTCATCAAGCGGAAGAATTCGACACGAAAGAAAAAAGAAAAACCTAACCTCTTCTATTGTGGTGACCTGAACTCCTATTGCAACTGCCGCTGTCTTCTCTGGTTGGGCAACCAATCTTACGAAATTCATTATCATAAAGTTATGCCAGAGATGTGACCCCTCATAGGGGGTAAAAGTTGCGAATTACGAATGGTGACTTGTCCTGCAATCCGGTTAACGGCTCGCAGATACCTGAGCCTGCGCTGTAAAATAAGTCACTAAAGACCGCGCGGTAGAAGAGCAGGCCTTCGTGACAATAACTACTGGCAGCACGAACAAAAACTTGTCGAGAGGAAGAGTTCGAGACGAAAGAAAAAAGAAAAACCTAACCTCTTCTATTGTGGTGACCTGACCTCCTATTGCAACTGCCGCTGTCCTGTCTGGTTGGGCAACCAATCTTACGAAATTCATTATCAAAAAGTTATGCCAGAGATGTGACCCCTCATAGGGGGTAAAAGTTGCGAATTACGAATGGTGACTTGTCCTGCAATTTGGTTAACGGCGCTCGCAAATACCCGAGCCTGCGCTGTAAACTAAGTCACCAAAGACCGCGCGATAGAAGAAAAGGCCCCCGTGACAATAAATACTACTGGCAGCAAGAAAAAAAGCTCATCAAGCGGAAGAATTCGACACGAAAGAAAAAAAAACCTAACCTCTTCTATTGTGGTGACCTGAACTCCTATTGCAACTGCCGCTGTCCTCTCTGGTTGGGCAACCAATCTTACGAAATTCATTATCAAAAAGTTATGCCAGAGACGTGACCGCTCTTATGGGGTAAAAGTTACGAATTACGAATGGTGACTTGTCCTGCAATCCGGCTAACGGCGCTCGCAGATACCCGAGCCTGCGCTGTAAACCAAGTCACCAAAGACCGCGCGGTAGAAGAGCAAGCCCCCGTGACAATAAATGATACTGGCAGCACAAACAAAAGCTCATCAAGTGGAAGAGTTCGACACAAAAGAAAAAAAATACCTAACCTCCTCTATTGCAACTGCCGCTGTCCTCTCTGGTTGAGCAACCAATCTTACGAAATTCAGTATAGAAAAATTATGCCATGACCTCTTTTAGGAGTTGAAGTTACGGTTTACCTGTGATAACTTGTCTTGCGATCTGGCTTACGCCTGGCGCTCGCAGATGCCTAGACCGTGCGGTTGTAGAGCAAGCCCCCCTGATCATAAATGGTACTGGCAGCACGAACAAAAACTTGCCAAGTGGTGTGTTGGTAGTTCATGACGAAGGACAAAAAAAACAAATGTCCTGACTTTATATATAGTATATTTCAACGCCCAATGTAAAAAACATGACTGGTTTTTATTTTTATGTATAACATCTTGCATGCCCTGTGTATGTTAACTCGTGTTTTGAACAAATAAATAATCTTGTATCTTGTATCTTGTATCTAACAAATATTTGCCATAATTACCTATGTTTTAAAGTAAAATTTCGTAAAAGTTTTAAGTGTTTTTATATTTAGCTCTATTATTAATACTATACTTATGTCTAATTTTAGTGTAAGTTAAGGTTAACAGTAAATTAGTTAATAACAATGTTTTGCATCCTAAACTACCATGTAACTACACACCACCGACATTCAGGCAAATAAATGAATATCATTAATATATAAACGTATTTCTTTTATTAGTAAAAACCCTACCTACACCTTAGTCTAAATGTCTAAATGTGTGTCCTGGCCTATTCGTTACACAAAGGCCTATTGGAACAAAATTGACGCTAGTAATTACTTTTGGTATTTAAGCCCCCATGAGACAACGTTATCGTATATATTGAGCTAAAACGATAAACACAATTTTTAAATATATTTTATATAACGATAATATCATACATTAATAGCCAAGTCACACATTTTGACTGATTTTGTCTTTGAATTTTTATCTAACTTGAACATTGACAAATTTCCATACATATTTTCATCGCCCTATTTTAATAGATGGGGGACAAAATGAACAGGTTTATAATTTTTTATGTTATTATAAATATAAATTAAAAAATTATATTAATTCAGGAAGTAGCCTAACAATCAAAATCAAAATACATTTATTAAAAGTGGGCTACGTAAGTTGGTAGTCAAAGCTGTGGAGAAGAAACGGCGCAACAAACTCCTTAGTAGCACTCTGTCTCTTAGTTTACATAATAATAGAAGAACTACATGAGGGACCACGCCTAATTAACAAGTGTTTGGTCACAAGTTTGTACGTTACTACCAAAAACAGGCCACAGTCAGCAGAACGACCAGTCACCACAAGCAGCACCAGATCACAAGCATGACGCAAGGATCAGCCATCACTTCCCTCGCCATATTAGAGGGAAGGAGGTGACCCGAATCAAGACGCCACCGCAGGCAATGACAACTAAGGCAGGATTACAGAAATTGCTGACCAAAAAAAAATTAGACGAGGATACCCAAAACACTGATTTACTGCATTGCCTTAATGTTGCCATGATGAAAATTTAAATTAAATGCAATATAATAATAAAGTCATTAAATGTCAAGTGCAAAAACTAGTAATAATACAATAGGTAGTACCTACAATTGTTTTAAATATAACTGTAACATACAATCTGTATGGCAATCAATACCTGATCAGTCAGTTTTCATAATCATAGGAGTGTTGATGAAATCTGGGTATTTTAGTTATTAATAATATTCTATAAAGTATAAAAAAAATGTATAGTAAATACATTTTAAACTGGACATGTTAAATATTGACACCATGCCCTGAGAACTTCGACTTCATAGTACTGTTCAGACCGAATCTATAGGAGTACCTACAAAAATACGACGATACGCTTCGAGAAGAGTTAGGTAGTGCCCGACGCTTCTGCTTCGTCTTGGCTGAGAAACTGCCGTGCCGCCAGATTATTATGTACGGTATTGGTAAGGTTCCGTCCGGTTCTTGTGACATATATTTTTTATATTTATTTTATTCCGTGCTAATAAACACGACTGTTACAAAAAACGAGGTTGACTTGTTGAATATTACAAAATCCACTGTTAGCTGAGATTTTCTATCTCTAAACTGCCCACCTGCCACACTTAGCTGCGTCGTAGATCAAGAAGTTTTTAAGATACAGTGAGTATTTCATTATAAGTATTTTTTTATAAAACATTAAACGACTGAAGGATACTTAACATTATAGGAGGGCTATTATATTCACTTTCTTGTCAAATATCAAACCATACGTGATTGAGAATATGTAACATTTTTGGCTTAAGTTGGTTGGAGCCACACTGAATGGAAAGGCTCCAACGTCAATTACCTCCTTTTGGCAGGGACGATATTATATCAGGTCAGTAAAGTCTTTTAATGTTTTATAACAGACTAGCTGTTTCCCGCGGCTCCGCCCGCATGGATGTCGGTTAACGCGGCAAAAAAAGTAGTTTATGTCCTTTCTCAGACTCTAGACTATCTGTGTACCAAATTTCATTTAAATCGGTTCAGTAGTTTTGGCGTGAAAGCGCGACAGACAGACGAGTTAATCTCGCATTTATAATTTATTTTTAACTATTTATGTACACACAAGAATATAATATAAAGGACACAACAATTACTACAATTAAGTAGGTACAAAGGTACTGTTTATTTATTAAAGAAATTTCTTCCAGCAGACCTGCCGAAAAAAATAATATTAATTAAGGATAACAATAATTAAAAATAATCCGCAGGGCAGCTTGTGGCGAGCTGTTTGTGAGTAGCGACACAACGGACCTGAGTGCTCCAGGGAGTCATTCCTTAGGAGGGCTCCCAGCTCTTTCTTGCCTTAACTGGCTCGCTAGAGAGGAGTCGCTAGAGCTATACCTATGCTCGGGGGTGGAAGTGTCTAATGGAGTAATAGCGAGGAAACCCGCTCCGTGGCGAAATCGGGGCCGCAACGCTAGACACCCCTAGCCGCTCGCACTGGTGTTGCCTCCTGCTGCCTATCGTGGCGTTATGGTGGGGGGCCCTACTGGTGAGCTGGCGAGTCACCAACTGCCTATTTGATTGCATTAACATTGTGTTAGAAGGCAGGTGCCACAGTTTTCTGATTTAGTTCTAGTAACTAATCCACAAAAATTTACCTACACATAGCCTAAATTTTTATTTTTAATTTATCTTTGTATCTACTTTGGACCGTTCATATCTGTTCTTACATAGAGCAGAGGTGGATGGACCCTGGTAGATGCCCAATCCCAGTTTAGAGTAAAGTGCTCAACAAGGTGTTGGACCTATGTCCCCACGTAAGCCTTTCAAAGGACCGGGTATTCTCACTACGTGAAAATCAAGAGATTAAAAATAAATATTTATAATACCTTTGGTTTACCCGGGGAAGTCCTCGTCGACTTTATCCGCCCTGGGGAAAGTGGAGGGGTACCGTATGTTAGCAGGACTCTTACCGGCCAACACCAACGGAACTTGTGAAAAAAGGTCGCAAACTACCGGATAAAGGTAGAAAATTTCCCATAATCGTATACTAACTGAATTCTTATTTTCTTGATTGTTAACATTGTTTTTTTTTTTATAATAATTCTCGGGGTTCCGAGCTCTGCGTGGTGTCTTCTGCCGAGTCTGCTGACTATGTCGAGAGGAGCTCTACGCGTTCACGCTGCCCCTGTGGAGACGGCGCCCATCGCGCTGCCACTGCTGACTTCGTGCTGTCTTTGCTGATGCAAGTTCTACGTTGTGTGACTGCCGAGTCATAACTTTCGCGCTGCCACTACTGAGTCTCTACGTATGGTATGAACAAAATACTAATCCTTTAATTTAAACGAAGACGGGCCTGCAGTTGGTCTAGTGGTCAGTGACCCTGACTGCTATACCGGAGGTCGTGGGTTCCATTCCCACCCAGGACAAATATTTGTGTGATGAGCACGATCATTTGTTCTGTGTCTGGGTGTAATTTATCTATAATATGTATGTTTTTAGAAATATATAAGTATTTTTATCAGTTGTCTGGTTGCCATAATAAAGGCTCTGTCTAGTTTGGGATCAGATGGCCGTGTGTGAGTTTTCGCAAGATATTATTGTAGATATTATTATAATAGAATCCGTATTCTTGCCCGTTTTATTTAGTTTGCATCAAACATGTAAGTAATACAAACTTTTGATGATAAAGGAAGACAGAAGGGATTGGTAATTCCAAATGGTTTGAGATATAAGAAAATAAAAATCTTATTAGGTACCTCTTATATCAACTAAGTACTTTATTTTTTTTTTTTATTTATTTATAGGTATATCCACAGCATTAGGTACATATTAATCTATAGGCTAAATTTATTTACAATACTATTTTTAATATGCATGCCTATTATAGGTACACACAGCATTCACAATATCAGAGTACTAATATAAAGAGTAACAAAAACAATAATAAATAACTAAATTATATAGTTCTACCTCTATAAGAATATCTTGTTTCCAGATACACCCGGGCTTAAAATGTTTCGGTGGTATAATCTTGTAAACATTGTTGATACTAGCTTAAATTAGTTTCGGTGATATGGATGTGTCGTGGGTTTGTCAAGTATAAACTTTACAAACAACCTGTAATATTATTTCATAAAAAAAGTGCGTGTGTACTTATGTACGCACGTAAGCAGTTATACAGTTATACTTATTTGGCGTAACTAGATAAAATTCTTTATCATAAACTTATGATTGACATAATGGTATAAAAAATATTTCCACATCATCGGACATCTTGACATTTGTCATTTTTGACATTATGTAGCTAACTTCAGGGTGTAGGTTTTCCGGAAGGTGTGCGCGCGTATGGTGAAAATTTATTATTCCCTAACGCGCCAAAAGAAGTATAACTTAAAAAAATACTGATAAATTACAATTTTGCCGACAGTCTGGCTGTTTTCACATTATACTTCAATTAATAATACATAATGTATATTTAAATATGTTCACATTATTTATTTGTATCAAATGGTGTTTTCAGGAAGAATGCACGAAATATTCCGCTGCAGCTGAGTTCAGAAACTGCCGAGCGACGTCCACGCTACGCGAGTGCCGAGCGCTACGCGACCGCCGAATACCCATAGTCCGGGAGGTAGTGTTGCATTTTAGGTAGTGTTTTTACTCCAATCCATTCCCATATTAATCAATTACAAGTGAACCAAGCGTCTGCTAATTTACCCGCGGTTATGTCTGCTTGAGTAGCGGACTGTAGATTTTGCTTATTGGTATTATAAGATCAATTTTATCGATGATAAAATCGGCCGGTTTATTTTTGACTTTTGTAATTGCAACGCTTCCTTCCAGACTTTGAGCGACGCTTGGTGCTGTGCGCGACTGCTTAGCATGCAATGCGATGTAAAGCGGCGCGCGGTAGCCGAGCCAAATCAAGGCACCAAAATGCATTTACGTTTTTATTATTTTGTTACGTAAATTAATAAATAAATGTGGACAACATCACATACATGCTCTGAACCCAAAGTAAGTAGCTGAAGTAGAGACAACGAAGGTACCACAAACTCCCAGACCCGAGACAATGTAGAAAACGGGTTTTCTACATTGACCCGGCCGGGGATCGAACCCGGGACCTCAGAGCTGGCGACACTTTGAAAACCGGTGTGTACGCCACTTGACCACAGAGGTCGTCAAAATCATAAGAGCTTTTCCAATAATTATAAATAACTAGCTGTTTCCCGTGGCTCCGCCCTCGTGGATGTCGGTTATCGCGGCAAAAAGTAGACTATTTCTGAGGCTTTAGATTATCTGTGTACCAACTTTCATTTAACTACTTAAATCGGTTTAGCAGTTTTGGCGTGAAAGCGCGACAGACTGACAGACAGAGTTACTTTCGTTTATAATATTAGTAAGGATTTGAAATGAAAGAACAGAAAGCCTTGGCCAGGAGCTTATTAGCTTTGATAACCATCACTCAGAACGGTTAAAACATTACCCCGAGTAGTGTCTGGTGATGTCTATTAAATACATCAAATACTCACACAGCCACAAACTTATTAATGAGTAAGTATACAGAAACCTGTCAAAATGAGTACCAGTAATAATCGGCTAAATTGCGTGCACATGACGTTGTCCTGTAGGCCTATCTACTATTTCCAGTTGACAACCCAAGCGATGTTTACTAGATAAAAATAACGGAAAAAAACAACAAATTTTGTATCGGTTAAAGTCGGTGACTAACTACTTATGTTGTAGTAGATCTAGTTAGTCATCGACGTTAGACGATACGAAATTTGTGTTTTCACAGTGTTTTTTATGAAGCAATTATCGCTTTAGTTGACAACCACCATAGTAAATAGCCTTGCTGAACATGGTTCGGTATACACTCGGTACACAGCCAGTCTCGAACGAGCCGCAGTGACGAGCAAACAAAATTAAAATCATATTATTTTTATTTCAAGTAAGCCTTTTCAGGCACTTTCAAAACATTAAATGACTCTAGTTGCGTGCTTCCAAAATGTCACTTTTATGGAGAAAAACCGGCTAGAAACTCCATAGGTTATTCTTAAAAAAAAAGATAATATGTATATACAATATTAAAAAAAAAAAAAAAATGCGACAACAACGTAAATAGTAAAATGAAAAATCATACATATTTCACTTCAAGTTACGTTGTCGATACATTTACAAAGGGTCAGATGCCTTAAGCACAAAATGAAAATAAAAAAATGAGAGAAAAAAAAAAGAATAATTTACATGTAATAAATATGTTATGTGGTCCTATTCAAATCACTAACAGGAAAGTCAAGGCATATCGAAAGTCTTCTGAGGATAAAGGCCATAAGGAAGCTAACTGTAGTAAACGGTGTGATGAGTAAGATTTTTATATATATTTGTTTCAAATACAAGACCTTACCTCATATGGCAAATAACAATTACATAAGATACTATAAGGTCCTCGTTCTGCACCTTTAAGTAAAGCGTTAATTAGTTACTTTCTGATTAACTTTAATCGCCAAGTAGAAGTCATGAGTATCTTCTACCAATTTCACAAACCTCTTAATTACTATTAACTGGTTAAATCTATAAATAAATAAATAAATGTGGACAACATCACATACATTGCTCTGAACCCAAAGTAAGTAGCTAAAGAACTTGTGTTATGGAATTCAGAGACAACGAAGGTACCACAAACACCCTAATACCTAAACCTAAACCTATACTAATATTATAAAGCAAACAAACTCTTTGTTTGAACGCGTTCATCTCAGGAACTACTGGATCGAATTGAAAAATTATTATTGTATTCGATAGTCCTTTTATTGAGGAAGGCTATAGGCTATATAACATCACGCTACGACCAATAGGACGGGAGCATAAATGAAAAATGTTGCAAAAATGAAAAACCATTAAAACTAAAACACGCGAACAAAGTCGCGGGGGACAGCTAGTAAATGATAATATCAAATCGTACAGAATACCTACTTATTCAAATCTATTAAAAATCACTCACGAAACGTCAAATAGCGGTTGTATAAGACTGTTGTCATGACAACAAAAAACAACAATTGATCTTGAAGTAGACACGCATGGACGTATAGACACGTTACATGGCAGGCGACATGGCAAGTTTTACTGGTCAGATAATGTTGTGATTAGTGCTACTCAAACGTCGTGAAATCGAACAAGTACTTACGGATGGCTGTAACTGGCGATTAGCTTACTCAAAACATTACTTGGTGGAAACAGGCCCTTTAACTTTTATATTTTTGCTAATTGTACAATTAAAAAAATAATATAACAATGATGTATTTCGTATGTCTCAATCACCTTCATTTTTTAATAAATTGTCGTATTAATACACTACATGTATTTTTATTGAACACTACCAATTTCATTTAGAACGAAATTCATTTACTTAAATAAAAATATAATATTAACAATGACAAACCTAGAAAAAAGACAACTGGGTAAATGAAATTAAAATACTATAGGCAGACAGCCCGTGTTTACTTACCGCACAGCTGTAGGTATAAGGCCGATTCCCGATTCACAATACTGTTCCACACGCTTGCCAAACCTCAACAAGCTGTCACAAATTCAATTATGGCGATAGTGTTTGGCAAAGTTTGCGTATATTTGCAAGCGCTGGCAGCCGATCCGTTCAAGTTTCACAATTCAAAGGGAGTTTGCCGCAAGCGCTTGCGACGCGTCCACACGTTTGTGCGCATTTCCCGTTTCTGCACGAAGTGTATTGTGTAGTGTAGTGAATGGCCGACACAATAAACTCGATGTGCATCATTATTGCCTCTTTATAACATACTAACGGAACTCGCACGCGTGTAGAGAGAGAAGTATGATTCCTAAAATCATGCCAAGCGCTTGTATAGATTTGGAGTTTCCGGCAAGTGCTGTGTGGATCCAACATTACCTTATCACGGTAGTATAAGACATTTAATCTAACAAATTCATATGACTTATAAGCGATGTACTGTCACAAGTATATTTTTTAAAACTTTGTCAATCTGCTTATAGCTTCAGTAATTTCTGCCAGTGTCGTGTTTACCGCCGGTGTCGTGACGTGACCACACATGGGTACTTATTAAATCAGTTTTCGTCGGAAATTATCTGCTGGAACAACATAAATATAAATGTTGGTAATTTTAAAGCAAATTATAGACATTATTATTTACAAATATAAATAAAATACACACCTAATTTATAGTTTAATATTATTATTTTTTATAAATTTAATAATAGCACATATAATTTGGGGATTGGGGATTAGTTGAAATCTTTAAACAAATTATTATATACTTACATTTTCTTTTTTGTTCAGCTGTAAACACTTGCGATCCCTTTGACATGAGCAGAATCATAATTATTTCGATGAAGGCATAATCAACTAAATTTAAATAAATAAATATAAGAAGAATCTGACTTTCAAGTTAGAACTTATTAATGAAAATCTTGACGGTGATTAGCAACTGCTTAGCAGGTTCTAAATTCATCATTTTTTATTATTAATGCACTCTTACGATATGGGTATCAAATGACGTCACTCTTAAATCAAAATGGCGAACTTCTAAACCTGAGAACTTAAATTTTGAAGCAGATATATTCAACCGATTGAGCTGCAATTTTGTATACACATTCAACATTGTAAAACAGCCAAGATGGCGAACTAATATAAATCCAATATGGTGGACTAAGTTTTTAATGCTTTGAGTAAGTGTCCAGAGATGACTAAAAAGTAGAAAATAAATTATTAAAAGCAATAAGTAATCTTTTTTTAAAAACAAGATTCTATTTAAATGTGCTAGAAATAAACTTTTACTTTTAAAGTTTTACTGTCAACTTCTAGCCTCATTACACAATTTATATGATAGAAAAGCTTGTCGAGATTTACTTATGTATTTAAACTAGTATATTAAATGCTTAAATATTATTGATTTTAACTACTAATCATTTTAATGTAAGTAAACACGAGTCAGCGAGGCAGAACTAGATTCGCTTGAGAGAGACAATTGGAAGAAGAGTGGGGAGGCCTTTGCCCAGCAGAGGGACATTTTAGGAGAAAGAAATAATATAAGATAATAATAAATAAATAAATAATGATAAAATACGAGTATTTAAATCTCACGACAAGCATTTATACTATAGAAATGAATAGAGAATTTTAATTTAAAATCACTAACACCGTCGATATTTTTACAATGTATAACCCAGTCAAATTGGGCCAGAATCAAAAATGTAGAAAAAAAATACCTAGTAGTTTTGATTTTATAAGCATTCAAAGTTTCGAAAAATATCGAGTCCCGCTAACAGCCACATGACCGCTTGTGACGTCATATCACAACGCCCGCGCCGCAAGCTCAAGCGCGGGCTGCGCCCAGCTTAATATCAAGTCGCCAGCGGTTATAGTAGGTGATATATTATATAGCTTGCGCAGTATTTTGTTGTGTTTTCGTCCGAGTATTACGTTATATAGTCTAATAATAGTAAATATTGTTCGATTAATAAAATTGGTGAAGGATACGAAAAAGGGCAATCGGATAATCTACCTAAAATAGATGGATTAATTGGTTGCGCATTATTTATCAACAAATAGTGATTTCGTTGCCGCCGAAAGTACACAATATAAAGATAGAGGAATCTGGTCTTTTTTTCAAAGAATAAGTGACCTATGATTGGTGCCTCGCCTGACAGGCTTACCTACTGATGACTGCGTTATAGAAGTAAAGTGTCCAATCAAGGCAAACACTTTTATTACGTACTAGCTGTCCCCCGCGACTTTGTCCGCGTGTTTAAGTTTTAACGGTTTTTCATTTTTGCAACATTTTTCATTTATGCTCCGCTCCTATTGGTCGTAGCGTGATGTTATATAGCCTATAGCCTTCCTCAATAAATGAGCTATCCAACACTGAAAGAATTTTTCAAATCGGACCAGTAGTTCCTGAGATTAGCGCGTTCAAACAAACAAACAAACAAACTCTTCAGCTTTATAATATTAGTATAGATTTATAGTAAAGGTAAACTAGGCAAAACATTATCCTAATCTATACTTTAATATTATAAAGCTGAAGAGTTTGTTTGTTTGAACTGAATCTAGCAGGTCGACTTGCTTTAGATCTACCCAAGCGTGTGGCAACATGAACTCAAAGAATCTAAGCGTCAGTACTAATATTTATTCTGTGATCTAAGTCTGCCGATAGCTCTTTCTACGTGTATCCGTAACGCTGCATTTTTTTTTGTCTCCAAAACTTCTTTTTTGTTCGGTTTTACTTTAAAGCTCACACTAGGTCTGATCAGAGCTCACACTAGGTATGTCCATTTTGTTGTAGCAAATGCGCAATATTTTTGAAACCTTTGACTGCCAATACTGCTGATCCTTCAGGTAAAGTTTGCAAAATACCACAATCTTTACATTTAGGCACAACACATGATTTCCTAGTATTTGGATTGGACACTTTTAAAAGTATTTAAGTATAATTTCGACGGTACGGGCGCGCGACCGCGAGCGTGCTTAGTGAGCCAGACTGAGCGTGTTGTATAATGACGTCACAACGTCACCGGCAGCCCGCGTCGTGCGGTTCAACTTGTTTTACTTCTAAATCGGAAACTAATTGACGTATCGAAGTAATTCTTTCACTAGTATTTTTTATTTTTGACAGAGAATATGGAGAGCTAATAATCAAAATTTGTTAACATTCTTCATTGAATATGAAAAATCTTGTCAAATACCTAATTGCCGGAGGGCTTATGACGCCACGCCGTCGTATAAATAGTCGCACGTAGTGACGTCACGCGAAATTTCTATTCGCTGTATGTTTCTAATATTTTAATTGCAGAAAAAAAAGGAGAATTAATACCTGTCCAATAAAATTCATTAAACTACCAGGCGGACATTAAAAAACTATTAGGAAACATGCCCATTATAATTATTTAGGGTCAGAACAGTAGGTATGTGCTTTTTTCATTCATCCCAACTTACTTAGAATTTAAGTAACTACTTCTTTCTTTGTCATGATTTTATTAATAAGTATAATTTTAATACCAATAGACTTAGCAGATTTATCTAAAGCCTTATTTGCCATAATATAAAACGGAAATACTAAAATTTTGTGTCGGCTAACGTCGGTGACCAACTACTTTGTAGTAGATAGTTAGTCATCGACGTTACTATTGTAAAGCGATTTTCGGTTTTGTTGACAACCCTCGTAGAAAATAAGCCTACATGTGCATGTATAGGAAAAGAAAACAATCTACAGTACACCAGCATGTCGACGGATATACTAAATTGTTTGGTTGTGCAGTAGTGTGTCTTAATATTGACGACCTCCGTGGTCGAGGGGCGTACACACCGGTTTTCAAGGTGTCGCCAGTTCTGAGGTCCCAGGTTCGTTCCCCGGCCGGGAGAAAACCACTTTTCTACGTTGTCTCGGGTCTGGGTGTTTGTGGTACCTTCGTTGTCTCTGAATTCACACGACACAAGTGCTTTAGCTACTTACTTTAGGTTCAGAGCAATATATGTGATGTTGTCTACATTTCGTTTTTTATTTACATGGTAAAAAATGAAACAAAATTAAATAATCACAAATTTTAATACCAACATTACGCAAGAATGATACAAATCTTTGAGCATTATTATTGACAGAAAACAAATTAATTTGTCAGTCATGGACTACCTAATCTGTTCATTACACATAATACATCAATAATATATCCTAATAAAATCTAATTTAATTGTATGATAAAAATAAATTATAATAAAATCGAACTGTGAACTTACTTCTGTATTATGTCTGCCCCTGTGATGGCACATTAGATTAATTTATTTTCTCTTTAAAGCATCCGTTGGTGTCTTGTACCTATTGACATTAAAACTTCTTTTAAATTACTTACTTTGTACCATACGTAGTAGATTTTGTTCAAGTAATTTAGAATCAAAAGTTACTGGCACGTCGCGAATAGATAAATTTTGTAATAAGAACTATGAGGCCATAGATTAATGGAAAAAAATATTGAGATGATCGAAACTCTTTAGAGCAATTGTCTCTGGTTGTTTATTAGACGCGCCATTAGAAACCAGAATGAAAGGTAATTTATAAATATACAAGTAACGGATACATTTTCACAGTTTCTTAATTAAATAATTTAATATACAATTTTATTTTAAATCAGAGAGTGAAGCAGAAAACAATGATTATCTTCAATCTTATCTTATTTACTAAACTAACAATATTATGTACACCTCTTTAAAGCTAACTAAATATAAATTTGAAACACGAAATAATGCGATATTAAGAAAAGATCAAGGTAATCATAGTTCAAGCGGAAGATTTTTAAAATATAAAATACTGTAATAAACTAATAATACATTAATAATAAGTTTCATACAAATATTATTATAATTCGTTGTTCGTGAGGTTTTCCGTCAAACTATTTATATACTACTAAAATCATTGACGATTCATTAATAATCATGCTACTACAACTCTCGCACATACAATAATATAAATAAAATAATTAAATATTAGGGTGCGCACAGAATGATGAAACGTAACATGAAATGTTTCATTCAGCCTTTCATTGCATGTTCGTTGTAAGTGTAGACGCTCCACGCGCGACTTGCTCGTAAATGCACAGTTCGCGCGCGGAACACGTCCAAACTATGAGAAATTGTTACATTGTGTGTTACCTATCGTGACACATAGCAGCAATGTGTACGGCAAATTCTTTTATTGCATAATACATTTCATTTTACATTTCACTAGCCTGTACGCGGCTTTAGAAGTCATTATTTGGTACAGTTAGTTTGTATCGCCGTTTGATTGTGAACATCATTAGTTTATAATCTTCTTCTGTCCAGCCTTTGCCCAAGCTTTGTTGGAGTCAGCTTCCAGTTTTAGCAGACAACTCTTATTTTCAATCTTTTAATTAACTAGCAATGTATGTATGTTTGTTCGGGTCAAATATTGCAAGCTAAATTAGAACCACGTCTAGACATGCAATTGAGATGAAATTTTGCATACTTATAGAAGTTCGGTGACAATACAATATTATGGTAATTTCAAGATGGCCATAGAAACTCCGTAACGAAACGAAGGTTTAGGCGTGTTTGATTTCCCTACACTGGTACTGTGATCCTAGCTGATTTTAAAGAAACTAAAAATACATTTTTTAATCAAAACTTATTTTTATGTAAGCTCCACAACCCATTATAAACAGGGTATGTATCAAAAAGTATTCTATAGTAAGACTGACTGTCAGAATTATAATGACATAATGACTGTCAAAGATGTAAGAAGTATGACAGTCGGGACTAAAGACTCTTAACGCGCTTTCCGAGGGTCTCCATATGTTAGCCTTAATTATCCGTCATTTTGTACGGCTAACACCCAGCGACGAGCTCGTCTCAAGAGTTCCTCCCTGGTTAGATTATAATCATCTTCGATATTATATAAAATAATAATAAATAATAATAATATCTTGAGACATCTCACACACGGTCATCTGATCCCAAACTAGGCAGAGCCTGTGCTATGGCAACCAGACAACTGATAAACATACTTATATATTTCTAAATACATACATATTATAGATAAATTACACCCAGACACAGAACAAATGATCGTGCTCATCACACAAAGATTCGTCCTGGGTGGGAATCGAACCCACGACCTCCGGTTTAGCAGTCAGGGTCACTAACCACTAGACCAACAGGCCCGTCAAAATCTAAATATCTATGAAATTGAATTGCAACGGTCTATTTAAAATTTTAACAATGATTCGTTCGTAAATTATGAATTGTAGAGAATGCTATCTAGTTTGTCAAATGTTTGCAGTATGTAATATTAATAACTAACGATGTTCATAATTACACGGTGTATTTTATAAACCGAGGCCTATTCTTTCAGTAGGTACCTATCATTTATAAATATTTTTTTTTTTCTATATTGCTCGATATATAGACAAATTCCATAAGGTATGGCGGGGTAAGGCAGGCTGAAACTTTTGTGTCACACAGTTAATTTTATTTCTAGTATCTACATAAAATTTTCATGTCTATTGTTCAATCAATATAGGAAAATTAAATGAAGAGCTATACTTAGCGAGCTCTTAAAGGTTTGCGTCTCACCCCACCTAAAGTTAACATTGAAATAATAATCTGAATAAATAATGTTCCTATCAATATTACATTTTCATGTAACACAAAACATTTAAACTAGATATTTGGTTATATAAACTGTTGTCGATGGTAAATTCTATCTATGGTTGCATGATACATCAAAATTGTATTCATAGCACTGATTCGAATTTAGTTCACAAAAATGTCCAAGCAATACTCTGTTAGGCCGCGGCATACTGCAAGGCACTTGCGACGCGATTGCGATTTTGTAAAAACAAACTCAAATACACATAATAATATTTCGTTCATTAGCCCTGATTCTGTTATGTACGAAGTAATATTATCTTAAGCCATCGGTTGGTGTCTTTTCCACTTGTATAAGATAAATAAAAGTCAGTCATTCAAGTTGTCGAATTAAGTTAGAACTAAAACTCAATATAAAATGACACGCAGCAACGTGAGCACTTAATTACACAGTGATGTTCAAGGCGTAAACTAATTTGACAATTCTAAGTTAAGAAGTCGTTGTTTCACGCTGTAATAAGAGACTATATGAGATAATTTAGTTTAGTTCGTGTGCAACAGAATCGGCGGCTTATTTTTTGTTCTTAAATCGCTGTCGAGTCGCAGTCTCTTTAGCGCGGCGTTAGTTAAGCAGTCTTTAATATCTAGGTTTATGATTATGGTGGGGGCGGTGAGGGGAGTGCCAGTCGGGGTGTCTCGGCTCGCGGTGGTGGTGGTGATGGTGGTGACGACGCTTGTCCCTTGCGTGCGGCGCGGGGTACACGTCCGACACGACCAACTCGGAC
The DNA here is from genome assembly GCA_932294365.1 of Diachrysia chrysitis. Classification (NCBI taxonomy): domain Eukaryota; kingdom Metazoa; phylum Arthropoda; class Insecta; order Lepidoptera; family Noctuidae; genus Diachrysia; species Diachrysia chrysitis. Next base: position 1,530,560 of record OW028641.1, read on the forward strand.
CCGTCCTTAGGCGCTTCGCGGTCGTGCCTCCGATGGCCTCCGTGGCCTCCGGCGGCCTCGTGCAGCTCCTCCCAGGCCTGTCGGTAGTACCGGTTCAGGCCGCTCCGGGATTCGGATGATGAAGAGTCGAGGGAGCCGACCGTGTTGCAGTCAGGGGACACGTGGTGTCTGTACCGCTGGCCCACGTTGCGAATCCTGCTGATAGTAATATGTTAGTTCAGTATGGTTGGCTAGTTAAATAGTGTTTTGATCCAAACTTCATGAATGTATAATTTAAGCACAGTAGACTCTACTGTGCTTAAATTATACATTTTATTTATTAGTACAAAGTCACTCTACTGAGTAGAGCGACTGTGTAATAACTTTATACATTAAAGAGTGTGAGAGGCGGCGTGCAATAGATGTCGAATTCATAACTCCATGAAGTTTGTTTTTAAATAAACAAGAGCAACATGCCTAATATACACTCATTAATAATTTTAATTAGATTATCAAAAGTAGTATCATGTACCTGAAATTGTATGAAATCATAGACATTTATCTTTTTCATCTTTTATCTCATAATATATCAATTTAAGGCATAATGGTTTTATTTATTTTTTCTTCCGATCCCGTCAGGAAAACAGTTAGATTACTACTTTTCCTTCAATTTGTAAGTAACATGTTTAGAAGTAACCAATAAAAACTACCATTGTAAGTCAAAACGACTGCGTTCGACTGCTTGTGTCGCAAAATATTCGAAAATATCACTACATTTGTTTTATAGAAACAATAGAAACGTGTCGCTTAAGAAACTTGTTCGTATATACAATAATGCTGGTGTGCTGGGTGTTGATTATTTCACATAATTATAGTTTGGTGCCGCAATGCGCGAAGCTTATGTGCGATTCAGTGTGAATCTCTGTGAGGAGAGTGTATGCTTTGTGTATTCCTTATTATACCAATTGTGATAAGCTGTGTATTGGCTGTCATGTAAAATGTGTATTTCAGAGTAGAGGCAGTCCTAAAAAACTTAATAAACGAAAATTGTTGACACTTGGTAAAAAGAGAATTCTTTTGTTTTATTGTAAGTTACTGGAACACTCATAGCTAAATAAATATTATATTATAGCCTTGTCTGCATCCATTAACACAGTTTTTTAATAAAACTAAATTACCTTATATGATACAAAATAATAGTTGTAGGTAGTTTTATCGATTTTAAAATTGAAATCAATGCGATCTATATTGAAATATAAAGTGTTTTTTTTCTAGAAGTTTTATTAATGCAAAGTCTATTTTATTCATGTAAAACTTTTTGATTTTGATTTATTGAATACAGCGCGTGCTCAATGCTCTGTGCGTGTAGCGATGACATGGTGGTTGGCTAAATTGATGTACATACAAATGAAATTAATTTTTAATAAAAAATAATGATTCACGGCCATTTTCACATAATCTATCAATTCTTCACTAGCTGGACAAATTAAGATTATATTTGTATAATAACTTTCGACTCGCGACACCACCGTCGCCGCGTCAGCTCATGATTAGGGACTCCTATTGAGTCTGAAACTAGTCGGGCGATCCTGAGAATATGCGTGAGTAAACCGTTTTGTTTTAAATAATTAAGATTATATATTTGTGTGTCGTTATATAGTTGTGGTAGGCACGTGATATTAGCACCTGTCAATGAGCAACTCAGCACTCATAATGGATAATTAATTTGTAGGGAACGTCTGTAACTGTCCTGTGTCCAGTAAAATAACCAAAGACAATGAAAACGGCCGTAAATCTAAAATAAACTAAATAAGATGTTTTTCCTATAAGAATTTTTTAGGGCCACCCTTTTGACACCTGCGGGCTATCCAGCAGTGGGAAGAAGAACGAGCCGGTGCGTGTGGAAGCTCACAAACATCACTTCTCCGCGATTAGCCGACAGTCGTGAAAAAAGGGTAAGATCGAAGTGGACAACTACCATGTCAGCGTAGTACCTTAAAACAAACGCACTGGCTTATAACGGGTTGGAGAAATGTCCGGCGCGATGCGTGTGTCGGTGTGTTCTGACAAACTCGCGTCTTCCAACTTGCTGGTCGGGGAAGGGGAGGGCCAAGAGCGTGTACCATCGTGAGGGCAGCTCTCGAACCTCCGGAGGGGGCCGCTTGCCACCCCCGCTGGCGTACCAATCACTGATGTAGTGGGTTTTAGCTTGATGCGTTTTTAATCGCCTGATGGTAAGCGAGGCAGGCTATAGAACGATTATTTTCACTACCTAATGTATACTGGAATGATTTGTGAAGTCCCTAATAGACGTCAGGTAATAATAATAATTCATGAGTATAATGAAAACAAAAATTAAAAAGAATGGCAGTTAAAATGTTTATCTGTGGAGATATTTGTCCTACTATGCTTATTGCAGTTTCAAGTATGAACGAGAATTGAATTATTTTAAGGTACTACCTGACTGGAGTTTTGATTTTGCAACAATCATGAACAGTTTTCACAAAGCGACTTAAGTTAAATAGTGCCTATATGTTCCTGTCACCTTTCTAGAGGTGAAGATTTTATGCTTTGTATTCGTTTGAAAGTCGAGATTACAAAAATTCAATTAAACTGATGGATCGCCAAGTAATTGATAGGTGTCATGGGGTATATTAAAAATGTAAATCTGGCAACCCTAAAAAAGTGTATTATAGAAAAGTGACAGTAACAGATTAAACCCTGTAATCATTAGACACTGTTGTAACAACGGTATAGTTTCTAAACTTTAAACTACAGTGAGTTTAGTTTTGCTTCTTTGAAATGGGATTGTTAGAACTACTAACTCTACTGCGTCAGGACACCAGCTTACGGAACGACTACAGACGAAGGACAGTGGTCAGAAGACAGAAATAACAGCGCTTAAAGCGCTTAACAACCGCGAGCACGTGGATGTGGACGTGGTGTTGTTGATTTCTGTCAGCGGACATATAAACATTGTCTACTTAGCTGAAGCTAAGAGACCTTTCTAAAAACGTCAACGTTGATAGTACGATTGAAGAAATTCACTCAGCTCAGGCTAAACCAGACGATGAACAAATTAACCGTGGTCAGAGATTAACTTGCCAACGGCATCCAAAACTTAGAGGAATAAAAGTAAACTATAGAGCGCGAATATCGAGTATGAACTGTTGGTACTGATATGAACATGTAAAATCGTAAAATTTATGTCAAAACAGAGCGAACTATTTTATCACAACTATCTCAAAACCTAATATTACCTTAATAATATCGAAACCGTCGATATTTTTGCATAAACGTCTGTCGTCGCACGGAAAATCACATAAATCAGTAAACGAGCGTAGTACATTTAGCTAAAAATGTGCTCACGCTTGGCATAAAGGGCTACTAGCGATGCGCACGCTCCATGCTTATCTACATTTACTCCAAGATCCAAAGTCAGTGTAAAAAAATAGAGATTTGATCGCGGTAACCATTAGTCAAGGTTATATTGTTCATCGTCTGTTAGTAAGAAAATATCAATCGTTTACCTCCTAACGAATATCACGATGGTAGTGATGATGGATATAAGGAAGGCGAGGCCGCCGAATACGCCGAGGGCGACGACAGCGCCGATGTTGAAGCGCGCGCCCACCGGATCCCGGCGTTCGCCGTCTACAGGCTGAGGGACGTTCACGCGCGGGGTCTGCTCAGCTCGTATATTGTTCCCGCTACCAAGGATCTGAAAACAGTTTTTAATACATCAAACACAAATAATACTCATATGAAGTTAACACTAGAAGCCAATCCCAATAAAGCTAGACATAAAGCTGGGTAAGACGCGGTCTTTTGAAGAATTCAGAATCAAATAAGCTGACTTCCTTCATCTTGCTGTTTATCGACTGAGTCTGGTAATATGATAAAAGGCAACAATGTGCTAAGTGTAGATGGATATTTGGTACTCATTCACGCAAAAACTACTCATCCCATTTAGATGTAAAATGGCATACATATAGTGTTATCTCTAAAAATCACTGTAGCGGTAATTTCGCAGATGTAGCTAGTACTTTATAATTTATGCTCATGTTGCCACAGTTGCTATTATAAATCCAGGACACCAAATTTCGTTAAAATTGGTTAAGTCATTTTTGCTTCAAGAAGTCAGAGACTTTCATCGTCACAAACGTCTTTGTTCATAACATTGGTACCAACCTGGTAAGTACGAACAACAATTTTATTATTGAGGATTTTTAAACTAACCTGGTTCTCTCTCGGATGACTGGCCACAATAATATGACTTGTCGGCGATTCCTGGGTATCAGGAATCGTGATCTTTCTCTCCGGAGGCCTTTCGTACGTCCTCGTAGCTATCCTCTCTGTGGTCGCCCTTTCCGTCGTCGTCTTCGGCCTAACCCGAGTGGGTTCGGCCGTCACGAATGGAGTGGGAGATGAAAGCGGTCGAGGCGATGTTCTCGGCCGTGTCGGAAGGACGAGGCGTGGTGTGGTCAACGTCGGTAGTGGTCGCAGTGTTGTGGTCGCCTCTGGTGTCGTGCTGCGTACACTTGAGGTGGTCTGTCGTTCTTCCGCTGTAAAAATTGTTTTAATAACTTTGAACAAGCTTGTACATAAAATCTTGGCTGACAGTTGGTACTGACAGAGTTGTAATGGTCGCATTCTGGCTCTGTTTTTGTGGCAGCCAGAATGTACCATAGTAATTATTGCGATGCCACAATGCCACTAAACATACCTAAAAACAAAAGCGAACTAACAAAGAAAGTAAGCGCAAACAAAAATTTATTTTCTTTAGTATTTAAATAGATAAGTATTTATACCATTTGTAGACTATATTTCAAGGTATATGATTCACAAAAGTGGAAGTTAGTTCCAACATTTAGTAGTTAATCACAAACATGTTTTAGAAATCACTGCCATACCTCAAACTACTATTCATTATTTAGGTACACACTTTTTCGTCGTGGGTTTTATTTATAGGTCCAGGATAAACAAGTATTTACAAGTTTGGTTACTGTTATTGTTAAGTTAAATTCGTTGTAGTTTACTACGCTTTTGCATAGATGGCGTATTGAGAGTTTCTGAATCAGGCTATTGATTGAGTGCGAGATATGACGTACTAATTGTAATATAATTAATATAAATACATGATTTATTGATTGCATGGATAGCCGAGAGCCGAGTTATATAGGTCACCATGCCAATTGCAACTGTGCGCGACGTGCTGCGTGTTCGATCCCCGCATGGGACAAGCATTTTTGTGATCCACAATTGCTTGTTCCTAGTTTGGGTGTTCTTCGTGTATGTGAATTGAATGTTTGTGAAACCCTCTGGAGTCGTTTTATTCATAAAATAAATAAGATAATTGCATGTCTATAAAATACTTACATACGAATTAATAAGGTTTTTATTCGAAACTTTGGTAAGAAATGCATTAAAATGTTTGCAGTTACATTCTTACATTTTTATATTGATTTAGTTCATGCCATGCCACCGAAGTACCTATGTTAAACTCCCTTCACTTAAAAATGTACCTGGCTGCGCCATAGAGTAAGTCAGCCTAACAGAGTGTTCCTTACAACCGCCAAAGGGATATTTTACCTACGAAATATTATTGATCTGATTGTATTTATATGAATGAAAAATGTAGGTCATCATTGTAGACAGTTTTGGATTATTAATAATTTCGTTTAGCCTAGCTAGTAAATTAATGGTATGCATTAAAATAGGTTCTAAAAATATAAAACACAAGGCCTTCAATACTTAAAATTTCCGAAAACAACTATGATAACTGTCCGGTTTAAAAAGCTATTTATTCGAAAATTAAATTAACATTACAGTAGGCAGGTATTAAAGTATTTTTCACGTTAGTGTTCGTCCGGCTGAGCTCGGCTGTGGGCGTATCCAACTCGTACATCACAACAAAACACTCGCGTTTCCAAAACACTGCGTTACATGAAAATCTTGTTGCGAGCTTCGATGGGAAAACATAAAAGCTTCCGAGTCCTGTGATATAAATAGACACGAAACTAGGACGAGTTCTCGGAAATTTGGGAGCGCGGCGGACGGACGCAAGCGCCTCAGAGCGCCTGCGCCGCACAGCGCCTGCGCCGCACAGCGCCTGCGCGGGTTTCCTCGCGCCATTAGCTCACCCGCCACGACGCCAACAGTACGCATCCGGCTGCGGTCATCAAGACCAAGTTAATTAAAGGATGTCAGCAACGGAGGACAAGGGCCTTAGGCCAAGGGACTCTAAATGCAGGAAGAAGTCGCTGCCGCCCGCGATACCGCGGTCGACGCGCGCCGGCCTGGTATTCCCGATGGGGAGGTGCCACCGCCACATGATGAACGTGGTGCAGGGCAAGTATCAGATCGGCTCCACCGCGGCCACTTACGCCACGGCTACCATAGAGTACCTCACCGCGGAGATGATGCTGCTGTCGGGAAACCTCTGCAAGGCACAAAAATCTTCGCGCATCTCCCCGTGCCATCTGCACAAGATGATCAAGGACGATGAGGAGCTGAAAACCCTCATGGATGACACTATCAAGGTCACTGGGAACGATCTTTGGAAGCTCTTAGCACCAGACAACGAAGTTGAGCAGACACCTACCACCGACAGAGTCCTGCCCAGACGCAGCCCAAGGATTAAGCCGAAAAGGAAACCACCTCCCAAGAGGAAGTAAACAGGTTCAAGATGGCTCACACCCAGACAGACCAGGCTATACCACAACGGAGACCGATACGACTGCGATACGGCGACGACGTGACCCGGCCACGACGACCTGGCTTGTGTACGGAATACGATATTAGATTAGGTCACACCGGGCATCGAAGTTGGAACTTATCAATGAATAAGTGAGTGAAGTGTAGTGTAGTGAGTAAAGAAAATGTTGCGTCCGGTTAGGTTAGGGTACGTACTGGGTATTGGAATAAGTATATTTAAAATATATTTGACTGCCTATTTTTTTTTTGTTTGGAATAGGTATCCAACGTTTAGGTGAGTTTATTTACAAGTCTTTTGTTAAAAGATCTACGCAGATCTACTGCGTCATTGGACTTTCTATTTTTAAACTTCCATTTATTACATTGATTTTATTTTGTTTTTAACTTTTTCTGATTCTATAGGAATGATTATATAGGTTATGTTGGAATGAAGTACAGTATTGTTGATCGCTATGTAGATATTCTTGCACAAAAGTACCTTAGTTATTAAAACCTACATGCATTGTACCCGCATGTTTAGATAAAAGTCTGTTTGTTTACTTTGTTATAATATATTTATTTGTTTTTATAAAAATAGATTTTATATTATAAATGTGTTTTTATCATAATATGTTAAAATTATTAAGTTTTCTTTATAATAATTAATGTGAACCTCCTGTGATTGTAATTTTATTGTTTTTATGCATTATGGTTTACTGTTTAAGTATTATGATTTCAGTTCTTATGTTAGATTCCTGATTCAATAAAAAGCAAAAACGTATATTTTTGTTTGATATTAATTCCCATTTCCCTAATCTTATTGGGCACCTACGCCCAATAATTCTAATTGATTAAATATAACTCACAAAATGTTTGTACAGTGACATTGTTTTTTTAATTTTGTTGCTCTTGGTTTTATTGATTTCTTATTTTCCTCCCAGATTATTAAGTTACAATGGGGTTTCTAAATACATGCAAAAAAGACTGTGTCTTTCTTGAGTAGGTACTAAATCATTTGATATTATAATGGGAGGTATAATAGTAAATAATCTGTAGATACTAATATTATAAATTCGAAAGTAACTCTGTCTTTCTGTCTGTCTGCTTGTCACGTTATCGCAGCTAAATTTAGATGAACCTTTGTATGGGGTGAGCTAGGATTCTAAGAAAGAACACTGGCTTATTTTTGCCTCGATACCCGACACCCAGGTGGGCGGAGCCGCGGGAAACAGCCAGTTACCTATATTTAGATAGCCATTTCCATGATTTAATAATTCAATTCATTTCAATACAAATTTTATTTAAAAAACTGTTTGGTATAGGTACGGAGTAAATGGCCGAATTCGATCGGCATATTGGAAACGCGCAGCCTCCGTACGCAACTGACATTACGACGCAACACTGATTGAATCGTTCAAATGTATGGAAGTGATAACTCAAAGTCACGTGACTTTTGAAAATAACATTTCATTAAATGTAATTTGAGCGTTTTCTATCATCGTTACCGCTTGTCCAAATGTCCCTTGTCTAGGGTGGCAAGTAACTACCTAGGTATATACTATTACTTAAGGGCGCACCAGCCCTTAGCTTCCACAAGAGGGGACATAAGTACATTAGAATTAAGCAGCAATAGCATAATGGTTAGGGTCTTGTGATCGGGAGGTCGCAGGATCGAACCCCACCCATTGCACTATCGACGTGAACTCACTCCAGACACAAGCATATTTAATTGAAGGGATTAACAAGATTGCTAGTAATATGAACTCCACCCACTATGATAGTAAACTTTAAAAAAAAAAAGTGGAGACTTCTTATGATATTAGATTGCAATCTAAGTTTGCTATCTTGTAGTAGGTACATGTGTGTAGTATACGAGTGTTGTGAGTATTAAGGGAAGTGTGTGTTTATGTCGTTTACGTATGAGAATGTGTGTGTTGTGTTTATAAAATGTGTGAGTTTATGTGTGTGAAGGAGGGGAAAGGTTAAGTTTCGTTTCTTTCTTTTCGTCGCTATGCCGGAGTGAAGCAGAAATTCAGTATCTTCTTTAAAGGACAGGCAGCTCATCGCTCAAATAATTACCTGCCTACTTTCTGCGAGGTACGATTTAAAAAGTAGGACCTGTAAAGTGTACATTTCACAAGCATTCCCGTTTAGATAATAGCCAGGGGAATGAAACTTTATCAAATGCCTTAACAAGATCGATAAACAGAAGAAGGCAGTTTTTGCGTTATTTAATTTATCAACGATTGCAGACATCATATATTAGTTTGGAAAAAAGACTTACCTTGACATATCGGTGCAGGTTTATCCCACAGCCCGGAAGCTAGGCAGGCGATTCTCATGTCTCCCAGCATCTTGTAGCCCCGAGCACAACTGTACTCAGCCATGGAACCGAACGTGGACGCGTTGAACGAAACCCGCCCGTTTACGGGCTGCGGCGGCTCCGCACATTGCACCACTGTTAGATAAAAACAAAATAGAAGGAACTTTAATAAATTAAATCAGTGTTTAAAGATAATTGTAAAAAAAAATCCGCTTGAATAATAATCCATATTCCATACTAAAATAATAGGTGCGCAAGTAACTCTGTCTGTCTGTGGCTAAACCGCTGAACCGATTTTAATGAAACTTAGTTAGGTTGGATCTCGCGCCCGCAAACGCGCCCGCGCCCTTAGCCGCGGGCAACAGTTCGTTTTAAATAGCCTCAAAATTGAAAACATTGAAACTACATCACATAGTTATAATATTGTTACATATTTTGATGACTTCTTTGTCGAATTGCGAAAACACCGGTTTTTAAGGTGTCGCTCTAAGAAGAAAAAGCTCTAAGGTCCTGGGTTCGATCCCCGGAAGGCTCAGAGTAGAGTTAGTCTCTGATTACATATCATTCAAGAGCAATGTATTTGATGTTGTCTACATTTATTTATTCTATGCACCTATAGACTGATTATATCCCTTGAAGACTGAGTTACAGAATCCACATTAGTTTTATTACATTCTAAAGGTACAATAATAATATCCTAAGTACTATTTGTATTAACAAAAAAATAATATTAAGAATCGTTATATTTATTATATTTCCTGTATTCCGTAAAGGCTTTGCGACCCAGTTGACAACGCCGCTACTTAGATATAGAAAGTCGACAGCAAGCCTACTTGTGAAAATTCCATATCATGAGCGCATGGACAGTCGTTGACTAAAGTCTAGAACAATAACACGAGATGAAAAAAAACGCATTAAAAGTCTTATTAAAACTTCTCCATCTTTTTTCCAAACATTTATTTGGCAATGAAACTGTATGCCTAACAACATCTAAACATGTTTAAAACAGTTCTTTAAATTCGTTATTAACTTTATCCTTAGCAATAAGATTGTTGGAAACACGCCACGCTTGACGAGAAAAACAGTAGATACGAGTATTTTTTATTAAAGCTTAGACGTATTTCAAATCGCAAATAAGCATTGTTTATCTAAGAGACTTGAAACTTTAACCGTCGAAAGACCACGTATATTGTGACGTAAGCAAGGGGTGAGCTCACAATGTACAGCATCAATAGGTAACACGACACCTTTTGTCATTCCCATTAATATGAGGTAAACATTAGAGCTATAAGACACCTATTGTTAAGATAACAGGCACGGAGACTCTAAAAATCTATACTAATATTATAAAGCTGAAGAGTTTGTTTGTTTGTTTGTTTGTTTGTTTGAACGCGCTAATCTCAGGAACTACTGGTCCGATTTGAAAAATTCTTTCAGTGTTGGAGAGCCCATTTATTGAGGAAGGCTATAAGCTATATAACATTACGCTGCGACCAATAGGAGCGGAGAATAAATGAAAAATGTTGCAAAAATGAAAAACCGTTGAAACTAAAACACGCGGACAAAGTCGCGGGGGACAGCTAGTAGTAAATAAATCGGTTAAACGACCTTACAAATAATAACAAAGGTGTTCTATGAACAAAATTTCTTTTGACGTCCTTTGAGTCTTTGAAATTGTATGTAATCTTTCGTAAAAAAACCTAATTTGTAAGATACTGTCAATCGCTACACCACCGTTGCTACGTGAGAGTATATATATTTTTTCAAATAGACGTAAAATAAAATCATATTAGATATAGAAAGCGACGTTAAAAGCGTCTTTCTTCCCAAAGTATTTTATAAACCTATCAAAGTAATAAAAATATCAAAGAAATTCAAAGAAATTACTTATTGCTTTTGAAGGCAAGTGTACGCTCCTCACAGTATACGAGATACGACATATAATTGCGACTAATTGTCTCTCAGTCGTGTTCCGGTCGTCAGCGAGGCTTCTAATTGTTTATGTTCTTTTAAATAAGTAATAATGCCATGATGTTTATAGCAGAAACATCTAATTTTACCAAAAAGACATGCAATTGAAAATTACTTCGTTATTAAAGTCTCTAGTTGTCTACAGCATGCACAAAAAACCCTGTCTGATCCTTATGAGTATTATTCGGCATCGTACTGCGTACACATATACGTAAATATTGAATGGATTTGATATTATTATTTTTCCCCGGTGAATATAATTGAATTTAAATAAAACTGATCACAGACAAAGTTCACGTGTACTACCTATAGTTTTGTATCAAAGGAGTCGCCTGAGCGATACATCTTTTTCTAGTACGTATGTTGAACCAGTAATACGCCTTCATTGCAGTATAATCGGACAGGGTTTTTGTTATATACTGTATAATTAGTATTGTGGTCGACAAATGCCGCCGTCAAGAATTAGGCATTAAAGTTGTTTTTTTAAACATGATTATGTTTAAAGTACTGATACGATTAACGAAACCTTTTTAGATGCACAGATACAATATAAATCGCACTGAGTTTCGCATCCAATAAAAATGGAAATTACTTTTAAAGTCAGCTTCCTAATGTGCGTAATATTACAGATCACCCTAAACGCACGGCCGACATCCACAGACGGCCACGCACCGCGCAGTGAATGTGGAGAATAGATCCTAATTTAAGTCGGCTTAGGGTATACTTCGACTCGCGGATTGCAACGGACCGAGGCAGACGCGTCTACGCTCCCTCGGTGTGTGGGCGGAGTGATTCACGATACAGCGCGTGGGATACCGACTTAACACACAATTTGAGGAATAAAAAATCGTTGTCTCACCTTCACATCGTGGCGGTGGTCCATTCCACCTCTCGTCGTAATCGCAGACGAGTCTCGAACGTCCCACCATCTCATACCCGGCCTTGCAGGAGTACTGCACGTGAGACAGATACGACACAGACCCGTTGATTAGATCGTATGACCCGTGGGGGATCTCTGCTGGGTAACCGCATTCGATACCTGTGCGGAAAACACATTCAAACATCCAACTTGACACTCCATTGCGACTATTAAAATTATTAGGCATAAACGGGCCTATCTTTTGATAGCGTTGACTTATATGTTATTTTTTGCAGCTACGTACTTTATAACATCAACGCGATCTCAAATATTTTGGGTCTTGATAAACAAACGGTCGGACAAAAAACTGGTCCTATAAGGATTCGTTATTTTCTTTTGAAATAGTACAATACCCGAACAATTAAAGTGAATAATATTGTTTTATTTTCTTCACTTTAATCATAGGTACATTTACCTTCCTAATTTACGTTCATGTACTCACGCTTGCAAACAGGGGGAAATTCGTCGTAGAAGCCAGTATCCAGGCAGGTCCTGACGGTAGGTCCCACCAACAGATGGCCATCATCACAGGAGTACTCCACGGAGGCTCCTACCTCGAAGCTGTCAGCTGACATGGTGGAGTTTGGAGGCTGTTCCGGACGGCCGCAAGCCTTTGGTCCTGTAGAAGACGAGAGAATACATCCTTATATAAATAGTAATCGTTTTGACAACGCATTTTGAGCTTATTTTAACACTAGATGTCCCCCGCGACTTCGTCCGCGTATTTTACTTTCATGGATTACGTGTGTTTTCGCGAAACCCTAAGCCTTCTTTTTCTAAAATAAAAATACATATGAATGAAACCTCAGAATTAAATAATATTTTATCCGTTTTTGCAACATTTTTCATTGATACTCCGCTCCTTTTGGTTGTAGCGCGATGTTATATAGCTTATACTTAGCCTTCCTCAATAAACGGACTATCCAATACAAAAATATTTTTCAATTCGAACCAGTAGTTGCTGAGATTAGCACGTTCGAACAAACAAACTCTTCAGCTTTATAATATCATAAGTAAGTATAGATAATGAGATGTAGAAATTGGTTAGTCGATAATGATGGTAGCGAGGTCGACAGCCTCGTGTGCGTCACACGTATTTTAGGCTTTCAATTGCGTCAATATATTATTTGCAATAATAGAACTCGGGTCGTCGTGGCAACATTTACGTCACACACAAAGCAAGGAAAAAAACAAAAGCCAATCTCGAAAAAAAAATGCTTCTTTTATTTAGTTTTAAAATATAAGTATTTTTTTTTATTATTTGTTAAAGTTATAATGCCAATGGTGTTAAATATTATTTTTCTAACGCCCGCATGGATGTCCACTTGTAAACGATACCTTTTAAAATTCTAACCTTTTACGGGAAACGTTTAAATTAAAAAGTTCTACAGAAATCTAGACCACAATTATTTAAGGAATGAAATTTTTTATTTTTTTTTATTTCATTTAATGTCCCTAAGTCGTCTTTCAACCAGCATTTTCTTGCCAATTGGGCCTTAAATTAGTAAAGTGTTATTAAATACTAAGTATTTTTAAAAAAGTATTATTTTTTAGATCTAAGTTTCTTGAAAATCTACTGTTTAGCCTACAAAATACAGCTATAGGAAAAACAATATTTTTGCCTCGAAAATATAGAATCTACCTAAATAATATATTTTTAGTCTATTAAATTTATTTAATGTCCCCCCCCCCCCCTTCCCGGCTTCGCATAGGTGGTTTGAGATTTTCAAAACATTTCCACAGGGTTTTTATTTCCTTTTATAAAAAGCTTGTTTTGTGTTCCTTACAATATAAGGAAAATAACAAAAAAATAATTAACCGTATTTTATCCTAACTACTTATACAATAAATATAATGATCCCAGGTAAACAATTTTATTATAAACAAAAGTAAGCCCATAAAATCGCAATAACAAAGTATACTAGCTGAAACAAGTTCGCATCGCATCCCTCCTCCGAATGAACTGCATAGCATGTCATAAATCAATACAGGCAGACGGATCAAACAATAAGTACATTTTCGCATATGCAACATCTAAAATAAAGTTAAAATTCGCTTGGCTGAAACCAATGACTGAAATTCACAGGTACGTAGACTAGGTTTAAACTTGAAGCTGCAATCAAAATTGGACTTACGGTGTTGGCAGATGTAGTTGAGTGTCGCTTGGCAGTCGGTGTCGGCCCACAGCCAGCCGTTGCTGCCGTCGAAGCGGGCGCACCCCTCGTCCCCGCCGGGCGCGTTCCAGAAGGATACCGTCACGTCGCTGCCGCTCACCCACTTCCAGTTATTCCGGTCCCGAGGGTCCCGGACTGCGCCCATCCAGTACTGGCTGCTGCTGTCACTTCTGCAACAAAATGGCGGCATGAGCTCGTGGTTCATTTGTTCTTTGTTTGACAGCCGCGTGGTTACAGCGCCAACTACCACTGCGTTTGACACAAATGCGTGTGTGACACATGTATGTTCAAAGTTGGGGTGTTCCTTTTTGTATGTGGTTCAATTATTTAAGGAATTCCCCACAACATAGAGTTTATATTTCCTTATGCAAGAGTCGTATTTTTATGTCTAGCTTTTCGTAGTTCTTATAATGCCCAGTAAATACACACTTCGCATTTTTGTGTGTAGAATTTGATCTCGAAAAAAATCGTATCGATAGAATCAGATCTAAATATCAGTTAAGTTTAATCAAAATTGATTATCCTATTTGGGAGATACGATACCAAACGACAGACAAAAAAACATGTCATACTCTAAAATATCTTGTAACAATAAATACCAAATTTCGTGAACCAGAATGAAGAACGGTGGGTATATAGGTTTCTGACTTTTTAAATTATAATCAGTTAGTCTATAATGCGTCTTCATACCCTACACTTCATATCCTCGTGCCTGAGCGCCATTTTGAAGATTTATTTATCCCTCTGGAGGCCAAAGGCTTCTTTGAACGCACATACTAATACCTACTAATTAATTAACTGAAGATTACAAAAAAAATAATATAGAAATAATATTTTGTAAGCTTATTGAGACATATTTTTCGCCATTTGAAGATTTATTCATTCCTCTAAGGCTTCTTTGAACGCACATACTACTAATTAATTAAAGATTACAAAAATTTTAACCTGACCTTATTCATATAAAAGATGTTTCAATAAGCTTACAAAATATTATTTCTAGAATATACCAAAACACGTGCCGAGAATTTAATATAAAGTAAACAAACAACAAAAATCTAAAACGGTCCAAGCATTTGTGTTGTTTCTTTGTACATTTCTAAGGTTTACCATGGCACGTGTAAGATCAAAATATGTGGGCTCGACAAAATTTTAAATGATGGTAAAATTATTGCTATCGATTTTCTTACTAACTCTGCCAAACAACTGATTTGACTGTACGGATAGCCGAGTGGTATAGGTTACCACGCCAATTAGGTACCACAGTGCGCGATGTGCTTCGGGTTCGATCCCCGCATCGGACTAGCATTTATGTGAACCACAAATGCTTGTTCTAAGTCTGGGTGTTCTTTGTGCATGTGATTTGAATGTTTGTGAAACATTCAAATCACAATACACAATGTCAATTAAATTCCTTAGTGCGGGAGTCGTTTTTTTTTAAACTTTCGGCTTTCATGTGTCGTTACTAAAGACAATCTTTTGTATGCGTAAATATTTATTTAACGGACCTATTTATGAAAAACTTTCTTAAAACTAAACTAATGAAACGTTTAATCCAAACTTACAATGGACATAAAATAATAATAATAAGAATCTGTTCTTATTAAGAAATACATTAAAATCAAAGTTAAATCAAAACATTTATTTAAAATTGACTACTTAGTAAGACTTTTTGAAGGTCAAGCAAATAAACAGCACCCTATACTATAGGGAAGGAGGTAACCGCACCCGACCTCAGACGCCACCGCAGGCAGTGACAACTGGGAGAGCATGACGAATCTGCTACCGATTTACAAAAACTAAAAGATAATCATCAACTTTTAAATGTTAGCAACTATATCCTAAACATATCATCATAATTAAAATGGATCATTAATTTAGTACCTAGATGCTATCAAAAAAACTACCGAACTTAATGCTAAACAAGCAAATAGGTATACTACTTTTATTATAATTATTAAATTTCGCAATCACAAACGCCCAGCATAACTGAAATAAAATCATAAATTCGCAAAATAATCGCCATAGCATAACATGAAATAAGACCCTACAAGGTTCTTTTGATGTTACTACGCAGTTTCTTGTATCGACTTCTGGAAAATAAATTAAGTCCTAACAAGGCACCAGCCAATTATTGATTAGTTATAAATAGAGCTACTCAGAGGTCTGTGAGAGGAAAAACCCTCCGCGTTTCCATAGTTACGAATAACAAAAATGTCCGCCCGGGTGGCAGACATCTTTCCCTAAGTTCACCCATCAACATGCGATAATTGAACGATAGGAAAATCCCGTTGATACCCGCTCCTCAGTTTATCACCCCACCCGCCTGTCTCGCGATCCTTCCACGCGTACGGAATTATGAGGGGATGTTAAGACAGGTGTTGTCAACAGTTTAAATTTTAAACTTACCTGTTTTAACGTTTATTTCAACACGCCACGAGAATTTGGGGATAAGGAACAATCAAGTAAAAACAAATGATTTATCAATCAAATAAAAAATCTAACATTATTGGAAGTCTAATTTATTGTAATGTGTTTCAGTTCTAGAATTAATCTTATGGTTATACGAATTTCTTAAACAAATAAACACTGTTTCATTTATTGAAAAACACGTGTAGACGGATGATTGCGAAATAAAATTTACAACTTAGTAACAGGTATTTTATGGAATATTTCCAAAAGAGTCAACGTGATCAATTAATATTTAACTTTCGTTAGAAACAAAACATATTTTAAAACAATAGAAGCCCCAAAATGCTTCTGGTAAGCTTTGCGAAATTTCGAAATTGAAATTGTAGACTGCTTACGCAAACCTTTGTACATTCGATGAATTGTTTACTTGTTAAAGTTTTTTCTTTTTAAGTATTTTCGTGGCAAACAACGTGAAGGTTAAATTAAAGGGTATTGCTTTCGTAACCAAAGTACAAGAAACTGAAGCCATAATAAAATAAAGTTAGAGTTGTTTGTTTTAAATTTAATGACGCATTAAGTGAAATTTTACCTATTAACTCCGCCTGCGTGGATGTCAGTAATCGCGGCAAAAAGTAGCCTAGATCCCCAGCCTATATTCTCAGGCTCTAGACTTAGGTACTCTCTTTTTTAAATCTATTAATATCCTAAAGTTTTAGGCATAATTAACATTTCGCTACGACCCTTAAGCCAAGTGGCATTACTAGTATACTAACAAATAAAAAACGAAATCTATTTTAGAACCTAAGATCGACGACCACTGAGTTATAGGCTATGTAGGTACACCTAGGTATGTTAGTTCGTCTGCAACTGAGGCAGACAGGGTGGTGAGGGTAGTGGAGGTCCAGCCTGCACAGTCACACAGTACAATTTAATTTGGTTTGTTTGGCAAGTGTTATGTTGTAAGTCTTAAGTAATTTTAAATAAATATTATAATAAATATTCTACATAAGATAAGTAATGACTTGAGTATAATTAATGTAAACTTTTGATATCTAATTAATTTAGTTTATAACGTGGATTACAAATTGGATATTTGTTTTGACGTTTTAAGTATGTTAATAGGTATTTCTTGTAATAGTATAAACATAGTATTGATACATATATCCTTCAAATGACTAGTTTAATTTTTTGCCTTTAACAGAGCGTAAGCTTGATTGCTGGGTGCATAAGGTAGATTGCATATTGATAAAAGTATTTTTATTAAAAAAATGTTTTATACCAATCTTTTGAATCAGCTAGGCTAATTAAGTTTTTTTTTTTTTTTTTAATATAATAATAATATAATATCTTGAGACATCTCACACCGTCATCTGATCCCAAACTAGGCAGAGCCTGTGCTATGGCAACCAGACAACTGATAAATATACTTATATATTTCTAAATACATACATATTATAGATAAATTACACCCAGACACAGAACAAATCATCACACAAAGATTCGTCCTGGGTGGGAATCGAACCCTCGACCTCCGGTTTAGCAGTTACTAACCACTAGACCAACAGGCGCGTCCAGGTCGTCTAGTTAGTTTTAAGTACTAGTAACGACAAATCATACAAGCCTAAACACGATGGGATCGCGTCATTTCGCTAGAGTTCATATACCTCTGGCCACCTTCTGACTCCATCATCAGACCAGTTTGAAAGTACCATAATTTTTTATTGTCACCGAACTTAGGTATATTAGTATGAACATTTTCATTTCACTCAGATGTTAAGTATTTATCTCGCAGGATTTGATCTGAACAAACTTGGGTACATAAATGGCAAGTTAAAAAAAAATATTATACAAATAAAAATATTTTTTCAAATTGTCGCAAAACAATTTATTTTGTTTACTTTAAACAGAAAAAAAATAATCATAATAAATTAATCGTTTGTTTTCCGCAATAAAATTATAAAGTAAACAAATTTCTGTTTGGTTCAGTTCGACATAAACCCATCCACTTAGCTGCACCGGTAGGGTTCATCCCTCACAGACAGATTTATGTATTTGACAGCAGACACATAGGACAGTACATAGGGCTGTACGTTTGATATTGGAGTTATTGATTTATACAGGGTGGTGGGTGGAGTGTCGGCGCTCACCCTATCTCACTACAGATTTATATGTGACTGTCTATGTTTTGCTTAACTACTCTCGTTATTAAGTACTTTACATTTTTTTAATAAACGATTCCCGCATTAAGGTATTTAGTCCTTGTGTCGCGGGGATTTTACAAACATTCAAATCACATGTACAAGGAACACCCAGACTTGGTACAAGTGTTTGCGGGTCACACAAATGCGGGGATCTAACCCGCGGAACATCGCGCACAGAGGTAATTAATTGTCGTGGCGACCTATACCACTCGGCTATCCGTGAAGTCACATATAAATTATATATTGATCTAGATATGTATAATGCTTTGTCCTGAATGACAGCCGGATCAACGCACGGCCTAAACCGCTGATCGTACAGACCTAAAACTTGGAGGGCGAGTTCTTTGTATGACGTAGGCATCTAGCATTCTACACCCCTAAGGGGGTGAAAAACGGGGGCAAAGTTTGTATGGGACAACGTGATTCCTTGGTTCAATCTACTTCAAAATTTACATAAACATTCTTTAACAGACTGATGACAGACGTATGTAGTATTTTATTGAAACTCATCGCCTAGCGGTGGTAAAAAGGGGTAGAAAGTTATTTTGGGGGTGATTTACATCGAAGTTGATATCAATACTCCTTAGTGCTTTTTATCTAAATTAAATTTTATTTTGACACATGTTTGAAAACTCAATTCGATTTTATTAAAAAAAAAAAGGTGAACTCACATAAAACCTTGTGGTCATATATCTTGTTCTTTATGTATGTACCTTTTCTATATAGATAGTAACTGGTATCTTATTTAATAGTCATATAATCTGACTAAAGACTAAAGTGTTATAACGTTAAAATCGAAGCAAGTTTTTAGCGGACAAACTTTAGATATGTGGGGTGGACCGATTTAAAAGCCTAAAAGGTCCGGAAGTTAAATAAATGTGGACAACATCACATACAGTGCTCTGAACCCAAAGTAAGTAGCTGAAGCACTTGTGTTGTGGAGTTCAGAGACAACGAAGGTACCACAAACACCCAGACCCGAGATAATGTAGAAAAATGGTTTTTCTACACTGACAAATTTGGTCCACAATTTAGTCTAAAGCCTGAGAAAGGACATAGGCTACTTGTTGCCGCGATAACCGACATCGAACCGCGGGAAACACAGTTTATTATAAATATTATAATCTCTCAAAATTTCAGTAAGCTTTAATAGAGTGAGGCGAAAATTCCATAAATTATTGTTGCTTGATTCGCCAATAAGGCGCCACTTCATAATGGCGCCGTAATGGCGAATCAGTGTGCCATCTTCGGCCTGTATTAAGTCAGTGGTTGCACAGTGAGTGAGCATATAACGTCATGGCGTATTATCGTCGCAGTGTCGCCGACAGCTTCCTGAACATTATGACTAGGTAAGTTAGTATGGCTGGGTGAGCAGAATAAGTCATGTGTATCAAATACGTTGCGAAAGATTTGTTGCCTGTTAACAAAAGGCTGAGCTTCCCTTCAATCTATTCGTATAAAATTGTGTACTTAGGTGTTCAATTGGGAAAGGTAATCTTCGACAATTATACAGAAGGATAGATTCTTTATTGTTGAGTATTCATATTATATTTTATTCATTGCCTATATTTATTGCTTTTTTGTCGAGTATGACAAGGTAGGAGTAAGTTACAAATAAATGTATCTAAATATATATAACTCAAAGGTGACTGACTGACTGACATAGTGACCCATTAACGCACAGCCCAAACCACTGGACGGATCGAGCTGAAATTTGGCATGCAGGTAGATG
The DNA here is from genome assembly GCA_932294365.1 of Diachrysia chrysitis. Classification (NCBI taxonomy): domain Eukaryota; kingdom Metazoa; phylum Arthropoda; class Insecta; order Lepidoptera; family Noctuidae; genus Diachrysia; species Diachrysia chrysitis. The sequence goes on from OW028641.1 coordinate 1,550,964, forward strand.
TTATGACGAGGGCATTCGCTAAGAAAGGATTTTGATCAATTCTATCCCCAAGGGGATAAAATAGGGGATGAAAGTTTGCATGAAACTTTATCAATTTTAAACTGACCGGGCTGAGACTTTGCATGCATAAAGCTACTATGACGTAGGCATCCCCTAAGAAAGGATTTTGATAAATTTCACCCCTAAGGGGATAAAATAGGGGATGAAAGTTTGTATAAATCTTCTTAGATTTTTGACTGTATGAACTGAAATTAAAGATTGGAGCTACTATGATGAAGACGTCCGCTTAAATAGGATTTAGATATTTAACTAATTTTAAACGCTAAACAAAAGTAAAACCGCTAAATCTAGGTATACCTAAATAATAATAATACTTCTTAACGCGAGCGAAGCCGCGGGCAAAAGCTAGTTCATAAATATTATTGCTTTTTTGTCGAGTATGACAGGTGGGAGTAAGTTACAAATAAATGTATATAGTTAATATATACGGCTGGTTAAATATAGTTTGATAAATAAGCTTCACTATCTTTCATGTTTGGCCCTATTGTTGAACAACAAATTAAATGAAAATACAAAAATTTTTACTTCAAATTGAATTTAAATGCTTGAGCCGCGTGTAAGCCGTCTTATTTTAATAACTCCTAAGGTACCTATAATAATTAACAAAAATGACAAAAAAATAAATAAACATTTTTATTTTTATTTTTTTCATCAAATATGGCTTTCACGTATAGGTAAAACTTTCAAAAATAGTAATGTCACAAAATATATACATTTTGAATATTAGTGAAATGGGAAGAGGTAGTGTAACGGTTTGAGCGATAATAAAAGTTAAGCCGTGCTCGTCGCAGCTAGTCCGTGGATGGGTGACCAATTGTTAACATAATAAGTCCCCTCCGAGCTTTGGCATTCGTATTAACAAAAAAAATTATCGACTCAAAAATACGTGATTCTATTGTCGACATGTACAATTTCCTTGATCTCTAGTTGGATAATCAATAATCGTATTAAAACCGGAACGGGAACCGTATCGGATCGGAGCCGGCGGCGTGCGGCCGACCGCGTACGGTATACGGCCCGTTGTCTTACGAGCACCAGTCGTACCGACCGTTAGTCTCAATAGCGACGAGTAATAGTTTTGCACCATATTGTAGGTTTCACTATAGTTTTAAAAGAATCAAAAGAAGTAGTTTTTTTTTGTAATTAGACAGATACCACTATTCATTCCTCACTCTTCGTTTTGCCTAATCTTTACTAATATTATAAATTGCGAAAGTAACTCTGTCTGTCTGTCGCGCGATCACGCCAAAAATACAAAATCGTTTCAAATGAAATTTGGTACTCAGATAGTCTAGACTAGAGCCTGAGAAAGGAACTAGGCTACTTTTTGCCGCGATAATGACATCCACGCCGGCGGAGCCGCGGGACAAGCTAGTTTATAGTAATTTCTCAGTGTCGATTGGATAATACTTGTTTGTTTTACTTTAAGGGTTCCATAACTCAAAAGAAGAAAGGAACCCTTACAATTATTAGGATCACTTTGTTGTTCGTCTTCCTGATCAGATTTTTATTCTCATGAACGCGTGGTTGTGTTATGTTGAAGTTAATATTAAATACTGAAATGTACAGACCATTGTTTTACAGTAAAAAATAATAAAAAAATACAGCTATTTATGTTGAGTTTCCCATACATTTCCGAAAAACTCAAAACCTTGTTGTCTACCCAGAACCACGAACTTTGACAAGATGTAGTTAATGATGATTTATAGTTTTGTAACATGAGAAATACATTGTAAAAGCGGCAACAGAAAGACACACTATAAAAATTTCAACGCTCCAGCTATTACCGTTCATGAGATACAGCCCGCTCGTAGGCAGACGGACGGATAGCGGAGATTTAGTTAAACATATTGGTCTCAAATAGTATAGTAATCGTAGTTTAACGGTGGCATGTAGTTAACTCAACTACAGTTTAGGTTCAGCAGGGAAATCTTGTCAGATACTTTCGCTTTTATAATACTCATTAGTTAAATTGATATGAAATGGAGTCTATCCTATGTTTACTAAACATAACATTGTATTAGCTTATCATTAACTTAACTGTTTGAAACGTTTTCTAGAAAGTTACCGCAATGTGGTTTAACTGACAACAGGAAATATTTCTAAGATACCCTGTCTCCTTTTCCGTGGATTATATTCATAAGTTGTAACTTTAAAAGGCAAAGATTTGTCAATCTTAACATTACTGAAAAAGATGGCGGATATGTTCAAATCTCCGTTTTACCCACGTAATAAAAGTTCTAGTGCACTTATTGGGGCAAAAAAGTTTGTATATGTTAATTCAGGTTATAAACTTTTGTCCGCGACTTGGCCCGCGCGGGTATCGGCTATCGCGGCAAAAAGTAGCCAATGTCCTTTCTTGGGATCCAAGCTTACATCATACCAAGTTTCTTCAAAATCGATTTAGTTGTTTAGCTGTAAAAGCGTAACACACAGACAGATAGATAGAGATATTTTCACATGTGTGTTTTATGCATATTCATTTGCGTGAACGAGTAATACACATACATCCATCCTCATAAACCTTTACACTTTTAGTCATTGTAAGGTTTAAAGTACTACTAAGTTAGGAGATTTATTTGCCGTTTGAAAAGGATAAATAAGTCCATGTAATTCAATTGTAAGAACAATTACAAATAATTGAAGATGGAAAAAAATTACAAAAATATACGAAGAAAAAAGTTGGCATTGTTTTCCAAGTAACAGTTTCAGTTGAATTGTGTTTTTTTCTACCTATCTATTAACTGTCGTGTTAGTAGATACAATATATTCAGATCATTAACTTGAGTATATATAAATACAACAGAGTTTTAAAAACATAAAACAAGGTTTAAGCTCTAAAAGGTATATGAAATCAAGAATTATAATCAAACAATCGCAAAAAAAATAAACAAAATGCTAGATTAGAGACACTTACCGATGTCTCCGCCACAGTTCCCAGCTGATGAACCCTTGCAGCGCAGGATTACTCTCATCCACGAGGGTGCCTCCCCTCGAGCGGCAGAAGCCCAGAGCATCTCTAAACGACGCCGGCTGTCGGTTGTAGAATATATAACATTTCCCATTATACGTCGCAGTACTTCCCGGTGGCTGGTCTCGGAACTGCGGACATCTCTCAATCGGTAACGCTTGATCCGTATAAACAAACGCTTCACAGATGGACAGTTGACTTGGCGTTGGGGCTTCTAAATGCACGCTCACGAAAGCCCCTGGCATCGGAGGGTTGCAGGGTAGGAACAGGGGCTGTCCCTCTTCTATGAAGCCGGTGAAACGGTTGCAGATCGGATTCGTTCCAAGGTCGGGCCGGTTGTTACCGACGCGGACCACGATAACTGCTGGTCTGTTTACACCTGCAAAAACAATTTTGGTCGAGTTAGATGAAATGTGGTAGTTGATGCAGAAAGGTGATGGTATCCGTACATTGTACTCCGATGAAAAAAAATACGAAGAAAGTATTAGAGTTTGGAATACAGTTCAAAGAATAATTTCTAGTATGATATTAATTAAAGTTGATTGTTTTTTTAGACACTGTTTATTCTTCACTCTTCGTTTTGGGTAATCCTTACTAATATTATAAATGCGAAAGTAACTCTGTCTGTCTGTCGTGCTTTCACGCCAAAACTACAAAAACCGATTTAAATGAAATTTGGTACACAGATAGTGTAGAGCCCAAGAAAGGACATAGGCTACTTTTTGCCGCGATAACGACATCCACGCGGGCAGAGCCGCGGGAAAAGGCTAGTTTATTCAAATTTCTCGGTGTCAAATCAAGTCAGAGTTTGGAATATAGATCAAAGATTAAATTCTAGTGTGATATTAATCAAAGTTCTCTTTTCAGACAAAAGAAACAACCAAAGGTTACTTGCTCCAGATAGTTTTAAACTTTTAATGCAGAATGCCTCATATTCCGTTAGTGACTGTCTTGAATTAACAACGAAATTAAATTGAAACAATATAAAAACGTGTACCTATGCAAATAGAAATGTTGTCCCAATTTCGTGCAATGAAAATGAAGCAATGGTTACGTGGACAAAGAACTATCTAAGAATAAATAACAATAAACAAAATACATTAATCTATTTAAAAAACATTAGCAATTTTCTCAGCGTTTGTCTCGACAGTTGAAACGCACTTTACATAAATAATGACAGAATAATATGTAAATATGTGCCTCTTGCGTCTTGCATAATTAAATTGCACATCTGTAAAGAGGTTGTTGCTTAAAAAGTTTGGAAAGAACCAAGTCTTTTCGTTTTAAAAAAAATGTTCTTTCTTTTGTAAAGTCTGCACGTCGCGCACGGATGTAACCTACAATACTCGGATTCTATAATTTAACAATTATCTTACTAACACAGTAGACTAAGTTATAGATATAATGTAATCCTTACTAATATTATAAATGCGAAAGTAACTCTGTCTGTATGTCGCTCTTTCACGCCAAAACTACTGAACCGATTTAAATGAAATTTGGTACACAGATAGTCTAGAGCCTGAAAAAGAGCATAGGCTACTTTTTGCCGCGATAGCCGACATCCACGTGGGCAGACAACTCACATACGGCCCTCTGATCCTAAACTAGGCAGACCCTGTATTTTGGGAACCATACAACTGATAAATATACTTATATATTTATAAACACATACATATTAAAGATAAATAATACTCAGACAAAGAACAAATGATCTTACTCTTCATACAAAGATTTGTCCTGGGTGGAAATTGAACCCACGACCTACGTTTTAGAAGTTCTAGGCATGCGGTCTACCGCTTTCTAGCGCTTACAATCATTGGTTTAATATACTGTAACCCTTTGCACTGTCATTACAGAGGCAAGAATACCAGACGACAGGCTTCGCCGCGCGCAAATAACTAACTTTAAGTGAAAGTTATCAGAGTAAATTGAAGGAAAGTTTTGCTAAAATATTGCAGAAGATGATCCGGCTTGAGTAGGTTCGAACTCAATTTCATTTCTATAGCAGAGACCAGATAATAGACAAATAAATATATTACCCTCCTCGCGTCGCAGCCGGGTAAAAAAACAAAGACGGATCGGATTTGGCCTGTTGGTCTAGTGGTTAGTGACCCTGACTGCTAAACCGGAGGTCGTGGGTTCGATTCCCACCCAGAACGATTCTTTGTGTGATGAGCACGATCATTTGTTCTATGTCTGGGTGTAATTTATCTATAATATGTACGTGTTTAGAAATCTATAAGTATGTTTATCAGTTGTCTGGTTGCCATAGCACAGGCTCTGCCTAGTTTGGGATCAGATGTCCGTGTGTGAGATGTCCTAAGATATTATATTATATTATACTTATATCGATCTTTCAAATAATTTAAAGTTATAATAAGGCTTCCGAATTGAAATAGGGATGGCACTACATAATGCGTCAACGTTTATTCATTCTATGGGACGCGACAGGGTTTTTATCCATACAAAAGTATGTCGTTTGTTTTCTTTGTAGAAAATGCTTCTAGAAAATGGTTTTCTTAAAAGATAATCACTTAATATAATAATTATATACCCTTAAAAAATGCCCGTTTTTCCCGCCGTCTTCCGACGACTATCTGACAAACTTGATACGTTTTTTACAAAAAAAGAAAACAAATTCTATTGTTTTCTTTTTATAGAATACATAATACAATTATTTTACCTTTGCTCTAAATTTTGATGCAAAAAATATTTGGATCAGTTCAGTTCTAGAGAAGAAACCAGCGGAAAACTAAACATCATAACATAAGTGTTTATGTCTAAATTCATGGTTGTGACAGTTTTAAGCAAATTTTTTGTATGCTAAGTGAGGTGAAACATACTGAGATTTTTTTTTTTTTTATTATTAAGTGCTTTTATATATGTTACCTATGTTTAAACAAATAAATTTATTCTTATCTTTTGGTCAACGATTTTCTAGGTATAATCAGCCTGAACTGTAGTTGTACCTTACGCACTTTCTAGGGGTAGGTCGGAGGTGTTCGACGGCAATATTATTAAAATACCTATTTTTCAATTTCCTCGGGAGTAGTGTCCCCTTTTAATGTATGATTGACAAGCTGTCCCCCGCGACTTCGCTCTCATGTTTTTGATATATTTATTTATTCATTGGGACATATAACAGTTATACATTACATTACATTGTAAAGTTAGAGTTTATCTATATAAGTTAATGTATAACCCACACCTATGTCCGCAGATATAGGGTTTTTCATGTTCTGGCGGAACCCTAATGCTTATCCTAAAATAAAATTAGGTAATATATACCTCAGTAGGTAGTACATACATGAGCTATCTGCCAAAAAATCGGTCCCGGACTTTCAGAGACTAGCGCGTTTATACTTGTTACTTAATCATTATTTTGTTGCGGACTTATTTTAAAACAACTACGAGATCTCCTAAAACATTTTGTTCAAAATTAAATACTTGCTATGAATAACGTATCTAAATAATTAGATAAAAATTTAAATGATGTTTGTATTAAACACTACGCAAATCTTGCATTATTTTATAACAAACTAGCTGTCCTCCGCGACTTTGTTCGCGTGTTTTAGTTTCAACGCTTTTTATTTTTGCAACATTTTTCATTTATGCTCCGCTCCTATTGGTCGTAGCGTGATGTTATATAGCCTATAGCCTTCCCCAATAAACGGACTATCCAACACAAAAAGAGTTTTTCAATTCAAACCAGTAGTTCCTGAGATTAGCGCGTTCAAACGAACAAACAAACAAACAAACAAACTCTTCAGCTTTATAATATTAGTATAGATTTGATTACTATAATCTTATTTTAAAAGGGTATAACACGACCGTATAAGTTTAACAGAATGAGGGGCACCTTTGCAAAATACATTTTTAACATTTTTAGGGTTCCGTACCTCAAAAGGTAAAAACGGAACCCTTATAGGATCACTTTGTTGTCCGTCTGTCTGTCTGTCTGTCTGTCTGTCTGTCTGTCAAGACCTTTTTTCTCAGGAACGCGTGGAGGTATCAAGCTGAAATTCATATCAAATACTCAAGTCTATGGTCTCTTGGAGCTGTGAAAAAATCAAACTTCTAAGTCAACGCGATCAAAAGATACTCCCGTTTATGCCGCAAATTTTCGACACTCGCAAGGGAATCAAAACCTACAGGGTACTTCCCGTGAACTCAGAATCTTGAAATTTGGTACGAAGTAACGTCTTATAGTACAGATAAATGAAAAATTGCGAAAACCGTCAATTTTTTCTTACATCATATAATAAAAATATTTTTAATATATATATATATTTTTTTTTTCATTTTACCAATTAAAATACCATAACTACGACTATGACTCGATCATCGTGATGCGTGAACTTTTACTTTTATACCTACAGGTTTGTACGGAACCCTCGGTGCGCGAGTCCGACTCGCACTTGGCCGGTTTTTTAAGTTTAATTCTGTGCTATTTTTTATTTTTAAAGGTTACTAGCAATGTGGGTTGAATTCACATTACTAGCAATCTTGTTAACCCCTCCAACTAAGCTAAATATGCTTGTATCTGGAGTGGGTTCACGTCAATAGTGTAATGGGTGGGGATCGAACCTGCGACCTCTCGATCTCAAGGCGGACACCCTGACTATTAGGCTATTGCCGCTTTTAATATTTATTTAATACATTAACGTAACTTGGCATAATGTTTAACTGCCATAATTAGAAAGTATCACGCAATTCTGTAAAGCGGTCAACTGTTAAATTTTCTTCAAATTAGATACAATTGGAAAATAAATTTCATAGTCTACGATTTAAGGAAATTGAAAGCAAAATAGCAGCAATAAGAAACAGACTACAAAGTTACCGTTTAAATCAATATTTTTTATTTATTCTTGCAAGAAAATAAACAATACTTCAGTAGTAGTACATAACAATAATAATATCTTGGGACATCTCACACACGGTCATCTGATCCCAAACTAGGCAGAGCCTGTGCTATGGCAACCAGACAACTGATAAACATACTTATATATTTCTAAATACATACATATTATAGATACATAAATAAACATACATATTATAAACAATAAATTTGAATAATTGATTTATCTGAACCACCAGCCTCAGCAGTATTTATACTTTACTTTATATATACTTATGCCTATTAGGAACTAAGATTTTTTTAATTATGTGACATTAAGAAGATATATATATTTTTCTGCCTAGCCTTGTCCCAAACTAAGCAACAAGAAATATTTTGAGCAACGCCTAATCCATTGTGTGACATATTAACTAATTATGTATATTACATATTAGCTGTTTTTCCCCGCTCCGCTCGCGTGGATGTCTGTTATTGCGGCAAAAAGTAGCCTATGTCCTTTCTCAGGCTTCAGACTATCTGTGTACCAAATTTCATTTAAATCGGTTCAGTAGTTTTTGCGTGAAAGCGCGACAGACAGACAGAGTTACTTTTGCACTTATAATATTAAAGTTAGGATAAATAGTTATTGAAACAGTTGGTGCGCACTCAAGTAAAGTACTCAGTAACTATGGTAACTACACAGTCGTTATCAAGGTTGTGTTTTGTTTAAGATAAAGATAATTCTCTAGAGTATAAACAGCGGAGTTCCGTGCGAATTAGGAAGAGTATTGTGTTTGAGAGTCATTATCAACGAATATCCGTGATTAATTACATGCTAGTTAAGTAATTATACTTCCTATAATAATAATATTAAAAGTGGACAACATCACATCACACACACACACTCTGAACCCGAAGTAAGTAGCTAAAGCACTTGTGTTATGGAATTCAGAGACAACGAAGGTTCCACAAACACCCAGACCCAAGACAATGTAGAAAAGTGGTTTTCTACATCGACCCGGCCGGGGCTTGAGCCAACCGGTGTGTACGCCACTCGACCACGGAGGTCGTATTTTGTTTATGTTTTATTATGTTATACTTACTGCTACGGGTGGTTTTGGGCGACTGTTTATTACGGCGGATTTATTTATTTAAACTTTATGCATGCAAAAAAAATGTGAGCCGTCACGGGACGCCTGGCAGATGTGAAACGTCGATATGCGTCGCCACGCCAGAAATCGGTTTTACTTGCGGCTATAGATGTTTCACATCAAAAAGAGTGCAATGGCGGACTTAATGCCTTTTCTATCAGTTTTAGCCATTCTCTATCAGTCAACCAAGGGTGGTGTAGAGATTAGTATGAATTTCGCGGTTGTTTATTCACGAACGCGATCAGTTGGACCTAATCTCGGTTCTTGTGTTATATTAAGTTTGATTTGCATTTAACATCGGCTATCGGCAACATTGAACATCCTAAACTCGATCACGGTAAACTTAGTTCATAAGTACGCATTTTTAAATGTAATCGACCCATAAATAGCTTAGAACAATCTTTAGCGACGCCTGAACCTTACCTTAAAGAATCAAAATCAGTCTGTTCAATCATATTTTGTAGCGGCAATAGCCTATTGGTTAGAGTAACAGCCTTTTGATCGAGAGGTCGCAGGTTCAAACCCCACCCATTGCACTATTAACGTGAACCACCCACTCAAGACACAAGGATATTTAGCTTACTTGGAGCGGTTACCCAGATTGCTAGTAATGCGAATTCCGCCCACATAGCTAGCTACCTTTTTAATGAAAAAAAAATTAAGTGTATAGTACTTACGATGCTACAGACATACACACATTAAAACTCTTGCTATACTCGAAACAAAAAGGCTTTCAACCTCTTTTATCCCAAAGAGCTAAAGGTTTCCAAGTCGACATTAAAACTTTCTCTACTTGGCTTTAACTTAACTAATTAAAAATAATGAACTCACCACAACACGGCTTCCCGAAGTCAAGCCTAACCAGCTGCACCATATACGGCTCCAGCAGGTTCACGTACCACCACGGCGTCTTCTCCGCCTTCGTGAGGGTGCAGGTCTCCGAGCTGAAGGTGGCCGCGGTGCTGCCGTCGAGTGCTCGCTGCGGGACCCCTCCGTCCTCCGTGGAGGCCTGCATCGGGGCCTTGCCGGCTGCTACGTTTAGAACTGCAAAAAAACGTTAGTTATTAATAATCTATACTAATAAAAGTATATTAATTTAAATGCGGAAATTACTGTCTGTCCGTCTGTCCACACAACACATTTTGATGAAATTTGAAAAGAAATTTATTGATCCTTTTATCATCAAAATCCTTACTAATATTCATAAATGCGAAAGTAACTCTGTCTGTCTGTCGCGCTTTCACGCCAAAACTACTGAAGCGATTTAAATGGTACACAGATAGTCTAGAGCCTGAGTAAGGACATAGGCTATATTATATTGCCGCGATAACCGACATCCACGCGGGTGGAGCCGCGAGCAACAGCTAGTATAATATATATTTAAATAAAGGTTTTAACTGTAAGTATTGACAAAGTCTACTTTTTGTCGCAATTAACGATATACACGTGGGCGGCGCCGCGAGCAAAAGCTTATGTTTTTTATAAGTTAAACGTTTAGTACTGGAAAAGATATAAGTAGGTGTACATTACTTAATCCCACCAAAAACATTTTCATGTAATATGTTGCCAAGATACCATTATGATTCGCACTGTCATAAAGTTATCTGATCTTATGTAGAGCCAAGCTTCTAACTCTACACGCCCTAACTCTACAAGGCCTAACTTCGCAAACTCCACACCTTAGTCAAAGGCTTTGCCTTTTCACTACATTCACACAGGCGTAAGGTGAAAAATTGATTCACTGTTCATTAATTTTCTGTTATACAATAGTTATTGTAGTAACGAAACAGCCAAGCCCTATATTTTGACTAAGGTCTAGAGTTTCTGAAGTAAGGCCTTGTAGAGTCACTCCTGTATATATGAATATCTACTCATATTGTAACTAGCTGTTTTTTGATGTCGGTTATCGCGGTTAAAAGCCTGTGTCCCTTCTCAAGCTCTAGACTATCTGTGTACAAAATTTCATTTAAATCGGTTCAGTAGTTAAGGCGTGAAAGCGCGACAGACAGACAGATAGACAGAGTTACTTTCACATTTATAATATTAGTAAGGATTGTTCAAGTTTCCACTGTTTTTTTATTGATTGTTTTTCCTAAGATATTTATCGAATCCAAGGCTGCGGCTCGCTGCGCTAAAACCAACGAACCATAGAGAATTACCAGACCATACACAGACAAATATCATTTGTCTATCAACCCATTTCGCATACGGCTCAATGACAAGTAACGGGACTAGGGATGTGCGTGAATTAACGTGTCTCGCTCTAGTGATGTGCTGTCGATAACTGTCTTTTCTACCAACTATCCGTTCACGACGTATCTAATAACGGAACTTTTACGATATACATAATAATATTATTATAGTATTAAATTTCCTTTTAGTTATATTGATATTGGAAGTTTATATCTCTGGAAAGAAAAGATTTTATAGAATATTGTTGTGGTAGATTCTACTTTATTTATTAAATGAAGACAGATGTATATAACTAAATGTACTCTTGAAAACTTGCGTACCAAACCGCTGAACGAACGGCGATGTGGCACACAAAAAGGGATAGATAGTAATTTTACCCTCACCAGGCCAATGACGGCCTCCTTTTTTGATGTCGGTAAAACACTGGTAGCTAATTATTTATACTGCGTAAGATAATATCTGTTGCTTCTACGTCCATCATTTTATCTTATGACAAAAAACATTGACAACTATTTATTTAAAACTCTACTTACATAATTAGTAAATAAGAATCAATTTCACTTGGCATAAATGTGGTGATAATATCGGAAAAACAGCTATAAATTTTCCTTTTATTCGAAAATATTATATTTCACAAAAGAGATACGTATTGGGGTTCATTATATCGTCCTCCTACATACCCCTCCCACGCCTACACAAAATATCTATTATAAGGTGTTTTTCCAATATTTTCAAGGATCTTATGCGTATTCAAATGGAATCGTACTGTATATAAGTGGTTACACAACGATGTAAAAGAACCAACATCAAAGAGATAATGATTTCAATTTAGAAGATTAAATATTCCATGAAAATCTGGAAACACGTAATACGCGCCTATATTAAGCGTTGCCCTCGACTTCCCTGGAGTTCCATCATCAGATCCTGACCTGATTACCATGGGACAACCTAAGAAGTATACCTTTTTAAACAATAAACGAATTTTTCAAATCAGTCCAGGCTTCTTCGAGTAATTCGTGTATCAAAAATAAAAACAAAGATTCCTATGAATTGAGAACCTTGTTCATTAAAAAGAATTCTAAATAACTACGTTTGAAAATAAAATTTTTAACAACGCAAATGGTGCGTCAAGCCAGTTGTCGCAGGTTCGAGTCCTGCCTGAGGTTTAAGTTTTTCTTTCCACTATTTGTATTTAATTACAAATATTCGATCCGCATGCGTTAATGCGTAACAAATTATTAAAATAATCTCTATTAATATTAACAATTATTAATTAATATCTCTATAATTAGTATTTGGTTCCATTTTACTGAAACCGTATTATTTTAGTATGTTATAGTTAAAGTAGCACTATTAGCAGTAGAACTTTCAGCTACCTTCAATAGGTTGGTTTAAACTATAATTATTACACAATAATAATTTCGTATTCCTGATAACAAAATGTACCTCATTTGTGGAACGCAGCTATTAATAACATGTTATATTTCTAAAACAAATGACCGTTTTCTAAAGCAAATGAAATTTAGTGACCCTGACTGCTAAACCAGAGGGCGTGGGTTCGATTCCCACACAGGACAAAACTTTGTGTGATGAGCATGATCATTTGTTTTTTGTCTGGGTGTAATTTATTTATAATATGTAAGTATTATGACATAATATAAGTATGTTTATCAGTTGTCATAATACAGGCTCTGCCTAGTTTAGGATCAGATGGCCGTGTGTGAGTGGTCCCAACAAATTATTATTAGTAGACATAGTATACATTCATCAATTAAATATAATATAAAAATGAATCGCTGAATGTGTTGCTAAGCGCAAATCTCGAGAGTATCTAAACCGAGTTTGCTAATTATTCCTTGAAGTACAAATAAAAAAAAATAAAAATTCATATAATTTACAAAAAAATAAAGAATCGACTATAAGGCGGTACGAAGCTCGCCGGGTCAGCTAGTTCATCAATAAAATGTAAGTTATATCCGCGTTTCTATCTCGGACTCTCAAGCCAGCCACTGGCGCCAGTAGGTACTGGCAATTCGTAGCCATTCACACTTAAACGTGTGACTCTTCTCACGATGTCATCACACTTTGAATGCTGATAGGAAAACCTTATGCCAGATTGTGTTGAATTGCTTCGTAATAGCTAGTCCGCTTCGAAGTTATTTTAACTGCCTTTCAAAAAAAAACTCTTTACAAGCTTTTTATTATCTTGCCATGTATATATGTTTAACTTTGTTCGGGTCAAATCTTGTAAGCTAAATTAGAATCACTTCTTGACATCCGATTGAGATGGAATTTTGCATACTTATATAAGTTCGGTGACAATACAATGTTCTAGTGCTTTCGAGCTAGTCTAAAGATGGAGACAGAAGGTGGGCATAACAACTGTCTAGCAGAACGACCCAATCCCATCGTATTCGGGCTTGTTTGATTTGTCTGAACCTAGCTGATTTAAAAGTATGTGTTAAAACAGATTTTTAGTAAATACGTATTAACTCTGTAAGTATGTGTGTAATGTTATCGGAACTATAATAAATATGTATTTATAAGAACTTTCAAATAAAATTATACAACATTTTAAATATTGTATATGTTATATAGTATGTTCAAGTCGGTTCAAGACCCATTATTTTTTTATTTGCTTAAATTAAGTAACATCAACTTATCGAGAAATGCCAGTTTCATCCAATTCGGTTTTGTAGTTTTAAAGACGTTTACATTAATTCTTAGGTAGTTTATAGTAATTACATGTTTTTTTTTCCAAGAATACCCTTTTATTCGACATGTTAACGACGATTTGTGGCAGTGGGACAGAAGCATAAGGTTTAGCAGTGAGATGGAAAGTGCTCGCCCGCACCCGACCGTAACGATACGAAAAAACCTGTACTCGAACCACTACGACTAGCGACTTGGGAACTTTTGTTTAATTGTGTAAGTACGAAGCAATTTGATCAAAGAACGATAAAATTTAGTATTTTATGGTAGTTTAAATTGATAGGTATATGTTACACAGGAACACACAGGAAGTAGATTTTAATTTAGCTTTGATTAAAATATTTGTAAAATTAGTACGTCATACATTTTTATTAATATCATCAGAACTAATAAGCTGTTATTACATAACAGAAAAATAATACCAAGTATAATGTTCAGTGAATAAAACAAGTATTTGTATATTTTTTTTATTTAAATGACCAAGTTCACAGTTTTTATGTTCGCGCTTGTATACGGAGTCGTCAAACGGTTGTTTTTTTGGTAAATCTTATTTTATTATAGCTTAGAATGTAGGTCGCATACCGATCGATGAACTCACGTAAATAAATTCATAAAATAATGTTTAAAATTTGGAATAGAATATTATAGAAAAAAATGTAACTATGGACATTTGACAGTTTTATTTCGTTGTAATAAATAATAAATATTGACAACATCACATACATTGCTCTGAACCCAAAGTAAGTAGCTAAAGCACTTGTGTTATGGAATTCAGAGACAACGAAGGTACCACAAACACCCTGACCCGAGACAATGTAGAAAAGGGGTTTTCTCCATTGACCCGGCCGGGGATCGAACCCGGGACCTCAGAGCTGGCGACACCTTGAAAACCGGTGTGTACGCCACTCGACCATGGAGGTCGTTGTGAAAGGGAGATAGTGCTTGCATAGCTCCATCCTCTTTTATCGATGATAATAGTTTAAAATAATAATACCTAGGTAGGTTACCTATTGTGCAGATGGCCATGGTAACTCTGTAATAAAACCATGCAACCCTATCGAGTTTCAGTTCGTTTGATTAGACGATAACAACTCTAATGGCTAAACACTGAAACGTCAATGATGACTGCACGGATAGCCGAGTGGTATAGGTCACCACGCCAATTACCTGTGTGCGCAACGTGCCGCGGGTTCGATCCCCGCATGAGACAAGCATTTGTGTGACCCACAAATGTTTGTTTCAAGTCTGGGTGTTCTTTGTACATGTGATTTGAATGTTTGTGAAACCCCCCGCGACACAAAGATTGAATTCCATAGTGCGGGAGTGGTTTTATAAAAAAAAAAAAATGATAATAATAAAAAAAAAACACAGTTTTAGGCCGCCGTTGAACCTCTTGCTGTCTCTTTCACTTTAAGGTGTAAAGTAGCGACAGATAGTAATTAAGAACGTCTTAAAGTTAAGTTGCGTTTCAGTATTCCGGAGTTAAGTTATCAAATCTCAAAAATAAGCTTTTGTAATAAAAGCCCTGTGCCCTTAGTCAAGAAACTGTCTGGAATCTAATTGTGAGTATTTTACGTACTGTGTGTTGTTTGTGTGCCTGCTAAATGAATAACAATTATTCATTGGCATTGTATTGGTATGTCGTGGTGGCCTAGTGGTTCAATGCACGGATTTGTGTGCACAAGATTGAAGGTTCCAACCCATTACTGCCAAGTACCGATGTCACTTTTTCAAAGTTATATGTACTTTCCTAATTATTCTAAGACTTTGACAATCGGTGAAGGAAAGCATCGTGAGGAAACCTGGATTACAAAAATTAGAATCCGAAATCGCCAACCCGCAATGAGCAAGCGTGGTGATCAATGCTCTGTTCTCTATATGAGATGAGGCCTTTGCCCAGCAATGGGACATTTATAGGTTAGTATTATTATATTGTATAAGAATTGAAGTTCATTCAAGAAACCCGCTCCTCTTTTTTAAACTCTTTGAATGTTACTTCATTATTTTTTTTTTAAACTGTACTTTTAATTTTTCTTTTTAAACTTACTTAAAGGTTTCCGTTACAAAGGATACTCATTTGTTCCATAGCAAAATAGTAGGAAATTACCACGGTAATTGAGTGAACCCTCTATTACAAAAAGCGACAAACTACATTCACAACAGCTCACAAATTTGGGCTAATGTTGTTTAAATTGCGCTCAAATCTGAAAGGGATAGTGTTGTCGAAACGTATGAGACGATGCACTTTCAAGTGTCATGGTGTTATAGTTTACAAGGTGACATAGACTTTTGAACTTTTCTAGACAAAATATTAACATTTTCGCGTGTTTGTGACTAGTATAACATCGGTAATAAAATATGCGAAAGACAGTACCGCACGACGGAATTTCATCCATTTTCTTCCATGGGGTTTCACAAGCATTCAAATCACACACACACACAAAGAAACCCCAGAAGTAATTATAACAAACTTTGAAATGGTTGTCCCATACAGAGATCGAACCCGCAGCAAGGCGCGCAGGCAGTAAATATGCCCTCTTGGCTATCTTTTCCAATACAATGTTGGTAAAAAAAGCTAAAAAATTAGACCGTTTCAAACATTCGTACAAACATTCGCATAGCATACAAAAGTTTGCGAGCCTAGGGTAAGGCATAGGTCCTTCCGCAAGCGGGTCCTGTCCCGCGGCGCTGGCGGCACCGTTAGCGACGGCGACAAGTGCGGCACACTTCTGCGGGCCGTTATTTATAGGGCTGTCGAGTATTCAAAACTGCTTTGTTCAAATTTTATTTCCGTTTGTAGTTTTTTTTTTTGTTTTAAAATAGTTCCATTTTAATGTACCTACACATTTAGGAATGAAGAAGTATTTTAGACAATGTCATTATTTTAAGACTGAACATTAAGTACTTTTTTTTTAATATTTTATAAAACATAGCAAGTCCCTGTTATGAGTTAGGTAAGTTACTTAGACATTAAGAATTTTCTGAATATTTTTCTATCGCAGTTTTTCTAATAATAACATGAAATAATAACTCCTCTGGACTTACTTTACTGGAAACGACAGTTTTATTAATTTTACTATAATCAGGCAACTAACAATATTTTCAATACAACTTGGGACATCTCACACACGGCCATCTGACCGCAAACTAGGCAAAGAACTACTAAACTAAACTTATATAATATTTGTAAATACATTTACATATTATAGATAATTTTAACACCCAGACTTTGATAGCGCCTAGAGAACAAATGATCATGCTCATAACAAAGACTTGTCCTAGGTAGGAATCGAACCCACGATCTCTGGTTTAGCAGTCAGGGTCCGTTTCGAACGGGCCATTCAACAAATTAAACGGGTAGTGCTTATTAAACTCTCTATAAAAAAGCACAATAAATGTAGTATTAAGTTGGCAACCCTACAGGCTGCGCCCGCGCAGTGTTTACTATAAACGGGCCTCGAGACACCGCCATCGGTGTGCTCGTTTCGTTCCACTTTACACCTGTCTTCAACTTCTTAACATCTGTCGCAATAACGCAAAACAATTGAATGCAGATATGTAATATAATATAATATAGAAGAAGGTTCAATGACCCAATTCGTAGATTTAAAAGGCCAACTACCTCAGACGAAAATGTACTGTACCGATTCGCAATAAAGGTTATTTTAAACAAACATTAAGAACTTACTGAAGAAATAATATTTATGATGCCTTAATAAAATGTAAATCAATATTAAAAATCAAATGCGCAGTATGTAACAATGTTAAAGAAATCTTGACTTACGGTGAAAGCGTAAGGGCTGAAATTCAAATATTCTTACGATTTTTGCAATTTGCGATTGAATGAGTTTGTAATGAAATAACAAATCCCACCAAAAACATTTTCATGTAAAATGTTGCCAAGACGAGCCCATATGACTCGCACTGTCAAAAAGTTATCAGATCTCATGTAGAGCCAAGCTTCTAACACTACACGCCCTAACTCTACAAGGCCTAACTTCACAAACTCTACACCTTAGTCAAAATATGTGGCTTGGCCATTTCGCTACATTCACATCGGCGTAAGGTGAAAAATTAATTCACTGTTCATTACTTTTGTGTTATACAATAGTTCTTGTAGTAACGAACGGCCAAGCCACATATTTTGACTAAGGTGTAGAGTTTGTGAAATTAGGCCTTGTAGAGTTAGGGCGTGTAGTGTTAGAAGCTTGGCTCTACATGAGATCTGATAACTTTTTGACAGTGCGAGTCATATGGGCTCGTCTTGGCAACATTTTACATGAAAATGTTTTTGGTGGGATTTCATTTCTTTTTGTAAGTTGTTTGTAACAATTTTTTTTTTTTTTTTACAAGGAGTACCTATACATATATATATCTAGGGGAACCATGTTTTAGATTATTAGATTAGACCTCTAGCGTCATCAAAATTTAATTTAAAATTACAGGTCTCATACAAACTCCCATCCCCTAGTTTAAGGGGTTGGGGGATGAAAGTTACAAGTTTTATAATTTTTTTGTTGTTTGTGTGCTAATACTAGCTTACATACAAAATTTCAGCTTTCTAGGACATTAGGAAATACCTTAAGAATTTTGATGATCATCAGTGAGTCAGTGACGAAATTAGCGTTTTTTAGATATAAATAAAATCTGAAGTATAAAAGCTAATGTAATTAAAACTTAATATGTTCAATAAGTCCGCTATTGACAATATATCCCGAAAATTTTGTTGATCTAGCATAATCCAAACCCAAGTTATGAGGGTTCAAAAAAACGACGAAGCGCTTCGAGAAAAGGTAGGTAGTGCCCATGCGCTTCGCTTGGCTCGTCTTGGCGGGGGCACTACCGTGCCCCCAGATACGAAGCCGCGAATCGTATTTTTTTGAAAAAACCGCCTAAAACTGACCGGAATATTGCAAAAAACGTCAGTGAAGGCATGGTGATCAATACTCATTTCTTATTTGTATGGGAAGAGAACATTTCAAAGCTGACAATACTTCACTTGCAAGTCTTGTACGCTTTTCTCCTAAAGAATCAAATCCATAATGTTTACCGGTATACTCTACCAAGAAGTAGGGTTAAGCACAGCGCATAAAAAACGGTGTGCGGTTAAAACAGTTCCGTACACTGTAGTGGTGTTGCTCTCATGCGGTTGCGGTTGCATTGCAATGCTTTACAATTATACTGCCGTTGAAAGATATTTGGTTGAACGGTTTTAAAAGCTGTTTGAGATGAACGAAATCTTGAAAGGTTAGTTATTATTGCATAGATAACAATTGCACCGTGGGGTCCAAGTGCACTCATGTTATTTAAAGATCTGGCGAAACGTCTTGTTAATAACTCGCGTGACCCAAAGGCTGACTGATAGACTTTTTAGGGTTTTATATTAGCTAAGAGTTGAGTTTTGTTTTAAGTGTATATATTGTTATTTTTGTAAATATTTCAATTAATAAAGTTTTTGATAAATAACTTACCACACACAATGACTTGGTTGACAAAACTTGATAAAAGAGAACACTATTTTTCCAATACAGTGGTATCCATAACTCGTATTTTCACAACCAATCTAACCAAGGGTAACACAACTCAGCCTATCGGTGTCCACTGCTGGGCATAAGCGTCTCCCTGATTGCGCCACGACACTTGGTCCTCCGCCTTCCACCTTCCAACCAGCGGATACCATTACCCAGTAAATAAGTTGCGGACATTTTTTTTTTATTTGCACCTCACGTATGTCATGAAAACATTGAAATTAAAATTGATAAAAGAAAAAATACGAGGTTATTTTTTTGTTCTTTAATCTATCTGGTGGACTAAATAGATATTTCATTTTCATACCCAGTCCGATCCCGTATTGATTGCCATTGTTGTTGTTTCAAAAATATTCGTCACAAAGTTGCTTCGCCTGTCAAAATGTTCAGGACATGTAAGAAAATATAAGTAAATAAAAACCCGACCAAATGTAGAATATCTAATTGGTGTAGTCAGCTAGTGCATTATTGATAGAATTTAAAATGACACTGCAGTAAATCAATACGATATATTTAGAATCGAGCCTCAACGCCAGCCATCGAGCCAGCCTCGACGCTGATTGGTCGGCCTCATACATGAATTTTAGATGATACTGCAGTGAATTACAACCAGGTTATTTCCAACTTCTTTAGCGATCAATATAACTTAGCCCCTCGTCGCCAGCCCTGATTGGTAGACGCTATGAATACATATCTAATGAATTGTTAATTTAACTGCAGTATGTAGATCAATACTTTGGCGAGGAAGGCTAAGTGTAAGTCGTACGTGTAAGGTTTGACCGATACAGGTTAAGCCGCGCTCGCCGCGGTTGGTCTGTGGATGGGTGACAATTTGTAAACATACCGAGACCTTCGGAAAGCTCGTTAGGTCCCGACTGTCATACGTTGCTCTTTGACAGGCGTTAAGTCATTACAATTCTGACAACCAGTCTTATTTTTGGATAGTGTGTTAGCCAGTAAAATGGGTTGTGGAGGTCAGATAGGTAGTCGGTCTATGTAAAATACGGTGTTGCTGAATCCAGTAAGACTGGAAGCCGAAACCAACATAGCTTGAGAAAAGGCTAGACAGGCCGATTTGTATATGTAGATCAATAATTTATATATTTTTAAACGATGTCATTGAGAATCAATATTTTGCACGTGTGTGTAAACGATTTCTTAGTACAATAGTAAACTGGGTCAAATTATTAATTCATACATGAATATTTGAGTTACTGCAGTCTATTGATTTTCTGTGTATTCGTATCACTACAAGACATATTACTTGCCGCATTTTGAAGAGAATATAAATCATTAGCGTACAGCAAGAACTTGCAAAAAAATCTTCTAAAGTATAAAAATGAATCGCTGAATGTGTTGCTAAGCGCAAATCTCGAGAGCAGCTGAACCGATTTTATTAATTATGTTTTTAGAATATTCTGTTATTAATATTAGTTAGAAGTTCGCCGGGTCAGCTAGTTTATTTAAAAAACAAGTGACAACCCTACAAATGAGTCACAATACACGTTTGTACGAAACCGTTGTTCATCAAAGCCAAAAATAGCGAACAATAAATTGGCGAAAGCCAAATATCAATTTTGTATGGTGTGTTTCAAATTGGGCACAATTTTAATACGACTGTATTTTTAGGTATTGTGGCAGATAAACGATTGTATTGCCGAAATTCTTTGCCGTACTATACATAAGGATCTCAAAAGCAAAACTATCAAAAACAAAAAAAACTGAAACGCAACTCAATTTTAAGTGGCGTTTAAGTCTCTTATCTCTTTCATTCTCAAGTTGTAATCTAGCGACAGAGAGACATTAAGAACGTCTTAAAATTATGGCGTTTAACCCCCGAAAACTGAAACGCAACTTAACTTTAAGACGTCCCTAAATGTCTATCCGTCGCTACTTAACACCTTAAACTGACAGAGACAGCACGAAACTTAACGGCGACTTATAACTGATTGACGTTTCAATATTCGGCCATAAGTCTCTTATCTCTGTCATTCTCAAGTTGTAAACTGACACAGAAAGACATTAATGACGTCTTAAAATTAACTTGCCTAATGCCCGGTTACTATACCTACTCAAAAAACGATTTGTTTTGCTAACGGACCGTAGAAGAAAATTCTACAGCCCGTATGCAAACGAACCGTTTTTTTTAATATGGAAACCATGCAGAAGTCCACTTAATGTAACGGGCTTCTACGAAACACACACTGCTTGGTCGACACGCACCTGACCGGTTTTAATAGTATTCTATTCATAATATCGCCTGTAAGTAACAGTTATTAAGAATTGATGAGATAAAAATGGTTATTAGATTCTTGATTGTTTAAATTATTATTTATTTATATTTTATGATGATACTGGCTGCCCCCCGCGACTTTGTCCGCGTGTTTTAGTTTCAACGGTTTTTCATTTTTTCAACATTTTTCATTTATGCTCCGATCCTTTTGGTCGCAGCGTAATGTAATATAGCTTATAGCCTTCCTCAATTAATGGGCTTTCCAACACTGAAAGAATTTTTCAAATCGGACTAGTAGTTCCTGAGATTAGCGTCTTCAAACAAAAAAAAATTGGTTGTTTGTAAAGTAGGTTTACGATCGAGATGTTTACGTGATAACGTCTTATTGGTGATATAAGTTTTTGGGAAGTAAGGAATTAATGAAGATAACAATTTTTTCAAATTTTCATAGTTTGTTTCACTGTTAAACATTCAACGAAAACTTAACCGCACGAGAAAATCTCCATTCGTTTGTATGCCGCTAGAGTGAGAGAGACGGAAGATCGGTCCACTCACTCGAACGCTATGCCAGCCTCCGCTCGTAAGGATTCCGCGTGACAAGTTTCACGGAATGACTGGCAGCGTTCGAGATGAGACGGGAGATCGGTCCGTCTCTCTCTCGTTATACCTGCGATCGCGCTCGTGAGGTTTTGGTGTGACACAAGTTTCTGAACATGTCACCCGACTAAAACGATTTTAAAGACGTTATCACGTCAAAAACTCTTCAGCTTTATATATTAGTATAGATATTGAACATAATATTTTCATAAAAGTTTTTATTAAAATTACTGTCTACCGTTATTTTATTGCTTAAACAATATGGTAAGTATTTAATTATTAAAAAGCTCGATTGACTAGATTTTTTGAGCTTCCAGTCTTGTTAAATAACACTCAAAAATAAGATAATACTTAGTAATCTGTTCACTTGCTAATACAGTAGCTATACTTAGGTGAAGCTAGTTGACAAATTGTAATTTACTAATATTATAAATGCGAAAGTAACTCTGTCTTTCTTTTTGTCGCGCTTTCACGCCAAAACTACTGAACCGATTTAAATATAATTTGGTACACAGTCTAGGGCCTGAGAAAGGACATAGGTTACATTTTGAAGCGATAGCCGACATCCACGCGGGCGGAGCCTCGGGAAACAGCTAGTAACAAATAAATCTAAGACAAGAAAAAACTAGGGCAGAAAAACCAAAGTATAACAACTGACTACTCAGATAGCCGAGTGGTATGTAGTGGCAACTACCACTGTGCGCGACGTACCGCGGGTTCGATCCCCGCATGGGGCAAACATTTGTGTCATCTATAAATTTTTGTTCCAAGTCTAGGTGTTCTTTGTGCATGTGATTTGAATGTTTTTAAACAACACAAGGTTTTTTAAAATTTATTCCTTAGTGCGATATATAAAAAAAACACTTATGTCCAAAATAGTTGGTGTAGTTCCCGTTGTTTTAGATTAATCAGGATAATAAGTATTCTATAGTTATAAACTACATGTGTCCTAAATTTCATCCAAATCCATTCGACAGTTTTAAATTTATACCGTAACAAACATAGATCCACACAAACTTTCGCGCTAATAAAATTAGTAGAATAGTTAACTAATTGCCCGACGTTTCGTCTCCAATTACGTATACCAATAACTATCAGTTGAAAGCACGTCGTAAAAGGAGCGATAATAGTATCTATTACGTATCGCATACAAAAGTGATTGACCTCTTTATTTGGGACAAAGGCAATTGACACCGATGTTATTCTTTTACAAGCCTCTTTGAATGCTAATGATTGCCATATTTGTGAAGGAAGTCTTTTGTGTGTCACCATTTATTGTATCGAGACTCTATTTATAGAATTAATAAGTTTTCTATCAGATTGATATAGATAATTTAATAAGACGGCCTGTTGGTCTAGTTGTTAGTAACCCTGACTGCTAAACTAGAGGTCGTGGGTTCGAATCCCACGCAGGACAAATCTTTGTCAGCACGATCATTTGTTCTGTGTCTGGGTGTAATTTATCTATCATATGTATGTATTTAGAAATATATAAGTTTGTTTATCAGTTGTCTGGTTGCCATAATACAGGCTCTGCCTAGTGTGGGATCAGATGGCCGTGTGTGAGCTGTCCTAAGATATTATTATTATAATTATATTATTAATTATAAGTACAGAAATACAGTCAGTATTTGATAAATGCAAGTAAATTCTGCAATAAATTTGTGGTTTGTTGTGTTTTAGGATGAAATTCTTTAGCTTAAATTATAGCGTAAGGCATCACATAGGTACCTACAAACATTTGAGTGAACAAATATATCGGGCGTTGTTCTTTCTGTACGAGATTTGAATGTTTGTTAGGCTGGTTTTATAGCTACGCGTTTCGACAGCGCGGTTGAAGCGCGCGCGTTTGGATTTGTTCTGGGTTCTAGTTTCGTTTTATAGCCACGCGCTTGAGCAGCGCTGTTGAGTAAAGGCGCGCTGTTCGCCGGCGCTGCCGAAGCGCGCGCCGCGAGTTACGATACGATCAGTATGCGTTTTAGAGTGACGCTGTTGAGACGCGCCGTTAAGTACAGTACAACATGAATTATAATATCGATTTTATTTCTTTACCTTAGAGTGATCGCCAATATTTCCTCTCGAGTTATGGAGATGCGAAATAAGCTGGATCGTCGTAAAGAGGACTGTAACTTGCAGAGTAATTCGTCAAAACTAGTTATTGATAGGCGAAAATATTTATAAAATTTATGACTATTTTCTCGTAAATCGCAAAAAGATCTTACGTGTTCACCTCTCACTAACCTTGTACCATTATAAGGATCAACAGCTAGTCTTCTTTGCCTTCTTTTCCATAAGAGGTTAGCCACTACTCTAACCGCATTAATGTTCATTTTGTAGACGACTGTACACAGCAGCGAAACGCGCGGTACTAATCTCGTTTTACAGCGGACCGTTGTTCAAACGCGCGCTGCTAACAGCGGCGCTGCTCAACGGCGCGTCTAACAGCGTAGCTATAAAACCAGCCTAAAACACCGCGCCAAGGAGTTTGTATGCTCTATTAGTTCACTTGTTTACAACGAAATGGAACAAAACTCATAATACTCTGAACGCCAGTGATAGTGACTTCTGTTCGTACGACGAATATTAATCGTTTGCTATGTTAGTGGGTTGTGGACGAGAAGTAAATCAGGTATTAAGTCCACCGCGAGTCAAGAACGAGGACCGCATACTCTCACACACGATAGTCGTTGGTTATCTTTAGTATAGTTAAAGGGACACCTAGCAATAGCCAGCATATTGCACTATTGACGTGAACCCACTCCAGATACAAGCATATTTAGCTTAGTTGGAGGGGGTTAACAAGATTGCTAGTAACGTGAATTCCATCCACATTGCTAGTAACCTTTAAAAAAAGAAAAAATATATATTATCCGTTGGAACGATAATTTAAAAAAACATATTAGACATGTATGTTTTTTTATTTTACGTCACCATAAAGTCACGACGATACATTAATTTAAAATGTCGCATGAAGTTACAATTTCGTGCCATTTGTAGCACGACGTCATTCAGTTTCAGTTCCCACTCCTAAACTTCGATTCGGTTAATCTACTTAATGTTTTCTTATATTGAAAAAGTAATACGAGTCTAATATTTTTATGATCTAATTGACGAACTAATGACCGGTACCAATATTCAAAAAACGATCATGCTCATCACACAAAGATTTTCCCGGGCAGAAATCGAACCCACGACCTCTGGTTTATAGGGTATACGGGTAGTCAAGTTAACTAAACATTAGACAAACAGGCCAGTCCACAGAATTAACAATACCTATTAAAAAAACATTTCTGTTCTTACAAGATTTGTCGATAGTAAGATTAATTAAAATAAAGACCTTTAAAACATCGAGTCTTCCCTGATTAATCTTAAGTAATATAGTTGAAAGCAGAATTTTTTAACATTTTAAATTACAAGTATATTTAGCCAGCAGGCAGTAAACACTACCTGAACAGAATTTTTTAACATAACTCCTTCTTCTAGTGCAGTCGGATAAAAAAAACTTACTATGTATGTTTTTTTCTTCATTTTTACCATTTAAAATTTTGGAACTGTCATACAAACTCTTTCAAACTGTACATTAGTGTACAATGTACATACGTGCTCATTCCGCCGGCTCTAAGTACAAAAATAAACAACACATCAAAATTGGTACGTCTGTTTCGAGATACGTAACGGTATTTAACAATAATTGTAACTTCAGGCGTTTGTAAAGAATACTATTTTTAATTTAAACATAATCTATACTAATCTATACTAATATTATAAAGCTGAAGAGTTTGTTTGTTTGTTTGAACGCGCTAATTTCAGGAAGTACTGGTTCGAATTGAAAAAATATTTTTGTATTGGATAGTCCGTTTATTGAGGAAGGCTATAGGCTATATAACATCACGCTACGACCAATAGCAGCGAAGCGTAAATGAAAAATGTTGCAAAAATGAAAAACCGTTGAAACTAAAACACGCGAACAAAGTCGCGGGGGACAGCTAGTTATCTATACATATTATAAAACAAAGTGACTTGCCGCGTCTGTCTATCTGTCTGAACGCCATAAACTCAGAAACTACCAAACGGATTTTCAAATGGATTTCACCAATAGAAAGAGTGATTCAAGAGAAAAGTTTGCGTGTATAATTCATTAAGGTATTATCAAAATACGTAAAAAATTAAAAAGCTAAAATTCCGATGAATTGAGAACCTTGTTGAAGTGAAAAGTAGGAAAAAACAATTGAATCCGAGCCGCGGGCAAAAGCTAGCCCCTAGTATATGTATCGAGAGATATATAAATATATTGTAATAATAACGGCACTTATTACTGATGTCTGCCGTCTTTGATCGCACAACGGGAGCGGTTATGATTATCCGATAATAGTAAGCCAAAGTAGAGCATTCGTACAATCCGCGTCAAAAATTTATTTAGTAAACTAAATGTACCTACTTAATTTTATTTTATAGAAAACTTTATTATTATTTATACAGTTTAGGTACATAGAATATTCTTTTGTTTTTTTTTTTAGGTTTAAAATGAGCCGGTAGTGAGCATATTAAAATTTCTGTTCGTTTTTTAGGCTGTTATGCTTTTTCGTATATACAAGACACTAAAATATATGGTATAGGTTAGTGTGGTTGCAAGATTTACGCACTGCTTCACCGGACTTTTGGCGAGAACCTTAAGGGCCTCCAGCCAGAGCAATAGAAAAACTAGTTACGTTAGCAACGTTCCCTAAGGGCACGCCCTGTGGGGTTCGGACCTCGAATTAGTGCGTTGCTAACAATCTTAATAAGGCAAAGTGGTTTCATCTAGAACTCAAAGAAAAGCGTCAGCTATCAGTTACTTTTTGCCTTTCGTCATTTAAATAACTTTTTTTTATTTATAAGCTTAACGTCTCTATACAATTTCTTTTAAATACCTAGGAAAGCTGTACAGTTCTAGACGTCAAAGGATAATTTATAAAACTGTTAATTCGTAAACTGTACTTAGATGTTACGGTATCCGACTGTATTTATGAAATTCCGTCATCTGGTGAGAGAGAGAGAGAAGAAGAGGTGTGGAATGTCAGTACAGACAGCAACAAAACTCGGTGAACTGATACAACGCTCATGTAAAATTTATCGATTTAGCAGGCACAAACAATGTCAAAAAAAATTCAACGTTTAGATTGCAGCGGGTTCTTTAAATTAACAGTATGTTTTTAAAGAAAACTAAATCATATTTCAACTAAAATAAAATCAATTTTAAATTGGCATTGTAAAGCAGTAAAATTCATTCAAGAGTAAAATAAATAAAAAATTAAATAAACAGACATTTATTGCTACTAAAAAACAAAAACACGGTACATATTACTAAATATTAGTCTGAAGAAGACAGTAGCAAAAGGAGATGGCTCAGCTTATATTGTACCGGGACGAGCACGACCCGTCACAGCGCTGGTTGTCAGCCATTCCTACTACCTAAGTTGTAATACGGGAGTTAGTAAGCATCACAATCATTTGCCATAAGTTTGACTAGAAGTATAGCCAAGTAAAATTAATAAATCCCAACGCTAACTACTACCGCACGAGAGCACTGTGAGTTCGATCCTTGCACAGCTCACAACTTTTGTGAGATGTCTAAGGTCTAGATTTCCTTAAAGCCGTCGTGACGTGACGTCAAATTTGCGCAAGAAATTATTTCTTAAAAAGAATAAAAGAAAGAAATAATTTCAAATCTTTATGAAAATTCATGGCGTTTCATAAATCTGATTGAGTTCAGCGACTTACGTTGCTGACTGTACATTTGAAAGATGAGTTATGTTACGACTTGGTTGATTAGACTTAAGATTGATTTGCTGTGAGGAACTAATATCTAGTGATAGGGTTTTAGTAAGGATCGAGCGATTACCACGATATATAAATGTCGCCTTATATGTACTTTTAAATATCGTTAGTTTTAGGAACGTCCTCGCAGTATTATAAAGTATAAAACATATCACAGAACATACAACAACAACATACAACAAACATATTACAAAACATGTACAGATCATAAATGTTAAAATGATATCGGGAATTATATAACAAAACTTACTGCCCGCCCCGGTGTCGCAAGTACGGTCTAAGTTTTTAAAAATCCGCGGCTCCACCCGCGCGGATGTCATATATCGCGGCAAACAGTAGCCTATGTCCCTTTTCAGGCTCTAGACTACCTGTGTACCAAATTTCATATTAATCGGTTCAGTAGTTTTGGCGTGAAAGCGCGACAGACAAACAGACAGCGATAGTTACTTTCGCATTTATAATATTAATAAGGATATATAAAAACCTTGTCCTTACAATAAATTTACAATCATTTGCTGACATATATATGTTTATGTTTTATCATTCAGTGCTAAAAGTTCAGCAACCCTGATCTAGAGACGCACGCGCCGGTGCCTGTGCAAAGCAAGGGCTGTCAAAAGAAATAAATATCAAAAATTATAAAAAAAATATATTATGTAATATATGCTAAGTATCTTTATTATTATAGTACATAATATATCTGGAAAGGTTATTTGTTGGAATTCGCTTACCGGTTCGATAAAGCCCCCAAATGACAAAAAAATATTAACGCGAGAAATTTAACATCAATTTTTTAAGTAACTCATTTTGAGGCGTAAGTTTGTATAAATAACCTTTCAGTAACACCCTGTACATAAATTTAGCCCGATTAACAAAAATTTTGAAAATTTATTAAAAATATCAAGAGATGTGTACCAACCCTAGTCAAGCTCTTTGTTTACGCTTAAACACCGTGCATTACGCGATAAGTATACTTGTAAAACGGCAACAGAACAGGTGCCCAATAAGCGTAGCTAATTAAATGGTTATAAAAAATATACTTTTTATTATTAAGTTGAAAATAACAAATAATACAGGTGTTTTTAGGTAGAATTGCTCCTAACATGACTAAGTTTTTCAAGAATTAAGGAAATAAATTCAGTTATGTAATAATAATACCAGCCCTTAAATGTCCCACTGCTGGGCACAGGCCTCTTCTCATATAGAGATGGAACTAACCTTTATCACCACGCTTGCTCATTGCAGGTTGGCGATTTCAGATATTTTTTTTTTTGAAATGCAGGTTTCCTCACGATGTTTTCCTTCACCGATTGTCAGTGATGTCTCAAAATAATTAAGAAAACACAAATAACTTAAAAAAAGTCACATTGGTACTTGCCCGTAATGGGTTCGAACTTGCAACTTTGTGAAATCCGTTCATTGAACCACTAAGCCACCACGAATTTATGTAATATTAGAAGTAAATAAGAAAAAAAAAACAAATAATGAAAAAGTAATTGAGTCTTTTTGTTAAGTTACGACATTTCCTAGCTCCATCATCAGCCCAGTTGTATGACGTCATTATATTATTGCATATCCGATTTATAATTAATTAAACATTAAACAAATGTGAACCATTTTAAATACACTTTGGAATTTCAACACATCGTAAATATACAATAAAAAAATATAAAAGAAAACAATAGCGCGGCAACCCTGTTTGCTATCTGTGACCCACTTTTACTTTCTTCGTGAAAACACTTCACATGCTTGTGAATGGAATCTAAAAAGCGGAAGATTGTCTATGGCTCCCACAACTCTCGTAGAAAGTATACTCTATGCCCTTTGTGATTTTTATTCTATTATTCCATTGAAATGTATGATGTCGTCATGTCATTAATTAAAATGTTCACTGGTGTGTTATTCAAATGAATTTAATTGTTTTTGCAGTAACGTTCGCTGGAATTGAGAATTCTTTATTTTTTGTATTGTTATTAAAAAAAACCGGACTAATTCGAGTCTGACTCATGCACCGAAAACTACATAACTTTTTTTGCTGATCGACACGTTCAATTCTCCAAAAAACCAACTTAACGTCGGTTGAAGATATGACACTATAAAATTTCAAACTGTAAATTTACTACTGACGTCAGAGCTAGCTTGGCAGTTTTGTTATTCGAAAATGTATAGATAAAACAAAATAAATAGCAGTATTTTTTATTGCGTTTATATAATAGAAGCTTAATAAATTTCTTTTTTGCATCAAGGGTTCATTTAATTGAACATTTGATATAAATTTTAACACGAAAACTAAAACTACAAGTTCCGAAAAAAAATAATTGACTGACGGACTGACAGACAGAATAATCCTAGAGCTACTTTTTTTCCTTTTGAGGTACGGAACTCTAATTAGTCTTTGTTTGCACTTGAGGCGAATGACCTTACTATATTATGAGTTATGCTGAAGTCTGAGACCGTATTTTACAAAAAAATAAGATATATTTTATTACACTGAAAAAAAAAAAAAAACTGAGATGTCACTATTAGGGGAATCTATCCGTATAATTTCTCAGGTAATCTACGTATTACGTACCTCTAATCTTTTACACAGGAAGATCTCATGATATTCTCCTTAGTTACGCCGTAGTTTTTAAATACATCCCGAAAAGATGTACCTACCCCAGAAAATCAATATTTCCTTACTATACTTATATGGCAAGGGCAGTTATTTAAATAAATAATCAATAAATGTGGACAACATCACATACATTGCTCTGAACCCAAAGTAAGTAGCTAAAGCACTTGTGTTATGGCATTCATCAGAGACAACAAAGGTACCACGAACACCCAGACCTGAGACAATGTAGAAAAGTGGTTCTCTACATTGATCCCGGGACCTCAGAGATGGCGACACCTTGAAAACCGGTGTGTACGCCACTCGAGCACGGAGGTCATCAAATTTTATAATTTACTGACATATTACGCAATTCCGCAATAAACACTTTTCTACTTAATACGCTCAGCTTTATAAAGAATCAGGCTCTTAACTATGGGACCCTATCATTATATTAAACAGTACTTACCACAAAATGGAATGCCATCAGGAGTCCACCTCCCATTGTCTCCACAAGCCCGTCGCGTGGGTCCGAGCAGTTCGAACCCTCGCTCGCACTCGTACGAGGCAATCGTGCCTTCTGCGAGGGTCTCATCGGAGAAAGTGACCCTGGAGTGGGCTGGCGCACCAGGGAAGTGACATGTAGCTGATATTCCTGAAACAAGGAGAGATACATTGTTATGGCGGTAGAAGAAACAAGCTGTTAGTTCTAACTCGATATGGTTGCGTCATTCTACTACAGAGTAAAAATGGCCACCTTCTGGTTCTATTAACGAATCAGTTCCAGTTCATTATAGTATTACACTATCATTCCAAGAAATGTGCCTGAAAATATTCACAAAAATATCAATATTCGGCTGGCCTGTTGGTCTAGTGGTTAGTGCCTCTGACTATTAAACCGGAGGTTATGGGTTCCTTTTCCACCCTGAACAAATCTTTGTGTGATGAGCACGCTCGTTTGTGCCTATGTCTGGGTGTAATTTATCTATAACAGCCTTTCCCAAAGTGGGCGATAACGCCCCTTGTGGGCGCTGCGGGCCTAAAGGGGGGCGGTAAGAGACTCAGAAAATCAAATTAAATCTCCGCTAATATAGCTCACAATAATTAATTTAATTCGAAGTTATAGTGGTTTTTAAGTTGGTGAAAATATGGGGGAGCTAAAGAATAATTTATTCTCAAAGTGGGCAGTAGACAAAATAAGTTTGGGAACCCCTGATCTATAATATGTATGTATTTAGAAATATATAGGTATGTTTATCAGATGTCCGGTTGCCATAACACAGGCTCTGCCTAGTTTGAGATGAGATGGCCGTGTGTGAGATGTCCCAAGATATTCTTAAGCTATTCATATCATCTTGTCAGTGCAGCTTTATCCTTTTGCCTCTATATTGGGCTACTTTACCCTTCTAGACCACCTCCTTCTCTTATAATTGTCGCAAAAGTCAAATGATGTTAAGTATTTGAGATCAATTTAAAAAGCGTTAACGTATTTAACATTGTGTATTTAGATCCATACAATACTTATTTACTTACTAATATTATAAACGCAAAAGTAACTCCGTCTGTCCGTTACGCCACCACGGATAAACCGCTGAACCAATTTTAATAAAACTTAGTATGGAGTAAGTTTGGATCTTAAGAAATCGACAGCTAGTCGAAAATAAAGCAATATGTTATGGTTGCGTTTCTACTAATGTATATAAATTCCAAAACTTCTGAATATACAACCTCATTTAAAAATCGCTTTAAAGTAGGTGCTCCATCATTCTGTCAGCGCTACATTCTATATAATCTATGCATTGCGTTTGCCGTCAGTTCCACTGGTCATCACGTAGTATATTAGATGTTAGATGTTTATAATGCAAGGTCCAATTACTGCCGATGCCCGCTGGCTACGGTCGTGAGAATACAGCAACAGACATGGTGTCCACTTTTAATGTAAGTGCGCGTTCATTTTATTATATTTTTATTTATAACACGGAAGTTGGTTTGCAACAAAGTTCTTTTGAAGACACTTGCCATTGCGAACTTGTATCAGTGGCTGTTAATGAGGCCGTTTATATATGCGACCAAGTACCTCAAAAAATATAAAACCTACATGGTTCTGTGGTAAAAGAAATAGATCTAACCTAACCCTTTTCATATATAGGCACAGTTTTGGTTTACATACCTCATGATATGGTTATACTTACATTCCATAGTATTCAGACTATTTCATATCAAAATTAAGCAAGCAAAGGCAAGGTACCAAATAACTAACTTACATATTTTGGAACACTTTAATTCCTAAGTATTTGCTTAGTTTACTTACTTTAGCCTAATCAAACGATAGTCTTAAGAAGGAGAGCGGTCGAAGGTTACAAACTATCGGTAAAAAATCGGTGCAGTAGCTATGGCGTGAAAGCGCGACAGACATACGAACAGACACAGTTACTTTCGCATTTATAATATTAGTAAGGATTCCCAAGACTAGGCTAGTTGCTAATGAACTACTTAATTGAAAGTATAATTTGAATTGAATAACTTAAATGCAAAGAGACTTTTTTTACCTGCCTTCCATAAATACCAGTTTGCAGCCTACCAAATCACGTGGAATAAAAATAAGCTTTGCCTATTTTGCCCACAGATCGTTTTAAAACACTTAGGGCCAGGAGAGACAGGGGATGCGCCTTACGGAAAAGAGAGAAACGCGCTGCTGGCGATACGTTTGATCACCATAATGTTGCTGGTGGCTGTTCTAACGATGCACGTGCGATCCTTGCGGGTGTTTCGGTGGGAGCAGTCGGTTTCCGGAGGCGTGCTGGTGACGTATTGTGTGGCGGTTGGAGGGTTAGCGCTGTGCGCGGGGACAGATCACTGCGGGGGTAAAGCTCTTCAGGTACGCTGGTAAACGATTTAATGATATTTCACCTGACAGAATTTTGGACACATTGGCTTCTGAATTTAATAGTCCTTAGGCGCAGGAAATATTTATTTCAGTGCGTTACTGAGTGTGCGAATACTGTTGTACTCTATTTAAAGCAAAAAGACACAACCGGAGAGAGAACAGGCGCTACACCGTTGAAATTGAATATTTCATAGCTTAATACGTCACTGAATATGAGCCCCTTCAAATTTTGTAGTAGGTACAGTTAGGGTATATAGGGCAGTATAGGGGGACTATTATTTTTTTATTTACTCTTCACATAGATATTAAAAAAATATTAGACATGTATTTATTCCTTTTTTTAATTAAACAAACGATGAGGAAGATACAGTGAATGGAAATGTCGCGAGACGTCACAAGTCCCCACTCCAGAACTTTAAAGCGCTTTAACTTTGTAATTTTTTATTCATTTGATAAAAGATAATGATTTTTTATCTATCTGGTGGACTAAATAGATATTTCCTTTACATACCCAGTCCGATCCCCTATTGTAGCTTACTGTATCAGTAAACAAAAGAACAAAGAGCTGACTTTAGCCCATATGATACTTAAAAGTACTGAAGCATAAAGTTTAGCTCCATTTCCAGGCGTACCTATGCAGCACCGGAGCAGCTCTGCTCTTAGTCAACGCGGCAACTATTTACCGTCGCTGGCGCAACTCTGGAGAACTCACACAAGTGGTTGCGGAGCTCTTGTTCGCTCTGGGCGTGCCACTTCGACGTCAAGTCATGATCAAGGTGTTTTTAAGCGCGTTAGCTGCGTTAGCGTTACTTCTCGATCTGGCATTTGTACCTATCTTGGAATGTTTTAATGGTGAATAGCAAATTTTTTTAGTGCCTAGTTTGTTCTGTAAATAAATTGTACAGCTATTAACTTCATTGTTTCAAAGTTGTAACCCATTTTTTTTTACAAGTTTTTTTCGTTAACTTACATTGTATGTGTGTATGTATGTTTGTATGTTTAGGTCCAAATGAAAACCACTTTTTTATATCCGAATAAGGTGTAACTTGTAAGTTTGGTGACAATAAAATATGAGGGAACTGTCGAGCAGGTCTGGAACGAGAAAGTGGCCATAGGAAAACTGTAACGAAACGACACAATCTTATCTTGTTTGGGCTTGTTTGATTTGTCTTTACAAGTACTTTTAGCCCCGCTCATTCAAAAGATTTTGTATAAAATTATACTTTAATAAAAAGTATAATTTTATACATAAGTACTTTTTATTAAAAAACGAATGAACGATTTTTATTTTCGTGTAAAGTGTCGTGGTGGCCTAGTGGTTCAATGAACGGATTTGTGTGAACAAGGTTGCAGGTTCGAACCCATTACAGGCAAGTACCAATGTGACTTTTTCAAAGTTATATGTACTTTCTTAATTATTCTAAGACACCATTGACAATCGGTGAAGGAAAACATCGTGAGGAAACCTGGATTCCAAAAAGTAGAATCCGAAATCGCCAACCCGCAATGAGCAAGCGAAGTTATCAATGCTCGTCCCTTCACTATATGAGCAGAGGCCTGTGCCCAGCAGTGGGACATTTATGGGCTGGTATTAATATTATATTAAAAAAAAAATAGCAATGTAGGTATAGAAATGTCCTGAGGATTTACCCGCATAGTTCAGTAGTTTTTGTATGAAACAGAAACAAACATATATCCGCCCTCACAAACTACCGCATTTATGATAATAATTACTAGCTTTTCCCCGCGGCGCCGCCAGCGTGGATGTTGCTTATTTCGGCAAAAAGTAGCCTGTCCTTTCTCAGGTTCTAGACTATCTGTGTACCAAATATCATTTAAATCGGTTCAGTAGTTTTGGCGTGAAAGCGCGACAGACAGAGTTACTTTCGCATTTATAATATTAGTAAGGATTTAGAACAAAACGGATTACTCATGCATATTCTCGGGATCGCCCGACTAGTTTCAGTCTCAATAGGAGTTCCTAATCATACCGTTAAACCGTTTTGTTCTAAATACTTATGAATACATTTATAATGTTGGAAGGACTGATGATGGAAGGAATTATGATGACTTATATTCTTTTTTTTTAACACATTCAATGTCAGTGACATCGACAAACGGCTGTTTGACTTTATTAGCTTAGGTATTACAAAAGCATTGCGAGATTTCGCACTATACATTACTAAATAGTTCGTAAGTGACACTTGTTAAATTTGTTTGTACCGGATTCGAAAGCCTGCTATAGGTTGAGACGAATCATTACGTCGTGATCATCCGTGAAGCATTGCAAACAGACCTTAACGGGGAAAGCGAGGTAATCTAATCACGATCGGATCACCGAAATGTTTTTGATTCTCTAATGCTATGGCCCTAATGCTGTTTTAGGGATCCGTATCTGAAGCGTGCCAACGGGAACCTATTACTAAGTTTCCGCTGTGTGTCTGGGTCGCCCATCAGTCCGTCCGTCCGTCCGTCCGTCCGTCCGTCCGTTCGTCCGTCAGTCCGTCCGTCCGGTCAAACGTTCGTCCACCCATCCGTCCTTCCATTCATCCGTCCGTCCGTCCGTCCGTCCGTCCGTCCGTCTGTCCATCCGTCCGTTCGTCCGGCCGAA
The DNA here is from genome assembly GCA_932294365.1 of Diachrysia chrysitis. NCBI lineage: Eukaryota > Metazoa > Arthropoda > Insecta > Lepidoptera > Noctuidae > Diachrysia > Diachrysia chrysitis. The sequence continues at coordinate 1,587,154 of OW028641.1, forward strand.
CGTCCGTCCATCCGTCCGTCCAACTTTTCGTCCGTCTGACAGTCTGTCCGTCCGTCTGTCTGTCTGTCAGTGGACTGTATCTCATAAATCGTAACAGAGAGTATTTCTGTTGCCGCTAAAACAACAAATAATAAAAAAAAAAAAAAATCTAAAGGTGGTCCATAAAATTGTACGGAACCCTTTTTGCACAAGTCCGACTCTCACTTGGACGGTTTTTTACTTTCGATAACCCCTATTATTATTACACCTGTAACAGACTTACTTGATCTAAAAATCTTTTGATAGAGTGTGTTCGGACCGAGGCTTTTATGCGGCAACAGCTCGAGAGTAATACAGATATAGGTTTTGTGAAGAGTATTTTAGCCTCCCCTTTCTCCGTAGAGGCTAAAGTTCTGTACAGGCTAGCAGTTATTGGTTTTTATACTTAGCTAATTTAGTTTTAGTTAGTATTTATTTTTGTTTGTTGTATGAATATATGTGTGTAGATTTTATAGCACGATATTGTTGCTAAGCGACAAAGTTCTGAAATAATAAATAAAAAAAAAAACTTGTAAGTTACATGTAGTTACGACCCGATCACTGCATTGAACTGTATGAACAAGTAAAATCGTAAAATTTTATAGTATTAAAACTATCTCAAAACCTAATAATAATCTAACAGTCGGACAACTTTGATAGTACCATAATATAGCTACTGTTTTATCACCGAACTAACATAATTAGTATGCACAATATTAACTAAATCGGATGTCAAGAAGTGATTTTAAATCAGCAAGATTTGAGCAAAACAAAAGTATATTTGAAAGTCAAATAAAAACTTGTAATAATTAACTGCTGTCGTGTAAGCGATTTGTAAGCATTTACCTGAGAATGGTTCTATTGGCGTCCCATTTGGGACAGGTAGCTGTGCTTTAATCTCATAAGAACCTAATAATATCTTGTTGATAAGAATCCAGATCGTTCGAATTTGCAATGGCTTATATTTCAATTGTTTAAGAAGAAATGACAAAGTGTTACGAATATAGAGAGGGTTATTACGTGTAATGTGAGCTATTTACAGCTTTCTATGGGAACCTTCCGTCATTAAAACTGCGTAAAGAATAAGGCTTAGAGACACGAACAGACGAAAACATGTGGGTGTTATACGAACGCCCTCGCACGCCTACTCATGAAATATACGCGTTAACAATATCATGTTGGATACAGTACTGACTTCAGAGAGATTTATAAATAGATCAATCAATATATGAAGGCTCTTTAGATTGTATTCGTACCAGTACTGGGCACAAACATCTCACTATAGAAAAATTATTCGTATTGTTAAGGAACTTTCCATTGCCTTTCCTGAGTAAAGTTTTAGAATAATTAAAAAAGTCCTTCTCTTAAGTTGGGGAAGGCGAATCGAACGACAAACGGTGTGCAAACGAATCCGGTCATTGAACTGTTGAGCTACAACGACACATTATTTTTTTTAGATACTCGTATTACAAAATAAAATAAGTATGTATTAAAAATATATTTTTAAATACAAGCTTTTAAATCAGCTAGGATCATAGTATTAGGAAAGACAAATCAAACAAGCCCAAACAGGTTGGCATTACGTCTCCACCTCCGAGCTCCATCGTGAGACCAGCTCGAATGTACCATAATATTGTCTCGTCTCCAGATTTATATACAGCATGCAACAGAATCCCTGTCTTATTCGGCTTCGTCGTACACATGTTCGTAACTATTGAATGGATTTGAGATTATATTTTTTCCTAGGAGAATATAATTTAAATAAAGAAAAATTTATCAAAGGCAACAAAGTTCACATGTACTACCTACAGTTTTGTATCAAAGAAGCCGCCTGAGCGAGTAAATTTTTTCTTGTACGTATGTTGAACCAGGAATACGCTGTTTTTGGATCGGACAGGGTTTTTGTCACAGACTGTTTATGCAAAATTTAATATCATAAGAATACAAAATTTCATTTGAATCGGATGTCCGGTAGTGTGTCTAATTTAGCTTCCGAGATTTGACCTAAACAAATATAAAATACATACATACATTACAAATGTTGTAATGTTAAATGACTCTAGTTGCGCGGTTACAAAATGACACTCCTAAAAAGAAGAACCGGCAAGAAAGTCCATAGGTTACTCTTTTTAAAAAAAGGTAATATGTTGGTGCATATAATTAAAAAAAAATACAATGATTTAAAAATATGCGACAGCAACTTAAATAGCAAATTGTATAATAAGACGTCCAAAAAAGAAAAAATAAATAAGAAATCGTACATTTTACTTCAAATTACATTGTCGACATTAACAAAGGGGTTGATGCCTTAAGCATAAAACAAAAAAAATACATATACTTAATTAATAAGTTGTCCTATTCAAATCCCTAACAGGAATAAACTATAAATGTATCTATAAAGTAATCACATAATAATATACTCTCTAATTTAATTGTAAGACAATAGCAACGCAAAATTGTTATTATTTAAGCAGGTACACAAAAAACACGCAACAAAAAAAACTGTGTTTGTTCAGATTTCAGTCAGTTCCATCCTTTGTCAGCATTAAAAAAAACTGAATCTCCTTCCTGCTAAACTAATATCAATTTTGCATTGGCATTGTATTAGAATTAATTTAAATGAGGAGTAAGAACACTTTCCTTTTCCGTTTCTATTTCTTTGCCTTTGACCTTAACCTTGGTGTGAATTGGGTTCAAATCCTTGATAAGTTATAGTGCCATTGAAATTCTTAGTTCAGTAGTTTTTCGTCTTGGAAGATCGCCAAATGGGTCTCAATGGAGCAACAGGCAACACGCTACGTGCTTTTGAAGAATAATAGCCGTTTAATCTACCCTGTTGCGTGACATTGTGTATGACCAAACGTGTTAATTTTCATGACAACTTTTTTTTTTTATTTAAGTATAAATGTTTGTAACACGTCTGGGTGTTCTTTGTGTAATGTGCATTGAATGTTAGTGAAACCCCTGCCAAAACAAAACCGTTAATTGTTTTTTTTTTCAAGTCTTTTGTTGACAAACTTTTTATTAGATACATCTTTAATGTAATTCTATAATGAACATAATTTCGTGTAGTTTTCGTATTTCCATATGAAATATGTCATTTCATCGGAAAGTTTTTCAATTTATAACGTTTATTCACTTGCAGATAGATGGGTGTCAAAACAGCTTCCACAGCGCATTTCATCTCATAAATCAATATATTGCAGGCTAGGTTTATTAGTAACCATGGCAACGGGACGCGAGGAGGCGCAGGTACAATTTGCGGGCTAGACTGAAAGGTTTCAAAGGGGGGAGGAAGGGGGAGGGGGTGAAACGTTATGGATTTATAGCCCCCCCCCCCCCCCCTTCGCTTACTCTCCCTTCTTGCTTCCCCTGAAATGCAGTTTGTCGATGCGCGTAATAATTGATATTTGCTGTATGAAATGTGTAAGTCTGGGATCTGTATGTGTGGGGTTTTAAATAAATTCTCCGATTGATGTAATAAATAGTATACAATATATAATAAATAAATGTGGAATACATCACATACATTGCTCTAAACCCAAAGTAAGTAGCTAAAGCACTTGTGTTTTAGAATCTGAGACAACGAAGTTACCACAAACATCCAGACCTGGGACAATGTAGAAAAGTGGTTTTTGTACATTGACCCGTCCGGGGATCGAACCCGGGACGTCAGAGCTGGTGATACCTTGAAAACCGGTGTGCACGCTACTCGACCACGGAGGTCGTCAATAAGACAAAATACGTTTTATTACGTAACTGCTACTTCCGCCGACTATGATTCGAAATTTATTCCTTCGTTGTTGATTTCTTTGTTATAAGTCGAGTGGTTAGTGACCCTGACTGCTAAACCGGAGGTCGTGGGTTCGATTCTCACCCAGGACAAATCTTTGTGTAATGAGCATGATCATTTGTTCAGTGTCTAGGTGTAATTTATCTATAATAAAGTATGTATTTAGAAATATAAATATGTATATTTATCAGTTGTCTGGTTGCCATAGTACAGGCTCTGCCTAGTTTGGTATCAGATGGGTGTGTGTAAGTTGAGTACATACCTTAAATGCGTTTTATTGCAAGATTTGCATCTCCTGCCTAGCCTATTCCGAACCTATGTTGGGCTCAGCTTCCAGTCTCACCGGAATCGAGTGCATACAACTATTCAACAAAGATGGTGACTGATCTATCTGACCTCAGCATCCTATGTATTGGCTAATAGAGTCTACAGTTGCATTAGAGATAATATCTTTAGTATGTCGCTGTTTCTTAAACCATTCAAGACAATTTTAACAGGCTTTTATTTAGGCATTTCATTACCACATAGAAGAAATATTTTATGTGAACTACAGCATGCAACAAAAACCCTGTCCGGTCCTTATGAGTATTATTCGGCATCGTACTGCGTACACATATACGTAACTATTGAATGGATTTGACATTATATTTTTCCCCGGTGAATATAATTAAATTAAAATAAAACTAATCAAAGGCAACACTGATCACTCGACAAAGTTCACGTGTACTACTAACAGTTTTGTATCAAAGAAGCCGCCTGAGCGAGACATTTTTTTTCAAGTACGTATGTTGAACCAGGAATACGCCTTTATTGAATCGGACAGGGTTTTTGTTACATACTGTGCAATGCATCAAACAAACCTTTTTTTTTTATCTTTTCGCTTAAAATACAACAAACTTTCAGATTAAAAGTATATTATCTAAAGATGAAACATATATTTTGTTGTTTCAATCGGAGAATCGATCCGAACGTCCGAGTGACGACACGACTGCGTGGCGAAGATAGAATTTGTCTCAATCGCTGTACAAATTAGGTAAAGTTTAAGACTCTATTGAGGAACACTTTTTGAAGCGGCAATAGCCCAATGGTTTCGATGACGGCTTTATGATCGAGAGGTCGCAGGTGCGAACCCCAACCTTTGCACTATGTTAGTTTAGCTTAGTTGGAGCGGTTAACAAGATTGTTAGTAATGTGAATTCCACCCACATTGCTAGAAACTTTTTTTTTAAACTATCTAAGTATAAATGACCTACAATAGTTTATAATATTAGGTGCAGTAAACTAGCATCTAACTTACTCATCGCTTCCCAATGTCCAAACGATATTGAAACTTAAACCTTCGATATTGAGTTCAATGTCGAATCTTCAGCGAATAGCAAACAAGTGATAAACAGTAAATAGTAATAATAAAGAACCAGTTGTCTCTTAAGCGTTTAGCTGGATTATGAAAGCGTGCCTGACCTAGCGAACTACATGAGGAGAAAATAATTGTCTCTGTCTGTGAACGCAGGTGATGTCTTCTGACATAAGAAAAGATTTCTCGAACACTGTTCAAAAATATTATGTACTGGCTGCAGAGACGAATGTTACAAAAAGGAGTTACGGACCCAAACAATGTCTTCGTAATTATAATTGAAAAGTATTAAATATATTTTTACTAGCTGTTTCCCGCGGCTCCGCCCGCGTGGATGTCGGTTATCGCGGCAAAAAGTAGCCTATGTCCTTTCACAGGCTCTAGACTATCTGTGTACCAAATTTCATTTAAATCGTTTCAGTAGTTTTGGCGTAAAAGCGCAACAGACAGACAGACAGAGTTACTTTCGCATTTATCAATCGTTGGTAAAAGAGATTTAATAATAACATTATCTTGAGATAACACATACACTGTCGTCTGATCCCAAACTAGGCAAAGCTTGTATTATGGCAACCAGACAACTGATAAACATACTTATATACTTCTAAATACATAAATATTATAGATAAATTACACCCAGACAAAGAACAAATGACCATGCTCATCATACAAACGTTTTAATAAGTAAAATGAATATTCTTAGCGCTTATTAAGTATAATTATACAAGATTTTAGGTGGTCTGTGATTATTACGTACGTAGTGTTACTTAAAAGTACTGAAAATACTACTTTTAAATTTGTAACTCCATTTTTTTATATTTACAGGCGAAATAATTCGATAAAACGATATTAGAACTCCTTTGAGAACATAACAAAATCTACTTATAAATAACAGAATAATTAAAATCAGTTACAATTATTAAAGATATCGCGCGTTAAACACGGATTAATGTATGTATAGGTTTAAAAACGCATTTCTCTTGAAATATTTCGCGCAAAACACACAATAAATATTAAGACACGTCTACCACATTCTCAGCGACAAGTTCAAGGCGGCCTCGGTAACTTTCTACCCTACGGCGCTACAAAAACGCTAGTGGGGCATGCAGGTGGGGTCAATGGTACCACTGGCCGTGAATCATGCGGATTAGATCATTTCATCTTTAAAGGAAACGGACGCCTGCTCGTAAATGAGACATTCATTTGTTTTTGGGCGACAAAGCACACATTTTTTTTCTTAAATCTAAAGCGTGTGGCTACGGTGCGTTATATCATGTATCACTCCGTACGGACGGCCACGGATAGCCGCGCACCGCGCAGTGAGTGTTGAGAATGGAACCCTATTTGAACCTACTTAGGGTATATTTCACCTCGCGGTGGATTGCGACGGACCGGGGTGACGCGTCTGCGCTATCACAGACGAGAATATTCCATCGGTCGGCGTCGCGGGGTGACCCGCAATTTCGCACACCGTAGTAAGCCGGCTTTAAAAAGTTAGTGAAAGTCTTTTTAGCTTAATATAAATCTTGGAAGCGTACAAACTTTAGCTATATTAAGACTTTTGTACACAAAATAGTCGTACATCTTTGATTTAACAATAAAAACGAATCCCTAAATTCAGTATGGTGCAATAATATTATCAATCTTACATAAATTTCCATTTTTACTCATAGTTGAATAAATAAATGTGGACAACATCACATACATTGCTCAGAATCCAAAGTAAGTAGCTTAAGCACTTGTGATGGAATTCAGAGACAACGAAGTGGTACCAGCCAGCAAACAACCAGAGACAATGTGGAAAAGAGGTTTTCTACTTTGACCCGGCTAGGGATCGAACCCGGGACCTCAAAGCTGGCGACACCTTGAAAACCGGTGTGCACGCCACTCGACCACGGAGGTCGTCACAATTATCTTTGTAAAATTTGATAAATATCATCAAATCGATTTTCACCTTTAGTGCGACCCATAAAAATACAAACTTCCTACTAAGATCGTACGTAGAACAAGATCCTAACATCTTGTCTTAGTAGGAAGTTTGTAAATGTTAACAAAGCGTATCATACATTGACCTTTTAATCTTACTTCGTCAATCTAAAGCATGTACACACAATAACATCTAACGATATTAACAGCATCAACGTAAGAAAGTTTACCACACTTCCGATAGATAAAAAATGTAAGTTTTTATATTGTAAACATTTTTATAATAAAAAAAATATATTAGCCCTGGACGTAGGACTAAAGTGCTTGTCAATATGAATTAAACGAGCCCTAACTCGATAGGGTACCTATAGCCGTTTTATTAACCTATCTATTTGTATACTGCCATGGCCATCTGTCGATTTATCATTCTCCAAGACAAAAATATATTACACGTCGGAATCGGAAACCGTAATGTTGACAAAAAATACAAGATTTTAATAGGGAAACCGAGAACCGTAAACCAAACAAATGAACATCAAAATCGGAAATACTATGATTTAAGACATCCTGATATTAATAATACAATTTTAAGTAGAACTACCAACTAAGAATAAATAGAAACGAGATAAAACAACTTACAAGCATTAATAAACTCGACGTGCTTGTAATAAACATTAAACAAATTTAACGCGGTTTCTCCCGGATTGCAATCTTGTCGCCATTATTGCTATGCATAAAGTAACTTTAAGTATTTATGATTATAATGCAGAAGATTTTACAGTAGTTTCTCGCAAGGTTAGGTCTTTTAACCCTAAAACCCTATCTCTCTTCAAACCGGTCGCAATGACCGGGTTAGATTCGTATTTGTGGCCAGTTATTATTTATACTTAATATGTTTTTGGGTTGCATACAAATGTGTGGTTAATAGCATATTCATTTTGACCCTGAGTTTAACTGATTAATTAAATTATTTTTAGTGTCTTTAATTTTATTTGTGAGATTATAATACACGGTTTTAAGATATTCTTTTTATAAAAAGCTTTAAATAAATCTTATAGCGATTGAAGTGGAAGACTCAATCTTGGACTTCGATCGCATTAGCCTTTATTTCAGCTCTAGCTGTTTCCCGCGGCTCCGCCCGCGTGGATGTCGGTTATCGTGGTAATAAGTAGCCAATGTCTTTTTTTAGGCTCTAGAATATCTGCGTACCAAATTTCATTTAAATCGGTTCAGTAGTTTAGGCGTAAAAGAGCGACAGACAGAGTTACTTTCGCATTTATAATATTTGTAAGGATAAAATATAGACACCATAGGATTGGAATTATTTAATCAAAGATTAGGTAGTACCTGAAAAATCCAAACGTACTAACCAATCTTATTATTATATAAAAACATAATAATCTATCCTTCAATACAAGTAATTTAGAATTAACGAACTATTGTATGGAAAAGAGCCCAAGAAAATAGGATTCCATCATTATCATGCATTATCTCCATGATTCGTAAAAACGTAATGAACATAATATTGGCTCAGTCAAGACCTAATCAAAATACCAGCTCAAACACAAACAGACTCAAGATAATCTGTCCAATTAATTAACTTTCATCTAATGACATCTATTCAGACAAATATTCAATAGACTTATTTTCAAAATATCATCGTATAATTATAATGGCCTAAACAACTTTGGGGTTCCTTTATAAGTAAAAGAATTCTCTTATTATGTATTAACTAGCTGTCCCCCGCGACTTTGTCCGCGTGTTTTAGTTTCAACGGTTTTTAATTTTTACGACAATTTTCATTTATGCTCCGCTCCTATTGGCCGTAGCGTGATGTTATATAGCCTATAGCCTTCCTCAATAAATGAGCTATCTAACACTGAAAGAATTTTTCAAATCGGACCAGTAGTTCCTGAGATTAGCGCGTTCAAACAAACAAACAAACAAACAAACAAACAAACTCTTCAGCTTTATAATATTAGTATAGATTAAAAACTAAGTAACAGATCGCGGGTTAACAAAACCTATATTTTAATACCTACTTTGATAATCATAAAATCACGAAAAATCAAATGTTTTGTTTGCAGTTTCACTCGCATTGTGAATATTTTCTACAAGTTGTCCCCCGCGACTTTGTTCTCGTGTTTTAGTTTCAACGATTTTTCATTTTTGCAACATTTTTCATTTATGCTCCGCTCCTTTTGGTCGTAGCGTGATGTTATATAGCCTATAGCCTTCCTCAATAAACGGACTATCCAATACAAAAAGAATTTTTCAATTCGAACCAGTAGTTCCTGAGATTAGCGCGTTCAAACAAACAAACACACAAACTCTTCAGCTTTATAATATTAGTATAGATATAAGTCTACCCTTCGGCAATAAGTATCTGTTAGTCGAAGATTTTTTTTAAAGTGGCGATTAGTTCTCAAGAAATCTTACAAAGTTGATCTGAATGTTATTAAACTTTAATTGTACAGTTTGAAGAAATCACTCTCTTTCATAACTGTATTATCATTGAACACGAGACCGATGTTAGACCATTTTTTACTGACATCCAAATTAGAATTATTAACTGTTAACAATTCTGGTTCCTTCGATATTTTGTGTAGAATAACAAGATGGCTGGCAATGTTATTATCTCAATTACTCCTATTCACGATACAATCTTTTTGATCGTCTAAAAATATTTGTTGAAGCATTTCCTTAATTTGTTTTGATATACTTGCCGGCGACATCTAATTATCTGACTCAAATCGAAAAGAATCTTCCTACTATATAAAGTCGGTTAAATCCTATAGAATACTTCCCATGTCTTCTGAGAAAACTTTCATAACATGAGTAATATAGTCTTGACGCAACTCCATCAGTAATGTGAAAGCTCTGAGTCACTCGTGGGATTAACGGCCTTACGGGTTTGTTTTAGAGTTGAAAATTGTTCTGTAACTAGGCCACTGTGCATGAGAAACTTTAGATTTTCCCAATGAAGTCATTCGGGTTACATCGCCAGGGTTTAGCCGACTTAGAAGAGGTGTAGGTATTTACTCTTTATCTCGTAAAAGTAGCCTATAATTACCCTGCAAGGATTCTCTCCACACACAGAAGGAAAGAGCATTATTTCATTCACACATATTCCTACTGCCTATTCTAAAAAGGCAACATCTATTTAGACCGTCAGTTAGATAATGAAACAATATTGGATATTTTCTTATTGCTCTTTCAAAATAAGAAAAATCTAATAAGTTAAGCGAATCAAAGTTTAATCGAAGCGGCTTATGACGTCATGGAAAATGTACAAAATCGTCTCGTCAAGCGTCATTTCTAATCAATGAATCGTCGTGAGTTATTGGTTACGTGGAAAAAGAAGAAATACGTCTTTAATTTTTTATACTTACCTAACAGATTGTCTATAAAATTAATTCTACCCCATTGTAGAATGTAGGTTTATTTCATTTATGCTCCGCTCCTTTTGGTCGCAGCGTAATGTTATATAGCTTATAGCCTTCCTCAATAACAATATATCGATTTCAAAAAATAATTTTTGTGTTCGATGTGTGTTCATATAAATATTATTAAAATAGGTTACTTAACAGTTTCTGTAGGGCAAAAGTCTCTACTCTTCTCCCACTTATATGTAGGACCGTTAAGGACTTATATTTAAAGGAGTCTTTATAGTCCTAGAATTGCCTTTAGCCGTTGTTTTAGCTATAATTTTTTATGTAGGTACAAAAGATAATAAATAGTCTCTCAGTATGAGAATGTTTTCTTGTCTAAATAAAATACTTTCTTCTTATAATTGCGTGACTCATGAATGGAGCAGGATTTTTTTTTAATAATTTCTATTGTCGCTGACTCGTTTCATTTGGCGAAAGTAAAAGGTGGAAAAATGTTTATGATCATTTCCTATATTCAAAAAATGGTTCGTTTGCTTACGGACGGTAGAATTTTCTTCGTTTTGCTTTGAAAATTCTACCATCCGTTTGCAAAACTAATCGTTTTTTGAATATAGGAACCAAGCATTAGTCAGTAGGCAGGATTTATTGTTAGTAAGTAGGTACCTATGTGTTATGACGCGTCAAACGCGCAAAACGTCTTTATTACAACGTATTAAAGCTTATTATCGTAGAAACAAAAAGTAGAATAAATTCTATTTAGATAACAGCCCCCCTAGACAAGTGGCATTTCGACAAGCGTTAACGATGATAGAAATCGCTTAAGTGACATTAAATGTATGGAAATGACATTTCATTTCGATAAGTCACTTGACTTGGACTTGTCACTTCCATAAATTTGAACGATTCGATCAGCGTTATCGCTTGTCGAAATGTCACTTGTCTAGGGGGGCAGGTTAACTTTTGCTGAAAGGATGAGTCGACGGATTGTTTGATACTCTTTTACTAAAAAACTACTGAATGGATTTGAATTAAATTTGGCATACATATAGTTCTTAAACTGCATTGACACATAGTCTATCCCAATTATTTCACGAGAAAAGGAATTTTGTACATAAAACATTTTGATTTGTAACGGTTTTCTTAGAAGTCAAAAGAAAAAATCTTTATAATTTTAATACAATTAATTTGAATTTCCTCAATCTTAAAGGTTATCCACGTGTTAGCATTACATTTTGAAAAAAAAAACTACTACGTCATAAACATAACACCAGCTAAAATAACAACAGTAACGGCCCATTTAAATAAATACCAAAATCCGTACTATGAGGTGTGACGGGCGGGGCCGCATTCTTGGACCGTTAGATGTCCAATGCGCAGTTAGCTCACAAGTAATCAGGTCGGCTTCGAACACGCGCGACGATGTAAATTGCACACGACGTATCCGTGTTACGTCGATAAATGTTCGACAGGTATTAACTTAGTACAGATTCCTTAGAACGCTTAAGCTTGGTTGAAAGGACCATGGGCATTTGTCGAGCTGTGGCGAGGCTTGGGTATTGTTTGACTTTTATATGAAAGACGTTTTATATTTATTGGTAGGTGAGGGTCCGTTTAATTTAGATGTTCGTGTGGTAGTCTCCAGGCGCGCGGACGATTTTCTTTTTCATACAAAGTTCGCGGTGCGGCTACGGTACGGGTTTGATGCCGCTTACGCACGACAATAGGGCCGAACATCCCGAATGCCAAGTACTTTTTTCGGGACTAGTCCAATGCCTTTGTTTTTTGTTACGCTGTGAAAATTTTATGATTTTAACCCACGCCGAAGTCACGACGTGGGGATATGTCGGGCTTGCACCGACAAAAAACACCCCGGTCCCGTCCTTGCCTTTGTCGGAGTCCCGAGTTCGCTAAAGCTTGCTCGGCGGGGCTCCCGCGGGCCTCGGTCCTTGTGGGGCCACTGCTAGAGGAGTAGGTGTATAGTGCCTTCCCCTCACTCCTTCCGAAGACGGACTCGTAGGACTTCGTGTCCATATCCTTCAGGGCGTCCTATTAAATCAAAATTAATCCTGCTAATATTATAAATGCGAACGATAGTGTGAATGGATGTTTGTTCTTCTTTCACGCAAAAATTACTGAACGGATTAAGATGTTATTTGGCACATAGGTACTTAGTTTATAACTTACATTTGTCTATAGGATACTTTTTATCTCGATACTTAAACGGGAATGGTACCTAAGCGGAATAAACTGCAGGACGCAGCTAGTAATAAATAGAACAAAATTTTAGCACGTTTGAGTTTATTATTTCATGACCATAATCATCTTCAATCTTTTTTATGCAAGTATGCATATCTTTAGCCATGCGACTCTCACCTGTATACTGCTAGTCGCAACCGTTCTAATCCTAGTGAATTTTTTTATCGTTCGACCATATCACTGTTGCTCGTCTTGGATTTTACCTTTAAATCATTTCAAACTAACAAACATATCTTACGTCACGCCGTACCTACACCTTACGCATAAATTACAACTTTTGTTAAAATTCGACCGTTACAAAAGTGTTCTAAGTTCAAACAATGAGTCTCCCACAACGGACCGCAGATGGCGGCCATTGCGCACGAGTTACAAAATATAAGATAACTAAATTAAGTGACTTTCACTTGACGGCGAAATACTTTTACTTCATGTTGTTCTCGTGATGTTCAAGTTTTATTCAGATCGTTGAACGACTATCATTACGCCTTCAAGTCGTAGTTTGAAATAGGCTGTACAGTGCGAGTTTGGAAATTCGAAGCGAGATCAAAACAATTTGGGCTGAAAATCAGACTCTAATATGCAGATTTGTTAAATCCAACGTACAGACTAGGGCTTTTTGGTATCTATATTGTCTGATTTCAACTCTCCCTTGGTAAGACAGTTGGTTAGAACTTGCAGAACCACGAACTTAGAGTAAAAAAGTAAATTATAGAGTGCGGATATCCAGCATGAACTGTAGGCACTAGTATGAAGAAGTAAAATCTTAAAATTAGTGTCCTAGTAATATTGGAACCATCGATATTTTCGCATAAAAAGTCTGTCGTCGCACGGAAAATCTCTTAAATCAGTATACGAGCGTAGTACTTAAAGATAAAAATTTGTTTACCCCGGTACAACGGGCTACTATGCTTGCTATTTAGACTCTAAGACCACGAATTTCTACGATTTGAAACTTTTACTTACTTACGTAATTCAAAACTTTTGTCAATAACATACTCAAATAGTCACTTGTATGTACGTAAGAACTATTTTTGCCATTTTTTTTAAACATTTTCTTTCTCGGACACAATGTTTTAAAGACAAAGGAATTGCGTATATTTTAAAATAAGTATTTACCACGTAATTTACTACAGTCAAATCATTCAGTGCTTTACCATAACAAGTAAAGTTCAATTTCAAGAAAAAAATAGCTAAATCGTAAAATTTCTTCACGACAATGGCTTCGTGCCAAGTCTAATTTTTACTAAAAATCTCTAAATTTTACTGTTGCACTTCATCTCAGGACTGATATTTAGGGTCCACAATGTGATTTGAGCTTTTAAAATATTTTTTAAAGGGTTTTTTGAGAACAAAGGAATCGCCTAAAATCCCTCTGTTTAAGATTGCAGTTAATATTTTAATTAGTACAATATTCTATAGTAATTTGGTATACAAATAAAGATAAAAAAATGGTTTTGAATTAATTATTTTAATTTATCTCTATCTTTGACCGACCACGCCCTATGCTCCGTTGTTTAATTTTTTGAGATATTTATTCAATTTATTACAAACCTTTAATCAAATAGTCAACAAAAGAAATGAGAATCCTTTTTGTAATGGTTTTATTTTTTTTTAATTTTCCATTCATAATATTTTGAAGACAGAGGAATTGCGTATATTTTAAAATATGTAATTACAACGCAATTTACTACAGTGAAATTATTCAGTAGACCACCTTAACAAGTAAAGTTCAATTTCAAGAAAAAAATAGCTCAATCGTAAAATTTCTTCACGACAATGGCTCCGTGCCAAGTCTAATTTTTACTAAAAATCTCTAAATTTTACTGTTGCACTTCATCTCAGGACTGGTATTTAGGGTCCACAATGTGATTTGAGCTTGTAAAAAATTATTTAAAGGGTTTTTTGAGAACAAAGGAATCGCCTAAAATCCCTCTGTTTAAGATTGCAGTTAATATTTTAATTAGTACAATGTTCTATAGTAATTTGGTATACAAATAAAGGTAAAAAAAATGGTTTTGATTAATTATTTTAATTTATCTCTATCTTTGACCGACCAAGCCCTATGCTCCGTTGTTTAATTTTTTGAGATATTTATTAAATTTATTTCAAACCTTCAATTTAGTCAACAAAAGAAATGAGAATCCTTTTTGTAATGGTTTTATTTTTTTTTAATTTTCCAGTCATGATATTTTGAAGACAAAGGAATTGCGTATATTTTAAAATAAGTAATTATAACGCAATTTACTAGTCAAATTATTCAGTACTCCACCTTAACAAGCAAAATAAGTTCCTTAAAGTTTAATTTCGAGAAAAAAAAAGCTAAATCGTAAAATTTCTTTACGACAATGGCTCCATGCCAGCTTGAAATTTATTCAGATAGCCCTGAATTTCGCTGTTGCACTTCATCTTAGGACCTATATTTAGGGTTCAAAATGTAATTTGAGCTAATAAAAAATGATTTAAAGGGTTTTTTGAGAACAAAGGAAATGGCTCATCGGCCGGGCAAAGCTCAGTATCAAAATAGACTAATCAATAAAACTGCAACTGCGCTTTGCAGCCGTCCGGCGGGGGCTGTAATACGGCTAGGACATGCATGCGCACTAGAACTTACTTTATCGATCCAGTGGCCCAACCTGCAGGGCTCGCGAGCTATATTTAAGGTTGGAGTTTTATTACGTAACTCCCTCAAATGTTATGCAATTCGTATTCGTATCAAAGGACATTAAATTTATCCGAGTTCAAATATATAAAACAGAAAGCAGTGAGATTGACTGAACACTTTTTGGACCCCTTTTTAAAGGTACTTATAGTTGATAAGGACATGTTCTTAAGTCATGAGCTTAGGTCATAATTGGGGTAAAAACAGTTGTATCCTACATTATGATGATTAGACTGAAAATTTTAATACATATATGTCGAAAACATCGCATACTTTGCTCTGGACCTAAAGAAAGCAGCTAAAGCACTTGTGTTATGAAATCAGAGACAACGAAGGTACCACAAACACACAGACCCGAGACCCCGGGATCGAACCCGGAACCTTAGAGCTGGTGACACATAGAAAACCGGTGTGTACGCCACTCGACCACGGAGGTCGTCACAGCGAATTGCTTATTTTTGTCTCTCTATTCTTCAAGACGTACAAAAATATATCTTATAATATATGATAATATATCTAAAGGAATCTTACCTAAATAGGCTGGCATATTACTAGTTATGTTTGCATAATTAAAAATAAAAATCACTTTCTAATTAATACTCAGTAATCAGGTTTATAAAATGTCGATCAAGAGAAATTAAAAAACAGATGCAATATTATGTAGCAATATAAATTTTAAATTTTATTCATACTGGTTATAGTGATTTTTCGACGGATTTTTTAATTATTAGTTTTAATAACCACATAATAAACAATTCATAATTTAAGAAACCCCCGACCAGTACACTTTCCATCCAATTTAATTTTAATTCTAATACAATGCCAATACAAAATTGTTATTCATTTAGCAGGCACACAAACAACACACAGTACAAAAAAATACTCTCAATTTTTAGATTCCAGTCAGTTCCTTCCATGGATAGCATTTTTTTTCTAAGAAAACTGATTTTCCTGCCTCCTAAACTAATATCAATTTTGCATTGGCATTGTATTAGAATTAAAATTAAATTAGACAGTAAGGTCACTGAACATTACATAGGTACATTGTTCTGAACCAAAGTAAGTAGCTAAAGCACTTGTGTTATGGATACAGTGACAACGAACGTACCAAACACACCCAGACCCGAGACGATGTAGACAAAGTGGTTTTCCACATTGACCGTTGATTGATGTGTGATTATGATATTTCTCATGATTTTTATCTCTTTTTTTTTAATAAATTTATTTTAATTGTAAGTTTATGGCATTGTAAGTGTAAATATTATGCAGGTCTACCATTAACTCATTTAGTTATTATTTTATTTTTTCAGCATAGTTATTGCTAACTGGCGATCTGAGTAAGTTGTTGCCCCACATATTTTTATGGTGCCACTGGTGGTATTATTGTGTGTCGGGTTGTGCAGCTCCCTCGAAAATGGTTGAGCTGCATGAGCTATTCGGGGCACTCTTGCCACTTGTTGGCACAGGCTTGCTCAGGTCGAACTGGCTCTTTCTTCAAAAGGCCAGTCCAGAAAAGACACTGCATTTATTTACAAAATATTTTTAATTACAATGATTGTCTGGACTTTAAAAGAGGCTGACCCCTGAGTTTGTTTCGACATTTCTTCTCAGGGTAGCCAGTTAGGAAATGTCGAATCCAGCGAGTTCTAAAAAAATGTTCATGTGACTTGTAAAAGTGATAATTTTTTATCCTAGTTACAAAAATAAATGATTTGATTTAATTTGACCCGTATGGGATCCCGGAACACCTTGAAAACCGGTGTATGCGCCACTCGACCACGGAGGTCGTTGTAAAAATTTAATGAAACCACACATGATACAATTTTCGTTGATTACGATAATTTGAGGGACGTTAGTCACTCACGCAACAATGCCTTGCCGATACTAATTTGTAATCACCTACAACATTACGCCAGCGCGCGTTTTCTAAGGGAAGTTGCTTCATCACTCGGACGTACGATGATAGTTACGCTCCTAATAAGTTTTGGGGTAGACAGGGGTATGCGATTCGCGTTTTATTTTAGATAAAAACGTTTTTTTGCGGAGATCGGCCGAGTGGAACGACCGGTGTTAGTTGAACTATATTTCGATGCCGTTGAGTGTGTTTGAGGGGTCAAGCTGGTATTGTTGGTTTAGTTTGAGTGAAACATGATTATCTGTGCTTGATGTTATGAATAAATGTAAGGTTCCTTTAACTAAACTTGATAATAGTTAAGAAAATGTATAGTTATTGTAACTTTTAACGTTATTATATTTTTAACTTGAAATATTGAAGTAAAACTTCTTCACGCGCGCTTACTTGGGGAGTAAGCTGGTGAATGCGTGACGAGAGCGTTACGAAAAGAGAGATCAGGCGGGGCGAAATTGAGAGGGAGATATAAGCTAGTGAAGATAGAGAGAGAGAGTTACGTATCGTATATTACTGTAGGTGCTAGAGAGAGAGGTGCGAGCACACATTTTCTTTCTCTCTTTTTCTCATAGCCAGTTACGTTTCGTATATAAAGAAGTTTTACTTCAGTCGCGTGGTCTAAAGCACACTCATTTTTTTCGATAGTTAATTTTTGAATGCGTATAATGTAATTAAAATTTAGTTTTGTGTGTCCCTGAAACACGTACATAAAATTACTATCTGAAATATATGCAACATTAAAAACCATCTTCTATCCGTCCATAATTCAAATAAAATAAGCATTGCCATACAACGTGGCAATGCCGCCAGCCTTTTGGGAACACTCCCAGTGGACAGCGATGTGGACGAATTTTTTGATGCCATATTTTAGGTTTATGTTTAATTAGATTAGTTTATTTTATTATTCCTTTTGTATGTATATATAGTTAAGTTTATTTGAAATAAATAAACAAAAATGTTTAATTTTACTAAAATTTTAAAGAACTACTTCAAAGTAAGTGACAGTCATTGCAAATAAGAAGATGAAACACGTAATACGTGCCTATCAAAGTTATGCTATGTCCTGTATTTCCCTGAGATCCCATAATCAGGTCCTGACCTAATGGTAAAAAGAATTTTCCGGATCGGTCGAGACGTCTTTGAGTTATCGTGAAAACATAAAAAAATATCCGACGAATTGTAAATGACTTTTTTTTAAGTCGGTTTATTATACGTCATGCACATAAAACCACATAAAAACTCATGCACTATCCATTTCATAGCGCCCCTGAAGAAGGATATTAACATATTAACCTTCTGAACTTGAAAACCTGTCTAAGCAAGTGGCTGCTAGCTCTTGGTCTAAGTGAAAGTAGCGTGGGAGCCGAGGGGTCACGCGGTTATACGAAGTGCTAATAAAACGCAAAATACATTCATACTTAAATCCTATTAAAAAAATTAGAAATATAATTTGTACTAATCTTTTATTAACCGACTTGTGAATTAGGTTCTCAATTCGACTGTTTATTTTTATGTATTTTTGTTACGCGATATCTCGATTTTTTTTAGTTCATGGTTAGGGTATGCCTGGGACTGTATAGTCCCATATAAATTTACTAAGCTTTCACTGTCCGTCTGTCCGACCGTCCGTCCTTCCGTCCGTCTGTCCGTCCGTCTGTCCGTCTGTCCGTCTGTCCTTCTGTCCGTCAGTCCGTCCGTCCGTCAGTCTGTCCACGGGCTGTATCACATAAACCGTTAATAGCTGGATAGTTGAAATGTTCACATAGAATGTGTATTACCAACTGTTGCCACTATGACAGCAAATAAAAAATAATAAAAAAAAAGTGTCTCCATAAAATGTTACGGAAGCCTTCAGATTCCGAGCCGCACTCCACCCTTTTTTTTTCGTTGATTCTAAACTTAACTAACCCTCAAATAATCAAACACAACTAAACTTTATAACGTTCTGAAATGTCGCTATAAGCACATTAAAGTCACAGAGACAGCATAAGTGTTAACGAACACTTAAAATAATTTAAGAAACATTTAAGTAGTCGGCGTCACGGGCCTACACTTAACAACGGCAAAAAAAATATACCTCAATACATTGCCATCATTTTTTGTGTCAATCATTATTGTAAGGTATTCGAGGCATGTTTGTAGGAAAAGGTCGTGTAGGAACACATACATAGAAACGCATCCCTGATCAGGTAACAATATTAAAGGATGGCGTGAACATAATGTTGTCTGTTCTATCCGACTACAAAATTTAAAACAAAATTCTAATCGTTCAAACTTGTTTTTATTTTTTTATATATGTTTTCCGATTGTCGACAAAAATATTTAAATCTATTTAACCACTGGCAGTGGTTGGAGACGAAGAGCTGAAGATCGAGCTCAGTGGCGTTCCATAGGAGAGGCCTATGTCCAGCAGTGGACGAAGATAGGCTGATGATGATGATGATGATGATTTAAGATTTAAATATTTTTGTCTTGTTTGATAGTTTACACTTCCCTGGTGGTCCCATGGTTATGAGGTCACTATCTGATGATAAGATCCTAGAGAAATCGACGACAGCGCTTAATTTTTATGAGCACATATTTCTTATTTCAAGTTTTTCATTGATTCTCCTATAATTTGAAATTAAAAAAGCTTTTAAGAAACAATCTTTTAAATCAGCTAGGACTCCACTACTAGTGAAAACAAATCAAACACGATGAGATTGCGTTGGTTTGTTACGGAGTTTCTATGGCCACCTTCCGGACCCATCAGACCAGCTTGTACCATAATATTTTATTGTCACCGAACTTCTATAAGTATGCAAAATTTCATCTCAATTGGATGTCTAGAAGTAATTCTAATTTAGCTTACAAGATTTGAACAGAATACCCACCCTGGGTCTAAACATTAAGATCTGCTAAGGCAGGGATTTTTGAAATTATATTTTTGTTAACCATATAATTTATCAATTATTGGAGTTTTTTAAAGTTCTAAGTCAGTTTTTATTACATTTACTTATATGTAACTAGCAATCTATATAAATATCGGTCGCGTGGAATAATCATTATAAGAAATAATCCAGGTCATAAACTTTTGGTGTGCCAAATATTATTAAATTCCGTTGATTACTTTTTGCGTAACAGAGTTAAAAAATATACACACAACCACTGACGTCCATAAAATTAGTAGAATCGAAGTTTTTCATTAGGAATATTCCTTTTATAACTTACCGTAATGTTTGAAGTAGGAATATTTTATGTTATAAGGATTATTTCTTACAAAAACTTGGACCCAAACTATTATTATTCGTTGGTAACAGCGGGTCAGTTGTCTCGCTCGACGGCGCGGGGCTTCGCACTTCCGGAGCAAGCAACACCTCAAAATAGGGAGCCAAGCTGTTGTGTCACAGCTAATGTTAGTTTTATTTATATATCTACTAGGTTTTTACCAGCAAATTCACCCGCATTGATAATAATGTAAAAACTATGTCATGACATTCAACACTATCTGTCAGGGAAATAGTTGTTAGAGTCGTATGTGTAGTTTGGCATATTACCTACCTAAAACAAATAGTTTCGAGTTTCAAAGTGATAGTAATTCTATACATATATTAAAAACAAAGGCCCTCGCCCTCGCGACTATCTAAACGCGAAAATCTAAAAAAAACAGTTTTTAATAAGGTTTTCGCTAAAGTGTAGAGCGATTCAAGAGGTAGATTTCTGTGTATAACTAATTAACACTACTCTTGTGTACACTTGCGGAACCAGAGGGGGTGGATTGCTATGATTGTACTAAATCTAAAAAAGATTTTGCCTTCTCCTTACGATTCAAAAAGAAATGTCACAGAATGCGTCATAATCAGTACAGTCAACCGTCAAACGGAAAGCGTGTGTTAGCGCACAATATCTAAGAGGCGAGAGGTTTACTTGTCGATACAGTTACTGTACACGATGACGTAGGAAGTGTGGCCGAGTAGTAGCTATTACCTCGCACGCTGACAACTGCGCGACGTCGACGCACCGTGGGTTCGATCCAAGAGACGTGATCCACAAAATAATGTTTTTATTCCAATTCTGAGTACCTTTTTAGGGTTCTAAAACGGGACCCTATTACTAAATTTCCGCAGTCCGTCTGTCCGTCCTGTCTGTCTATTATCAGTGGGTTGTTTCTCATGAACCGTTTTAGGTAGACATTTAAAATTTATCACAAAGTGTGTCTGTCGCCGGTATAACAACATATAATGAAAAAAAATTAAAAATTAAAAGGAGTCCCTACACATGAGACGTGTTTTTTTGGTTAATTTTAACGGAATAAATCTTAACAGTATAATGGAACATTTCATGCGAGAATTCGACTTGCACTTGGCCGGTTTTTATTTTATTTGTATGTGATTTGATCGTTTTTGACACTTTGATTCAATTCACCGGCACGATAGTCGTATTTATTTTATGATAATATAATAATTATTAAACACACATAGCTTGCTCATGGTAGTCTTCAATTAAAAAAATATTTAATAATTAATATTGTTTTGGTCTAAGATTTTATATAAACTGTAAAACGTTCCTACCACAGAATCCTTTTTTATCGTAATGCTATTCAAATTACACAAAACATCGGTAGTTAGGTACTATATTAGAAAAAAAAAACAAGCTTCGACAGCTTCAATTCCCATCAACAAAATCACTGCTGGAAAGCAAAGTTGAATGAAATCATCTTAATTTATCGAAACAGTTATTGTAAATATCATAGCCGATCCAACGAACAGAGTTACGTATAAAGCATTTGTCACGGCTCAGAGCCATCTAATAAACGGTTATCATGATCATACGAGAACTATTGAACAGTAACGTATAGCGGGAGACTTCTTGTATAATTATCGTAGTAAAACAAAACACAAGAGAATTAGGTTAGTAAGATAAATGTCGCAAGAATGACGTATGTTTCGACTCGGAGGACCGATTTGCTGTTGACTGAGTTTTAAAAGGACAACGTCTCTTCGGCTGTAAGGACCAACAACTTTTATTAGGTTGATTATAATATTATTAAAGCTTCGAATGTTAAAATGGGGCTGAAATAATGTGTTTATTTGATTAATAGATTTTCCTTCAAGTTATAACATCTTTAATTAAATTAACTAACTAGGAGATTTAACTTAAAGTTTTAACGGTCGTATTCGTACGTTGATTAATTAACTGTTCAGTACGTAGTTTGAGGTATAAAACACTCGTTGTTGACGCAAATCGCTTACGATATTCTTAATAAAATGCATCTGCAGATACATCTTCTGCACGTTTACATCAGAAACGAATCTAACAGTAGTTTAACATTCACACATTTAATAAACACGTTAATCTAAAGAAATCGAAATATAAACGCGATATTCTCATTTCTCTCAGACACAATCTCAGCAATTTAAAAGAGAGACGCGATACAATATGTGACCTACATTACAGAAACGAAAGACGGAAAGAAAGCAGACGTACATCAATAAATGAACACTTCTCTAAAATATACTTTGGACTCTTAGGACTACGAAGGACCACAAGAAACTGGAAAGCTTAGAACTAATTTGGTCCTGAGATTATTTCCTTCTTGACTTAGATTTTTTTCTGCTCAAGCAATATAACTTGCTCAAGTTCTTTACAAAAGTATGTAAAGAGTTAAATGTAGAGTGCAGTAGGAAGTTTTTTATAACTTATGTGATTTTTCATAAATGTAGAATATAGAGATCTGTCCCAATTCTGCGACCAAAAGGACCAGCAAACTATTCTGGGTCACGTGAAGGTACTGTTTCTAACTCGTTCAAATTCCCAATCAGCTCGCTAATTTCATTGTTTTATAATTTAAATTACACTAACAGTTAGTAAACATGAGATGGAAACCGAGCCCAACGCAATCATCGAACCCAAGCCCCATGAAGTTTGAGACTCAAACCGCAGACAGTCACTTGTGACAGGCATCATTGCGACCTTAATACTCATAGGAAATTAGCCCACATTCACCATCAACCGAGCGGAAAACCATCGCAAATAATAACCAAATACAAACAATGATAACGAAAAAAAAATCAAGAGAAATCTCGTCACAATTTCCCATGAAAGTAGAAAAAAACAATAATAAAAAAGCACGTTTATAAAAATTTATAACGAACCTTGAATGATAGCCAGGATCAAGTTTAAATGTAGAACATCCATTTCGATTCACACTCTAATATTCAACACTCGCGGCGTTTTTGAAAGGCGCGCGGTCATGGCGCGTGCTCCACTGCCGGAAAGCGACTGAGCAGGCGTCGATACAACAGGTGCGTACGCGCAGGTCCCCCCTTTCCCCCCTCACCTCAAAGCTTTCGCGCGCTGAATAACCAATTTCTTGACGCTCCAGGGTATACCATACGTGTGATGAAAATCAAAAATTGGGTTAGTACGTTAGTAGGTTTAATACTAAGTATTCTAACCACGATTTTGCTTGGATTACATTTATTATCAAGTTGGATATGTAGGCTATTTATTGCTGATGTCAGTTACTGTACTGAAGATTCGCAGATTGGAAATTTTATGAGCTAAACTTTTCGGGTATAAAATTTTGTGCGTTGATGTCTTTTAAATGAGAACGGTGTGGCTTGGAGAATCGATATATTATCTTCAGATACAGAATCTTCGTAGTTAGTGGTGTTGTTTGGAGTTAAATGGTTTTCTACTTTAACTTGAGTACCGTTATTTGTCTAGGATGGTAAAGTAAATGGGGAACGCAGAGTTATGGTAATATTACAGTCAAGTTTAGTAAGTATTTATTTACTTTATTGGCAATTCCAGATTATTTTTTATTACATAATATTATAATATAAGAATTTAAAGATAAGCATTAGAAAATACCGTCATACAGCCAATTTAGAGTTAAATATGCAGAATTGATTTTAGCGATAAGTAGGCAAGGAATACAAAGGAGACCCTAAATTTATAAATTACTATATCGATTAAAAGTCGCACGGCTAATTTAATAGTACATAATAATTTAGAATTTGATTTTTATGGGTGTAATTTATCTATAATATGTATGTATTTAAAAATATATAAGTATGTTTATCAATTGTCTAGTTGCCATAACACAGGCTCTGCCTAGTTTCGGATCAGATGGCCGTGTGTGAGTTGTCCTAAAATATTATAAAGTCGTCAGTTTATAATATCGCTAAAGCGAGATATTTATTTTATATAAGTAAACTAGCTTCACGCCCCGTCTTCGCAGAGGTAGACAAAAAATTATTGAATTACATTACACTACCCAGAGACATATACAAACTCTTCAGGCCTGAGTTCCCGACCCAATTAACGAAATTGTCATTATTAACATAAATAAATTACAATAATAACAAAATTTCAATTCCTTGGACGGATTCCCTCATTAACCTACAAAATACAGCAAAGAAATTTCTTCAAAATAGAAACCAATTTCATAGCAAGAATCGATATTAATTTACTTTCTCGAGAGAATCGATTCGACAGGCTTATGTAATTGGAGATCGTGGTTACCAATCGTTTATGCTACTATCATATTATTTAAGTGGATTATCATCACGCTAAGACCTTACAGGTTAAACAGGAGAAATATTTTTACTTAATTTGGCGCGTTACGTTATGGAAAAATTATGAGAGTAAATACGCGCACACCGTCACGGAAAACCTACGAACCATTGCTTTTGATAAGTAACCGTATTTTTGTGTAAGCTTGAGGCTATTTAAAACCACACGCTGTAAAGTACCTAACATCACATGAGTTGTCGCGGGGTTTGGCACTCGGCACAAATTACAAAAATGTCAAGATGTCCGATGCCAGTTTTTGAGTTTTATCTGGAGGTTGAAATATTTTTTATATTAATCTGTCAATCACAAGTTTATGAGAAAGAATTTCATCTTGTTACGCCAAAAAAGTATAACTTCTTACACACGCACTTTTTTGTTATAGGTACCTACTTACCCCTACTACTAAGGCAGCATACAAGAATGTGGCCCGTCTGAACGTAAGCGCCGCAGCATATGGACGGTAACACCAGAGGTATGTATCTACCACCCGTTGCCGGTCCTATCAATGGGAGAGCTCTGCCAACCTAGCTCAGCTTCAGGTTATATTTCGCTGCGGACTTCTGCTGAGTGTACCTTCGCAGTCGGGCAATATTTAACAGGTCGGAGCTCTAAAGCAAACCAAAATCAAAATATTTTTATTTCAAGTAGGCCTTTTCAGGCACTTTCAAACCGTAAATGACTAGTTGCGCGGTTTCAAAATGTCACTCCTATGAAAGCTGTTACTCCTGTTAAATAAGTATAATATAATAAGTCCTCGCTCGAGCCTTTGTATTTTCGATACGATTTTTAACATGTATTTAGCCTTAGAGGAATAAATAAGTATTTATTTTTTTGGAATAGTTATTACGCAGTTAGCCTGAGCGCAGGCTTTGACTGCTTCACCGGGCTTTTGGCGAGAACCTTAAGGGCCTCTAGCCCGAGCAATATAAAAACTAACTACGTCAGCAACGTTCACTAAGGGCACCTCCTGTGGGGTTCGGATCTCGACTTAGTGCGTTGCTAACAATCTTAATAAGGCAAAAACAGCAAGAGATGGCTGTAATACATAAGTAAACTATACAGTACGAATATCAAGTATGAACTGTTGGCACTAGTATGAACATGTAAAAACTTAAAATTTGTGTAAAAACAGAGCGCACCGTTTTATTAAAACTGTCTCAAGACCTAATATTACCTTAAGAATATCGGAACCGTTAATATTTTCGCATAAACTTCTGTCGTCGCACGGAAAATTACATTAATCCGTAAAAATATAATACCAACCTATAAATGTCCCACTGCTGGGCACAGCTTTTTCTCATAAAGAAGGGACAAGCATTAATTGCCACGCTTGCTTATTGCAATTTAAGATAACAATTTTTAGAATCCAGGTTTCCTCAGTATATTTTCCTTCACCAATTGTCCGTGATCTCCTTTAATTGAGGGAGAACTACTCAAATGTAAACTATAGATACTTTTGTCTAAAAATGTATCTTGTGTATTCTTCGTTGGAGATCCATAGATAAATAAATAAATATAATGTCTTAGAATAAAAAATATATATAACTTTGAAAAAGTCACATTGTACCTACCTATGATGGGTTCGAACTTGCTACCTTGTGCATACAAATCCGTTTGAACCACTAGGCCACCGCGGCGATACCACCACGATAGTCTAGAGCCCGAGAAAGGACATAGGCTACTTTTGACATCCACGCAGGTGGAGCCGCGGGTAAGTATTGCATTAATAGTTCTTGAAATCAGGAAAATCCGACTTTTCAAAGCAATCCTTACAAATATTATAAATGCGAAAGTAACTCTGTCTGTCTGTCGCGCTTTCACGCAAAAACTACTAAACCGATTTAAATGAAATTTGGTACACTGATAGTCTAGAGCAAGAGAAAAGACATAGGGTACTTTTGCCGCGATAACCGATATCCACGCGGGCGGAGCCGCAGGAAACAGCTAGTGCCTTATATTTCTATACACCCGGCAAAGTACCAAAAAAAACCAAAACTACACTTCACATGCTAGAGCATCAAAAAACCGCCTTTATATCAAAGGTGTAAGGTTCATTTTCCTTATTCCTTATACTCGTGTGAATATCAAACTCCCTCAAAATACATATAGGTAGATACCTAGGTAGATGAAATGTATATATCACACTCAACCTAAATGTAGCAAGTACTTGATATTTACCACATAATCAGTTGTAAATCTCTCCATCCATAAATGGCGATGGAAAATGGCTTGGATGAAGTCCAAAGAATGCCTTGAACATGATGTCGCAAACGTTTACGATAAATGTATGAAATAAACTTTCCACAAACTATAATACATTTGAAAGGTAAGTTATTTATGAAGGTTTTACTTTAGTGTTGTACAGAGACTGACATAATTATTCTTTACTAGTTGTTTCCCGCGGCTCCGCCCGCAAGGATGTCGGTTATCGCGGCTAAAACTACCCAATGTCCTTTCTTGGGCTCTAGACTATGTGTACCAAATTTCGTTGAAATCGGTTCAGTAATTTTAGCGTGAAAGCACGACAGACAGAGAGAGTTACTTTCGCATTTATGATATTAGTAAGGAACCACAAAACTAAATTGCGTATTTTATATTTTCCTGCGAATTTGTTTTTCAATGGAAGTTGGTTTTCTGTACATTTACTTACTAATTAACTAATTAACTGTTTATATAATCATAATATCCACGTTTTGTGGAAAGGGTTAGACGTCAGTGGAGTTGTGTCGCAACACAACTTTACAAAACTTTAATTTTTATGGTTTCCATATTGTGGTATATTTACGAAACAATCTTTTGCGTTTGAATTGTATTTTAACCCTCTGACGCAAGTAAAATGGTGGATAAATATTGAAGGGTCTACCTCTAGTTCTCCGTATGAAATATTATGGATATTAAATGTGTGGAATTAATTATTTTTATACAAACTTTTGGAGCTGGGCTGGTCATATTAGCCGCATGGATCTAGATAGATGGGCGAGAATTGCAATCGAGTCGGTACCTAGAGCCGGAACTCGAAAACGGTGTAGGATGAACAGACGCTGGCGGACGATATCGATCGCCATTTGCCGGATTGGTTGATACTATTTTGTACAACCAATCACAGTAGTGATCAGTTGATTTGACAACAGATTTAGTTGATCAGTCAATCAGTTGTAAGTGGCCGTTAAGTCCCATGCTGTTTCTGTCAGTTTAAGGTGTAAAATAGAATCAGATTGACATTTAAGAACTTTTTAAA
This sequence comes from Diachrysia chrysitis, assembly GCA_932294365.1. Classification (NCBI taxonomy): domain Eukaryota; kingdom Metazoa; phylum Arthropoda; class Insecta; order Lepidoptera; family Noctuidae; genus Diachrysia; species Diachrysia chrysitis. The sequence continues at coordinate 1,615,259 of OW028641.1, forward strand.
GTTAAGTTGCGTTTCAGTATTCGGGGGTTAGATTTACTATTGAGATGGAATTTTGCATACTTATAGAATTTCGGTGAAAATACAATATTATGGTACTTTTACGCTGGTCTGATGTCCGGAAGGTGGCCACGAAACGACTCAATCTCATCATGTTTAGGCTTGTTAGATTTGACTTCACTAGTACTGTGATCCTAGCTGGTTTAAAAACTTGTGATTTAAAATACATTTTTTTGAAAAACTTATTCATACATACATATAAGTACATAGAACCTAGTTTGTTTTAATTTCAGAGGTTTTATAATTTGAATTATTCTCGTTAACTGGGCTCTTTTTTTCACCACGAAGTATATCTATATCTAAACTAATATTAAAAAGAGGAAAGATTTGTATTTTTGTAACAAACAAACTCATAACAACTGGACCGATTTCAAAAAATCTTTCACCATAAGATTGCTACATTGCCTACGTATCCCTGAATAACTTAGTTTAAACCTTTTTTTTTTGTTACGGGGTGAAAATCTAATGAATGTCGGACTCGCACCGACTAACAACACCCCGGTCCCGTCCTTGCCTTTGCCGGAGTCCCGGTTTCGCTAAACCATGCTCGGTGGAGCTTGGACGGGACTTAGGCTATACCTACTGCCGTGCAACCCGGGCGAAGCCGCGAGGGTCTTTAATCAATTATTTTAAATTACTTCGTATTTTAAGGCACATCGTCAAAAACAAATTTTCTCAATCTTTAAATATTGCGTAAAAGTGTCTGATTGCTAATAGTTCTCGTCAGGCGCTCTGTACTAAAATTAAATAGGCCAGTCTCCAGTCTCTTATAAATTAAAAAACCTAGGATGTAAAGGTTTATCAACTATGAAGTCGGTTTCCATTTCTTAATTACTGTACCTAAATAAGGCTTTGCCTAACACTTATACTTTTAAAGTGAGTACCTGATTGGAATCTCAATTAGGGCGGCCATTTTGACAGTTCGAAATCGTAATGTACTGTCGCTAGCTCCAAAAGTGGCGTCATTCGAAACTGATATCCCGCTCTAAAAGGTTTTAGAAAATGATTATGTTACCCACTTTAAAGTAGAGTGTTATAGAGAGAGAAAATGTGTCTGTCTGTGCATTTATAGGTACCTAAGTTATAAAGTAAATCGGCCGTGAATCGTATTTTTTTTTAATCCTTAAACAGTCTGGCATATTGCAAAAAACGTAAGAATATTTGTATTTCACGGGCTACCCCTTGATAAATTACACCCAGACACAAAACAAATGATCATGATCATCATACAAATATTTTTCCTAAGTGGAAATCGAACCCACGACCTCCAGTTTAGCAGTCAGGGTCACTAAACACTAGACCAGCCTGCAAGCCAGTCAATTGCATTTTTGTCTAATTATTTTCTATAATTACTTATGTACCTAATGATTTAACTTCAAACCTGTTTTTTTTCTGGAATATTTGAAGAAATCAACGTAATTTACGTAACATCGAATCTCTTAAAGCTTTATAAAAAAGGCTTAGTATACTTACTGAGCCTTTTTTTAAGCTAACATTAGTAACTAAGTTCCTTATGTGATACATAACATAACAATTAATTATCATACTCATAATCAAATGGGACTTATTGTTTACATCGCTAACTTTTATATTTTAATTAAGAGCTATCTCCTAATTAAAAGTTAGCGATGTAAACAATAAGTTAGATATAGGTAATATACGTAGCCTGCAGTTTACCGGGCGAGCGTCGCTTCTAGATTTGCTCCATCGATCGATTCTGGGAGACTGCGCTCTGGTGCAGCGGGGGCGTTTGTTTAACGTAGGTGGAAATGTACGAAAAATTTAATTTTAATTTAAGATCTATATCTTAAAGATTGTTAACAAAACATAGCTTTAGGTTGTACCTGCGAAGATAAATTTTCCGTACATTTCCACCTACGTGAAATAAACGCCCCCGCTGCACCAGAGCGCAGTCTCCCAGAATCGATCGATGGAGCGAATGTAGAAGCGACGCTCGCCCGGTAATCTGTAGGCTACCTATATTAGGTACCTATATCTAGATTTTAACTGCAGGTTCAAAAGGATAAAATACTGAAAAACAAAATTGAGGACGGAGTACCTATACGAATTACGTAATGTCGCTGGCATACCTAATTCGTATTTAGAAAAAGCAAATAATTGAAATTATTTATATAAAAATCGAACAAAGCCGAAGTCCTTACTTAGTTACAAAGATATCTGTAAAAGGATAACATTATTGTCCATCACGCCATTAGGGATTAGGGACCATTTACCACAGCACATGGTCAAACTAAACTTATCTATTTATGCTTTTATCGTAGCCCTTCTTCCAAACACAAAAGGTTTATTATTCCATACCTTGTAGGTACGCAGAACAAAGAAATACACGCGAGTAGTTTTAAAAGCTAACAGTTGCTTAAGGAACCTAATCTTTATGACAATAGTTTAAATCAGATATTCGATTGTTTTCAAACACATTATTAGAAACGGGTGCTATTTAAAACAAACTACACAATATGCGGTTTGAATAACTCTTATGTCGTTATAATACGAGTCATTGTGCATTGTACGATAAAAATTATAATGTGGTAAGTAAACATATGCGTAGTAGGTTTTGGAATGCAAGGAGCACTTTTCTTTATCCATATTAAGCTTAATTTTAGTTCATGTCACCCTTTAGTGAAATGTAGACGAAACTAAAGTAATATTATTATATTGATAAGGTTCAGAACTTTCAAATCTATACCTACAACCATTACACGAATATAACTCCATGATTATCGTATAATAAGGGCTGACGACGCGTGTTACAATACATGTCATTTAAGTCAAACTTGTGTAAGATGAGTCACCACGCTATATGACTATAGCTTTATGGTTATAGGTACAGCCGATCAAAGACGACGAAAGTAATTGTTTGGGGATAAACAAATTTTGTTACCCTAAATTTATGATCATGTATAAAGTGTATACTTACTTTTGTGTTGCAAGTACAACAAAATTTGTATTTCTCCCAACAGCCTTTTTCATGCGTTCCCTGGCAGACTGTACCTACATTACCCACATACTTAGTAGGTTTATATCGTAGGAAAGTATGAAAACTCGGTTCTCTTTGTGTTGAAGGCGTACCTAGCGCCATCTCTTGACTGGAAAATAAAGTTTTGCTCATGGAAATTTTTAGTATGTTCTGGAATCCTAAATAAGATTCATAATCTGTTCTTTCTTGTGTTTACTTGTTGTTATTTTTGTTCATATTGCGTTTGTGTTCTTCTTAAACGTCCTTTTTTTCTATTGCTTATTAGAGTGATACAGTTTTGTAATTTGTCGGTAATTATAATTATGAAATAGTGATAGTCGTTACTTATTCATTAATTTATCTTGTGCCGTTTCTTTTCTAGTGTAGGATAATAGGCAGCATATATATACTATTTTGTCTTGTCTTATTTTATATTATGACATGTTGTGTGTATTTTTTTGCGCTGTTATGAAGTACCTTGTGAAATAACAATAGCAACACATCTCTAGCTGTCAACCTATTTACGGTTATTTTTACGTAGGCGCTTTCAAGTAGGTATACCATTACCAGAAACATAATACTTTTATTTTAGATTGGGTGAGTGTTTTTAATTGTATATATATGTATATAAGATTTTTTTTTACAATACGTTACAAATTATTGTGCACATTTTTTATGGAATTAAAAGTACTTTTCCGGCAGTATATAGTAATAATTTATTATTTCACGGTATGTATGGTACCGACTTATAAATGAATTATAAATATTACAAAAAAATATCTTTAGATATTAGTAGAATAAATCGATGCGTACTTTATACCTACTGTGTTTTTTTAGGTCAGTATTTATTTTTGTTGTGATAGATACTTGTGGCAACAATACTGATTTTGCCATCATTATTATCTGTCAAATTTTGACAGTTTCTTAGTAACCCTGTCATTATACTTACAAACGATGGTCCATGTTGGAGTTTTTTTGACATGCATTACTTCTTTTGGAAAGAAGAGCCTAAATAAGAAAAATAAACCATACTAAAACATCGATGTATTACAGAATCATAAGGAAAAAGGTTTGGGCGTGGAAGGGTGTGGCTCTGAAAATGCATAGGTAAACTAGTATGTATAGTACTTAAATGCAGATGTCCTAGATATGCGTCAATAATTCCGCGGACCAATCCGCAGCTGCTAACGCCGAGGGACTGCGGCCGGGCATGCGTACAACGAATGACCTATGCGTAGAACGAAACGCGCATCCGTCACTGCGTGGGTCGTCCGTCAAAATCAATACAAACACCCCGCGTCCCGCCAGTACAGTATAAATTGCCTGCGCCTCCCGGCCAACCCCAAGTCCTTCGAGATCCGAGCTTGGGAGTGCTACAGTTTGCTTGCAAGAGGCAGCTCTTGCCAGCTCTCAGTTCTATCTGTGCAAAGAAGCCGATCGATTCTCTTTTTTGACATGTTGTCGGAAGAGTTCTACTTCAGAATGGCGCGGGTGGTGGAAACCTGATCCAGAATGGAGAGCGATGTGTTGCCGGAAGACCCTGCTAAGCAGTGGGAGATACTTCTGTGCATCATCGCTTTTGAAGAGAAGAACAACGACCGCAGGGCAGACGGGTCGCTGATCAACCTCGCGTACTTCTGGAATCACCACGGAATCAGGTAAGTACGCCTTAGAGTTAGGCTTCATTTTTGTAGGGAGTTAGGGTTGACTGGAAAATCAATACTAGGTTCGCGCAGGTCATCTAGGCTCAAGTTTAGCTAGTACTTATAAGTTAGTGGTATGAGGCAGCAAGAGGCTAGCTATTGATTTTATTTTGTGTGCGGAACAATCGCGAATTAACTCGCGCAGTCTTAATTCACAAATGAGCAAGTAATCAATACTTCCTAATTAAATAAAGATTTCATTTCTATAATTTTTAAACAATGGAGGTGAAATTAGAAAATTCAAGTAAAGATCCAATTAGATTTTTTTTTTAATTATTTTACTCCATTCGTAAATTATTTACGTGGGCGCAAAAATCAATAAACCAATGCCCAGTTCGAATTTAATGAATAAATGTGACAAGCGATTGTGGTTTGTGTAACAAGCATTGCAATTTATAGTTTGCAAAATAATTTTAAAATAATATGACGAATTCAATTTAATAATGCCTGTAACTGCTGGTGATAGGACTCTTCTTACAGACAATGAAATTTTTTTATACTAAACTTCTCTTTGTTCATCAGGCACATCTTTGGAGAATGGTTGGCGCAGATGAAAAATAAGTATGATTGTAAGATATCCACCGATGTATCGTCACTCAAAGCTGATGATATCTCTCTTGTGTGGAGGAAGAGAGGTAACATCAAGTATAAAGCCGGGAGCTACAAGGACAGCCATCAATGTTACACGAAGGCGGTCCTTTATGCGGACAAAATGGGCCCGATGTACCCTCTTGCAGTGGCTAACAGATCAGCGGCATCCCTCAAACTAGGGAATAATAAGGTGCGGTTATTAATTAATTTAAATCTTAAATAATAAATTTTTAATTATTAAATAAAAAATTAATTATAATTATAAAATCATTAAGTACCTAATTAAATTTAATATTTAATACCTAATTAAAAAAAAATAATAATTACCTAATTAAAAAAATGTAATATACTAATAATATTATTTATTTTCACAGGCAGCCTTAACTGATGTTCATCGAGCTCTTAGAAATGGCTACCCAATAGAACTTCAGCATAAACTGTTTCTACGCAGAGCTGAATGTTTACTGGAAATGGGCAATTCTCGAGAAGCATCCGAAGCCGTCAAAGTCGCAGTAGATCATAACGAGCGAGTGGGATTAACTGGCCAAGCGCTGGGTAGGTCTCAAATCAATAAATATAAAATAAAACCTTCTTTATCGCCAACAACTTTTGAACTAAACAGTTTTTTTTTTTTTCTCAGCTGATTTCGAACACATGGTCAACGAACTGAACGAGAGGATAGCTGCTTCTCGAAAAACCCCTATACCAGAATACAACCAGTTTCCCGAACTATATCTAGGAGAGAATCCTAACTTCAGGGGTGCATCCGTTGCTGTCGATATCCAGTACGTATCAGTAGTATATTGCAACTTTTTTTTAACAGCGCTGACTTCACTGCAGAGTTGTCTTCAATATTTTAAACATAGGTTTGCAGTCTTCCAGAATCCAGTATTTTTATCCAAGGACCACATGACATAAATTTTGCTTAATAATAAGTAAAATTTAAGTTTTCTTTCGCAATAAAATAAATAAAAACAAATGTAGGTTGTTGTTTTATTACCCATTCCCAACCAAGGTAAGTTTAGTATTAAGTTGTATGATTATTTAAATATTTTAGCAGATATCGACCCTGCTGAAGAAATGTAGCTGGCTGTAGAAGATTATGTTTTTTCGTGTCAACCCCATTTCACACACACTCTTTTGTTTTGACATTCGAAAGAATGTAATTTAATTTTGCTTTAATGGAAGAGTATGTGTGAAAATTATAGGAGCGGAAAGCAGTACTACGAAAAGCTGATGGAGTCCAACCATTTTGTATGTTTTTAGGTATCTCATCGGGCTACGTCTTCAATAACTTATTTGATTTTATGAAGTTTTTGCCATGTGGTCTTTGGATTAGTCCCATTTCTCATTCTTACCAGAACACCGTAATTGTTCGACATCTGCTCAACGCTTCATCATATGGCCTTATTGCAAGCAATTACATGAAGTTTCCTTTTTCAGTGTAAACGAAGAATTCGGTCGCCATGTCGTCACTAATAAACCTGTGAAGAGGGGCGACGTGCTGTTCGCTGAATCACCATTCGCAGCTGTGAGGCTGAGCGACAAGCATCTGCCTCACCCGAAATATTGTGACTACTGCTGCTCCAGCGACGAAGCTGTGGTCGGGTAAGCGAAATACGTCTTTTAAAACAGGTGGAGAGAGCATTAGACTGCAGTTTAGTGGTTCGGAATAACAGCTTCATTAATTTTTGAGTGGTAAGTCGTGAATTCAATGACAGGTGATCTTTCCCGCTGTCGGTGTACTCAGTATCGTCTAAGGCCTCAGCAGTTCCATATAAATGACATCGAACTGTAAGTAATGTGTTGTGTCTTGGGTTCGATTACCAAGCCAGATAATTATTATAGCTTACTCGCGATTCAGCCCGCGTGAATGGTGGTTATCGCGGCAAAAAGTAGCCCATGTCTTTTCTCAGGCTTTAGACTGTGTATAAAATCGGTTCAGTAGTTTTGGCGTGAAAGCGCGACAGACAGAGTTAAATTCGCATTTATAATATTGGTAAGGATTAACTTATGATAATCTATTTGACATTCCGAAGAAATAAACAAAATTTTATTAAGGAATGTATATATTTGAATAAAGTATATATATACATATAATATTCCACTCATATGTCTAAAAAAACGGATAGAGTTGCAGACATTCATTTACTTAGATTTTCTTCAACACACGGAATAGTTGTTATTCTTGACCAAATGGTTAAATCTTTAAGTTATGAATAGTTAAGTGTTAAATGGGGAGAGGAATGAAGTCGATTTAATTTTGTAATAGGGTAGTTGCATAGATTTTATATTTGTCAGTGAAAGATGAGAATTATGAGTGATTTTTTGTCAATCTATTCCCTAGAATCCTACAGACAAACAACGAATTAGTAAGACCAAGCTTACTAAGAAGTGCTGCGGGTTCAATCCCCGCATGAGACGTACTGCGGGTTCAATTCCCGCACAGGACGTACTGTGGTTTCAATCCACGCATAGAACGTACTGCGGGTGCAATCCCCGCATAGGACGTACTGCGGGCTTAATCCCTGCATGGGACGTACTGCGGGCTCTATCCCCACATGGGAAATCATTTGTGCGACCCTGGTTGGCTTTAACTCAAGGTGTTCTTTGTCCTTTTAATTTGAATGGTTGTGAATACTCCGCAACATAAGGTTTAAAATCCATCCATACGTCTTTAACGTTAAGTATGTGGAAATTAGAAATAGAAGTCTGTTTTTTATATTTTTAAGTTAACGAAACTGTATGAATAGTAATAGGTTCGATCGCCCATAAGACAAATATTAGCGCGTTCCAGAAATTGGTTCCCTCCCCGCATAGGAAAAATATGTGTAATATTCATTTTCCATAACCATATTCAGATTCCCGCATAAGTTACTGTGTAATTCAGAAATACCATTTGTGAGATTCAGAAATAGGTTCGATCCCCGCATAGGACATACATATGTATGATCCAAGAGTTCCACCCCCAATAGGACAACCATTTGCATGATTAAGAAATATGTTCGTTACCTCCATAGGACACATATTTGAGTGATTCAAAAATGGGTTGGATTCCCTCATATGTCAATCATTCGTGATACCCAGAAACGAGTTAAATTCCGTCACAGGACTAAGTTTTGCGACAGCTGCACTGCTTCCTTCTTCGGCGACACGCTATATCTACTTACTGTAAGTACATAGATTTATCACGGAAACATACCGTACCACCGAGTTAATAGGTATTGGAGCTCGGATAAGCAGGTACTCCACTTAATGGGTGCGACTGGAAGCCGTCGCCAACTCACTTGTAGAAGACTAATCAAAAAACCGGTCAAGTGCGAGTCGGACTCGCGCACGAAGATTTCCGTACCGAACCGAAGGTTCAGCTTCATTGTAGTTCGGCTGAAACCGAAACTACAATGAAACCGAACCTTCGGTTTCGGTTTCGGTTTCGGCAAAACAACATGTTTCGGTCGGTCACTAGCTTCAGTAGTACTGTGATACTAGCTGATTTAAAAGCTTGTAAAAATACATTTTTAAGATAAAGCTTATTGCGTTCATCAGCCATTCAAAAACCTGCGGTTAGTGTCGTGCTTAAGCCAAATATTTGGCCAAGTTAACGCCAACATTGGCATTTTAGTCCTTTTATGCCTTTAGAGCACGCTGTCAGCCATAGTTTGATCAGCAGCACAAAACTTGCAACAGGTATCGTAAGAATTAACGAGTCCACACTCGCGAGATTATTTTCGAAACGGTATACTAGCGCTTTTAATGACGTATAGGCGTCTCGACCAAAATGGAATAAACGAATTGTGTAATGAATCTTCTTTTAATCCATTTTGGACTTGACGACTTTACGCTAGCTTTTTACCTAGTTTAGCGATTCGTTATCATCGTATCTTTTTATCTATATCTATATAAGTAAAATGCTTTGTCCTAAATGACTGACTGACGGATCAAGGCACAGCCTAAACTGCGGATCGTAGAGACCTGAAACTTAGACGGTGTGTTCTTTGTATGACGTAGGCATAGGTAGGATAAGAAAGGATTTTTTGAAATTCTGCCCCCTAAGGGGGTAAAAAACGGAGGCAATGTTTGTGTGGGACAGCGTGATTCCTTGGTCCAATCTACTTCAAATTTTGTATAAATATTCTTCAATAGAATTGATAAAAGACGTGTTTCGTAATTTATTGAAACTCGTCGCCTAACGGGGTTAAAAAGGGGTAGACAGTTATTTTGGTGATTTAAATCGAAGTTGAAATCAATACTCCTTAGTGCTTTTGATTTAAATTAAATTTTATTTAACTCGTGTTTGAAAACTCAATTCGATTTTATTAAAAAAAAAACGGTGAACTCACATAAAACCTTGGTGCAATGCTCTTTAAGATTGGAATACCAAAAACCATTTTAGACTTCTACGCGGAGGAAGTCGCGAGCAAAAGCTAGTCTCATAATATAATTAATTGTTTGTTTGAACGCGTAGAACGTCTAAACACATGAAGATATACAAGCTAGTATAGCGGTGAACATACCAACTGTATACTGCGCGAGTAACTGCGGGTTCGATACCCGCATATTACATATAGATTTATTGACTATCATTTTTTTCATTTGCTTTTCGTTTTAACTCTGGGTGTTCGTTGTGTCTGCGTTATGAATGTTAGTAAAATCCCCGCTACATAAGGATTCACTTCCTTAGTGTTTCTGTGCCCCTCAGTTTGTCCATCCTACTACCAGAAGGTTTGTTTGTATGAAGGTGTCTCTCTATCAGTCCGGTACTCGCAAATCTTTTTACAGACTCACGCGCAATAAGTAAATAATTTAAAATTTATTCGTTTATGCAAATTCGTGCTTACGTATTTGGCAGATAATTAAATCGTTTATATGCAATACTAACGTTAGCCAGCCTTTAGCATGTCGCGTTATAACGAAAAAAAGTAGCTTATATCCTTTCTATGTATCTAAACTTACTTCATACGAAGTTTCATCAAAATCGGTTCAGCTTTTCAGCAGTGAAAGCGTAATAGACAGACTTACTTGTGCGATTATAATATTAATATGGATAGACTACTTGGATAGCCGAATGGTAGATCTCCATGGGAACTAACAGTGCGCGATGTGCTGCGAGTTCAAACCCCGCGTGGGAGAGATATTCGTGTCTTCACAAATGTTTGATATTAGAGACCTTTGTACATGTGATTTGAATGTTTGTGAAACCCCTTGTAGTTTGATTTGTTATAACATGTCCCTTTAAACGCGCGATAACTATCCGCTTATAGCCGATAGGTAAGTGAAGTTCACAACGTTGGTAATTATCATGTTCCCATTTTGAGTAATGAACAAATTTTAAATGGTCGTTACATGAATTTAGTAACATGGTTGTATACATATAGATTTACTTGAAATATTATCATGCTTTAACAAGCTTTAATTGCCGGTTATCATTCAATAGAAGAAGATAAATTTAATATGAATAAAGTAATTTGATGGTTAATTATAGATTTTCTAATAATAATTAATATAAATATAACAGCTTCTTCTTCTTATTCTCGTGTCAAATTACTCTCAAACTTTTTCCGACCAAAAGGTTGCCACCTGAATGGCCCGGTCGTTGGCCTCCATTACGTCCTGGAGGGTGCAAGTGGTAGTGCAGGACAGAAGATGCGCCATGTCTTACGCCGGGGCACCACATTCACATTGGATATGTGAAGGATCAATGATGCCCCACTTGCTCAGGTTTACTTTGCGGCGACCCACTTGGGTATAACAATATAACAGCTAATAATGAAATGTAAGGTCATAAGGATGAAATAATATTTCATGAAATATAAGAATCAGGGTTATCTGAGTGACAACGAACAACGAAGGAACCCCATCGAGTTTGGGCTCGTCTCATTCGTCTTGACAAGGACTTTTTTCTTAAATGCGTTTTTATTTCTTTACGCCAAATATTGTTTTGGTAAATGCGGTTTTTAATGAAAGATTTTTGATTGTCATTTTTGTTATGTACAGATGCGACCAGTGTTCTAGAGCCGTGTTCTGTAGCGAATCCTGCGCGGAAGTCGGTTACGCGGCCTACCACCGCTGGGAGTGTCCCGGCGTAAGAGCGAATATATTCAACGTAATTGGCATCTCGCACCTCGCACTAAGGTATTGTATAATTAACATTACGAAATTAATTTTTATTTTATGAATTGCAAATAAAATAGTTCTACTGGTTTGTCTACTCTCAGCAACTTAACCCAACACCGCGGGAATTGTCCCGGATCTAGAAAGAACCTAACGACAGTTTTCGGTATACCACATCTGGCAGTTAGGTACGTTTGAACAATTTAGCAAGTTGCTATTTTTTTTTTGTCTTTTCAAAAGATGTGTGTTTTTTTTTACGTGGGTTTAAGTTGTTGAATTGGGTATTTGACAATATTTAAATTTATATATTCATATATATCGTTGTGAAAATAACATAATAAAGACCTTATTACAAGCATTTCAATATTGCTGATTAGAAAAAGAGAGATATATCATAATGTGACGTTAATTTTTAAACCACATCGTTAAAGTCGTCGTTTTACAAAAAGAGATTTAAAATGCTCTACTAACTTTAGAAGCTTTTTTTATTATACTTATATTTCGTAGTTTCGCTTAAATTAACGACTACTATCAGAAATATATGTAATAAACAAATATTTTGATAGTATTCAAATACCCAATTTTTTTAAGCTTTCTTTTTGCTCGTATTGGTGTTGTTTTTTTTCTCAAAGAATCCGAATAAATGCAGTGTCGTTTTCAGGGTTTTGATACAGTACGCCCATAAGGGTTTCCCTAAGTTGCCGGATTGTGTCCGGGCCCCGACCACGGCTGCCGAGCTGTTTGAGTGCTACATGCGAGTTGGGAAGGTCGAGTCCTTTAAAAAAGACCTCAGCCCTTTCTATTCGATGTTCCATCTGTCATCGAACGTCGATGTGGCGCCCGTCACGGATAACATCCAGTATGCTCTGGTGAGAAACAAAACGGGTCTTTTTTGTACATATTTTATATAATACATGTTTGATAATCCCATTGATTCGTGGTAAGAGAATTAATGGGATAACTCGTATGTATATCTTAAGTTAAGTCACGTCGCATTTTGTACGCGTTGGCAATTGGTTCAAGTGGTGTTTGTTGACAAGAACATCCGTTAGTTAAGCTGTGCCGCTAAGCTACGCTAATGCATACTTATCGCGAATAGATAATGCCCGCGCATTCTTATGTAATATATTGCTATTAGGATTCAAGTATTGTATTAGATTTTCGATTACCTGCTGAGTTATTGGAGGTTATTTAGATGTACACCTACAATTAGGAACATAACAAAAAAAAATGTTCTCAAGTTATGGTTTGACCAAGAGAAATCGACATTCATTTTTATATATATAATTATGTATAGATTTAAGAAGAAATTCTTTAAAACGGAACCATTTTGCAAGAGGACATTCTAAATAATCTCGAAATGTTAATCAACTTTTTTTTTGAGCTTTTATTATATATCGAACATTTTTTCTAGACCGCCACCATGCTTACGCAATACCTGGAGACATATACATCGTTTTTCGACTTCTTTTCGGACAAAGTCGGGTTTGATTTGCCTCCGGACGAATTGAAGTTACTGGCTTGTGCTTTGATATTCCGCACTTTAGGCCAGCTCGTTATCAACGCGCATACGATATTAGACATCAACACCACACAGCAGCCAACAGAAATGTCTCGTGAGTACATTATGTATTTAAAAGTATTTTTTTAAGTTATTTGAACAATTAATAAAATTGGAAATGCAATTATAATTGATACTTTTCTCTTTTGTTTTTAGCTGGTGACTATCTCGATTGTTTCTGTAAAGTTGGCACTGCTATATATCCAGCTGCCAGCATGATGAACCACTCCTGTGACCCAAATATCATCAACGTGTAAGTTAACTTAAATTTATTTTTTCTTCAGTTGGAGTTCAGAAACTTCTGATTGAGTCGTCTTTTATTTGCATATATTTACTTCGACACAGGAAACAGTGTCAGTCTCATCAGAATCAGTTTAGCAGTTTTCAAGATCAGTTTTAAACTCAAGACAGACTAAAACTATGGTTCGGATTACAAATTAACTATTTTTTAACAGGTTCTACAAAAACCAGCTGTGCGTCAAAGGGAATAAGGAGATACCCGAAGGCACTGAGGTCTTCAACTCTTACGGGCCTCACTTCGCAAGAGAGGCGCTCCACATTAGAAAGGAGAAACTCCAGCAGCAGTACGGCTTTAACTGCGCTTGTCAAGCCTGTAGCGATGATTCAAGGAAGGATTTCACGGTACGTACATATACAGGATTTTTTAAACAACTCCGACAGTTCGATATTTTATCCTTGTATCTCGGGGGTTTTCATTAACATCAAATAACATACACAATGAACACCCAGTGTTAGAACAAGCGTTAGTGGATGGACGCTGGTCCCATGCGAGGATCGAACCTGCGTGGATGTCGGTTATTGCGACAAAAAGTAGCCTATGTCCTTTCTCAGGCTCTAGTCTATCTGTGTACCAAATTTCAATTAAATCGGTTCAGTAGTTTCGGTTCGAAAGCGCGACAGACATTCGTATTTATAATATTAGTAAGGATTATTAGTCTGACTTCATCCTAAGTTTAAAACCACGCCATCAGGGCTATAGTATTAAATTCTCCAACAGTCTCTGTTCGTGGCCTACGCCTGTCCGTCTTGCAAGGGCCCAGTGACTTGGGTGGGTGGTAAGAACTCGTGCCACCAGTGCACCAACGAGTTCCCTCTACAACGAGCTCAGACGACAGCCGACACGGCTAACGCTCTGCACGCATCTGGTAAGGTTTTTTAATAATTCAACTAACTTTTTTCCAAGTTAAAACGATCGTTGCCGTACGTTTTAAAAAATATATACTCTTTTCTTAGTAAAATATGTCCATAAAATGTTTTTAACTACAAAATTTGGATTTTTTTTTCTTATAATTAATTGTGAAAGTAATTCAAAATCCAATCTTTTCTTGAAAAAGCCAAATGGATTGGTTATTAAAAACATTTTTTATGTATTTATCTTCATTCATTGTATTTTTCGAATGGCAGCGAGCGCTTAACATATTTATGACACTTACAATAATTACGAACAAATATTTTCAATACAATTCGCTTTTTTAATTTCAATTTAATATTATATCATATTATTTTCGGGCAGTTCCAATACATACATAAATATCACAGAGCCAGTGTATATAGTTTTTTTTTACTAATATAGGTTGTGCTAAGGTTTTCAGAACATATAAGAGGTAGGTAGATAAAAGTATATGCTATAGGTACAGACATATTTAACATGGTACCTGGAAAGCTATTGTGTCGAAATACAAGTTTTTATAACTTAACTTTTTCAACATGCAACAACTATTTTACAACCTGCCTGAAATTTCTCTACTGTCTTACAAAAACCTCTTGTCAAACAGAGAAGGAACGATCACCACACCTTTGCCGGTTAGCAATATCAGAATGTTCTTAGAATCTACAAAAAATTACAGCACATTTTTTCGATATCCTCAAACAAAAATTCAAAAATTACAGCAAATATTTTTCGATATCCTCAAAAGAGCTCTACACAACTCATGAGCAAACTTTATTGATTAATTACATATTTTTTGTGTGATATGATAATGATCAAACTTGCTAGTTCAGTTGTAGGATAATAATCCTCCAACCGAATTAGAGAGTACCGTTTTAAACACGGTGACTGTGGATAGCGCTCATTTGTACCAGCGGAGATTACGACCACAAAATTTAATCTAAAACATTTTAGGAAATTAAAAATACAATTGGAAAACAACGGGACCGCACGGCACGTAACGCAAAACTTAATTTTTATCTTAAAGCTGTTTTTTTATTGACGTCACAACTTAAATTGGAAAAGGAAGTTAGAGTTCGTTGGTGCCATATTGTACAAATGAGTTTCGAAGATACGCAATATTTTTAAGGTTGACTCCGCAATCATCGTGTTGTTTCTGTATAAAATGATTGTGTTTTGGCGGTCTTGCCGTTCCCATTCTATCCCCTCTTATATGTTCTGTGTTAGTTAAATGCAAGCGATGCAGTTCGGATGTCGAAGGGGCAAGTGTAAAGTTGAACTACAACAGGGCCATAGATTACAAGTTGTCAGGTATGGTACTAATATTATTACATGAATGTATTACCCATTAACTGTTGCAACCTCTGTGTTGACCGCTCACCAAGGTACTCAGTTTCAAGGTACAGCCCTCAGCTGCCTAGATGCGTACTTAGGTACCTAAATGCTAAACCATAGATCATTTAGTCCAATACCTTTACCTTTGCTAGTGAAAATCAGGTGTAGAATGAAGATCAGCTTAAAACGGTATTGCTTATGTACTCTCTATTAGGAATAGAATAGTGGTTCTTCCTTTGTTTATTTTTCTTTGTTTCGTTGTTTTGTAGATATTTGAAGTGATTGAAGCTTTTCAGTTTTTTTTTTTTGTATTTTGTAATTATTTGATGCTGGTACATACATGTCAGTCATGAGAGAGGTACGCTTGTTAGTTATATTGTTCAAATGCCCTTATCCATCGCTTCTGTAGATAGAAGCATCGTGTCTACACTTCTATTCGACGTTCTTTAATATGATTTATGGTGACTACAATCGCTGGAAAAATCTGAGAAATTATCATTATTTATTGTTAACAATTTCACTATGAATTTCATGCACTAATTATCTAAGTACGGCGTCAGTAAACACCATGACTCGATAACGTGAAATACAAATTGGTTTAAAGTAAATGCATACCAAATATGGTAAAGTCAATTCGAATGTCAAAATATAAGTTTTTGGAAAATAATTTATAAAAATTGGTTTATTACTTTAAATTCTGCAAATGTTATCAAAATTCGGAAGTTTTTATTTATGTGGGGAAATCTGTCTTCTGCAGAGAAAAAGGGCAACATTTCATCAAAATATTTTTCTTGAGAAATAATAACTTACAAAAAAAAAATGCCTAAGAAAGTTACGATAAAAAATAAAAACTCAATAAAAATTTTTGGAGTGTAGTTTTTCCTGTAAATTTTAAGTGTTGTATCTGATACAAAGATACGTACCCCATAGCTTTGCGCGCGAGTACTCCGGAGCAACAGTGCTCGCTCATGGCCCGCGCCTACCGGCTCATGCAGCAAGTGCTTTATCGCCACCACAACGTCTTGCGGAGAACTGTCGACGATCTTGCGCGCTTGTATGCCTCTAATGGTAAGGAAATGCTTTTTTAATCATGTACTTTTGAGAAAATTGTAGGTGACCAAATCGCTTAAATTATAGACTTGACAAGCCCCATGATATCTCTCATCCCTCTTATCCAATTTTGTCAAAATTCAGTTAGATAATAACCAGTTTTTTTGGGTAGGCCATAATAATTTCACTTAAATCGGTTCAGTAGTTTTGGCGTGAAAGCGCGACAGACAGATAGACCTACTTTCGAATTTATAATATTAGTAAGGATTAGATCATACTTAAATTATACACTTGACAATCCCCTTGATGTCTCTCATCCAATTTTAAAAAAATCAGTTAGATATTAACCTGTTTTTTCGGTAGTCTTAAAACTAACTGGCGTTTATTAAATTGCGCAGATACGTCGTAATTTCAAGTCAATTGTCGTCCACTTTGAAAATCAATTTCACAAATATTTTTCATTACGCTACTTGAAATAAAATCGGCTATTATTTAAGTATAAATGTTGTCTGCAGGCGACTACTCTCGGGCTGTCGAGTTGATAAAGCAGAACGTGCAGAGCTTCGAGTACCAGTTTGGTTCCTTCAGCGTCGAGGTCTGTATCTTTATTATAATCTCTTACATTACTTCAAAGACCAGAATCAAATACATTTTTAAACTCATGTTATTTTTTTTAATCAAGATTTATCAATTGTTTTACGTCATTCGTTGATTGTACATAAGTTTATATTTTTTCTGGTCTGTACTTTATTTATTTTTATATTTCTGTGTTTGCCTATTAATATTAAGTCATGTTTCCTTGGCACAGGTTACGAACGAGGTTCGCAAGATGGCGCATTTGATGTTGGGTCGCATCATGAAATACTTCGAAGACCCTGAGGCAGAGTAAGTCTAGATTTACAATAAATTGGCTAGATTGATTGATCTCTCTCATCCTGGGTTATTCACTGATATTGCTGGTTTCCTGTGCATGAATGCAGTCGGGGGGCACTGATGCAGCTCCTTGAAACGGAAGTCGCTCCTTACGTTGTTAGCTCGAGGGTCGAACATTTCGCACGGTTAAAACTAACTAGATTTAACGAGGCTTTAGACTTGTTTTGTTATAAATTATATTTGATACCTTACTCTATAGGTTTGAAAAATATATTTGGAAGCCATGTAACTTGACGCCTGAAATCAGCCATTTTTATTTTGTACCAGCTTTCACCCGCGAATTTGTCCACGACTCTTAGGTTCATAAAAAAGAAATATATTTTACAATTTCTTATGAATCAGAATATCCTATACTAACACAAAGATATTCTGAGTTTTTTTTTTGAGGAAAGTCTAACGGCACCTCTCAAATTAAATTCCATCAAGCCGTTCAGACTGCAGAAAGACTGCATGCCAAAGGAATATACATATATATCCATATATACACTCGAAAAACAGAACCCTCCTGGTGCAGTCACGTAAAAATACGAAGAACCGTGCATCGAGCGATTACAAAAGTGCACTAACGTCGGTACACACACACTGTCAACTTTTACACACATTGATAAGGTGGCCGGACGCCGAGCGACAGCTATAGTTTATATAAATATTTTCAAAAATCCGTCCCTCCGTCCGCATTTCATAGTAACATGGTAACCTTTTAAACGACAATTTAAGTTGCATCCTGTTGGGGATAGACAGTTAAAAAGAAAACATTTTACAAGCTTTCATTTATTCACACTTGAGCGTGTGCAATTAAATTTTGCAAGTTAAATTTGTCGCACCCGTTTCCGATTGAGCTGATTTGATTCATGCGCATATATAAACTATTGCGACGTGGCCCAGTAAACCAGCCATGGAACCTCTGAAATAAAACGATGCAACCCTATCGAATTCGTGCTCATTTGATTCGTTTCGACAAGATCTTTGATTCTATTTTATAAGGCGTTTTAAAATAGAAGCTTGTAAAAATATTTTTTTAAAGAAAACCCCATTTTAGATCTCAGTTTGAATTGCCAAACACTATTCTAATGTCGTTTATGTCTAACAGTGAACGTCAACCGATGAACATCAAGGATTGGATTCGTGAGACCCTGAAAATCGTGAAGAAGGCTAATCAGCTTATGGAACTGAATTTCGGGACTTTGAAGCCGATCTATGCCAACTTGAAGAGCAAGGAGACGATGCTCGAAGAACTGGCTGTCGCACCAAGAGTCCACACCTCGACGGAGTGCATCAACTTCAAGCTGCAAATGATGAACCTCATCTAAAGCTAAGTCGGCGGGATATGTTTTTTTTTCAACTCTCGTATACCTTTTATTTTTTATGTAATGTGCAATGGGAGCTTTTACGTTAGGAAGGTGACAGCATCGTAATGAGACGAAGGTGCATGATGGGCGCCTTTCACAATGTAACTTACAGTACGACATGCAGTTGCATAGAAGACGGAGATTTCTTAATCGCCATGTATGAAATGCAACTTAAAAGACTCGTTTTGACCGATCTATCTGAGGTCAGTTCGTGAGTTTAGGCATGACTGGTATTGACATTTTTAAGGGGAAAACATGTAAAGTATACAGCAGAGCATTGTTTAAAACATTGCAGCGAAAAGAGTGGGTGGATTAGAAAACGATTGTAATACGCGTGACAGGGTGTTTCAGAAGGGCTTAGGTTAGAATTTAATGTGTAGTAAAAGTATTTCTCGTACGTTTTAGTAGTCCGCTGTATATCAGTGGTTTATGAAGTCAACAACTCGAATACCGTTATCAAAAAAAAAAATAGTTTCGCAAATAATTTAATCAACCAAAATTGATGATTTAAACATCTGCTCCATGCGATCAGTTGTTAGCCGTTTCCTGAATTCATCAATAGAAATATAAAAAGGCATACCTCTTGTCTAACTCATAATAATAAAAAACGTATTACTTTAATATTCACTCAACACTTGCTTTTAAGCAGTGGAATACGCTATACGCGCTAAATATTCCTTAATAAAAAAAAATACGGCCTATATTTGACCTAATAGGGTAAGGCCTTTGGCATATTTAACAAAGCAAATTAAAAAAATATATTTAATTTAAAATATTATAGCCTAAAATAGTCCCACTAGGGATAAGGCCTCTTTTTTATATTCAAATTAAAAACAAAGAAACTATTAGTTTTAAACATTCACACAGTACTTCCATTTAAAAGCAGAGTTTTAAGTAATATAAAAAAAAAAAAACGAAACTTTTTCGATCGATAAATAAGAAAATACTGGTATCTTACACCGTAAAATTAAACGTTTTTCAATGTGTAATAAGTCCTGAAATCGTATTTGAAACAGACGGTTATCAGGCATTGTAAAGTAAATTTATTGTGTTTCAATAAAGAAATACAAGAATATCATTAAAAGCCGGTTATCCGGTATTATGAAGTAAATATATCTCGATCAAAAATAAACAAAAAAAACGGTTACCCGGTTTTATGAAACAAATTAGCATGTAAGGGGACTTCTTAGTTGGAACGGGAAAAAAATAAATGTATCAATGAATTGATCGTTTATGGCCGTGTGGTCCCCGGCACAGAATAGGACCAACCTGCGTTCCCACGGGTGTCGTAAGAGGCGACTAAGGGGAAACGCAAGAGGGCGGGCAGCAGCGACCTCTTGCGCTAGATTAATACATAACTGCGACGTAAATATAGTTCAAACTTATCTTAATAAAAAAAAATCCAAAAAAAAATTTTAATCTCGATGTTGTGTAGTGAAAAAAAAAAAAACAAAAATTCCCAAAAAAAAATTAAAACGATGTGAAAAAAACTCAAAAAAAGTATAAAATCATGATGTGTAGCGAAAAAAAAAATACAAAAAAAGTTTAAAATCTCGATGTTGTGTTGTGAAAAAAAAGAAAAAAAGAAATAATAAAAAAAGTGTGTGTCTGGCTTATAATATTAATCTTAGATTTAATTTTAAACATTCCACTATTTTTATAATCGCTATTTATAAATGTCTATGTTAATCACCGAGGCGTATTATAGTTATAAAAAATTTTCTTATCAATATTTCTGCGTGTCTATGCTAACCACCAAATTAGGCTAATGCATATTATATAAATTCATTTTTTTATGCCGTAACCAATATATTAATTATTTTTCTATACTTCTTATCAATGTGTCTCAGTGTCTATGATAACCACCACCACGTTGCCAGTTTGTTAGGCGTAATTTTTTTCCTCGTTTTTCGTATGTGCCATTATGTAAGGCTCTCTTTTCTGATTACATTAATGTTTCTAAATGTCTATGTTATTCACCACGCTGCGCTGGACGAATTCCTGTTCGTAAGACGTATTATAATAATCCTCTGTCTTAACTATATACTAGGGACTTTTCTATATTTTTCTCATCAATATCTCTGCGTGTCTATGCTAACCACACCAAATTAGGCTAGAGCATATTATATAAATCCACTTTTATATAGCATATACGATATATGAAGCATAAGTCTCAGTGTCTATGATATCAACCACGTTTCCCGTTTATAGACGTATTTGTTATTTCACGTTATTTCTGTGTCTATGATAATCACCACGCCGTTTGTAAGGCATTTTATATAATACAATATTCTATTCCACGTGCCGCTATATAAGGTACTTTTCTGTCTCTTGTAATTCACGTTTCTTAATGTCTATAGTAATCACCACGCTGAGCAAACGCCAGTGTGTTAGGTTAGGTGTTTTAGATTAAGCGTCTATATTCTACGTATGTTATTAAATTTTAATATAAATTTTATTAGCACCCTAGTTAAATAATCAAATACACTACTCGAATACGCTTTGATGTTTTAGATAGTTTATAAGAAATATTAAACTTTCCATGTCTTCTACAAACGATAGTCTACCATAATTTCCATGCTTAACTGACATATTTTAGTCAGCAAGGCTGGAGATTACTAGTTTTAAAATATTAGATGTGGTTCATATATTTTTGTAATACATATTAGTAATCTATACGCTCTTATAATCAAAATATCACTTAGTATGAATAGACAAAGCTTAGAGAATAAAGTAAAAAGTAAGGGGTTCGTACAACAGTCGTAATTTTAGTCTAAAAACACCTGTATTCCTTTCGATTGGAAATTACTATTCAAATCATGTAACCAGCAGTATGTCTGCAATTTTCTCTTGTAATCACAATCTTAAACAATTTATTGATGTAATTAGATGATTTATAGCAAAGTGCTCTTCTTGTTCTCAATGTTTACCATAAAAAGTACAATGATCACAATTTTTATAACTCTGGAATAATTACTAATTATTATAACGTATTTTACTAACTACTTGTTGCATGCAATTGTTAGGTAGGATTTTTATAATAGTCTTTGGCGTTAAAATCATGTTTTCTTCACTTTTATCTAATCTACTTATCACCAAGCAAATTAGACGAATTCACGTTTTAAGGTTGGAAGATTTCTTATGTATTGTAGTGGTAGTGCCACGCTGTGTCCGTCAGGTTACAGCCGCTTGGGCCGGCACGTCCGGGGAAGTACCACTCTCCCACTTAATACCGATATCAAGGAGCGGCTTTCGCTCCGTTTCTTTCGAGTTTGTGGGAGATCCGGAGGCCCAACCCCCTTCCGAGACCGGCATCGCATTTCCAAGACTTCAGTCGTTGGAGATTGTATTGGGCTGCAGCGTCACTTAGCATCTTGTGAGTTGTTTGTTCATTTGTCGGCATCCCTGTAAAAAAGTCCCCAATCTTTTTGACGCTTATAGCAATAATCACCGTATTTAATATTAATCGATTTTGCTTCTGTGTGTCGTCATAATTATGTAGCATTTTCGCGTTTTATTATCACTACGGCAATCACTATTGGCAATAATTCGATGTTCTATGTGTTAATATTAAGGTCTTTCATGCGTTCTGGTCGTTTTTAATGTAAGGTTTTCCATGTTCTCTTGTCGTACTTCCAAATACAATATTCTATTACCAAGCCTAAGTCAATCTGAGACTGCACCCAGTGGTAGTGCCACGCTGTGTCCGTCAGGTTACAGCCGCTTGGGCCGGCACGTCCGGGGAAGTACCACTCTCCCACTTAATACCGATATCAAGGAGCGACTTTCGCTCCGTTTCTTTCGAGTTTGTGGGAGATCCGGAGGCCCAACCCCTCTTCCAAGTCCGGCATCACATCTCCAAGACTTCAGTCGTTGGAGATTGTATTGGACTGCAGCGTCACTTAGCATCTTGTGAGCTGTTTGTTCATTTGTCGGCATCCCTGTAAAAAAGTCCCCAATCTTTTTGACACTGCTTATAGCAATAATCACCGTATTTAATATTAATCGATTTTGCTTCTGTGTGTCGTCATAATTATGTAGCATTTTCGCGTTTTATTATCACTACGGCAATCACTATTGGCAATAATTCGATGTTCTATGTGTTAGAATTAAGGTCTTTCATGTGTTCTGGTCGTTTTTAATGTAAGGTTTTCCATGTTCTCTTGTCGTACTTCCAAATACAATATTCTATTACCAAGCCTAAGTCAATCTGAGACTGCACCCAGTGGTAGTGCCACGCTGTGTCCGTCAGGTTACAGCCGCTTGGGCCGGCACGTCCGGGGAAGTACCACTCTCCCACTTAATACCGATATCAAGGAGCGACTTTCGCTCCGTTTCTTTCGAGTTTGTGGGAGATCCGGAGGCCCAACCCCTCTTCCAAGTCCGGCATCACATCTCCAAGACTTCAGTCGTTGGAGATTGTATTGGGCTGCAGAGTCACTTACCATCTTGTGAGCTGTTTGTTCATTTGTCGGCATCCCTGTAAAAATGTCCCATATCTTTTTGACAGTTTATAGCAATAATTCCTTTGATGTTCTGTGAAAAAATATGCGGTTTCCTATGTACTCTTGTCGTGCTTCCAACATTAAGTAAATCTAAAACTGCGTCTAGTGGTAGTGCCACGCTGTGTCCATCAGGTTACAGCCGCTTGGGCCGGCACGTCCGGGGAAGTACCACTCTCCCACTTAATACCGATATCAAGGAGCGGCTTTTGCTCCGTTTCTTTCGAGTTTGTGGGAGATCCGGAGGCCCAATCCACTTCCAAGTCCGGCATCGCATCTCCAGAGTTTAGGCGGTGGAGATTGTATTGGGCTGCAGCGTCACTTATCATGTTGTGAGCTGTTTGTTCATTTGTCGGCATCCCTGTAAAAATATTCCATAACTTTTTGACACTGTTTTAAGCAATAATTAAAATACAACGATTTTTCATCTGTCCGTCATATATAGCGTTTTCGTGTTTCAATATCACCATTGCAATACCAATTGGCAATAATTCTTTGATGTTCTATAGTAAAATGTAATGTGTTCTTTGTTCTCTTGTCGTGCTTCCAACATTAAGTCAATCTGAGACTTCACCCAGTGGTAGTGCCACGCTGTGTCCGTCAGGTTACAGCCGCTTGGGCCGGCACGTCCGGGGAAGTACCACTCTCCCACTTAATACCGATATCAAGGAGCGGCTTTCGCTCCGTTTCTTTCGAGTTTGTGGGAGATCCGGCGGCCCAACCCCCTTCCAAGTCCGGCATCGCATCTACAAGACTAGTCGTTGGAGATTGTATTGGATTGCAGCGTCACTTAGCATCTTGTGAGCTGTTTGTTCATTTGTCGGCATCCCTGTAAAAAAGTCCCCAATCTTTTTGACACTGCTTATAGCAATAATCACCGTATTTAATATTAATCGATTTTGCTTCTGTGTGTCGTCATAATTATGTAGCATTTTCGCGTTTTATTATCACTACGGCAATCACTATTGGCAATAATTCGATGTTCTATGTGTTAGAATTAAGGTCTTTCATGTGTTCTGGTCGTTTTTAATGTAAGGTTTTCCATGTTCTCTTGTCGTACTTCCAAATACAATATTCTATTACCAAGCCTAAGTCAATCTGAGACTGCACCCAGTGGTAGTGCCACGCTGTGTCCGTCAGGTTACAGCCGCTTGGGCCGGCACGTCCGGGGAAGTACCACTCTCCCACTTAATACCGATATCAAGGAGCGACTTTCGCCCCGTTTCTTTCGAGTTTGTGGGAGATCCGGAGGCCCAACCCCTCTTCCAAGTCCGGCATCACATCTCCAAGACTTCAGTCGTTGGAGATTGTATTGGGCTGCAGAGTCACTTACCATCTTGTGAGCTGTTTGTTCATTTGTCGGCATCCCTGTAAAAATGTCCCATATCTTTTTGACAGTTTATAGCAATAATTCCTTTGATGTTCTGTGAAAAAATATGCGGTTTCCTATGTACTCTTGTCGTGCTTCCAACATTAAGTAAATCTAAAACTGCGTCTAGTGGTAGTGCCACGCTGTGTCCGTCAGGTTACAGCCGCTTGGGCCGGCACGTCCGGGGAAGTACCACTCTCCCACTTAATACCGATATCAAGGAGCGGCTTTCGCTCCGTTTCTTTCGAGTTTGTGGGAGATCCGGAGGCCCAATCCACTTCCAAGTCCGGCATCGCATCTCCAGAGTTTAGGCGGTGGAGATTGTATTGGGCTGCAGCGTCACTTATCATGTTGTGAGCTGTTTGTTCATTTGTCGGCATCCCTGTAAAAATATTCCATAACTTTTTGACACTGTTTTAAGCAATAATTAGTATACATCGATTTTTCATCTGTCCGTCATATATAGCGTTTTCGTGTTTCAATATCACCATTGCAATACCCATTGGCAATAATTCTTTGATGTTCTATAGTAAAATGTAATGTGTTCTTTGTTCTCTTGTCGTGCTTCCAACATTCGGTCAATCTGAGACTTCACCCAGTGGTAGTGCCACGCTGTGTCCGTCAGGTTACAGCCGCTTGGGCCGGCACGTCCGGGGAAGTACCACTCTCCCACTTAATACCGATATCAAGGAGCGACTTTCGCCCCGTTTCTTTCGAGTTTGTGGGAGATCCGGAGGCCCAACCCCTCTTCCAAGTCCGGCATCACATCTCCAAGACTTCAGTCGTTGGAGATTGTATTGGGCTGCAGAGTCACTTACCATCTTGTGAGCTGTTTGTTCATTTGTCGGCATCCCTGTAAAAATGTCCCATATCTTTTTGACAGTTTATAGCAATAATTCCTTTGATGTTCTGTGTAAAAATATGCGGTTTCCTATGTACTCTTGTCGTGCTTCCAACATTAAGTAAATCTAAAACTGCGTCTAGTGGTAGTGCCACGCTGTGTCCGTCAGGTTACAGCCGCTTGGGCCGGCACGTCCGGGGAAGTACCACTCTCCCACTTAATACCGATATCAAGGAGCGGCTTTCGCTCCGTTTCTTTCGAGTTTGTGGGAGATCCGGAGGCCCAATCCACTTCCAAGTCCGGCATCGCATCTCCAGAGTTTAGGCGGTGGAGATTGTATTGGGCTGCAGCGTCAATTATCATGTTGTGAGCTGTTTGTTCATTTGTCGGCATCCCTGTAAAAATATTCCATAACTTTTTGACACTGTTTTAAGCAATAATTAGTATACATCGATTTTTCATCTGTCCGTCATATATAACGTTTTCGTGTTTCAATATCACCATTGCAATACCCATTGGCAATAATTCTTTGATGTTCTATAGTAAAATGTAATGTGTTCTTTGTTCTCTTGTCGTGCTTCCAACATTAAGTCAATCTGAGACTTCACCCAGTGGTAGTGCCACGCTGTGTCCGTCAGGTTACAGCCGCTTGGGCCGGCACGTCCGGGGAAGTACCACTCTCCCACTTAATACCGATATCAAGGAGCGGCTTTCGCTCCGTTTCTTACGAGTTTGTTGGAGATCCGGCGGCCCAACCCCCTTTCCAAGTCCGGCATCGCATCTACAAGACTAGTCGTTGGAGATTGTATTGGACTGCAGCGTCACTTAGCATCTTGTGAGCTGTTTGTTCATTTGTCGGCATCCCTGTAAAAAAGTCCCCAATCTTTTTGACACTGCTTATAGCAATAATCACCGTATTTAATATTAATCGATTTTGCTTCTGTGTGTCGTCATAATTATGTAGCATTTTCGCGTTTTATTATCACTACGGCAATCACTATTGGCAATAATTCGATGTTCTATGTGTTAGAATTAAGGTCTTTCATGTGTTCTGGTCGTTTTTAATGTAAGGTTTTCCATGTTCTCTTGTCGTACTTCCAAATACAATATTCTATTACCAAGCCTAAGTCAATCTGAGACTTCACCCAGTGGTAGTGCCACGCTGTGTCCGTCAGGTTACAGCCGCTTGGGCCGGCACGTCCGGGGAAGTACCACTCTCCCACTTAATACCGATATCAAGGAGCGACTTTCGCTCCGTTTCTTTCGAGTTTGTGGGAGATCCGGAGGCCCAACCCTTCTTCCGAGTCCGGCATCACATCTCCAAGACTTCAGTCGTTGGAGATTGTATTGGGCTGCAGAGTCACTTACCATCTTGTGAGCTGTTTGTTCATTTGTCGGCATCCCTGTAAAAATGTCCCATATCTTTTTGACAGTTTATAGCAATAATTCTTTGATGTTCTGTGATAAAATATGCGGTTTCCTATGTACTCTTGTCGTGCTTCCAACATTAAGTAAATCTGAGACTGCGTCTAGTGGTAGTGCCACGCTGTGTCCGTCAGGTTACAGCCGCTTGGGCCGGCACGTCCGGGGAAGTACCACTCTCCCTCTTAATACCGATATCAAGGAGCGGCTTTCGCTCCGTTTCTTTCGAGTTTGTGGGAGATCCGGAGGCCCAATCCACTTCCAAGTCCGGCATCGCATCTCCAGAGTTTAGGCGGTGGAGATTGTATTGGGCTGCAGCGTCACTTATCATGTTGTGAGCTGTTTGTTCATTTGTCGGCATCCCTGTAAAAATATTCCATAACTTTTTGACACTGTTTTTAGCAATAATTAATATACATCCATTTTTCATCTGTCTGACGTCATATATAGCATTTTCGTGTTTCAATATCACCATTGCAATACCCATTGGCAATAATTCTTTGATGTTCTATAGTAAAACGTAATGTGTTCTTTGTTCTCTTGTCGTGCTTCCAACATTAAGTCAATCTGAGACTTCACCCAGTGGTAGTGCCACGCTGTGTCCGTCAGGTTACAGCCGCTTGGGCCGGCACGTCCGGGGAAGTACCACTCTCCCACTTAATACCGATATCAAGGAGCGGCTTTCGCTCCGTTTCTTTCGAGTTTGTGGGAGATCCGGCGGCCCAACCCCTTCCAAGTCCGGCATCGCATCTACAAGACTAGTCGTTGGAGATTGTATTGGACTGCAGCGTCACTTAGCATCTTGTGAGCTGTTTGTTCATTTGTCGGCATCCCTGTAAAAAAGTCCCCAATCTTTTTGACACTGCTTATAGCAATAATCACCGTATTTAATATTAATCGATTTTGCTTCTGAATGTCGTCATAATTATGTAGCATTTTCGCGTTTTATTATCACTACGGCAATCACTATTGGCAATAATTCGATGTTCTATGTGTTAATATTAAGGTCTTTCATGTGTTCTGGTCGTTTTTAATGTAAGGTTTCCCATGTTTTCTTGTCGTGCTTCCAACATTAAGTCAATCTGAGACTGCATCCAGTGGTAGTGCCACGCTGTGTCCGTCAGGTTACAGCCGCTTGGGCCGGCACGTCCGGGGAAGTACCACTCTCCCACTTAATACCGATATCAAGGAGCGGCTTTCGCTCCGTTTCTTTCGAGTTTCTGGGAGATCCGGAGGCCCAATCCACTTCCAAGTCCGGCATCGCATCTCCAGAGTTTCGGCGGTGGAGATTGTATTGGGCTGCAGCGTCACTTATCATGTTGTGAGCTGTTTGTTCATTTGTCGGCATCCCTGTAAAAATATTCCATAACGTTTTGACACTGTTTTAAGCAATAATTAATATACATCGATTTTTCATCTGTCCGTCATATATAGCATTTTCGTGTTTCAATATCACCATTGCAATACCCATTGGCAATAATTCTTTGATGTTCTATAGTAAAATGTAATGTGTTCTTTGTTCTCTTGTCGTGCTTCCAACATTAAGTCAATCTGAGACTTCACCCAGTGGTAGTGCCACGCTGTGTCCGTCAGGTTACAGCCGCTTGGGCCGGCACGTCCGGGGAAGTACCACTCTCCCACTTAATACCGATATCAAGGAGCGACTTTCGCTCCGTTTCTTTCGATTTTGTGGGAGATCCGGAGGCCCAACCCCTCTTCCAAGTCCGGCATCACATCTCCAAGACTTCAGTCGTTGGAGATTGTATTGGGCTGCAGAGTCACTTACCATCTTGTGAGCTGTTTGTTCACTTGTCGGCATCCCTGTAAAAATGTCCCATATCTTTTTGACAGTTTATAGCAATAATCACTACTTTTAATATACAACGTTTTTTCATCTGTATGTACTTTTCCGCGATTTATGAATACCACTGCAATAATTCTTTGATGTTCTGTGTGTTAGAATTAAGGTCTTTCATGTGTTCTGGTCGTTTTTAATGTAAGGTTTTCCATGTTCTCTTGTCGTACTTCCAAATACAATATTCTATTACCAAGCCTAAGTCAATCTGAGACTGCACCTAGTGGTAGTGCCACGCTGTGTCCGTCAGGTTACAGCCGCTTGGGCCGGCACGTCCGGGGAAGTACCACTCTCCCACTTAATACCGATATCAAGGAGCCGCTTTCGCTCCGTTTCTTTCGAGTTTGTGGGAGATCCGGAGGCCCAACCCCTCTTCCAAGTCCGGCATCACATCTCCAAGACTTCAGTCGTTGGAGATTGTATTGGGCTGCAGAGTCACTTACCATCTTGTGAGCTGTTTGTTCATTTGTCGGCATCCCTGTAAAAATGTCCCATATCTTTTTGACAGTTTATAGCAATAATTCCATTGATGTTCTGTGATAAAATATGCGGTTTCCTATGTACTCTTGTCGTGCTTCCAACATTAAGTAAATCTGAGACTGCGTCTAGTGGTAGTGCCACACTGTGTCCGTCAGGTTACAGCCGCTTGGGCCGGCACGTCCGGGGAAGTACCACTCTCCCACTTAATACCGATATCAAGGAGCGGCTTTCGCTCCGTTTCTTTCGAGTTTGTGGGAGATCCGGAGGCCCAACCCCCTTCCAAGTCCGGCATCGCATCTCCAAGACTTCAGTCGTTGGAGATTGTATTGGGCTGCAGCGTCACTTACCATCTTGTGAGCTGGTTGTCAATATGTCGGCATCCATGTACATAAAATAACTTATTCCCTGTCCTATTTTTCGGTCCTTACTGTGATATCGTAACTTTCCTCCTTAATCTACGATATCACCGTTTTTATTACTTATCGATCTTCGCCTGTGTCGTCATGTTTCTTGTATAGTCACTGTATTTCTTACTAAGATAATCACTTGTTATATTTGTTATAATATAAGGTTTTCCATTTATTAATATTCCATACTTTTTAATGCAATACCCTATTATAATCTTAGGCTGTAGTCTACACTAATCACCACGCTGAGCAGACAAATTTCCGTCTGTAAAGCGATTATAACTTAATCTCTAATATTGTTCTTAGTGCCGTTATATAAGGTACACAATTTCCAAGTATAATCTTTGATATACATAAATAATCACGTACTTAGTGGCAGCTTATTGCCACCTTTTTGGTAATAATGACTCTTTTTACCCGTTTCGGTGGACGTTTTTGAAGATATTCGAAATTTGTGAGCGCTTTTAAGCGGCTTTAGATTTGAGCGATTCATGTAAAATTCTTTAAGGGCAAATTCTTGTTGATATCATTAAAATCGAGGATGACAACAGGAACACGTTGGAAAATTAAAATGATTACAGTACTCTGGAATTTTGGAATTCAACTGTTTGATTAGTTTCTGAGTGACAATTTGGTCTGAGTGGCAATTCATTTTTTAGTCTCGTTGGGTGGAAGCATAATGAATTAAATCTGAAAGAAAATTGCTGTTTTCCAGAATAACTATTTGATCTGATTGGCAAATTACACATCAATAATCTCGTTTGAGCGGTAACATGTGAAGAGTTGTAGATGGGTGACAATGTGTTTTAAGCAGCTTTGGATGCGATAATTTGGTATGAGTTTCGATTTTAGCTACGTGGAAACACATTTAGGATAACATCTGATTAGAAATGGTTTGAGTAGATTTGAGTGACGTAATGGTCTGTATGGCAATTTTGTATTTAGCCTCGTCCGGGTAGAAACATGTTACGAATTGTACTTAAATTACTGACACAACTGACAAAAACCAGGTTTGGTTTAATGGTAGTGATACGAACTATAATATTGTACGCGTTTAATGTCTACTAATCACTTGCAATATTGCAGTGAAAACGCTATCATCGACATAAACTGACTCGATCACTTTAGTGGTCATAGAAAGCTGGGCTGATACTTTTACCCCATTCTAATGGAACCCATAGACTGGGTTAAATGTATTAGATGGAATGTTAGTTACATAGATTGCAACATCTTGTTTGCCAACGATCCACCAATATCGTTTTTTGAAACGCGGTGGAAATTCGACGAAGCATTTACAGCGCGCCGTAGCGCGGCCTTAAATGATGCATTCCCGTAAAACATAACGCGTCACCACGCTTATGTATGACAATTCGGTCTGAACGGCAATTTCATTTTAGTCTCTTTTGGGTAGATTCGCTAGAAATTCAATATTAGTAGAAATATGTTGTTCAGACGACGCTATTTTATGTGCAGCTCCTGAGTGACAGTTTGGTCTGAGTGGCATTTCTTATTTAGTCTCGTTGGGCGATGAAATAGTAGAATAGCGTCTTGGGTAATAGGAGACACAAAATTTGGTGGTTCAAATCTGGAAAAACAAGAATAATAACGTATATTGGTACCCTTATAACATCAATACCCCCCGTTACATACATTTTACGTTACATACTACAAAAAAAAACTTATTTATTTCTTAAATTATTCTCAATGGTAATTTCAGTTATCTTACTTCAAAAGTTTAACTTTAAAATGTAACTAAAATTTCAGCTATTGACTAAATTATTCCTGGGTGGGTTGGGTATCCAAATAATTCTTCGATATAAAAGCTAAAAGGAAATAAAAAGTTCCCGGATTGACAAAAAAATGTTCACTGTGGTAGTGCGCGAAAGTAGTACTACTAACCATCGCACTAATAAAAATTTACATTAAAAAAAAAACGTGTTTTAAAATTACTAGAATTTGAAAAAAAAACTAGGTGTATGGAGTTTAAACTGGAAATAATGTCTTAAAATTATACAATTCTTAAAGTGTCGCTTCTATCTACAAACCTAACTAAAAAAAAAAATATGGCTCATTTAAAAAAAACTTGTTTACGCAAAATAAAAAAAAACTTAATAAACGGTACCGCTGTAATCTCAAAATTAGATAAGACATTTGAAGGTTGGTTATATTAACTTGTAGTGTAGACTCAAGCTGAAGTTTGAAAATGACTTTTGCTTGAAAAAGTATGCATAAGTATTCCCTAGATATATATGCGGCTTAACATCTGCGGCATATCCTAGAGAGTATTAAATCAGGTCGTGATCCTTATAGTGGTAGAGCCTAGCTAAAGTCTGCAAAAGGACTTCAGTTTTGAAAAGGGCTGGCTCGCTCGGGGAAGTACCACACCACCACAGAAGATCGGCGTGAAGTAGTGTCGTGGGGTTGTGGCTAAGACTCTGCGTTTCGTACGGTGAGTGGTGGGGCCGGAAGCCCATTTACTCCCTAGATATATATGCGGCTTAACATCTGTTACATATTCTAGAGAGTATTAAATTAGAATCTGATTCTAATAGTGGTAGAGCCTAAATGAAGCCTGCAATAGGACTTCAGTTTTTTAAAGGGCTGGCTCGCTCGGGGTAGTACCACACCACCACAAAAGACCGGTGCGATGTAGTGTCGTAGGGCGCTGCATTTCATTCGGTTAGTGGTGGGGCCGGAAGCCCATACAATCCCTAGACGTAATCGCACCCTATGGGCCGCGACGTACTCTAGGGACCTTAAAAAGTTACCATGATTACACGAACAGCATATCACATAAAAGTTACACGTGGCAATGGGGGATAATAAATACAGTTTGGGAAATCAAAGTTTGCAAAACACTTTTAGGTAGAGCTGGAGGACGAATGAAAAAAAAACGAGTGAAAATGGAACTTATTAGTAAACAACACGTTTGGCAATGTGTGCCAGCTTCCAGTGTAATCAAAGTACCTTTTCCGTGAGATCGACTAATCTTCGGTCTTTTAAGATGGCAAATTCTCGCCTTTAACTTATTATCGAGTGAATTTTAAGTAAAACGTTGCATGGGTTTTTACTCTTGGAAAAAAAATTGGGAGACAAATTTTAACTGATACAATTGAACCGAAAAAAAAAACTTTGTACGGCGGTAACGAGTTGTTGACTTGAAACTAGAAAAAAAAAAAAAATGTAATCGCATTTACTCGTTTCACTTAATTACTCTCTTGTATACTTCAAGTAGAGGATTATGCCTAATTAAATGTACTAGGTATTCGGTGTTTAGCGTTAACCCTTAAAGCACTACACACTTGATGATTTAGGAAAAAAGTCTTTTAAATTGATCTTCTGGATATCTGTCCCATCCTACTACCGTATTCCTCAAGGCGATACTAAGTTGTGAACCGAAGTCTTAATGAATACCGTTTAGAGGAAATTTATAATAACCATTCCTAAATAATGACTTAGAGTTTACATTTTTTGTGTCGTCTTTTCCAGTCAACCCTCTACTAATTCCTTATGCGATACTATTGATTATTGTAAGCCTCAGTTGTAATTGGAAAACTTAAAAAAGAACTACACGCTCGGGATGTTAAAGGCTTTAGGAAAAAAGGCGTGTGAGCTCAAGGAGCGGGCAATTAATTCGGTTTTTAAACTCCTGGTGGT
Source organism: Diachrysia chrysitis (assembly GCA_932294365.1). NCBI lineage: Eukaryota > Metazoa > Arthropoda > Insecta > Lepidoptera > Noctuidae > Diachrysia > Diachrysia chrysitis. The sequence goes on from OW028641.1 coordinate 1,648,648, forward strand.
CAGAGCACCACGGCAACACACATTTGTAATTTGAGACTGCCATGTTAAAAGCAAAAAAATATATCAATATAACATCAACGACTTAAAATAATTTGACTTAAGCCTTTTTCAAACTGAGTGGTTTTGTACTGGTTCAAACACGTAAATTATTCATAGGTTTGCAATATATCGATGTGTCGTCATCCCTTATTAAAATTATCCTCTACTATTTTATTTGGCGATACTATTGTTAATTGTAAGCTTCGGTTGTAATTGAAAAGACTTGTCGAACACTTTGCACTATCAGAATGTTAAAGGCGTAAGATTGACAATAAAAACACAGATAAACATCTTTGTCGTAAAAAAATATTTTTCGCTTTACGCCTTTTTCGAACTGAGAGTGTTAGTACTGGCCCCGATGTAATTACTTAAAGCATATCAATTACTCAATGTATCGTCACTTCCTGTTAACCCTATCCCATTTTACATCGAAATTTTGTTCCTAAATTGTAATTCAAATACCTTTACACCAAGATGACTTTACACAGTCAGGTTTTTAAAGGCGTTAATCGAACGTACAAAAACCGCGACTTACGTCTTTATCAATCTCACAGTGTTAGTACTGGCCTTCATGAAATTATTTATAGGGATTAAAATTTTCGATGTATTGGCTTTCCTTTTTATCCCTAACGATGCCTTTCTTTTCAAAACCTTTACCCCTAAATCCAAAATTCATGTACTTTTTCCTAAATTACAACGATCCCTTGCTTCTTGTCCCAATGTAGCGTTTCCCATGCTTTGTAGTGTATGTGTTGGGCACGCTGTATCTATCATGTTGCAGCACGATTAGGCAGGCACGCCCTGGAGTACCATTCTCCTACTTTCAGACGTAAAGTGACGGCTTCGCTGCTGTCTTTCGTTTTAGATCGTAGGAGATCCGAACCCATTAAAAGGCGGCGATGCGGTTACAACCACATACCATCAGGTTGGACCGCATGACCGATGTAAACCATATTTTAAGTAGGTGTCTACGTATACTCGCAATATTGTCATATCTGTGTGTTTCTCAACTTGCAAGGTAAGCAGGTGTAGGGCAGTTACCTTTGACCTATGATCATTTGTTTATTATCTCACAACTATTGGATAATTTAAATTGTTTTTTTTTAATATCACTAGGGTATCCATTTTCAGGGGTTGCTTTGTTACTCTGAAGTTGTAATTCAATTGTTAGGGGAGGGTGAAGTAATTGTTTTGTATATTCTGTGGATACCTTTAAATTGTAACTATAAACCAGCGGCCTAGTCTTTGTACACTGTCCTTTTTAATTAAATAAATTGTAATAAACCTTCGAGGTTGTCCTGCATATATCCTGCTTACCCGTAGAAAATAATGGTTCCCTCGTCTCACCTTAGCAGGCTATCAGTGAAATCAGGTTTTATGTATAATTCTCAAGTCTTTTTAAAGGTTGGTAACTAAACAGGCTGGACTAAAATACGAACGACATTAGCAAAACGAAAAATGACATTTCATAAAGTACAAAATATTTTTCATTCTATTCGGTCGATTAGATTTACATTTTAACTGGGCTCGTGATCATTGTAGCGAATTAAGCGGTTTAATTTTGGTGTAATTGGTATTAACATCGGATAGGATTAGTTATTAAATGATTGTTCTATAGTATTTATCGGATAACTTTGTATCGTTAGGTTAGATCTGATCATCTTCAAATTGTGTCTGTGTTAAGTTAGTTTTATCGTTTCTCGTATTGATTTCTTCCGCTGTCACCTTATAATACCTAGCTTCACATAAACTGTGGCCCCGTTAAGAAACTATACGCTTTTTGACATAGAACCAATGTCACTTAACCACTTGTCCGGTAAGGGGTCCTCAGGTTATGTGACAGTTATATGGCGTCTCTTAAAACGGGCCAATCTTATGAAAACTAGAAACTAACTAAGCACAAACAACAAGCTGAAACTAACTAATGGATATAAGCTGCACTTAATTTATTTGGCTGTGTATTTCTATTCACCTTTACTTATGTCATCGTCCTTTAAATCTTCAAATCATTTTTTATTGAAAAGTTAGTTTAAGCTTAATTGAATTCTTTCGATAAAGTATTTTAACGGTATTGTAACGTAATCCTTTACATCTTTCTACGTAACCTCACATCAATAACGTCTCGACACGTAACGCATAGTCGAGCTACGTTTTCATAACTTCATGTAACACCAAGACAGGTGTCGAGACGGAAAGTGGTGTGTCTGTTATATAAGGACCATTACACTGCGAAGTGACGTTACAAACATACCGATAATAAATACCTAATCTATAATTTCTTTCAGATGTTTACGATGTAAGTTTCACATATGTCTTCCTCGTATTTCAACTATTTTTAAGTTTACGGAGCTTCACTCGTGACGTATATGTATTTATTTATTGAATATTACAGCCGCATAACGCTATTCTACCATCTTTATTGACGTAACCTCACACCAAATAACGTCGCGGCATGGAACATAACGGATGGCGTCATTGACGTCAATTAAAACCTAGACGGGTGTCGGGACGTAATGTGGTGTGTCCGTTATTTTAGGACGTAAACCCAGCGTTATGCCATGACGGTATTCAATAAAAAACTACACTACTCCAAGTGTTTGACTAATTCGGGTCTTAATATAATTTCTAAAATAGATATAAAACTACCTCATAAGTTTTTATGTACTTGTTTTTTGAATGACAACGTTATTTCACATCAAATAACGTCGCGGGATGTAACATAACGTCGGGCGACGTTTTTTAAACGTCAAGTAACACCTAGACTGTTTCCGGGACGAAATGTGGTGTGCTATATATGTACTTAAAAAAAAAATACTCAATACTATAGGTACATTCAATTAAGAGTACATACGAACAACCTAGTTTTAAGGATGTAATTTATAGATTTAATTATTCTACCAAAATACGCCGATTCTGATTACCACTCGACTGAATTCTGATATACTTAGTATTTTATTGGTACCTCATTACTCGAATAATATATTTGAAACTTAGCTTCACATAACGTCTTGTGCCATCATGTTACTTAAAGTCGACAGAGAAACGATGACAACTAGACTGGTGATGAGACTTAACTTTGTGTGTTCGCTTAAGTTCGACTCAAGTCAAGAAACTTCAATTAAAATACGTGTAGAAGATTTAGTTCTGGTGGTCAGGTTCGGTGATTGGCTAGGATAAATACTGGATGGTACAATTTTATCCGATAAATTATACTTAGAAGGAAACGCTGTTATGTTTAGCAATAACTTACTAGCCGATCGTGGTAAACTGCTATACATTAACTGCGAAAGGTTAGTCTAACCGCTATTTCGCAAAAATAATTAACGACCCTCAATTTTACTGTAAATTCTAAGTACCTTATAGATAAAAAAATCAAATTCCTGGTTTTTATATAAAACTACAAAATTGCATTGTTCCTGATTTCACTGATTTACTGTAATACCTCTGTATTTGATAATATTGGTGTCTGTAACATTCATGTACTCTGTGTAAACTGTATTTGTCTGCATTAATAAAAGCTTCAAAAAAATATCTCTTTTTATTACATTTCCTTTGAACCCTATATTTTGTGAACACTAGAATTACACCCAGAATTCTATAAACACGTACATTTACATCACTTTCTAGATAGATATTAATTTTCTTAACATTGCTACATTGCAAGTACAGGCAAAGAGTAGAAGGTTTATAAGGCTAAAGCTTGTAAAAAAAAAATAGGTACACTCTATTACATATCATCTGATGATGGTGACATATGTACTACAAATAAAATATGTTTTCGCGTTCTACAGTGAACAGTACTTTAGCTATTAATCACTATTATGAGTTAAAGTTTTTGGGCGGCTCCGCCTGCATTGATAATGGCGCCGATTCTCTTGTTCGCTAACTTAGCCAAAATTAAACCATTGCTATCTTTTACTAACATACAGCGTGAGAAGAAGACGGCTAACTTAGAAATGTCAAACTAGTTTTCGCCTTGAACATAACTTTGTTTTAGTGCACACGTTTCTGCGTGTCGGTAGATTTGTATGAGAATTTAAACCGAAACAACTAATTTTCGACTGTCCTCTTCTAATTGTGCACAAGTAAAAAAGATAACGATGGTTTAAAATAAGTTAAGTGTGGGTTTAACAAAATCGGGGCAAATGACAAAAATAATATCCTGAGACAACTCACACACGGCCATCTGGCCAACTGATTAACATACTTACATATTTCTAAATACATAGATATTAATGATAGATTACACCCAGACACTGAACAAATGGTCAAGCTCATTACACAAACATTTGACCTGTGTGAGAATCAAACCCACGACCTCCGGTTTAGCAGTCAGCATCACTAACCACTAGACCAACAGGCCTGTCAAATAGATGTTAATGATTATAACAAAACATAGTCTTAGCTCTTTTTTGGGGTATAAGCTTACTCTGAACCAAATTTCAACAAAATCTGTTTATTGGTTCGAAAACTTCCATAGTTCAACGTTTGTTATGGTTTTTTATGTCAGAGTTGGTAAAGCGACTGGTGCGTTGAACAAGTAGTTGCAGGTTCGAGTCCTGCCTGTGGTGTACATTTTTCGGGCAAAACCAGGATAGTCGCCCCGGAAGTATAGTTGGCTCCATTGCAGATACTCGAAAATCGCAAATGAAACGCATGTTATTTTATTTATCTTTCGAGAGACTCTTTAACCATAACTAAGTTGCATATCTCTATGCAATTGCATGAGAGGGCTAGGTGTGATCAAAATTTTTGCGGGATAGATGTCCTCTTATTCAAGGTGGCATCTATCCTAATGTAATTTTCATGGAGTAGGCAACTATCCCCTATATGGGATAGTTGTCCCAAAGTTTAGAGGATACAAAAATCGCCAATACTCTGGAAATATCAAAGATAATGTTTAATGCTTTCATATATTTGAGGATAATAAACCATAGTAGGTACCTTCCCATTTTTCAAAAGATATACTTCAAGTAATTTCAAAAAGTACTATCCGGGTTTCACCCTAATAAGTTTACAATTTGATCTTTAATATGCACAATAGATGGGTGGGATGTGTTTGTTAAGAACCAATAGAATAGCTTTATTCAATTAGCCACGCTCAGCGCTAAGTAAATGAAGGAATATTATCGCTTCGTGACAAACATCTTTCGCCACGCATCTACATCTCTGGTGTAAACGCAGCCTTTGTGCATTTAAAACAAGGGTATTTGCAAAGTAAGGAGCGGTTGAAAAATAATAAATCATTATTTTCCCCAAGTAATATTAGTAGTAATTCTTACGTAATATTTCAATGTTAGCATTTTTATTTATTTTTTAACTTATTTACGCAGTTAGCCTGAGCGCAGGCTTTGACTGCTTCACCGGACTTTTGACGGGCCTCCAGCCAGAGCAATAGAAGAACTAACTACATCATCAACGTTCACTAAGGGCACCCCCTGTGGGGTTCGACTTAGTGCGTTGCTAAAAATCTTAATAACGCAAAAACAGCAAGGGAAGGCTGGTATAAGTTTTTATTATTTAAGGACATATTTTTATTGCTAGTTTGGCCGGCTCGGGCCAGCTTAATCTAGGGATTCAATGACAGCCGTAATTTTAAAACCAAAAAAATATTGATGCAATAACGTTCCTTCCAAATATCCAATGGTTTGGAACCTACTTACACACTCACCCGCTACACTGGAGGAACAATCGCATGGAAACACTTGGACATGAAACATTGGAGATTGCTGTTTATTTTGCCTATCCAGAGCAGCTCTCAGAGTGGTACTTTTATGTAAGTATGTAAAACTGAAAAAAGGTAAGTAAATAAATAACTTTAACCGACTTACGAAAAGGAGTTGAGCATTCAATTCAAAAACGTGTGATCTTTAAAAGCCTTTAATAATTAAATCATACGCAAAAATACTTATTCAAAATTGTCTAGGTTTATGAATGTATGTCTGTTTGTCTGCGACAGTATTAAAAATATTCATATACCTACGAATTATTGAGAAAATGTTCTAATTTAATAAGTAAACCTATGGAGTGCGCCTAACAAGTGCAAACTATGGGCAATAGTATGAACGAGTAAAATCGTAAAATTTAAGTCAAAACAGCGCGCTGTTTTATCTCAAAACCTAAAATTACCCTAACATATCGAATAATCGATATCTTTGCATAAACGTCTGTCGTCGCACGAAAATCACTCCTACATTCAAAAACGATTTTTCTAAGCAAAACGAAAAAATTTCTACCGTTCGTAAACAAAACGATCATTTTAAAGGTTCCGTACCTCAAAAGGACAAAACGGAACCCTTATAGGATCACTTTGTTGTCCGTCCGTCGGTCAAGACCGTTTTTCTCAGGAACGCGTGGAGGTATCAAACTAAAATTATATCCAATACTCAGGTCTACTGTCCCTTGGAGGTGTGAAAAAATCAAACTTTTAGAAGTTGCCAAAGCAATCAAAAGATACAGCCGTTTATGCCGCAAATTTCCGCAAATTTTCGAAACTCGCACGGGAATCAAAACCTACAGGGTACTTCTGGTAGACTTAGAATCTTGAAATTTGGTACGAAGTAACGTCTCATAGTACAGATAAAGGAAAACTTGCGAAAACCGTAAATTTTGCGAATACCGTTTTAGTTACATCATACAATATATATATTTTTTTTTTTTCATTTTGCAACGAAAATACCATAACTACGACTATGACTCGATCATCGTGATGGGTGAACTTTTACCTATAACCTAAACCTGTAGGTAACAGGTTTGTACGGAACCCTCGGTGCACGAGTCCGACTCGCACTTGGCCGGCTTTTAATCAGTAAACGAGCGTAGTACTTACAGCTAAAAATTTACTAGATACTACCGATGCGCGCGCTCTTTACTTGCTGCATCTATGAATACTCTAAGTACGTATGTATATGTTTAAAATCATGAATTTGTTGTTTAGACCTTATCTTCACTTAAAATGGTCCAAAGTCGTATATCTGTGCCATAATTTAAGGATGTTGACTGGGTATGAAAACCAAAAAATCTAATTACTCCGTAAATTTGATAATAAAAAATATTAGACGTATTTTTTACTTTATTAGATGAATTCCAAACACATCGCTAGAAAACTTAAAAAAAAATATGAAAAAAAACTTTTCAAAATAACAGGAGCTCTGTATTCTAAATACTTCATGACGTTACACAAAACGTACGAAATCGTGACTTCATGCGACATTCCAAAAAAGGTGTCGTAAGTTTTTAGTTTCGTAAAAAAAGATAAAAAAATACATTACGTGTCTAATATTTTTTACTAATGTACCTGGCATTAAAAAAAAATGTAGTCAACATCTCTATTGCATTGCTGTATACTTTAAATTGTCTCCGGCCCCAAGTCGGCCGAAGTAATGAAATGTGCCGGTGAGGTTACAGTACACCTGAGCCATGTGAGTGTGGCATCTTCCCTTAAACAAAGGCCCATTTAATAAGCTGCCCAGCATGCCCTACCACCTGCACTCGCGAGGACCTGTACAAGGCCACGGACAGCGCTGTTGGCGTGGCTAGTACTGGTCTGGGAGAATTTGACTGCGATCGACTCGCTAAGAAGAAGTGACCATTCCTTTTTCGTTTTCAAAGTAGGTGATCCCTGTGGGCTTACTCTTACTCTTGGATTTCATTACGACCGATTGACATTCAAATTTTTACGTTTTGTACTTTTAAACACAACGTCAAATTGTTTTAACATTAAGTGCCCATTAGAAGGAACTTACTGAACACAAAAAAAACTATACATATCTATCAATTTTGTATTGGCTTTGTATTGGAATTGAAATTCAGAAAAAGAGTAAGCATGCTGTATGTGACAATACGCGATCATAAAAAAAACACATTCGTTATATTATGTATAAACTTTAATCCGGTGCTACAAACAGTTTCATCTTGACGTTGGCTACAATGACTACGCTAGCTAGTGTCAGGAGTGATTGGATGGAATTTAATTTGCATGACATTAGAAATCCAATCTATATGAGGACTAATCGCCGCAAAAGCTTCCCCTGCCAGTGAAAATTCGCTTGATCCAAAAGAGGTAACACCGATTATACGTCCGGCGTACAACAAGGGTCCTCCGGAGTCTCCTAACCACGGCCTTTGGTGTAAATTATTACACTTCGGACTAATACAAATGATATACTTCGTAAAACCGTGTTTCTTGGAGCAGCACACGATCCCAGCCTCGCCGACCTGCAGGGGCCTGATGTCATCATCTTCGGGTTTGTTTGTTAAACCACCACCGACGTACGTCACAGGCAGTCCGATCAGCGTCAAGTGATCGACAGCGGACAGTCTCCCGAAGCTATTGGTAGCCAACTTGTCCACAAGTATTAAACTTATATCGTTGTTAATAATGAATAGGTTATCGACGTACGCTGGATGTAAAAATATTTTTTGAACTGTCGTGTACGATTTGGTCTCCAGAGGAGATGTGGTAAAATTTGTATGCCAAATGTAGAAGGATTTTGGTTGTTCATCGTAAACGCAGTGCGCGGCGGTCAGGATCCAAGCTTCAGTTAAAATGGATCCAGTACAAAACCTCAACGCCTGTTCCTCTTGCTCTCTTGATGCACTATCTATTGTATAGACAACATAAAAAAATGACACTACGTAAGGAAACTCTCCATCTTTTGCGTCTCGGCCGTTCTTAATACGTACGTTTGATTTGGACCCACAAGTTTCGTCCAAACTTAGAAATAAGAATAGTGCAGTGATCCGAAACATGGCAGGTAAGCAGTACTTAAACATTTGTGTTTGGTATTCTAGAAAAAAAATATTATACAAGTCGTAAATTCACGCTGTAATGATTAGATTTTATATTATGATAACTACTTATATTGGTTCATTTTTTAACAGTGAATATATATTTTTTCCTTTTGATAGGTACCACAATAAGGTCTCTATCGCTCGGAAAATGTTACATAGGGAGGAAGGGGGAAAAAAAATATCATATTTCTCTTTATCTAGTTAGGTACCTACGTAAGGTCAGTCAATTAACTGGCACAGCTAGTATATTTTTGGAATAATCAATACGAATCAATGGACCGAATACAAATTAAAGATATTACTTTAAGTTGTTATTTATGTAGGTATCCATAGTACAACGTATGAAAGTATAAGTTTTTATATTCCAAATTTTAAAACGTAAAAATAAAAAAAAAAGTTTCAGCATGATGTTTATTTATGAGCAATTTATAATTAAACATAGGATAATTATTCTAAGCTATATTAGTCACAACCATCATTTTCTTTGCCTTAATCGTAATTTAGTTTCATAAAAATAATTATGGTATTGTCGTTGATAGCTACGTGTCAAATACATTTAATAATATTTATCGAAACATTGTTCCCTAATTGTCATTCTTATATTTTTTAGAAGTGTCTTATCCATGCTTTTGCATCACATTATAAATCCAATCTATGAAGGGGCTGACCGGTGCAAAGACGGAACTTGGAGTCATTCGTGATTTACGTCCGTAAGAGACTACTCCTATTATTTTGCCATGAAACAACAGTGGCCCCCCGGAATCCCCGTGATAAGATTTCTGCTTTCTTTTAGAGCACTTCGCAGCAACACATATTATATGTATCTGAAAGGGTTTGTGTTGCTTATCGCATGTCGTAATGACGGCCTGTCCGACCTGCAGAGGTCTGTAAGCGTCTCCTTCGGGATGTTTCGTGCGTCCGCCCCCGACGTACTTAACAGGCAAGCCGATCATCGTCAAATGATCGACGGCCAATAGCCTCCCGTAACGCGCCACTATCAGCTCCTCCACGTGCAACAAACCAATGTCGTTGTACAAAGTTAATCTGTACTCTTTGTGGTGGACGTACCCCGGATGTGTGAATGTTCTGCGAACCTGCGTCAGTAATTTGGCTTTCTCAGCGGCTATGGTAAAGTTGGTGTGCCAAACGAAGATACTTTTTGCTTCTTTATTTTCGACGCAGTGACCAGCGGACAGCACCCATTCCTTAGATATTGCGGATGCTGAACAAAATCTGTGCCATTCATTCGTTTTTTTTTTTCTCCTCTTTACTAATAAGACTACGAATGGATATTCCCCTTCGGCAACATCGCGGCCGCCTAGAACGCGCAGGTGGTTTAACGTCGACACAGTTTCACTCAAGTTGAGAAAGCAAAGTATTGTGATGATCCGAAGCATTGCGCTCGCGCTTATGTAGTTCATAAAATGTTGATGTGTGCTACCAATCCTTATCCTTACTACCTTACTTATTAATATTATAAACGCAAAAGTTTGTAAGGATGTATGGATGTATGTATGGATGTTTGTTACTCTTTCGCGCAAAAACTACTGAATGGATTTTACTGAAACTTTACAATAATTTAGCTTATACATCAGAATAACATATATGGTATAATTGATAAAGATATTATGTGAATTGCTTAAAATATAACAATAAGTGTCAAGTAAGTAGGAAAATAAGTGCTGTCTGCGAGCTATTCTGGCGTGCGCTGCAAAAACCGTTAGAGTTACACGTATATAATGTATAATGGAAATATTTATCTTAAATTGTCCTACATAAAGCCCAAGACCTTGTTTTGTTCTAAAATGATGCAATAATTGCAAAGGATTTTTGATAAACATGATATGAATCCTTATCCAAATAAATACGTTATTCATAACAAGTATTTAATTTTGAACAAAATTGATCTTTACGGAATTAGATTTCAATTAATATCTTATTGGTAGCACACATCAATATAGAAAATATCGTAGTTTTAAAATAACTCGGCAAAAAAATAATGATCAAGTACCACGTAACCGCGCTAATCTCTGGAACTAACAGACCAATTTCACTGGCAGAGGTTATAGGCTGAGGTTATATTACACATACTTACTTTTACTTTAGAATAAGGGTTCCGCGCTAAAGACGAAAAACACACGTACAAAGTCGCGGGGGACAGCTAGTTGTTTATAAATCGATTGCAACACCTGTCGTTAAAATGACCGTAATATTTTTCAGTTATAATTTTATGTATTTTAATCAAGTTTTATGGACACTTGTAAGAACCTTGATAAGTTATTTCAGCCACTTTATCAGTTTCCTATCAGTTTACTCTCCTCGTAAATCTATGTTAATAAGTAATTCGGTAATTTATTCAACTTCCGGAAGTTATCAAAACCGTTTATCCATCAACAATAATATTTATATATCTTGGGACAACTCACACACCATCCATCCCTACTAGACAGAGACTGTATGATGGCAACCAAACAAATTGAAAACATACTATCACTATACAGTATAAAGCAAAGTCGCTTCCATTTTTTTTTTTTTTTTGGATGAGATTTACGCAATTAGCCAGATCTTCACCGGACTTTTGGCGAGAACCTTAAGGGCCTCCAGCCAGAGAAAGTCGCTTCCCGCTGTCTGTCCCTATGTATGCTTAGATCTTTAAAACTACGCAACGGATTTTGATGCGTTTTTTTAATAGATAGAGTGATTTAAGAGGAAGGTTTATATGTATAATACATGCATAATATAGTAGAGAAACCCTGATAATTTTAGAGGTTTTTAATCTAAGTCGTAAATAAACACATTTTTTGCGCTTACATTGCAAACGCTGGCTGAACCCTACGAGATAGATCAAAATAATGTACTACAGTATTGTACACCTTAAAAAGGTCAACAAAAAAGTCGGCGATGGTATATGTCTATCTCTTAGGGATAACCCACAATAACCATTTTTTATCCTTTACTTACTACGAGAAAATAATGGCTTATTTACGAATAGCGATTGTAAGCAATACAGCATTAATCCTTATCCAATTAAGTACCTTAAATACATTGTGCATGTAATATAGATCAATATGGCCCCATACAGCATGTAATTTATACGAATATTTTCGAAGATATTACAGACTAGCTGTCCCCCGCGAATTTATTCGCGTGTTTTAGTTTCAACGGTTTTTCATTTTTGCAACATTTTTCATTTATGCTCCGCTCCTATTGGTCGTAGCGTGATGTTATATAGCCTATAGCCTTCCTTAATAAACGGACTATCCAATACAAAACTAATTTTTCAATTCGAACCAGCAGATCCTGAGATTAGCGCGTTCAAACAAACAAACTCTTTAGCTTTATAATATTAGTATAGATTTAAAATGCAGGGACATAGCGGTTGCGGCGGTACCGGCCGGGTATTGTACCCGTGCAAAGCCGGGGCGGCTCGCTAGTCTACTATTTATCTCAATACAAACAATTTTTTTTTCATTTTTTAGTTCACTTTTATTCGCGCGACCCTTGGGCTGGCTTTTATCTTGGACAGAGGATAAGCATTGCCATACAACGTGGCAATGCCGCCAGCCTTTAGGGTACACTCCCAATGGACAGCGATGTGAACGAATTTTTTGGTGCCATATTTTAGGGCTATGTTTAATTAGATATTATTTCGTTTGTGTATCTATACTATAATATTATAAAGCTGAAGAGTGTATTTGTTTGTTTGTTGGTTTGAACGCGCTAATCTCAGGAACTACTGGTACGAATTGAAAAATTCTTTTTGTATTGGATAGTCCGTTTATTGAGGAAGGCTATAGGCTATATAATATCACGCTACGACCAATAGGAGCGGAGCATAAATGAAAAATGTTGCAAAAATGAAAAACCGTTGAAACTAAAACACGCGAACAAAGTCGCGGGGGACAGCTAGTAATATTATAAAGCTGAAGAGTTTATTTGTTTGTTTGTTGTTTTGAACGCGCTAATCTCAGGAACTACTGGTTCGAATTGAATAATTCTTTTTGTATTGGATAGTCCGTTTATTGAGGAAGGTTATAGGCTATATAACATCACGCTACAACCAATAGGAGCGGAGCATAAATGAAAAATGTTGCAAAAATAAAAAACCGTTGAAACTAAAACACGCGAACAAAGTCGCGGGGGACAGCTAGTAATATTATAAAGCTGAAGAGTTTATTTGTTTGTTTGTTGTTTTGAACGCGCTAATCTCAGGAACTACTGGTTCGAATTGAAAAATTCTTTTTGTATTGGATAGTCCGTTTATTGAGGAAGGCTATAGGCTAAATAATATTACGCTACGACCAATAGGAGCGGAGCATAAATGAAAAATGTTGCAAAAATTAAAAACCGTTGAAACTAAAACACGCGAACAAAGTCGCGGGGGACAGCTAGTGTATATATAGTTAAGTTTATTTAAAATAAAACATACATATTTTATATAAATTACACTTAGACACAGAATATTATGATCATGCTCATCACACAAAGATTAGTCCTGGGTAGGAATCAAACCCGCCGACTCCGGTTTAGCAGTCAGGGTTACTTACCACTAGACCAACAGGCCAGTCAGTCATACATTAACCGAGACGATTGATCATTATTCATAATAATCATCCCATATTAATACTGCAAGGTTTATAAAGATCCTTACAGTATAAGATTTATACATATAATCTTGATAATAATGCACCATAATGCAACGCGATTTCATAGTTAAATTAGTAACACTCACCTTCTGCGGTTTCGCCCGCGTGTTGATGAAAAATGGTGATAATGACGATGAAAGTACCCTATGTGCTATCCCAGGTAATAAACTATCTATGCACCAAATTTCATTCAAATCCGTTCAGCCGTTTTATGGTGATTGCGTAACAAACATCCATCCATCAATTTAAACTTTTGCATTTATAATATTTGTACCTAAAAGTACTCACTATTAAGTTTTTGTGAAGTACTTATTCGTTTTTTACAAAAATGTTCGGTTCGTTCGTATACTGAGTTAGGGTACTACTTGTTTGGGGAAATTCATTTTTTTTTTGTAGAAACGTCTCCTGCACCAAGGAATTTAATCCTTGTGTCGCGGGGGGTTTCACAAACATTCAAATCACATGCACAAAGAACACCCAGACTTGGAACAAGCATTTGTGGGTCACACAAATGCTTGTCCCATGCGGGGATCGAACCCACGCACGTCGCGCACAGAGGTAATTGGCGTGGTGACCTATACCACTCGGCTATCCGTGCAGTCAAAATTGAACGAGAAATGATCTTTATGCAGCATAAACGATGCAACAGACCAATGTTTAAACTCAAAAATATGGATTCATGTTAGCCTTCTTTTATTGATGCCCAGTTCCTATATCAAAGAAACGTCTCGCTGTGCTCACGGACGGTAGTATTTTTTTGTTTTGCTTACAAATTTGTATCTACTACTAGCTGTCCCCCGCGACTTTGTAAGCGTGTTTTAGTTTCAAGGGTTTTTCATTTTTGCAAAATTTTTCATTTATGCTCCGCTCCTATTGTTCGTAGCGTGATGTTATATAGCCTATAGCCTTCCTTAATAAACGGACTATCTAATACAAAAATATTTTTTCAATTCGAACCAGTAGTTGTATGTGTAATATAATGTAATGTGTAATAAATCTTACATTGTACCTATACTCAACTATTTGTGCACCGGAAAAAGCAGAATATTATGGATATAATTTTTTCTTACAACTCAACTTTACCATAGGTATTCTTACAAAAAAAAAAGTCTTTATTATGAACTATAGCTGTTTCCAGCGGCTCCGCCCGCGTGGAAGTCGGTTATCGCGGCAAAAAGTAGCCTGCGTCCTTTCTTAGGTTCTTAGGTTCTAGACTATCTGTGTACCGAATTTCATTTAAATCGGTACAGTACTTTTCGCTTGAAAGCGCGACAGACAGAGTTACTTTCGCATTTATATATTGACGTTAGATGTTGCACAAGTATTGAAGTCAACTTTATATGTTACGCTACTTTAAAGCAAACAATAAATATTTTAATTCTTTTAATATGCAAAATAACACGGAGCTGATGTTTACGTGACAGTGGCGCCAGTGAATTTTCTTTTCTTCTGCCAGCCTCATCCCAAGCTGTATTGGTGTCGGATTCCAGTCTTACCGGATTCAGCTGAACACCGTATTTTACATGGAGCGACTGCCTATCTGACACCCACAACCCATTTTACTGGGTAACACAGTATCCCAAAGTAGGACTGGTTGTCAGAATTGTAATGACTTTACGCCTGTCAAAGATCTACACAAAGGGTTCTTGGTATGTTTACAAATGGTCACCCATTCACGGACCAACCGCGGTGGACACGGCTTAACCTGTTTCGGTAACCAAAGGTAAAAAAAACGCTTTTTTTTTTATTTCACCTCACTTTAGTTCATAATGGAACATGGTATATAAGTAGGAATATTAATAGATATCTGTTCATAAAAATAATGTCATTACCAACAAAATATTTGAAGTATGTCCTTTAATAGGCATGTTTCCTATTTTTTTTTAATGTCCGTCTTGTAAATTAATGAATTTTATTGGACACGTATTTTTTCTTTTTTCCTGCAAACAAAAAATGATCAAAATACAGAGAACGGAAGTTACGCGTGACGTCACTCCTCACTACGATTTTTAGCGAAACTCCGAAACTTTAAAGCGCTGTATCTTTGTAATTTTTTATTGTTTTGATAAAAGAAAAAATACGTGTCTAATATTTTTTTATTATCTAACTGACGGACTAAATAGATTTTAACTTTTCATACCCAGTCAACATCCCTATTATAACGTGCTTCCTGAGATAGGGTTTTAGTATAAAGATAAAGATAAAGATAAAGATAAAGATCATTTTATTTGTATAACATGCGTATGTACAAAAATAGTACAGGGTGTTAAAAAAATACAATAATATGCACGTTCATGTTTTGCCTATTAGGCGTACAAATATAAAAAGGGTGTTTTTGCAATTACAAACAACAAGCTTAAAGCACTATATCTAATTAAATATTACAATTAAGAGCATTATTATTTTATACTATATTACTTAAATGTATAAACTATTATCTACATACAACTTACAGGTTACTGTCATTTAAATAATCTTTAACATTATAGTAACATTTTTCAATTAATAAATTAGTAAGCATTTTTTTAAATTTTTGGAATGTTTGTTTTTTAATGTTTTCTGGCAGTTTATTATATATCGTCGGTCCCATAGACATAATGCTTTTCTTTAACAGAGCGGTATTATAGCCTCCTGTGTGAAGCAAATTTTTATATTGAGATCTCATGGGACCTGTACGTTTTCTGATATCTGCTAATGGAGTAAAAAGTTGTATATTTAATTTGACAAAAATAGCTACTTCTAATATATAAACTGACGGGAAGGTTAAAATTCGTAGGGACTTAAACACAGGCTCACAACTATCTGTAGTTTTTAGACCAGTCATGGATCGTATGCAAGCCTTTTGTGCTTTGAATATTGTTTCTCTGTCGCTGCAGTTACCCCAGAATATGATCCCGTATCGTAACACGGAAGCTACTATGCCGTGATAGGCCACAACAACTGTATTTAATTTTACTTTTTGAGTTAATTTGTAAAGAATGTAGGCTGATTTATTTAATTTTTTACAAACTTGTTCAGCATGAGATTTCCAGGAAAGGTGACTATCAATTACGATGCCCAAAAATTTACTATTCGTTGTTGCTTCTATTTGCTGATTATTATACTGTACACTAACATTATTAGGTTGCAATCGTTGAAAAAAATGCATTACTTTAGTTTTATTTAAATTAATTACTAAATTATTTATATTCAGCCAATTTATTAGTGTTTCTAGTGTCTCGTTAATATCGTTTTCGTAGGTTGCTTTGTCTTTACATTTTATTATTGCAGTGCTGTCGTCAGCAAATAGCACCATCGGTTGATGTGTCTGACGAGGCAAGTCATTTATGTATAATAGAAATAGTAGGGGTCCCAGGACACTACCTTGGGGTACTCCATATTTAATTACTCTAAACCTAGATAAGTATTTAATTTCGCGTTTCGTTTTTGTGCAAATCCTAGCTATTTCTGTGTATTGTTTTCTACCTGTAAGATATGACTTAATTAAATTTAAAACATTACCTCTTAAGCCGTAATCATATAATTTGTTTAGAAGAATGTCATGTTTTACGTAATCGAAAGCTTTCGTCATATCGGTAAATAAAGCGCATATAGGTGTCTTTTGGTCGACATTTTTCATAATATTTTCAAGAAGGTCATATATAGCCATGTTTATATTTTTATTTTTACGAAAGCCTTTTTGCTCTTCACATAGAATGTTATTATTATTTAAGAATGTATAAACTGATTTGTAGATAATTTTTTCAAAAATTTTAGAAAATATTGAAATTAGAGCTACGGGTCTATAATTTGACATATCATCTTTATCATTTTTCTTGTGTAAGGGTTTTATAATTACGGTTTTTAAACTTTCAGGGAATATACCAGAACTTATGCTTGTATTAATGATATGGCTTAAAGGGACAGATATAATATTAGAAACAAATTTGATGACTGAGGTTGATATGCCGTCGTAGCCGAAACTTTTTTTATTTTTTAATAATTTAATCACTTGGTCGATATCTTGCGGTAGAACCGGAGACATAAATAAAGATTTTGCATTCTTTGTTATGCTGTTGTTTTTCCCAGATATATTACTCGTGAATTTATTAACCTCTTGTATTTGATCTACAAAGAAGTTATTAAACGAATTTGCAATGTCGTTGGGATCATGAATTACACTATTTTGTATTTTCAGTTGTTGGATAGTTTCCTTTACATTATTTGAGTTGTTAATTATTTGCCATGAAGCTTTTGACTTATTTTGTGAACTGTTGATGATATAATTATTTTGAGATTTCTGTGTAAGTTTAATTATTTTTTTGAGTTTGTGTGAATATGTTGTAAATATATTTTTATTGTGGCTAGTTGGAGACTTTCTATATGTCCACAATAATTTTCTTTGTTTTTTGCAACATAATCTTATGCCACGTGACATCCATTTAACTTTCTTGTCTGCTTTTACTGTAATGCGTTGGACTGGAAAGCATAAATTATATAATAATTGAAAATGTTCAAGAAAAATATCATAAGCTTCATTTGCGTTATTAGATGATAATACATCAGAGAACGATAAATTGACAAGATGATTTTTAAATAAAATTAAATTTTCTTTAGATAAGTTACGTTTTTCTATTCGCCATAAATTAAGTTTACATGTTTTACTGACTTGGATTTTTAATAACTGGGCTGTATGGTCGGATAACGCAAGGTCGAGCACCTCACTTGTACATTTTTGTCGCGAGTTGTGGGCAAAGTTGTCAATGCAAGTGTTACTGCCAGGCCTAGTCGGTTTATTTATTTCTAACTTCAAGTTATAATTTAAAAGAAAAAATTCAAAATCCAAAGTTAATCTATTCCGTTTTAGGATATCTATGTTGAAGTCCCCACATAAGACAATTTTTTTATTTTTGTTACATGTTATTTTTAGTATATTATCTAAATTATCATAAAATACACTTAAATTAGACATAGATGGAGGGCGATAAATGCATATAATAGTTACATTTTGTTTAATTAGGTCTAATGCACAACATTCTATAATTCCGGTAATTGAATATTTTTGCAGTTTTGGGAGGTCTTTGTATTCTAAACTCTTTTTAAGTAAAATGCAAGCTCCTCCTCGTCTTTGTTCACTTCTTGAATAACACGAAGCGAGTTTATAGTTAGGTAAATTAATTAATGACTCCTGACCTGACTTGATGAAATGCTCTGTAATGCATAATACGTCGACATCAATCTTTCTGGTATTGCGTAGTTCTTCAATATGTAGGGTTAACTGGTCTGTTTTATTTAGAAGTCCAGCTATGTTTTGATGAATT
This sequence comes from Diachrysia chrysitis, assembly GCA_932294365.1. Taxonomy (NCBI): domain Eukaryota; kingdom Metazoa; phylum Arthropoda; class Insecta; order Lepidoptera; family Noctuidae; genus Diachrysia; species Diachrysia chrysitis. The sequence continues at coordinate 1,667,426 of OW028641.1, forward strand.
ATGTTAACATGGTTATAATAGAAAAAACTCCAAATTATTACTTGTTGACGAAGAGGGTTTTTTAATAATATTATCCTTTTCAGTGTTCTCAATTTTCGCTTCTGTTTTTGCTTGGTCGTATGGTGAATTGATGATAGAAGTTAGGTCTTTGAAAATAGTATTCATTCCATAGTCGCTCAAAGCACCACTGTATTCGGAGAAAGTTCTGAAATCACATGATAGTTTCAGGTTTGAATCATATAGAGTTGCGTATCCGTGTGTTTGAATGTCCATATATAATAAGTTGTTAAATGCTTCTACCCTGCTGTTGTACCATACTGAATAACTGTGATATTTGTATGTAGGAGCGCATACTATAATGTTAGTATGTTTTATTAGTTTTAGTATGTCTCTAAGGTTTATGACAATATCACAATAGTTATTAGTTTTGCGGAAATCTTCTTCACCAATCAATAACAAGCAGTAGTCGTTCATTGTATATCCTTTTAGTTTTCCTTCTAAGTTTTTTATTAACTGATTTAATCCACATTTTGGTGTTAGGTAGTGAATAACATCTAAATGTTGAAAATTTTCTTTGGATATAGACAGGATATTATTTTTCTTATTATCACTGATAATACACAACTTGTGTTTTATTTGTTTTGGTACTTCAATGCTTCTTGACTGTTTTTTGAGAATTGCGCCATCTTGTGTAAATTTAGGTAAACTATCCGTATGTATATATTATAGGTGATCACTACAGGGGAAATTAGATGTGATGATTATTGCTTTAGGGGCTCATAATCTCTTTTTCTAACCGGCTTATAATGTGACGAGCGCAATAACCTTCATGTACAGTCGACTTTAATATGTTGGCCCTATTAAGCTTCAAAAATACAAGAAATTCAAAAATTATGCATCAAATAGTGTAAAAAAAAAATAAGTTGATAGCTATAAATAGCATAAAGGCTATATTATATGAAATTGTAATGTGGGCTGAACTATATATACCCCCAACCGAAGGGTAGATGCGCCGTATGCTGAAACACAGGTTTCCAACCTAGTTTGGCAACGGAGGCAAAATAAGACACACTTGGTATATTGTTAAGCTTTCTTATAATTGGATAATGTTGTCAAAAATTGTAAACTTTTATTGGAATCAATAAATTATAAAAAAAATTATCTACACAGATTTTTTAGCTATTTTCTTAATCTTTTATACTTAGCAAATATAGTTATTGACTTGAAATTTGGTTTCTAGATAGAAGAGGATTATGATGAAAATAAATGTCGATTAATTAGACACGATTAAAGAAACTTTCCTCGATAGTTTTATTTTTGAAATCAACTATAAAAACCATTTTATTTTGCTTAATCTACTAAACTAAAAACTAACTTACTAACATTTTTTTCACACTATTTGATGCACAATCATAATATCTACTTAGATTAATGTCAACTTCGATTACAATGAGATTTTCCATTTTGTCGCTTACGTTATTATTTCTAAGACAATCTTTTGCGACCTTGACATAATTATGTTTAACTCTTTTCGTCCCGTAAGCAAGCAGTAAGTATTATCTCTGTCTTGCATTTCCAAATTGGCTCTCCAGTCCGCTTGAGTCCGCCTACTTGCAAACGAAATAATTATTCGTGTAGCGCCAACTGCCTTGAACCGTACTAACTTTCATAAAAATAGCACACTTCAACAACACAGTTTCCCGCAAACGACAAAGTAAGTAACACAATGGTATCATATATTCCTCCAGGTTATCGTTCAGCCATCGAGTTCTTACAAAGTTGCAGTCTATAGAAATTGAAATACATTGACACTAATTTCCTTTGACGCAGAGATCAGAGGTACATCGTCGCTCGTAACAAAGGTCGAGATACCTACCGTGTCTTGAAAATATCGAGTAGGTATAAAAATAATACGAATGCGAATTATAAGAAACTAGGTTTGGCCCGCGAATTCGTCGCATTTGATTTCACACAGATTCGTCTGAGTAAAGATTTTTCGTGCTACGTCTTTCTTCATGCAAATACTTAGTCGACAGTTATCGAGCTGGGATAAGCCCTCAACTAAGGTAAAGGTATTTAAAATAAATAAAACAAAAGCATATAAGTTGCGATTTCCATTTATGTAGACAGGGGTGCCGATTCGGATAAGCACAAACTAAACATAATTCAGACTATGGCTAACTCTTTCATTCTAATCAAGAAAAGTACAACCATAAATAAGTCACGATTTTATGGTGAAATAACGTGAAAGACGTTCAATAAGTAAACTAGTTTAATAATATAGTATTTCTCTTATTTATTTTTGTCCTTTCCTCGCGCTGTGTGTTACATAGACATACCCCAGTTTCTAGAAGGCTGATCAACACAAAAATTTGATAATCATCATCATATTAAGCGCTCAGTCGTGATCGGTTGATTTGACAACAGATTAAATTAATCAGCCTTTCAGAAACCGTGGGTTAATAACGTCGATCAATTAATATTGTTTACACGTATATTTGTTATTAGAAAATGATAAATCTAATAGAAATTATACGTATACACATATATGTACATAAGCGCGACACACATAATTCCCTTACATTTAGAGACATCGAAAGAGGTGATATATTGTTAGTTACATTTATTTATCACCTATCACAGCTACTTCACAAAGTATTAAGTGTAAGCTAACATAAACTGTTACTCCAGTTTACCGTCGAACGAGTACTGGCGATGACACCAGCGGTTATAATATTATCAAGTGTTAAAGCCATCGTTGTTTAATTTTAAAGAAGACGTGTTTATTTCACGATGGCGTTAAAACTTAATAACAGCAACCTTCACACAAGACTGAAAAATCTATCTTCAAAATGTTTGAGAAAGAGAAAATAAACAATTGTTATTATTATAATAGTAAACGAATGAAAATCCTCCTAATTATATATAATTAAATTTTCAAAGGAGTTTATTAAATTCCAGTAGGTATAATGCAACACGACAGTTAAACTACTTTAAGTGAGTGCGATCAATGTTCGGGTGCACTGGGGCAGTCCAAACTTGCACGCGTTGAGCAGGCGACGAACAATATGTCCGCCGAAAAGAAATCTTAGTAAGTTCATTCTGCCCGGCAGACAAATAGTCCGTCGTGTGCAGAGTACCTTGGAGTCAGTACACTCGAACTTTGAAAGCCGATAGACGAGAAGCCCACTGCTAAGTTCAATAATCACTTAATAATATAAATAATTTACAAATTGTTTAAAACTTTCGGCGCGCTCTGCGTACCGGTGCCTTAAACGTCACGATACGCGTCCATAACGTTAGAAATACGTATTATATAAATATTATAAATGCTATAGTTACCGCACGCAGCGATAGGCTAGCGTGCATACAAATATTACTATACAAAACATAATCATTTTGTTACTTTAACCACCACCCTTCAGAATCAGTCACATTCTACGCTCTCAGTTTAGTATAGCAGCATTGCCTCCCGTCCGTAACTGACTCGTAATATATTTAAAAACCAAAAAAAAAACAATGATTATTCAAGTAGCAATTAGCTTCCAATCGTTACAATAATAGACAATTATAATTATTTTATTTCCGTGTTCAAACGGAATGTAATGTTTATGATTTTAAATAAGATCAAACTGTACATCGACGAGGCAACGATAGTACGTAACGAAGCAACGTTTTAGGTCAGCCGATGACGTCAACGATTAGGCGTTGCATTCATAAAACAAAAACAAAATCCGCCATGACACACATACTAAAGACTAACACGTAATTTTCACATAATAAGTACAGGTTAAACTAGGTGGTAAACTATATAATAAATTATACATAGTGTTGGTCGCGTACTAGCGTTTGCCTCTTTATAATAATTTATCGATTGCGATACAACTATTTGGTACAATCGACGCGTCAGCCGAGCTACCGGCGGCGGCGCGGGTACTAACACTAACATTACCAACGGCTTATAAATACTTTTTCTTTTTTTTTTTTTAATAAACCTACTATGAAAATATCTGTATCTTGTACTAAAATGGGAGTAAAATCAACCGAAACGAAAATACACTAAGGACGAACTGTTTATCTAAACAACTAAATCAATTTTAACTTATATGAATGGGACAAGTACAAGATATTATTCTGGGTATTACAATATTCATTGAGCAAGCGTGGTGATCAGTGCTCGATTTTGATTGGAGGCCTTTACCCAGCAGTGGGACAACGTAGACATACTTTATATATTATATACAATCATTTTGGTTAATCCCAAAATAAAACACTTAGATCTAAGTTTCCTTAGAGATGAAATAAATTACTTTTAAAACATTTGGCTAAGTTAGCCGCATAATTTGATTAAAAAATAAAACCTGAAGCTTTTCAGTTTAAGGACTGAAGGTTCGCTCTGACACGTTTCGTGAAACGAGTCAACGAAGCGCTACAAATTAAAATGAAATCGTACGTTTTTATATCGCTCACGATTAAAAACTGTTTTAAAAACATCAATTTGATTCCTAAAATATAATTTATAGTAGGACAACACAAATACACTCACTAACATTTATTAATATAATTATGGTTAATACAGTATATGTAACATATAGTTTGAATGGTAAAACTTTAGCCCGGCCTTTTGCCAAGCTATGTTGGGGTCGGCTTCCAGCCTCACCGGATTCAGCTGAAGCCTGAATATATTATTTTACATGGAGCGCGTACTGACTGAGAGCTCGTCACACACTGACTTATGATCATAGTACTCACATAAATTGATAATAAGATTTATTTTTATGTAAATAATTGTAGTTTAATGTTTGGTTACAATCAAACACGAGAAAGATGTGTTTTTATACAAGATTTTATTTAACTTTCAATGTACGTTTGCTAGCTAAATTAGAACCACTTCTTGATATCCGATTAAGATGATATCTCGTCAATAAAACTTTGGTACTTTCGAGCTGGTCTGATGATGAAGCCTGAAGGTCAAGGCCATAGGAACTGTGTAACGAAACGAAACAATCTCTCAGTGTTTGGGTTCATTGAATTTATCTAAACTAGTACTGTGATCCGAGCTTATTAAAAGATTGATAAAAACTTACTAGTAAACTACTAGATTATCCGGAATAATGTGACTTAATGTACAAAACTACTACAAACTGTATTTTTTACATAATGGAAAAATATATCGCAAATTTTACAATGAGCTATCTCTGAATTACCATTATTTTAAACACATTATATATTATGCACATTGTGACGATGCTTGGCAACGAACAAACAGACAGGAAATGTACTGTATTTTAATTTTAATTTTAATTACGTCAACGTGTATATGTAGTCTACAACTGGATAATAATTTAATTTTATTGAATAGCACATCTTCCTCTCTGTGTCGTGAAGAGATACGTTTTACTTTAGATAAACTAGTTTGTTCAGGAACCCGCGTGTACATGTGTAGACCCGTCGTGCCGATAGCCAGCTTTCTGTAAATATCTAAACTAGACCCATCACGCCCTTATCGGTATATCCATCGTCGTCCACTTCATCTTCCTCGTCTTCCTCCTGAAATGCAGAAATAAAAATGTCAAGAATGGAAAAAAAAAGGGTTTATTTATCAAAAGAAATGGGATAAATAGGCATGTTTCCAAATTTTCTTTTAATTTCCGCCTTTTTTCTTTTTTCCTGCAAACAAAATATGATCAAAATACAGAGAACGGAAATTTCGCGTGACGTCACTCCTAGCTACAATTTTTACCAAGGCGAGGTGTCATAAGCCCCCACTCCGAAACTTTAAAACACTGTATCTTTGTAATTTTTTATTGTTTTTGATAAAAGAAAAAATACGTGTCTAATATTTTTTTATTATCTAACTGACGGACTATATAGTTTTTAACTTTTCATACCCAGTCAACATCCCTATTACATTCGAAGAGTAATTAATCCGTCGGTTGCTTCTTCAAAATAAGTAAACACTAGGTAGATAGAGCGAATCAAAGTTCTAGGCTATAATGACATCATGCTTGAATACAAAACTCACGAAATTGTGACATCAGTGTTTCGTTTGGATGCGTAAAATAAGAAAAAATACAAGTCTCATATATTTTTCAATTTTTAGTAATATTATAATATGCGAAAGTAACTCTGTCTGGCTGTCGCACTTTCACGCCAAAACTACAGAACCGATCTATAGATCCCGATATGTAATTTAGTATACAGATAGTCTAGAGCCTGAGAAAGGACATAGGCTACTTTTTGCCGCGATAACCGACATTTTTTGGATGAGATTTACGCAGTTAGCCTGATCGCAGGCTTTGACTGCTTCACCGGACGATAACCGACATCCACGCGGACAGAGGCACGGGAAACAGCTAGTAATAAATATATCTGACATTAAAAAAAATAGTATAAATAAATAGACCAACTAGTACAAATGCTGTCGACAACATATTCGTATCGTAAATATCACATAACAAAAATAAACAAGGCGTTCGTGCTAGCATGAAAAATACATGTCCAATTATGTTTTTAATATCTACTTATTGACAGAATAAGGCCTACTTGCACGAAAAACATAACTAGTTAGTTTAGTTGCTAACACGAGGTTAAATTGACAATATTGACGAACTGTCAATTAAACTTCGTGTTACAATTTTCCTCTGAATTAAAAAGATTACCGGGGCTTGTGCAAGAAGCCGGTCCAAAGATAATAACGTTTTATACCTGTCATCATCTCTTAAAATCAGTGTCGCGGGGGTTTCAAATATTGAAAACCACACAAAATCAAAATTAATAACTCATTTATTCCAACTAGGCTACAAAGTAGCACTTTAAGAACGTGAATACAATGGACAGCACCCTGATTCGCCCACCCTTCACCGCTTCCTAAGTGCTATGGCAGTGGAGATGAAACGGCGCAACAAACTCTCCAGCAGCACGCTGTCATTCCGTTTACAAAGACAGACACAGATTTAGGACCACCATCGTCGTCGTCGTTGTCATACGCAAATGTTTTGTCTCATGCATGCTCACCAGCATCACGTCGCGAGGTGGTAGCTCGCCTGGTGATGATGATGAATTTATGAACCACTTTAATTTCGTACCCGACTATTTTGGTAATTTTTAGTCATAATAGGAGACCTGACATAATCCTCACGCCGTGCCCTCGGCGTGGGTTGAAGCCATAAGCTTTCACCACGTAAAAAAAAGAAAATGGTTGTCAGTACTCACATCAAAGCCGAAGCACGTGTCGACCTCCTTCTCGAGCTTGATGCTCCGCTCGGCCTCCGTCTCCTTTACTCTGTACTTCCTCTCCTCAATTTCCTCTTCCTCCTCTTCTTCCTCTTCGACATCTTCCTCTTCTGGGGGGGGGGAAACATATATTATTATCTATAGTAAGGTGATAATGGCATAGAATGGCTGGATGAGGTGAGGCGAGCTTAACTTTTTTGATAAAGATTGGTTTATTACAGATCTAAACATAAAGAAATGGAAAGACAGTAGAGCCCTCTAGATATGCCTGATAATAGTGTAAAAAAAAATTGGTTGTTTGTAAAGTAGGTTTACGATCGAGATGTTTACGTGATAACGTCTTATTGGTGATATAAGTTTTTGGGAAGTAAGGAATTAATGAAGATAACAATTTTTTCAAATTTTCATAGTTTGTTTCACTGTTAAACATTCAACGAAAACTTAACCGCGCGAGAAAATCTCCATTCGTTTGTATGCCGCTAGAGTGAGAGAGACGGAAGATCGGTCCACTCACTCGAACGCTATGCCAGCCTCCGCTCGTGAGGATTCCGCGTGACAAGTTTCACGGAATGACTGGCAGCGCTCGAGATGAGACGGGAGATCGGTCCGTCTCTCTCTCGTTATACCTGCGATCGCGCTCGTGAGGTTTTGGTGTGACACAAGTTTCTGAACATGTCACCCGACTAAAACGATTTTAAAGACGTTATCACGTCAAAAAATATCTTGTAAACTTTTAGCCATCGGACTTTTCTCTTCTATATGAAGCCAAAAGTGGAGTCATTTTCCTTTTCAAGTCAAGAATAGGTATATATAAATTTTTTTACTAATTTGTACCCACGCATCATACCTCAACGATTTATTGTGGTAGTGTGAGGATTTGCTATTCCACAACAAGTCATTAGCGCCATACAATTGGATTAGTAGACGGCACTTTTCGTTGTCCATTTTTCGGAATTTGCCGCGCGAGCCAATTCACCAACGACCGTCCCAACTGCGCGCGAGCGAGCGACTGAAGCTCCTTTGATGCGGTCTCATAAACCGACAGCGAGCGGATCGCCGCGCGGCACGTTCGAGCGCGGCAATGCTCGAGTCGCCGCGCACGCCAATGTTCGATGATTTGCCGCGGTTAATTTGTACGCACCTTTATGTCTGTCTGTCTGCCTGTTACGGTTTCACGGTTAAAACGCTGAACCGATTTTGATGAAACTTGGTATGGGGTGAGCTGGGGCCCCAAGAAAGGATACAAGCTACTTCTTGCCGCTATAACCGACACCCACGCGAACGGAGCTTCAGACAACGGCGTATTTAACGGCGATTATAAACACCCCAGTTCCATCCTTGCTTTTGCGTCAGAAATGTAATGACTTAACAACAGTCGGGGAAAACGGGTTAACGTGCTCTCTCAGGCACAGTGGGGTCTCTAAATCGGATCAAAGTACTTTATATCTCAAAAGAGCACAGTGCACTTCATGAGATACAAAATTAAACATGTATAGAATAAATCCAGTTTACGCTGCTTTGACAACAATCTTACCAATAATAACAAATATATTTAATAATATTTAACAATGAGTTGTGCAGTTCCAACGAAACAAAAACTAGTACTAGCGAGATTATGTTTTTTATCCTAAAAACAAGAATTGATCATTACTGGTGATGTAATTTTTTAATAGGCTCATCTTAGTCATGTTTTTAAATTCATTTGGAACTCTGTTGTATATTTACAACTGGTCACCCATCCACGAACCAACGTGCGACTAGCACGGCTTGACCTTTATTGTAGGTGACAAACTTTACTAGACCACCTTTTTTGGAAGAGATTTACGCAGTTAGCCTGAGAGCTGGCTTTGACTGCTTCACCGGACTTTTGGCGAGAACCTTAAGGGCCTCCAGCCAGAGCAATAAGAAAAATTAACTATGTTAACAACGTTCACTAAGGGCACCCCCTGTGGGGTTCGGATCTCGACTTAGTGCGTTGCTAACAATCTTAATAAGGCAAAAACAGCAAGGGAGAGCTGGATCTAAGTTTTTATTATTTAAGGACATTTTTATTGCTAGTTTGGCCGGCTCGGGCCAGCTTGATCTAGGGACGGGGGGGTTACTAGACCACGTGTGACGCGCTAGTAGTGCACTAGGAGTACGCACCGCCTTCGTCGTCGGGGTCGATGAACTCCGGCGCGACGACGGCGACCTGCTGCTCGGTGCCGTCCTCCAGCTGGATCACCTCCAGCACGACGTACTGCTGGCCGTCGCCGTCGGCCACGGTCACCAGCTCGCCGCGCTTCAGCTCCTTGTTGCCGAGCTCGATCTTCATGAGGTTGGTGCCGGCGTTAGGGCTCTGCGGGCTCCGCATGTCCTGTGAATTCAAATAGAGGGGATTTAGTTTTATATAGATTTTATTAAAAGTTTTACGAGCAACTTTGTAGACATTAGTTAAGGCTACAAAGCAGTAGCAATTGGCCTCCTAGGCGGTTCATTTGAGCGGTCAGTGACCTGACGCGGTTGAAATAGGGTGGCGAACCGAGTCGAACGATCGGACTACAAGTCTTCTTAGTCTTTAAACAAAATGGACACGCATATACTGCCAGTGCGGGTAAATAAGATGGCACAAACAGTTGCATAATAAAAGGGGAAAAAAGGCTTCCACTAATGCATAAGAGCGCTGAAAACTACAACATTAATTAGCATTAGGACGGATAGATATACATGTTGTACGGTCATTAAGAAACCGGCGGTCCATAGTCATAACAAATAGTGCATAAAGTTAAGTTGTTAGTGTCCGCATTCATTGTTATGTTGCCAAAACATAAATTAATGCATTAATATGAATAATATCGATATTGCTATTTGGAGCGTTCCATAGCATACATGGCCTTAGAATATTATTTGTATATATGCTGCTCATCGATATTCGCACATGCTACAAATAAAGCGAGGCAGAAACGAATTGCGAAATAGTCAAAAGTTGCTATAGCAGAAATGTTATTTCACTTTTTTTGCTCTATTGTGTTCAGACATATATTGTTATTATAATTATTAATTACATATAAAGATAAGAGTTATTTCATGGTCCGATATCCTTTCAATTTAGGTTTGTATATTTTTTTATTATATTGTTGTAAATATTAGAGCCGTTAATACAAAATTTACATTAATTTATAACACAATTGTGCGGTTATGTTTTGTATTGCTACTGCTAGGTAACTCAAATGCTTCTTGGAGAAGCGTTGTTTTTTCGCCGGTGTAGGAGAGAGTATGTCTGGGCGGTTTAATCTTAGATGTGACTGAAGGTTGGTATCGCGAGACCACTACGATTAGCGGGTTACAAATACTGAGCTAATTTCTTTGTTAATATTTTATGTTATTGTGTAGTTGTTTATTGAATTACGTGTGCAACAGAAATAAATAGTTTAAATTTATTAAATTTATTTTAAACACAAAAATCAATATTCGCGTAAACTTATAGAAACATTATTATGCAGTAATGCAATATAAATCTGCATGGTTGAAGACGTAATGCACTGTATCGGAATATATTGTTTTTAATTTACAGAGTATAATTAAATACCAGGTAAGAACAGCACAGAAAGTATCCTCGTCACCTTGTAGCCCCAGCCACTCACATTCGCGCAAACATTCGAACAAAGTTCGCGCGACTGAGCTTGGAAGTGAAATCATTTGCAAATGTCGTCTTACACTTGTGGGTTTGCGTATTCGTGCGAATGTGAGTGACCATAGGAATGATAGAGCGGCTTAGAAGGCAAAAATTTTACAGGCACATCAGCATTCGTATAATATGCACTTGTACAGAATCAACTCAAAATATGAAATCTATTCTAACTTTTATTGGAATCAATAAATTATTAATTATTATTATTATTATATTACAACAATAGCATTAAAGCAGTTTAACAATCGCAGTAACAAATAAAATGAACAAATAAAGCAGAAATATTCAAATATTAAAATAGTGAAAACAAAAGAAAAACAGAATTCGATATAACGCAAAAAAGCAAAATAATGATTAAATAATAGTGGCGTGTTTAGTATAATTGTAGCTATCAAATAAATGTCGTATCATTCGTAGTTATTCCCGTAGTTGCATACCAATAAGAGTTTTTTATCGAATTTGTTTGAACTACATTAGCACCCATTCCACTGCCTGCTAATAACCCACTGTAGAACAAAGGTCTCAAACAAAAAGAAGTTCGAATGAATTACAAGCATAATTTGTTTAGATATGTAATTCCAAATTGTAATTTATTATAACCCTATAAGAATTTGTAATTAAATACAAATAATACAAGGAAAAACTTAAACCTCAAGCAGGACTCGAACCTGCGACCACTGGCTTGACGCGCCAGTCGCTATACCAACCAAGCGATATATAAGAATTTTTAAAAACTTTTCTTTAACCTTTTGAACGCCCATCTATATAATACGCGATGTGTCCTCCAGCGCCACGCTACAAATGTATAACGTATCTATAGTAAAACGTAGGGATGCGATTAATGTCCTATCGACAAGTAATATTATCAGTTGAAATTAATTTTTATTCACCAATTTACGAAGCTAAATAAAAACTGATACCGTATTTTCAAATTTTGTTTTATTTCATAAAAAAAATCAATATGAAAACCTGAATATTTTTCCCATAATAAAAGAAAAGAATTGTAAATTTATTAGACGTGTGTTCTAGAAGGCACATCCGTATTTGTCTCCAAATGTAATCCTTCTACTTCATATCAAGTCGTTGGCGCTCGAGGCACGTCAAAATCCTTTATGATATAAGGATGCCTAGATGTCGATGTATATGGTATTTTTCTTTTTTCTATTCCCTGTGGTCGAGTTACACGTGCATAACCTCAGCTGATTCATGCATAATTTATTTCGTTTACTTACAAAAAATAGAACCAAATACAATCAATAGAAGCTAGATACGTGGTTTTCCACGTGTTGTTTTCTAATTAAAATGGAGGGTAAGTGACTGTTTTACGCAGAAGTTACAGTTTTTTTTTTAATGGTATGTTTAGGTGTCGTTAAATACTAGCAATGATTTTAGAAACTAATAATAGAAAACGGAAGTACATTCCTGAAACGGAAGTTGACAACTTAACGCAATGTCAAGACGACGAACTATTTCAAAATTCTGATTATTCACAAACTTTTTCTTATGATAAATCTACTTAAAAAGATAAACATTGCACTACACTAAAATGCACAGTCACTATGACCTTGAAACCCGTCGCCGCTTATGACGTCACAGATTTACTTCTATACAAGTTCGTGGCGTTGTGCGCACTGACAACTAGCCACTTTGTAAGGATGGGTTTTTCAAGCGGTGTTTCAGTATCGACAATGATTAGAAAACCTATTTATTCTTGATTAAGGTGAATAAAACGTAGTTTATAGTTCACAATATTTATAAAATATTATTTATTCACGTCATTTTCTTGCAAAAATAGTATTTATGATCGTTTCGACGAGATGAAATATAGCGAGGTCTTCATCGTGTCCCATCACTGGCTTACTTTATATCAAGTACTTGGCGTTGGGGGCATTAAAATATTTTCTGGCGTTTTTGTTTCTATTGAATATAAAACAAACAAGAACTTATTGTGTGTGAATAAGTAAAAAGTATGGCTTATAACAGGGCAATTTTCAATAAAAACAAAATAAAAGGCTTTGTAAAAGTCGTAAATTTATTTTATACTATTATTACTTCTAATCAAGTAGTGGCGCTGAGGGCACGAAAATCTCGAACTTGTATACAAGTGATTGGCGTTCAAAAGGTTAATTTGCTATTTATGTATGTTTTAGGTCAAATCTTGCGAGCTAAATTAAAAACACTTTTTTACATCTGATTATAATATATTTTTTTTCCTGATCTCAATTAATTATTTGGGTTCGGCGCAATGCGCATTTTTCTTTCATTCATCTCTACCACTCGTCGTCACAGCTCCTTTATTTCTCATATTATCATCTTTTACACAATCCTTTTATCTCTTTTTCGGACTTCCTCTACATTCATAAATCGTTTAATTACTTTCATCCCTCCTAATAACACGTCCCTACCATGACAGACGCTTACCTCTCATCTTTTCATTCACGGGCGCTACTTTCAAGACTCATTTCATATCATATCTAATCTCGTTGGTTCAGTCATCCATCAAAGCATTCTCATTTCAGCTACACGCAATTGTCTTTCATCCGTCCTTGCACTGCCTAGCATTCTGAACCATACATCAATACAGGACAAATAGCCGATTTATACTTTTTCCCTACCAATAAGGGCATAGTCGGATCACAAGTCATCCCAGTCATCTGTCGTTATTCAAGCCAACCTAGAGCTTTGTTTATAAAACAATTTTAAAATCGGTCCACTATTGTCCTAAAAAAATACATACAGTCGAACGAATAACATCCTTCTTTTTGGAAGTCGGTTAAAAAGTGCTGTAGTTGTATTATTACACCGGCTGCTGCTGCATGAGACTGTTTTGCTGACAATTTATTATAGATACGGCAAATGCAACGGAAAAACACTTTACGCGAGCTTGCAATAATCGATATATATACCAAAATGCGGTGGCAGGTAACGCATAATCATTTCATTAAACTGATATCATAAAGAGAATAGACTTGTATTTTTGTATGTTCGTGACGAATCTCCAAACCTACTGGACCGATTTCAAAAATTCTTTTATAGTTCGAATGCTACATTATCCCTGAGTAACAGGTTATATTGCAGTGCTACCAGTGCGAAGTGCGAAGTGTGGGCTTTTTTTTTTGAAAAACCTCTCCCTCACTAAGAAATTTAATCCTTGTGTCGCGGGGGTTTCACAAACATTCAAATCACATGCACAAAGAACACCCAGACTTGGAACAAGTATTTGTGGATCACACAAATGCTTGTCCCATGCGGAGATCGAACCCGCGGCACGTCGCGCTCAGAGGTAATTGGCGTGGTGACCTATACCACTTGGCTATCCGTGCAGTTAAAGTCAAGACATTGAAACGAATGCAACTAAAAAAGAGTATAAGCGCGAGCTGTGTAAACGCAGTCTTTTTCTAGTACATATGACAATATGATATACCCTCTCAAGTAAATGAAAAATTATGTTACCGAAAAAAAAATCGCAAAAGCAATGCAATGCTTATAAAATATTGAAATAAAGCCTCTTAAGGACAGTTAGCTTCTTAATTATCGACAATAGGTCAGAATAAAAATAAAACAACCATAAAATTTGCAAGATAAATTACGCATTTTTTTTTAATAATACTTGCTGTGCGACGCAGCTTCACCAATATATAATATAATATTCTTTTTTTTTCTTCATTATAAAAACGCGCACACTCCAGCTCTAAGGAATTTTATCCTAGTGTCATGGGGGGTTTTACAAAAATTTAAATCACATGCACAATGAACACTCATTACTGTTATCATGTAAAAACTACGATACAGAGCCGTTCGATACGATGAAAGGCAGAAATCCCTTTCAAAATTCTCTGTTTACCCCTCTTTGGGTCTCTCACCACCGTCAAGTAAACCAATCTCCAGTTATAGCCATCCGTAAGTGCGTGTTCGAATTCACGTCGTTCGAGTAGCACTAACCAAAGCATTGTTTAACCAGTAAATTTACTTGCTACGCCGTCTGCCAAGTAACGTATTTTCTTTAAGATTAAATGTTGCTTTGAAGTTGTCATGACAAAAGTGTTAAACAACCGCATTTTGATGTTCTATGCGTAATCTATAATAAAAAAATTAATCGCTGAATGTGTTGCTAAGCGCAAAACTCGAGACCGAGTTTGATAATTCTTTTTTTAGAATATTCCTTGACGTACGGGGATGGTTCTTACGGAGAGAGAAATATAGATAATTTAAAAATAATATACATATAATTAAAGATTCGACAGTTAGGCGGTACGAAGTTCGCCGAGTCAGCTAGTTTTTTATAGATTTGAATGATTGTTCTGTGCGTTTTAATATTTAATTCACTTAACCCGTTAATAGTAACTAAGAGGTGTGTGAAATTGGCAGAAGATATTCACAAGGTTACTTGCAGATTAACGTTAACCAGTAGACCTATTCGCTATCTCCAGTTACCAACCCAACCGATGTTTACCGGATAAAAATAAGTATAAAAATGCTTATTCAGTATCGGCTAACGTCGGTAACCAACAAAGTAGTAGTAAATCTAGCTTGTCATCGAAGTTACACGATAAGAAACTTGTGTTTTCACTTTCTTTTCTATATAGCAACAATCGCTTTTGTTGACAACCGTCATAGCGAATAACCCTGCAGAAAGTAACTAATCAACGCTTTACTCGAAGGTGGTGAAAGTGACAATTCATATAACATTTTCTGCAGTTTACCTTCACGAGTTCTCCATCGAGGAACTTGACCTTCGTCTGGCGGCCGATTTTCAGAGCCAGCGCCCTCTCGTGGTGGCCCGACTCGGGGTCGTGGACCGCGAGGTGGCGGATCAGGTTGCCCTTGTGGGCGAACATTCGGTTGCACTCGTGGCACACGTGAGACTTCTCCTTCGGCGGCTTCGGCACGTAGTTGGGATTGTGGTAGAGGTTCTGGTGGCGCCGGAGCAGTTGCTTCTGCCTGTAACATTATAGCAGTTTGTTTGATAAGTGAACAGTATGAAGAAGTTTTTTTTCAAAAGACTTGACATCCGAGTAGTGTGTTAATACTTTCCACATTTTCAAGGATTGATGGGACGGACGGACGATATGACTAATTCGACAACTTTCTTTTGGCGGTTCTCAGAATGTCTGTAAAAGGTTGCGTCAACAAATACTTAATAGATTGCTGTAAAATATTGAAAGATTATTTTCGAAAATCTAGTAGAGTGCTATGATTAAATAGGCTATTATGATTATACCTCCAGGAGATATAATTTGGAGCTTTATATTGGAAAAATCTCTAATTCGCCTGCAAAACTAAATTGGTATTTTTGTCGTGTAAACAGAGGAGAGGAGTAACCATGGCGAAATTAGGTAGCCATAGCGACCAGATATCATATTTTGATTGAAGAATGATTACTTTTTAGAATTCTGTTGTAAGAAATAGCCCGGTGGTTGTACGATTAGAAAATAATGCTCTTGCTGTGAATGTGCCCAAAACGAGGCTCTTAGGAGGCTACATCTGAAAATAACTCTCACATGGGTTCTGTAATCAGTATTTTATCATCTAGTACAAAAATGAGAAATATAATACTTGTATAATTTTGTTTTCTGTTAGAAAAACATTGTCACCAATACAAGAATTCATTATGTGACCTACGCATGTGTGCCGGTAGCGGACATGCTCACCCGCAGCACCCAGCACAGTGGTGGCTGTCGAGTTCAGTCAGTATTCCAGTCACCTGCGTAACCTATTCTCAATCCATGTAGCGGTTGATCAGCTGAATGTCAGTACTTTACATGAAGAGTCTGCCTATATGAATTCCTCAAAAAAAAAATAATGGATACTATTTTTAGCCCGCAACTTCGTCCGCGTAGAGGTCGAAAATAGTTTTTGACATTTCAATCTAAAGAGTATTTTATTGCAGCAATGTTTTATGGTGACTTCAAAATTTTTTTAATAAAATCGAATTGAGTTGCACGAATCATGTTTAAAATGTAATGTCAATCAAAAACACTAAGAAGTATTGATATCATCTTTGTTACAAATCCCTCCCAAAATAACTTTCTACCCCTTTTTAACCCCGTTAGGAGATGAGTTTCAATAAAATACCAAACACATCTTTCATCAATTCTGTTAAAGAATGTTTTTGCAAAATTTGAAGTAGATTGGACCAAGCAATCACGTTGTCTCATACAAACTTTGTCCTCGTTTTTAACCTCCTTAGGAATAGAATTTTAAAAAATCCTTTCTTTTCGGATGCCTGCGTCATACAAAGAATACACCGTCCAAGTTTCAGTTCTCCAAGATCAGCGGTTTAGGGTGTGCGTATTTTATATATATAGATTATCAGTACAGCTGGTCGCTTCAAAGTAAACCTGAGCAAGTGGGGCATCATCGATCCTTCACATATCCAATGTGAATGTGGTGGCCCGGCGCAAGACATGGCGCATCTTCTGTCCTGCCTGTCCTGCACTACCACCTGCACCCTCCAGGACGTAATGGAGGCCAACGGTCGGCCCATCAGGTGGCAACTTTTTGGTCGGAAAAAGTTTGAGAGTCATTTGACACGAGAAGAAGAAGAAGTACAGCTGTTATAGTTTTATTTATAAGTATTGTACGAACCTGAAGGACTGGTCGCACAGGTCGCAGGCGAACGGCTTCTCGTCGGTGTGCTTCAGCAGATGGGTCTTGAGGTGGCGCATGGTGGTGGACGCGTACGGGCACAGCTCGCACTTGAAGCATTTCTCGCCCTCGTGGGTCTGTGTATACACACAATTAAGTTTTTACCGCTCTCCCAATCAAAACTAATTTCCAACAACTCGTTCTATTGGCAACAAAATTGAACCATCTTTAAATTTAACTAAGCATTAATGAATGGAAAGAGGTAGTCATATTAATGATATTATCAATGAAAATTGTCGTTAACTATACGAATAATTTGTCGAAATTATTCGTGCTGTGTTGAATCAATTCAAAGGACATAAGTCCGAATGAGCCCTTTTTTTACATGTGTGTGATAAGTTGTAGGAGTTGGTATTTCTCAAATTTTAATTTATTTTTTATTTATTTATTTGTCTTTACAACACCATAACAGAAGCTCCAATACGATGTTATAAAATAAACAAGTTTAGTACCTACATTCAAATATAAACTACTATCTATTTAAACTTAACAAAACAAACATAAAATTTACGTTACAAATAAACAAAAGTAAACATTTCAAAATTACTTTCTGTATGTTTCTGTGCCCTTTCTGTGAATTCCGGAAGGCTAAGTAAAAATATGACAATATTGTCTTTGACAAGGAGGCAAACTTAAGTAGGTTTGTCCTTGCTACGGCAGCGCTGAACAGCACCATTATAGGTTATTTAGGTTACCTTATTGTGCACTTTGCACGAGTATCGATCGGGGAAGGCCTTCCCGCAGCGGCGGCACTTGAGCGGCTTGTCGGAGGTGTGCAGCTTCTGCACGTGTATCCGGAGATCGGTCTTGCGGCCGCACTTGGCCGGGCACAGCTCGCAAGCGTATACCGGCTTCTCGGCCACTGTCGACGAAATATTTGGTCAAGAGACTTGTTAAAAAAGTCTTGTAATAAACTTTGACAACGATTAGGTTTTAAGGTCTGATGATGAAGCCGGAAGATAGGCACTGGCATTCCATGATGGAATATGGAGCATAGTCGTGTTTGGACTTGTTAGAAAGGTCTTGTAATGAACTTTGACCACGATTATTTTAATTATAATAAATGATGAAAATAACAAACACAAAAAGCGCTGGTTTTTCGACGGCAGCGTTTTATTAGCTCTGTCATTGTTTGCTTTACGACACTTGGATGCAAAAGGCCCAGTTTGAAGACGCTTTGGCTTGATTATCTATTAGAGATAGTGAAGCTGAGGAACTTTTGGAACTCGGTTAGTGTTAAATATTTATAATATTGTTCCAGTTTTTCTCGAATGGCGCGCGTTTTTATATATATATTTTTTTTTGTAGTGACTATCTAAAATGTATAGACAAATTACGTTCAAATTATATAAATAAGTTGACATAACCAATATAGTAGTAGTTTTGTAGGCTAACAATCGAACCACAGAATAAGAAATAAAAACGATATTTTGGAGTAATTTCTCTTTTTCGCGTAATTTGCCATTTGCCTAATTTACCAGGTATGCCGTGGTCAGAAAAGCAATGCACGCCACTGATGATACTCAACAGTCAGGCTAGGAATATAAATGTAATAATGCTTTTGTCTTAACAACCCGCAAGCTACCCTACATTTTTACCGTACTACCCCAGAAGCTGGTACCATACAGTCTGATGATGATGATGTTTATGTTACTCTATTATAACAGTGAAGTGAAATAATTTATACAACTCTAATTTAAATAAAATTAATTAATATGATGTCAATATTGATTAAATATCTAGTATCTAGTGTGAATCTAGTACTTAATATCACTTATCAATCTGTTACATTACCAACGGTTATATCTACTAGATTTCTATTTGTGAGGAAGCCACGATACCCATAACACAAGTTTAATCCTAGCTTTGGTGTCTGGGGTCAATAACTTAAGTAATTTGCAATGTAGGTATTTATAAGTTAATTGTATTCATAGTTCATGTTGAAACACTATAAATGTTGAGAGCAATAAATTATTATTATTATCTATAACTGCCAGTCTGATATTAGGTTGTTAGATTTTTTTTCTCTTCAATCCGAAATCCTCGAAATCGAGTCGTGTCTTCGAAGGCTATGATGTACCCGTGTATTGGACTCACCGTTATGTATCAGCTTGTGTGCCTTCAGCGAGTTGGACTGCGTAAAGCACATGCCGCAGTGCTCGCATTTGTAGGGCTTCTCGCCAGTGTGAGTGCGGAGATGTCGCTTCAGCTTGAACGTGTCCGGGGACGCGTAAGTGCAGTGGGGGCACTGGAACAAAGGTTTATAGTAAACTAGCTGTTACCCGCGGCACCGACTGCGCGGATGCCGGTTATCGCGGCAAAAAGTAGCCTATGTCCTTTCTCAGGCTCCAGACTATCAGTGTACCAAATTTCATTTAAATCGGTTCAGTAGTTGTGGCGCGAAAGCGCGACAGATAGAGTTACTTTCGGATTTATAATATTAGTTAGGATTATACATTTCACACATACAGAACATCGAAGAGTTCCGAATAAAACATATCAACTGATTGTTTTTTTTTTATAATTATTGTCAGGATAACATTTTGAGCTTAGCATTTTTTAAATGTCCGTCAGTTAGATTTATGAAAAACATTGGTCACCTATTTTTTTTTTCTTTTAGGTAATCAACTAATGACGATACATAGATTTAAAATAATAACATAATAATATCTTGGGACATCTCAAACACGGTCATCTGATCCCAAACTAGGCAGAGCCTGTGCTATGGCAACCAGACAACTGATAAACATACTTATATATTTCTAAATAAATACATATTATAGATAAATTACACCCAGACACAGAACAAATGATCGTGCTCATCACACAAAGATTCGTCCTGGGTGGGAATCGAACCCACGACCTCCGGTTTAGCAGTCGAATCACTAACCACTAGACCAACAGGCCCGTCAAAAAAAAATGGCACGTGACGTCATGATTTCGTTCATTTTGTACGAGAAATTGTGACGTAAGTAGCGATCCTAAACTGATGAACTTTAAAACGGTGATACAAAACAACAAATTAACTATTTTCAGAGTTTTTTCTTTACTAGTGATTTTGACATTCTAGGTTGACGGGAAGTAACCTATAATGTTTTTTTATCCCTTGAGAGTGTCGAATACACGTATTTTCGGCATTAACGGCCGTATCTTTATTTTTACGTGATTATTTCACGGCTTTAAGGGACTGTAGACCTGAGTATATGGGTTGTTAATTTAAGTCGATACCTCTACGCGTTCCCGAGACAAAGGGTCTTGACAGACAGACGGACGGACAGACGGACAGACGGACGAACAGACAGACGGACGGACAGTCAGAAGGACGGACGATGGACGAACGGACGGACGGACGAACGGACAGACGGACGGACGGACAGTCAGAAGGACGGACGGACAGACGGATAGACAGACGGACGGATGGATGCACGGTCGGACGGACGGATGGATGCACGGACGGACGGACGGATGCACAAACGGACAACAAAGTGATCGAATAGGGGTTCCTTTTGTTTCTTTTTGTTTAATACATACATACAATCAATCCTGTGAGACTTACACTCCAGTTATAAGTAATTTTTTTATAAGCTGTGGGGAGACTCTAATAAATAAATAAATAAATAAGTGTATACATGCCGCGAGTCTAAGACCATTCCTCAGAGTTAAAAAAGAATTTAATAAAGTATGGTATGTATTTCGAATGAAAATTTATTTACTGTGAAGCGAGGATTAAAATCGGCCAAGTGCGAGTCGGACTCGCGCATGAAGAGTCCCGTACCATTTCATGTAGTCCCCTTCAATATATAATTTACTTATTACTTGTTGTTAGTGGCAACAGAAATACACACAAACAATTTCAACTCTCTAACTTTTACGGTTCAGTAAAAGCCCGCTGACAGAAAGACATGAACGGACAGCAGAGGCTTAGTAATAAGGTCCCATTGACATTCTTCGAGTACGGAACCCCAAGAAAACGCTGCTAATGGAACATTCCAAGACTTGAATAACTAGTATTAACTGCGTCAGCGTATAAAAGGAGCATTGTTTGCTGTGAACTTATTAAATTTATTGAACGTTGAAAATTTCTTTCATAGCAAACTATTTTTGATGAGAAATTCTCTTTTTCCTTATAACAAAAGGATAATCCTTTTATTGCTTTTATCGTTAATTTACTCTGTTAGAAAAATATATTAAAAGAATGGAATATTTCTTTCTTTTTTTAAAGGACATCTTTCATGAGTTTATTTATTTCTTTTTAAGGTTTCACACGACAAAGACTACCTACACATTTTTATAATAATTGTAGCATGTATATAAATTTATGTAATACTAGCTGTCCCCCGCGACTTTGTCCGCGTGTTTTAGTTTCAACGGTTTATCATTTATGCAACCTTTTCCATTTATGCTCCGCTCCTATTGGTCGTAGCGTGATGTTATATAGCCTATAGCCTTCCTCAATAAACGGACTATCCAATACAAAAAGATTTTTTAAAATCGAACCAGTAGTTCCTGAGATTAGCGCGTTCAAACAAACAAACAAACAAACTCTTCAGCTTTATAATATTAGTATAGATGAGAAAATGTATATTTCTGTATATTTCCAAAGGATATCTTTCACGAGTTTATTTATTTCTATTGAAGGTTCCGACAAAGACTACCTACTATTTTTCGTAATTATTGCAGCTTTTATCTAATAACTAGCTGTCCCCCGCGACTTTGTTCGCGTGTTTTAGTTTCAACGGTTTTTAATTTTTGCAACATTTTTCATTTATGCTCCGCTCCTATTGGTCATAGCGTAATGTTATATAGCCTATAGCCTTCCTCAATAAACGGACTATCCAATACAAAAAGAATTTTTCAATTCGAACCAGTACTTCCTGAGATTAGCGCGTTCAAACAAACAAACAAACTCTTCAGCTTTATAATATTAGTATAGATTATTTTTATGAACATACAACTAATAATGTTTTATCTTAGTTGTGTATTATAGAATAACAGCTATACCGTTGAGTTCTTTTTTTTATGAAATTTTTGTTTGAATATAATATTACGCCTATCGTCTGTCCTTTTCTAATTACATACAAGTGAAAATAATTGATTACATATAAATGTAAAAAGTTTTTATTAAAAATGTATTTTAACAAGCTTTTAAATCGCTGAATTTTTATATACATATTTTTTAATTGTTTTAATTTTAGATGTAAGTTTAATTTTATTTTGCTGTGCCCTACAAGGTCCATGATTGTACTTAGCTCTAAGCCATTTTGTAAAATCTTTTATACATTGTGGAATGCAAATAAATATGAATATGAATATGAAATCAGCTATGTTCAAAGTAATAGTGAAGACAAATCAAACAAGCCCGAATACGATGGGATTGCGTCGTTCCGCTAGACAGTTCTTATGGCCACCTTCTGTCTCCATCTTTTAGACAC
The DNA here is from genome assembly GCA_932294365.1 of Diachrysia chrysitis. Classification (NCBI taxonomy): domain Eukaryota; kingdom Metazoa; phylum Arthropoda; class Insecta; order Lepidoptera; family Noctuidae; genus Diachrysia; species Diachrysia chrysitis. The sequence continues at coordinate 1,690,412 of OW028641.1, forward strand.
GCACTATAATATTTTGCTGTCACTGAACATACATAATTATGCAAAATTTCATCTCGATTGGATGTCAAGAAGTGGTTCAAATTTAGCTTCGCAGATTTGACCCGAACAAACATACATACATTGCAAGTGAATTAAAAGCTTGTAAAAAGGAACCGCCTTCAATGAATTTTATGCGACATCATCTGAGGTATAAGATATACCTATCGATGACATATTTTTTTTTAAACCGATCTAAAATTGCAGGAGATATGGCATAACAAACGTTAAAAGTACCGTCGAATTGAGATATGTCCTACTTTTAAAGGCGGTTAAAACCGCTTACCTCACAATTATGTAAGAATTATATTACAAGTAAAATCCTATGGTAAAAACGTGGTGCTGTGCCGCAAATTGGGAGAGGTATGGACCGCGACAATATTGTACAGTTGACCGCGACAATATTGTACAGTTTTTTCTATGTCTCATACAGCATGCAACAAAAACCCTGTCCGATCCTTAGGAGTATTATTCGGCATCGTACTGCGTACACATATAGGTAACTTTTCGTTCGATTCCCACCCAGGACAAATAATTGTGTGATGAACATGATCATTTGTTCTGTGTCTGGGTGTAATTTATCTATAATATTTATGTAGGCTATAATAAAGGCTCTGCCTATTTTGTGATCAGATGGCCGTGTGTGAGTTGTCCCAAGATATGAATATTCAGCTAGTGTCAATGTTGACAAACTGGATGCCGACCCTACATAGTTAGAGGCTAGGTAGGTAGCTGAAGGGTCATTAGTAGGATAGATAGGTTTAGTACGTTACCTGGTAGGGTCTCTCGCCGGTGTGGCAGCGCACGTGCCGCCGCAGCTTCGACAGCTCGACGGAGGCGTAGTCGCACTCGGTGCACTTGTGCGGCTTCTCGTGCGTGTGCTTGTAGCGGACGTGCCGGACCAGCTCGCCTGACCATATACAAACACGTTTCAATCAAGTAATTTTGACGACCGCCGTGGTCGAGTGGCGTACACACCGGTTTACAAGGTGTCGCCAGCTCTGAGGTCCCGAGTTTGATCCCGGCCTGGGTGTTAGTGGTACCTTTGTTATATCGTCGTTGCGCGTACGAAACCGCGTAAGAGCAGTTTGTAAATACCGCGTAACAGCAAAACGCGCAAATTTCAATAAATAAAAATCAAATATTGTGCCAGCCGTTTCTAAATTAAAGTAAATTTACGTTATTTTCCAGTAAGGGAAGTCCTAAAGAACTACCTCTTAAGTTCAGTCGGTAATAAGAATTCAAATCGCTAAGATATTAAGTTTTTTCATCCTCCTGTAAAATCATCAGAAGCAAATACGCGATATTTACAAGTTGCTCTTACGCGGATTCGCACGCGCAGTGACGATATGTGCAACACAAGTGCTATAGCTAGGTTCTGAGCCAATGTATGGAAGATTGTCGACATTTTATTTAATTGAATAATCGCATCATAATTTTTGCACCATAAAGAGGAGGTGGGTACAGTGGGCTTGATATTGAATTTAATTCCGACGTTTCGTACTCTTTAACTTAACACTAGCGCTAAATTGTTTCAATATTTATTTATCTTTTCAAGATCACAATTTCCAAGTGTAAATGTATGAGAAAAACGACTTATATGCTGTATTTTTCATTGTGTTGACACAAATGCTTTTTAGCCTTAGAAACGAGTATTTGACACCACAACGCGTTCCTGATAAAAAAAATCTTGACAGACACACAACCCAGTCATCCTTTAACGGTTCTAAATGGAATCTGTAATTGGCAATCCACAAGTGAGCTAGTGTGGTGATCATTGCTTGTTTCTTCCCTATATGGCTTTGCCCAGCAGTGAGATATTTAGTAGCGGTATAATTTTTCAGTCCATTCTCTATGTCTAGGGACGCGACGCATCGCGTGCATCGTTTGTCAGTTTATAACTCACCGGACGTGGTGAAGGGGCTGCTGCAGTACTTGCAGACGTGCGGCTTGATGCCGTTGTGCATGTTGAGGTGGTTCTGCAGCGAGGCCACCGTCTTGAAGCCGCGCTCGCACACCTTGCACTGGTGCGGACGGTCCTCCGAGTGAGTCTTCAAATGACGGTACAGAAGATAGCTGGTAGATGAAAAAGAAAACATATTACTTTATTGTCTATGATTTTAACATCTATATTCTTCCTCTACTCTTTGGTTATTACTAGAAGAACTTATTGTATTGTGTTGAATAATTTTTTGCGTATAAATCAAAAATAACAGCATTCATGAGTTGTATATTTATGGAGGATAGTTTTGTATAATCACCGTCGATGGCTGGTGTAGGCGCAGAAGTTGCAGTTGAACCGCGGCCGCACGTGCTTGACGCGCGTCTTGCTTGCCGCCTTGGCGGGGCCCTTCGTGTCCGCCTCCTCTTCCTCCTCTTCCTCGGCGGCTTCTTCCTCCTCTTCCTCGAAGTTGTACACGTCCTCGTTGGGTTTGGTGTCCTCGCTCGGCTATACACGTCGTTATAAACAAATTAATTAATTATTATATTTACTCATAACTAACTCGCGCTTTGGTAGAGGTTTGGTAGAGATAAATGATTGTATGGAAGACATTTTTCTGGTTAGAATAAACTAGAAATACGAAGGTTTTTATTAAATGTTGAACTTCCACATGCCACGATTTAGGAATGCATTTATTTTTGCTCAAAATCTTTCATTTTCTTACTTTAAAATGTCTGTCTTAATATCTAAACTTTAGACCTGTAACTAGTAAGGCACTTATTAGGGTAGGTAGGTATACCTATCCTAATTCACCTTCTAATATAGTCTAAACTAAGTCTTAAGTATTTATATAGCCTAAACCAGTCTTTAACGGGGACCGGGTGTTGCAGTATTATTTACCAGACATCCAGCAACTCTCTTTAGCTAACAGGCCTATACCCAGCAGTGGACCGTGACTGTCTAACAAAGTTGGTTGATAGAAGGTGTAATCATACCGGTTCCACCTCCACGTCTACATCCATGTTGACGTTGACGACCGGCTTGGTCTCCTCCTGCACGACCAGCACGTAGCTGACCTCGCCATTGCTGGACTCCGAGGGTACTAGCGTAACCGTCTGATAGCTCTCCGTCTCTTGCTCGCCGACAGCCTATCGTAGACAGAGTAAAATATAATTATAGTAATTGTAAATTTATTGTTACAAATTAACAATTTTTGGATTTTTCCTTTACTTTTGATGACCTAGCATCATGTCGAATTTCGTGATTTTGAGTCAACGGGAAGTACAAAGGACAACAATAAGGGTTCCTTAATTTTCTTTTTGAGGTGCAGACGCTTAAATATCCATGTATAACAGCCTACCTCGGTTTCATCGGTGACAGCTGTGGTGGACAACGAGACCAGGTTCTGGTTGACCCCGGCAGGCTGGTAGTAGTACCTGCCCTCCTCGTCTACAAAGTACGTCACGCCGCTGGCGTCGGCCTCCTCCTCCGGTTCATTCACTGTTACACCAAATTATGCATCGAAACAATGTCTACACTAATATTATAAAGAGGAAAGATTTGATTGTTTGTTTGCATTGAATGGGCTCCTAAACTACTGAATTGATTTGAAAAAATCTTTCACTGTTGGGAAGCTACACTATCCCCGGGTGACATGGGCTATATTATATTTTTTATTTTCTGTTTTGTCGCTAACTCCTTGTGAACCACTCAACGGGTGTGATAAGGTTTTCACAGGCAGAAAGAGTGTTTAAAAAAAAATCGTTGGTTGCCTGTAAAGTCGGTATACGGGCGAAAGTTTTACGTGACAACGACTGTCAATGTCAATGTCTGTCTCTCTCGCTCTTAGGCGGGCTAACCATGCCCGAGTGGAAGGGACGCGTGCCTCTCACTCGCTCTCATTGTGAGCGCATAACGTGAGCGGAGCGTTACCCAGTTTCTTGAAGTGTCACCCGGCAAACCAATTTATAAGACGTTGTCACGTCAAAAGGTTTATGTAGGTATATAATTTGTGCATGGTTCTTATATAATGGTTGAATAAAATCATTAGTAAATGGCAACGGAGTGAAGCCAGGGCGGGTGGCTACTAAATAATAAGAGCAACAAGATTGACAGGGTTAACAGGTACCTATTTGTAAATAGTTATCTAATTTGCTGCATGACCTAACCCTTGTGGAATTACTTTCAGTTTAAACTTTAACTATAAACTTCGATGTACAAAAACATGAGATCTAGAAGAATAAAAATGTCTAATATTTATACCCAACGACAAGGGTTACATTTTGGCGCGTATCTTGTATGCTACACAGGATGCTGCTACCTAATAAGAAAAAGATATATAAGAATTATGTGTAACTCACAAGCGATCACAGTAGTAGTAGCTGCTTGATTTAAGTATGTCTGTATGAAGGTTTCTTTGTCCTTTTCATCAGCCGGCTTGTCCTTGTCTTCGTCAGGTGGCATGGTCTCCTCCTCCGGAGCCTCCAGGGCTTCCTGGGTAGTTGTGTCCGCCGGGGCATCCAGGTCGCTCCCGGTACTGTGGGGTTCCTCCGTATCGCTAATTTCGCCTGTATCCCGGATACCCGGGATATCTTCATCAACCAGGATTTCTAGATCAATGGTTCTCCCTTGTGACTCCACTTTCTCGGACTTAATAAAGCTCGGGAAGACCTTTGTATCGCCGTCCGTACCACGGCGCATATGATCCGTGGTCGTCTTCAATAATCGATTCTCAGATTTAGATTGATTCTGAAACACAACATGTATTGTAACTAAATTGTACTTTTATAATCAAAACAAACTTATCCTGCAGAGCTATTTTGTAAAACCCTCAGCGAAAACTATGAGTTTTGACATGCGTTGCGTTTAGACACACTCCGTTTCGTTAACACCATCCACACCTTCCGATCTAAGATTATTTCAGGCTTAGAGAAAATAAAAAGGAAAAAAAAAAGAGTGCGCAAATCGAGTATGAACTGTAGCCACTAGTATGAACAAGTAAAATCATAAAACTAGCGAGAAAACAGAGCTCGCCCTTTTATTCAAACTATCTCAAAACCTAATAATATCGGAGCCATCGATATTTTAGCATAAACGTCTATCACCGCACGGAAAATCATTTAAATCAGTAAACGAGCAGAAATTTGCTTTAATTTGCTCGGCCCTAAGAGCTACTAGCGATGGGCGCACTCTATGATTGTCTATGTTTACTCTAAAGTTTTAGGCATCTGAGAGAGATACGCATAGGTTGGTACTACTATTAATAGGCATGTTTCCTAAATTTTTTTTTAATGTCCGTCTTGTAGATTAATGAATTTTATTGGACACGTATTTTTTCTTTTTTCCTGCAAACAATAAATGATCAAAATACAGAGAACGGAAATTACGCGTGACGTCACTCCTCGCTACGATTTTTAGCGAGGCGTGGCGTTATAAGCCCCCACTCCGAAACTTTAAAGCGGTGTATCTTTGTATTTTTTTATTGTTTTGTAAAAAGAAAAAATACGTGTCTAATATTTTTTTATTATCTAACTGACGGACTAAATAGATTTTAACTTTTTATACCCAGGAAACATCCCTATTGTAAGGCCGAAATATTTTATGACAATTTACACCCCAGACGCACCAAACAACTTGTTTGTCAGGACTACAATGTCTGATTCACTGATACACTGGCCTAAGTTGACTGCTCATTGTGTATAACCATATGGTTATACACCATCTTTGTTTGAAGATTGTTTGGCTGTAACGATGTACAGACAGCCAATTTGACATGATTTTCTTTTCCTCTGAATATAGTGACCCAACTGTGAATGATAATTATTGTATTGTGACCGATCTACTGTGAAAGTTTTCTTAAGGAATAACCAGTATTTTGTACATCTGTAGTCATGTTTCATCTGTACTTTTGTGTGTAAATAAAGAATAAAACATTGTTTTCAATTGAAATAGAATTAATTTCATTTGTGAAACTCAATAATAGCGCAGTTATCTGCACTAATTTATAAACATTATTATAATAGGCTCAGACGTTATTTTGGCAGTTAAACAATATAGATGAGAAAAAAAAATTGTTCAGCCATTTAAGTGCTTTTTCTAGTAATAAATGTATTTGTTTGTTAAAATGTTCGAGTAAAATATGAATATTATAGTATCATCAGTAGTTCAATAGCGCACTTTATGTCTCTCATATATTATTAATAAATGACATGTTTTGAGTTTTAAAACACTTATTATAGTCAGAGCTTTCATGAAGCATCATCGATGTTATCAAAAAAAAAGCAATCCGATGGACAGATGTGATCAAGAGGGAAAAATCTGTCCGGATGGCTGAAACTCGTGTGGCATGAACAACACTGTAGTTAGTTAGTGTGCAAATGTAGTTGGTCGCCGTGATAGACACAAGACAATTCTGTGTGGTATATTGTCTTATTTATTACTGTAGGTACTATTTAATTTGATAGGCATACACTCAGTATGGAACAATATGTTACCTATTTTGTTTTATTTTTAGTATGATTATATGTGTGTACTGTAGTTTTTAAATTCTTTACATTGTGTTGGAATGTATAATTATATAAATTATGAAATTGAATTATGTAGCTATCTAATTCCTCCTTTAAGGGGCAGTGCAGTAAATCAGTGTTTGGAGTATTTTCATTCAATGATTTTTTTTTTTTTTATAGCGGCAGCAGATTAGTCATGCTCCCTTAGTTGTCATTGCCTGCGGTGGCGTCTTGGGTCGGGTCACCTCCTTCCCTCTAATATGGCGAGGGAGGTGATGGCTGATCCTTGCGTCATACTCGTGAACGGGTGCTGCTGACTGGTCCTTCGGCTGACTCTGTATATTATACTTTTAATTTCATAGTACCTATTGTAGTACCTATCGACCGCAAACACTTGTTTATTTGGGCTGTCCCTAAATTATATTACTATTATTATTGCTTAAGAATTAATTGTGTAATTATATTACTATTATTATTGTATACGAAATGACACTGTGCTGCTGGGGAGTTTGTTGCGTCGTTTCTTCTCCACAGCCAGAGCACTTAGGAAGCGGTGAAGGGTAGGCAAATCAGGGTGCTGTCCATTGTATTGACGTTCTTAAAGTGCTACTTTGTAGCCTAGTTGGAATAAATGAGTTTTTGATTTTGACTGGTAGAAGATGCAACAACCTCATGTAATCGCAACCCAGTCAAGAAGATTCCAATGCTATAATTGTTTTGTAAAACATATTATAATGAGCATTATGTATGTGCATAATTTAATTATGCAACTGAATAAGTAAGATAGTGTACAAACAAACAAGTGTTACAAGACATGAAAATGTTGAAATAATTAGATTCATTGATTCATAAAAACAAACTGTATACAAATTATGATGCCACTTGGTTCATTTTGATATCACTGGACTCTTTCTTTTTCTATTTATGCAGGTTTAATATAAAATGATACCTTAGAAAACTACTTATGACATATTTAACACATCCTCTGGTTTGGTACTAAAGGGCAACTAGCAAATGTCATCTAATTTAATCTTTATTCATATATACTAATACTGTTCTTTTCGAGTTGAGGTTTGTGATAAATAGCAAAACATATGGACATATAAAAACAACTGAAGTATACCTACGGCCAAGAATAAGCTTATCCATCCTTGATGGCATTTCCCTGATGTATCTCATAAGAATTAACCACTTAATAATATGAATAAGTACTTTACAAAATATGATTAGAGAATAAAATTATTTTTTGTTTTTATACTTTGCGTTGTATATTTTAATTTAATAGCCTAATATACAAGGTAGGCAGATTTCTAAGTCCATAGAAGTAATACATAATCAATACTAGTCTCAACTAAGAATTGTCTATATTGCAGATGCATAAAATTTGAAATATTGATTTTATTACAAGTCTTCTAAGATAGGCCATATACTCTAATATTTATGTAGAAATATAGAAGCTATGCAATACACTTACATTGTAATATAATAAAGACACCAAAGTTATTGAGAGGTACTTGTTTTTATCACTAAATTCTTACAGGTTACAAGAACGTATTTATACAAGTGACTATAAATAATATTATAGTATGTAATTTATTTAAATTACGGACCTACTAATACTTTCAAGATAGATTATTAACATCTATAACTTTAACTATTGAAATAGAAACTTGAATGAAATTGTACTTTAATAAACAAATCCTGTACCGTAGTGTATCAGTCCGCCATTTTATCAACGTGTATACACTTTTCTAGCACAATTCCTAACTGAGATTAAAATTATTTGTATTTTAAGAAGTATTCGTACCAAATAAACGATTAACAACAAATTACCGCCACAAATAGGAAACTCGACGAGGGCGCTAGCGTCAGTCAATACTTTAAACTCTACCACTCTTCTCTTCACAAGGAAATAGCTGGATTTCACATAATTATTCACACTATTATTTTCGTCACGTTTGCACTATACCGACCGAGACGTAAATACGAACATCTAACATCGGACATTCCAACATGAAATATCAGAAACAGCACAAATAAATATACCTGTATCTGGATGGAGCTTCTATATTTTCTCAATGAGGGCGTTTCAATCAATTTTGTTCGTTTCATTACCCGATGCGATAGTGACGCCAAAATGGCGGTCGCGAGAACTACAGTCTACTCAACAATCTCTGTCTGTACAAAACTACAAACTCTTACCATAGAGCCCACAGATGGAATATGGGTAGTAAAAATAAATACTGAGGAAGGAAATTAAAATGTTTTAATTTTTGGCAACACCATATTCCTGACAATCTAATGTTGTGACACGCCGCGATATTTCGATAATTCCATGTTCAAGCAAAACGCACATCCGGATATCCTCTCTGAATTATATAGTTTAGGAATTCTTATTAACAATTAGAAAAGTCTAAAATCTTATAGAATTGAATTATACTCTACACACATTCTGAGAATTTCAGTTTATGGTTTCTCAGATCGTTCTGTAAATATGATAACTACTGAAGAGCGTTATAAAATTATGAACCCCTAATCGGGTAATATTTTAAGATTATGATTTCATAACAGTTAGAAGCCGAAAGTACTAATCTATATTTTTAAAGATATAATGTGAGGTAACTGTCAAAGAAAAAAAAATCCGGTTGTGTAAATCCAGCCCTTAGGTTAGGTAGGTGTACAACTATCACAACAATGTTATCACATCAACAAGATTATCCGTAATAATTCCTGTATATTTTTAAGTTTACAAACCTAAATTATTGTTGTCCGTCCAAAACACTATAAAAGCTTACACTTAACCAGTTGATTTTTTTACAAGCTTTGTGTCACTACCGCGGTGTACCAAATAACGATGGTCTCCAGTCAAATTAAAGAATAGACCGATACAATTAATAAAAAAAAAACTTACCGTAATTATTATACAAAACCTGTAACGATATGTAAAAAAAAAGATGTCGATGTATTTAAAGGTTTATTTGACATCACTAGGCTGGTGTTGTTATCACGGAAAAAATAAATTCGCTTAATTTTTTCACTAGATGGCGCTGTCCTAATTTTTCTTTAGGATGGTATTAATATCAATTGTTAAGGCAGTATTTTAGCATGAATTATGCTTTATAAGTATGAATTTAATTTTATTATAAAAAAACGCTAACTGCCTATATAGTTCTAATTTCCTCCATAATATACACGGATCAATATTGCCTTTGCGAACCCCGAGCAAGTTTAGTATCGTTGGTTTATTGATTTTCCAGCGAGTCTTTGTGCCATTGTGCGTCGTAGTTCGCTTGGGGCACCCACGCTACGAAGACCCGAGTCTTTCTGTTTTAAGTACTTACTGAAAGCTAAAAGTTGTGAAAATGGCTGAAAATCAAAACACAGAACAGCCGAAAAAGGTGGAGCCAATCAAGGATGAAGTACTACCGCAGCCATTCTGTAATTGTTGGACTTGGCACGATGAGAAAGAACCCGGCAATCCGGACTGCGACTGTGGCGAAGAAATAGACCGTATCGAATGGCTCTGGGAAGTACCAACGAAGAAAGATAGCTGGGTGGCGCTGCACGATGATAATAAGCAGGTAATATTCCACCCGTTCTACAGCTCTGGAACTGCTGTAATTAGAGGCGATACCGGCATGGAGCTCAACAAACATTACTATTTCGAGGTAAAGATGCTCACTGAACCCTATGGAACTGATATCATGGTGGGTATCGGTTCCGACAAGCTGAATATGGCTGAGGTCCTGTACGACTACAGATCATATTTGGGTGGAAACGAGGACTCTTATGGCATTTCATACACTGGCGCCATCTGCCAGAGGTCTATGGTAACCCACGATAGCCCTGGCTTCGTCAAGGGCACAATTATAGGCGTGAAGGTGGACTTGTTCCGCGGCACGCTGGAGTTCTTCCTCAATCGGGAGCCGTACGGGATCATCGTCACGGACCTGCGTAAGCACCAGACCCTTTACCCGATGATGTGCTCCACTACTGCACAATCTTCTCTGCGTTTGACCTATGCTTCGTCGTGGATTGAGTCACTACTAATAGACGCTGTTCGAGTGCTCGCATCCACGGCGACTACTGAGGATGATGATAATGAAGAAGAAGAAGATGAGATGAGCTTCCTGAAAGATATGCCGCCAGGCTTGGCCAAACTCTTGCGCATCCAGTTCTGGATGGCGCTGCCGAGCCTCGGGCGCCAGCTCGGCGCCGAGATGGACGAGGCCAAGTCCGAGCTCCTCCCCGCGGCGATCAGGCGGAAACATTGGCATCGGAGATGGTAAAATTTGGCCCCAAATGACGTCGTGGGAATGGCGCCATTTGTATTACCACATCTAAGGTGGAGGAACAATGTCCGAGCTAACAATAGGCACGGGCACAACATCGAATTTATTGTGAACAGTATTACTCACGATAGAGACCAAGGTTCGGCTTAGCGAGGATTTGGATTGTTAGACGTAAGCGAGGATGAACCCTATATAATAATATACTCTTCAATGTATACCAATATTTTCTTAAGTATGTGTTAGTAGTGATTAGTGATTAGTGAAGGCCTCGCTTCGCCTAGTGAAAAAGAAAGACTGTGTCAATGGACTGTTTAGTATTTTAAGTATCATTACTCAAATGAATCGTAACGCTGTGAGCGTCATTTAGGTGTCTATTTAAATAACCTATCTAGTAACTTACTAAGGATATTTATTGGAAAACTTAGTTAAGATTGTCACAGACATCCCTCGCAATATTTTTGCTGACAAACATACTTACTTAGTTTTAAACGTCTTGTCGTAATTTTCTAGAGACTATTTAATTTTGCCGATGCATTTATTTTTGTGAACAGAATATTGAGACTGTCCTGTGTTGTAAATTTGAGCTTCGAAAAGCGAGGGAAGTCATTGTGCTACCATTTAAGATTAACCGTTTTTGATGTATGTTCTCTATGTGTAATATTTAGTTTTAAGTGGCATTAGCCGAGTATTTAGGATACAAACTATCTATTGTACTTCACTTTAGTCTTAAGATTAACGTAACCGGAGAATGGAGTAAAAATTTTTGATGTTCTATACGTGTATGACATGATTGTAGCTTCTATATTGATGTGGCATTAGCCCAGTATTAGTAATAACTTAACTTAGTCTTAAACACGCAACAACGGTAACAATAATATTGTAGATCACATCTAATGTAACACATTTGCCACACACAGTAAGCACATGGTGTCATATTTTTTGGAAATATTTGTGTCCAAATTTTAGATTGTAATTGTATTACTATGATGTTGAATCAAGAACATGTCAATAATCACTATTATTTAAATAAATACAAGCTGTGCGTCTTTTTGTCTCAATCGGTATTTTCATTTATACAATCCTTAAAACTCCATCAATTCCTCAGCCCATTCGGTAAGTATCTAATTCGATTTATCGCCATTAACATTGGCACACCACTGAGGTGAAACATATAGGGGAAACTTGAAGCTCCAGTATAAAATAAAACTGGTTTAATTAACAAAAGAACGTCTATTGTCTGTTTTATATAAAGGCCGACGACCCGCCCCTAGCTATGCACGGGTAGACAAAACAAATGAATTTAAACCCTCCTCTTGAATGACTATGTCTTATTGCTAAAAACTGCATTGAAATCCGTTGCGTAGTTTAAAAGGTGTAAGCGTGCAAATTGCGGGAGCAACTTTGATTTATACCATGTAAAGATACAGATAGTGCTTTGTCCTACATTGAATAGGTAATGGATATTTCATTAATTATGGTATTATTTCATATTTGATGCATAGTTCAAAGTCATATGTAGTTTTTTCGACTAATATACTAAGGAGAGTAATATCGAAAACCAGGACCATGTGCGAGCAAAGCTAATATCGAACGTTTATTATAATTGAACAGCGAACACTGTTTTTTATATTATTTTAATGTACCTATGAGCGAAATTGTAACGTAAAACCGTAACTTAAATACCCCATTAGTCCAGAAAGAAAATAAGTGTGTACTTAAATGCATTGAGACAGTAATTTGAGATCGATTTATAGCCATCATGTACCTAGTCAAATAAAAAAGGCTAGTAGGCTCGTTCTAATAATTAAATTACATTGAAAATATTCTTATGTTATGGTAAATTGAATTAAAACTTCATAGTTAACATTTTTTAATCTAAAAGCACCGAATAAACTTTTGTGCTTCCTCAGTAGGTACGGGATGGAAAAAGCATGTTGTCAGAATTAATTCCTTTTTGTATGAAGTAAAATCATTTAAAATTTATAACTGTAATGTGCGACTTTCAGAACTCTGTGTTATTACTTATGCAAAAGGACGCTTAAAATAAACCTAATCGATAAGTTTCACCCTACCTACTTCACCTAACATATCCGGTAATATTAAACGGAGTACCAACATACGGCGTGATGACCTTGAGTTGTGAGAACATCAATAATGCTTAAACCGTGTCTACTGCGTCAGTTTTTTCACTGAACATTATTAAAAAACATAAATTAGCGGTATGGCCTAACGTTTAAGATTGTTTTTATTCAGCAATTCATTTAGCCCACACCCATATTTTTTTTTAACAATGTTTTGAAAAAAACTGTCGCAGTAGACCCGGTTTTAGATGGTCGTGTGATGTATGAACTATTGTATCTGCTAAATGCACGCATAAATAAAGCCAAGCCAGCGTTGGTAAAATAAACCTTTTTTTTTGTATAGACTGCAGCTGAAAGCTGCAGGTGAATATTGACATTGAGTTTAAAAAACAGCGGCAAATTTAAAACAAAATGGTGTTTCACCAGCAGGGTTATTCGCTATGGCGGTTGTCATCAAAAAAACATTGAAAACAAACATATCTTATCGTGTAACTTCGATGACAAACTAGATCTACTATTACTTAGTTTGTTACCGACAATAGCCGATACTGAATAAGCATTTTTATACATATTTTTATTCAGTAAACATCGGTTAGGTTGGCAACCGGAGATAGCGAATAGGCCTACTGACCAACTAGGAAACAACGTGTTTATTACTTTAATATTTTTATGCAGATTGCTCTTTTTTCGTTTTTACAGTATAAGTAAAAAAAAAGCTTGATGATCATAAGATTGTAAGCCGCATATAATTTAATATTAGGAACTTAATAATTTATGTTAAATAATGGAGGCTATGAATATATACCATAATCAATGAATGTAAGTAATATTTTTTTTAATATTTCTTTGCTTATCGTAATTCTTTGCATTAATACTATGGTTTCCAAAGTAAAAAAAAATCTAGGATCCCTGATTACAAGAATAATAACATATTATATTTTTTTGTACAACTAATAATGTGTTTAATACGGAATAATATTAAAAAAGTATCAAAACCAATTTAATAGCTTACCAGTAATTTTCAAAATTATTGTAAACAATGAGGGCTACCATTAGTGAGCTCGCCAGTTGGCACTACTGGTGCGTCATCTGTCAAAGCTCATCAACAAAGGGAATTTGAAATTTTGGACCGTAAGTGCGCGACTAGCGCCGCAGGCGTCGAAATCAATAGCGGTAGCACTAATTGTAGTGTCTGTAAATGTAACCTTCCGTTCGCTTTTAGGTCGGGTGTCATTATTTATTATAGTGTACTTATAAAAACATTCCCGCACTTCTTTAAGTTTTAGGCATTGTATTACTTGGAACACTACAACGACGACACGAAAACCATGACAATAGTACGTAATTCTAATTACTTAACTAACTAAAAACTTGGCTGGGTATGTTTAAAGTTACAGCTTTCCATCAATCAGTTACTATAAATTCTAAAATCCAACGCACGGTTAAATCCGACTTAATGGTGTGAATGGTAGGTAATTATTTCAGAATAGTGCTCTTCATGTAGTTCGAGACTCGTAAAGATGGCGCTGAACCAAGATTATGACGACGACTGCGATCGTTGCTCATAGATGTCGTTGCACGATCTAAAGACTAATGCGAAAACTCGAAAATCGGAATTGTCATGCGTTTTTTTTTGTATTAATTAAAGTTACTATTATTAAAGTACATTCGATGGGCTTGACAAGTCCAGTGAGTATTCGTTTTAACGTACGTTGTACAGTTTACGCAGTTTACTGGATCTACGTAGAAAAGTTATCCTGAGTGCATGCTTTGACTGCTTAACCGGACTTTTGGCGAAAGCCTTAAGGTCACAAAGACATGTGATCGATTCTATGTACGATGTATGTGCCACTATGTATGCGTTAAGGCGTATAATGCAAAAAAATGTGCAGTACAATGCAGGAGGAGGAAGAGGGAGGAAGAGGAAGAAGGAGGAGTAGGGGGAGATGGACAGGACGAGGACGAGGGGACGAGGAGGACGGGGAGGTGGAGGGGACAAGGAGGGGAGGAGGTCGAGGAGGGAGGAGGAGGAGGAGGGATGAGGAGAGAGGAGGAGGAGTGAGGCGGAGGGAAGAAGGAAGAGAAGGAGGAGGAGGAGGGAGGAGGAGGAGTAAGCTCGTGAATGCGTGACGAGAGCGTTACGTTTCGTATATTATAAAGAATTTTTACTTCAGTCGTGTGGTCTAAAGCACACTCGTTTTTTTATTATCAAGAAGTGGTTTCTTGGGGCCATACACTGCGCGTAGCGGCGTCTCGCTTCCACAACGGCAGAGTTCATAATAAGCGCACAGTACCTGGCAGACTAACATTATTTGTTCTAGGTATATCATCATGATCAATGCCTGTGCCTTCTTTATATGGAAAGTGGCCTCTGCCCACCAGTGGGACATTAACAGACCGGTATACACATATACCTCGTCATGCTAGATAATATGTAAAAAATAAAGAAAACTTGGATAAGATACGACTTAGATATTTTTTTTAATAATATTATACTAGCTGTTTCCCGCGGCTCTGCCCGCGTAGATGTCGGTTATCGCGGCAATAAGTAGCCTATGTCCTTTCTCAGGCTCTAGACTATGTACTACATTTCATTTTAATCGCTTGAGAAGTTATGACGGAATAGCGCCACAGACAGAGTTACTTTCGCATTTATAATATTAGTAAGTTATTAATCGATTCATTAGTTTTAATATTTTCGTTTATTATTACGTGCACTACAATTTGACCAAGATTCTGAGATGGTTTTCCTTTGACACGACAGCCGTACTACCTATATAGTTCGTTTCTATAAGGCATTGTCATTGTACAGACGAATTCTATGACTTCTATATCGGTTACAAAAACCCAAGAAATAAAAAGCTCAATAAAAATTAAAACCCTTTTCACCCTCTCAGGGGGTTTAATTTTGAAAGCGCTGAAATACGTGTTTATTTATTACTATCTCCACATCAGCTATCAAAAACAATAAAACATTAAAAACTAATCCGTCCATTTGTTTGAGAACTACGAGCTCACTATACGTCAAACTTATTTAATACAAGTAGACATTAATAATCTAAAATTAAAAGCAAATAAATAAGAAACGTAATTTCCATCCAAAATTATTTTGAAACATACATTAAACTTTCTGAGTATGACCAATGTCGCGTATGAATTCATGGCATGGTCGATAATTTAAATCTAAATTCAGTTTCCATGCTTGTCATAAGAAATTTTTAAAGCTCACGCACTTTAGAACCTCACTGAAAACGGGCGAGAACTGGTGAGTATTAAAACAGTAACCCCCTATTAAATAATAGGAGAATCTGTAAAATCGGTTAACATTTTGGGCGAATCATATCTCGAGAAACTGCACAAAAAACTCGACTTAACAATTATAGTACATCCTTCAATCATGGTAATGGCGATGAGTCGAAACGGACTAAATTTACCCAGTTCCCTTTAAGTACGGCCGACATAAGTTAACAAGAGTCCTCGATAGATGGCGTGGTTCATTGGAAGCTGATTTCTGAATCGCGCTATGGTTTCGTTACACGATATGGCTAAGGGTGCTAAGCTGACGTTGGCTCTCAAACATACATTTCCCAGTATTATCTACTGGCAATTTTTGAATAAGTCGGTGGCTCCTTTGGGTCACTGACTTTGTATTCCAATTGAAACTACATTATATTTATTACGTATCTATGCAGACACGTAATATTATTTCTATCTATACGACATCACCTATTAGGTGTGACAGTCGGGACCAACGGCTTAACCGCTTGTGCTTTCCGAGGCACGGAGGGTTCTCGGTATGTTTACAAATGGTCACCCATCGACGGACCAACCGCGGCGAGTGCGGCTTAACCTATATTATCGGTCAAACCGTACGGCTCACACTTAGCCGCGAGCCTCTACGATATCATATACTGTAGAAAATTTATTTGTTCAAGTCTTTCTTGAAAGGCTACGCTCGTAGCTTTTTGCGGTCTACGAGTGTAGTACGCGTAGCAGATATAAGAATTACATTATTAGGCATTAGGTAGTAATTCAACAACTAGCTATTCGAATATAAAAATAAAGTATGAAAAGTATTGGAAATGAAGAAAAATAAAAAAGAACATTATTTTTTATTTTAAACCTTTAAAAAATTGTTGATTTTTATATTTGTAAAATTAATTTAATATATTTAACGCGCGGCAGGCGGCCATGATAGATCATGGCGTGACGTCTAGAAACGATAAACAGAAGAAGATAAAATTTGGAGCTTGTAAAAAATAGAAGACGGATGTGTCAATTTAATTAAATTTTGTCGGTTAAATTATTTGTGGTTCTATCGCAAGATAGCGACGATTCTGCCAGTCAAAGTTAGGACAGCAAAGGATTAAAGCTGAATAAAAAGAAAATCTTTGAAAAGCAACTAGATCTTATTCAAACATTGTTTGCTTTTTGTTTCGTTCCGACCTTACACGTACGACAGTAGCGCGTATTTTTAAATCATTGGATTTTGACTGGCCTGTTGGTCTAGTGGTTAGTGACCCTGACTGCTAAACTGAAGTTCGTGAGTTCGATTCTTATCAAGAAATTTCTTTTTGCGATGAGTATGATCATTTATTTTGTGTCTAGGTGTAATTTATTGTTTACACTTAGAGTTTAAAGTTATAGAATAAATAGAACGTCAGGCGATTCAGCTCTGTAAAGGAATAAAATATTAGGAATTGAGACTAAGTAACCCGAAATAAAATTTACGCCGTCGACTTAAGAACCTTTGTAGGTTAAACGTACTTATCAACCAAATGAATAATAAAACAATGCCATTTTATGGTACTTTCAAGCTGGTCTGATGTGTCCGGAAGGTGGGCATAGAAACTCCGTAACGAAACGACGCAATCTCATCGTGTTTAGGCTTGTTTGATTTGTCTTCACTGGTACTGTGAGCCTACCTGATTTAAAAGCTTGTGATTAAAAATACATTTTTAAGAGAAAACATATTCCATCGCTAGTTAATATCATCTCTGGTGTTTTAAAAGCCGAATTACGAAAAAGAGGTGCAAAATGTAAAGAGCAGCTAATTTAAAAATTATATTATATATTATTTACTGTATACAAACAAATAATATACCTAATATAACAGAATATGATTTAAATTTTGTGGATCACACAAATGCTAGCCCCATGCGGGGATCGAACCCGTGGCACGTCGCGCACAGCGATCTATACCACTCGGCTATCGTTGCAGTCGAAACACTTTGACAGCTATACTCTACAACACGACGCGCCAGTGGCGCCAAAACCAGTAGCCCTTATTGGGGGAATCGAACCCGCAGCAAGTCGAGCAAAGGTGTGCAGTTCTTTAGGTATTATTCCCTCTACTTCCACTGTCAATTAGTCCCGTGGAATTAGTAAATAAATGTGGAAAACATCACATACATTGCTCTGAACCCAAAGTAAGTAGCTAACGCACGTGTGTTATAGAATCAAGAACAACGAAGGTACCACAAACACCCAGACCCGAGACAATGTAGAAAAGGGGGTTTTTACAGACCCGGCCGGGGATTGAACCCGGGACCTCAGAGCTGGCGACACTTTGAAAACTGGTGTGTACGCCACTCGACCACGGAGGTCGTCTCTACTAGTGAGTTTTATTCCCACACTAGTTCCATTGAGTTTTTTAATGGAACTAGTGATATTGTGTCCTTTCTTGAGATGTAAGCTTATCCCATGCCTAGTTTCATCAAATCTGTTTAGCGGTTTTGACCGTGTAAGCGTAACAAACAACGTAAAGAGATATTAGTATGTATTTTTTTCTATCAAACAACGTGTCGATTAGCAATCTCGTCTTTCAGGAGGCTGTTATGAAAGCCATAATTAATCGAATATTACGATATCTGAATAATTAATACATACTTGTTTTTCAGTTATGTAAGTTTGACAGTATTTCAGAATACACCACTTTCAAAGAACAAAATCGCCCCGTTGCTTTTCGGTAAGCAGTGTCTTTATGTGTGTGTGTGTAAAAGAGCAGTTTTAGTGCGGTCACACGGGCTGCGTTTTGAAATGCTTGTCCGATACATGCATATTTCCTAAAATCATAAAAAAGAAAAAAAACCTACTTATTTTATTATCCGTGTCGAAAATCATTAGCATAGTTACCTCCTTGAATTTTACGAGAATGAAAAACGAAACGTATTTATTTAACACAAGGACACTATTGCAATGAAACACCAAATTTATTACATCCATTTATTTCAAAAATCTTAGGACTATACAAATAAATTGCCAAACACAGCAGTAAAAAACAAAAATCAAAGAGAATTATCACAGTACTTAAAAAAACTTAAAATCTAAACAATATTAATTATAAAAACAACTATTAATACGATCGCAAAGCTAATACGTACAACCACGAAATATACATCGAAATAGGACATCTGTAGGCTTTAGAATCTCACAGAGAAGTCCACTATACAACAAATAACTAAAAGAAAATAGCATAAAAAAGAATGACATAACTTCTGCAGTGTCTTTACGGGACACAAACATTTATTGAGTAAATCCTTTTTTATTTAAACCTCCATACAACAAATCTTAACCAACGTTATCATTAAAATATTATAATTAAAGTATTTGGGAGTTATCATATATATATATTTTTAATGTAGTAAAAGGTAAGTTCAGGATTTGTAATATATTTTTTTACTTTTTTTTTGGTTTATTTTACGTTCAGGATTTGTTGTTGGTTAAGGTGATTATAATGGCGTGTGATTAAAGAATCGCCTGTGAACACCCAGGTGATCAAAGTGGAATAAAAATATTGATTTTTTTTTTCTATTTAAAATATTGAAATTGAATTTATTACTGTGCGTTTACACGGGCAACTAAAACTTAAAGGCAATTTTTTGGCAATTTCTAAATAATTGTTGTATCATACATGATACATTTCTAGGCGTTGCTGGGACATCATTTGAAACCGAAATTAAAAATAATCGCGCAATTAATTGCTCGTGTAAGCGCACTGTTATATACACGGTATATCTTATGTACCAAAATTCCCTGTAAAAATATACTAACTTACATAAATAGTTAAATTTACCACTTTTTCATGTCGGTAATACTCCTTTAATGTCAAACCTATTGGCACGTACCCGGCATTAACCATCCCCGGGATGACCCGACCAGGGATCCAAAACCTAACATCTTTTAATAAGTCAGCTAAATAATATCATTGATAGATCAGAAAAATATACGACGATTAAGCTGTATAAATGAACCCAAAATGGGGGTGCCGAAGTTTATTTATTTATTTATTGTTGAATATTTATTATTTGACTAAAATTTAAATTTGTATGATTTTATTTTTATTATTTACATTTCTGCGTCCGTTTTTGTTCCGGTTATTTTTTAGATCTGTTAGGTCGGCTTCCGTAATGAATTCCTTTACATCACTACCTAGTATAAAAACTACTTAAAAATATTGGATTATGACATTACATAGTATTTACAGAAATAAATGTGCAGTAAGAAACACGAATATTATGTTTTCCATTATATTCTTAAATACTCTAAAAGTAAATTAAATACAATAAAAAACTAACTTTTATACATGTGCTCAAAACATGGCCGAAATGGCACTATTATGAAATTGTCGTAAGTATAGAATTAAAAAAAAAGCATTGTTATTTTTTTTCTTTTTTTCTCTACAATCACGAGTTAAATTGTATATTACCATTTTTTATGGCATTACGACAACTGTACATTGTACATTGATAAAAGGTGTACTTATTTAATCTAGATTAAATGTATAGTTTTCCAAACAACATATATAAGCGACTGGATTATATTCCACACAAGCAATAGTATAAAATTTCTACTTTAAATATACCTAAAAATTGTTGACCATCCTATGATCAATGTACTTACGTACATAACTACTAGACAATAGATAATTAATATCAAAACTCTTTCAGTTTTTAAACATACACCAAGAACCTACAAATTCCACTCTTCTAGAATTATATAAAATTTTACAAAACAGTAAATTTATACGAGATCTAAACAAAAATCCTTCATAACGATATCTAAATTAATATTTTCATAAAAATTTTGTTCTATATCCATTCAGATAATATAACTTTTATGTAAGCTATTAGATTAACATTAACCGCGGAAATACGAAGCACTAAAACACAAACATAATAAATGGCACATAACTATAAATACATTATAATAGTAGAACAAAATAAAACTTTGAACTATACTCGCGAAACGTTTTATACAAGAAAACGATGTCAGGCGATATTTCAAAGTTCTATTGGCAAGAGACACATCGCATTGCACTCAACAGATTAATATGACATCGCTGTTGCATTTAAATAACAATAAACTTCGCACACATAATCGCAGTCATTTCAATTCTGCATTGCAATGTGATCTGTCTTACCGAACCGCGAACCGCCGGTGGGGATTTCTAACAAAACACCAATTAATACAATAGTTTAGCTTTGGAATGAAAAAATCAGTCTCCACTTTAGAAGTGGATAATAAATTAATACATACAATCTGTTCGAGGTGTGGTGACCTGACGGTGGAGGGTTTAAGCGGGCAGCGCGCGGCGGTGCGTGCGCATGTGACGCGTGATCATGTCCCGGCGGCAGGCGGCGTAGGGGCAGCTCGGGCAGCGGTAGGGCTTCTCGCCAGTGTGCGTGCGCTGGTGCGTTGCCAGATGGTCGGAGCGCGAGAACACCTGCCCGCACACCGCGCACGCGTACGGCTTGAGCCCGCTGTGCAGGCGCGCGTGCCGCGTCAGCATATCCGAGCGCGCGAACTTGCGCGAGCACACGCCGCAGGAATACGCGCGCACGCCCTCGCTCTTGTTGCGGTGCCGGGACGCGATGTGCTTCGTCAGCCGATCGGGCACCGTGAACGTCTGCCCGCACGCTTTACACGGGAACAGCTCAGGCGCGGCTACCTGTTCGGACTTTAAACTCAAGTCTAACGGTACGTCCTCGTCCTTGGAGTCTGAGTTGGCGTCGAGCTGCAGCCAGGGCGGCGTGGGGTAGTTGTTGTTGTTGTTGAGCTGCACCGAGAGCTTGTCTAGCAGCAGGGACAGCCGGCGCCGCTTGTGCTGGTGGCTGGGGCTGTGCGCCGCCGGCAGCGGCTCCATGCTACCGGCCGGCGGCGCTCGGCTGGGGCCCTCGCCCGCCACGCGGTAAGCGTCTGGTCTCCAACCTGGTAACAAAAAAGAAACAAACTAAATATATAATAAAAATATAATCTATACTAATATTATAAAGCTGCAGAGTTTGTTTGTTTGTTTGAACGCGCTAATCTCAGGAACTACTAGTTCGAATTGAAAAATTCTTTTTGTATTGGATAGTCCGTTTATTGAGGAAGGCTATAGGCTATATAACAACACGATACGACCAATAGGAGCGGAGCATAAATGAAATATGTTGCAAAAATGAAAAACCGTTGAAACTAAAACACGCTAACAAAGTCGCGGGGGACAGCTAGTAAATAAAAATAATTATAGTAATAGCTGTTTGCGGCTCCGCCCGCGTGAATGTCGGTTATCGCGGCAAATAGCCTATGTCCTTTCTCAGGCTCTAGACTATCTGTGTACCAAATTTCATTTTAATCGGTTCCGTAGCTTTGGCGTGAAAGCGCGAAAGACAGACAGATAGAGTTACTTTCGCTTTTACAATATTAGTAAGGATTTTTTTGACAACCCACCAAGCGTTCCCCTAGTGGTAAGTGTAGGTACCTACTTGTTAAGATTTAATCTTAGGATCTGAAAACACACACTTAAGAACAAGGGGTAAAGCTATCTTTTCAATGAAAACATAATAGGAATTTGTCTAATTAAATATTAGATCCGTTCCGCTAAGTCCTACGGATGAAGACGACGCATATCACGCATAGATAACTAAGTTTATTGGTAGTAAATGCTTTTAGGCATTAAGTCCGCCTATGTACTGTTTTGTGCATAAAGTATGTAATAGATAAATAAATAAATTAATTTATCGCCGTTATTACTCCTAAGATAGTATTATGTAGGTAGGTATATAATGCATGGATCGCAGAGTAGCTTAGATCACCTCTCCAACTGTAGCAGAGCTGCGGGACGTGTTTTAGGTGATACCTGCATATGTTTAGGGATGTTATAGAACACCGTAAGTAAAACTATCGGATATCAGAAATGAAAAAATATCCGTAACGGTAACCGATATAAATATCGAAGAATTTTGGATTGGAGCGAAGCTTAAATGGAACACATATGACACACTAGTAGCGCTCGTCGCTTTTTTGCTTAGTCTTAACTAGTTAGTCATTGTGGGGTTACATTACTATTTTCTATTTACGAGTAGGTACTTGGATAGTTGTGAGTAAAAATGTTGTTTTTATTTATTTTTTATATTTAGGGGACACTAACAAATGAATATCTACAACGTATAGGTGGATACTAAAGAGATTTTACTATTTATGCTATATCCATACTAATTACTAATATTATTAATATGAAAGTAACTCTGCTCTGTCTGTCTTTCTGTTACGCTTTCACGGCTAAACCGCATAAACTGATTTTGATGAAACTTAGTATGGAGTAAGTTTGGATCATAACGTAAGAATGATTGTGTCAAATGATAATCTGGAGGTAAAAATCAATTTATTATAGCTACTTACATTATTTTATCCGAAACTATGCGAAACTAACGGATAATCTGATTTTTTTTCATATTTCTAACCGAAATCGATATATTTTTTTATTATTACTATTAATTTCTTATTTTCCTTGGCTGTCTTTAGTAGCAAGTATACCTAGTCTTTTGAAAGGCTAACATGGGGACACAGGTCCAACACGGAGTGGCCTTGTTGAGAACTTTATTCTAAACTGGGATGTACCAGGCATCTACCAGGGGCCATTCACCTCAGCTCTATGGAAGAACAGAATATATGAACGATCCAATTACTGTAATTTATTATTACGATTCAATTTATTAATATATCCGTATAAGAAATTGCATATCTATAACAACCCTGATGGGTATGTAATTTATATCAATAATTATTTGTGAACTTTATATACATAATGTGACAATCTATGGCCTGTCATTAGGATTGTGAAAGATCGTAGGGATATCTCTTTAGTTAAAACACAAAGACTTTACAAAAATCGCATAAAAATATATGCAAATTAAATTAATCGAGAAATTATCTAAGTATTATTACATAAATATTTTGCTGCCCACATTCGGTAAAAAATCGAAATTACCAACATCAGTATAAACGTGACCAAATTCGGATAAAATCACACTTTCTGCTACAAATTAATACATTTAATTAGAGGTGTGCTGAATAGAAGATACGATTTTTTTTTCGGCCGAATATTTTATCGGCTAAAATAAATAAATCGAAAAGGATACTGGGATAAAAATATCGCAAGAAATTATAAAGAAACTTGTTGAATATTAAGTTAATTTTAGGTTAAGAATATAATACAAAAAAATAAAATAGGGCAACTTTAGGCCTTAAAACCCGAATGGCAACCTAATATGTGTCAATATTTATCAATGAAAAACAACTGTCTGTCATAATTGTTGCAAATAGAAAACGCAATACCTAACTATATAGATATTAATTCGAATATTCCAATTTGGACAAACACATATCTAAAGCCTAAACAAAATATAAGTTTAAAAGTGAAAATACTTATTTCCTAATTATCTTACCTTATTAAACGGTGACGTAAATGACGTAAATGCTTTTAGGCATTAAGTCCGCCTATGTACTGTTTTGTGCATAAAGTATGTAATAGATAAATAAATTAATTAATTTATCGCCGTTATTACTCCTAAGATGTAGGTAGGTATATAATGCATGGATCGCAGAGTAGCTTAGATCACGTCTCCAACTGTAGCAGAGCTGCGGGACGTGTTTTAGGTGATACCTGCATATGTTTAGGGATGTTATAGAACACCGTAAGTAAAACTATCGGATATCAGAAATGAAAAAATATCCGTAACGGTAACCGATATAAATATCGAAGAATTTTGGATTGGAGCGAAGCTTAAATGGAACACATATGACACACTAGTAGCGCTCGTCGCTTTTTTGCTTAGTCTTAACTAGTTAGTCATTGTGATAAAATCACACTTTCTGCTACAAATTAATACATTTAATTAGAGGTGTGCTGAATAGAAGATACGATTTTTTTTTCGGCCGAATATTTTATCGGCTAAAATAAATAAATCGAAAAGGATACTGGGATAAAAATACCGCAAGAAATTATAAAGAAACTTGTTGAATATTAAGTTAATTTTAGGTTAAGAATATAATACAAAAAAATAAAATAGGGCAACTTTAGGCCTTAAAACCCGAATGGCAACCTAATATGTGTCAATATTTATCAATGAAAAACAACTGTCTGTCATAATTGTTGCAAATAGAAAACGCAATACCTAACTATATAGATATTAATTCGAATATTCCAATTTGGACAAACACATATCTAAAGCCTAAACAAAATATAAGTTTAAAAGTGAAAATACTTATTTCCTAATTATCTTACCTTATTAAACGGTGACGTTTCAACGAAGCAGGTGATATTTTATGCGTAAATGTCCCGCAAATAACGATAGTAATGGCCTGCAGCTTGAACGCATCTGTCTCGATACAACTGAACCCATCTTATCCCTCGGCTTCTATTGGTACTAGCGAAGAAGTTTTAAGCCAATCGGGTATCTCAGAGGGGTCACAAAGGAGCCCCAAATGCGCGCGGATAATGGTACAACCGTTTTTTTTTATACTTAACGTGTTGAGGCGCTAAACATTTACTCAAAGGGGAGGCGCCTCAATTCAAATCTGTTTTTTCTGCGATGGACGCTCCAAAGACATTTGAAATTAAATACTACATACAGCCATTTGTTTTTAGGTTCCGTACCTCAAAAGGAAAAAGACCGAACCCTTATAGTATTACTTTGTTGTCGATCCGTCTGTGTGTCTGGAACGCGTGGAGGTATCGAGTTGAAATTAAAACCATGTACTCGGATCTACAATCCATTGAAGGTGTAATAAAAATCGAACTTATAAGTTAGCGTAAAAAAAGATGCGGCCGTTTATGCTGCAAAAATCGTATATTTCGAAAATCTCAAGGGAATCAAAATTTAAGGTAGATTCACGTGGACCTAGAATCACGAAATTTGGCTTGGTGCTAGGTCTAAAGTCATAAGTAAAGGAATAATCTAAAAATAGTGAATTTGTAGTTTTTTTTTTAATAAATATCTTTTTTAAATAACAAACTAATATTTACAGTTGGAAATTTAACAGTCTCATACATCGAAGTATGTGAGATCATTTTTTTAAGCGCACTGTTAAGTTCGTTTTTGAAGCAGAATTAAGGGTGACGATTAGCAAACTTTGTACGGAACCCTAGGTGCGCGAGTCAAACTCGCACTTGCCCGGTTTCTTTTTATTTCGTAATAGAATAGTGTGATATTTAATCGCGCTTCTTCTTAACCTATACAGTTTAAACAAAGTCGCTCCCGCGTTTTGTATGCTTATATCTCTTAAACTACACAACGGATTTTAATGTAGTTTTCAGTAATAGATAAAGTGATTAAAGACGAAGGTTTATATGTAGCATCACTTAAGAACGGCCAGACCGATTTGAAGTGTTTTTTTTTGTTGTTTATTATATAAATTGACAAGACGAGTATTGGCCAGCTAGTATATTATAAAACATTATTTTAGATATCCCTATTTCGTAATTAAAAATAAACAACAGGTCGTTGTACTTAATTAAACTGGACCAAGGGCGTATACAATTTACAAGAAAACTAATGACAATCGTTCTCGAAATAAACACTGCGGGGGACGTTATGTGGTTCAGATATCAAGAGATTTTCTTCCGCAACTTTAACTGTCGAATAAATTCGCTTAACGAATCTTATTCAGTACAAAATGATTGGTAATCATAATATTAAGCATATAAAACCATATCAAATAAAACATGGAGGCGTGCGGAACAGCCCTTTCAAATCGAACTGTGGTATTTATACACGCCTTTGCAAATATATTGGGCACAAATGATGTTTGTTTGTTTAATAATCAAGTTTAAAGTTTTCACAAAATAAAATTATGTATGTACTATGTATGTACAAGCAAGAAAAGTTTCAGTGGTTTTTTAAATAATTAATAATAGCGGCCTATAAATGTCCCGGTGCTGGGCTTAGGTCTCAGGAGAAGGTGTGAGCGTTGATCTCGACAATTGCTCATTGCGGGTTGGCGAAATATTGGAATCCAGTTTAACGATTTTTCCTTTACCGATTGTCAAATGTCTTCTTTTTGCCGCGAAAAGCGACACCCACGCGGGCAGAGCCGTGGGGAACAGCTCTATACGTTTGTTTGTTTGCGTTGAATAGGCTCCGAAACTACTGAACCGATTTGAAAAACTATTTTACTGTTGGGAAGCTACACTATACCCGGTGACAGAGGCTGTATTAATTATATATAAAAAAAAAATAGGGATCTTCACTAAAACTCCAATAATATAACCCAAGGAGTAAAAATATTTTATAATGATACATTTGTTGGATTTAACCAGAGTTAGTTCTACCTGATTTTAGTATTTATAATATTGGTATAGAAGTGTGGCTATGGATAACACTGACTATCGAAATATACTAAGGCGCGAAATATTGTTTCCTTTTTTTTTGTAAAGTGCTGTAAGCTTTGATGTTCAATTTATTTTGATAGAATAGTTTGAAAATCGACTTGAAAATATCTGAATCTGACTCTACAAATATATTATTTTAAGGAGTTTATATATAAACTCCTATCCATATATAAAATGAATCGTAATTGGCATCGGTAATTTAGAATTTACCTACTTCAATAGAGACCTTACGATATTCCAATTTCGAATGGTAGGTGGGTATTATTATGTCAGAAACTAGCTGTCCCCCGCGACTTTGTTCGCGTGTTTTAGTTCCAACGATTTTTTATTTTAGCAACATTTTTCATTTATGCTCCTCTCCTATTGGTCGTAGCGTGATGTTATATAGCCTATAGCCTTCATCAATAAACGGACTATCCAATACAAAAGAATTTTTCAATTCGAACCAGTAGTTCCTGAGATTAGCGCGTTCAAACAAACAAACAAACTCTTCTCTTATTAGTATAGATAAAAAAGCTTTGAATTTAAAATATGATTATATCAGTATATAACACATCAGTCACATAATACTTTTTTCTGTTTGTGACCAACAAAGAGAAAAAGGGATCTTACCTATTATATAAATATATTAAAGACTAGCTGTGCCCGCGACTTTGTCCGCCGTGGAATTTAACAAGAAAGCATAATTACTTTTTATAATATTTTCTTTAAATAAAATAAGCCTAAGTTACTCTTTATTACATCACCTATCTGCCAGTGAAAGTCCCGTCAAAATCGGTAAAGCCGTTCCAGAGATTAGCCGAAAAAACAGACAGAAAAATGTAATTTTCTTATATGATGTACCGTTTTATTCATATGCATGTAATAAAAAGCGGTTACTTTATTATTACAAACAGACACTTCAATTTTATGTAGGTATTTGTATAGATTTAAAAGTATCGTTGTGTTCGATATTTGAAAGAAATTAATCTGAAGTGGATTTTCAATCTCACTGTGACTTCTAACTTCAAAGACTGACAGTACCGGCTACGAAAGGGGGATTTTTCGTCTGTAAAGGTACCTATAATCTAGCTTTCTAGATTGACCAGACGGTAATGGATTTGTCGCTTTTTTGCCTAGAACCCTGACGATTCTCCGTTTCGATTTGTGGTAGTAGGTACCTTCCCCTGTTGTAATAGAACATAAACAACCAAATAGACTTGCCAGACGTCCTTATTTTAGGCATGGTTTAAAATAGTGCTGATTTTTTTTTTACATTCCTCGGCTATCAAAATAAAACGCGAAAGGCGAGTTCTATGAACATACTTGTATGGTATACAATTTTAAAAAGATAACAATATGGCGACGATTGGCGCCATTTCACACGTGAAAAAATATTGCGTCAAGAATTAAAAAATGGGTATCAAATTGAAGGTCTTGGAGGCACATTCTGAAACTATTATTGTATATAAAATAGTAATTTAAAACCTGCCACTTACATGATTAAAATAAAATTATTAAATAAAAATATAAACAAAAAGATTGAATGAAAACAAATGAAATAATGACTTACCTACAACTCTTTTTTTTACTTTTAAGTTCGTTTTTTCGGAGTCGTTATGGTCGGAAAGAAAGGTACCTAGGTACCGATATCTAGTTTGAAATCTATCCTATAATGTAAGTAAACTACCTATATTTCATTACCTAACATAGGTACATTTGTCGTTACCCACGGTTTGTTGCGAAACATAATATATTATATTAACACCTGCCAGTGCGGCAATTATTGCAATTACAGTGAATACTATGCCTATATTAGTACAACCTAGTGTTACTCGCACGCCATTTGCTTCCTAGGTATTATAAAAATAATAACATATAATTATGATAATTAGGAAGGTAAGTATAATCGAACGTTTAAAATTTGAATGTAGAACTTTGCCTATAATTTTACTCTTTTAGATCACCAGAATTTTTCCTATTGGCAACTAGATAATTTTATATTTTATTGGGAAAGATTAATTTTTTAATTTTAATTCATTTTTAATAGACGAAGGAGATTTTAATAGTGCCAAAGTTAGTAATGTTAACCGAAAGTAAATATCAAGAAGTTGTGTATATTAACATATGCGTAGTCATCCTAGGTAGTAAGTCAGTTTTAGTGCCGCTGAGGCACTAAATTAACCTGTTTGGAACCTATAACTCAACTTATAGGTACAAGCCATGTTTGTACAAATTATTTTCTACGAAATGCATCAAACGCACTCAAGTTATCGTGCCAGAACTAAAATGACCGCAAGCCAAGCTGCAAATTATACGGAACACAACACCTAAGAATTTTCAGAGTCATCTGGTCAACAGTTAGCATACTACCGGTTACTGGCAATTTGTAATAAAAAAAACACACATACATATCTCAAATGTCGAATGCAGTTTCCAAACTTGAGAATCAGATGCATCTATCCAAAAGAGGCGGTGTGAATCAATCCAGTGAGTGTTTGATGCACTTAGTTTTAACACGAGAGGTGCGTGAGTGAACGGTACGTAAGGTCGTTGGGTCGTGCGACCGGTCCTACCGCCCCCGCGCTCGATCGAGAACACAACGCGACACACGTCCGTCCGGCAGCGGGCGCGGCGGCCGACTACCGCCCTGCCCCGCGCACCTGCGCTCGCGCCGCGAAAACATTGCGATGCATCTGTTACTGTGACGTTTCGAAATGCGTTGAAACGCAAAATAACTAGTACGATAGCGAACGCCCCGTCTCTGATGATCGACTATTTCTTATTTGTAACTTTGTTGTGTGTATTTGTAACACCTCATCTTGTTAGTTGTGATGTAGACATTACAACAAGAACCAGTTTATGTGGTCTACTTTAGCATAAAGCACACAAATAGTTTAATTTTTGCTAGAAATATTCTAATTTGCCTTTAGGTTGGTTAGTAATTATCTATATCAGGTAAATACCTACAGTTGAACAGAATTGCAGTATGTGAAAAACCTATAGGTACAAAAGCATTGCGGTATAATAATCAAAAATGCTAATTCTAAAATCACTAACGATGATCGAATCTCTCAAATGTATGAAAGTGACAAGTTAGGATAAGAGGAAAAGTTTCAAAAACGCCCTATATTAAAAATCCTTACTAATATTCTAAATGCGAAAGTAACTCTGTCTGTCTGTCGCGCTTTCACGCCAAAACTACTGATCCGATTTAAATGAAATTTGGTATACATATAGTCTAGAGCCTGAGAAATGATATAGGCTACTTTTAGCCGCCATAACCGACATCCACGCGGGCGGAGCCGCGGGAATCAGCTAGGTCCTAAGAAAACGTGAATAACCACATAGATAGATAGATTCGCCGTGTGTAGACACGGTTATGCATCATGAAAGCTTGTAAACAGACATGGCGGCGTAACGCACCGACGGGCGAGGCGCCACCGCTGTGTAGTGGATAAGCGGCCCATACATCATAAGACCGAGTCTACACACGGCGAAGGATCCTCAGCTTTTTACGACAAAAAACTCGTGTGTCCTAGAGCTGAATGCCGAACTTTCAAAACATTGGCACCGATTCCCTTGTACGCTAACTAAATGAAAATTAAACTATTGCTATCTTTTACTATCATACAGCGCGAGAAAAGAACGGCAACAGATAAAAACTAAATTAGAAATGTCAAACCAGTTTTCGCTATGAACATCACTGTGTTTTAGTGCACATATTTCTGCGTGTCGCTACATTTGTATGAGAATTTGAGTCGAAACTAAATTTGACAGCTCTAATTTTCGTCTGTCCTTTTCTAATTGTGTACAAGTAAAAAGGATACCGATGACCTAAAATAAGTATAGTGTGGGCTAAACAGAATTGGGGCCATTGTGTTACCTACTCCTAGACACTTCCCGCTTCTACAGATTTCGTAACATCATAGCAACAACCACGCATGCGCACTGCGTTAGGTACAGACATCCGTTAACTAATAAACATATTCCTTGTGGTCGTGATTAATACCTCGTCGGCCATAGGATAGGCAACGGAAACACTTTGAAATTGATAGTCCTTATTGCGAAGCAGTAAAGTTGTTTTTTCAATTTGATTGATGCTGTGTGCGTGTGGTCGACTGTAATTTGTTCGTGGCTCAGGATTTTTATCCGACTTCAAAACGAGAAGGTTCTTAGTTTGACAGTATGTTTGTTAAGCGATATATCCGGTAACT
This sequence comes from Diachrysia chrysitis, assembly GCA_932294365.1. NCBI lineage: Eukaryota > Metazoa > Arthropoda > Insecta > Lepidoptera > Noctuidae > Diachrysia > Diachrysia chrysitis. The sequence goes on from OW028641.1 coordinate 1,722,120, forward strand.
AGCAGTCCCCCGCGACTTTGTTCGCGTGTTTTAGTTTCAACGATTTTTCATTTTTGCAACATTTTTCATTTATGCTCCGCTCCTATTGGTCGTAGCGTGATGTTATATAGCCTATAGCCTTCCTAAATAAACGGACTATCCAATACAAAAAGAATTTTTCAATTCGAACCAGTAGTTCCTGAGATTAGCGCGTTCAAACAAACAAACAAACAAACTCTTCAACTTTATAATATTAGTATAGATTAGTATAGATAGTGGTACGATTTCAAAAATTCCTAGCACGTGTCACGTAGATTTTGTCTCGCCGCGCTAATTGCGACCCCCACAGATTGTCACACGTCGAGCTACTGAGCTTCTGTGTGCAAGCGACAACGAGAGAGTGCATAAATGAGGAGCAGACGAGTTTATTAAAAATCACATAAACATGTTCGTTCCATACTTAAGATCGCACATGGGTCCCCTTGACTGAATAGGGGACGGACTGGGTATAAAAAGGAAATATCTATTTAGTCCACCAGATAGATATAAAAAAAATCTTTTATCAAATCATTGAAAAATTACAAAGTTAAAGCGCTGTAAAGTTCTGGAGTTAGGGCTTGTGACGTCACTTGTGGGTAATAATAGTATTTTCCTCATCGTTTGTTTAATTAAAAAAAAAGAAAATATACGTGTCTAATATTTTTTTGATATCTATGTGACGAGTAAATAAAAAAAAATAGTCCGATCCCCTATAAGAATAAAAATTATTGTACCAATTTGAGTAGTTTCACATGTATTTGATTTATTACGCAATTAACGCAGGCGGTGCGATGAAACCTCAGGCAGGACTCGAACCCGTGTCTACTAGTTAAACGCACAAATCGCTTTACGAACTATGTTACAGAGAACATCAGTCAATGACCCCTGTAGCTTAGTTGCTAGAGCGACTTGTGCGTTTAACCAGTAACCGCAAGTTCGATTCCTGCAAATCCTGAGTTTTATTTTTTCTTTCTAGTAATTGTATTTAATTACAATATGTATTTTATTGTTTGACTTTTTCACTGAGATTCTAGATAAATAGGCAATATAAATACACACTGAAAATTTCAACTCTCTAGCTGTTGATGTTCATGAAATACAGCCCGCTGACAGAAACACGGATGGACGGGCAGACTCACGGGCGGAAGCCTGTGATTATCCGGGCCAGCAATAAAGAAAAATATCAACTCCTTCGAAATCAGTAAAACGATTATAGAATATTTTTTAAATTTCCTTAAGGCAGGATGGGAAACCCATCAAATTCAACTTAATAAAATATTATTTTACCCGCGATATTAATTTACTACTCACCTACCTAGCATCAACCCATTGAGTTCTTTTCGTAGCAGCATCCCCTATATCTTAAACTACTTAGCTGTCCCCCGCGACTTTGTTCGCGTGTTTTAGTTTCAACGGTTTTTCATTTTTGCAACATTTTTTATTTATGCTCCGCTCCTATTGGTCGTAGCGTGATGTTATATAGCCTATAGCCTTCCTCAATAAACGGACTATCCAATACAATAAGAATTTTTCAATTCGAACCAGTAGTTCCTGAGATTGGCGCGTTCAAAAAAACAAACAAACAAACTCTTCAGCTTTATAATAGTATATAGATAGATTTCCATGAAATAATTAGTCCTAGTTTAATTTCCGGGCTTACAGAAAATAAATCAGATATTCTCCGACATTTTTATCCGAGTGTTAGTTTCAAGAGTCTTTCATTTCTGCAAACATTTTTCATTTTTGATCCGCTCCTTTTGGTCGCAGCGTAATGTTATATAGCTTTTGGCCTTCATCAATAAATGGGCTATCCAACACTGAAAGAATTTTTGGACCAGTAGTATTTTTTCAAATTGGACCAGTAGTTCCTGACATTAGCGCGTTCAAACAAACAAACAAACTCTCCAGCTTTATATATTGTACCTATAGATTAAGCCGTGGGAAGTCTTGGTGTTATTACGGATCACCCCGCACCGCGCGTCGCGGGATGTGGCTCGTCCGCCAAATCACTGCAATTGATGGATGGACGGACGAAGGGACGGACGGACGGACAGCGGAGGCTTAGTAATAGGGTCCGCTCGACACCATTTGGGTACAGAACTTCTTATACAGTTAAGTAATAAACAGTCGGACTATTATGTCATAATGTCATCTGTTTTCTATATCTATGGAATGTCACTTATCTTAAAAATTCTATAAAATTTTAAAATTTTTATAAAATTTTTAATGTTGAATTTTTATGAAAGATTATTAATTATAATCCAAATGTTAAAAATCAAGGAGTGTTGATAAGTTAGAACCTCAGATAAAAAGAAACCATTATCATCAAACGTCTCTCGTCACACGGAAAATGGCATTTATTGGTAAACGAACCTAGTCATCATCATCATACCAGCCTATAAATGTCCCACTGCTGGGCACAGGCCTCTTCTCATATAGAGAAGGAACGAGCATTGATCACCACGCTTGCTCATTGCTGGTTGGCGATTTCAGATTCCAATTGTTGGAATCCAGGTTTCCTCACGATGTTATCCTTCACCGTTTGTCAATGATGTCTTAGAATAATTAAGAAAGTACATATAACTTTGAAAAAGTCACATTGGTACTTGCTTGTAATGGGTTCGAACCTGCAACCTTGTGCACACAAATCCGTTCATTGAACCACTAGGCCACCACGACATTTGTACCTACCTACTTACACGAACCTGTGTTTACCTATTTGCACGAACCTAGTACTTCCAGATAAAATCTGTTTACGCCTGGCACAAGGGGCTACTAGCGATGCGCGCGCTCTATGCTTGTCTATGTTTACTCAGCTTGTCTAAGGTAAGACCAAACAGTTTAGTTGCTATTTGCTTCAACCATCAATTTTGATTCCAAAAACTGCAGCCTATTTTGCTTTGTCATTCAAACACCTTATATAACGCCCATATACAACGTGTCGTTCCATTCTCGTCAAATTTCAGGAGGCTGTTATGAAAGACATAATTAATCAAATAAAATTACTATATCTGCTCAATAATTAATACATACATACCTGTTTTTTCAGTTATTTAAGTTTGATAGTATTTCAGAATACACCACTGTAAAAGAGCAGTTACAGTGCGGTATCACACGGGCCGGGTTTTGAAAAGCTTGTTCCACATGCCGATTTCCGAAAATTAGAAAACTGAAAAAAAAAACTTACTTATTATTGAGTCGTGTCGAGAATCATTAGCATAGTTAGCTCCTTGAATTTGACGAGAATGCTAAACGATACGTTGTATTTAAGTAGCAAATTGATACTGAATTCCTACTGTAATGATAATTATTATAATGGGCTGTCAATATTATCACACATCACTACAAGATGGAAACTAGTTGCCATGGAAACGAGGGGATGGTTTTAACTCATTTTGGGATTTTTTTGGGCGGCCTAACACGGGATTATACCTATAACAAGGTGAAGAGTTTCTAATTTTAGTTTTCGGGAAAAAATATCTAAATTCGTCAATTAAGACGATTAAAATATTTAAGTACCTACCTTTGTATAATATTGTACTGGCCAGTTAGAAAATACACCATATTAAAATACGTTTTTTTTTAACTTATTCGTATTGCAAGTAAATAATAAAAAAAAAAAGATATTTTGCTTTTAAAAACTTGTTGACGTTTGTTTAAAATATTACTGGCCAAGTGCGACTCGCGCACGACGGGTTCCATTATCTGTAAAAACTACAAAAGAAATCATGTTTTTTGTATGGGAGCCCCCCTTACATATTTGTTTTATATTAATTTAATTGAATATATTACTAAATTTTTTAAGGGTCTACCTGCTGACGTCATCAATATCGAGCCAAAAAATCACGTTTGTTGTGTGGGAGATTTAGTATTTGTTGTTACAGCGGCAACAGAAATACATCTGTGATAATTTCACCTGTCTAATTATCACGGTTCATGAGATGCAGCCCGGTGACCGACAGACAGACGGACGGGACGGACAGCGGAGTCTTAGTAATAGGGTCGTATTTACCTTGGGTGCGGAGCCCTAAAAATACCAACAATTACGAGCTCGAACTAAATTATTCTTTGGATCATTTCGTTCAAAAACCCAACTGATTTGTTAGTAATGTTGTGAAACCTAGTAAGGCGCAGAATATCTACAAAAAGAAGTATAAAAATATTTGATCCTTCAAAATCCCAATTAAGTAAGTAAGCGCAATTTTCAACTAACAGAAAACGCGAATTTCGTTAAATGGGTTAATGACTTGTATACTTACTGCTTGCTCTGAATAAATACGAAAATGACCGTAATTTTATGAACAAATTGTGAATGAAATGAAAACTATCCATACTAATAATATACATTGGAAAGTAACTCTTTATGTCTGTCTGTTACGCTTTCACTTCTAAACCGCTGAACCGATTTCGATTTTGGATGTAACTTGGTATGGGGTAAGCTTGGATCCTAAGGCCCTTTTTACCGCTATAACCGACAACCACGCGGGCGAAACCGCGGGTGGTAACAGCTAGTCTGAAATTTACGATCATTTTAATTTTTAAGCCATGAAAAATGCTTTGTGACCTCTTTATTTTAATATGTTAAATATTAAATTGCAGTTTTAGATTAAAGCACCTAACATAAATGTTGATTATCAGAGCGGAGCCGCGAGCAATAGCTAGTAAAGTCATAAATTCAAACAGCAATTGCAACCTAGTGGTTTATTTGCAGGATTTAGCTGCTCAACGTTGCCGGTTCGTATCAAGGTATAATAAAAAACAAGCGACTTTTTATGTTCTTCCAAAATATATATTAAACTCCAGCTTTTGCCCGCGGCTTCGTCTGCTATAAGTCGAAAATGGTTCAAATAGGATTTGTAATAAGTTTTTAACATTATCAATTTTCTTATAACATATTATTAGGTTAAAAAGTTTGAATACTTATAAAATATAACAATCTTATATCTTATGTGTTTTAAGTGTAGGGATTCAAAAGTTTTAATTATTATGAAAATAAAGTAAAATTTTGTTATATTGTATAAACTTATATTTATTTAATTGGTTAAAGTGTCAGGGGTATTATCTTTTAACAACAAAAGTAAGTAATCTAAGATATTTCCAATGAGTTTTCGATGGAAAATCAAGGCATCTTATAGGCCTTGAATTTCATTTAAATATCGAATTCGAATTCTAATTTGATTTAAATATGCTTTTTAAATAATATTTAACATTCCAATTTTAAAGACCAAGTTTTTTTGTGAATTTAACGTTTTTTGAATAAAATCGAAATAATAATGGATGAAATTGTATTTTAAATAAAAAGCACTAAGCATTATTAATATTTAACTTGTATGCAATCCATCCCCAAAATAACTTTATACTCCTTTGAAACCCCGTTGGACGATGAGTTTAATAAAATACAGAATCGTATTCCATCAATTCTATTAAAGAATGTTTATGCAAAATTTGAAGTAGATTGGACCACGTTGTATACAAACTTTGCCCCCATTTTGCACCCCCTTTGGGACAGAATTTCGGAAAATCTATACTCATCGGATGCCTACGCCATACAAGGAACACACACTCCAAGTTTCAGGTTTCGGCTGTGCGATGATCCGTCAGTCAGTCATCTAGGACAAAGCATATTGTATGTATAGATAAATAATAAGTACAACTGGCGGCGAAGGAAAACATCGTAAGGATATCTGAAACTACAAATATTTTGTTGGTGATCAATGCTCGCGGCTTCTCTGTAACATGGGTTCATGATTTCGACTGCACAGGTAACCGAGCGGTGAAAGCAAATATTTGTGTGATCCACAAATGTTTGCCACAATTTTGGGTGTTCTTTGTGCATGTGCATTAAATAAATAAATAATAATAAATATGAACAACATCACATACATTGCTCTGTACCCTTAGTAAGTACCTAAAGCACTTGTGTTATGGAATTCAGAGACAACGAATGTACCACAAACACCCAGACCCGAGACAATGTAGAAAAGTGTTTTTTACTTTGACCCGTCCGGGAATCGAAACCGGGACCTCAGAGCTGGTGACACTTAAAAACCGGTGTATACACCACTCGACCACTGAGGTAAAATCCCGCGCGACACAAGGGCTAAATTCCTTAGTGCGAGAGTCGTATACAAAAAAACAAAAAACGATATATTTTAACAAATAGGTATCTTAGGTGTAAAAACTAAATTGTATTTAAAGTTATAAGAAATATATTCTATTACCTACAGCGATTCCTGCAACTAGTTAATTGTGAAGCGAACCAAAGGAAGTGAGAAAATTTTAATTAATAAAAAGGATGTACTGAGAAAGATTTCCTAAGAAAATAGAAGTAACGCATTAACACGGTCAAGTAATCAAGATAACATTTTCTTCCAATAAATACCTTTTATATTGTATTGTGGAAAAGGTCATTTTATTTTTATCATTAATGTCCTTGCAAAAGGACATTGTACTTTATTTTACTGACGGACTGCTGTTTACTGAGAATTTCGCCTCGTTGACTTTTATTTTTAGCTTAAATACCTATGACTCGGCGATAACGTATTTTTTTTTATTTATTATTTAACTTGCAATGTATGTATGTTTGTATGTTCGGGACAAATGTTGCAACTCAATTTTAAAGCGGATATTTGGAACCGATTGACATATTTGATTATTTGTTTGTTTGCCATTGAATAGGCTCCGAAACTACTGAACCGGTAACATTATCTCTGGGTGACATAGGCTATATTATTTTTTGAAATGTTTGTCCTTACAAAGGACATAGGCTACTTTTTACCCGAAGTAACCGACATCCACGCGGCCGGAGCCGCGGGAAACAGCTAGTACCAAATAATTTAAAATGATAGAAACTTTACCTATTCCAAAATGTTATGTTGTTTAATAATTAATAGGTTACATTTGAACCCGGTCATCAAACAGCCAAGCCACCATCATGTCGATATCGGGATATGTCGGACTTGGACCGACTAAAAACACCCCGATCCTTGCATTTGCCGGAGTCCCGGGTTCGCTAAAGTATGCTCGGCGGGGCTCCGGTTGGCCACGGTTCTTGTAGGACCCCTGCTAGAGGGGTAGGTGTATAGTGCTTACCCCTCACTCCTTCCGAAGACGGACACGTGGGACTTCGTGTCCGTATCCTCCAGGGAAGCCACCATCACCTGCTTACACTGCGGGTGTTAAACACTAACAAATTTTGATTATTGTATATACTAGCAGCCGGCCAACTTTTTTCATATATTTTGTAGCCTATGTTAATCTAGAATAATGTAGAATTCAAATGGTGAAAGAATTTTTAAAATCGTCCACGTAGTTTTAGAGTTTATTCGTTACATGTATAGGTTCATACAAATCTTCCCTCATCTCGTATTCCACTGTTTTTTATTCTTTATTGTACACACATACACAATTTATAATTAATAATTAATAATTTGATGTACAGAGGCGAGCTTAACTCATAATTGAGTTTTCTACCAGCAAACCTTTGAGTGATGGAGAGATTTGATAAAATTTGAGGAAGAAAGAAGTGTACTACTAAGTATTTATTTATAAAATAAACATACTTAAAAATGGTATATAAAATACATATAATAATATTATATACTAGCTTTTGCCCGCGACTTCGTCCGCGTTTCCGTCGTTTTTAGTAAAAAAGTAGCATATGTCCTTCCTCACGGTTCAGTGGTTTTGATGTAAAAGACAGATTAACTTTCGTATTTTAGTAGGGAAATATAATATGTCAATCCACAATACTGTTGAAAAATATCGCAATAAGGAACCGCAGAATATTATTATTAATAGATGTGCCCGCGACTCCATCAGCGTGTAACTCCTTGTATGTTATTAAGTTAATGTATTGGTAATATTGTTTAGATCACTTTCACATGAGGTAAGTACCTGTAGAACGAAAATACTTCAGCGCAAAGCTTCCGGGTAAACTATGTTGAAAGTTGACCCGTCCGGCTCGTGAACAAACCTTGTAGCATGATTCAGTATTCACGCGCGACGGCGCGATGGCTTATTATCGTATTTCATGTATAAGTTTGGTGTTTCTATACCGATTTCTATGATTCTTTTTTTATTGAATAGGTAATAATGTTAACTTTTTTTTAATTACGGATGAGTGAGAGTATTATAAACGTAAGAGTAAACAAATATAATCAGAAAGCTCCGAACTGCTAAGCTATCGGGAGTTACACGTGTTATTATGAGTCAACCATAAAAGATAGACATATGCTGTTGTGGGATATTTTTTAGATAATTGTTGAAAATTTCCGTCATACATGATTTCTATGTAACTTTAGCCATTAAGGCTGCATACGCGACGGAAGCTTAAAAAATGGAGTAACTTCTCCCGTTTTCCAAACATTTCCCTTCACTGCTCTGCTCCTATTGATTCTAGCGTGATGAAAAGTATTTATACTACATAATTGTACTAAGTTTCGTTAAAATCCGTCGAGTAGTTTTTGTTTCTATAAGGAACATACAGACAGACAGACAAAAATTTTACTGATTGCATTTTTGGCATCAGTATCGATCACTAATCACCCCCTGATAGTTATTTTGAAAATATATTTGATGTACAGAATTGACCTCTCTACAGATTTATTATAAGTAATAAGTAATAGATATAGATATATATAACATATAAACATACATACACTACATAATACTCATGTTGAAAGGAAATGTTTCCTGATCCTCTCATTGAAAACATCCAGCGAAGGGCTATCCCGTATGGAAATTCTAGAGCAATGTATTTTCCCAAAAAATCTATTATCTATACTTCTATACTAATATTATAAAGAAGTAAAGTTTGTGTGTTTGTTAAATTGTAAGGGGTAATCTCGGGATCTACTGAACCGATTTTAAAAATTCTTTCACCAATAGAAAGCCACATTATTGCTGAGTGTCATAGGCTATATAAAAAACCGAAAAATAAAAAGGCTTTTACGTGTTAGTCCGTTTTGCAAAGTGAATCGGAGAAAAAACGGTCGAATGAAAGCGTTTCTTACGAACGCTGCCTTAACTATGAAAGATATATTTTTGATTTCTAGAGAAAAGATGTGGAGCTTGAGAATGCCTACAAAAAAGTCAACAGTTACAAAAAGTAGTTATTTTAATATTAGTATAGATAATTTAATTTTTAATATTAATAAAATAATTTAAATCGTTAGGTCATATTTATTAGTCATGTATCTGTGCTAAAAAAGGATTATTAACATTATGCCCAACGAAGTGTATTTATTTTGTTTCGCCTAAAACATAATCACTCAACGAAATATGACCCTCTAAAAATGCCCGTTCTTACCTCCGTGTTCTAATAACTATCAGATGTATTTGATAGGATTTTAAACAAAAAAAACGCTAGATATATCTATTATATTAATTATTTGTTACGCATTAACGAATGCGGAGCGAATATTTGTAATTAAATACGAATAATAGAAGGAGAAACTTAAACGTCAGGCAGGACTCAAACCTGCGACCACTGGCTCGCTGGCGCGTCAAGCCAGTGGTCGCAGGTTCGAGTCCTGCCTGAAGTTTAAGTTATTTCTTCTATTATTTGTATTTAGCTAGATATATCATTCGTCTAAATTTTTTAAAGGTCTTGGAGAAGAAAACAGCGGAATACGAAACGTCTTTTAGTCAACGATATTGTAGGCCTAATCAGCCTGAGCTGCAGTTGTATTTAAGGCACTTTAAGTGGGTAGGTTGTAGGTGTGTCTCAGAAATATATTCTTAAATTTTTGTTTTCAAACTCTTGGAGTTTTAATTTTTTTGCGCTCTAGCGGAGACGTTAGTTTTATTTTAATTACTATTGGTCGAATACAGAAACGTCAATCAGTTTTTAGTCGCCGTTAACTCTCACTCTCTGTCACTGTAAGATGTTAAGTAGCGACATAAAGATATTTAAGAACGTCTCAAACGTAAGTTTCGTTTCGGCAAGTGAATGATTTTTAAGACTTGTCGTCAGAACGAGTAAATACTAGATAACTTTTTAAAATAAAGCTAAGTCCTAAAAAGACGTCTAGATTTTTTACTCGAGTATTGATGAAAAATCGTGATAATGATGATAATTAAAAGTAACCTATGCGCTATTTCGGGTAATAAACTATCTATGTACCAATTTCATTCAAATCTGGTCAGCCGTTTATTGTGATTGAGTTACACACATTCACCCATCTATATATCCAAACCATCGCATTTATAATATTTAGTCAAAATTAAAATCAAAATATTTTTATTTCGAGTAGGCCTTTTCAGGCACTTTCAAAACATTATACGACTCTAGTTGCGCGGTTCCAAAATGTCACTCCTATGGAGAAGAACCGGCAAGAAACTCCATAGGTTACTCTTTTAAATAAAAGGTAATATGTTGGTACATACAATGTTAAAAAAATGCAATTATCTTAAAATATGCGACAACAACGTAAATAGCAAAATGTAGTAAATATGACATCAAAAATGGAAGAAAAAAAAAATAAGAAATCGTACATTTTACTTTAAATTACATTGTCGACACATTAACAAACGGTCCGATGCCTGAAGCACAAATGAAAGAAAAAATATAAGAAAAAAAAAAGAATAATAATAATTTACATATAATAAATGTGTAGTCCTATTCAAATCCCTAACAGGAATGTCAAGGCATGTCCAAAGCTTTCTGAGTGTCTTCCAAGTGATAATAAGCATGTAGCATAATATTTGGGAATAAATTAAAGTTTGTATCATCATAAATAAATTTAAATTAAACTGATAATTAATCAAACTGTGCAATAATATTATAAAATTCCAATAATATTTACAATAAACTGTAGTTTTTTAAAAAAAAAAACGTCAGGCACCATAAAAATTAATAAAAAAAAATTGTATAATTGGTTAATCATACTATATTTTAGTAACACAATAATTGGTAAATAATTTACATATTACACCATTAAAAAGAAATCTATATATTATTATTCAATTTAATTAGATTTCATTCAAAGTCACTAAAATATTAATTTAAATACAATAATGTGAATATTCGGGATATTCACATTATTGTATTATCAGCGTACAATTCCATATTAGTTTTCCCGGGCAATATTACCAATCGTAACCCTACCAAATTCAAATTAAAATTTATATAAACAAACGTAAAATTTAATTAAATAAATCACTGAATTAAAAAAATAAATAAAAAAATCAAACTAAACACTTACCGGTCAAATCCATTTCATATATTTGATTGTATAATTGAAACAGAGTGTGCATTTTAACACCACTTATTGCACTTAACTAAACTGAATAACTTAATAAATTAATTAACTTTGATGAAAAATGATGAAAATCCACGAGATGTGACGGACAGGAGGACAGGAGGCGGCGAGCAATGCGTCCCGTTTGCCAACCCGCGAGCGAATGGCGCTGGGTCCGGCGAAATCACTGCACGTGAGAAAAATAATATTCTCTTTAAGATTCAACCAGTGGGCAGATGCATGGCTTGTGGGAAAGTTAGGGGCGAGGGTAAGGAGTTCGCATATCGCCTCCCACCCCTAAGATTTAGACAATAGTTTTTATTCGGTTGCTATTTATAACTTTTGGAACTAAATTTGCGCAATGATTACATTTTTAGTAAAGATAATTTGAAGGTATGGATTAATTTATTTAATTTATCGGTAGTATTCTTTTTTAAATCGAATGCGTCTAATAAAAAAAATATTAGGTAGGTACTTAATATTGTTGCTTCGGATATAAAAATCAAAATCAAAAATTATTTTATTTCAAATTAGGCTACTAAGTAGCACTTTTTAAAAGTCAACATATCAGACATATCAGTCAGCACCCCGGTTCGCCCGCCCTTCACCATTATAATCCATATATCGTTACTAATATTATAAATGGGGAAGTAACTCTGTATGTCTGTCTGTCGCGCTTTCACTCCAAAAACCTACTTATTTATTTATTTATTGATAGGTATACCAACAGCATTATATATTTCAATAAGCTAAATTTATTCACTATAATATCTATACTTATAATAAATCTGTAGAGAGGTCAATTCTGTACATCAAATATATTTTCAAAATAACTATCAGGGGGTGATTAGTGATCGATACTGATGCCAAAAATGCAATCAGTAAAATTTTTGTCTGTCTGTCTGTCTGTCTGTCTGTCTGTCTGTATGTTCCTTATAGAAACAAAAACTACTTGACGGATTTTAACGAAACTTGGTACATTTATTCTTCATACTCCTGGGCAGGTTATAGTATACTTTTCATCACGCTACAATCAATAGGAGCAGAGCAGTGAAGGAAAATGTTGGGAAAACGGGAGAAGTTACTCCATTTTTTAAGCTTCCGTCGCGTATGCAGCCTTAATGGTTAAAGCTTCATAGAAATCATGTATGACGGAATTGTTCTACATAAAATTATCTAAAAAATATCCCACAACAGCATATGTCTATTTTTTATGGTTGACTTACAATAACACGTGTAACTCCCGATAGCTTAGCAATTCGGAGCTTTCTGATTATATTTGTTTACTCTTACGTTTATAATACTCTCACTCATCCCTAATTAAAAAAGTTAACATTATTACCTATTCAATAAAAAAAGAATCATGGAAATCGGTATAGAAACACCAAACTTATACATGAAATACGATAATAAGCCATCGCGCCGTCGCGTGTGAATACTGAATCATGCTATAAGGATTATTTTTGTGTAACGTGATATATTTCCCTACTAAAATACGAAAGTTAATCTGTCTGTTACATCAAAACCACTGAACAGTGAGGAAGGACATATGCTACTTTTTTACGAAAAACGACGGAAACGCGGACGAAGTCGCTGGCAAAAGCTAGTTTCTAATATTATAGTGAATTGACTGCACGGATAGCCGAGTGGTATAGGTCACCACGCCAATTACCTCTGTGCGCGACGTGTCGCGGGGTCGATCCCCGCATGGGACAAGCATTTGTGTGATCCACAAATGATTGTTCCAAGTCTGGGTGTTCTTTGTGCATGTGATTTGAATGTTTGTAAAACCCCCCGCGACACAAGAATTAAATTCCTTAGTGCGGGAGTCGTTTTTAAAAAAATAAAAAATAAAAAGAAAATAATAAAAAAAAATGTTTGCCTATTATAGGTATACACACCATTCACAATATCGAAGTACTAATATAAAGTGTAACAAAGAAAATAATAATAAATAACTAAATTATATAGTTCTACCTCTCCTCTCTCTTATATATAAGAGAGAGGACTCTCAATTATAAAAATAAAATAACATTAAGAATAAATTTACAAATAAATTTGGTCTCTAAATTTTTTTAATGAATCAGCGTGTATGTCTAAGGTAGGCGACTACTGAATCGATTTAAATAAAATTTGGTACACATATAGTCTAGAGCCTGAGAAAGGACAAAGGCTACTTTTGAGATAGATATATTATATATTCCCGACGTTTTGAAACTTTTGCTGCAATTACGACACGAGTTCACAAGTATATCATATTTCAAAAGAATTAAAATGAATACTGCAGAACTTATTTCTCTATAATATAAAGAAAATCGTAGCAGTAAATATAATTTTCATTAACTACTTGAAAAGAAACCCCTTTTTTTTTGCTTTTCATCTACGTAAGCGCATTAAATATTTAATTATCTTATAATTTCATGGCCTTCTTGGTTTTCTACAAGTCTCAAGGACAACTTGTCTGTGGACCAAGCCCACGCGCACACGAGGCAAAGAAGTTCTTTAATCATAACGTAATTAAAATCCTTACCAATATTATAAATGCGAAAGTAGCTCTGTGTGTCTGTCTGTCGCCCTTTCACGCCAAAACTACGTCACCGATTTAAATGAAATTTGGTACACAGATAGTCTAGAGCCTGAGGAAGGACATAGGCTACTTTTTGCCGCGATAACCGATATCCACGCGGGCGGAGCCGCAGGCAACCGATAGTCAATGATGTATATGTATGTTCACCTAAAACTCGAGAACCGTTAGCCCAATTGGTATGAATTTTTGCGTAAATATAAAGTGCAACATGACAACTCCGACGAACATGGTTAATTAATTATACACAAAACCTTTATCTTGAATCACTCTATTTATTGCTGGAAACTGCATAAAAACCGGTATGTAGTATAGAAGATCTACGTGCATACAACGGGAGCGACTTTGTTTTATACTATTTTTGTAAAGATATAGCGTGGTGGCGTAGTGGTTCAACGAACAGATTTGTATGCACAAGGTTGCAGGTTCGAACCAATTTCAGACAAGTACCAATGACACTTTTTCTAAGTTACATGTACTTTCTTAATTATTCTAAGACACCATTGGCAAACGGTGAAGGAAAACACCGCGAGGAAACCTAGATTCCAGAAATTGGAATTTGAAATCTCCAACCCACAATGAGCAAGTGTCGTGATCAATGCTTGTGCCTTCTCTACATGAGAAGAAGCTGTGCCCAGCAGTGGGACATTTATAAGCCGGTATTATTATTATGTACAGATAAAGATACATTTTTTTTATACCCAATAAAACACAACTATATTAAATTGCTTGAGTTACTACTTATCCTTCTTGTTCACCTCATTTCACTGTACCACACAGGGTACATATTAATAATTTACCATGTCACCTATACATTAAACGACATATTACTCGACAACTTAATTTTGCCGATAATTAGATTGTGTGTAAAAAAAATTGCATTAAAAAACACCTCATTAGACTGCTGTAAAATATTGGGAGAATATTTTCTAAAAACCCTAGAGCGCTCTTAACTATGTTAAAATCCTTCACGCGTACACATCCAGCGGATAGGGAAAGGTGCTTTAAATTTGCAAAAACTCAATATCTTACCATGTCACCTATACATTAAACGACATAATATTACTCGACAACTTAATTTTGCCGATAATTAGATTGTGTGTAAAAAAAATTGCATTAAAAAACACCTCATTAGACTGCTGTAAAATATTGAGAGAATATTTTCTTAAAACCCTAGAGCGCTCTTAACTATGTTAAAATCCTTCACGCGCACACATCCAGCGGATAGGGAAAGGTGCTTTAAATTTTAACTCAATATCGTCGCCTTATAAATAATTGGTTATTTTTACTTGTAAATAAAATTGTAACCATGGCGAAATCAAGTAGTCATAGCGACCAGATATCTTATTTTGATTGAAGTATGATTAACTTATTAGAAAAGAAACAGTCGTAATAAACAGCGGTGTGATTCTGTAAGACCTCATTCTAAACTTCGAATCTGAATCCGCTGTGAGTTTCTTGATTGGCATTCCAAAAACTCGGTTGATAATTCGAATTTACACTAGCGCTACCCTTGCGAGCGTGTCAGCGACTTGAACTAAATTGACGTGAGATTTTGACAGATAAAGTATGAAATGACATAAGAAGTGGGAATCAGTAAAGGTAATTCCCCCGTCACTTCGACGCTCACTTCGCACTCGAACCCGATCGAAATCAAGGTTATTTTGAACTTTATGCGAAGTGAGAGTGAACAGCGAAGTGAGATGCGAGTTGTTGTTTGAATTTTACAGAATCGACGCGCAGCTCGGTGGTTGTACGATTAGAAATGAATGTTTTTGCTAATACTTTATCTACAAAGCACCTAATTAAATGCGTGCGAAGCCGGACACAAATGAAATGTAATAAACAATTGAATTTGAATTTTAAGCCCTGCCTCCTTGGCGCCTTGGCGACGTCGCCAGCTACAGTATCTAAAAAGTTTTTATTTCAATGATACCTTATTTACTAGGCTACGGTTTGGCAACCATACATCTAAATATATATAACTCAAAGGTGACTGACTGAGTGACATAGTGATGTATCAACGCACAGCCCAAACCACTGGACGGATCGGGCTGAAATTTGGCATGCAGGTAGATGTTATGACGTAGACATCCGTTAAGAAAGGATTTTGATCAATTCTACCCCCAAGGGGATAAAATAGGGGATGAATGTTTGTATAAAACTTTGTCAATTTTAAACCGATCGGGCTGAGACTTTGCATGCATAAAGCTACTATAACGTAGGCATCCCCTAATTCCACCCCTAAGGAGATAAAATAGGGGATGACAGTTTGTATAAATCTTCTTAGATTTTCGATATGCTAAACAAAAGTAAAGCCGCAAAAACTGTACCAAATTAATAATAATTATTCTTAACGCGAGCGAAGCCGCGGGCAAAATTTTTTTTTAATATATATACTGCTTGGATACGTAGCCGGCGACGTCGCTATCGGATACAAATGAGGTTTGTATGAATAGCCTGTTGGTCAAGTGGTTAGTGACACTGACTGCTAAACTGGAGGTAATATTAAAAATAATAATACTAATTGTTTTTTTTATGTTGTTTTTTCGTAGGCCTGTCGGGATTTCTAACACGTCAGATTATGCTGATCACATATCCTATTCCACCGTGACCCTTTAACTAAGTTATTATTTTAGTCATATACCTACACTATCGTATATATATATATATATATATATATATATATATATATATATATATATATATATATATATATATATATATATATATATATATATATATATAGAATTTAGTCAAACATACAGAGAATTCCGATTTAATATCTTTTGTGTAACCAATTGTCATTTGCTACGCCGTAGCCGCGTACTACGGCGTAACTCGAAACAATTGTATTAAGTACTACGGCAATGAACTTTCGTATTAAGTATGACAAATTGACAATATTACTTTAATTCATGTATATTTGGACCGCTTTAAGCATGTAGGCATTGAAATAGGCTTCTCCGTTATTAATCACCTGATTACAAAATGCTTAGGTTTTTATTCGACGCCAAAAAAGGGTAATGTTTTCTGCGCGTTTATTTTTTAACTAGAAGTTAATTTCTTTATAACTTCGTATATTCCAAACTGGGTGGATTCGACAGTTAAGGTATGTTTTATCCATTGTAATTTTAGGAATTGTAAGCCGTTAATGGCTCATCAATAGTGACAAATAATTAACAAAAAATAGGTAATTAATACATTGCCTCGGGTCTGGGTGTTTGTGGTACCTTCGTTGTCTCTAATTCAACAACACAAGTGCTTTAGCCACTTACTTTGCTCAGAACTATGTATGTGTGTTGTCCATATTTATATATTGAATTTCAAAACATACCTAACATTATTAAAAACAGTTATTTTTATCCTTTAACCATTAAACGAAGTAAAGAAATCTCTTTTGATGCATTTGAGTATTGGAACTAATAGGTACAAATGAATGAGTGTACGATTTCCAATGTCGACAATCATGTAACACAAGGTTAGGTTGTTTGCTGTTAAAGAGAAGTTTTCTTTTTTTTTTTTTTAAACTACTAACTAAGGAATTTAATCCCTGTGTCGCGCGGGTTTCACAAACATTCAAATCACATGCACAAAGAACACCCAGACTTGAAACAAGCATTTGTGGGTCACACAAATGCTTATTCCATGCGGGGATCGAACCCGCGGCACGTCGCGCACAGAGGTAATTGGCGTGGTGACCTATACCACTCGGCTATCCGTGCAGTCATATCATTTTCAGTCAGTTTATTTCGGTAATGTTTTATATTTATTTTCCTTCAAGTAATTGGAATTTTGACTCGAATTTTACTAGCTGTTTTCCGCGGATGTCGGTTATCGCGGCAAAAAGTAGCCTATGTCCTTTCTCAGGCTCCAGACTAGCTGTGTACCAAATTTTATTTAAATTGCTTGAGTTGGTATTAGTAAGGATGATAGAGATTTTGTTAGAGTAAATAATTTTTCAGTTATATATTTGGACTTAAAAGATATTCCTGTGTTTTCTTGTTGGCACATTTTTTTTTTAATATGTTTATGTTTATGCATGTATTATGCATAAAAGCTTCCTCTTGAATTACTCTATCTATTGGTTAGATTAGAGATCATTATAGATAAGAGATCATCGCAGATTAAATAAAATAATGAAACCTTGTAAACGATATATTATAATTTAAAATATTACACATACAAAATACAGATATAGAATCAACCGGCGACCAAAAAATTAAATACAAAAAAAAACGGTGATTGTAGAAAGGAGTCTACATATAACATGACCTTGTTGATGTATATATGTTATGCTATGTATATGATGATGGCCTTATTGGTCTAGTAGTAATTTACCCTAACTGCTAAAGCGGAGGTCGTGGGTTCAATTTCCACCCAGGACAAATCTTTGTGCGATGAGCACGATCATTTGTTCTGTCTGGTATAATTTATCTATAATATAATATGTATGCATTTATAGATATATAAGTATGTTTATCAGTTGTCTGGTTGCCATAATACAGGCTCTACCTAGTTTGGGATCAGATGGCCGTGTGTGAGTTGTCCCGAGTTTTTATTAACAGAAATATCCCCCATTTTACTATCACGAGGGGATCCTAAAATAAAAAAAAGGTAATACCCGAATACTGTAACGCCATTTAACTTTGAGACGTTCTTAAATGTTTATCCGTCCCTACTCTACACCTTACAGTGACAGAGACCGCATGAGACTTAACGGCGACTTAAAATTGAGTGACCTTTCAGTAGTCGGCCATTAGTGCACTATAACCGCCATTTAAACTGTAACTCCACTTAGTCTTTGATATCTGTAACTGTTAATAGGTATTGTTTACTAATATCTGTCAAGTGCACTGCAGGTTCTGGTCAAAGGCCCAATAGCAGCTGCCTTATTATTAATCAGAATGTGTAAACCAGGAAATTCTATTCATGACATACTCAATGTGTTGCTGCTATTCAGAGCTAGTTCTAAGGCCGTTTGGAGACGAGGCGACACTGCCCCCTTACCCCGTCTGCATCGAGTTCTGTTTCAATCGAATTGAGATCGAGTTTGTACTCTAGCACCCGACGACGACGGCACGAGTTGTAACTATGCTCGATCGAGAATAACCTAAGAGAAAAAAACGTTAAAAGATTTAATAAACTCCATTTAAACTGAATAAATATAAGACTTAAAGAACTTTATGATGACGTAATCACATGTATACTGATAACACTCGATTATAACTGGATCTCGTTTTCGATTCGGGTTGGTTCGCGAGTACCAATTCAGGATCAATTCGAGAAGCGAATCAAAATCAAAAACAGAACCAAACCAGTTTCGGGAGTAAGCGTGTGGTCTCCGATAACGGTCGGCTTTTGTCTCCAAAAGCGACGCGTGTTTGTATGGCAGTAGTTGCTCGGAGACTTGTGTCGCCTCGTGTATGAACGGCCTAAGATTTTCGCCAGTCGCTTTTGTCAGCAGTGGCCAGATAAACGTGAAATCTATACTAATAGAATAGAATAGAATAGAATAGAATAGAATAGAATAGAATAGAATAGAATAGAATAGAATAGAATTTATTTATTTGCTTGAAATATAGTAAATAATAGATCTTATAAATTAGTACAGTTCTTCATATTTCGCCTACTTAGTTCGGCATGCAAATTTATAACCAATTAGGTAGGTATTAATTAATAAAATTTATGACAAACTATGTAGTTCAACATTACAATTAAATTATTTGGACTACATTATATTAAAAGTTATTACTAATACATAGTTTTTTGTGTTTTTATTAACAATTTTTATTTATATAAACTATTTTCTAGTATGGCAATTTTTTAAATTACTAGTTGAGTATTTATTTATTTAATAACTTAAAACAATAAGGCTAGTTCCATTTAATAACTTATATGTTAGCTAACAATATCAAATATGTATATGAAAAATGTATATAACTATTTAAACAATGAGGAAGGTACAAAGGTATAAAGGTCAAATTATCTCTAACTTTTTATTTATTTTATAATTTAGAAAATCATTTATATTATAAAAACAGTTTTCAATAAGCCATTTTTTTAATTCCTTTTTAAAGTATTTAGTTGGCAATTCTCTTATATTTTTTGGAATTGAATTAAAAATCTTTATTGCCATAATGCTACTGTTTTTGTGACAAAAAGTTGTACTGTACTGTAATATTATAAAGCTGAAGAGTTTGTTTGTTTGTTTGTTTATTTGTTTGTTTGAACGCGCTAATCTCAGGAACTACTGGTTCGATTTAAAAAAATCTTTTTGTATTGGACAGTCCGTTTATTGAGGAAGGCTATAGGCTATATAACATCACGCTACGACCAATAGGAGCGGAGCATAAATGAAAAATGTTGCAAAAATGGAAAACCGTTGAAACTAAAACACGCGAACAAAGTCGCGGGGGACAGCTAGTTAGAAGATAAAGCAACACAGTATCTGTATACTCACATGTGAGCTTTCATATCGATCAAATACCTACGCAGATTAAATGAGGTCAGAGTAAGGACCTCATTGAGACGGAAACAAAAGAAAAATACTTTATCATTTTCTTCAATACGTTGATATCTATTTTTAAAAATAAAATTGAAGTGTCTGTTTGTAATATTAAAATAACCGCTTTTTACTACATGCATATGAATGTATATACGGTACATATACCAAAATAATATTTTTTTGTTTGTTCAAAAACTACTTAAGGTCTTACAGGTCTTAATGAAATAACAGGCACAGCTTAACGGCCTTTTTCAGGCGTAGCAAATATGAGGGCTAGTACTAAACTTCCGGCTAATCTCTAGAACGGCTGAAACGATTTTGACGGGACTTTCACTGGTAGATACCTGATGTAATAAGGAGTAACTAAGGCTACTTCAAAAGCGAAAAAAAAATGATAAATACTAATAAACTTTTTTGTTAAATTCCACGCGGACAAAGTCGCGGGCACAGTTAGTAGGTAAGTGACACATTTAGCTAATAAGTTGTTTATTTGAACCGGATGGCCTTCATTGTCTATTTATAGGATTTACAAGAAAACAACTAATTGCTGATTAATTTTCTGAAGCGTTAAAGTCTTAACATTGTTATTGGTCATAATAATAATAATTGATATCTAACAATATTTTTAACCGACATCAAAAGGAGGAGATTCTCAATTCGACTGTCTGTTTGTTACGCGATATGTCGGGAAATTTTGAATTTAAACCTAATAGTAATAAAAATATTGGCCGCTCAAATCTTTTTCCGCGCTTGCTGACCGTGGGTGCGTTTCAAATAACCTTTGACAAAGGCCAAATATTTGCATTGTGAATTTGTATGTTATTTCTATAAACTGTCAATAAAATAATAAAGTTTTGCAAACAGATGTGTGTAAGCGATACTACGTGTTAGGCTGGTAGGACGCAAAAACATGTAATACAGTTATGTTATATGTAGCGCCGTAGCTCTTAAACGCGTGACCCGATTTGGATGATTTTATTCATTTGAAAGTTAGTTTCTTTGCTATAATTCTTATACGTCCATCATTGTAGCACCAGTGCAGCCATTTACTATATGAGGGATGAAAGTGGTATGAAAATTCAAATATTTCCAATTATACCCAAGTAGGATATCCAATTAAAGCGCATGATAAGTGTATTAAAATCAGACATGTTTTCCCAAAATCTGTGCAGCTACTTAGTTTAAAAAAAAGCCGCCGTTTTTAGAGGTTTGATAATAAACACTGTGAACACGAAAATCTTTAAATCTTATAATTTGAAAAGTGATAGTGTGATTTAGGTAGGGTAGGTAGGTAGCCACCAGCTAGCATTATCTCAATCAATCAACTCAGCCTATCGCAGTCCACAGCTGGACATAGACATCGTCACTGCCACACCTGGATTCCACTCGGCAATACCATTTATTTATCTACTAGCTGTTGCCGGCAGCTCCGCCCGCGTTGGTGTCGGTTATCGCGGCAAAAAGTAACCTTTGTCCTTCCTTAGGTCCCAAGCTCACTCCATACCAAGTTTCATCCATATCGGGTAAGTGTAACAGACAGACAAACAGACAGGAAGACAGACTTACTTTCGAATTTATAATTTTAGTATGGATTTATTTATTTTAATTTAATTAGTACGGCTTACACAGGCCTCTTGTCCCTAACTAAGTACCAACATGTTTAAATAAGACACCAATTACAATAACTAATAGAAAATACACATTAGAATAACATTGGAAAACACACGATATCAGCTATAATTCAGGAAAAAATAATAATAATAAATCATAATTTAGCGCACGAGGTTGTCGACATGTGGGAAGTGGACTCAGCTTTTATTGTTCCGATAGTCGTGACAGCCAACGGCTTATCAATAAACAAAAAACGAATCGTTTCCTTAACGAACTGTTAGAATATCAACGAGGCGTTAAAAAAAGCTGTTCCTATAAATTAAAAATGACTGACGTCTGGTTACGAACAGATGAGAGACAGCCTAGTGACAGATCGTCACGTTAACGAATAACGAATCAAAAGATATAGGATCTAGGCGTAAATAGCCAAGAGCCTCGACCAACACCTTAAGAGGCTCTCGTTAGGCATCTGGGTCAAGGGCTTGATACAGAAGGCGGTACTTCTCGACAAGGCGCGTATCGTGAGGAGATTCCTCTCTCTGGGACCCTAACCACCGGCAGCTTGAACCCTGTTTCTGATGCCGGTAGGCGACTGTGTATATTTTTAAATGTATGTTTTTTTTAATGTATATTTAAAAATGTATTTTATATGTTTACAAAATGAATAAAGGAAATAAATCATAACATAAACATCTGGTACCTAAGTATTACATATTACACTGATACATGATCAACATAATTAAGGCAGAGGCAAACAAATCGCAGTCCGTGTGAGCATAATATTGTTAATCACCGAACTTATTTAAGTATGCAAAATTTCATCCCAATTGAATGTCTAGAAGTGGATCTAATCTAGCAAGGTTTGACTAAAACAAAATTGTTTGATCTACGAATACTGTAATATGTTCCAAGCCTTAATAATGTTTGCGTATGCAATTTGAATGAAAACTGTAATTAGTTAACACACGAGTGCCCCAGACAAGAAATGTAATATGTTTCCAAAATTGCCATTGCATTCCGGATCTCTCGCTTTCTAAGCATTCTTATTGCAATGACAATTTCATGTACAAACGACATTATTTTTTGCGCAGGGCAGAGTTAATTTTTAACCGACCAAAAAATGTAATGAGTTTGCGGACATTTTTTTTATTTACACTTCACATAGATATTAAAGAAATATTAGACACGTATTTTTCTTTTTTTTACTTAAACAAACGATGAGGCTTTTCTCGGAGAAGATACAGTGAATGGAAATGTGACGTCACAAGCCCCTACTCCTGAACTTTCAAACGTTTTAATTTTTGAAGTTATACTTCTTTAGGCGCGTTATGAAAAAATGATGAGAGTGAAATTTTAAGATGCGCGCGCATCTGTGACACAAAATTAACAGTATGAAGCTATCTGCTTACCGCTCATTAAGTCTCGAAATAAGATGCGCGCGCATCTGTGACACATCTTGACATATGACATTTTTAACATTATATAGTTTGGAAAAACTAAAATGTTGACTACCTAGCTAACTTCAGGGTGTAGGTTTTCCGTGACGGTGTGCGCGCGCATCGTTTTCGAGAATTAATGAGCGGTTTCTAGTTTATACATTCACAACACGTGTTTTAGTTTCATACAAGTGCGAATTATATATGTGCTAATAAATTATATTCAGTAGTGATTTAAATTGAATATTTTGATTGATATTACTATTTGTGAATATTAGTGAAAAAAATTGTGCTTATATACTTTTTCAAGTGCTCCAATATAATTGAGGTTAACTATCCGTATGTATTATTTATTGATATAAATTAAAATACTTTTATTTAATATAATTAACACTAAATATTATTAAATTATTAATGTTAAATACTTATTATTGGTTATTTAATATTTACAAAATAAAGAAATAAATTTAATAAAACATTTAATAAAAAGTTTTTGATAAAAATTAAAATTGAACATCAAATTATAATATTAATTTTTAATATTTGCTATTAAATTGAATAAATAATAAATATTTATAAAAATAACTAAATAAATTTAATGAAAATTTTTTGATAAAAATGAAAAGTGATTATTAAATTAAGAAATCAATAAAAATATTTAATTTAATGATGCCAAAGAAGTATAACTTCTCACGCGCGTCCATAAGTACACGCACCCATTTTTTTATTGATTTGATAAAAGATCTATCCCACCAAAAACATTTTCATGTAAAATGTTGCCAAGACGAGCCCATATGACTCGCACTGTCAAAAAGTTATCAGATCTCATGTAGAGCCAAGCTTCTAACACTACACGCCCTAACTCTACAAGGCCTAACTTCACAAACTCTACACCTTAGTCAAAATATGTGGCTTGGCCATTTCGCTACATTCACATCGGCGTAAGGTGAAAAATTAATTCACTGTTCATTACTTTTGTGTTATACAATAGTTCTTGTAGTAACGAACGGCCAAGCCACATATTTTGACTAAGGTGTAGAGTTTGTGAAGTTAGGCCTTGTAGAGTTAGGGCGTGTAGTGTTAGAAGCTTGGCTCTACATGAGATCTGATAACTTTTTGACAGTGCGAGTCATATGGGCTCGTCTTGGCAACATTTTACATGAAAATGTTTTTGGTGGGATTTCATTTCTTTTTGTAAGTTGTCTGTAACAATTTTTTTTTTATTTTTTTTTTTTTTTACAAGGAGTACATATACATATATATATCTAGGGGAACCAAGTTTTAGATTATTAGATTAGACCTCTAGCGTCATCAAAAAATAATTTAAAATTACAGGTCTCATACAAACTCCCATCCCCTAGTTTAAGGGGTTGGGGGATGAAAGTTACAAGTTTTATAATTTTTTTGTTGTTTGTGTGCTAATACTAGCTTACATACAAAATTTCAGCTTTCTAGGACATTAGGAAATACCTTAAGAATTTTGATGATCATCAGTGAGTCAGTGACGAAATTAGCGTTTTTTAGATATAAATAAAATCTGAAGTATAAAAGCTAATGTAATTAAAACTTAATATGTTCAATAAATCCGCTATTGACAATATATCCCGAAAATTTTGTTGATCTAGCATAATCCAAACCCAAGTTATGAGGGTTCAAAAAAACGACGAAGCGCTTCGAGAAAAGGTAGGTAGTGCCCGTGCGCTTCGCTTGGCTCGTCTTGGCGGGGGCACTACCGTGCCCCCAGATCTGGTGGACTAAATAGATTTTTTCCATTACATACTCAGTCAGCTCCCCTATTCCACTGTATTTTCTTGTTTGTTTGTTACTTAAGCCACTTTAAACCTTAGTACAATGCAATACTGTTTAAAATTTGAATATCATAAACTATTTTCGACTTCTACGCGGACGAAGTCGCGGGCAAAAGCTGGTCCTTGATATAAGAACAAGATCAAAGACCTTTGATGATGTAACACTCGTCGTTCGTCGGTTAACGCGGCAAAAGGTAGCCTATGTCGTTTCTTGGGATCCAAACTTACCCCATACCAAGTTTCATCGAAACGGTTCAGCAGTTTAGGCGTGAAAGCGTAACAGACAGACAGACAGAGTGGCTTTCGCATTTATAATATTAGTATGGATCTACGTGTCACGAATTTTGACATGAATTAAGTTTAAGTTGGTTTAACTTCTACAGTATGTAACAAAAACTCTGTCCGATCCAATAAAGGCCTATTCCTGGTTCAACATACGTACTAGAAAATATTGTCTCTCTCAGGCGGCTTCGTCAATACAAAACTGTATATATGTGTGTACACGTGAACTTTGTCGAGCAATCAGTGTTGCCTTATGTTAGTTTTATTTTAATTTAATTATATTCACCGGGGATAAATATCTCAAATCAATTCAATATCGGACAGGGTTTTTGTTGCATGCTGTATATAACAGTAGTTCCAACGAAGCTCCCCGAAGGATTTAAAGTTGGTTACAATAATGTCCTTCAGACTATTTTTTTAAATTAGATTTATTTTAATGTACGAGTGCTTACGGAAACTCAGATGCACTCTATATTTTTGCACTGTCACACTTCATGTGCCAGAACACAGGTTGAGAAATTAGTCGTAGGAAAAACAGGTGCACGCGTTTTTGAGGTATATTTAATATGAAATGGACTTTACAGCCCTAGTAAAATAAACTACTAATCCATATACTAATATATAAAGCTGAAGAGTGTGTTTGTTTGTTTGTTTGAACGCGCTAATCTCAGGAACTACTGGTTCGAATAAAAATTCTTTTTGTATTGGATAGTCCGTTTATTAAGGAAGGTTATAGGCTATATAACATCACGCTACGACCATTAGGAGCGGAGCATAAATGAAAAATGTTGCAAAAATGAAAAACCGTTGAAACTGAAACACGCGAACAAAGTCGCGGGGAACAGCTAATAACAATATAACAGTATCTAATGCAGCTCAAATAATGATCGCCAATCAGTTTTAAGTCGCCATTATGTCTTTGTCACTCTTAATTAGCAACAGATAGACCTTTTAGAACTTATTAAAGACTAGCTGTCCCCCGCGTCTTTGTCCGCGTGTTTTAGTTTCAGCGGTTTTTTATTTTTGTAACATTTTTCATTTTATGCTCAGCTCCTTTTGGTCGTGGCGTGATGTTATATAGCCTAAAGCCTTCCTCAATGAATGGGCTATCCAACACTAAAAACTTTCAAATCGGTCCAGTAGTTCCTGAGATTAGCGCGTTCAAACAAACAAACAAACTCTTCAGCTTTTTATATTAGTATATACTATAGATAAGTTGCGGTTCAGTTTTCGAGGGTTAATGCTGACCATACTTGAGCTAAAGCCAAGACGTTGCGAAGCTTCGCGACACGCCCCCGCTGGCACAGCAGCTATAGGTGCAACCAACAGGTTGCCTACAATTTTTCCCTACTTCCATTGGCCTGAAGTCGCGTTAAACAATTGATCTTGTATTATATATCATATACCATTGTCTGAAGATTAGGAAAGTGATGTCATTTGCATAGCATCGAAAATGTTGACCACACTATCCTTTGCGTAAAAAGTTAAGTGAACCTATCAGACGGAAACCAATACCACTTAGGAAGCGGTGAAGGGTAAGCGAATTAGGGTGCTGTCCATTTTAATTTTGACATTTGACAAGTACTACTTTTTAGATTAGTTTAATTAAATGACTTTTGAATTTAATTTTATTTAAATTAAATACCTAGTTGTTCGGCTCCGAGCGCGTGGACGTCAGTTATCCCGGCAAAAAGTAGCCTATCTCCTTTCTCAGGCTTTAGACTATCTGTTTACCAAATTTTAGTCAAATCGGTTTAGTAGATTTGGCGTGAAAGCGCGACAGAGAGACAGAGTAACTATCGCATTTATAACATTACTAAGGAATATTATTATCAATGTCATATATCAATCAATCAATCCTTTTTTTAGCGGAAGCAATATAATCTCTTCGATGCGTTGCTTAATACGACTTCTGCCAAACTCATTCCAAGATGAATAGAAATAATTTTGATTTAAGTTGGAAATGTTTAGAACGAGGATCTTAATTATGACAGACTGTATGAGGCAATTGATTGGTACTTGGCGCGACATGTTCCTGACTACATTTTACGATTCAGGATTTTTTTGCCTCCGCGCTCCGCCAAGTCTCTCTGGGTAAATCTGGAAGCACGGTAATGCCAAGACGAGACAGCAGAAGCGTAAGGATTCACTCTCTTCTTCATTCTCATAGTCGAATGCAAGTCGACACGACTAATTAATGTAAATTTTGCGGTCTACTTTTTGAGTCATTATACATTATAAATTACAACAAAGAAATCACGCAAAAACAAGAAGACCTAGTTTTTAGAAGTATTTTTTTTAATACCACATAACAAAGCATTTCATAAAGATCTAACAATAAATAAACACCACCGATTCACATTCACCGCAGCCTAATACTTTAATAAAAAAAAACGGGGCAGCAAGAATAATATTTCCTCAATCATCCCACTCGTAACGGGACCCGCCACGCGTCTAAAAGAATCGAGTGACGTCACAGTTTTTTTTCTTACCAACAATTAGTAACACCTTTACGCCGGCCAGGTGCAGTCGTGAGAACCCTGCGACACACGGCTGCGGCGGGCGGCGAGCTATTATATTATTATTATTTTTAAGTTCATGAAGAGATTACAATTATTGTGTATTCTTAAAGCGAGGGTGGTTAGTGTGTGTAGTTTTTGTACTATTCTTATTTTGAATTCGTGTGAACTAAAATATATCGTCTGAGATATCGCTTTTTGTTTTTAAGTTTTTAAATTACAGTAAAGAGGTTTTAATATTGTTTTCTTTTTTTTTTATATTATGTAGGTCCTGTATTACGCTGGTATGTGAAAATTAAGAGTTATTTTGAAAGATTTGAACACCCGTTTACTAAAAGGCAATGCTTAGCTGTTTCCCCCGTCACTAACACGCGCGCAAACATTTCGACAAAGGTTCGCGCGCTTTCAAGTCTGTTAAAAAACGGACACAGCTTGGAAATGAATTCATTTGCAAATATCGTGCTACACTCGTGGGTTGGCGTATTCGTGCGAATGTGTGTTACCGGTATTACAAAAACAATAATTAATATTCTTGACATTTGATTTGATCACAGATTAAATTCTAGTCTATTATTAATTTGACGACCTCCGTGGTCGAGTGGCGTACATACCGGTTTTCAAAATGTCGCCAGCTCTGAGGTCCCGGGTTCGATCCCCGGCCGGGTCAATATAGAAAACCCCTTTTCTATATTGTCTCGGGAGTGGGTGTTTGTGGTACCTTCGTTGTCTCTGAATTCCATAAGACAAGTGCTTTAGCTACTTCCTTTGGGTTCAGAGCAATGTATGTGATGTTGTAAAAAAAAAACAAAAAAAAAATAGAAAAACAACACCAGGAAGAAAAAAGTATCATTTAGCTTGTCTCTGATTGGTAGAGAATGACCGATAGACCTGATGCGACACTAGCGACCTTTTTTGAGTCGGTAACCCCATTTATGTAACTTACGCAATTTTTTGTATTCCTTTACAAACATCCTGTTAATCTAGTCTTATTGTGAGTTTGTGATCCTAAAATGATATACCCTTTATAGTGAAATTTCTATTAAAATTAAACCATGCGTGTCATCGAAGATGTTTAACTGTCAGTTATGCAAACCCCTTCGTCCAGTGTGCTCCCACAGATTTATTACATTTACAACTGGTTTCTTTTAATATTTTTGCATCGAATTACATTGTAAACAGGATAACAGATACAAAAATATGATGTTCTTCATAAAAACATATCTCTTATTGATTTTCAATAATAGATTTCTATACTTAAATAATTTCTAGAAACTTCTTATGCTGTCTGCCCATTTCCAAAGCTATGTTGGGTGTTGGGGTCGGCTTCCAGAAACGTGTCGCTTAAAAATCATTGAAAACTAATTTTAAAACAGTCTACAGTTACCAAAACAACAGTATTTACATTCAAACATAAAAAATTAAAATGTATAAATTAGTAAAATATACCTTTCAATAAAAAAATAACAATTCGGCTGAAATATTATTAATAGAAAATGTAATTTTAAATTAAAACAATTTTCAAGATCACTAATGTCTATTTAGGAACATATTTACATATTTGCTTTCATTCATAAGCTTAAATATGTACTCAGGACTATTTAATAATAATGAAACTGCGTACAGCTGGCCTTTTGTATTTTCTTCATAGGCTGACCCACTAAAACCTGTTCTTGCATATTTTGACTGCGGTAACTTTCATGTTAAACAAGTTTTCATTCAATATAACATTGACCATATAAATAATAAGTTTTTATTAAAAGAACATTTTAATCACAAGCTTTTAAATCAGCTAGGATCACAGTACTAGTGAAGACAAATCAAACAAGCCCAAACAGGATGAGATTGCGTCGTTTCGTTACGGAGTTTCTATGGCCACCTCCTGGCTCCATCATCAGACCAGCTTGAAAGTACCATAATATTGTACTGTCACCGAATTTCTATAAGTATGCAAAATTTCATCTCAATCGGATGTCTAGAAGTAGTTCTAATTTAGATTGCAAGGTTTGACTCGAACAAACAATGTATGTAACATTGCAAATTAATTAAAAGCTTGTAATTAAAATAATTCATATTAAAGGGGTGGTTAGTTTTATATGAGATTAGCGAAATACAAATAATTTTAAACTTCTATCTTTTTTTACAAATTATAGCATTATCCTTGCTATCTATACTAATATCATAAAGCTGAAGAGTTTGTTTGTTTGTTTGTTTGTTTGTTTGTTTGAACGCGCTAATCTCAGGAACTACTGGTTCAAATTGAAAAATTCTTTTTGTATTGGATAGTCCGTTTATTGAGGAAGGCTATAGGCTATATAACATCACGCTACGACCATTAGGAGCGGAGCATACATGAAAAATGTTGCAAAAATGAAAAACCGTTGAAACTAAAACACGCGAACAAAGTCGCGGGGAACAGCTAGTAATATTATAAATGCGAAAGTAACTCTGTCTGTCTGTCGCGCTTTCACGCCAAAACCATTGAACGGATTTAAATGAAATTTGGTACACAGATAGTCTAGAGCCTGAGAAAGGACATAGGCTACATTTTGCCGCGATAACCGACATCCACGCGGGCGGAGCCGTGGAAAACCGATGATATTACATAAATCCCAGCTAGTTGCCCACTTTAAACAGCACTGTGTTGCATGGTCCTCGCCCGCTGCCACCCACTCAAGCCGCGGCACGGGCCGGAGCTTTTCTGTACTTACTCTTATTTTCTACCGAAGCTCTCAACAAAGATCTGTTTATTGTATTTTTTACGTCAAACTGGTTGGTGTTATTGTCGTGTTTTTTTTAGACACGTGCCTTCATATTCTTTGGCTGTTAAAATGATAGAAAAAAGGTTTTATAACATTACTTTTTATTATTTTAAATATATTATTTACTAGCTTTTGCTCGCGGCTTCGCTCGCGTTAAGAAGTATTAATAATTAGGTATAGTTTTTGCGGCTTTACTTTTGTTTTGCGAGTAAAATTTGTTAAATATCAAAATCCTATTCAAGCGGACGTCTTCATCATAGTAGCTCCAATCTTTAATTTTAGTTCAATCAGTCGAAAATCTAAGATGATTTATACAAACTTTCATCCCCTATTTTATGCCCTGAGGGGTGGAATATCGGATGCCTACGTCATAACATCTACCTGCATGCCAAATTTCAGCCCGATCCGTCCAGTGGTTTGGGCTGTGAGTTGATACATCACTATGTCAGTCAGTCACCTTTGAGTTATATATATTTAGATTTTCTAATATTTAACCTCTGCAATGCATCACGTGCGTGATGATCAATGCTCGTTCCTTCTCTATATGAGAAGAGGCCTGTGCCCAGCAGTGGGACATTTATAGGCTGGTATTATGTATATTATATATGCATCACGCAATTAAGTTAAAAGACATGAAAACCAGATTGATGTTGATAATTTTAATTCGAACATTATGAAATTTCAAATTTTAATACTAAAAGTTGTAAGTTTTCATTTCTATCGGCAGTAGGTATAATTCCCAGGTCCCATGGTTATCAGGTCAGGATTTGATGATGGGACCTAAGATGGAAGGTTAGATTATTAAAACCCTATCGATGAAAAAAATATTACTCAATATCCAGAGATAATGCAAACAAAATAGACATAGTCGAATTGAGAAACTCCTCATATTGAGTTAGGTTAAAAAAAGGCCGTGAATGTGCTTTATTTGGCGATCCGCCATTGGAACCTCAGTCATTTGCGAATCGCACAATGTTAGTTTTAACGCAACTTAGATTTAAGACTTTTTAAATATCTATCTGGCGCTTCTATACATCTTAAAGTGACAGACAGCATGAGAGTTAATGGTGTCTTAAAACTGACTGAAGTTTTAATATTCGGCCTAAGTTAGAGTGTTCTCTGTTTTGATTTTTTGTAAAACCCACGACATATGGGTTACTCAATTATATATTATACTGGGTTGATCATCTAATGCTTAGAGTACACATAGACAATCATAGACTGCGCATCGCTAGTGGCCTGTTGTTGCCTAACGTAAGCAAACTTTTAGCCGTAAGTACTACGCTCGTTTACGGATTTTAGTGATTTTCCTTGCTCTGCCAGACGTTTATGCAAAAACATCGATGATTCCGATATTGAATGGGTAATATTTTATATTAACTTTGGGATAGTTTTAAACAAAAAAGGCGCGCTCCGTTTTGACACAAATTTTATGATTTTTCATGCGTGTCATGCGCCGTTTATAGTTTACTTATTTTTAGTTTTTTACTAGAAAGTAGATATTCTACCATTATTAGATATAGGAGCTGTAGTGTCCCACAGAATCCCTCCACCATTAAGTACGTGAATTAACTTTTAAATTATAATCTTAAATCTTAATACTCCACAATTACTTCGAGTCGCAGCCACCCCAAGCATTCGCAAGGGCGGAGTGCGCGCAGGTGTGCTACGTGAGAACGAACTCCCCTAGAGGTAGTAGGTTCGATTCCCACGCCACGCCGTTAACTATCGCCAGCTCACTAAAAGTGTCTTTGTTTGGGTTGTGGGGTGGATTTCTAAGACACCTACGGTATATATATGTAATAATAATTTATTATTGTGACGTCATGAAACGGTATCGTAATTCTCGGTGCCATGTGGGGGCTATAACGGTGCTGAATCGAATTCTTTTAAATTAATTCGTATTTAAAAATTTACCGAATTAAAAAGTCACTGTATATAAAAGGTTTTGTATTAGTTTCTACTTTCTTTTGGTACATAGATACTCTAGAGCCTGAGAAAGGACATAGGCTACTTTTTGCCGCGATAACCGACATCCACGCGGGCGGAGCCGCGGGAAATCACTAGTCTTACTAATATTATAAATCCGAAAGTAACTCTGTCTGTCTGTCTGTCTGTCTGTCTGTCTGTCTGTCTGTCTGTCGCGCTTTCACGCCGAAACTACTGAACCGATTTAAATGAAATTGATTTTTTTTAGCTTTATTAACTAAAATAGCTGTCCCCCGCGACTTTGTTAGCGTGTTTTAGTTTCAACGGTTTGTCATGTTTAGCGCGGAACCATAAAAAGTTGGTGTCTGTCGATCTGTGGCAGTAGCTCCTAAACGACTTGCCTGATTTTGGTGCGTTTTGTTTCGTTTGAAAGATGTTGTAATATATATGGTTCTTAGCTAAAATTTGGTCGCGGTTTATTATTAACTCAATCAAATATAAAAAGTATCTACCGTTTGACGTTTCATATTTTCCAAGATTTACACACACTACTTCAAAAACCTTAACTTTTCTGTAAAATTAATGGAATTATGAAGCAATTTATTTTATCAAGATGACTAATGCCTAATCACAAAATAATAATAAGCGTAATAACTATCTGTCAACTTTTTTAGATTTGGAGGACTGTGCCCTTACTCTCCAATTTAATTTTAATTCTAATACAATGCCAATGCAAAATTGTTATTCATTTAGCAGGCACTCGAACACCACACAGTACAAAAAATACTTTCAATGTTTAGATTCCAGTCAGTTCCTTCCATTTATTTTTAAGAAAACTTAATCTCCTGCCTGCTAAACTAATGGCAATTTTGCATTGAAATTGTATTAGAAGTTAAATTAAATTGAGGACCTCCAGCCAGAGCAATAGAAAAACTAACTACGTCAGCAACGTTCACTGAGGGCACCCCCTGTGGGGCTCGGACCTCGACTTAGTGCGTTGCTCACAATCTTAATTTAAATCAAAAACAGCAAGGCAGGGCTGGATCTATTTTTTTATCTTAGGGATATTATTTTATAGCTTAATTACTTAGTAATAATTACGTGATTACTGGCAATGATGTTCCATCAATACCAGCAAATTGTATAGAAAAATTGCGCTATTTTAGTTGCCCGTGTAAGCGCACCTAATAGGTACATACGTACGATGTTTTATTTCTGTCAAACTAGTAAGTAAAACCGTTATTGTGCTAGACGTACTGCCACCGGTCATCGGTCACCCCTTCTTGTAAATAATAATAAACACTGTTCACGGTTGAGGTGACCCTGCAATCTACATAAAGCTGGTACTTGATACAATGCTTAAATATGTTATACAGTATTATAAAAGTTTTATGGCATTAAGTGCCTCAAAAATAAAACAAATAAGTTATTAATTTATTTACTTTTTATTAATTATGTTTGTTTTTATTTATTAATTCAATAAATGTTTTTATTTTTTATTTAATTATTGGTACGGCCTGAACAACAATTGAATTAAATGTCAGGTTACAGTTTTGAAAATGTTATGAATGTTTTAGAGCTAATTATGTTTTAAACCTGCCCAAGATGTTTGTGTCAAAGAATCATCTTTAGATTGAGAAAATAATTAACTTCTTATTTCCTAAGCTCATCTATGATGACATGTTTATGAATTTAACAATATGTTTAACTAAATTAAATCTGACTTAATTTCTAGTGGCTTAATATAGTCGCAAATTGTCAATTTCTTTCATATTTTTTTTTAATTTATTAAAATATTAATAGGTAATATCTTAGGACAAACTCACACACGGCCATCTGATCCCAAACTAGGCGGAGCCTGTTTCATGGCAACCAGACAACTGATAAACATACTTTTATATTTCTATATAGATAAATTACACCCAGACACAGAACAAATGATCATGCTCATCACACAAAGATTTGTCCTGAGTGAGAATCGAGCCCATGACCTCCGATTTAGCAGATAGGGTCACTATACTATAAACAAAAGGGCCAGTCAAAGTAAAAGAAATGAGAATTATACGCTAAAGCTAATTATCGCCACATATCTGCTTACAGTAGGTTCCCGCCTTAACACACCAAGTCGTGCAAGGCGTTGGGTACAATTCTCCGGCTAGTAAAGTTACACACGTGTGCTTTGACCCCCCGTAATTTCGCGAAAATGTGAATAAAGTACCGTTACAGTACTGCGAGTTACGTATTCAATTGATTTTAAACTGTACCAATGTGAAATGAACTTATTAGGCAATTTGGAGTCAATCCAATTGATCAAAGTCCTTCCAAAATACTGGTTACAAAACGCAGATATTAGGGTCAATTCATATGGTTTTGTACCGATTTTGTTGATCGTCAAGGTTAATTCTGCAAAACCAAACTAACCAGCCCCCCTAGACAAGAGACATTTTGACAAGCGATAACGTCCAAGTCACGTGACTTACCGAAACGAAATTACATTTAATGTAATTAGAGCGATTTCTATCATCGTTAACGCTTGTCGAAATGCCACTTGTCTGTGCGTTTGAAAAAATGATCTCTCATACATCGATGAAACATCTATGACACTATCAAATTTACATCTCTATACAGTATGTAACAAAAACCCTGTCCGATCCAATAAAGGCGTATTGCTGGTTCAACATACGTACTAGAAAAAAATGTCTCGTACAGGCGGCTTCTTTGATACAAAACTGTAGACTGATCGTTCGACAAAGTTCACGTGTACTGCACACGTGAACTTTGTCGAGCGATCAATGTTGCCTTTGATCACTTTTATTTTCATTATATTTACCGGAGAAAATAATAATCTCTGATCCATTCAATAGTTACGTATATGTGTACGCAGGACGATGCCAAATAATACTCATAGGGATCTGACAGACTTTTTGTTGCATATTGTTTATAAGTTTTAAATCGTAAAAACGTATTTTTATGTTTTAATATTACAAATTCATAATCAGACTTCAGATTTCGTGATTGTGGGTCTACGGTACCTAACCTAGGTATAGGTTTTCGGAAATGTATCGCAAAAAAATCCTACAAAATTGCTGCATTTTTTAATTGCCTTGACATAAAAGCTTGTTTTTTTTATGCATCTCGTGTCCAAAGACTTGAGTATTTAATTTTTATTTTAATATATAATATCTACCGTCACGCATTCCTGAGAAAAATATATTGATATACAGACAGACAGGCGGAAAACAAAGTTACATATATTTGTATAATAACTAAAAATAATTATTTAAAACAAAACTGTTTGCAGTTCCACCACCGCCGCCGCCGCGTCAGCTCACGATTAGGGACTCCTATTGAGTCTGAAACTAGTCGGGCGATCCCGAGAATATGCGTGAGTAAACAGTTTTGTTTTAAATAATTATAAAGTTACATTTAGGAAGCTGTGAGTGTAGTAATGTAATGTCCCATCAGCTATTGCACGAAAGGGTTGTCGACCTGCACGAAACTTTTTATGCGTCGATTAAATATTTGCGATCAGTTACTATGATAAAGATTATATGATCATCGTACGTAATGGATAGAGGGGTAAGACAATTTTTGCATTTACATACTGTTCAAGAAAACTTTTAGATTAAAGTAAAATATTATTAAAAAAATTGTTGTGAGTATTAATAAAAATGGTGAATTGTTTATTTTTAAATGGTTCATATCAATGTTACGGTACGTAGACAATAGTGTCTTCTTTACCCCGATTGCCGAAGTAGGTAGGGGATATCTTTAATTTAGGTTTGATCTACTAAAAGTTCATGTTAATGCAAATACAATGATTTACTTCACACCATAAACATCCATACTAAGTAAACCGATTTTGACGAAACTTGGTATGCGGGCAACAGCTAGTCTTATACGTCGTAACCACGTCAATAACCACATTGCGCGACGTGCTGCGGGTTCGATCCCCGCACGGGATAAGAATTTGTGTGATCCACAAATGCTTGTTCCAAGTCTGGGTGTTTTTTGTGCTTGTGAATTGAATGTTTGTAAAACCCCGACATAAAGATTAAACTCTTTAGAGCAGGTTTATAAAAAAAACAAGTGTGCTTTAGGCCACACGACTGAAGGGATTTTTTTTTTTATATACGAACCGTAACTGGCTTTGAGAGAAAGAGAGAAAGAAAATTTGTGCTCGCACCTCTTGTCCCTACAGTAATATTATGTAACGTAACTCTCTTTCTGTCTCCACTAACTTGTATCTCCCTCTCATCTTCCGTTTTCCATGTTTCACACTAATCGTAGCGCTCCCGTCACGCTTCACCAGCTTACTCAACTTCTTACAAAGCATATTTCGCACTTACGTCTTTCTTATCGTGGGCGTAACTAACAGTACATGTCACGTCGTGGGAACAAACCGACTGTGCAAATAAATAGATAGTATGTAATGTACGCATCATTGTAGGGATGGTTTCAAAATAAATAATCACTCAATTGTAACATATATCTCGCGATAAGAAACAGCGGCGACTCTATAACGCCTGTTGACGGTTTTTTTTTATGTTTTGAGTGTCAAACGGGCTACTGTGTATTGTATACCAGTATTACAGAAACGAATTACGATTGTCAACCTTCCTGCCTTGGTTTTAAGGCTATTATTATTTTAATAAGGAATCCTGTGTCTCAAGTAAATTTGTTGTGGAGGAGAAATAATTATAGTACTGATTTTCGAGTCCGATGGGACAGTAAGCTGGGCCGTTACTCTCCAATTTAATTTTAATTCTAATACAATGCCAATGCAATATTGTTAGTAATTTAGCAGGCACACAAACAACACGCAGTCCGACAAAAATACTCTCAATGTTTAGATTTCAGTCAGTTCGTTCCATTGTCAGCATGAAATTTTTAAGAAAAAATGTATTTTCTGCCTGCAAAACTAATATAAATTAAGCATTGGCGTTGTATTAGAATTAAAATTAAATTGGAGAGTAAGGGCATTGATATGAATAGTTGGGAATGGTCGGAAATCGGTCTTGGGCCGTTTCAAACCGCTGTTACAAAACTACCGATACAAATAAACAAGTTAACTTTTAATATCTGAGTTCCTTCGTAGTAAATGCGATTTTAGTAACTAACTAATTTAACGTTCCTTAACCTCGGTCCTCCATCTCGGTTTTTAAAGTGTTGGTACTTAGTTCTGACGTCCCGGGATAGAACCCCGGACGGGTCAGTGTGAAAAAAAAACACTTTTCTTCATTGTCTTGAGTCTGGGCGTTTGTGGTACCTTCGTTATCTCCGATCCCATAACATAGTGTTTTAGCTACATACTGGGTTCAGAGAAATTTATGTGATGTTGTCCACATTTATTTATAAATATTTTGTTATGCTCTCAGCTAGAAAACTTGCCTGTAATACATATAATAATTACTTATTATAAGCTACCTCAGCAACTTGCAAGTAAAAACTTCTCAAAATTAGTGCAGCAGTTTAGAAGATTACTCGGTAAAAACCGACAGAAATTATAAAAACAGTTTTTCGAGAAAATAACTGTATTTAATCCTCACCATATAATATTATGAATGCGAAAGTAACTCTGTCTGTCTGTTTGTCGCGTTTTCGCGCGAAAACTACTGAACAAATTAAAATAAAATTTGGTACACAGATAGTCAAAAGTCTGAGAAAGGACATAGGTTACTTTTTGCCGCGATAACCGACATCCACGCGGGCGGAACCACGCGAAACAGCTAGTATAGATATAAGCTTAAAACTCTCGATTTGATTCATTTGTATTAATAATTATGTATTGACGATGTTTATAATAATGACTAGGTGATATATCACAATTTATTTTTAACTAGCTGTCCCCCGCGACTTTGTCCGCGTGTTTTAGTTTCAACGGTTTTTCATTATTGCAACATTTTTCATTTATGCTCCGCTCCTTTTGGTCGCAGCGTAATGTTATATAGCTTATAGCCTTCCTCAATAAATTGGCTATCGAACACTGAGATAATTTTTCAAATCGGACCAGTAATTCCTGAGATTAGCGCGTTCAAACAAACAAACTCTTCAGATTTATATATTAGTATAGATCGAAGAAATTAAATTGAATAATTTACAATTGAATAATGTACAAATAATGTACAACGCGGTCAGAAAGCGAAATTATTATTAATGTACCTCAATCAAACACAATCTACGTGCCATAGTTAACAATGTGTTTACCCCTCTTAAGATAACATTGCGAAGGCGACCCCAACCCCTCACAATGTCAAGGTTTAAAAGTCCGTTATACCGAACCGTTTCATTCGCAAGAAATCGGACACTAGCGCCATCTAGTAAAAACAGTAAGAACTAATTCTGTATGAAAACTAAAAGATTCCGTTTTATCTTAGAGCTTCGGTTGTTTTATAGTAATGAAAGTTATTTTATTTTAACTAGCTGATACCCGCGGCTTTAATTTATGATTTTAATTTACATTCATTTCTAATCGTACATCTGCAGGGTTATTCGCTATGGCGGTTGTCAACAAAAGCGATTGTTGCTTCATAAAAAAGACAGTGAAAACACAAGTTTCTTATCGTGTAACTTCGATGACAAACTAGATCTACTACTACTTAGTGGGTTACCAACGTTAGCCGATACTGAGTAAGCATTTTTATACGGTAAACATCGGTTGGGTTGGCAACTGATAATATAGCGAATACTTAAATACACTGATCAGTTCAGTTTTTGTTTTGTCGGGAACACAACTATTCTGCTAATGTCAGAGTTGGGAAAACAAGTGTTTACAGCAGAAAAATTAAATTACTAACAAAACAAATAATTATAAAGCTGAAAAAACCTCTGAACACCTCCCTTTTTATAGAGTAACGAATTCTATTAAATATGGACTCAAATAAAATTTTAACTATATCATAAATCGTACATCAACGTAGCTAATTATTACGAAAGATATTTTTCT
Organism: Diachrysia chrysitis; assembly: GCA_932294365.1. NCBI lineage: Eukaryota > Metazoa > Arthropoda > Insecta > Lepidoptera > Noctuidae > Diachrysia > Diachrysia chrysitis. Next base: position 1,761,763 of record OW028641.1, read on the forward strand.
AAAAAGTTCATACTTCAATCAAATAAGATATCTGGTCGCTCTGGCAACCTAACTTCGCCATGGTGACCTCTCTGTTTCTTCTTCCTGCCCTGTACACTTACCAATTTATTTGGGGTCGGCGCATAATGTTTTCTCCTCTGTTCATACGTAAAAAATACTAATTTAGGTTTGCAGATGCATTTGCGTTTTAGAAAATTTAAAGTTCCATTTCTTATCACTTGGATGTAATAGCGTATTTAACATAGCTTGGTGCACTCTACCTTTTTTCTTTATTTTTTCTCAACACTTTAAAGCAATCTTTTAAGTTTTATTTGTAGCAGTCTTTTATTGACAACTGTCAAAAGAAAGTTGTCGATTTTAATTATATTACTAGCCGGTTATCCTTCTTCAGGCTCTAGACTATCTGTGTCTCAAATTTAATTTAAATCGGTTCAGTAGTTTTGGCGTGAAAGCGCGACAGACAGACAGAGTTACTTTCGCATTTATAATATTAGTAAGGATTATGTATATTGATACGATTATTTATTATATATAATAAGATACCTACAAATATAATTCCACCATTTAATACGGCCTGTATATAATAATATAGTAAATGGTTTATCTCTTAAACATATACACCTACATAATGTTCTTGCTTGCGTGTTGGCGTGCACAACATCTCGGGTTCGAATCAAGGTTGAGTCAAAAATTGTTACTGAGTTTTTCGTTTAGAAATACTCAGTACAGTTCAGCTTGAAGTCAAGAAGTTAGGTGGTGTTTACACCCCCGTGCCTCGGAAAGCACGTAAAGTCGTTGGTCCTGCGCCTGATCTCTCCCCGGTCGTGTCGGATTGCCGTCCCATCGGACTATGAGAGTGAAGGAATAGAGAGTGCAACTGTGTTCGCGCATACACACGTGCACTGAAATATCTACCGCGCAGATGCCTAACCTCTGATGAGAGAGGCCGCCGTGACCGATAGTCGGTCACTATAACCTGTTATATTGTAAGAGTGCCTGCCTTTAATAGGTATAGGTACAGTTAAGTAAACACCTACAGCATCTTAGATAAAATGTTTTCTATTGTTAGGAATATTAAGAGATTATTAAAACGAACCATTACATACGTCTGTATATTTTATTCTTTCCGCCTACCTTATGTCTAATATACGACTTAGTAGGTCCTTACATAAATACTTAAGTACCAAAAAGTATGCTGATAATTTTCTTAGTGATTTCTAAGAAACAGAAAAAAAAATGGAATAGAAATAATTTGTAATAGACATGGGCTTTCTTAGAAAACAAGGAAAATACTTTAATACGCCATTAATGATTTATTATTATTCACGAATATTTTTCTGCCTAACTGTCTAATGAGGTGGCACGCTCCACGAAAATCTTCTTCACTAAATTTAGTTTTTTTTTCTAAGTATCGTGTGGAAAAAGCTACTTCAGAATACGATATTAAAATATATTTTTTTTTTTAAGAATTACTTGCCAATTATTTGAAACGTACAGACAGGTATTACATAGGTAGCCATTAACATGTAGTGTTCATAAAATGAGGGTTTGGACTCAACAATCCTTGTCTTCAAAGCTTATTAGCCAAGAACTTTTTTTATTTTTCGGAGAATACCTCATGGACTTCCTCCGCCCTGGGGAAGGCGGAGGGGTATGCCGGACTCATACCGGCTAAAACCACCGGAGTGCTTCTCCCTTCCCTTATACTGGGGATCACGGGAACGCGGTGCAAACTACCGCGATCCCCAGAAGGATTAGCCAAGAACCTAGAGCAACACCTAAAGATGGTTTCGTTACGCGGCTGGGTAAAGGGTTTGATTCAGAAAGCGGTTCTTCACGACACGTGAGGATACCAATTTAAAATTCTATTAACAAACTTGCGTATCAAGAGCTTCAAGGGCATTTTTTTACAAATTCGAAAAAGAAATAAAACACCGTTAGTTATTCAATCATTTGAATCATTCCCCTACACGCTGCGGGGGTTAAGATACGCCGACGAGGGTGCGCGCGCAATCTCACGGTGTTGCTATTATTATTAAAATATTACTATTTTCTACCACGCGCCGCTACGCACACCTGCAAATAACTGTTGTTGGTGTAAGTTTTTTTTTTTGGGTGTACAACTGTATATGTCTAAGGAATGATAGTGAGAGGGTTTCTCTTTCATTTATTGTTAAGGTTTATAAAATAAAAACGATGTTAGTACGTTTTACTTACTTTGTTACGTATAGCTTAGCTTAAAAAATATTTTTTTTGGTATTTTTTTATTACAAGCTTTTCTCTATACGCATAATAAAATAGTAATCAAAAACTTTCTTTTGCCGGTTGTCAGACTGTCTGTAAAAGGTAGCATCAAAAAATACTTAATAGATTGATGTAAAAAGTTGAGAGAATATTAGAAGAATAATATTTTCGATAAATCGTAGACTGCACTTAGTTATCTTTAAATACGCTATTACATCTAGGTGATTAGTAATGGAGCTTTAAATTTGCCACAACTCAAATTCATCTGCAAACCTAAATTGGTATTTTTGACGTATAAACAAAGGGGTAACCGTGGCAAAATTAGGTAGCCATAGCGACCAGTATAATCACATTTTATTAAAGTATGATTAACTTTTTAGCAAAGTATCTTTCGTAATAAACACCTCGGTTATGTTCGTGACTGTTCGTGCAATGTTCTTGCTGCAAGTTCAAATCCAGTTGTTACTATTTTCTCATTTATTTCATAGACACCAATTTAAAAAAAAATTACCTACTCCAAGGTCATAGAGATGACGGACATAAACGTGAGCAACGTCGCGGGTACTACTAGTTTAAAACATGTCTACGAAATGGTATTTTACAATGCAAATCCCATTCCGCCTACACAGTGCGTTTTAAACACTGCTCCATTTAATTGTTTTAACTTCCACACTTGTGGTCAGGGTTCTCATTACGTACTAACACGGCGGTAACAACTTAATTAGACAAATAAAAAAATGTGGACAACATCACATACATTGCTCTGAACCCGAAGTAAGTAGCTAAAGCACTTGTGTTATGAAATCAGAGACAACGAAGGTACCACAAACACCCAGACCCGAGGCAATTTAGAAAAGTGATTTTCGACATTGACACGTCCGGGGATCGAACCCAAGACCTGAGAGCTAGCGACACCTTGAAAACCGGTGTGTACGCCACTCGACCACGGACGTTGTCAGAATTAAATTAGATCAGGTCAATAAAATGTAGATAATCGTCCGGAGTTCTGTTCTCTGATATGTATATTATATACAAGGTGAGTTTTTAGTCGTCGTACAAACGAAAACTATGTCTGTTATAAAAACGATTGGTATCAAAAATAAAACAAACAAACAAACAAAGACTCGAATGTCAGTACTATTACCGTTAAACTGTTACGGCTACTGCACGTCGATTCTGTAAAGTTCAAACCACAACTCGCTTCTCACATCGCTATTCACTCTCACTTCGCATACGGTTCAAAATGACCTTGATTTCGATCGAATTCGAGTGCGAAGTGAGCGTCGAAGTGACAAGAAAATTACCTTACTGAATCCCACTTCTTATGTCATCTCATACTTTATCAGTCAAAATATCACGTCAATTTAGTTCAACTCGCTGACACGCTCGCAAGTGTAGCGCTAGTGGACATTCGAATTATCAACCGAGTTTTTGGAATGCCTGTCAAGAAACTCACAGCGGATTCAGATTCGAAGTTTAGAATGAGGTCTTACAGAATCACACCGCTGTATTGAAATTTAAACTTTTTTTCATTTGCTTCTCGACTTTTTATACAAAGCGTTTTTATAATCTATATAGAAGTCATAGCTTTCGTTTGTACAACGACAAAAATCTCACCTTGTATAACGGCTTGATTGGTATTTTATTTAATTAGAAAAAAAAAACTGTTTACATGCTCGTTATAACAAATTTTGAAAGCTATGCTTTAGAACCTTACGCAACAGTGGCGCCAACTAACGAGCATAAAACTGTACCCTCCATTATTATTTCAGTAGAAACTTAAGACATGGTGATGTCATGCGATATTTCAAATCAGTGTATCGTTGTGTGAGTGAGTTTTTGATTAAATAAAAAAGAAAAGAGTTGGTTATTTAATAAATATTTTATTACTTCATCTAATTAAGGAACACATTTTTTTTTAAATCTCTGTCTTGCAAAATTTTGTGCTTATATTTTATCGACAGCCCTGATTGTTTTGTATTTTTGCTCTTGTTTTTGCGTCTGCAGTGATTCTAAACATAAACTTGGCATGCCAGTCCGTCTGCCGCGACTACGTTTATATTAGTTACTTTATGTATTAACAGGTATCTTATTAGACTATGATAATACCCATAAACATTTTTTTCCCACAAGAACTGAAAAAGAGGTTATATAGCAGAGTTTTAAATTATTGTCCTTTGTTAACTTGTACTGATTTAATTAGGTGACGCTTATATAGTACTTTATGTTTATGGTATGAGTTTTATTAGAGTTTAAAGACATATTATTTTGATAGAATTTCCATTTTTCACATTTTTTTTTTGCTGTAAACACTCACTACTTACATTATAAGTAAGTACCTAAGTAGTTGCAACATAATAAGTGCAAAAAACCCCACGAAAAAAAATTGGGATAAGTAGGTTTGATATAAAAAAAGGTTTGGATGTGCATTCACAATATTAAGTACAGAAAATGCAGCTCTTCGATCCTGGCTCGTACCAAAAAAGCAGGTGCTGTTTTCACACAAAAAAATAAACTGTGGGAACTTGGCATAATTTGGGCAATTCGCTAACTTCATTTCAGCAATCAGTTTAGTTCTTAAAATAACATGTTGCAATAGCTGGCACTACAGGTGACATTAAGGCGATACACTACTTTTTTAACTATTTTCCTATCCTTTTTACTTAGCAACTTTAAAAGACTTGAAATTTGGTTTCTAGATAGAAGAGGATATGATGAAAATAAATATACAGTTACATGATTCAAGAAACTTTCCTCCATAATTGTATTTTTTGAAATCACCTCTAAAAAAATCATTTCTATGCTTAATCCACCAAACTATTTAACTTAATAATATTTTTGTCACATTATTGCATGCATAATCGTAATATCTAGATTAATGTGGATTGATTTTTTATTCCATACGATAGATTTCAATTAATATGAGATTTTCCATTTTGTCGCTTAAGTTATTATTTCTAAGACAAAATTTCACGACCTTGACATATGTTTAGCTCTTTTCGTCGAGTAAGCAAGCAGTTGTATTATCTCTGCCTTACACTTCTGGATTGGCTTTCCAGTGCGCATGACTCCGCCTACTCGCAAACGAAATAATTATTCGTGTAGCGCCTTAATATCATAGCAGCAAGATACATTTTGCTATTCTTTTTTACCACTGACTGTTGTCGACTCTATCTTTTAAATGTGACTGATCCTCAGATCAGTGTACTGAGTGTATCAAAATCGTTTCAGTAAACACCGACGACTTCCGACGACCTCCGTGGTCGACTGACGTACAAACCGGTTTTCAAGGTGTCGACAGGTCTGAGGTCCCGGGTTCGATCCCCGGCCGGGTCAATGTACAAAACCACTTATCTACATTGTCCCGGGTCTGAGTGTTTGTAGTACCTTCGTTGTCTCTGAATTCCATAACACAAGTGCTTCAGCTATTTACTTTGGGTTCAGAGCAATGTATGTGATGTTATATTTATTTATAAAAAAAAAGCATATACAAGAACTGACTGATCTGTAAACTGTATAAGGCCATCCAGCTGGCAGGTTTGGGGAACATTTCAAAGGGTACAATACCTGCCTATTGTTTGTGGTATGTACATGGCTATAATGAGTGATTAGAGAAAAGTGACGCATAAAAGTAGGTTTTACTCTTAGAAGTTAGTCAGAAGTAATATCTTAAAAGAATATTAAAGAGGAAGTAAATCCTAATGTTTAAATAGTCTATTCCATGACATTAAATTTATTATTCGCATTTAATGATTCAAATTCTTGTAAAATGGCATTCATATTTATCTTTTTGATTCATTTGGAATAATAAAAGAGTCGTAGATTTTATCATAATCTGGAATTATTACGGTAAAGGATAAAAATATGCGCGAGTAAACCTTTTTGTTTTAAACAAAAATGAAAATATTATAAAACTGGTTTAATGGCGAAAATTACTTAAAACGCCATCTAGTTTATATTAAACTTCATGTAACTCTAGACATTTGTATAATGCACAGAATAAAAAGCTCAAATATGATTTTACAAAATAAAAACTACTGCTTTAAATATTTAATTGTATAATAAAGGCTTTTTTTATATTGACAACATAATTACGTTGTAGCAATAGTTTCTGAACCTTTTCAACAGCGCCATCTATTAGATCTAACTGTAATTATAAGTAAATTCAACAATATAACAAGTATAGCACATGTTCCATCAGCAAAATATTTTTTCTTTTTAGAAGTTAATGTCAATTACTATTTACAACAAAGTTTCTTTATAGACCTAATTAATTTATCAAACAACTTAAATCTACCACGAAACGAAAAAACGTGGACAGTGTTGTAAAAAATTACTAATTGGCATTTGCTTAAATGTATATCATGTAAAAGTTACTAAATGAGATTTTATAGTGTATATAATTAAAAAGTACCATTTTACAAACCTTAAAACAAATATTAATATTTAAGAAAAGGCACTCACTTAATTTTATTTAAAGTTGCTTGAGATTAGTAGAAATATGCAAAAGAATACTAAAGTAGTACAAAATTTTATTTAGGTGTGCCAACATTATTGGAAACGTCAAGTACTGTCAAATAAGAAGTTACGTCAAATTCTCCACTTCGTTCAGCAGATACTTTAAAGATGGTTGCTTGAGCTAACTTGTGCTTCTATAATTTTCCGTATTGATTCGTCGTATACAGTCAAAGTTTTGAGTGAATTAAATTCATATAATTACTAAATATTCCTTTAATATCAAGCTACCTTTACCATGTCTGCTAAAGTGTTTGAAGCGCGGGAACACTGCAAAGCGGCGGAGAAATTGTAAGTCAAGCAAATTAGTTTACGTTATTTAATTAATATTTTGTTGTTTTACGTTGTTAAATAAACTCTGGGGAATAGGCCAAGTATTTAAAGTTGTTTATGAATACTCCATATACAAAATGATGTTCTTTTTAAATTATTTAAGTAAGTTTAAAGGGCAATAAATATTTGTTCTTATTTCAAATAATCAAAACACACAATCTAAAAATATTTGGATATGGAGGGAAAACGATAACTCTCCTTCCTCTCACCGATTGGTCGAAAATTACGGGAAAATCTTACGTAAATAGATCGGGAGGGAGGATTGCTAGAGTTAATGTTGTGTTTCGATAAAATAAGTTAAGTTTGCGGATTTATTTGATTCTGTTAAGAGTTTACTTTGCAATATTGTTTTATCTATCATTTTCTTTTTAAATAATAATAGAGAATAGGTCATTATGTATTCAGATATTGCTAGTGAACTCTTTTGACAGAATGCAGTGTTAAAAAGACTACCCTTATTACCTATGTCAAAGTCTTAGCCTAACTCTTACGTGAGTTTATAAAGTAATGTAAATAGGAATCATCTTTGTCTTATTAACTTATAAAATGATTAATTAGCCATTAGTGGCCTTATAAAATTACTAAACACTCATTTACTTATCAAATGCTTAATTTAATTACCCAACTTTATGGTTATAAAAGTAAAATGGGAGGAGAGATTAAGATATTGAATAAAATAAGGTTATTTTAATAACAAATAAATTTTTATTTATGTTAATATGTTATTTTTTTTTTTTTTTTGATAGAATGATGTTTAGGCCTAAATAGGTTACCTTCAAGATTATGAAGTAGGTAGTTTCGTAAATTTTAATGGATGATTAACTTTTACAAGTTTTGATGAATTTAATATCTATGAATATAAATACTTAATAAGTTGATTATGTATAGATAGGGTGTTCTAATGATTATCAAGTTAAGTTCTAATCTACTGAGGAGCAGTTTTTAATCTAGTTATGAATCTTTGTAGTTTTGTTGAGTAATTTAGTGACATCTGTACTTTTTTGAGTACTTTGTAATAGATTAGGTCATAAACAAATCAATTAACTATATATTTCTATAAGTATGGTCTCACAGACACTCATACATGTTAGTTGACACAAAAGCATTAGAATCATTGTAATGTTATTACCTGTCTAAACAAAATAAATAATAAATGAAAAAAAATAGGGTATGGTTTTAAGTAGAACTAACAGCAAACTGGGTAGGACGGCACCAAATGAGGCGGTGAGACGTTGAGACGAATTAGATGCACAAACTAAAACTTGGCATGAAAAAGCAATAACTATATTAATTAGAAGAATGACAGGGAGGCCTTTGCCTTCCAGTAAGACAATTTAACTAAAAAAAAATAAAAAATGAGTAAATACAATTTTTTTAAAAATTAGTCATTCTATGACTTCATTGAGTAATGCAATGTGCCTGATGAATGGCGGTTAGCAATCTTTCACTGATACATGATACTGAACTAATTCACACAGTAGGGTTACTACTTAAAAGTTTAAAATGTTCACATACTCATGAATTGCACTCAAACTAACCCGGTCACTTTTTAAAACAAAAAATAATTTTAATAAATTTTGATATCAACATCTCTATACATAGAAGGATGTTAAACAGGAAAATATAACAGTAATTTAATAGAATGAAAAAACTAAATGTCCGTGACGTAAAGAAAAGAGCAACAACAGATATTTTTTAAATATTTATAATTTAGAGACAAAATTTACTAGAACTATTTATTTACACAGTAAAAACACATTTATAAACACTTATCAGACTATTATATTATACAATAGTAGTAAGTACATATAACTCCTAGAGCAAGAATTTAGTCAGATGAGCTTTAGTTCCTATTAAAAAGCCTAACTTATATCATAACACCTTGACACTGTTCTACTAAAACAAAAGACCTGGTCTCATTCAAAGAAATAAATAAATAAATAAATATCTTGGGACATTTCACACACGGTCATCTGATCCCAAACTAGGCAGAGCCTGTGCTATGGCAACCAGAAAACTGATAAACATACTTATATATTTCTAAATACATACATATCTATACTAATATCTATACTAATATTATAAAGCTGAAGAGTTTGTTTGTTTGTTTGTTTGTTTGTTTGAACGCGATAATCTCAGGAACTACTGGTTCGAATTGAAAAATTCTTTTTGTATTGGATAGTCCGTTTATTGAGGAAGGCTATAGGCTATATAACATCACGATACGACCAATAGGAGCGGAGCATAAATGAAAAATGTTGCAAAAATGAAAAACCGTTGAAACTAAAACACGCGAACAAAGTCGCGGGGGACAGCTAGTTATAGATAAAATTACACCCAGACACAGAACAAATGATCGTGCTCATCACACAAAGATTCGTCCTGGGTGGGAATCACTAACCACTAGACCAACAGGCCCGTCACTAGTACCAGTCAATAGTATTCTTAACCATGTTTGAACACAATTTTACATATTAAAGTTACCCTCTTAACGTAAACCCTACTAAAGTAAAGAAACCACAAAAATTGTTTTACAAACAATGTTTGAAACGGAGACCTTAGAGTTAGCGTATCTATACTATAATATTATAAAGCTGAAGAGTTTGTTTGTTTGTTTGTTTGAACGCGCTAATCTTAGGAACTACTGGTTCGAATTGAAACCATATTTTTGTGTTGGATATTCCGTTTATTGAGGAAGGCTATAGGCTATATAACATCACGATACGACCAATAGGAGCGGAGCATAAATGAAAAATGTTGCAAAAATGAAAAACCGTTGAAACTAAAACACGCGAACAAAGTCGCGGGGGACAGCTAGTACAAGCATAGAGCGCGCGCAACGCTAGTAGCCCCTTGAGCAGAGCGCAAGCAAATTTTTAGCTAAATATACTTCGCTCGATTTCTGATTTAAGTGGGTTTCCATGCGATGAGATATTTATGCGAAAATATCAATGGTTCCGTTATTGTTTTAGTAATATTAGGTTTTGAGATACTTTAATACAATCGGCGCGTCCGGTTTTGACACATATTTTATGATTTGACATGTTCATACTAGTGTCTACAGTTCATACTCTCTGACGACCTCCGTGGTCGAGTGGCGTACACACCGGTTTTCAAGGTGTCGCCAGCTCTGAGGTCCCGGGTTCGATCCCCGGCCGGGTCAATGTAGAAAAAGCACTTTTCTACAAGTGTGCAAAATTTCATCACAATCGGGTGTCAAGAAGTGATTGTAATTTGCTGCAAGAATTGACCCGAACAACCATAATACATTGCGAGTTAATTAAAAGCTTGCAAAAAGTTATATTTCCCATACTGTATTTAAAGTATAACCATGGTTGAGTTGTGGTCTATGCACTGACCGTATTGGTAGCACGTTCAAGGCTAGACTAGTTACAATGTGACGTCAAAGTTCACCTCAGACTTAAACTGCATAGAACTAATGCTGAATAATTTTGGACGCCATCGCCGTCGGTCCTCTTGCATTGATCCTGTTACAGGCTAACATATTCGTATATTTTTTTCAGTAAGTGCTGATTATACCAACGCCAGATAATTTATTCCCAAAAGTAATTCAGAATTTGTGTCAGTTTTCCTATAAAAATCTGCCAGACGTAAATTTTAATCCACGTGTAAAACATATCTGGTGTTCGTAAAATCAGGCTTTAAGTGGTAAAGTTTGCTTAAAGGAGTTGATTTTGTAAATAGGTACTCATTCTCCGCTGCCATTAATTTCATTAACACGTAGCTACGTTTTTGCTGATTGTGCCAGAGTTGATTTAATGTTAAAATTAGGTGTTATTACGAGCGAAGCCGTAAGAGAATATTGTAGTACGTATAACACGAGAAATCAACTCGATTCTTATACAAAGCAGTTCGCCGAAGAACGGAGGTGTAATATCTCCAACAATATAATTCCCAACAGCTGCTCTATCGAGAATTCCTTTTGAGGAGTGTAAAATACGACGCAAGCGATCTTTGTTGCCCATCAGAGCGAACTGTCATACATGCGAATTTTCGATGAACTCACTGGGACCGTATTACGATGTTACATAGCCATGCGAGTTCTATTGCGAAATCAGACATTTTGCTGACGGAACACGAAGATCTCTAATAAATAGATAAAATCAAGTTTAAAATTTCAAAAGTCGTATACTAGCTTTATCCCGCGACTTCGTCCGCGTAGAATTCGAAAATTATTTAAAGGGTTGCATTGCACACAGGTTTTATGTGACTTCAAAGTTTTTTGAATAAAATCGAATTGAGTTTTCAAACATGTGTCAAAATAAAATGTAATTTAAATCAAAAGCACTAAGGAGTTTTGATACTTCGAAGCAAATCACCCCCAAAATAAATTTCTGCCCTTTTTAACCCCGTTAGATGATGATGATGATGATGATGAGTTTCAATAAAATACGAAACAAATCGTTCATCAATTCTGTTAAAGAATGTTTATGCAAGATTTAAAGTAGATTGGACCAAGGAATCACGTTGCCCCATACAAACTTTGTTCCCATTTTCACCCCCTTAAGGGCAGAATTTCGGAAAATCCTTTCTTTACGGATGCCTACAAAGAACACACCCTCCAAGATTCAGGTCTCTACGACCTGCGGTTTAAGCTGTGCGTTGATCCGTCAGTCATTCAGGACAAAGTATTTCATATATTATGTACATAAACCTTGTGTGCAAGTACTAAAGCGTCACTCGCCGGGACAGTTGAATGACTCCGAAATATTCAATCAATAATATTCAAGTACTTTTAAGATTCCCGGTTCAATTATTACGTGTTCAATATATACCGTGACGATTATACTTGCGACTTCATTTCAAAGCCTTTTACTACAATTTCAATAGGCATGTTTCCTTTTTTTTTTAATGTCCGTCTTGTAGATTAATTAATTTTATTGGACACGTATTTTTTCTTTTTTCCTGCAAACAGAAAAGGATCAAAATACAGAGAAAGGAAATTACGCGTGACGTCACTCCTCGCTACGATTTTTAGCGAGGCGTAGCGTCATAAGCCCCCACTCCGAAACTTTAAAGCGGTGTATCTTTGTATTTTTTTATTGTTTTGATAAAAGAAAAAATACGTGACTAATATTTTTTTATTATCTAACTGACGGACTATATAGATTTTAACTTTTCATACCCAGGAAACATCCCTATTACCTAGGTGATATTTGCAATTCATGACTTGATATAAATTGACAGTAGGCGGTTTACCTGTTCATAATAATTTTGTCAATACACGCAAAACTAAAGCAGCTTTGGCTTGTAATAATAAAAATACTTACCGTTGCTTTTGCAAACAAATTATGCAGAAATTTTTTCCTATTAAAAATTCTACAGTTTTTAATTAAAACATTCATTCATGGAACATATATCTGAAAAGGTTCATAATATTTTTTGAATGAAATAAATTCCTTTATAAAAAAATTGAGTTGCCGCTCTCTCCTAGGGGATAATTAATATTTGGCCAAATGGAAATACGAGCCAAATAATTTCTGAATGTATTTCAAATAACTGTAGTTTATATTATTTTCTTTAACTGTACAAGCGAGAGGATTTGCGAGCTGGCGTATGTTAACTTAATTAAATGAAATCATGTTACAAAAACTGACCTATTTATTTTTACCCTGTACAACTAACTAACAAATAAACTCAGAAACAACAAAGCGAATTACTCTGCTGTTATGTACTCATTACCTACAAGTGGAAGTGAGAATGAAACCGTACATTACACAGGATACTGATTTGTTCAACCTCCATCAATATTGGCAGACTGTAGACATATTGCTGGGCGAAAACCTTTCGATCCGAACCCCAGGTTTTAGAAAGACCGTAAAAATAATTGCTGTCGTCATCTTCCGTTTTCCATACTCCCCAATTTAATTTTAATTCTAATACAATGCCAATGCAAAATCGATATTAGTTTAGCAGGCAGGAGATTCAGTTTTCTTGAAAAAAAATGCCTTCAATGGAAGGAACGAACTGGAATCCAAACATTGAGAGTATTTTAAATTGGGGAGTAAGGGTACAGTGCTGTGATTGTTAGCTAGTCTTGTGATCAACCTATTACTTTGATAAACAAATTTTTAAGATATTAATTTAATTATCCTTTCAGTAGCGAACTTTTAGTTTCTCTCCCGCTTTCAATTTTTCCAATAACTTTATTCCATGAAATCTTTTCTAGGTCGGATTACCACAGAACCTTTTTTATAGAATAAAAGTTTTTTTTTAATCATAGTCCGTTCTATCGCACTTTAGTATTAACAATAAATGGGTCAGATCTAATTCTTTTTATTTTCAATTCTTCATTAAGTCTTAAAACTAGCTAAAACAGCTGTTTTATTTGCATAATCATGGTTTTTGTTCAGAATAACTTGGTCCATTTAGAATTGTTGTATATTTAATATAAACTACAAATATTGCTATTTTCTCAAAGGCGAGTGCAGTATCAATATGCAGTAGAGCATCTCTCAGCCAAAGCGGCCTGTAATAAATTACGTGTGTTATTTTCGAGATATTATTTGACTGTTTTGGTACTCTGACAAGAAAAATATAACATTACAAAATAATGCATTTTGGTAAAAATGTTCACTAAAAACTAAATAACTATTTGTATTTTATCTTATTTGGAAAACTTACAGATAACTTAAGAACAAAGTATACATTGGTAAAGAAGGCCAATTATAAGTTTTCACAGATAGCACAGTATCATGATAAAAGAAATAGGCAGTTATATAGAAACTCAGTGAAAAGTATTTACAGCGAGTTGAAGAAGTGTTTGAGAATCAAATTTCATATTAGTATAAAAATCATAAAACTTTCCAACTAAATATATCTTTTAATCTATACTAATATTATAAAGCTGAAGAGTTTGTTTGTTTGTTTGTTTGTTTGTTTGTTTGTTTGTTTGAACGCGCTAATCTCAGGAACTACTGGTTTGAATTGAAAAATTCTTTTTGTATTGGATAGTCCGTTTATTGAGGAAGGCTATAGGCTATATAACATCACGCTACGACCAATGGGAGTGGAGCATAAATGAAAAATGTTGCGAAAATGGAAAACCGTTGAAACTAAAACACGCGAACAAAGTCGCGGGGGACAGCTAGTGTGTTATAAATCCTAAAGCCTACATATTTGAGGTATGTCAACATAGTAACAAATGATATTTTGGAGGAGACGCTTCGAATGACAGTTTTAAGTCGGTTGGTGTCGGGGATGTTTTTTTTTCCACGTTTAAAATATGTATATAATATACCTAGTCTATGTTACCCGAGGATAGTGTAGCTTCCCAACAGTGAAAGAATTTTTCAAGTCGGTTCTGTAGTTTTGGAGCCAACAAACAAATTATCAAACCTTTTCTCTTTATAATATTAGTATACAGCATGCAACAAAAACTCTGTCCGATCCTTATGAGTATTATTCGGCATCGTACTGCGTACACATATACGTTGAACTATTGAATGAATTTGAGATTATTATTTTTGCCCGGTGAATATAATTAAATTAAAATAAAACTGATCAAAGGCAACGCTGATTGCTCGACAAAGTTCACGTGTACTAACCTACAGTTTTGTATCGAGCGAGACATTTTTTTCTAGTAATATGTTAAACCAGGAATACGCCTTTATTGGATCGGACAGGGCTTTTGTTACATATTGTAAATATATAAAAAAAAAACAATTAAATAGTAGGGCCAAACTTATTAAGATCCGATTCAGTAAATGTATATCTATTTTCGAGCATCACTAAGCCTCTAGCCGAGATGAATTAATTAATTATTAAGAACATTATAATATAATCTATTATTTTCTTGTCAGCCTCAAGACTTCGCTGCTTCGTTGGAAACCCGACTATGACTCCGCTGCAGATGAATTCAGCCAAGCGGGTAAGTTCGTCTTCAAAGTAGGCTTTAACTAAACACGGACTCCGTATAAACCTAAGGACGAAGATTATTCGGTTACTAGCTGCCTGCCACGGATTCGCTCGGGTGGGACCTTCAAAACTTTTTCACACATTTTTATTTATAATCTTTTATTAAAAAATTGGTCCTTATAGTCCAGTCAACCTCCGTGGTTGAGTGGTTTTCAAGGTGTTAGCTCTGAGTTTCCGGGTTCGATCCGCGGTCGGGTCAATGTTGTGAGAAAACCCCTTTTCTTTATTGCCTCGGGTCTGGGTGTTGTGTTCGTTGTCTCTGATTCCAAAACACAAGTTACTTTAGCTATTTACTTTGGGTTCAGAGCAATGTGTGTGATGTTGTCCACATTTATTAATTTAATAGCTTTAGCCCGCGTCTTCATTCGCGTAGAAGTCGAAAATGGATTTGACATTCCATTATTAAAGAGTTGCATTGCACCAAGGTTTTATGTGACTTCAACGTTTTTTTAATAAAATCGAATTGAGTTTTCAACCATGTCCAAAATAAAAAGTAATTTAAATCAAAAGCACTGAAGAGTGTTTATATCAACTTCGATGCAAATCACGCCCAAAATAACTTTCTTACCCTTATTAACCCCGTTAGGGGATTATTACAAAGGTCATGCCAGGCTCTTAATGTTCCTTACATTAAGAGCCTGGTATGACCTTTGTCTCTTGCCAGTTGCATCTTACCCTTAGATTAAGTACATATCTTACCTTTGTATCTAACTTTTGTTGCCCAGGGTTGCGGTATTAGTGTTTTAACTATAAGGAGATTTAATTGTTGGACGCCACTTGACGTTTATGATTATACATATAAACATCAATGAAAAAAGTATCAGATTTTAATGAAATTTATACGGAACCAACTATGAAATATATCATATC
Organism: Diachrysia chrysitis; assembly: GCA_932294365.1. Lineage (NCBI taxonomy): Eukaryota > Metazoa > Arthropoda > Insecta > Lepidoptera > Noctuidae > Diachrysia > Diachrysia chrysitis. Next base: position 1,777,663 of record OW028641.1, read on the forward strand.
TATAACAAAAGTATTTTTTGCAATCAATTCATAATTGCTGAAGATGAAAAAAAATGAAAAGAAATTGAGAAGCTCCTCCTCTTTGAAGTCGGTTTAAAACACGGATAAACATAATGCTATCTGAGGTTTACGCCAATGTTCAGACATTGAAATAAAACTTTTTTGTAAACGGATTCTGTCGCGGTTTATTTTTATTTAAGTTCGCGATGTTTAAACGCCTTCGCCTGTATTATAATACTTATGAAAAAAAAAAACGGCCAAGTGCAGTAGTAGTCGGGCTCGCGCATTTAGAAGGGTTTTGTGCTATTTCAAAAAGCCCTCTTTAATTTTGAATGCGTATACAATTATTTGTTGTTTTAATGGCAACAGAAATGCAAACAAACATTTTATCTAGCTATTACGGTATATGAGATAGAGACAGTTGGACGGACGGACGGACAATAGAGGCTTAGTAACAGTGATACTCTTCGGGTACATAAAAACAACAATTTTGAACTCTCTATTATAGGAACTTGCAATGAATGCATCGCCAGACGTTACTTATGTGAAGTTCAAAAGATTATCTCTATGCAATACAGGCCCAGGGCTGGCCTTGACTGCAATGTACACATGTAGTCGACGGCGTTCGAAGGTTACGTTATAATTACCGGTTCAATCCCGCTTTCATGAAAGATGAAAGAACTCTTACATAACTTGGCGTTATACATACCACGCTTTTGTATGAGTGTGAGTCTTAGAGTAAACAGACAAACATAGAGTGCGCGCCTCGCTAGTAACCCCTTGTGGCGAGCGTAAGCAAATTTTTTGCTGTAAGTACTATGCTCGTTTCCGTTCGACGTAAGATGCTTTGTTCCGATATTATTAGGGTAATATTACTTAGGTTTTGCGATAGTTTTAATAAAACGGTACGCTTTGTTTTGACACTAATTTTACGAATTTAATAGTTCACACTAGTGCCTACAGTAATAATAAATAAAAATATATGTAATCTGGACAACATCACATACATTGCTCTGAGCCCAAAGTAAGTAGGTGAAGCACTTGTGTTATTGAATTCAGAGACAACGAAGGTACCATAAACACCCAGACCCGAGACAATGTAGAAAAGTAGTTTTCTGCATTTACCCAGCCGCGGATCGAACCCGGGACCTTAGAGCTGGCGATACCTATATAACCGGTGTGCACGCCACTCGACCACGGAGGTCATGAATACTCGATATGCGCACTATAGTTTACTTATTTTTTCTCTAAGGTGTGATTCGTTATGTCTTCGTCGGCGTTCTTACACTCCGAAACCTTTTCATACACCTGTCTCATTATCGGAGAAACGAATTTATTTACGAAGCATATCGATCATAAATTCGGACCAATCACGTCTAAAGGGCAAGACGGAAATATATATTGACCGAAGCGAAAATATAAATATTGAAACTAGTCCATTGTCCGTCCCCTACTACAATACTGCGCCATTATTTTATAAGCTCCTGGTAGGAAATCTGGGGCTACGCAATAGGAGATCGGACGGGGTATGAAAAGGAAATGTCTATTAAGTCCAACAGATAGAAAATAAAACCTCGTATTTTTTTCTTTTATCGAATCTATGAAAAATGACAAACTTAAAGCGCTTAAAGTTCTGGAGTAGGGGCTTGTGACGTCACTTGGGGGTACAAATTGTAGACTTAAGTGACGTTACGCGACATTTCCATTAACTGTATCTACCTCATCATTTGCTCAATTAAAAAAAAATTGGTTGTTTGTAAAGTAGGTTTACGATCGAGATGTTTACGTGATAACGTCTTATTGGTGATATAAGTTTTTGGGAAGTAAGGAATTAATGAAGATAACAATTTTTTCAAATTTTCATAGTTTGTTTCACTGTTAAACATTCAACGAAAACTTAACCGCACGAGAAAATCTCCATTCGTTTGTATGCCGCTAGAGTGAGAGAGACGGAAGATCGGTCCACTCACTCGAACGCTATGCCAGCCTCCGCTCGTGAGGATTCCGCGTGACAAGTTTCACGGAATGACTGGCAGCGCTCGAGATGAGACGGGAGATCGGTCCGTCTCTCTCTCGTTATACCTGCGATCGCGCTCGTGAGGTTTTGGTGTGACACAAGTTTCTGAACATGTCACCCGACTAAAACGATTTTAAAGACGTTATCACGTCAAAAAAAAAGATGATTGTCTAATATTTTTTAAAAACACTCCGGTCCTCTATTGTGTGTAAAATTTAGAAAACCTTGACAAATATTATATTAAATAAAACATATCTAATTGTAATATACACATCATCCGCTTTCATTTGATACCCCACTTGGGTATATTTGAAAATATTCGATTCTTCCTACCCACTTTCATCTCCTATACCTAGTAAATGGCTGCACCGATTTCGATAAAACATATCTATGAAGCATCGCAACGAAACAAGGTTTCAAGAAATTAGCTACATCTAAATAGACATTTGCTCGTTTAAGAGCTACGGTGCCAGAGACAGCCACTCATAGTGGTCACACTTATAACATTATTTTTGCGTCGGGGGTTAACAATCACATTGTTAGGCGACATCCACATGAGTCATTAGACCTTTTAATAAAATCTAATGCGAACTTCTTTTGCACCTTGAAATAAAAGTTAATTATAGTATACCTATATTATAGTACTTTAATGAAAAATAATATATGGTGTATGATTTGATTATTCGGTTCTGCGAAATTCCATTAAAATTGCTTCATTACATATACGTTATCCGCTTAATATCCGAGCTGTCGATAGATCGGGGATACAATATAATTACGTCGAACTGGATCACCATACCGTATGACATAAACGATAACATTGGAGTTGTAGTAAATAAATAAAAATAACATTTTAGTAGTGTAGCTCACGCGTTAATTAACTTTGGATCCTTTACAACGTCTCGATTGCATTCTCGTCAAATTTCAGCTGTTATGAAAGACATAAATAATCAAATAAAATTATGATCTCTGCTCAATAATTAATACATACTAGTTTTTTAGTTACATATTTAAGTTTGACAGTGCTTTAGATAGAATACACCACAAAAAACAGATTCGTTGCGTATGTGGCAGGCAATGTATTTATGTGTGTGTGTAGAAGAGCGGTTACAGTGCGGTATCACACTGGCCGCGTTTTGAAATGCTTGTCACACACATGCCAATTTCCGATAATTAGAAAATAGAAAAATAAACTACTTATTTTATTATAGATTCGTGTCGAGAATCATTAGCATATTTACCTCCTTGAACTTGACGAGAATGCAAAACGACACGTTGGAGATCAACACAAAAGTAAATATATATTATTAATTAAATATTAACGAAAGACTAAACAATTCCATGTTGTTAATAGTTCCGTCGGGGTGAAGACGATTCTGCCAATGTCAATGGGAGAACAAGTGTTCACCAATAAAGTATTTAAGTCTTTGGAAAACGCATACGCATTGTTGTCAATTTGTCATTACTTTGTCAAGGTAGTGATGTGATCAAAAAGTTCGAGACAAAGGATCATGGCAGGATTTTTATAAGAAAATAATAATTTTTAGACAAGATGGAATTCTTTGTTGCCTAAGAAGTATCTTCAGGCATTCGTAATATTATAACTCCGGAATTCGAATATAATGTTAAAAGTAAATAGTTTAACGAGAAGCTTATTAGGTATTTCAGAATTAGACTATAATCATATTGCTTTCTGAGGTTTACGCGAATATTAGACAAAGAAACAAAACTACTTTTGAACGGATTTTATCGCGGTTTGTATTTAGATTTTAGTTACCGATGTTTCGACGCCTTTGCAGGTGTCGTGGTCACGGGCGGACTGGACAACTAATACTAAATACAAACCGCGATAAATCCGTTCAAAACTAGTTTTTTCAGTTGGCTTTTTTCATTTTTGCCGTCATTTTTTTTTTTCTTTTTAACACAAAATGGTTATTGGTTTTAGATAAGAAAATCTATATTTCAATCATCCGAGGTTTTAAAAATATGATCATTATTTCAATCTACTCTTAGTGTTGTATTCTCAACATTGGAAAACATTTTGAAACATATAAATAAACATTTTTTGTTAAAATCAATGTAGGGAATTAGAATCATGGCGAGCCATGATTCTGATTAGAAGAGGTGTAGGTACTGCGACCGGGGAGTTCATGACTTTATGATTACTATAATTATTAGTAGCGCGCCCGGGTACGCATGGGTGGTGTGCCTAATAAAAAAAAACCGCCCAAGTGCGAGACGGACGAATAAACGACTTTGGCATATTTTTTCGGTTCATTGTAAAACAAAATTTCGAACCGAATATATATTTTTATGAGATTTGAAAGCCCGTGGGTGATTGGAAACACGCATAACTGACGTTTTTAGCGGACATGTTGGTTTCGCCTCGTACTATGTAAAAGGAAATAATAAGTGCACATCTATTTGTGCAGACAGGACAGAAAGTGGAAACAATTTTTTCCTACTCCTCCTATTCTATACTTACTACTTCTGATTAATTTCGTTGCGGGTTCCAAGACAGTCAATCGTTTCTGACACACTGAGCTTAACTGTTTCGGTAGTATTCATTGGTTATCATTGTAGATCCTGGCTTACAGGAATTGCAATGACGGGCATGTGTGGATTGGCTGGTCCCTAAAAAGAAATCTATTTGTGCATTAATTTCGCATGTTAATATTTCGGTATTAGTGAAAAGCCGTTCTGAACGCGAACTTGTTGAAAGCATCGCCGCTTGAAATATAATTCCTTTTATGTTCAAGATTTTGTACGTTCGTAGATGCAACAAAGGACTTGTGGGAATTCGTTGATGAGCGGAAAGCCGCTTAAATGTCTGATTGTACCTACGCGTAGGTGTCGGTGCTACTATGAATGATATACTTACGCTTGTTAAAGTATTGTGTTGTAGTTTACGAATAAATTTTGTATATATTTTTAGCGAATACAAAAACCACTGCTATACAAGGTTTGTTGTTGCCTTTTAACAATACGATAAAATTTCGTAGCAGAAAATATTATGATTTTATACAGACATGTAAATCCTACTAATATTAGAAATGCAAAAGTAACTCTGTCTGTCTGTCTGACAAAACTACTCACTGATTTAAATGAAATTTGGTACACAAATAGTCTAGAGCCTGAGAAAGGACATAGGCTACTTTTTGCGGCTTAAACCGACATCCAGACGGCTTGAGCCGCGGGAAACAGCTAGTATCAAATGCACAGGTCTACCGACTCTCGATGCAAAAGAAATCCATGTCAACGCAATTAAAAAATACACCATCTTATTTTGTTTCTCCCATACATTACAGTGAAACGCAAAACCTATAAAATACTTCCAGAAATTTAACAGCTCTAATTTTCTTCTGTCCTTTTCTATTTGTGTACAAGTGAAAAAGATAACGATGGCCTTAAATAAGTTGAAAGTGGGTTTAACAGAATCAAGGCCAATGTTTGTCTAACGTCGCGTCGGTGCGCTAGTCAGACTCGTACTTATCCGGTTTTTTATTGATGCAAATCCCAAGTTGACGCTATTAAAAAAAGTAATCGCCACACACAATATGCAGGGTTTTAAAATATTTTCCCAAACGCTTTCTCAACATGAGCCAAAAAACTAATAGAACCTCTTTTTCAGCGCAATGTTTCCGGATCGCCCGGGACATGAAGAACTCGAAGGAGTGCCACCTAAAGGCTTCAGAGTACTACAACAAGAACCGTGCCTTCTTCCACGCCGCCAAGTCTTTAGAAAACGCCATCATTGTCAGCAAGGAGATCTCCACGCACGAGGAGGTGAGCTCTCTCAATTGCAGATAACTTTACCACGGAGTTAAGATTGGCCGTCGCTCCATGTACAGTGCCCCATGACACAGTAGTTACTGAAATGATACATGGCGCATCTTCTGTCCTGCCTGTCCTGCACTACCACCAGCACCCTCTAGGACGTAATGGAGACCAACGACCGGGCCATTCAGGTGGCAACCTTTTGGTCGGAAAGAGTTTGAGAGTCATTCATTTGACACGAGAAGAAGAAGACTAAAATGACACCAACTTGTCCGATTTCAATTACTATATTTTATAAACTTGTACACATAAATTATTCTTAATATTAGAAATGTTAAACTCTCTATTTCAGTAATTAACCATTAATTCTCCTTAATACCAACCCTTTGGTTTTTCCTCGTAATCAAAAAGTGCCTTTTTTGGCGGGAATCCATAGATTATATATATTCTTCTTTTGTTTTAATATTTTTATTTTTATTTTACACGATATGTAATTTGTCAAAGGTTTGACCAAAGAGTTTTTATCAATCTTATTAGTATAATAAATCAATTATAATTAAAGCACAATAATAGTCATAATTGAAAATTATGGCAGTACATATTTAGCGAAATCGGGTGAGGAGTAAGAACTGGGGCCGACCCCGACATAGTTTGAGGAAATCCTACGCAGAAAAAGTTAATGAAACGACATCCTGAGTCCAATTTATATTAAGAAAAATCTATCAAGTGGAAAGGGGAGGACAGAAACTTTTGAACTGATTTCGATTTTCGTCAGTACGAGGAAGTTGTCTTAAAAATTCACTACGAAGTATTTGTTACAAACTTTTTTTAAGTTACACTGTTCGTAATGTGAGTAATATGTAAGTTTGTCTATCAAAATTTGTATACCTTTTTTTCTTTTTGCATCCGTTAACGATACAATAATATACTACTTTCGTATCTCTTTACCAGTACTATGATCCCAGCTGATTTAAAAGCTTGTTTAAATTATACTTACTACAACTTCGTCTACGAAGTAAATGTACGTGTTTCATGATCATAGTATTAATTAATTCAACAATATGGAACTCAATCGACACCCTACTTGAAAGAGTACACGTAGAACAGTAACAATTTCGTCAAAGATTAATCCCGACCGCAGAAATCGCTTATAGAGATGAGATTAAGTGAAATCGGTGCAAAAGGATGTTTGTCGCGTGTTAGGCTAATCGTATCATCGTATCGCCCTCTTTTCATACATGTTAATTATAGCCCTTTTTGCTGTCTTCTGAGAACTGTGTCATTTCTCCTGAAAGCTTATAGTACCTACACCATAGAGTAAACGTAGACAAGCATAGAGCGTGCGCATCGCTAGTGGCCCCGTATGCCAAGCGTAAGCACATTTTTAAAAGCTAAAGTCTAGAAATTTATGTCATTTTCCGTGCGATGACAAACGTTTATGCGAAAATATTAACATTTCTGATATTAATAATAATAATATCTTCGGACAACTCACACACGGCCATCTAATCCCAAACTAGGCATAGCCTGTATTACAAGACAACTGATAAACATACTTATATATTTCTAAATACATACATATTATAGATAAATTACACCCAGACACAGAACAAATGATCCTGCTCATCACACAAAGATTTGTCCTGGGTAGGAATCGAACCCACGACCTCCGGTTTAGCAGTCAGGGTCACTAACCACTAGACCAACAGGCCCGTCAATATTAATAAAACGGTGCGCTCTGTTTTTCTGTTAGTGTGTTCATACTAGTGCCAACAGTTTATCCTCGATATGCGCACTCAATAGTTCACTTATTTATTCTTCTAAGACCTACACTTATGTGATTGCGATGAGCGATGTTATAAGTTTTTGACATTAGATATATCTAAATACGTGGATATACGTCTAGACGAGAATCTATTGATGGATCTATTTGTACTAAACTTTTTCGAGCTCCTAAATTTTATTTAACACTAGCTGTCCCCCGCGACTTTGTTCGCGTGTTTTAGTTTAAACGGTTTTTCATTTTTGCGACATTTTTCATTTATGCTCCGCTCCTATTGGTCGTAGCGTGATGTTATATAGCCTATAACCTTCCTCAATAAACGGACTATCCAATACAAAAATAATTTTTCAATTCGAACCAGTAGTTCCTGAGATTAGCGCGTTCAAACAAACAAACTCTTCAGCTTTATAATATTAGTATAGATAGATAATTCTACTCAGCCTCTGCCTTTCGATCGTCCGTCTGTTTGGCAGCGGGCTGTTAGTCATGAATTCTAATAGGTAGACAGTAGTACATTGTGTGTACTTCTGTTGACGCTATAACAACAAATAAGTTTAAATATTTAACTTAATAATATTTTTTTCACACTATTTGATGCATAATATCTAGATTAATGTCGATTGATTTTATATTCCATCCGACAGAATTAGATTAATATGAGATGTTCTATTTTGTCGCTTACGTTATTATTAAGAATCTCAAACTAGGACAATAATATATCGCGACCTTGACATATGTTTAGCTTTTTTCGTCCCGTAAGCAAGCAGTTAGTATTATCTCAGTGTTGCGTTTCCGGATTGGCTCTCCAGTCCGCTTGACCTCGCAAACCTTCTTGCAAAAGAAATAATTATTCTTGTAGCGCCTTAATCACAATTAAATCAGCTAGGATCACAGTACTAATGAAGACAAATTAAACAAGCCTAAACACGATGAGATTGCGACGTTTCGTTACGGAGTTTCTATGGCCACCTTCCGGACCCAAAAGAACACCATGAAAGTACCATTATATTGTATTGTCAGCAAACTTCTATAAGTATGCAAAATTTCACCTCAATTGGAAATCTAGAAGTGGTTCTAATTTAGCTTTCAAGATTTGACCCGAACAAACATACATACATTGCGAATTCATTAAAAGCTAAAAAAAAAAAAAACTAATTCTGATTACTATTAGAAACGTGATTAGTTTTGGCGCGTTTTGTTCAATCTTTAAAAATGGCAACTCTTTATTAATACGTTCACTAAAACATAATCTATACTAATATTATAAAGCTGAAGAGTTTGTTTGTTTGTTTGTTTGTTTGTTTGTTTATTTGTTTGTTTGAACGCGCTAATCTCAGGAACTACTGATTCGAATTGAATAATTCTTGTTGTGTTGGATAGTCCGTTTATTGAGGAAGGCTATAGGCTATATAACATCACGCTACGACCAATAGGAGCGGAGCATAAATGAAAAACCGTTGAAACTAAAACACGCGAACAAAGTCGCGGGGGACAGCTAGTTATAAAATAAAATTAATAAGCGGTACCCATAAAAGAGTGGATTTTGCTTGATTCCTAAGTGATAAATCTTGTACGATGGTACGAAACCCTTAGGCCGGTGTTTGTTCTAAGATACATCACCGGAACGATAGCCACAACGCTTATTCTGATGAGCTTCAAGTTAGTTTTTGATGTTCTATTACTGGGTAATGGTAGGTCTAAGTTGCCTTGAGCCTTACACATCCAGTAAGTCTTTACGAAATACAACAATTTTTGATCCTTTTGACGAAGCGCCCCTCACTTGAACTTTCAGCATTGACCTTTGGATTCTCTTATAGTACAATATAGATGTGTATATATATATATACTCTTTGAAAGCTTGTGGTTCATGATGTTGAATTATATAACAGCATGTTGGGAATTTTGACTGTCGTTAATTGTTATGTACCTACTAACTTAGATATGGTGTGTCGTCGAGTCTACATCGAATTTCATCTAGGCTTTGAACATACTGTGTTGAGGCTTAAATATTATAAGCTGCTTGTTATTTTACGTTGAAAAGGCTCGTTAATTCGTTCGGCTTAGTTATGTTGCTACAATTATTATACGGGTATTATTGAAGGCGGCATCTAGATACTAGCTTATATCACGCGGCTTCACCCATATTTTAAGTGGAGACTGGTTATCGTAGCAAGGTGTAGCCTAAATGTATTTTATTCGTTAAGTCGGCTTAGACGAAATACTGCAAGGTAACTTAACTTTAAGACGTACTTAAGTGTATATTTGTTGCTACGTTACACCTTAAAGTGACAGATACAGCATGAGACGTAACGACGTCTTAAAACTAATTGACGTTTCAATATTTGGCCAAGAGTTACTTCGCAATATGCCATTATTATAAATTTGGTGTGGGCATTCCTTACATTGTTATGAAGATCTAAGGGACAATGTCAGCATTCCAATGTATCTCAAATTTACAATATTCGTTTACGCACGTTACATTATTATTTTATATGTAGGTACTTATAATTCACTAGCTGTCCCCCGCGACTTTGTTCGCGTGTTTTAGTTTCAACGGTTTTTCATTTATGCAACATTTTTCATTTATGCTCCGCTCCTATTGGTCGTAGCGTGATGTTATATAGCCTATAACCTTCCTCAATAAACGGACTATCAAATACAAAAAGAATTTTTCAATTCGAACCAGTAGTTCCTGAGATTAGCGCGTTCAAACAAACTCTTCAGCTTTATAATGTTAAGTATAGATAATGTAGCCTATGCCCTTTCTTGGGATCCAAGCTTAACCCATGCCATTTTTCATCAAAATCGGTTTAGCGGGTTAGCCGTTAGAGCGTAACAGATAAACAGACAGACAAAGATACGGTGTGCGGATGTTTTCACACTTTTATGACCACAATGTGGGCTCGCGGTGCTAAACTAAGTAATGGATTTTCATTTTACCTAACGTCACCGCTGATCGATGGACCTTTTTTGATAAAACTGGGTCTTAACATTTAATTGAGTGATTTGCTGTCGAATTCAGAAAATGGATAACGAATGCTTTATAATTTACTAGCTGTCCCCCGCGACTTTGTTCGCGTGTTTTAGTTTTAACGGTTTTTCATTTTTGCAACATTTTTCATTTATGCTCCGCTCCTATTGGTCGTAGCGTGATGTTATATAGCCTATAGCCTTCCTCAATAAACGGACTATCCAATACAAAAAGATTTTTTCAATTCGAACCAGTAGTTCCTGAGATTAGCGCGTTCAAACAAACAAACAAACAAACAAACAAACAAACAAACAAACAAACTCTTCAGCTTTATAATATTAGTATAGTATAGATTTGTTTCTATCTCATTTATGTTGCTTTAAACTTGAAAAAGACTAGTAAGTAATGTTTTTTTACGACGTCCTTGGCATACACACCGGTTCACAAGGTGTCGCTACCTCTGAGGTCCCGGGTTCGATTCCCATGTAGAAATACACTTTTCAAAATTTTCTCGGGTCTGGATGTTTGTGGTACCTTCGTTGTCTATGATTCCGTAACACAAGTGCTTTAGCTACTTACTTTGGGTTCAGGGCAATGTACGTGACTTTAAAACAAAAAAAAAATATTCCAAACTGATAAACAAACTATTTCGTCGATATTGAATAACTTATCGCGAGGTATGCTTAGACTATGATCACCTTAATGTTAGAAAAAGAAGTAGACATTATGAATCAAACTTTCTGCAGAGTCGTTTAATGAGAGAGAAACTTACTCGACACCGTGACTTGCACTACTCAGAACTAAAGCAAATATCCGAATAGGGATGTGGACTGGGTATGAAAATAAAAATGGATTTCGTACGTAAATTAGATAAAAAAAATACACTTTAAAAATAAAAAAAAAAGCGACACCCGCTCTTAGGAATTTTAATCCTTGTGTCGCGAGAGGTTTCACAAAATTTCAAATCACATGCACAAAGAACACCCAGAACCCACGACACGTCGCGCACAGAGCTAATTGGCGTGGTGACCTATACCACTCGGCTATCCGTGCAGTCAAAACTTATTTTTACTTTCCCAAAATAACTAAAAACTAAGGAGATAAAGTGAACAAAAGTTCATACTTTAGCGAAACCGGGACTCGGGCAAAGGCAAGGACAGGACCGGGGTGTTTTTAGACGGTGCAAGCCCGACATATCCCCGCGTCGTGCCCTCGGCGTGGGTTGAAGGCATTAGATTTTCATCCCATAAAATAAAAAGGAGTAGGCGCTAATTACGTCACGTCGCACGAGACATCGTGATGTCATGCGATCATTCATATCAATGTACTGTCTTAAAAATTGTGTTACGTGTTATTTAAAAAGAAAAAAATACGCGACAAATATTTTTTTTATACATTTAACGGACATTGAAAAAATGTTAGGCAACATCCCAATTTGGTCCTAATCTGTTGTTTTAGTAAGCTCGATTTACAGACTATCTTAATCTCATATAACATCGGATAACACAAACTTACATGAGATAATATGAGTAAACATACACAAGCATTAGTACTCATCTATACACATGAATTCCACAAGCAATCATAGTATCGTATGCAACAAAGTTTTGTTGGAACTGGAAACAAAATATTCCATCATAAACTCGCATACAGCAAGATTTTCATTCGTTATTTTAAAAAGAAAACGGCAAAGGAATCCGCGTACGGTTTGTTAGTAAATGTATTTTTCTTTTTTTTAACGTACAGTATTTTTTAAAATGTTCTAGGAACGAGAAATTCTGCGGTAAAGCCATTTTTAATCATATTTCGGTTGCAGTTTGTCATTATAAACTAACTACGCAGTAGCTTTGTTAAAGTAAAACTTCTTTACGCACGCTTGACTTGGAGAGTAAGCTGGTGAATTCGTGACGGGAGCGTTACGAAAAGTAACATAATAATTAATATTAAGAAAACTACTTTTTGTAACATAAATATAAAAGTTAGACATATGCTGTCGTTGACTTTTTTGTAGGCATTTTCAAGCTCCACATCTTTTCTCTAGAACTCAAAAATATATCTTTCATAGATAATGCAGCGTTCGTAAGAAAAGCTTTCATTCGACCGTTTTTTCTCCGATTCACTTTGCAAAACGGACTACCACGTAAAAGCCTTTTTATTTTTCGGTTTTTTTATATAACCTATGACACTCAGCAACAATGTGGCTTTCTATTGGTGAAAGAATTTGTAAAATCGGTTCAGTAGATCCCGAGATTACCCCTTACAATTTAACAAATATACAAACACACAAACTTTACTTAGTATTATAATATTTATAAATAGTAATAATATTAGTATAGATATATATGATTATTTTCTTTCTCTCTTTCTCTCATAGCTAGTTACGTTTTGTATATAAAGAAGTTTTACTTTAGTCGTGCGGTCTAAAGCTCACAAGTTTTTTTTACTTCGTTGGGTCTCTAATTTCTCTCATAATATTATTTGATATCGAAACAAGCTTTATATAGGTATACATTATATATATAACTAAAATCAGGTTTTGATATTAATTTCTGACCATTATATCAAGGGAATTGATATTGCCAACTTTATTTACTAGCTTATTATATGTTTTTCACAAAAGTAACAATAACATATAAACCTTTAATTAAAGGTAATAATGCCGTATTTATTAAGTAAAAAACGTGAAAAGCGTGTATCAGACAGAAAAGTTAATTAACTGAACGAACAATGAAAAAGCAGAAGCGAATAATTGATATTGCATTTCTCCGATACAAAAGCAAATAGTGCTTCTCGTGATTGAAACCGAGTACACTTATGCAGAACACTGTTCAATTTATTATTTACTTCAACAATAAAAAGATCACTTTGTTTTGTAATTAAGTACTGTGAATCTGAAAAATATTGTAGGTACCTACTGTAAAACCGGATAAATGTAAGTTTGACTTTGAATTTAAAATTTCGTTAATTTTACTTATCGCCAAGCGATTCTTGTCGATCTCTCATACATCTATATATATTGGTCCAATCTACTTCAAATTTCGCATAAAAATTCTTTAATAGTATTGATGGAATGGAAGATGTGTTTCGTATTTTATTGTAACTCATCGCCTAACGCGGTTAAAAAGGGGTAGAAAGTTATTTTGGGGGTGAGTTGCATCTAAGTTGATATCAATACTCCTTAGTGCTTCTGATTTACGTTTACTTTTTGTTTTGACACATGTTTGATTTTATTGAAAAAACGTTGCAGTCACATAAAACCTTAGTGCAATACTTAATCTGAGGTGCAATGCAATACTCTTTAAAATTGAAATGTCAAAAACCATTTTCGACTTCTACGCAGACGAAGTCGCGGGCTAAAGCTAGTCGAAGTTAGAAAACTGCAAGTTATTAGATTTTATTTCTTACTTGTGACGTTACCCATCGTTCCGAATTTCGTGATTCTGGGTCGATGGGTAGTACCTAAAGGTTTTGAGTTTCTCGCAAATATATGGAAAAATAAAACATAAAAGCTGTATTTTTTTATCGCGATTACTTAAAGCTTGAATTATTTATTGCATCAAGAATTCGTAGATCTGAGTACTTATTTAATATTAATTTCAACACGCTACAACTTAGCGTTACTGAGAAAATAAATCTTGACAGACAGCTGGATAACTAAGGCCAAAAGTCTAAGGAACCCTTACTCTTGCTTCCTTTTTTACAAGATTTTTATTAACTTGCAATGTATGTATGTTTGTTTTGGTCAAATCTTTCAAGCTGAATTAGAACCACTTCTTGACATTCGATTGAGATGAAATTTTGCATACTTATATAAGTTCGGTGACAAAACAATATTATAGTGCTTTTTGCGATTAACGGAACGACGCAATCCCCCAAATCCAATTTTCTTCACTATTACATCGAATCTATCTGATTTAAAAGCTTGTCTTAAAATATACTATACTAATATTATAACGAGGAAAGATTTGATTGTTTGTTTGCATTGAATAGGCTCTGAAATAACTGAAACGATTTAAAAATTATTTCACTGTAGGGAAGCTACAGTATCCCCGGCTGATATAGGCTATACCAGCCTTTCCCAAAGTGGGCGATAACGCCCCCTTGTGGGCGCTGTAGGCCTAAAGGGGGGCGGTAAGAGACTCAGAAAAAAAATCAAATCTCCACTAATATAGCTCAAAATAATTAATTTAATTCGAAGTTATAGTGGTTTTTAAGTTGGTGAAAATATGGGGGAGCTAAAGAATAATTTATTCTCAAAGTTGTCAGTAGACAAAATAAGTTTGGGAACCCCTGGGCTATACAATTAATTTTTGCTTTTATTTTTTTTGTTACATTGCGAGGCCGGGGCGGGCGGCTAGTTTTTAATAAAAACTTATTCCTTTTGAGGTGGTTGTGGTTTCCAATATTGTTCTGTTTGGTTTTTGATGTATTTTTATATAGAAACAGAAGTAGAAAAAAAGTAAATTTAGTTTATCTACGAACTCTTAGTCTGACTATACTTTAAGTACAAATTAATAATTTAATAATAATAATGATATCGTATTATTATTAATCCTTATCCAAATAAATACGTTATTCATAACAAGAATTTAATTTTTAACGAAATTGCCCTTTACTGAATATGATCTTAGAAGATATCATAGTTTTAAACTAATTCCGCAACAAAATAATGATTAAGTAGATACGACGTAAACGCGCTAATCTCTGGAACTACTGGACCGATTTTACTGGCAGATAGCTGAGGTTATGGGCTGAGGTAATATTACACATACCTACTTTTACTTTTGAATTACGGTTCGGCGCAAAACATGAAAATCCGTTGAAACTAAAAGCACGCGGACAACGTCGTGGGGGACAGACAGCTACTGTGTTAACTTCTTTTTTTCTTCCGATTTTCTCCGGGTTTGAAGTTATTAGTTATGTTATATAGATATCTTTCGCCAAGAACTCCAATCCGATCTTTCATACTCTAAAGACAAGAAATACATGTGGACAACATCACATACATTGCCAAAGTAAGTAGCTAAAGCACTTGTGTTATGTAATTCAGAGACAACGAAGGTACCACAAACACCCAGACCCGAGACAATGTAGAAAAGGCGTTATCTACATTGATCCGGCCAGGGATCGAACCCGGGACCTCAGAGCTGGCGACACCTTGAAAACCGGTGTGTACGCCACTAAGTCGTCAAACTAAATATAGTTTATATTTCGCTAAGAACTTCTTGCCT
The DNA here is from genome assembly GCA_932294365.1 of Diachrysia chrysitis. NCBI lineage: Eukaryota > Metazoa > Arthropoda > Insecta > Lepidoptera > Noctuidae > Diachrysia > Diachrysia chrysitis. The sequence goes on from OW028641.1 coordinate 1,793,442, forward strand.
ATCTATCATACCTACTCTAAAGGGACATAAAGTACATTTAATATTGATAATGTCACACCACCCTGCACTTTGATTGAATGTAGGTAGGGAGCGGGGGCGTACGCCTGCGACATAATTGTCAGTTATTACTACACGGTAATATGCGAGGGCGATCAATACTGCACGTCGATTTTGTAAAATTTAAACTCGCATCTCACATCGTTATTCACTTTTACGCTTTTTATTTTACACTTTGAATTGAGTTGGAGATTTTTGAGTGTCGAAGTGACGGGAAAATTACCTTACTGAATCCCACTTCGTACTTAATTTATACTTTACTAGCTGTTTCCCGCGGCACCGCCCGCGTGCCAAAAAGTAGCCCTCTTTCAGGTTCTAGACTATCTGTGTACCAAATTTCATTTAAATCGGTTCTGTAGTTTTGGCGTGAAAGCGCGACATACAGACAGAGTTACTTTCGAATTTATAATATTAGTAAGGATTAGCCAAAATCTCGCGGTCAATTTAGTTTAACTCGCTGACACGCTCGCAAGGGTAGCTTTAGAGTAAATTCGAATTATTAACCGAGTTTTTGGAATGCCTGTCAAGAAACTCACGGCGGTTCAGATTCGAAGTTTATAATGAGTTCTTACAAGATCACACTGCTTTTGTTTATATTCTTCGTACATTAAGGCGTTGCCCGAACGTATCTGAAAACAGTATATCGTATCTGATACTGCCTCCAGTAAATTTACACACTTTTACCCGACCGGCAAGGAAGGGTTCTTGTATCAAGTTCTTATACCGTTGGCCGATCAGACAGTGTTCGGTGTCGGTAACTGGAAAGTAAAAGTCATCAGTTGAAGACACTAGCAAATTTAACACATTTTCTTATAATGGTACGTTGCTGTTGGTATCCGACATATCCTTGACCTGTGTGCGAAACATTTCGGCACGTTTCGGGAGGTCCTGTGTCTCGGAAACAGGCAACCGGACACTGTCCGATAGTCACCACCAGACACTGTACCTTCGGTGGCGTGTGGCGGCAATAAAACAGGCGCAGATTACATGATGCGGCAATTGTAAATTGTATTGTGTTCTTCCATGTAAATCTATACTAATATATAAAGCTGAAGAATCTCAGGAACTACTGGTCCGATTTGAAAAATTCTTTCAGTTTTGGATAGCCCATAAGCTATATAACATTACGCTGCGACCAAAAGGAGCGGAGCATAAATGAAAATGTTGAAAAATGAAAAACTATTGAAACTAAAACACGCGGACAAAGTCGCGGGTACAGCTAGTTCTAGATAAAATCAATTATTGTCTTTTCAGAAGTCGAAATACTTTGTATTTGCAGTTATCACCTAAGTATAAAGCCTTGTTCAAAATATCTAACTCTTCCAAACTATCAACTATCGTGATAAAAGCGAGCGTTTTATAAAATTGTTTTATAAAGTTGATCAGAAGTTAAAGTAAAAATAAGTAACGTATAGAGTGCGTTTAACAGAGTATGAACAAAGTTAAATCGTATGATTAATATCAAAACAGTGTGCGCCGTTTTATTAAAACTATCTCGCACACCCCTAATAATATCAAAACCATCGATTTTTTTCGCATAAACGTCTATCGACGCACGGAAATTCACTTAAATCAGTAAACGAGCGTATTACATACAGGAACATTGCTTACGGTTGGCACAACCGGCTACTAGCGGGGCGCGCGCTCTATGCGTATCATGTATAATCTAAGGATCAGAAACACAATTAATTTGAAATGGATCCAATATCCGGCCATTGTACAAAGGAGTCTAATCGAATTGCATTAAATACTGATATTGACAGAGTCTGAGAGAATTTCCATTAGATTATTGCGTACTTGAAGAAAGTCTTTTATTAAATTGTAGTGTATAAATAAAACTCGAACATAACGACTAAAGTACCTATAACCTTCTTAGTTTTATTAGAAGCTTCGAAACTATTTTTTTTTCTTTAAATCTGATAGTAAGTATCTATTATGAAATATGTTCGAATTTGAATTAAAAGTTAGTATCGCTTTCACGTAACGTATACCTTGTGGTGGCTTATTGGTTCAATGAACGGATTTGTGTGCACAAGGTAGCTGGTTCGAACCCATTACAGGCAAGTACCAATGTGACTTTTTCAAAGTTTTATGTACGTTCCTAATTATTCTAAGACATCATTGACAAACGGTTAAGGATAAAATCGTGAGGAAACCTGGATTCTGAAAATTGGAATCTGAAATCGTCAACCCGCTATGAGCAAGCGTGGTCATCAATGTCGTGCCTGCTCTATATCAGAAGAGGCCTGTGCCCAGCAGTGGGACATTTATAGGCTGGTATAACGATGATGATCGTTTACTTTAGAATTTTGGTACCGTATTTGAGATGTAAGTTTAGCTTCCAAATGTTGATCTCATTGTTAAGCGTCACATCTTTTTGCATCACTGCATGAGCTGATTCTCTGTGATAGCTCAGGACTACTCAATGAATGAAATATACCTACTGGTAGCTATAGTTGAGTAGACATCAATATAAAGGAAGTATACATAATCCTTAAAAATAAAAAACGTGATAATATTCATCAGCACAACCATAACGTGCCTGCTCTCAATTACTCTGGTTTAGTGGTCGAAAACGAGTACAAAGGATCCATTTAAAACAACCCCACTCGATACAGGTCCCCCCTGTATCGAGTGGGGTACCGGGTACGTATGGATGGCCAACCCTAGCCCACCCGTTCCGGGAAATACTCGTCAGTTAAAAGTTTTGTCAATAATGCAATCAGCGAGATCAGAGCTCGAAAACTCGTTATTTCATTGCTTAGATTTAGTTTTGTAATTGAAATCCGTTATTGCTGGTAGGAAATGTAGGAATAACGGGATAAATTTACAAACTGTTACATTAGTAGGTATGCATTTTATTTGAACACTAGCTTTGCCCGCGACGTCGTCCGCGTGGAAGTTAACAAAAAAGTTATTTAGTTTGCTTTCGAAGTAGCCTAAATTACTCCTCATTACATCTGCTATATGCCAGTGAAAGTCCCGTCAAATTCGGTCCTGAGATTATCCAGAACAAACAGACAGACAAAAATTGAAAAAAAAAAATATATTTTGTTGTACCTATGTATCGTATATACATTCATTTGCATGTAGTAAAAAGCGGTTATTTTAATATCACTTCAATTTTTTTAACGACCTCCGTGGTCGATTGGCGCACACACCGGTTTTCAAGGTGTCGCCAGCTCTGAGGTCCCGGGTTTGATCCCCGGCCGGGTCAATGTAGAAAACGAATTATATGAACTTTGTGACAACTATATGAACTTTTTTCCAGCTAGGATCACAGTACTAGTGAAGCCAAATCTAACAAGCCCAAACACGATGAGATTGCGTCATTTCGTTACGGAGTTACTATGGCCACCTTCCGGACACATCAGACTAGCTTGTACCATAATATCGTATTGTCACCGAACTTATATAAGTATGCAAAATTGCATCTCAATCGGATGTCAAGAAGTGGTTCTAATTTAGCTTGCAAGATTTGACCCCAAAAAAACATACATACATTGCAATTCAATTAAAAGCTTGTAATAATAGATTATTATTTACGTTTAATATTATTATGTCAGAAATGTTTTCATATTTCAGATAATATACTCTGATATAAATATTTACCGAAACCTCTACTTTGATCCAAATCAAATCGGACGTTTTGTGATTAAGATACAGACCTTTTTCAAAGCTTTGACATCCATATAGTAGGATCGGGTTTCATATGGGCGAAGAATAATGTCTAGAAAATACTCTGTCTCGAGACAGACGGTCCATTGTCTTTCAAGGTCAGGCCCAATTAAGGTAATATATTCGTGTATAATTTTTTTATGATCGAGAGACTCAATTTCATCTAATAGTGGCTTTGGAATGTTGCCGTGGTTACGATAAAGCTGCGCATTCAATGGCGATAAACGTCTTTAGTGTCGCAGGGTTGAAGGTGATTAATGTCGAGTAAAACACCTTGTGTTGTCAAGGTGAAAAAGGTGTCGCGTTGACATACTGCTTCAATTAACGGATTTGTGTGCACAAGGTTACAGGTTCAAACCCATTACAGGCAAGTACCATTGTGACTTTTTCAAAGTTATATGCACTTTCTTAATTATTCTAAGACAACATTGACAACGCCAATCCGCAATGAGCAAGCGTGGTGATCAATGCTCGTGCCTTCTCTACATGAGAAGAGGCTTGTGCTCAGCAGTGGGACATTTATAGGCTGGTATTATATAAAATACCTTTGCAATAACATATAGCGTATAGTTTTCCTGTTAAACTGTTAAAAGATTGGTCTTTTTTGAGTTAATAATGTCGAATTTCTTCATTTTACTCTTCAAGACGGGTCTTCTAACCTTGTGGTTTAAAATTCTATTCCTCTCTCTATTCTATTCTATACCTAAAGATTACTTTAGGTATCTTTTCACACCATATTATTTATTTTTATGGTTCATAAAGAAACTTGACTAATGGAGTTTAGTTAAGTGAGCTCGATAAGTTTTTGAAATGAATTATTCCGAGAATAACGCTCTTGTTAAAGTATTGCTATGCATTAATCTAACTAGTTTTCAACGACGTGCCATTAATAGTAATAAATACATTGACAACTTCACCATAAACAAGAACGAATCTCCTTTTATTATATTGACAAGTACAATTTTATTCGTTCAATTTCAAAATACGTATTTTGAAAGCTTTAGATAAGTAAACAATACGGAAAGTAAACCCAAAGTTTAAACAAAACATTTTTAAGGAAAAGTAAGGGAAACAAAACACCTTGAGCTGTAAACAAAATAAATTGTGAATCGTGTCAAATGTAACAGGCAACTGTATTGTTTAACAGCTTACAAGTATATTCTCGAAATAATTCAACCGTAAGAATGTTTTGGTACAGAAATTATTCCGCGGACAAATAATACTTGGGTCATAGCATTAATATGTTGCGACATCATGAATAGGCTGCTTTATTACGTAGGGTTGTCTACCACCCACGTCACGCGACAAAAAGGGGCGGGCTGTTGGGTGGCGGTCACTCGCTACAAAGCTCTCGTTACCAGTACGAATTAATTGATGTTTGTGTAATTAGACATGTTTGCATGTATGCGTACCGTGAAATATGAGATAGATTGGTGCGTTACCTGTTAGTTGCTAGCTTTGAACTTAGGGCTATTTTGTTAATGAGTTCTGTTACATTTGCTCTTCGGTATTTCATAGGTTATATTAATGGGTTTTGCTAGTAAAATGTTCAATGTTCTAATATAGATTCCTCGCTTGCTTTTCCACCATCCCATTTAAAGTATCCAGGTTCTTAGATAAACAGTCACCTAAAAATTTTGCGCAAACCTACAAATATTTTACTTGAAAATTATAGGTATTAGATTTAGTATGGGTAAATGTAGAAATCATAAGGTTCCAGTATAGACGTTTTATACATTTTGACTTAGAACTACACAAAATAATAGGCTAATATTCCTAAGAAATTATTAATACCGTTCTAAGAAAATGTCTTAAATCAGAGTTTAATAATTTCCTGGTATTTCGGGAAATATCAGAAATATTATTTTGCTAATATCTGTAAAGTGGGGTGTTAAGACAAGAGCTTTTGAGATGCTTATTTTGGGAATATTTAGAACGGCTATGCTTTGTTTATACTTCGACACGACACCATAATTACAATCAAATCAGACACAGAGTTTACGTGTGTGAACACGGGTGTCCGAGTACGGACATTTATTGCAACACAATTACTATCCAGACAGGGAAACTATCGTAGTGTTTTTAACATAAAAAATATGTTTCCGACATTTGAGGTACTTTGTAATATCTATATACATATGTATGTGTATAGATGTGTGACGAAGCATCGCTTAAGAACGGCTCTACAGTTTTGGCTATTTTATTTTCTGTAATTATTAGGAAAACAAAGTACCTATATTTTTGATAAAAAAAAAATCGAAAAATCTGCGGTATATTTCGAAATTTGACGGCAGAACGACTGTTGGTCGGGTCAGCTAGGGTTACCTTAATTATTTTAAAAAATGAGGCAGACATGTTGATACTAGAGGCGCGCGATTTTAATATTAAAAAACGTCCTAATTGGGACGTTGTTAAATGATAGCTATTTCTTTTACTTGTGTTACTTTTTATTACCTATCTCTTGCTTATCCATCTTTTGTTACTATGTATTAGTGCAGCTAATCAACATTAGACATACGACGTACCAGGCGTTTAGCAGGTTATTGTAATTTGCTATGGCGGTTACCGACAAAAGTGATAATCGCTTCATAAAAAACACTGAAAACAAAGATTTTGTATCGTCTAACTTCGATTACCAACTAGATCTATTATAACGTAGTTCGTCACAGACAATAGCCGATAACAAATTTGCGTTTTAATCTAGTAAAAATTGCTGACGTCAGTCAGAAAGCTGCCACGATAAAATGGAACTGGGCTGGACATATCAGCCGCATGTCAGACGACCAGTGGGACAAACTAACAACCCAATGGATCCCATTAAGCTAGACTCCTTTGACAGCAATTGGTACAGCACAGCCCTAAGCAGAGAGAGATGGAGGGAGGATAGAGAGACCTTTGCCCTGCTGTGGGAAAGAAATGGTAATTAAAAAAAATAAGGCTACAGATTTTAAACTTTCGGTTGTTTATAAATAATTGGTAGACGGATAGACTTTTTCGAACGTCTTAAATAGGTTTGTGTGTCTCTACAGAGTTTAGGAAATTGATAGATGTTGAAAGTAACTAAAGGGTGAACTTTTCATGGAATGGGAGGTCACGTTTGTATTTGATCTCTTGAGACAAAAATAAACGTGAAAAAATTATTTTCTGACGATTTCAAAGGTATTCAAAAACAATTTAATAGCATCAAAAGACTTGTTTATTGTAGCCATCTCTGGTTCATTTTCAATATTCGTGGTATTTAATACATTAATATTCTCGACTAATTAATTGTGTCTACCGATCATAGATAATCGCTGGAATAAATTGTTAATAGAACGATCTTTAGTTATAATCGGATCAAATGAAAATATTTAGCTAAAGGATGAAATAATAAAAGGTATCCTGTTGAGCGACGTCAAAGGACCGTTATTAGCGGCACTTGTCTGCGTCGTTTACCTTAATTATTCTTGGAAGTATCGTGGTTTACTTATATCTTCAAATCAAGATATTTTATTTGTATAAAAATAGGTAGGGTACCTACAGATCTTATTGAACGCTATATATCACCGTCTACTTTAAACAAATATAGTAGTGAAATCAGCACATAAGAAATATAAAATTGAGAAAAAAGGTAATGTATAATTTATCAGCAAGATACTATTTTTATTTACAGTATACTCAATAATATTTTTTATGTTTTACAAATACTGATATCTCAAAGATATTTAAACAAGGCAAGAATTTAAAATTGTTGATAATATTGAGCACAGCTTTCTGTAGGTATGAGTTTAAACGCATAACGTAGACATCTTAGAGTCTTAAAAGGTGAAATACCTTTTAAGACTCTCTATTCGTGGAATTTCCCGAGTACACAATTCCACGCAAGGTTGACTTATGTATGCTGTAAACACAACAGACTTGATTTACTATTTTTGATAAATTATGCAGCGCGTAAGAAAATTGGTTAATTTTTAACGCAAATCCTGCATGACTATTATACTTAAGTCCTATTTTTTTTAGAAGATATTAACACATTTATCTTGAGCGTCGGCAAGCACTCAAAGTGCTTCGCCAGACTTTACATATTTACAAGCTATCCCAAGAAATCTAGCGCAATTTGTTTCGGTTATTCTTAAATCTACATAACATATATTGAATTTTCTAATTTTCTTTTTATTAAATGTCAGAATCTGTGTTTATTTGCTGTCATATTCAAAAGATTCTGTATTTACATGAGACGAGTACTGTCATCAGCACACAAACAGTTTGATATTATATTATCATCATATAACAAATATTTGAAATCCAGACACTCGGCAGCGTGTCAAGCCAAGTTCAAGTAACAGAACTGGCGAGCAGCACCGTGTGTATATTACACACACCATTTGGAGCCACTTTTGACCAAGATTTAAACGATTAATCACGGATAAGCTTTAAGATATTTTATACCGTTTTTCTTTTGGACAAGCTTTAAGATATTTTATACCGTTTTTCTTTTTTTTAAGTACGGACGATAAATTAAAGGCGTACCGATCTACCGATAGATAAGGGTAGTCGCGTTTACTTCTGTTGGTCCGTGGATGGATGAACATTAAATACTTGAAGCCGACGGTCCCCACTGTCCTTTGGTGATCTTTGACTGTTTTTTGTTTTTCATACAGTCCTGACAACAGGCTTACTGTATTACTTAGTAAATAGTTTTGAAGATAAAGTCGTTGTAAGTAAAAAAGGTATTCTGCTGAGTGGTGAGTCTGAATGCAAACCAACAAATTGTAGAAAGCATAGGTGACACCAACAAACATTTACGTACCTACCAGGAGTTAGATCAAACCATAAATTATCCGTGGTTCCATGAAGCAGTGAGGTGAAAACGGATTATTATGAATATTTTTCATAGTCATTAGACAAACATCATTTAATATGTACATAATTTCATATGTTTATGAGCGTGTTAACGTCATTATTGATAAACGTCTTGTACGTGTGCATCCTAAATTAATGTAACAATCTTCTCGTAGATTTAAGGCGCTACACGAATAATTGTTTCGTTTGCGAGTAGGAGGTGTCATGCGGACTGGAGAGCCAATCCGGAAATGTAAGACAGATAATACTAGCTGCTTGCTTACGGTACGAAAAGAGCTAAACATATGTCAAGGTCGCGAAATATTGTCTTAGAAATAATAACGTAAGCGACAAAATGGAAAATCTCATATTAATCGAAATCTGTCGAATGGAATAAAAAATCAAATGTTTTAAGGCTTATTGTACATTATAAATAAATAGGGTTGTTGTTTGTGATTTACACATTTTGAGACTATAGATTTTTGTCATACTCAGAGGTCAGGCAAGAGTAAACGATTTAAATAAAGCGGCAATAGCCTAATGGTTAATGTGACGGCCTTGTGATCGAGAGGTCGCAGGTTCGAATCCCACCTATTGCACTGTTGACGTGAAACCACTCCAGGCACAAGCATATTTAGCTTAGTTGGAGGGGTTAACAAGATTGCTAGTAATGTGAATTCCACCCATATTGCTAGTAAAAATAAAAATAAATGCAAGGAAATCAAGGAATATAATATTGACACGAAATGAACTAGTTTTCTATATGTATTCAACGACATGTAGACAATGTAAAATAATAATACAGTTTGACTAAATACATACTAATATTTTAAATGCCAATGTAAACCTGTCTGTCTGTTACTCTTTTACGGCTAAACTGCTGAACCGATTTTATTGTAACTTGGTATGTCTTATGAGATTTGCTAACGATACCAAGCACTTTTCGGCGTGATAACCAACATCTACGCAGGTGGAGTCGCGGCAACAGCTTGTAGTAAATATATAAAAATTTAATAATCATACCCTATTTCTTATAATAAAATAAAGTTAAGGGGTTTGAAAAAACCCTTTTCGATTGCAAAATTCTTAATTTAGATTATAGGCTATATAACATTAGTAACTTGCCTTGGGAAAAAAGCCAGGGGAAACTGAGAAACCGCGGGGCACAACTAGTGTATGATATACCCACGTTAGACAAACAAAATGTCCTTTGTAATTTTTCGCAACAGTGATCACAGATTTCATGTCTGAGTCACATGACAGTTTCTATGTTCAGTTAGAAGTCCCAAAACTAAAGGTCGTGTCATGTCACAAGATAAGACAGGTTCAATCATTCAATTAGCCTATTATCCTGAACTTTTAAGGGATGTTGTTACAATTATTTGCATGTGTTTATTCAGGCGATACACAATTTTTTTAGCTATTTTCATATCTTTTTTACTTAGAAACTGTAAAAGTTATTGAATTAAAATTTGCTTTCTAGATAGAAGAGGATATGACAAAAATAAATGTCGATCAGTTACATGATTAAAAAATCTTTACTCGACAGTTTTAATTTTTTAATCAGTTCTATAAAAACACTTTATTTTATTTACTTGATTAATATGAGATTTTCCATTTTGTCGCTTATGTTATTATTTTTAAGCTTTACGTTATTATTAGTATGTTCTCTGTATTTTATTTCCGGATTGGCTCTTGCGTCCTCTTGACTCCGACTACTCGCAAACGAAATAATAATTCGTGTAGCGCCTTAAATGTCTCTCCGTTAAGTGTGTCTCTTGGCATAGGCGTCCTAGCGCATATTGCATTGTTCTGTTCCTTCTAGTAACCCTCGTCCAGTTAAAACCGACTGTTAACTGTATTTCACCCTCCCATCTTTCTCTTTGCTTACCCCTATCCAGAAACAATTTTGCTATACTTTTTTTTAGGTACTTCGCAGTACATGGCCTGGCTATCTCCACTTTATTTGGTCCTTAAAGTAAACATAGACAAGCATATGGCGTGCGCATCGCTAGTAGCCCTTCATGTTAAGCGTAAGCATATACCGTAATATGTAGAGAGTGGAAAGTGGCCAAGTGCGAGTCGGACTCGCCCATGAAGGGTCCCGTAGCAGCAAGTAAATAATATAAAAGGTCTTGTAGTTTGTTGTAACTTTGATCGATGTTTTAATAATAGTGTTCTTTTTTTTAACTTTGTGTGGAAATCTTAATGCGGTTCACAGAATACATCTACAGTTATAATAGTTCTTATAGTTTCGGAAAAAAAGTGGCTGTGACATACAGACAGACAGACAGACATGACGAATCCATAAGGGATCCGATAATGCAATCTAGCAAGAAAGTCCGGAACCCTTTGTGTGCGAGTCCCACTTACAATTACCGGTTTTTTTATATAATTATTTGATTAAATTCTTTTGAGACCCCAGCTACAAAAAATTTATTCGGATTTCTGCACATTGAATAAATTCTTTGTAGCTCATTGTGTCGAGTTCTTGAAAACATCCTGGCCGAAAATTAACTTTAAAATAAGTACCTTAGGTAGGTACTTATTTTAAAGTTATTTTTTCATTACATAGAAATATGAAAGGTACCTATGTATACTTTCTAGAATATTCGTCTGTATATACCTATATAATTCTGGAAATAAACTACGCCAGGAGTAGCTATTAAAAAGAAATAATTTTAAAGTATTCCCAAAAATTGTATTTATTTTTCTAATCTGTAAGCAGTGCAGTATTTTTGATAAAATACTCTTCGGAAACACAGTTGATTCAATTCAATTTTTGTTTTATATGGCTCCGTCGTCGGGGTGAGAACGATTCTGCCTATGTCAGAGTTGGGAGAACAAGTGTTTACCGCGGAAAATAAAAATTAACAACAAACATAAAAATTATAAAGGAAACAAAAATAAATAAAAAAGCTTTGAGAACCTTCCTTTTTATAAATTAACGAATTCTATTAAATATGGACTCAAATAAAATTAAACTATATCATAAATTACATGCAAATATTATTAATTATGTTAATATGCCAAAGGGAATTTAGATAAGACATTATAATAGGAAAAGAGCGAGAGAAATAACAGGGTATTAACATTAACTGAAGGAGGAAAATCTCAAGGAAGAATATCATATAAATGATTTTTGGGGCAATTAAAAATGATAATAATATATCTTTGGACAGCTCACACACGGCCATCTGATCCCACACTAGGCAGAGCCTGTATTATGGCAACCAGACAACTGATAAACATACTTATATATTTTTAAATACATACATATTATAGATAAATTACACCCAGATACAGAACAAATGATCGTGCTCATCACACAAAGATTTGTCCTGCGTGGGAATCGAACCCACAACCTCTAGTTTAGCAGTCAGGGTCACTAACCACTAGACCAACAGGCCCGTCGCGAAATATGTGGTCACCGTTCCATCCTCTACTCCACATTCGTTATATTCGCTCAAGACTCAGGCTTTCTCTTTTGATTTTCCTCTATTACCGGTACAACTATGATCTATAGCGTGAACTTAAAATTTGTGTTCCGTAAGCACATGCCACGAATTGAGTAGGACAACACTAGTCCGGATGTGGTGATGCGCATTGGTAACACAACGATGGCAATGTTACGTCACACCACGGACTTTTATAACTGCACGTCGATTCTATTAAATTCAAAACAACAAATCGCATCTCACATCGCTATTCACCCTCACTTCACATAAGCCCCAAAATGACCTTGATTTCGAGCCGGTTCGAGTGCGAAGTGAGCTTCGAAATGACGGAGGGGACCTTACTGAATCCCACTTCTTACGTCATCTCATACTTTATCAGTCAAAAATTAAGAAACTCACAGAGGACACAGATTTGAAGGTTTGAATGAGGTCTTACAGAATTACAAAGCTGCTTTAGAGTTTCTATTTGTGTTTTTCCGTGGCTCAATATGAAAGGTAAAAAAGTAGTAAAGTGTCACATAGCGAACACTGGCTGCAATTAGGCATGCATTCTTTCGCTGCGTGACAGGCTATTCGAATAGATTCGTCCGCCGCGATTTAAATATTCGGACTATTTTCTTTTTATTTACTAGTCACATAGATATAAAAAATATACTATACACGAATTTTTCCTTTTTTGATTAAACAAACGATGAGCAAGATGCAGTGAATAGAAATGTCGCGTAACGTCGGTTGTGGCTACAATTTTTACCCACAAGTGACGTCACGAGCCCCACTCCAGAACTTTAAAGCGCTTTAACTTTGTAATTTTTCATTGATTTGGTAAAAGAAAAAAATACGAGCTCTTTTCTTTTTTATCTATCTGGTGGACTAATTAGATAATTTCTTTTCATACCCAGTCCGATCCCCTATTGAACAAGTTCAATACGCAGCGACTACACTCGCAGCTAGCTTTCGCTTTGTGTGAACCCAGCTTTATAAACGTTGTGCGTGTCCTGGGTATGTTGTGATAAGATTAAAGAAACGTGTTTTATAAGAGATAGTCTTGTATTTATGTTTCCAAAATAGTTTGTTAATACTAAATACATACTGTAAACGTGTTGAGGCGGGGCGATGTATGTAAGCGACTGGCGAGCCGTGCGCGCGCTTCCACATTACTACAGAACTGTAACTCACCAAATTACAGTGACTAAGCCGCCACAGATACTTAATCCATGTCCAAACTAATATTATAAATGCGAAAGTAACTCTGTCTTTCTATCGTACTGGCTGTCAATACTAAATACTGAGTTTGATTCGCGACACCACCGCCTCCGCCGCGTCAGCTCATTATTAGGGACTCCTATTAAGTCTGAAACTAGTCGGGCGATCTTGAGAATGTAAGTGAGTAAACCGTTATGTTTCTAAATCTATATATATAAAAATGAATCTATATTTCCCTTGTTCATTGCATCACGCGTGAACAGATGGAACGATTTCGCTATGTTGTGTTTGGTTAAAAACAACACACAATCTGCCAAATCGGTCAAGCCAATTTTAAGTGACGCTCGGTCATACACATGGCAATTGATTTTTGTTAATTCATACATATTTAAAACTAGCTTCATTTTAAACTTGACGACCTCCATGGTCGACCGGCGTACACACCGGTTTTCAAAGTGTCGCGAGCTCAGGGGTCCCGGGTTCGATCCCCGGCCGGGTGGGTTCAATGTAGAAAACCACTTTTCTACATCGTCTCGGGTCTGGATGTTTGTGGTACTTTCGTTGTCGCTGAATTCCATAACACAAGTGCTTTAGCTACTTTGGGTTCAGAGCAATGTATGTGATGTTGTCCATATTTATTTATAAACTCCGGTTTTCGGAAACAAAACCAATAGGAGTTTCTTTTTCAAACTTTTTAAACAAACGAAAGTTAAAGAGTTATATAAACTGGGGTCATTAAAACAGAAATACTACAATGTTTTGTTGTACCGTCTACCATCGTGCTCTGAGACCATTGTTAGTTACCGAAGTATATTAATTTGTATACAAAGATTTGGGTAAACAGAAGCCGCATAACTTCTTTCCTGCCATTAATTTACTTCCGTTGCTAAGAAACTAAGTCCGGTGAAAATTATTAGTCGCTAAGGAGTATTTTAATATTCCATGATTTTCTTTTCTAATTTACGTAATATCACTTATTGTTTTCCTTGTAAGCTTACTTATAATAAAACTCTCCTTAAGAACTTAAAAAACGGGAAAATGCGAGTCGAAATCGTCGCATGAGATAAAAATATAATGAAAAAATTGTGTCTGACCGTAACAGGATTTTCTTTACTAAAATTTAGCTTATTTTTTAAACTTATACTGGTTACCGAATGTTTTAAATGAAGTAAAATTTATTTTTCGCTACTAATATCGTAAACAATAGCAAAGTAGAATTAATAGTAGTACAATATCAGCATCTCCTTGTGCAGAATGTTAAGCGACTCTAATAATTACATAAAACTTGATTGCATTCCACAAAGTTTTACTCTTTCAGTTTTGAAATCCCTAATACGTCATCCCTATTTTATTACAAACACGATACGTCGAATCTTGTTGGTAAAGTCGACTATCAAATGGCAAGTGCATTTCAATCGATAATTCACTATGTTAGCTATACATCTGTTTCGTTTACAAACTCCCCTACGCCGCCGCACGTACCTACTATCCCTCTCGCACCCCAAAACAAACCATAGGTAATTAAAATGTCGATCGCAATCGAAATGCAAAATTTAAATAAGATTCTTCACTAAAAAACCTATTTACTGAATAAAACAATGTGTCTATACAAATACTATATTTGTTTAATAACCAATTTCAAGCCAATTTTAAGTGACGCTCGGTCATACACATGGCAATTGATTTTTGTTAAAAACTAGCTTCATTTTAAACTTGACGACCTCCATGGTCGAGCGGCGTACACACCGGTTTTCAAAGTGTCGTGAGCTCAGGGGTCCCGGGTTCGATCCCCGGCCGGGTTCAATGTAGAAAACCAGTTTTCTACATCGTCTCGGGTCTGGATGTTTGTGGTACTTTCGTTGTCTCTGAATTCCATAACACAAGTGCTTTAGCTACTTTGGGTTCAGAGCAATGTATGTGATGTCCATATTTATTTATAAACTCCGGTTTTCGGAAATAAAACCAATAGGAGTTTTTATTTCAAACTTTTTAAACAAACGAAAGTTAAAGAGTTATATAACCTGGGGTCATTAACACAGAAATACTACAATGTTTTGTTGTACCGTCTACCATCGTGCTCTGAGACCATTGTTAGTTGTCGAAGTATATAAATTTGTATACAAAGATTTGGGTAAACAGAAGCCGCATAACTTCTTTTCTGCAATTAATTAACTTCCGTTGCTAAGAAACTAAGTCCGGTGAAAATTATTAGTCGCTAAGGAGTATTTTAATATTCCATGATTTTCTTTTCTAATTTACGTAATATCACTTATTGTTTTCCTTGTAAGCTTACTTATAATGAAACTCTCCTTAAGAACTTAAAAAACGGGAAAATGCGAGTCGAAATCGCGCATGAGATAAAAATATAATGAAAAAATTGTGTCTGACCGTAACAGGATTTTCTTTACTGAAATTAACCTTATTTTTTAAACTTATACTGGTTACCGAATGTTTTAAATTAAATAAAAACTTAAAATGTGTGATTTTATTATTTACTAGTGTACCCCGCGACTTTGTCCGCGTGTTTTAGATTTATCAATTTTTCATTTTTGCAACATTTTCCATTTATACTCCGCTCCTATTGGTCATAGCGTGATGTTATATAGCCTATAGCCTTCCTCAATAAACGGACTATCCAATACAAAAAAAAATTTCAATTCGAACCAGTAGTAGCTGAGATTAGCGCGTTCATACAAACAAACTCTTCAGCTGTATAATATTAGTATTAGTATAGATTACCTATTGTTAAAAAACAAACAAAACTTATAAATAATCTCAAATCATGGCAACTACTTCTTAGAGCAAAAAATTGTCTATAATCAACACTTCTTTTCTAATATTAATATTTGTTTTTGTAATGAATATGGCTCTAAAACAATATTTTATTTATAGATAGCAACATTATCAGCGAATAACATTGCCATAATTTGCATGGCAATAACATGGGAATGGGATATATTCCATTAAAAAAGAGATCCCTTCGCAAAAATATATCAAAATATTGCCCATAAAACTAAATACCGTTAATTGACGTACGCGGCAAATACTAGGTACTCGTATTTATTTGTACTATTATAAAATAATGTGCTTACTCACCATTACCCACAACTAAGTCACCGAAGGCATATGTTTTTATAGGTCTATTTCGATTAATTAACTAAAAATAAATATCATTTATAAATTAAATATAACAAATTTCCGCCGGGAGGTTTCCAATTTTAAATAGGTCTTATAGAATACTAAACTAAATAGAAAAAATCATCAAATCCGGTACTGTTTCTGAAAACGGATATACTTTGCCTGTTTTAGTAGTAGTTTTATGTAGTTTTATCTAGTACTCATTGACTCCACTAAAGTAATAAACTTTAACGAATATTACTTTACGACATGACGCGCCAATGACGCTAATGACGCGTTGATCATTGAGGAACAAAACAAACTCAAAACAAAAACATTTAAAGAATAAAAATAGGTAAGTAATTAACAAATATCCGCCAACAGAAACGTTTGCAAAGACTTAGAGGAAATCCCGGCCTTTGCCAAGGGGTGGGACAACGCTTAAAATAAAACAATAATTTGTTTTGTAATAATCTGTCTATTTATATTTATTAAGTACTAGCTGGTCGCTCCGGCTTTGCAGGGGTGATGTGAGATTTTCATAACATTTTCGTTTTCTTTTATAAAAACCTTTTCCTGACAATAATTAACACAACAACAAAAATAATTAGCGACATCGTTCCATCCGTTCACGCGTAATGCGATGAACAAGGGAAATAGAGATTCATTATTTTATTATATAGACTAGTGACCTGCCCCGACTTAGCTCAAGTATTATTAGCATTTTCCTTTATTTTTCGCTACTAATATCGTAAACAATAGCAAAGTAGAATTAATAGTAGTACAATATCAGCATCTCCTTGTGCAGAATGTTAAGCGACTCTAATAATTACTTAAAACTTTATTGCATTCCACAAAGTTTTACTCTTTCAGTTTTGAAATCTCTAATACGTCATCCCTATTTTATTACAAACACGATACGTCGAATCTTGTCGGTAAAGTCGGCTATCAAATGGCAAGTGCATTTCAATCGATAATTCACTTTGTTAGCTATACATCTGTTTCGTTTACAAACTCCCCTACGCCGCCGCACGTACCTACTATCCCTCTCGCACCCCAAAACAAACCATAGCTAATTAAAATGTCGATCGCAATCGAAATGCAAAATTTAAATAAGATTCTTCACTAACAAACCTATTTACTGAATAAAACAATGTGTCTATACAAATACTAAGTATATTTGTTTAATAACACAGACAGACATATTTATTATTACGTATTTACTATTTCAATGTGGAATTTTGCCGCAAGCGCTTTTTATTATCGGACGCTACTAGAGATGGCGCTGTACTAATCCCCTGACTGGCGGCGGGGTTGAGATTCGCGGCGGCACGAACATTACTAGACCGAGCTTACTGGACGGCAGTCTCTCACCGTCAATTGGGCCGAACGGAGGTCCTAATTGACGGTAGAGATCAGCTCCGACCTCGAGATATTTCGAGGCCGGAGCGACATAAATTGCAGACAGCCGATGTATTGGCATGTTAATGAGAAATATTCGAGTAATAATTATTACGGGTAGCGGTCGTAATACGACTGTTATTTAAATATAAATTGTGTTTTAATATTAGAAATTAATATTTTACTACATAGTTTGTGGTGATAGTGAGAAAATAAAACTGTGTGACAAATGTCCATTGATAGGAGCTGCAGTGTACGTATCTTGTTTTTTTATTAATTTAATGTAAGCGTAAATATTAAAAACAAAAATATTTACCCGCGCTTTTTTTTACGGTAACTTTTTAGGCATTGAATTAAATTGTATGATGTACATGTATTGTATATGGCTATTTTTTCGAATATTATATGCTTTATCTAATATAATCTGGTAATTTGAGATTTATTTAGCTTTCAATTTACCACATTGTATTTATGATTTTTTTTTAAACGTTTATCTAAATATTTTCATTTCATTCATTTTTTTTAATAATTATGCAATCGGGGACTTATTACTCAACTGCCATTGAAGAGTTATGTTTTTATGTATGTATTTTTTATTTATTACGGCTGGATTGATTTCGACAATTAGGGTATCGTTAGAATCGACTCAAAAACCCAAGTATCCTTAATAAATTGGTAAAAAAAATGCTTAACGATAAATTTATTTTTAACCAAACCTATCTAGTAGGTTATTAAAACAAAGCGTTTTTATATGCGAATACGACCATTTAAAAATAAAAAATAAAAAAAATAGAGGACGTATAAATCCATTTCAAAAGTGTAAAATAATGTAAAAATATTGGCAGTCGGGTTTACAAATTTTTTTATTTAATACTTTCCGTCTTGCAATATTCAAACTCAAACTCAAAATCTTTATTTGCATGTTAAGGTCTTACAGGTCTTAATGAAATAACAGGCACAGCTTAACGGCCTTTTTCAGGCGTAGCTAATATGAGGGCTAGTACTAAACTTATCATAAATTACATTAATTAGGACTTAGCATAACTTATACATTTATTTTTTAATATAAGTATTTATTGATATGTTCGGAATAAAGGTAAGTATGTAATATATTATGTGGGTTAGTGCAAAATGCAAGTAAGTATTTAGTTGGTAGGTGCTTGTGGGTGTGAGGGGTTATGTATTGGGTAGGTTTTTTAACATTTAATTTTGGTGTTCTGTTTTTTCTTCGAAGAATTCTTTTATCGAGTAAAAGCATTTTTGTATAAGGAACTTTTTTAATTTACTCTCAATTAATTGTTTCTTTGGTTTCGTTTTGTAGGTCTTTAGGTGATCTATTGAATATTTTGACTGCCATGTAGTAAGGACTTTGGTTAAGCATTTTTATGCTAGATGGTGGTAGGTACAGTCTATTTTTATGTCGGGTATTTACATTATAGGTGACTTTTACTTTCGTAAAATTATCTTTGTTTTTGAATACAAACTTGCATATTATGTCATAGATGTAGGTATATGGATGGTAGTGTTAAGAGATTGTATTTAATAAAATAGGGCCTGCAGCTATCTTGATTATCTATTTGGGCATATTTGCAATGCACTTAAAAAAGGATGAATAAAATTATGAAATGGCCGACTACAAGAGGATAAATGTACAATGGTAAATCCGAGGATTGCCAATCTAATTAAAAATAGATAGATTATTTTATTATTTCCTTTGTGTATGTATATATAGTTAAGTTTATTTGAAATAAATTTTAGACCCAAAATAAAAAAAAAAAAAAAATTAAATTGAAGACTGCGACAGGCTACCTACGTACCGGAAAATATAGTATATTAAACAGTAAAATCTCGCGTCACAGTGTTTGTTATCGATCTCCTCCGAAACGGCTGTATCGATTTTTATGATTGTTTTTTGTATTATAGGAAGGCTTAAGAATAGGTCGTAGGCTCTCCAGAATTTAAATCTTTAATTTTATATGGTAACATGCATGAAGTAAGACCTTGCATTGTGTTTCCTAATTATGTATTTAATATTAGAATTAGTTTATTTTTTACGTTCCGTACATTGTTGTTATATATTTCCCTAGTGTATTTATGTTTTTAACTTTCTTTTGGCAAATGGTTGCCTGGAAGAAATTGCCTTGTGCAATAAGGCCGCCCTTTGTACATATTAGTAACCTTACTACTCTAGTTTATATTTTATTTCATTATACATTTATATACAAAAAAGAATAAATAAATAAACGTTTGCTAGGTCAGCTAGCTAAATCATAATATCTCAGTCAACTGCAGAGCTACGGCAGCTGGTTGCAACCCCTGACAGATATTTCTTTGTACTTATCCCCTTTTGGCCAGGGCTTTTACAATTTTATTTAATCCTTTTTCAAGTACATTGCAAATAAAGCGCGGGATATTATTACAGTGTTACATTTTGATGGCAGGCGAAATAAATAACATCTTCGCATATTTTATTTGTACTATAGATATATCAACACTTTCTTTATTTCTAACCGTCAATATGTAACACGCTTTTATTTAAATAACTAGCTGTCCCCTGCGACTTCGCCCGCGTTTTTTAGTTTCATGGGTTTCATTTGATTTGTGTTGACCCCTGATTCGTATTCTAAAATAAAAGTAGGTATGAATAATATAACCTCAGCTATCTGCCAGTTCCAGAGATTAGCGCGTTTGTACGTGGTACTTGATCATTATTTTGCTGCGATGTTATTTCAAAACTGCGATATCTCCTAAGATCTATTATTGAAATCGAAAAAAAAACTTGATTTTCGACCTGAAGGAAATTAAAACATGCTAAGACCAATAAAAATTGGGTTCATCACTACATAGTATAAAGCAAAGTCGCTTCCCGCTGTCTGTCCCTATGTATGCTTAGATCTTTAAAACTACGTAACGGAATTTGATGCGGTTTTTTTAATAGATAGAGTGATTCAAGAGGGAGGTTCATATGTATAATACATGCATAATATAGCAGAGAAACACTGATAATTTTAGAGGTTTTTAATGTAAGTCGTAAATAAACACATTTTTTTTCGCTTACATTGCAAACGCTGGCTGAACCCTACGAGATAGATCAAAATAATGTACTACAGTATTGTACACCTTAAAAAAGGTCAACATAAAAGTCTGCGATGGTATATGTCTTAAGGATAACATACTTAATCCATAGTTATACTTAAAAAAAATGGGCAATTATAAAGCGGGAATTAAAAAGCTATTTACACAAATACGGTATTAATCCTTATAATTTTAAATAAGGAGCATTTCATATTACATTATTTTACTTTTTTATACCATATTAGTATAGATTGGGATTCTGATAAAAATGAAAAGAAAATACATAGTAAATAGTTAAGTACGTTATAAGATTATTTTGACGTACTAATAAAGTTAATGATGGTTAAAGGATTCTTAAAATGAAGGAAGGATATTATTAATTCTTTAAAATGGTATATTTCGTATCAGATTTTTTTTTGCTTTTATTTCGTTTTATTAATTAGTAATTTAAACCTCTTTTTTCAAGGGTTTTTTCTCTTAATTAGTTACATTTAGTCGTATACAATATAGGTACTAATAAAATAAGTTATTATTATTTTGTATTTGTCTTTTTTTATTCAATACATATTAGAAAAGTAAATTTCATTAATATATTGGCTCTGTCAAGGATTCAAAATATTGCGATCGTTGGAAAGCTCAATAATTCTATAGAACCTATAGTTCAAAAATATGTCCTTATGTGAACACCACTTTCGAAAATATATCTAAACTGTTTTGACTTAAAAAATATCTGCGCAGGATAAGCTTCTTAATTTTCTCTACATGCATGGAATAGTCAATTATTTGCTCGAACAAATAAGAACTAGTTTACATTGTTACAGAAATGACAGTCGTTTCCACTGTTTTCCTCGCGTTTGCTTTTTAAAGTTGTTCAGACTACAATTTAATGATTTATAGTTGTTACAATATTATGAAGTTTTTTCACGTTCATGTATTTTTGAAGCTTAAAAGGCCCGATAATATATATCGGGCCTTTTAAGCTCGGGCAAAAGTGTCGGCACATCAGACGGGAGCGGCAGAGTCGTACTGGACTATCCTCTTTCATGCGTGTACTATTGGCTGGGTTTAAGTAAAACACTATTGTAACAAATAACAATCACATGATTTAATTTACAACACACTTTTGACGAACATTAAGTTAACTTATTAAAGTAAATAAATAAATAAATGTGGACATCACATACATTGCTCTGAACCCAAAGTAAGTAGCTAAAGCACTTGTGTTATGGAATTCAGAGACAACGAAGTTATCACAAACACCCAGACCCGAGACAATGTCGAAAAATGTTTTTTTTTGATCCGGCCGGGGATCGAACCCGGGACCTCAGAGCTAGCAACACCTTGAAAACCGGTGTGTACGCCACTCGATCACGGAGTTCGTCAAAGTGATATTAAGAGTAACGCTAACAATTTGGAAAAATACAAGGCCTACAGCCCACTGACAGAGCGTTGACGCTTGCTACTCTATTCAGGAATTTTCCGCCTTGATTTCTTTATAAACTCCAAGTAGGTTTTATTCTCCAAGGAGGTCTTATTCTCGGACTCCAAGTAGAATTTAATCGCGCGCCGTCATATCAATATTAATGAACTCGACTGTACTAATTAATCAGCTTACATCCGATTATTTAGCACTCTGTCTGTGATCTAATTAAGTTCAAATCGAATCTGAATAAATTACTTATATCTTATCACAGCGTAGGTACAGTCGGGGTCTCAAGACCGATGATTATGAAATGATGGAAGATTAAAACTCCTTGACAGTTGGAAGTTAGATGATACTGTAGTAAACTGTTTCCTTTAGGTTGCAGTATATTCGTTGACCTTTTCATTGTGCTACTTATTGAATTACTAGCTGTTTCCCGCGGCTCCGTCCGCGTGGATGTCGGTTTTCGCGGCAAAAAGTAGCCCCATGTCCTTTCTTTTCTAGACTATCCGTGTACCAAATTTTATTTAAATCGGTTCAGTAGTTTTTGCGCGAAAGCGCGACAGATAGACGGACAGACAGGCAGTTACTTTTAAGGATTACTTAAGTTATATGAAGTATTTCAACTTACACTGAAAATAGATTATAGACATTGAAAATATAGACATAGAGATTATTTACATAAAAAAACTAACACCACAAAAAACCTAAAAAACAACAACTAAGTTTATTAATTTACCTTATTACAGAGGAACAAAGAATCTCCTCCTTTTTGGAAGTCTGTTAAAAATCTTAATCATCTATCAAACCTCAACCTTAGTCAAGTACTGTATGCTTGTATTTAATTCACCCTTAAATATACAATTTAAAATAATATCCTTTTACAACTGTAGATATCTAAAATGCAAGATAGTTGGATGTTATCAGAATACCTGTACTAATTGTAAATCCCTGTACGGCTTGATAATGCAATCCGACACCCTTCCACTGTACCATAGTAAGTTGTTTATTTCGATTCCAATTACTGAGAGCACTGCAGTGAGGTTTTAATCTAAAACAAGGAGTTTGTTAACGTAGGTTTGAATACTTGGAATCTATCGTGTATTCTTTCGAGATAATTACACTTTATTTGATAAGGTTTTATAGGGAAAAATAAATGCTTTTTCAGATTGTACTTAACGTTCTTAATCAGGATTATAGTTTTAAGCGAATATTAACTTTTAATGTTGTAGGGATATGTGTACGAAATTCATCCTTTATTTTTGTGTAATAGGTACCTAACTGTACAAGCGAGGACCTATACAGCCCCACACGGTAGGACACGCTGGCAGCTTGTTAAGTGAGCCATGGTTTGAATACCACACTCAAAAGGCTCGCGAGTGCTGCAACCCCACCGGTACATATGTACACGTCAATAGAGTACTTATTAATCATGCCGTTAATTTTTAATGAGAAAAAAGGGCTGTAAGGTTTGGTTGAAATAGGGGATGAAAGTTTGTATGGAAATTACGTTATTAGTAAAGCTAGAATTGTGACACTTATTATTTAGGCTTTTGATTAGATTGATATAAATAAATACGACATTAAAATTTTGAAAAAGTTTTTCCGTTTTGTAAAAATAGGGGATGAAAGTTTTTGTGTGATGACGTCGCCAAAAAGCTTACGGTCCTGAAAAAAAAAGAGGAAATGCACTGTCTGTCTGTATGTTACGTTTTCGCGGCTAAACCGATTTGGATTAAAATTAGTATAGGGTGAGCTTGGATCCTAAGAAAGGACATGGGCTACTTCTTGCCGCGACAACCGAGACCCACGCGAGTGGTGCCGCGGGCAACAGCTAGTATATCTATAAAATTTCCGTTAATTTAGATTATGATCATTTAGGCTCAAATAAGTTCTTTGGATTTAAACCGACTATACAAACGCGAAGATATCAGAGGTCCCGACTAGTTTCGAGATCAAACAGACTCCGGATTCATGAGATTATTACGGTTGATTACTGTTGGTTTACGTTCTATTGTCGATAGCCTGCTGACTGATTTGCTGTGCCGACAATAGACAGAATGAAAATGTTAGATTGACAACTAGAAATCAGATTTTTTATGAGATTATTTTATAAGGGCCATGGACGTTCAAGTAATTTGATCAAACAGGCTGGTAGTCCCAGTTCTTGAAGTTATACTTCTTTTGGCGGGTTAGAGAAAAATTATGAGAGTAAATTTTTACGATGCTCGCGCACACCGTAACTAAAAACCGACACCCCGAAGTTAGCTAGTTAACATTTTAGTTTTTCAAATTTACCTACTGTAAATAATGACAAATGTAAAGATGTCCGATGCCAGTTTTCGAGTTTATTCCGAAGGTTGAATTATTTTAATACCAATCCGTCAACCTCAAACCTCTTGCTTAAAGTTTTTTTTGAAGTTTTACTTCTTTTGTTTTGTTCGTTAAGGATGAATGAGTGTGAATAAATATAACTTCTTACGTGCGTACATAAGTACACTAACATTTTTTTTTTTCAAATTGGCATAAATGTCTATGTAGAAGTTTTGATAAAGAAATTGTTTTCAAATGGCATGAAGTAATATGACACTCCGTATTTCTATTTGTACAAACATTTTGATCCAACTGTTTGATCATATTACTTGAACGTCTTTGCCCTGTATTATGGTCTCGCTACAGACCTGTCTCTTTCATAAAGTGACTGTCGATCCGACTCACCCACGTTACTTAACTTACCGAAACTTGAATCAAAATAAATGATGTTCGCGATTAAAAAATCTGACCCCGGTTTCTGAAAGGCTGATCAACTTAATCTGTTGTCAAATCAACCGATCACGACTGTGATTGGTTGATTAAAAGACTCACAACCAATCACAGCGCTTAACATGAGGTTTGACAGGTGATTAATTAGTTTTTGTGTTGCATTCAGCGCTCAAAAACCGGGAGCGAGTCTCTCATTGGTGGAAATTAACAGAGCTTTTTATATTATTGTATATGTATCATGTATACATATACAAAATGAAAATTTCACAGTAATAAGACCTTTTGAAGATTAATTTGTCTACTCCTAGCTGTACGACTTGGCGCTGGAGTCTTCGAACTTGTACCAGCAGCACGGCTCCGGAGACAGCGGCGCCAGCGTGCTGGACAAGACCGCCAAGATCCTGGAGGAGAACTCGCCGGAGCTGGCTGTCAAGCTGTTCCAACGTGCGGCTGATGTGTCT
Organism: Diachrysia chrysitis; assembly: GCA_932294365.1. Taxonomy (NCBI): domain Eukaryota; kingdom Metazoa; phylum Arthropoda; class Insecta; order Lepidoptera; family Noctuidae; genus Diachrysia; species Diachrysia chrysitis. The sequence goes on from OW028641.1 coordinate 1,818,899, forward strand.
TCTGTAAGTGTTCTAGATTTCTAAAACGGAAAATATTGCTTTTATGGTTAATTAATTTTCGCAAAAAAATCTCTGAGATTGGCATCCTCCCTTTTTTTATTTCTGTTTTGACTAGTAAACCTTTTCTTTGGCAAATGGTTGCCTGGATTAAATTGGCATGTGCAATAAGGTAATACTATATCTTATGTTTTAAGTTATTAACTTGTTTGTGTGCAATAAAGAATAAGTAAATAAATAAATCCTCACAATAAGTCCTTTCAATTGATATGTCACACAATATAGTTCGCAGATGTCTTATTCAATTTTCTAATTAGTCGTTTCGGAAGAAATTAACTGACAGACGCACTGACAGGCGGACAGGACATGAGTGTTCCTCCGGGTTCCATTTTTTTTTCATTAGGTTAACGCCTAACGGAGCTCTGGAAAGGTTTGATTCATAAATATTAGTTCCAGTTTTTTAAGTTCTATGTGCATTCGATTTAAGAACGACATACGCAGCGTATTATAAATAAATAAATATGGACAACATCACATAAAGTGCTCTAAACCCAAAGTAAGTAGCTAAAGCACTTGTATTATGGAATTCAGAGACAACGAAGGTACTACAAACACCCAGACCCGAGACAATGTAGAAAAGTGGTTTTCCACATTGACCCGGCCGGGGATCGAACCTTAGAGCTGGCGACACCTTGAAAACTGTTGTGTTAACCACTCGACCACGGAGATCGTCAAATTATACCTATATATATCATGAAACTATTTATTTGCTAATTTTTTCCGCCACTTCAACATTCTAACTTCGTTAAAGCTTTGAAATATCTTATAATTTATTTAACTTTGCAGTCCATTATTGTCTAGTCAATGTGTTCTTTACAACAATTTAAACCTTTATTGTTGTTTTCAATACGATGAAAGGTTTTGCTGCAGTTACGAAGTTTGCTTGGTATTGAAGAAGCAATTTAATATTGTGTTTATTTTGTAGACTGAGAGCAGCCAGCATCAGGGCTCGGAGTACATCAGTAAGGCGTCTCGCATACTTGTGAAGCTGCAATGGTGAGTCAATATTTGTTTCATTAGTTTAAGTGCGAGTCAGACTCGCGCACCAAGGGTTCCCTACCGTTATCGATAAAAACGGCAAAAAACATGTTTGTTGTTGTATGGGAGCCTAAGTTAAATATGTGTTTTATTTTAATATAATTATTTATTTATTAAAGTGAATATATGACTATATTTCCTGTGTATATTTTATGCGTCTACTACCTGTTGACGTTATCGAGCAAAAGAAGTCATGTTTGTTGTATGGGAGCCAAATATTTATTATGTTTTGTTTTTAGTATTTGTTGTTTTAGCGGCAACAGAAATACATCACCTATGAAATTTGAACAGTCTAACTATTACGGTTCATGTGATACAGCCTGGTGACAGACGGACGGACAGCGGAGTAGGGTCCTGTTCCTTTAGGTACAGAACCCTAAAAAACCGGACAAGTGGGAGTCTGACTCGCGCACCGAGGGTTCTGTACAAATTTTGTTGATCGTCACCGTTAATTGTCCAAAAAAAACTTATCTGTGAAGTTGAAAAATGCTCACTCATAATTATTCATGTATCTTTGTAATTACAATGTTTTGGAGTGGGGTGCTTGTGACGTCACTTGTGGGTAAAAATTGTAGCCACGTGACGTTACGCGACATTTCCATTCAATGTATCTTCCTCATCGTTTGTTTAATTAATAAAACAAAAAATAAGTGTCTAATATTTTTTTTAATGTCTATGGGACGAGTAAATAAAAAAAAATGACAAATCCCATATTGCGTTGACGTAGAAGCTTTAGTTTTGTCTTCTCAATACAAACTGTCGGAACAGCAGACGACTTCGGTGTGGGAAACTAAATTTTTTGCCAATATAGAAATTGGCAAAAAATTTAGTTAGTATTTTTAGTCATGCTAGGCTATAGTTAGGCATAGTTAGTCATGATAGGCTAATTTTAATCTTTACCCATACTGATGAGTAGAATCTACCGGTAATGTTTAGTAGTTCTGTTCCATTCTGTAATATTTCTATACATTGTGTAACAAAAACCCTGTCCGATCCAATAAAGGCGTATTTCTGATTGAAGTACTAGAAAATAATGTCTCGCTCAGGCGGCTCCTTTGATACAAAACTGTAGTGTTGCCTTTGATCAGTTTTATTTTAATCTAATTAGGTATATGCACCGGGGAAAAATAATAATCATCAAATCCATTCAATAGTTACGTATAATTATGTGTACGCAGCACGATACCGAATAATACTCATAAGGATCGGACAGGGTTGTTGAATGCTGTACATTGACTACTAGCTGTCCCCCTCGACTTTGTCCGCGTGTTAAGTTCCAACAGCTTTTTATTTTTGCAACATTTTTCATTTATGCTCCGCTCCTTTTGGTCGCAGCGTAATTTTATAGCTTATAGCCTTCCTTAATAAATGGGGTATCCAACACTTAAATAATTTTTAGCGCGTTCAAAAAACAAACTCCTCAGCTTTATATTTTAATATATAGATTAAGGACAGGTAGCGATAGGGAAATAATTGATTGTGTTTACTCACCTTGATCTGAGAGTTCAATATAAAAAACCGATATAATGTATCGTAAATATTGGGGCCTACCCTTAATTAAACCGTTTCTTATCGTCAGCGTCCATAATCTACGCAAGAACATGACACACTCAATGTATGTTGATAATACCAGTGCCCGTACTCTCCAATTTAATTTTAATTCTACCACAATGCCAGTTCAAAATTGTTGATCATTTAGCACGCACACAAACAACACACAGTACGAAAAATATACTCTCAATGTTTAGATTCCAGACAGTTCCTTCCACTGACAACATTTTTTTTTTAAGTAATCTGAATCTCATGCCTGCTCAACTAATATTAATATTGTACCGGCATTGTATTAGAGTTAAAGTTAAATTGGAAAGTGAGGACACGTATCTAAGTTTTTCTAATGAACAAGTGCACTAGAGTCAGTAGAATAATAATATAATAATAATATCTTGGGACATGTCACACACGGTCATCTGATCCCAAATTAGGCAGAGCCTGTGCTATGGCAACCAGACAACTGATAAACATACTTATATATTTCTAAATACATACATATTATAGATAAATTACACCCAGACACAGAACAAATGATCGTGCTCATCACACAAAGATTCGCCCTGGGTGGAAATCGAACCCACGACCTCCGGTTTAGCAGTCAGGGTCACTAACCACTATACCAACATGCCCGTCAAAGAATGGTAAAGTCTGGCAGTTTTTATAGATCATATAATTAATTTAATAAATTTTGCTACTTTGAGGTATTCATAATACTTCTCTACTTCAACATCGCCCTTTGACGTTCAGTCGTCGCGATCACCGCTGAATCCTAACTATTTCTGATTAGAAACATTTCATTGAAGCGAAATATATTTCCTTGATTGAATGTAGATGGAATGAGATTGAAGAACTTGCTTGATACCCGCAAATTGAAAAAGTTTCCAAGGTAGGTATAGCAATAATGTTTGAATACAGGGAAATATGAAATTTAATTTAATTAAAGTTAGAAGATATTATTGTCCGCTAGCAGAAAGGTTTAGACGTCTTATTAAATTATTTTTAATTTAAAATGAATAAACCTTTTATATTTATGGTTTGCAATGTTAAGCTTAAGCCACACCGTCAATACTCAATACTCAATACTCAAATCTTTATTAGCATTCCATATGTTACACAACAGGTGGTACAATTTACTTATAGTAAAGACACAATATGGACCCCATAGGGCACAGCTTAAAGAAGTTGCTGAGAGAAGAGCTATGTAGTTAGTAGCTAATTACAAAAATAATAATAATTATATTTAACATTTATCAACATTTTAGTGTGCGAGTGCGTACGTGTCAGTGTGTGTGTGGGTGAGTCCGCGCGCGTGGGTGTGTGTGTGTGTTTTATATGTGTGTATATTTATGTGTGTGTATGTGCGTGCGATTTTTATTTCCTTAGCTATATTTATATGTTTTGTTTCATTTCTTGAACGATATGTCTTCCATGTATTCTTTTACTGTGTAATAGCATTTAGTATAGAGGAATTGTTTTAATTTTTTAATAAATATTGTAGTTTTAGGTTCATCTTTTATGTTTTTTGGAAGATTGTTATAGACTTTGATGGAGCTTACTAAAGGACCTGAAGAATGTAATTTAAGTCTTGATGTTGGTAAATTCAATCTATTTTTATGTCTTAAGTTATATTTATTTTGAATTTCTTCGCGGGTGTTATAAAATTCTGGGTATTTTCGGACAAACTTGCAAATTTCTAGAATATATAAAGAAGGAAGTGTTAGTATTTCGTGCTTTTGAAATTGTGGTTTACAGCTGTCTAATTGATCTATATTTGTTAGTATTCTGATTAGTTTCTTTTGTAGGGTAAATATGGTATGTGAATCAGTACTGTTCCCCCAAAGTATGATCCCATAGCTGAGCCACGCTTGGGCGTATGCGTAATAGGTGACGAGTGCCGTTTGTAAGTTGGTGGTTTTCTTTATTTCGCGTAAGGCGTAGGTAAATTTCGAAAGTTTTGCTCTAATCTTTTGAATGTGAGATTTCCAGTTTACGTGTTCATCTATTGACAATCCTAGGAGAGTGAAATTATTAACCTGTTCTAGTTTAGAGTTATTGTAAGTATAGTCAATTTTTATAGGTTCTCTTTGATGTGGGTGGAAGGTAATTAATTTGGTTTTGGTGAAATTTATTTCTAGGTTGTGGTTATTCATCCAATTTATAACAGTGGAAAGGAGGGTATTTAGTTTGTAGTTTAAATTTTCGTTAATTTGACAAGAGGTGAGTATAGATACGTCATCTGCAAACAATACGCACGGACCATTTATTGTTTTAGGAAGATCGTTTATGTAGATGAGGAATAAGAGACACCCTATGACACTCCCTTGAGGGATAGATGCATTTATGGCTTTTACATTGGATTTTAATTGTAATATTTCTTTGGTTTTATTGTTGAAATATTCTATCTCGACAACCTGCTCTCTATCTTTCAAATAAGATTCGAACCATTTATAGGCATTTCCACGGATTCCGATTCCATGTAACTTATTTAGGAGTATTCCGAATTGCACTTTATCATATGCCTTGGTCATGTCTAATAGTAGACCAATAGCATACTTTTTATTATTTATTATATTTAAGGCTTCTTGTATAAATTTGTAGACTGCCAATGTTGTTGATTTGTTTTTACGAAAACCATTTTGACAGTCGTCTAATATTTTATATTTTTCGCAAAATGAGTATACTCGTTTACACATTGCCTTTTCAAATATTTTAGATGCTGTGGGAAGTAGCGCAATAGGGCGGTAATTGTTGGGGTCTGTTCTTAGGTTCTTTTTATTTAAGTTCTGTTTTAAGTTCTCTTGGGAATTGTCCTTCTTCAAAAGATTGGTTAATTAGTAAGTAAAAAGGTAGTGTTAGTTCATCAGCGCAAATCTTAAGCAGGAATGGAGGCATTTCGTCTACACCGTAGCTCTTTTTATTTCGTAGGTTTTTAATTATTTGATTAATTTCATACCCATCTACTGGGCTGAGGAACAAGGTATTTTCTGTGGGACAAACGACCGGGGCTCCCTTCGGTTCGGTGCCGGAACTGCAAGTGTTTTCGCCTATTGATGCAAAGAAGTCATTAAAAATATTAGCTATTTGTTTTGGTTCGGTGATTATGTTGTTATTTATTTTTAGTTTCAGATTGGTTTTATCTTGTTTTATTTTTTTATTAGTTCTTTCGTTTATTATACTCCACATCGTTTTTACTTTATTGGTTGATGTACTCATTTTGTTTATATATTGTAGTTTTTTTGATGTTGTTACAGTTTTTTTTAAGATTTTTTCGTATTTTTTATAGTATCGTGTTAGTATAGGGTTATTTGTTTTGAGCGTAATGGTTTTGAGTAATCTCTTATTTTTACAAGCTAGTTTGATACCTTTTGTCAGCCAGTATTTTTTAAATTTAGTTTTTAATTTAATTTTTATTTTAGGTATACATGAATTTAAGATGTTTTGTAATATATTTTTAAAATTTGTATAGTTTTCATCAATGTTTTTGTTAGTGGTGATTATATCCTGCCACTTTTGTTTACTAGTTTCTGATTTGAATTTATTAATGTTTTCTTCATTATATAATCTCTTTCTTGTGTACCAAGTTACTTGCTGATTATGTTTAGCGTTTTGTAATTGCATGTGAAAAATAGTAGCATTGTGATCAGAGAAACCTAATTCTTCAACTGTAGTGTAGTTATATTTTGTATTAAAATTTGTGAATATCAAATCTAGACATGTTGAGGTAGTTTGTGTAATACGTGTAGGTTCTTTTATATGTTGCATGAATTTGTATTCTAACATGAAATCTAAAAATAATTTAGTTTTTAAGCAGCTATCTACAATATTAATATTTAAATCTCCACCTAATATTACATTATGTTTACTGTACTTACTATTTATGAAATACATAAGTTTTTTTATTTGGTACATAAATACTTCTTCCTCTCTTCTATTCCAATAAATAGTTATAATAAGTATTTTTTCTTTTGGTAATTCTATTGCACAAATTTCTACACAATATTCAATAGACATATCTCTAATATCACAAATCTCTTTATATTCTAAATATTCCTGTAGTAAAATGCAGACGCCGCCGCCTCCTCGAGTGCTTCGACAGTAGGATGCTGCAATTTTGTAGCCGTCGAAGTGAAGACATTCAATTTTTTCTTGTGACAGCCACGTCTCAGTAAAACATATCACGTTGTATTTTGGGTTATCATCGGTGAAAGCTTCAATTAGATGTAGTTTGTTATTTATACTTTGTATGTTCTGGTAAAGTATTTTAAAGTGTTTTACGGTGGTTCCGAAATGTATAATTTATTTGAGTGTCTTCGTTATGGTATTTGTTAGATGAGTGGGTTTGTATATATCTTTCTTTTGGTTGGTTTGCTAATGTGGTGTTCTGGTATGTGTCTGCGTACAAATCTGTCTCTTCATTTGTTGGTACATATTTGCCATCGATGTATAATTTATTGTTTCGTATTATGGCGTATTGGCCATTTTTCCGTGCTTTCAACATGTCCTCACGTAAAATATTTCTATATTTCCGTTGGTTTTCATTTAGGAATTCAGACACAAATAACCCAGTGCCTTGGAAATAATTTTCGTTCTCTAAAATGTACTTTGTCATTTTCTTACTTAGTAGCTCAATAACTATGGGTCGGTTTTTGACATTGTTTCTTCCCATTCTATAGGTTTCTTCTATGTATCCCGTCAGGTCTACATGCAGAATTTCGTAAAACATGTTAATTAATCTGTTGTGTACTTCATACTCAGGCTCTTTATAATACTCAGTGAAACCATAAATGACAATTTTTTTCGATTTATTTTCTGTGTATTCAGCTTCTGGAGTAATCTTCATAGACTTCAACTGTTTAATTTCATCTTTCAGGATTACATTTTGTTTGTTTAGATCCTCAATCTTTTTGTTAATATTATCTATTTCTAGTGCTTTTTCATCGCTTTGTTTAAACAATATATTTGTTCTTCCTTCAAATTCTCCTTTTAGTTTAGAAATAGCTTTTTTTATTTCATCCTCAATTGTATTTTTAATTTCTGAGATTATATATTTGTTATTTTCCTGTAAACGTTGCATAATAATTTCGCTTAAATTTTGAAGTGAAAGATTAGCTGTCGTATGTTTTTCCTTATCTTCTGAGCATATTGTATCGCCTAGAAAGCTCGAGTCTTCGGATAGTGTCGTATTATTAAAGTTGTTAACTGGCTTTTTTCGCATGGTTATGTTGTTTTCAGGAGTTTTGTCTACGGTTGGGTTTATTTGTCGTATTGGTGTATTTACGTTGCCGGTTTTTGGTATTTTACATCGGCATGTTTGGCATATCCATAAGTTCTTATTTTCTAGGGTCATGCTATGAAAAACACTGGCTGGGATATTTGCGCACTGTAGGTCATATTTATATTTACAAAGACAGTCAGCTAAGCGCCCGCGAAGCGAGGCGAGGGAAACTTTAAAATCTACGTAAAGCTTTGGCGGGCTAAACTATGTGGGTTTACACAGAAAACTACGGTGGGATCTGATCGCCAAAGCAAGAGATGGCGGGCGGCCGAGCTGAGTTAGCATCGTTTCACGTCTTTTCATAAAATCAAAATATTATTTATTTAAAATTGGCTACAAAGTAGCACTTTTCATAGGTCAAAATAATAAAATGGACAGCACCACATTCGCCCACCCTATACCGCTTCCTAAGTGCTCTAGTTGTGGATATGAAACGGCGCAACAAACTCCCCAGCAGCACGCTGTCTTTCCAATAACACTAATACAAAAATGTAATTTAGGGACCGCGCCAAATAAACAAGCGTGTGTGGTCCATATAATCTACACCGACCAAAGTCAGCAGATCGACCAGTCACCGCAAGCAGCACCCGTTCACGAGTATGACGCAAGGGTCAGCCATCACCTCATCAGTCATCATAATTTTCATACTTCCGTTCACACCGCGAACTATAGAACTAAGCTAGGCTAAAAAGGTGAACGAATAGTATCTCTGACGTCATCACATATTTCGTTTGTATGACGTAACTTATCTCTGTAGTTGTGTGAAACGTAGTGTGAACTAAGGTAAAATGACGATCGCCCGGCTCGCTCGCGCGCTAGCGGGCGGTGTGGCCTGCGCTTTACATTTTATTATTATCATTATCCTATACATATTTAAGTATTTATTTATTCAATCTTACTTACAACTATCATTGCAGGTTTGTATTTATAACCTAATGCGATAGTGAGGTCCTTAAAATCTGTTTATACAATAATATATTATTATACCTACTTAACCTATAATACTTAATCTAAACATTAAAACACAAAATATATAAAAGTATCTTTGCTAATTCACTCAAAGGACACGTTATACATCTGTTTTAACGTGTATTTGGTTTATAATTCTAATTGCTCGAGTTATAGGTGTTTTAGAAAGGATGTTGGTCCTGGCCGTAGGCACTGCCAGCAGAGGCGGGCGGCGCCGTCTCCACACATAGCGGTCCGGGACCTATAGGCATAATCGTTGTAGCACTCCCGGGTTATATTCAATGCCACGTAATAACTTAACTAGATACACCGTCAATGTGAATTCTCTTCGTACTCTCAACTCGTTATATCCAACCATGCCAAGTACGAAGAGAGTGGGCTAAAATGGATAAACTCCATAGAACGACGCATGAACTTGTTCTGGACACGCTCCATCATAACTGCGTACTTGGCTTCATGAGGTGCCCATATGACAGCACTATGTTCCAAATGACTCCTGACCAGCGCGTCATACAGGACCTTGACTGCTGCTATGTTGGTGAAGCCTCGTGTCTGTCTCAGAACAAACCCTAAGTTTCTGTATGCCTTCTTGCATATTTTAGTTATATGATCGCGGAATGATAAATCGAGAGTGACAACGACCCCTAAATCCCTTACCTCAGTAACTCGCTGCATGGGCACTGCGTCCACCACATACTCGTGCTGAAGCTGCTTGCGAGCCCGCGTGAAACTCATCACCTAGCACTTTGATACTTTGAAGTGGAGCTTATTCTCTCTACTTCATTCTACTACCCATAGATAGGGTATCTTCATCTTGTAATCGCTTACAATCAGAGTCGTCCTTGACCTCGAGCAGCAACTTGAGATCATCTGCGAATAACAAGCAAGAGCCATGTCTTATCACTTTCGGCGGATTTTTAATCATTATTATAAACTCAAGAGGTCCCAAATTGCTGCCTTGACTTACCCCAGACCAGGTATATTTTTAACACTAGTACACAAGCCGTTTTATACACAACTAGCGGCCCACCCCGGTCTCGCAGGGGTTTTTAACAAAAATTTCAAAGTTAACAGTTAAAATACACAAACATAAACCATTCTATTTGCGTCCGGTTACTAAAAAAAGAAAATTATAAAAAAACGTTTGAACTTTGTTATGTTACAGATTTTTAGGGTTCCGTACCTCAAAAGGTAAAAACGGAACCCTTATAGGATCACTTTGTTGTCCGGCTGTCTGTCTGTCTGTCTGTCAAGACCTTTTTTCTCAGGAACGCGTGGAGGTATCAAGCTGAAATTCATATCAAATACTCAAGTCTATGGTCTCTTGGAGCTGTGAAAAAATCAAACTTCTAAGTCAACGCGATCAAAAGATACTCCCGTTTATGCCGCAAATTTTCGACACTCGCAAGGGAATCAAAACCTACAGGGTACTTCCCGTGAACTCAGAATCTTGAAATTTGGTACGAAGCAACGTCTTATAACACAGATAAAGGAAAAATTGCGAAAAGCATAAATTTTTAGTTACATCATATAATAAAAATATTTTTAATAATTTTAAACTTATTACCCCTTTACTCATGAACGCGTAGTGGTATTATATTGAAATTCTTAACAAATACTCAAGTCTATAATATCTTTAAGCTGTAACAAAATCAAACTTCTACGTCAACGCAATCAAAAGATACAGCAATTAAAGCCGCATATTTTGAAACTCGCAACTACTCGCAAGGGAATCAAAACCTAAAGGATACTTCCAGACGACCTGGAATCTTGAAATTTGGCATGAAGCAACGTTATAAAGTACACATATAGGAAAAATTCCGAAAATCTTAAATTTTTAGTTACATCACATAGTATATTTTTTTTAATAATCATAAACTTACTAGCTGACCCAGCAAACGTTGTTCAGCGATTAAAAAAAAAAACAGATGTTGGCCGATTCTCAGACCTACCCGATATGCACACAAAATTTCATGCAAATTTCTAGTATTAAAATTATGTCTATCACTTCTCTTCTTAAAGAGATGAAGATTTTTCCGAACATACATAATGTTTTCATATATGTATTGACAAGGTACCGTCAGCTTTCCACATTGTTATGTTATGGATTTCATTTAGCAATAAAAATACCATAACTTTTACTTATATACCTACAGGTTTGTACGGAACCCTCGGTGCGCGAGTCTGACTCGCACTTGGCCGGTTTTTTTTTTTCATTATCTTTTGTTTATTTTTTGTTATTTTTTAATAAGCGTTTGACACTAGCACACAAGCCGTTTTATACACAATAATACAATTTTGAAATTATCTGTCCTGTTTTGACATGTCCACATCTGAACACATATTTACTTAAATAATATCTTAATATAATATCTATAATAATATTTTAGGACAACTCACACACGGCCACCTGATCCCAAAGTAGGTAGAGCCTGTATTATGGCAACCAGACAATTGATTAACATACTTATATATTTCTAAATACATTAATATTATAGATAAATTACACCCCACACAAAACATATAATCATGCTCATCACACAAAGATTTGTCCTGGGTGGGAATCGAACCCGAAAAGGTCAGTCATAAAAACGAAATTAAATTTTTGACCGTTAATAGCCGAGTGGTACGGTTCACCACACCAACAGGTACTGCGCAATGCGGGTTCGAACCCCGCGATAGATGATAATTTCTGTGATCCTAAAAACTTTTCTAAGACATTGAAATAAAACTAGTTTTATAAAAGGATTTTATCGCGGTTTATTTTGATTTAGTTCTCGGTTTCGGCGCCTTTGCATGTGTCATGGTCACGGGCAGACTGCATTTTTAAGAATTTACCCATTTTTCTATGAAGTTTCCATCTTGGTAGCCTAAAATCCAACATCTCCGTTGACAAATACATTGTTAAATTCAAAGATGAATTTGCTGTATTAAAAATAATAAAGGAAAGAATTCGTTCACGTTTCCTCGCGATTTTTTTATATCAGAAGAAATATGAGCATTACGTCGTTAAGTTAAACATGAATTTGCTATGGCTCTTTTCATACCACAGCAGAGTCCGAGCGCAGCGAAGCGTCTATCTAAAAGTTAATATAGCAAATTCATTCTTAACTCTACAACGTATTCCTCAAATTTTTCTTAGTGAAATAATTCGCATTCTACTGAATTATTTTCTTTTCATCTTATACGATATAGCAAATTCGACCATAACTTAACAGGGTAAAGGATGAATTCGCCATATCAGAGATAAAAACAAAAAAATGTTCAGTAAATTTCTTGAAAATTCGCTCGCGAAGAATTTCTCTCTGAAAAAATTTGAACATTACGTTGTTTAGTTAAAGATTAATTTTTATATCAGAAATAATAAAAAAGAAATGTATTCGTAGAATGCACGCGGATGTGCGCGAATTCTACGGATTTATTTTCTATCTCAGAAGAAATATCAGCATTATGTTACTGAATTAAGGTTGTATTTACTATATTATCTTGTAGATTAACGCATCGCTGCGATTCGGCTGTAGTCTGTTACTGTACATCATGCAACAAAAACCTTGCCGATCCTGAAGAGTATTAACTGTTCGGCATCGTACTGCGTACACATACGTAACTATTGATATAAATGGATTTGAGATTATTATATTTCCTGGATGAATATAATTAGATTAAAATAAAACTGATCAAAGGCAACACTGATCGCTCGACAAAGTTCACGTGTAGGTACTGCCTACAGTTTTGTATCAAAGAAGCCGCCTGAGCGAGTCATTTTTTTCTAGTACGTTTGTTAAACCAGGAATACGCCTTTATTGGATCGGACAGGGTTTTTGTTACATCTATATATATAACTCATAGGTGACTGACTGACATAGTGATCCATCAACGCACAGCCCAAAACACTGGACGGATCGGGCTGAAATTTGGCATGCAGGTAAATGTTATGACGTAGGCATCCGCTAAGAAATGATTTTGACCAATTCTACCTCCAAGGGGATAAATTAGGGGATGAAAATTTGTATGAAACTTTGTCAATTTTAAAGCGATCGGGCTGAGACTTTGCATGCATAAAGCTACTATGACGTAGGCATCCCCTAAGAGAGGATTTTGATAAATTCCACCCCTAAGGGGACAAATAGGGGATGAAAGTTTGTATAAATCTTCTTAGATTTTCGACTGATTGAACTGAATTTAAAGACGTCCGCTTAAATACGATTTCAAATTTTACACGCTAAACAAAAGTAAAGCCGCAAAAACTATACCTAATTAATAATAATAGTTCTTAACGCGAGCGAAGCCGCGGGCAAAAGCTAGTACTGTATAAGGGGATCATTATATGAGTAAGTAGCTTTAATAACATTTTCCGTAAACAACCCTAAACTAATTAGTCTATTTATAAATAATATTATAAGATTAATAATTTCGTTGGACATTTGATGTAATATTATTGTGATATACGAATGAAGATATTATTTTTTGTTTATAAGGATGTTTTGTTTTGAGGTCCCTAATTAGATGTTTTTGCAATACGATACCGAAATAGGGTGGGGCAAATGTTTGTATATCAGAAGTATATGGCTTATACAGCGTGTTACCGAAAGGATATATCTATCCAAAAGGGGTGAAGAGTACATCTGGTATACAGTCAGTTTACAATATTTCCGTTCAAAATGAGTTATTTATTATTTTAATTATTTGTTACGCATTAACGCATGCGGAGCGAATATTTGTAATTAAATACAAATAATAGAAGGAAAAACTTAAACCTCAGGCAGGACTCGAACCTGCGACCTCGGTAGCTTAGTTGGTAAAGCGACTGGCGCTGCAAGCCAGCGGTCTGGCCTGCCTTAAGTTTTTCCTTCTATTATTTGTATTTAATGAGTTATTTAAATAATAGGGGTGCGGACTGGGTATGAAAAGGAAATATCCAATTCAGTCTGCCAGATGCCTACTTAAAAAAAGATAAAAAAAGTTGTAATTTTTCTTTTATCAAATCAATAAAAAATGACAAAGTTATAGCCCTCTAAAGTTCAAGATTGTGGGCTTGTGACGTCACATGTGGGTAAATATTGTAGCCACAAGTGAGATCACGCGACATTTCCATTCACTGTATCTTCCACATTGTTTGTTTAAGTCAAAAAAATACGTGTATTATATTTTTTAATAAACTATGTGTAAAGTAAATATAAAGAAATAGTCCGGCCCCTATTAATATCCCATTTGTCGCTTCAATTACGTATTCGACACTAAAAGTCTTAACAAGCGTATCACCGCCCTACGACGGTCAATATCTTATTACGTCACTCGCAAAATGTTAAGATACATCGCCTTACCCCCCGTTCACACTAGTCGTAAGTCGCATACGACTAAAAGTCGAATGCTCTGGTCACCATACACTTTATATGGAGCTGTTCACATTGGATGAGACGCGATTTACATTTAAATCAGACTTTCGACTTTTAGTCGTATGCGACTTACGACTAGTGTGAACGGGGGGTTAGGGTCAGCGCAGACAGAGCGGAGCGCAGCGGAGAGGATTTTATTAACGCACTTGAAAATAAACTTTAAAATTATTTCAATAAAGTGCACTTTATTGTAATAATTGTAAACTTAGCGGTGGTTACGATTTCGTTATATCGAATAATGAATACGAAAAATGCTAAATCAATTACTTAATTAACTCATTTATGGCCGAATACTATATATATATACTATACTATCAGTTTTAAGTCTCCGTTAAGTCTAATGCTGTCTCTGTCACTTTTAAGTGTAAAGTTATACCCAAAATAAGAACAAACTATGGCAAAAAAATGCTTACGTTTGAAGGTGCACAACTATACGATAAAATACCCGGACATGTAAGAAATGTAAACTCATTCAATGTATTTAAAACTCAGCTTTGCGAATATCTAACTGCAAACCAAACACAGTAATGAATGCATTGAAGGGGTAACTATTACTGATGATGGCAAATTTATATTATCTTAACTAAGATTAGTATTGTTCTCAAGTAAGTGACATGTATGTTTTTATTGAGAATAAAGTTTCTTCTTTAAACCTAAGTAGCGCCGGATAGACATTTAAGAGCGTCTTAAAGTTAAGTTGCGTCTCAGTATTCGTGGGACAGAGGAGAAATTTTGTAAATTGACTCTATACCAGATATTAGATGTAATTTTCACCCCTTTTAAATAGATATATCCATTTCATAACGCCCTGTATATACCTATAAGTGTAAGATAGAGGAAAAGTTGTATTTTTCCATCGACATATTAATTACCATACATATTAGTGGCGTGCCATAGGAGAGGCCTATGTCCAGCAGTGGACGAAGATAGGCTGATGATGATGATGATGATGCTGATTAATTACCAAGGTAGACTAGTTATATTTTGTTGGAAAATCGTTGTCGCCACACTACTTCATACGCACTGCGTATATAATTACGTCACACAAAGAATACGTCACATTAAATTGGATGTTGGATGGATTGAGGTTTTTGTCGTTGTCAAACGAAAACTATGACTTCTATATCTATACTAATATATAAAGCTGAAGAGTTGAGACGCTAATCTCAGGAACTACTGGTCCGATTTGAAAAATTCTTTCAGTATTGGATAGCTCATTTATTGAGGAAGGCTTTAAGCTATATAACATTACGCTGCGACTAAAAGGAGCGGAGCATAAATGAAAAACCGTTGAAACTAAAACACGCGGACAAAGTCGCGGGGGACAGCTAGTCAGTTATAAAAGCGATTGGTATAAAAAATTAAACAAACGAACAAAATATAATCTTGGATGACAGTAGGTACTATAACCGTAATACTCTACGGCTACAGTGTTGAATTCTGAGATTTACTGATCGCTACGATTAATTAAACAAACAAGTACAATCTCACATTAACAGCGCGTCGCGAAAACTTGAATGTACCAAAATATACATTAATTAAAAAAAAAAAAACCTAGACTTCGTGATTCTAGGTCAACTGGAACTTGCATATAGGTTTTCAACCTAGAATTGTCAATTTTAGTTAAAAGCAAGGTATTTCAGCACAAGTACAGGGAAAATTCCGAAAAATAAGAACACTTTTTACTTTATTTATTTATTGCCACTACCGCCGGCTGCATTGCGTTTTTGACGCATATCTTTATCTAATAATGTACCTACTTTGAATATATTAAACTTATTTTTAAAAGAGTAACCTATGGAGTTTCTTGCCGGTTCTTCTGCATAGGAAGGACACTTTGGAACCGCGCACCTTGATTCATTTAGTTTTGTAACTTTAACGTTTCTTAAGCGCCTTTTTGAGGTTTATGAGAAATAAAAAACTTTTGATTTTTTTGACTTGAAATTAAGGTAAATTTTGGTAGTTACAAGTTTTTGCGATAATCAAAATTTACCCATATCGTTTTATCCTGTTCATTCAGGACATTTATTTTTATACCCTTAATAGGGACTAAAAGCCTCAGTATCTGGTATAAATAACAATGTGCTAGGTCCACCTGTTCCTGAGAAAACCGGTGGTGCCACACAGACAGACACACAAGAGAGTGATCTTATCTTATAGGGTTACTTTTTGTACCTTTTGAGAAACGGGACCCTAAAAAACGAGCTGTTGGATCCATTTACTGGTATATGTTTAACTAATATACTATTTATGAAGTAAACGTTTCCCCATACACAAAAATTCTCTTAGGGAGCGATTTAAAGAGATAGGCACTTTAACTGTAGCGTCGCTATTGATTGACTAATATACTATTTATAAGTTAAACGTTTACCTTACACACACAGAACAGTGATATCCAAAACACGGAATAAACGTAAGTTACGTGCGACATCTTCGTATTTACAATATTTTTATTATTGTGTTACTTTGTTCGAGTAACCCAACAACTCATTTAAAACTGAAATTAAAAATAAACTTTGTTAAAAGGCCTATTATAATTTAAATGATCATTTAAATTATTAACTTATTACAAATGTTTTTTAATTCTAAATCTCCCAAACTAGATAGAGCCTGTATTATGGCAACCAGACAATTTTACAAACATACTTATATATATCTAAATACATATCTATACTAATATTATAAAGCTGAAGAGTTTGTTTGTTTGTTTGTTTGAACGCGCTAATATCGAGAACTACTGGTTCGAATAGAAAAACTATTTTTGTATTGGATAGTCCCTTTATTGAGGAAGGCTATAAATTCTACATTTACATCAAATGGCTTGTTAAACACACTGAACTCACACTTGAAACATTCATCATATATGTAAATTCCTGGGCTATATAACATCACGCTACGACCAATAGGAGCGGAGCATTAATGAAAACAAAAACTAAACTAAAACACGCGAACAAAGTCGCGGGGGACAGCTAGTTATTATTAAATTAACCTAAACACAGTACAAATGATCGTGCTCATCACACAAAGATTTGACCCACGACCTTCGGTTTAGCAGTCAGGGGCACTGACTACTAGACCAACAGGCAAGAGAATATATAATATAAATCTCAAGGAAGTTATTGTCAGTATAGTAACATTAAAGCCGATAATTCCAGGTACGATCAAGCGGTGGACAGTCTCCGCCGCGAGATCGGCTTCCACCAGGAGTCCGACAACACCGGCGCCATCGGCAGACTGACAGTCGCCATCGTACTGGTGCAGCTCGCCAGGGGAGACCCCGTCGCCGCTGAGAAGGCTTACAAGGTAACACATGTTTGGCAACATGCATCCAGCATCAGCATCACCGGCGCCATTGGCAGGCTCACCTACGCCACAGCTTTGATATTCTTTTTTATAAACGACCGAGGTTTGTACAAACATTCAACTCACATGCACAAAGAACACCCAGACTTGGAACAAGCATTTGTGGATCACACAAATGCTTGTTCCATGCGGGGATTGAACCCGCAGTACGTCGCGCACAGTGGTAACCTATACCACTCGGCTATCCGTCTAGTCGAAGCTATACAAAGTCACCATATTTAAAACTACTAATTACCTGTATATTCTTAACATCTTTAAATAATATGAACAGTTTTTATTTTTATGATTTTTATTGTTAAAAATATAATATTTATATATAAAACATAAATCAACGAATTAACTTACACTAAGAAACCAAAATAGCGACAATTAATGTTTTTAGAATAATGAAAACATGAGAAGCTTGAAAGAAGCTAGTGGTTGAAATGCTATAAATAGCCTCTGGAAAATTTTAGAAATTTTCAAGATTATAAAAGTTTTCACTTCAGTATTTTTTTAACCTTTATAGTTACATCTTATCGCAGCAATTTGATAAACATCCGACAAGTACACTAAATAGCTACTTTTGAAAAAAAAATGTATCTATATGTATTGGAATTCGATTAAAATCACTAAAAAGACTAAGATTTAAAAATCGCGGAACATATATGTGTGTATTGCGATACGTCTAAGTGTCCTCTACCTCTGGACACTCGATCGTCCATGCTGTCTGGGACACCCTGTATATAATACTTTCTATAAAAATCAAACCACCCTAAACTCGGCTATTTATGACGTTAATTATTATAAAAATGTCATTGATATCAGCTCAATCGAATACTGAATGTGTTCTTGGCAGATTACCAGGAATTTATGTCAGTAACACTTGCAAACTTATTCCAGGAGTGGGGCAGCAACTGCGAAGTCGCCGAAATGCAGACACTCGAGCAGATCCTCCAGGCCTACGACGAGGAGGACCGCGAGGCCGCGAAGCGAGCGCTCGCCAGCCCCTTCATACGCAACATGGACGTGGAGTACGCAAGGCTGGCGGCCACGGTCCCGCTCCCCGAGGCCCTGGAGCCGGCGCCCAGGGCCGCGGTCCGAGAGAACGCGGCCCCGAGCTATGTCAGCGCTAGTGCACAAAGTACTACTGTTGCGGTCAGTATTAAATTCCTGCTACTTAATCGTTCTAAGTGCTAAATTGGGTATTGGGTAACATATTTTTATATATTTTTGTTGTGTGTTGTTTTGTCGAATTTTGAACTTAAATTAATATAAAATTTTAGGCCAACGACAAAACAATCTACGAGACGAGTGAGAAAATAATGACTTGACTACAAATAAATTATATAAAATCTCTCTTTGCTTCGCACTAAACAAGATGGTGTTATAAATGTAATTCGAAATATATAAATATTTTTTGTAAGTAAGTAAAGTATGCTTAGCGTATGCAACTAATGAAACTTATATATATAGCTACTTAGGTAAATTAGTAGCGACAGTGTAAATTCTAAACACTCTATTTCATCAGTTGTATGAAAAACTGAGCTTACTATAGGCCATACACTAGTATGGCCTAGTGGTTCAATAAACGGATTTGTGTTCACACGGTTGCAGGTTCGAACCCATTACTCGCAAGTACTAATGTGTAATTTCAAAGTTGTATATACTTTCTTAATTATTCTAAGACACCATTGACAATCGGTGAAGGAAAACACAGTGCGGAAATCTGGATTCCAAAAAAATTTAATCCGAAATAGCCAACCCGCAATGAGCAAGCGTGGTGATCAATGCTCGTGCCTACTCAAAGAGGTGCCCAGCAGTGGGACATTTATAGGCTGGCTAGCTGAATGACTGACGGATCAACGCACAGCTTAAACCGCTGATCTTAGAGACCTCAAACTTGTAGGATGTGTTCTTTGTATGACGTAGGCATCCAATAAGAAAGGATTTTCCGAAATTCTATCTCTAAGGGTTTGAAAAACGGGGGCAAAGTTTGCACGGGACAACGTGATGCCTTGGTCCAATCTACTCCAAATTTTGAATAAATATTCTTTACTAGAAATGATGAACGACGGGTCTCGTATTTTATTGAAACTCATCGCCTAACGGGGTTAAAAAGGGGTAGAAAGTTATTTCGGGGGTGATTTACATCGAAGTTGATATCAATACTCCTTAGTGTTTTTGATTTAAATTATATTTTATTTTGACACATATTTGAAAACTCAATTCGATTTTTTTCGAAAAACGGTGAACTCATAAATCATTGGTGCAATGCAATACTCCTTAAAACTGGAATGTCAAAAACCATTTTTGACTTCGACGCGGACCACAGAGTACTTTTATATATACGCGGACGAAGTCCTCCTCCGTGGTTGAGTTGCGTACACACCGGTTTTCAAGGTGTCGCCAGCTCTGAGATCCCGGGTTCGATCCCCGGCCGAGTGAATGTAGAAAACTACTTTTCTACATTGTCTCGGGTCTGGGTGTTTGTGGTACCTTCGTTGTCTCTGAATTCCATAACACAAGTGCTTTAGCTACTTACTTTGGGTTCAGAGCAATGTATGTGATGTTGTCCACATTTATTAATATTTATCTTTTTATATTCCAGGACGTTATGCAGGAAGATGAGGATAGCCTGTACGCGCAGGTCACCTTCGCCAAGAAATCGGATGACGACGACGAAGAACTCTGCTAAACTTTGTGTTAACCTGACATTTATTTAATATTCTCCATGTATTATTTAAATGATGATAACACGATGAAACACAATTCCGACAGACACGATTTTTATATATTATATTCTAGGGACTAGCCCGTAGTAACTCCTGTAAGCCAGGATCTACAATGACAACCAATTTATACCACCGAAACAGTTAAGCTCGGTGTGTTCCAGGGAAACGATTGACTGTCTTGGAACCCGCAACGAAATTAATCAGAAGTAGTAAATACGAGGAGTAGGAAAAAATTGGCAAAGAAAAGATAAGACAACTGAGTTAGGTCCAGTTGCCAAGCATCACGGGTTAAATTTTAACATGAATGAGGCCTAAAATTCATTTAGGAGCTGTTATTTTGATTCCAATAATACGTATGGCAAAAACGTCTGTAAGGAAATTTGCTCTGGTAGCAACAAGGTCCTCATAATAACATAATAAGTGTTATCGATTATAGAAATATCGATAAGGCCTATATACGGGTACAAAACGGTATAGAAACCCAGTATGAACTTACCAGTAAGCAGACCGGGTATGTGGCCCGATCCGTCGCCCCCGCCATTCAGAATACGAAGTAACCCGAAGAGTAACGGAGCCAGATCGTGCCCGTGTTAATTATTATTATTTAAAGAAATTAATTATATATTTTTTTTTTAAGTTTTACTGACTTGTAAAAACGGCAAATTAATTACTCTCATATTGAAAAAGTTACAAACATTTTAATAATGCGAATTAGACAGAGAGAGTTATACCATCGGGTGACGTCACCTTGGTAATTCTTCATACTAATCTGGGCCTGCCCCGTACGAGACATCGTTTTGCTAAAAATAGATAGAACATGCGTCATCCACTAACCTCAAAAGCTTATAACTTTTGTATTCGTGTATAATTTTTTGATGTTATATCGCAGTTCTGCTTCAATTTAATATTATTATTAGTAATATTTGTAATAAATAAATAATTCGATAGTATTCAAATACCCAATTTTAAAATGAACGTAGGCATTTTATAACAAACTAGCGATGTCCCGCGGTTTCACCCGCGTTTAGTTCCCTAAACTATATTTTTTTTCTTGATGTTTTTTCAATGTTTTATAATTATTATGTTATTCGAATTCATGAAAATCTGTCCACCCGTTCTTGAGGTATAGATGGTGTAACTAACTCGACTTTGTTTTATATATAGGTATACACACGCCGGCAGAATTAGCAAAAGAAAAAAAAATCAGAGTGTTGAGTGAAGAAGTTCATGCAAAAATATCGACGGTTCCGATATTATTAAGTTTTGAGATAGTTTTAATAAAACGGTCAATTTTTTGATTTTACTTGTTCATACTAGTGCCTGCAGTTCATACTCGATATGCGCGCTCTATAGTTTATTATTTTTGCTCTAAAACTTATCGTGTGCGTCTTATTCTACCGGTGTTTGTATATATTATGTTTTGTCAGGCTTGTAGCTCATCAAGCTAGTGTTTGGCTGTGATATTCTTAATTAACTATTAAGTATCATTATATTAGATTAGTTACGTTGGCGGCCGTTTTCCAAGGATTTTATAAATGTATTTTTTTGATGTTTTTTCTTTTTTAATTTTATTTTTATGTTAAGTAATTACTAATTAATGAAAAATTAAGCTTGATTATATTTAAATTTATAACATTTAAAGTTAATTACAGTACAACTAGTTCTTGAGAGGGGCTCGTGGCTAAGTGTAAGACGTACGGTTTAACCGATAATACAGGTTAAGCCGCGCTCGCCGCGGTTGGTCCGTGGATGGGTGACCATTTGTAAACATACCGAGACCCCTCCGTGCCTCGGAGAGCACGTTAAGCCGTTGCTCCCGACTGTCATACGTTGATCTTTGACAGTCGTTAAGTCATTACAATTCTGACAACCAGTCTTACTTTGGGATACTGTGTTACCCAGTGAAATGGGTTGTGGAGGTCAGATAGGCAGTCGCTCCATGTAAAATACGGTATTCAGTTGAATCCGTAACATAGCTTGGGAAAAGGCTAGGCTGAAGAAGACATTACAACTAATTTTAAAATATTCATTGTGGAGTAGTATTTGTTTATTTATAATTATTGTGTTTAATATCTATCCATGTTTTATATTTTTTCATGTTTTTTGAAAACATGTATTAAATTAAATTTTGCTTTAGGTATGTACTATGATTAAAAAAAACTATTTAAAGCTTTTTCCGTGTTAGGTATAGGTTCGCCATTGTACTTTTTTTTGTGTATAAAGTTTAAATTTTATTTATTTAATATAATATAAAACTAAGTCTGGTTAGTTACATTATTTATAATTCAATAGCTGGTGGACTGATAGTCATGGTGTTATTAAATATGTATGATTCAAATAGGAGATAACTATTTAAACATTGGAAAAATTACAAAAAACTATAATTTTTTCTACTATTTGTATTTAATTACAAATATTCGGTCCGCATGCGTTAATGCGTAACAAATAATTATTAAAATAATAATCACTAAAAAATATATTACCCCACAAGAATACCCGTTTTTACAGCTGTCGTGAAATATCTACCCGGATCAATAATTTACCTATTTCAGGAATCACATTTAATCACTATCAAATTATGCTTTCTGGGGTCCACGCAAATGTCAGACATTGAAATATAACAACTATTAAAACCTAAATAAACCGCGATAGAATCCATTTTCAAAGTAATTTTTACTTTCAAATTAACTACTGTGTCAAGATATATTTGTGTATTCATCGTGATATCATCAAATTATAATTTTATTTCACTATGCGGTTACAAAAACTAGTTTTATTGTGTCTATGTCTGTTAATTATCTACTTATCACATATATAAAATATTGTATT
The DNA here is from genome assembly GCA_932294365.1 of Diachrysia chrysitis. Lineage (NCBI taxonomy): Eukaryota > Metazoa > Arthropoda > Insecta > Lepidoptera > Noctuidae > Diachrysia > Diachrysia chrysitis. The sequence goes on from OW028641.1 coordinate 1,842,091, forward strand.
CATGATATATATATAGATATATAAAATATCTGTATTTAAACGTATCTTAAATACGTTATCATCAACGAAATTAATTTAAAACCTGCGTATTATGAAAAAAAAATATAGAATAGTTATGTATAATCCAAATAAAAAGTCAAACTAACGACTTGTGTATTTGGAGATCGTACGCACAGATGTAAATTATGTGATTATTGTACAACCTATATTGTATTCTTCTCCCAACAGTAAAGATTCATCAGACTTTCATCCGATCCGTTACAAACTAAAATCCTATCTATATTTATTAGGTTAAGATTGAATTTCCTATAACACTCGAATAAAATATCGTGTTTTATCAAATAGGACCTTGATTAGTGAGAAATAAGAGCTAGATTACAATAAAAACGGATCGGAATCGCAGTTTCTTCTATACCAGTCTTCGTAATATAATTATATATAATATAACAAGTTATTAGTGAGAATTTTAGCAATATCGTACAATAATTGTTAATTCTCTACTAAGTAAAACTCGCTTCTTTAAACTCGAATGTCACGCCGCTTACATTCTCGTCAATTGGTTGAACTTTATACGATAATTATGTACTGTGACGTCACGTGGTAGAAATAGATGACAGGATGAAAGGAGTGTGATGCGTAATTTTTTAAATAAAAACTGTATTACAATACTAGCTGTCCCGCGCGACATACGATTTATGCTCTGCTCCTTTTGGTCGCAGCGTAATGTTATATATCGATAAAAAGCAGCCTATTGCAAAAATAACAAAATCGAAGAATAAATAAGATAACGTCTACGCCTCCAATGTAAGAACGGGACCCTAAAGAATTTGAATTTGAAGAATTTGAAAATTTTTGAGAAGGATAGATAGGTACTGGTACTGGGTCGCGCACTCAGCCATGAGCGACTTGACCGCGTGCCATTCAGTCAGCGACATGAAATTATTTTTTTTGCGCGTTATTTGATTTTGCCATATATCCTAAAGTATTTATTTAATTCGCATGGTGTAAAGAGAAAAAATAATCTTTATGAAATGCTCAAGACAACCAATCTATTTAAAATTTCCAAGTTAGCACTTTATAATTGCCCATTTTTTTAAGTATCTAAATGGATGTAGTATGTTATCCTTAAGAGCTGGACATATAGTATCGCTTACTTTTCTGTAGTTCTATATAAGATACACAATTACACCATACATTATTTTGTTATATCTTAAAGGGTTTATTCAGCGTTTTCGTTAAAAGCTCCCAGACAACTTATTTTTTTTCGACATTGTCAACAATAATCGTTACTTAAACGCTTTCAACCCTGTTCACTGGGATAAAAAGTAACCTATATGTTAATCCAGGGTATAACCTATCTACATACCAAATTTCAACCAAATCGGTCCAGCCGTTTTTGCGTGAAAGAGTAACAAACATCCACACATCCATTCTCACAAACTTTCACATTTATAATATTAGTAGGATAACCTTCCTCAATAAATGGGTTATCCAACACTGAAAGAATTTTTCAAATCAAGGGCGCCGGGGCGGGGGGCGCCGGGGGGGCGCGGGGGGGCGCGGGGGGGCGCCGGGGCGGGCGCGGGGACGGGTGCGGCGCAGCTAGGTGTGCACGCTGCAGCCCGGCTAGCGACAGCGTCAGCATAAACGCGTGTCGACGCGGTTACACGTGTCGCAATCGCTGGGGCATCGCACTCGACGACAGCCGGTGACGCATCGGAACCCGCCGATGCAAAACTGCAGACGGAGGCGTTTTGCGCCCCGCGACGCGTGTTCACCTTAGAGGCCTCTTCAGGCGACCTACTCTACTTCAGCACGCAGCTCCTGAATAATCCTGTCAGAGACCTCCAATTTGGACTGCACTTCTGTCAGGCTCGACTTCAGGAAGGTGATGTCCTTCAGGAGCCTGGTAACATCGACGTGATCGAACGTGACGTCGTCCGACTCGGTCACCTTTAACAAGGTGATGGTGTCCTGGACGCTCTTCTCAGTTCCGTCCCTCCGTCGAGACGGCATCTGGTCGAGTTTGTCCAGACCCGTGTACAGCAGTCTCTTGCCACTGCAAATGTCCTCTTCTTTGAAGCTAGTCTTACAAATTTGTAAGATACTACCCTCATCCATCGTATCGATAGCGTTTTGTATAAACACCAACAGTTCATTAGCTATGAGTGTTGAACTCATAGCGACAGGCGCGGGCAGCGGCGTAGTGCCGCGCTGTTCGCGAAATTAAATATCACTACGGTGCACTGTGTAAGGCACGTCCGTATCCGACTGGAATAAAAAAGGTCAGGATTGGGTGGCAGTGACGTCACGCTTGCGACGTCATGCGACATTTAAATTCAATGTATCTTCGTAGTTTTTCGGTTACATAAAATAATACATTTTTTTTTTATATAAAGAGATTTACGCAGTTAGCCTAAGCGCAGGCTTTGACTGCTCCATCGGACTTTAGGCGAGAACCTTAAGGGCCTCCAGCCAGAGCAAGTAAAATAAACTAACTACGTCAGCAACGTTCACTAAGGGCACCCCCTGCGGGGTTCGGACCTCGACTTAGTGCGTTGCTAACAATCTTAATAAGGCAAAAACAGCAAGGGTTGGATCTAAGTTTTATATTATTTAAGTACATATTTTTATTGCTAGTTTGGCCGGCTCGGGCCAGCTTGATCTAGGGACGGGGGGATAAAATAATACAAAATACGTGTCTAATATATTTTTTTAATCCATCTTAAAGAAATTTCTTATCTACCTTATTGCGATAGATTATGTCACATACAAGGCAGCGCTATAGTACTTTAAATTGTAGACGTGAGCTGCGTGGTCGAGTGGCGTACACACCGGTTTTCAAGGTGTCGCCAGCTCAGGTCTCGGGTTCGATCCCCGGCCGGGTCAATGTAGAAAACCCCTTTTCTACATTGTCTCGGGTCTGGGTTTTTGTGGTACCTTAGTTGTCTTTGAATTCCATAACACAAGTGCTTTAGATACTTACTTTGGGTTCAGAGCAATGTATGTGATGTTGGCAAAAATATACCGGTCAAGTCATCAGACACAGGTTTATATATGATTATATATCTTATATGTTTGTATAATATATATATCCTACTATCTGAACCGAATTTTCGACATTTCCCGCGGATTTACAGCACATTTTATTTCAACAGACATTGCCACACTGAGGCACATAACAAAAAAGAATTATCTAATTTGGTTCGAAATCCGGCGATTCTATTTTATATACAGCATGCAACAAAAACCCTGTCCGATCCTTATGAATATCGGCATACACATATATGTAACTATTGAATGGATTTGAGACTATTATTTTTCCCCGGTGAATATAATTAAATTAAAATAAAACTGATCAGAGGCAACACTGATCGCTCGACATAGTTCACGTGTACTACCTACAGTTTTGTATCAAGAAGCCGCCTGAGCGAGTCATTTTTTTCTAGTACGTATGTTGAACCAGAAATAAGCATTTATTGGATCGGACAGGGTTTCTGTTACATACTGTATATTGATATAAATTTTACGCATCACACTCCTACACTAGCACTTAAATTACATTGAATAATTGCTTCATCTTAAAAACTATATTAAACTTATAGTATTATAATAAGACATAGATCAATTTATTTATGATTTATATAATTATTATTTAAAATATTAAAGACATTTTTTCTATGTTTGCTTCTATGTAGAATAATAGGGATGTTTCCTGGGTATGAAAAGTAAAAATCTGTTTAGTCCGTCAGTTAGATAATAAAATAATATTAGACACGTATTTTTTGCCTTTTTAAAATAAGTAATAACTGAAGAGATAAAGCGAATTAAAGTGTTATCGTGGGGTCTGATGACGTCACGATCTTGCACTGAACGTGACGTCACAATGTATCGTCGTGAGTTTTTTTTTAGTTTTAAAAAGCAAAGATACTCGTCTAATAATTTTATTAATCTACAATGACGGATGAAAATATTTTTACTCGACAACCCTAATCATCTTTTTCTTCTTAATTACGACTGATTTCAATAATATGCGCGTAAAAAGCGATTGGAATTCACGATATGTTTGAATATACATATAATTATATGTTTATATAAGTGTAACAGTTTAATTTATATGTTGTAATGTATATTTTTAAGTATAGTTCACGGTAGTAGCAAACCGTTTGACTTGTACTTCATTATTTGACGTGTTCGTATTGTAGCTAGTACCTACTAAACTTATTTATGTATTGCAAAGGAAATTTTGGTACTTATATATTATTTTTCGACCAATTTCAACTTGGGACTGTTAAAGAGAGATTGAATTTTAATTATGGTCATTGATACAGTACTTGTTAAAGTGTGTAACAAAATATAATTCTACTAACCTTAGAGTAAAAATAATTAGACTATACTGTGCGCCTAAAAGAGTATGAACTGTGAGCACCGGTATGAACGTGTGATCGTAAATTTGGGTCAAAACAGATATTTTTGTATAAACATCTGTCGTCGCACAGTTAATCAGTGAATAACAACAGGTACAAAAGGCTACTAGCGATGTGCGCATTCTATGCTTGACTATATATACTCCAACCTTGTAACAGACCCATTTAAAAAGTGTCTCAAAAAAAATAATTGGAAATGTTGCCAGTTTCCTTGGCAATCGTATAATAAGTTTAGTACAATGGATATCGTCAAAGTCATAATTTAAAAGTATTCTATGTATTGTTTATTGTATTTGTAGCGTGCAGTGTAAAAACTATATATTTCTAACAAAACAAAAATTTGATAAACATCTGTCTAAGTTCATATGACCATGTATTTTAACTACAATCTGAACTCAGTTAAGGCTTTAATTAAGAATCGATATTTGAACTTGATCACGGAGACCATAAATAATACCAGCCTAAAAATGTCCCACAGCTGGGCACATTCCTTTTCTCATATTGTAATTTTTGGAATCCAGATTTCCTCACGATGTTTTCCTTCACCGATTGTCAATGATGTCTTAGAATAATTAAGAAGAAATATACAACTTTCAAATTACACATTGGTACTTGCGAGTAATGGGTTCGAACCTGCAACCTTGTGGACACAAATCCGCTCATTGAACCACTAGGCCATACTAGTGTATGGCCTATAGAAAACTCAGTTTTTCATATAACTGATGAAATAGAATGTTTAGAATTTACACTGTCGCTACTAATTTACCTAAGTAGCTATATATATAAGTTTAATTAGTTGCATACGCTAAGCAAACTAATTCGTTGTTGTCTCATTAAAAAATATTTATATATTTCGAATTATATTTATAACACCATCTTGTTTAGTGCGAATCAAAGAGAGATTATTATATAATTTATTTGTAATCAAGTCATTATTTTCTCACTCGTAGATTGTTTCGGTTTGTCGTTGGCCTAAAGTTTTATATTAAATTAACTTAAGTTCAAAATTCGACAAAACGACACACTACAAAAAATATATAAAAATATGTTACCTAATTTGATATTTACACATTTATATACTTAACAGTGTTAAATATTTCAGACAGTTAAATAAAATAAATTAATTGTTACCGACATTCCAAATCTTGTGTCGTTTAAAAAATTGTCGGATTTTGAAGATCATAGAATACATAGTTACAGAATGGCTACTGATGACAGGTCTAAGAACTTTGTAAAACAAAAAAGTAATATCGTTTTTTTTGTAAGACTAGCTACGCGCCCCGGCTTTACACTGGTATCACTGCAATATAACCTATAAGTTGTTTCCCGCGGCTCTGCCTGCGTGCATATCGGTTGTCGCGGCGAAAAGTAGCCTATGTCCTTTCTCAGGCTCTAGACTATCTGTGTACTAAATTACATTTAAATCAGTTCAGTAGTTTTGACGTGAAAGCGCGACAGACAGACAGAGTTACTTTCGCATTTATAATGTTAGTAATGATGTTACTCAGGGATAATGTAGCATTCTAAAGTTAAATAATTTATTAAATCGGTTCAGTAGTTTTTGGGTTAATTCGTTATAAACATACAAATTTTTCTCTTTATATTACACTTTTAAACACTGTTTTTGTCACACGAACTTTGTGATAATTTTAAATTTTTAAAGTTGGTGTACTGTCATTAACATAATATAATAATTTTGTTTCAATCACGTCCAGTTTTGTTGTGACAGCTACATATTCATTTTCCTCATATGCATGTCTTTTTTTTTATTAATTCATTTAGGGGGCTGTATAAATATTGCATTCAACTAACTTACATCCTAATACGTTTGTTACATCGTTAACATGCCATGAAAGTGTTTTAAGAACCTTAACAGTTTTTAGTGTGGAGTATTAACTTTTACATCTCTGCTTCGAAATTTCACATTAATACATTAATTGAACAGTGCTAGAGCTTTGGGGTGTAATATGTTTCTAAACATACATATGCTGGACTCTCATATAGCTTGGGAAAAGACTAGGCAGATATAAATAATGTGTCTTATCTTACTTACGTATACATTGAAAAGTTATTTAATCTTGTGATCTGTTTTGAGTAGCACTCAAAACACAGACATTCTGTACCTATATATTATATTAATGTAATAAAAACGTACTGTATAACTCATTGTTATATCAAATCAATGTAGTGAGATATAGTGATATAAGTGTTAGCGCATTTACGGATAGATTGTATTTGTGAGTACGTACGATAGCGCTCAAGTACCGCGGCCGAGATGCCTTCGTTTCGCGACAATCGCTAGGTTTTACTTCAAATGTGTTGTTATTTTGGACGTAGTATGCATAGTGCGAGGAATTATCAGACGCTTCTAACAAAGAGATATTTTTTATTTTTTTTCTGGTACATTTTTACGCTGTTTGCCTGAGCGCAGGCTTTGACTGCTTCACCGGATTTAAAAAAAGAGATCTAGGATGTGATGCTGATTTACTTTTCCAAAAACATTTCTTTATTTACGTACACACAGAAAACAACATAATATAACATATTTACAAAGGTGCTGCTTATTTCTTAAGAACATAATAACATTATTAACTTTGTTAAAAAACATATAATGGATGTGGATTAGCATTTTCGACTGTTTTTATTCGGCAAAACACTTCGGACGGGTCCCTAATTTATGTTATCTAACAGTATTTTGTGAAAAACTGGCGCAACAGACCCGGCTTTAGTAGTAAATAAATATGTATATTATGTAATACATCTAAGGGCTCATCTTTCCAATGCCAGATAAGTTTATCCGAGGAATAATTCTGAATCTGTCATCGTCAGTTTTATTCCAAGAATAAAAAATATATGGAGTTGGAAAAATCTGCTATAAATAACTAAATAGAAAAAAAAAAATACTTGGTTGGAATTTTGCTTGAATTTTGTCTCCATTTTTGTGATAAAATAACTCGCACTACGTCTACTAATCGTTAATAGATCTATAAATTGTTTTAAATAATTTAAAATTATAAAGATGTTTAATTATTATGCTGTTTGAATGTATATTTAAATGTGTTTATATTTTGCTTTAAATTTAATATTCTAGCTATAGTGTAAGGGTGCGGTACAATTTGTTGACAGTTTTGTGAGTGCATTGTCGATTAAATATGCATTGGCAGTTCAAATGTAACTTATATATGATTTACTTACCATCATAAGAGCGGCTCGCCTGTTCACGCTATGACACTATGTTATATCAAAGAACATCACATATATTCAGATCCACTTGTACGCCAACTAAATTAAAATTAAACCATTGCTATCTTCTACTAACATACAACGTTAGAAAAGGACGTCAACAGATAACAACAAACTTAGAAATGTCAAACCAGTTTAAGTTAACCCTAAATTCTAGACTGAAAATGATGTATCAAGTCTTGTTTAATCGACAGTGCATAGGATAAGGAAATGTTTGATTCACCGCGAAAATATGAGGATATACATCAAAGAAATGCATTTTCTTTTTTATTAAATTTACAACCGTTTAATATGCCAGCGAAGATATACAAGTAAATTGTCCAGCTTTTCACACAGCATTGCAATACTTTCAGCATAATTAGTATATGTATGTGCGAAATATTATATAAACTCTTACATGATTGTTGCCTCGTCATTCGCCCCTAAATATGATCACAACAAAATGTGTTTGTACAAATTCTAGCAATCAATTTTAAACAAAAAGATTTTAACAATCGTATATTGTACTCAAAATAAGCTTGTATATGTATGTTTTAAACATTTGTTCAAAACATCATATTATTATATGTGATGGTGAAGGTGTTACCTCATATTTTTCGCAGTGGATACTTGAGTATAAATGTCCGTAACTTTTATTATTCTGTAATTCATATAAGATTGTTTGAAATGAAATAAATAAATGTAAAATTTTAATCAATAGTAATATGGTTTTATTTATCTAAACTACGCTCTCTATAACATTATAAAAGTATACTTAAACTAATTTACAATTATAGGAATAAATTTGAAAACCTATGTAGTAAACTAATGATGCAACATTATTGTTTTATTCTACACTGAAAACAGTTAAATATTTCGTGGTTATCTTTATTGACGTGACAACGTCTTATAAATTGGTTTGCCGGGTGACACTTCAAGAAACTGAGTAACGCTCCGCTCACGTTATGCGCTCACAATGAGAGCGAGTGAGAGGCACGCGTCCCTTCCACTCGGGCATGGTTAGCCCGCCTAAGAGCGAGAGAGACAGACATTGACATTGACAGTCGTTGTCACGTAAAACTTTCGCCCGTATACCGACTTTACAGGCAACCAATTTTTATTTTTTATTCGTCGAATTTACACTGAAACATAATATAGAAAATTATTTAATCAAGTTATGCGTAAAAGTATCAAAAATATGCAAACTGACTTCAACATCATATGTTGCTAAAATAACACAGTTTAAGAATAATACAAGGTACGAATGAAGTTTAGCAAATTTGTATACAACATTAGCAATCACTAGCTTACAAAATTAAAAATAATATTTGATAAAGTATTGAGGGGAAAATAATAATTGTCAATTCAAATAAAAAGATAATTCATTTTATCCGATCTGTAACAAGATAGTTACAATGTTTACACTAAGAGCCATAATTGTAAAATAAAATGACTGTGATTAGAAACTGTTTTTCGATAAAGAATTTGAATTTTTAACCTCCTAGCAGTTAATATTCACCGTCGAAATGTTTATAAATAAAGCCCTAATCTTCACTTATCGTTAGACAGCTTTTAACCTTTCGTGTGAGACATATCTCCGTGCCCCTACAGCTCGTGTCGCATTTCTGAATTGAATATCATTTATTTGCTTGAAATATGGTTACAATTACAGGTCTTAAAATACAATTACGTTTCTTCATATCTCGCCTCATATTCAGCATGCAAATATAATATGAAAGGTCATAATTCTCAATTATTTATATCAAAATATTGTTATTAACTAATTTATGGTTGAGAATTTAAATTTTAATAATAAAAAATTGGTTGTTTGTAAAGTAGGTTTACGATCGAGATGTTTACGTGATAACGTCTTATTGGTGATATAAGTTTTTGGGAAGTAAGGAATTAATGAAGATAACAATTTTTTCAAATTTTCATAGTTTGTTTCACTGTTAAACATTCAACGAAAACTTAACCGCACGAGAAAATCTCCATTCGTTTGTATGCCGCTAGAGTGAGAGAGACGGAAGATCGGTCCACTCACTCGAACGCTATGCCAGCCTCCGCTCGTGAGGATTCCGCGTGACAAGTTTCACGGAATGACTGGCAGCGCTCGAGATGAGACGGGAGATCGGTCCGTCTCTCTCTCGTTATACCTGCGATCGCGCTCGTGAGGTTTTGGTGTGACACAAGTTTCTGAACATGTCACCCGACTAAAACGATTTTAAAGACGTTATCACGTCAAAAAAAAACCTATTATAGCAAATTATGAAATGTGCTTTTTTTTTATTCATGTTATAATTTAGAAAATCATTTACCTTATAGAAACATTTGTCCATTAGCCATTATCTGCGCGCAGAGAACACGCATATTTTTTTTTACTATGTTAGATTTTCACTAACACACATTATTAAATGAATAATTTCATTAACAACAATTACATAAAGTTATATCTCGTAGCATTTGCACCCGAATACTGTAACGACAACTTAACCTTTAAGACGTTCTTAAATGTCTTTCAGTCGTTACTTTACACCTATAATGACAGAGACAGCAAGAGACTTAACGGCGCCTTAAAACTGATTGTCTAAGTTTCAGTATTGAAAAAGCTTAAACAAAAATAATTCATCGGATTTTATAGATTTGTAGCCGAGCGCTAGGGGCACGGCAATTGATATTAGGTTAAAATTTTTATACTTGGGTGTAATTCATACTACAGCAGAGTCGTAAATAATCAACATAATTTGATCATATTTCTTCTGAGATGTAATATATCTAGGTGATGAAATTTGCGACAAAATGCTCAAAGATATTTGAGCTTCAAGTTATTGAGTTAAGGATGAATTTGCTATATCATCTTTAAGATCGACGCTGCTGCGATTCGCCTCTGCTGTAGTATATATTAAACATAATTATGTTACAGAATTAAAATTCGAGATTGATTCGGTACATGATTTTTAAATAAAATTAAAACAGAACAATTTTCTTCACATATTAATTAAAACCTTAAATTATTAATAGGTATTATTCATATTATATTTTAACACCACAATTCATAACAAAATCGAACAAACAGATGTCTTAAAATTATCAGATATACTGAGGTACATGTAAAAATAAATAATTACATACTTTTTTTCAATTATTCAATACATTATACTTATAATGTTTTGGGAAAAGACAGATAATAAACAAATAATTATAAAATCACTAGTACTGAGTGGATATTAAACGAGAAACATTATAGTCATTGGTAAAGCAAAGACAATCCACAAGAAATAATGGAAATAAGCAGTTTACCCAGCAATTAGTACGTACCTTCATAGTAAATTCAAGGCAAAAATAAATAATAATAAACTTAGGGCCGTATTTATATAAATTTCGACCATGTAGCAACAGCTTAGAAAACTTAGATTAAGAATCTGCTAGATACCGTCGAGATTTTAATAAATAAGGTCATAAATAAAAATAATTTAATATGCTTAGGTGGAAGCTTCAGGGTAGCCCGCGAGATTCAAATTATCTTACGTTTTTTTTTTACAATTTTCGGCCGGTTTTAGGTTCAAAAAAGATCAGATCAGTTGTTAAAAAATCTGCCAACAATATTGAAAAAAAAACTTGAGAGGTGTCAAGGGACACCCGGATGGAACGAAGTTCCTTTCGAATAATTAGTAAAGGAATTGTAATGTACAAAAAACCTGTATACACTTAACAAAAATAATCGTCGCGACCCCACACTGTTCAAAGCGAAATAGAATGACGAAAAAAAAAAACAAAATGTGTCGTTACAACTTTTGGTCTTAATTTTTTCCGTCTAGCCTCCTTTCGCAACGCGCGATAAGGAACTTCGTTCCAAAAAAACTTAAGAAAATATTAATTTCGTGATCTATCCAGACGCTTCTACCTTAAACAAGTCATTATCGTCTTGATAATAAAACCATAAGGCGATGAGCGTCAACCGCAGTAATTTCTGTCCGGCGTTGAAATATATATTAATCGCCTGCTCGCCAGCCCACCTAAACAATTTTCATTTCTACTAGTGATGGAAGTGACAAGTCTAAGTCACGCCTTATCAAAACAAACTCCGTGGTCGAGTAGCGTAAACACCGGTTTTCTAGGTGTTGCTAGCTCTGAAGTCCCGGGTTCGATACCCGGACGGGTCAATGTAGAAAACCACTTTTCTACAGTCTCGTGTCTGAGTGCTTGTGGTACCTTCGTTGTCTCTGAATTCCATAACACAAGTGCTTTAGCTACTTACTTTGCGTTCAGAGCAATGCATGTATGTGATGTTGTCCACATTTATTTATTTAAATTATCGAAAATAATTTAATTGATTTATATAATAGTTAACGCTTGTAAAAATTTGTTTTGACTGTTCATCTATATTGGTACTAAAGTGATGTTAGAATTAACCATATCACTTATTCTATACAATTATAGTAAAAAATAATATGTGTAAAAAAAAATACTTGTGATTGTAGGAACGAGTTCATACTCAAAAGACAACATTAAGACTTTGTTTTATAGTACAAGATAATTTTAATGTTCAATAAACACACCACAATCTAATCTGTGCCCTTACTATCCAATTTAATTTTAATTCTAATACAATGCCAATTCAAAATTGATATTAGTTTATAAAGCTGGAGATACAGTATTAAAAAAAAATATAATGTTATTGACGGAGGAACTGACTGGAATCTAAACATTGAGAGTATCTTTTTCGTACAGCGTGTTGTTTGTGTGCCTGCTAAATTAATAACAATTTTGCATTGGCTTTTTATTAGAATTAATTTTAAATTTGAGAGTAAAGGCACTGATTGGCTAATGATGAAAATAATATGAGAGTACTACAGCACATAAAATTTCGTTAAACAAACCACGTATAAAATAAATAAAATACCTAATTCATATAAAAATTGCACAAAAAAAAAAACAATTGGATTCCCATAAGAGGCATTATTTCGTTTATAATCATAATTACTGTAAATTTGATTCAAAAGCAAGCATTCATAAAATCAATTTCAATTGTTACAATATTTCTAAGTAAGTAATATTTTCCAGCTAAAATTATTAATAAAATAGGTAGCAAATGAACACATGTTTTCACATTATCGGATGCAAACGAACATTTTAAGATAACTATTTAAGCAGATCCTTAATTACACATCCTAGAATCTACTGTTAGGTATATATCTTTTAATATTGTAAACTATTCTCTAGTTGGCGTTATGTGGACGTACGTATTGGTAAATATAAAAGGGAAGAATTTAATTGTCAAAAATAGTATTAGATTAATTTGTCTAGTCTAGATTTGTTGAAAACTAGTTTGACATTTCTAAGTTAGTTGTTATTTGTTGCCGTCCTTTTCTCACGCTGTATGTTAGTTTAGTAAAAGATAGCAATGGTTTAGTTAGCGTGCAAGGGAATCGGCGCTAACATTTCTTTTTGACTTAGGTACAATTAAATACTTCCCAACTAAAAATAACTAATGTAAAGTCGAGTTCATTAAAATATTAGCACGGTCAAGGATTCAAAATATTGTGATCGTTGGAAAGCTCAATAAATTCTATAGAACCTATAGATCAAAAATATGTCCTTATGTGAACGGTTCAATAATATATAATGCTGTGCATTAGGTAACAATATGTGATCAGCCTTTTCAAAATATATCTAAATTGTATTGGCTTTAAAATATCTCAGCAGGCTAAGCTTCCTAATTATCTCTACATGCATGGGAAAGTCAATGATTTGCTCGAACAAATAAGATCTAGTTTACATTGTTACGGAAATGACAGTCGTTTCCATTGTTTTCCTCGCATTTGCTTTTTTAATGTTGTTCACATAATAATGTGCCTTTGGCTGTCTACATGTTACTGAGTAAAGTCAGTCACATATAAATATATAATCTTGACCACAATTTAATGATGCTTATTTATAGTTGTCACAATATTATGAAGATTTTTGACGTTCATATATTTTTGAAGCCTGAAAGGGCCCATATATTAATGAATTCCACTGTACTGTAAAACATTCTAAGGAAGACTGTACTAAATATGTATTACGATATTAGAAAACTATGCTAGTTGCAGTGACAAATAAGATCAACAATCAACAAGAACCTCTTCCTTTTTGGAAGTAGGTTAAAAACTAGTATGGCTTTAATCTTGCATAACGCGTACAATATACTAAAATGCATATATTTCTACTGTACCAAGTCTGTATAAGAATGCAATAGACATGCAATAGGCATGGTATTTAAGCGAACATTTTAACAATTTATATAAATCAAAACGTGTCGTCTGGCACATCTTTCCTTAGGTATAGCAACTTTGTTCGTGGCTATACTCAAAAAACATTTTTTATTTAATTTCAAAGACCCCGATAAATAAAAGAAAAATTATTAATATTCTGTAAAATATTATAACACACGCTGTGATTAACTATTAGTTTGGTCAACAAATACATCAGTTGATGATACTCATATCGCTCTACCTGGCATTCTCCACGAATATATGACAAGCTACTGGCCTGACATGGGCTGTGATTGCGAGACTAGCGATCCTGGCGGAATTTTGTTACGCCATTGAACAGGCTTTCAGAAACCGGTGGAAAAATATGTCAATTAATAAACAGTAATGAAGACGTAAAATCATTACAATTCTGACAATCAGTCTTACTTTGGGATACTGTGTTACCCAGTAAAATGGGTTGTGGAGGTCAGATAGGCAGTCGCTTCATGTAAAATACTGTATTCAGCTGAATCCGGTGAGACTGGAACCCGACCCCAACATAGCTTGGGGTCGGGTAATTAGTCGAAAGGTTACGCAGACTAAATATTAATAAACTTTTTTTTACTTAGATTAAATTAAGTGAAGATGCGCAGTTGACAGTATTGTATTGTCGGTATACCTAAAAGAAATAGACCCTACTTATAGATGGCCGATCAATTAAAGCCTTAATTAATATTTTCGCAATTTTCCCTAAACACTTGAGATCCGCATTCGACCATCGAATCACAAATATATATAATACTTTAATCTGTATACTCTATCATCTAGCAATGCGAATATAATATATTATTACTACACTACAGCTGTCTCGTAATAAGATATTAGTTGTGCCTTTACTTACAAAAATATTTTAATTAAATACAAATAGTAGAAAGAAAAACTTAATTCTTAGGCAGGACTCGAACCTGCGACTACTGGCTCAACGCGCCAGTCGCTTGACCAACTAAGGTACCGAGGTCACTGCCTGTAAGTTTAAATTTTTCCTTCCACTTATTACGTCTTTAGGGCGACGTTTGCGACATCTAGTGAATCAATCTTGCGTTATGTCTCACCGACTCTGATTAACAATGCATTAATTTAGAAGTCCGAGAGATGATGCAGGCCAATACCTACTTATTATTATTGATTATTTGTAACGCATTAGCGCATGCGGAGCAAATATTTGTAATGAAACACATAGTAGAAAGAAAATATTTTAAACAATATTTCTAGTAATTTTCAGTTTTTATACAGCAAAAAATAATTAAAGAGAATCATTAATATTAGAATTATTTCATGTGAAATTAAATCCTATTTATAAATACTTTTAAAGAAAAATGTTAATCACTGCCATCTGATCCCAATCTAGGCAGAGCCTGTATTATGGCAACCAGACAACTGATAAACATACATATTATTGATAAATTAAACCCAGACACAAAACAAAATATGATCTTGCCCGTCACACAAACATTTGTCTTGGGTGAGAATTGAATCCACGATCACCAGTTCAGCAGTCTGGGTCACTAACCACTAGACCAACAGACCAGTTCAAAGTACATATTTAATTACTACCTGCAGTGAAGTTGGTCTCACAAATATTGTTTTGTTGATACATGCATTGTTATCAAGTATAAAAGGACATTTTCTTTGTATATATATTTTGTTTTTTCATTAATTTGATTGTTGATAAGCCTACTTTTGCAATACTGATTATTAAAATATTTTTATAAGTAAAGGCGGATATGATCTACAAATGATTACTTCTTTATATCTTGAGATTTTATATAGCCTCCTGGTTGATTCATAAAATATTACGTAGCGTCTTGCTCCACTAAAAGTAGATAATGTACTTTTGCTTGAGTTTATGTTTCCTAAAACTATCATTCTACAAACTCGATTAATTATTTTTTTTATATAATATCAACCTTTGATCTGTATTTTTTTAAATCCTAGATAATAAAAACAATAGGGCAAACACACAACACATACATTTCTATTGTTAAATGTCATTATTTATATCTAAAAAAGTAATTTATACCACAGTTGGTAAGTTATGTTACAACTTACACACTTGAGATTAAAAAGTTTTGTAAATAGATTAAATTGTATTCATTGTCAACAATGGAAATATAATTATAAAATAGTCTGTCTTCACAAAAAAAAAACAAGAAAAAAATTGAAGTAAAACCTCCTTGACTACTTTAAAAATATCTGCCTAAAACATACAAAGTTTCATCAAAATCAATTCAGCGGCTTACTCGTGAAAGCGTAACAGACAGACAGAGTTAATTTCACATTTATAATAAATTTTAGTTTCCATACTAATTCCATAATAAATGTGAAAGTACATAGCCATGTATAATGCAGAAAACTTTACAAAAATGAATATGTATCTATTTTTAAACTATGGTACATAGGATTACATAAGCGCCATTTCTCCTAGTTACGTCATAAGACAATTCGCATGTACGTCGTGGAATGATTCTATGTGATTGATAAAATTGCATGTCATTAAAAAGAGAGCGCCTTGAAGCAGGCTAGGACAGGCGTTCCGTTTCCCGTTGGCCGTTGACGCCAACACTACACGCTGGATTTATTTACAACCTCCGTGGTCGAGTGGCGTACACACCGGTTTACAAGGTGTCGCCATCTCTGAGGTCCCGGGTTCGATCCCCGGCCGGGTCAATGTATAAAACACCTTTTCTACAGTCTCGGGTCGGGCTCTGAATTCCATAACACAAGTGCTTTAGCTACTTACTTTGGGTTCAGAGCAATGCATGTGATGATTATATTTATTATATTATTTATTTAAACTACCTTGTCCGCCGTTGGGGTCAAGTTGGCCCCAACGGCCAGGGTGGGTTGCTAGTAAATAAATAAGAATTAACAAAACCTTTGTGACAGACAGACATTGTTACTTTTCCACAAGTTTTCCATTTTAAACCATAAATACATTTTAACATCTTATAATATTAGATATTAGTTAATCCGTTAAGATCTCCTTTGTATCAGAAATAACTGACCACAGAGGCCGTTATCAAGAATAAAAAAAAAAACTTTTGATTAATGTTCGCCATTTAAAATGTCAGTGTGTAAGCGGTAACAAATCTATACTAAGTTACTATACATGTATTCTACAGCTATTAATACCTATGTCTGTAGGTTCTTGTGACTAAACATAGTATGAATGTATGGGGGTACCATCGGAGGCACATTCGAAGCCTGCTCAGGCGGCTGCTCCTTGTCCTTATTATTCTTAGTTTTTCTGAACTGAAATCCATTCTTCCTCAGAATTTTCCTTAGCGTTTCCCTTGAACCTTTAAAGTTAATCTCCTCTTTGAGAATCTGCAGTAGTTTATTTATAGTGGGCACCTCTTTCTTGAAAGCGTAAAACTCATGTACTTTCCTGCGGATGACTTGGAGGTCAAACTCGTCGATTTCTATCTTTCCTTTCGTCCTGACACGTTTCTTTGGTGTTTTCTTCAAAGTTTCCGGGTCTAAGAGACCTTGTTCGACAAGTCGTGCTTCTTTGACTATGTTTAAAACTGTCCGCTCCGATACACCTGGAATTATATGAGGTCAAGGTAAGACATTAATAAAATAAATATTGAGAAGTGATTAAGGGCGCTGTTCTGAATAAATGAATTAAAAATTTCGAAATAAAGATTGCCAAGATAAAAGTATCTCAGAACTACTATATAAGATGACAAAAGTGACTTTTTGCATTAATTTTTTAAAACTATTTATATTAAATGGTAGCTTTTGTATGAATTATATGGAATTAGTAATAAAAGTACGTAATGATATGTATACAGCATGCAATAAAAACCCTGTCCGATCCTTATGAGTGTTATTCGGTATCGTACTGCTTACACATATACGTAACTATAAAATGGATTTGAGATTATTATTTTTTCTCAGTGAGTATAATTAAATTAAAATAAAACTGATCAAAGGCAACACTGATCGCTCGACAAAGTTCACGTGTACTACCTACAGTTTTGTATCAAAGAAACCACCGGAGCGAGACATTTTTTCCTAGTACGTATGTTAAACCAGGAATACGCCTTTATTGGATCGGACAGGGTTTTTGTTACATACTGTATGTTTTAATTGAGAAATAATAAAACAAGATAAAAAATATTGGATGTCAACAAGCAAGCCATTTCATTCGACTACTATGCATTAGTTTATTATAATATCATTCTATCACCGAAATGAATAATATTAGCCTTAAATAAGCATATGGTTGGGTTTCCACCAGCGATGTGCTAGGCCGCTCAGCGGTGCGAGGATGCTTAGCAAGGCTTTGAAACGGTGCGCAGATGAGCGGTGCGAGGTGTGCTGAGATCATCCTCACCAAACCCAATAATACATTGCACGTTATGTTTTGCTTGATTTGCAAGGATATAGGAAAGATAAGCTATCTTCGCACAGGCGTACATTCCACACTTCCATAAAATCGGTTAATTTTAATTTTTAACTTGTGTTATGGAATTAGGAGACAACAAAGGTACCACAAAAACCCAGACCCGAGATAATTTTCTACATTGACCCGGCCGGGGATCGAACCCGGGACCTCAGAGCTCGCGACACCTTAAAACCAGTGTGTACGCCACTTGATCACGGAGGTCGTGATATGATATATAAACCGCGATAAAATCTGCCAATCCAAAAGTAGTTTTATTTCAATGTCTAACATTCGCACTGCTATAAAATATGCTACATTTAATGTGAGGATTTATTGGTCTATTAAATTTTGCTTTTTTTTTATTGTTTGTATTTTTAGATATTAATCTCACACAAAACATTTCCATAAGGATCACAGAGATTTATCGAGTGTTACAATCAAAACCTAATATATATTGAGTTTTTTTAGCATGAATTGTAATGCATTTAGTATAAATATCTACCAGTACAAGGTCATCACATTTACAATGAGATCAGTGCATAACAATGACAACTACAATGTATTCCATTTGTCAACAATGACAGTTCAAGATTCGACTTGCAGAAGTAGGCACTTTACATGTATTTGAATGGTAAATCAGATACCAAGCAGTTCGCTTTACATTTTGAAAATGTAGGCATGGAGCAAACAAATGTATGAATTAATGAATTGTAATCAGGCATTGATCATACAGGATGTATTTCTGTGTCAGGGCAAAGGTGTAGCAACAAGATTCAATCTGCGTCATGGAATTTGGGCCAGAATTTGACACATTATTATGACAATACTATCTACACAAGGGCCTGATATCTTTACACAGTATAAAACAAAGTCGCTCCCGCTGCTTGTACGCTTAGATCTTTAAAACTATGCAAGAGATTTTAATGCACTTTTCAGCAATAGATAGGACTAATTCAAGAGAAAGCTTTATATGTATAATTAAATTATTCAACCACTATTTAATGTTGGTCTAAATCTGAGTATATTTTAACTATGTGAGATGAATTTTTGTAAAATATCTTCAATACAGCAATAACTGTTCAGTGGAAGTAGATAAAGTTTAGTTTGATTTGTCATAGATTGAATATCTAACATTAATTGGACAAACTGATTAACCATAAGCTATTTTCCATAAAATAAGCATTGCCTTTGTTAATTTCTTATATTTGTATGTAATTAATTGTTGTATAAATAAAGAAACAAATCAGGAAATGAACTAAAGCCTAATCAAAAAATGAATGAATAAAAAATAGGTTTGATTATAGATTGAATATCTTAAGATACCAACTCGAGCTTATATCCAAGATGTTGGGCAGTGGGTTTTAAGTATATTAATTAAGTGGTGTTAGAAGTCTCCTAATATAGTTTTCGTTAAACAATATTTGTATTGTTAGTTTAAATCCTATTCTAAATCAATTGACTGACAAACATTCTACGAAAGAAATTATCCAACAATATAATATAATAATATTAGCTTGGGACAACTCACACAAGGCCAAACTAGGCAGAACCTATATTATGGCAACCAGACAACTGATAAACATACTCATATATTATATTTCTAAATACATACATATAAAAGATAAAATACAACACACATAACAAAATTAAATGATCATGCTAATCACACAAAGATTTGTCTTGGGTGGGAATTGAACCCACGACCTCCGGTGTAGCAGTCAGGGTCACTAAACACTAGACCAAAGCGCCAGCCAATAAAGTAAAAAACTAAAATTAATTATTAACTATGAATAATCTGTTGTTTGTTTGCAATGTTGGTTGACTCGCATTACACGATAAAAAACGTAATTGAAAAAGCTACGCTTTGTTACATAAAAGCTTAATACGCATAATGCACTGAATACATTTAAAGGCCTCAAATAGCATACAGCAGTTTACTGTTACAAAGCATGATGTTATAAATGAATGTAAAGAGACAAGTTGTATTAATTACATTACATTTACAGACCTGTGGCGGCAGATACTCTTACGTACACTTTACTAAGAGGTATTATGGGCACTTGCATGCGTTTCTCTTCATCCATAAACTCTTTGACCTTTAATATTATCTCACGCACTTCAGTTGTGATATTTTTCGGCATTTTGTTAAGTAATTGTTGATACCACTCAAACAAAAACACTCAGAACTCATAAATGGCCGCTTTTGTCAGCGTGACATTTAATCAAAGATGGCGTCGAAGCCATAGACTAATGTGTATCGAAACGTTCCGATTGGCTCGCGTTCCGTTGAGTCGCCAAACCACGTTTTATTTCTTCTATTTTTTTATACATAGTACGAGCAGAGATCGGGTACTTATTGACATTTTAAAAATTAAATATCTTCTTTATTTAACTCTGACTTCAAACTGATAAAGGTTGGCCTAGTAACTATAGTCTTTTTAAACAACTCTATATATTATAATGTTTTTATCTTTTAAGAAATTATACCAATATCAAAACGGATAATTTAGTTTTAATAAATTATTGGTATACGATAAGGCCTTGTCCACACTGCGATATTTCTCCGCGCGTTTTTTTTCTGTAACATGTTCAATACGATAGGAGTATCACTGGCGTTATAAAAATCACGCGAAATATTTGTAATTTTATGCACATTGAACGCGATTTATTCCGATTATGATGTTGATGATTTATAGTACCTAGATAAAGTAAAGCTATTATGGCCGCACTGCGGAAAAAAAAATCACGGCGTAAATGGTTGTTACGTCTAGCAAGTATCAGGTAAATCAAAAAGGAGATCATTCAGGTTTCATACAAAGTTGGGCCAAAAATTGAAAGTGCCGTGCCAGTATAAAAAAAGTTTTTAATCTGTTCGGGACATAATTTTAAGCATTTGGTACTATGGCACTATTATTTAGCTGCTATATTCAGTTCAAAAATCTGATTTCTCGTACATTTGCGTACCTACTACTTAGATGTAATTCCGAACAAGGAATAGAAAACGCGAGTATGAAAATCGCGCGATGAAATATCGCAGTGCGAACTTGGCTTAAATAAATAACAGCTGTGTCAGAATAAAATATTGTTCTTCTTTGTTACCAAAGTTTTCGGTTTAAAAATGTACGAATATCATGATTTCCATGAATCTTACTATCACCATACTTGTCTAATTATACCCGAAAAGGATGTCTTGGACACGGATATCATTGGTTCCGGGTGTGTACCCCGCTTGAAACGCTGGTGGCACGATTTGTTTCTCCTATCATATACATGTGCCAGGACAAGATCCTTTTACACGAGCTCTCATGCAATGACGATTGAAAGGTTTAGACAGTATCGTAAATATAGAAACCGAATCCATCCAATGAGCAAATTCAGGTACTCCATTATTACTGCTAGCGTACTAAACTAAACCATGACTCATTTACCACTGTAACTACCTATTATAAAAAGATTCATTTCACAATACAGTCATTGGCCATATTATACAAACAAATATTACAGTAGATATATTACACCCAAAGTACCTATAATAATAAAAACATCGATAATTAAAATTTCAGAATCTTTTGGGACAGCATAATCTTGTACGTGATCTTCACCAACAAATTATTGTTTCGCTTCACGTCCTCGTATGCATTTGATAAGATCCCGTTATTTTTTTTCTATTTCGGGGCTTTACTCGAAGTGGTAATCATTTTTGACTTATTCGTCAACTTGAAGACCGGGTACATAGACTTCGAAGCTAAACAAGTTATCCTCGACACCAGAAAATCCTTGATACGATACTGTTCCCATAAGCTGTTCTTGCATTTCGCGTCAGCTATTCCTCTCCACTGGTTCTTGTTCCTGAGATACGGCGCAGACGTGACTTGCGGTCTGTGCAAGGCGAATAGATTTATATGTGCCCTGAAGATCATCAGTGTCATCAGCGTCTACAGGGTTTTCGAAACAACTGAAAATTTTATACAAAACCGCCGATTGAAACACAGACAATGCTACAAGTTTGTAAGAATTGCAATCACGGGATTCATTTGCATGTTCCAACTTTACGATTTAACTGATACTATAATTGTTTTGGTGAGTTTTGCTAGAGGTGAAGTCGCGACGTCCTCGCGGATGGCTATAAGATTAATCAAGATGTATGGAAATACTGAGCGAATCCCGCTCGATAATTTGGTCTTCTATGAAATTTCCAGAGGGTATAAATCTTTGCTGCTATTTACCTTAGGATACAGGACCCAAATCTATTATCTGGATAAACTTGTAACGTTGGTTGCGTATTTGTTAGCAAACGGATTTTATGTATGGAGTTTGCTGGAGTGCTATGCCTTGCTCAGTCGGATTGTATACCCGAGAGACCAAATACTTAGCCTAAGGGACGGAACTTTTAACTTGATGACTTGCCGGCAACTGCCTGATGAGTTGAGGTGCAAGGTGGACCAGTATTTCAAATTTAAGCCGACGCAATTGAACTTTATCGAGAATGGGAACAATCTGTACAGGAGTCTCCCGGCGGTGCTGAAGACGGAGGCTAAGCTCGACTGTTACATGAGGCTCGTGAGGCGTATTCCTTTCTTCAGTAGCTTACCGATGCCGATTCTAAGGGAAATTGTGTTGATGTTGAAAAAAGAAGTGTTTTTAAACAACGATATTTTAGCAGAAGTAAGTGGTAGCATTTAATACTTAGTACTCAAAATTATTTTAAAAATAAAATATATTAATACCAGAATAAAACTGCCAGGCTTGGGCTCCAGCGGAGGGCCTCATGATCGTTGATAACGGGGTCTTGGCGGTGTTCTCCCACTTCCACAAGGAGACTGGCCACCTGATCGATGGAGACTACTTCGGTGAACTATCTCTGGTCACCGACAAGGAAATCTGCATGTCTTATGTGGTCGCCATCACACCCTGTACTGTAAGTCTCGTCTAAATTAAGATAAATATAGATTAAGCCATTGTGTTTTTGTACAATAATACTGAAAAGGTATTTGTTGAATGGATGCGATTCTTTCCTGTATAGGTACCTAGTCTTGCCATAAATACTGTAACAAAGAAAAAAAAAATGTTTTCTATTGCAAATAACATTTATTACTTTTACAGTGTGTTAGATAAATATAAAACAATTTAAAATATAAAAAGCTTTTTCGAAGTGGTCTCCATTGGCTGCAATTAGTGTTTACAGACCGTCAGGTGAAACTCTTTTCCAAATTTAAATATATACTAGTTGTAGACTAGATGTCGGTTATCGCATCAAAAAGTAGCCTATGTCCTTTCTCAGGCTCTAGACTATATGTGCACCAAATTTCATTTAAATCGGTTCTGTAGTTTTGGCGTGAAAGCGCGACAGATAGACAGAGTCACTTCGCACTTATAGTATTAGTAAGGATTATTGATTTACAGGTTTTATTCGACTACGACGATACCTAGAAGGTTGGGTTATAACTTCAGCTGTTTTTTTTTGCAGATTCTTCTTTTACCAAAGTCGATTTTTAGAAGTTTCATGCGAGAATATCCTGTTCTTTTCTTTGATATCAAAAACCAAATGAAACAGAGATTTAATAACCCTGTGTCCTCGACGCGGGCGTCGCTCGATGAAAACGCTTCAGAAGGATCGAAAACCGAACGGAAAGGTTCTGAAACAACAGGATTGTAAGATTTTCTTGTTAATAAATCTTAAACATGGTTGTAAACACTACGACGACTGCGCTGCCCAGTTTCAGGCTAAGACGGAGACGGAACCCCAAATCCTAACTCATGAGCTCATTACACGTCGTTTTAGTGGTTCCAAATAAAGCTTGTAATACATTTGGTTACAAAGATATTGAAGCCAAAACGTGGTTATAAAATTCCATCGAGCAGATCGCCGAAAAAAAAAAAAAAAATGTTATCTATTTATTTATGTTTATGGCCCTTATTATTTTGGAGAATTTCGATTTGAATTGGTTATTTGACTACTATAGAATTATTATTACAAAAGATATATATATATATATAGCTTTTAAAGTTAGTAGATGACGCATGTTCTCTCTTTTTTGCAAAACGACGACTTGTATGGGGCAGCCCTAGATTAGTATGGAGAATAGGCATGTTTCCTATTTTTTTTAATGTCCGCCTTGTAGATTAATTAATTTTATTGGACACGTATTTTTTCTTTTTTCCTGCAAACAAAAAATGATCAAAATACAGTAAACGGAAATTACGCGTGACGTCACTCCTCGCTACGATTTTTACCAAGGCGTGGCGTCATAAGCTCCCACTCCGAAACTTTAAAGCGCTGTATCTTTGTAATTTTATATTGTTTTGATAAAAAAAAAATACGTGTCTAATATTTTTTTATTATCTAACTGACGGACTAAATAGATTTTAACTTTTCATACCCAGTCAATATCCCTATTACTAAGGTGACCTCATCTGATGGTATAGCTCTCTCTGTCTAAACAGTCATGGGCACTACCGCGCCCCCAGATATATGTAAGTTATCTGTCAATATTTGCAAACCATTTTTTGTCCATTGGTTGGTATCTGATTGAGCCTAATATTAAGTAATAGTTAGTAGTTCTGGTGAAAATACCAGAATATATTATGGTACTTTCGAGCTGGTCTGATGCTGCAGCCCGAAGGTAGCCATAGGAACGTCGTTACGGAACGACGCAATGCTATCGTATTTGTGCTTGTTTGATTTATCTTTACTCATACTATACCCTTACTTATTTAAAAACTTGTATTTTAAAAAATAAAAACTTATTTAATAGGAGTGTGGACTAATAAGTATTATTTATTCACTCGTCACATAGACTATTAAAAAATATTAAACACGTGTTTTTTCCCTTTTTTACTTGAAACAAACAATGAGGAAGATACAGTGAAAGGAAATCTCGCGTGACGTCACTTCTTGGTACAATTTTTACTAAGACATGACGTGACAAGCCCCCACTCCTGAACTTTAAAGCGTTTTATGTCATTTTTTATTGATTTGATAAAAGAAAAAATACGAGTTTTGTTTTCTTTTTTATGTATCTGGTGGACTAAATGGATATGTCCTTTTCATATCCAGTCCACACGTCTATTGTGTTTACTTTTCAAATAAGTATTAAGATTTAAGAAAAGTTGAAAGACAAGCCTTGTTTGTCTTTATTTAAGTTACAGTTTTTTTTCACGTTGGTCTAAAAAATGTTTTACTTTAAATAAACTAATTAAAATATATTATGTTTTTTATTTTAATATAACATTGTCGATCATGGTGGCAGAACAGAGAATAGGCCGCGTATATTGATTAACGAAATCGACTTATCGATATACAGGAAGATGATAACTATATAAAGACAGTTAGGTATTAATTTCTGAAATGTATTATCTAACTAAATCCGTTACCTAATTTATCTTTTGCTAAACCTAAAAACTTGCAAACTCTAGCGAATTCACTTTAGCATAGATAAAGTAAAACACTCTATGCAGGTGCTATGCTTATAGCATCAAGAAGCAGTAAAAATTTACAAAAAAATATGTGTGACATTTGTTTTGTCACACAGAGTACTTTTACACTGTCATAATATTACTGCCTAGCTGCCTAGAGTACAGTTTCCAAGCCATAGTACTCTGTGGATTACAGTTATTAATATTACAGAGTAATATACACTTTAGTTGTCATACTTTAGTCTATGCACGGAGTACTGTATTACAAAAAATATTTGCATAAAGTGTCAAAATAAATATTATTGAAAATGAATGAATTTCACGAATCTTATTACCACCATACATGTTTAATAATACCAGAAAAGGATGTGTTGGACACCGATATTTTAGCCACTGGTTGGATAGAATATCTAAAATGGTGGTGGAATGATCTCTTCCTACTATCGTATTCTAATGAGCAGTCTAAAGGATTCTACACGAGTTCCCACGCAATGAAGATCGAAAGATTCCGACAGTTCAGAAAATACAAGAATCGTATTCATCCCATGAGCAAATTCAGGTACCTATTACGAATCTTAACCCCCCCCTCCGTCCCTAGATCAAGCTGGCCCGAGCCGGCCAATCTAGCATAAAAATATGTCCTTAAATAATAAAAACTTAGATCCAGACCCCTTGCTGTTTTTGCCTTATTAAGATTGTTAGCAACGCACTAAGTCGAGGTCCGAACCTCACAGGGGGTGCCCTTAGTGAACGTTGCCGACGTAGTTAGTTTTTATTGCTCTGGATGGAGGGTCATCAAATAAAATCAAAAATATACACGAATACAAAAGTTTTAAAGTTAGTAGATGACGCATGTTCTTTGTACTTTTCGCAAAACGACGTCTTGTACAGCGGGCCAGCTCCAGATTAGTATTGAGAATTACTAAGGTGACGTCACCTGATGGTAAAGTTCTCTTTGTCTAGTTAGCAATATTAAATTGCTTGTAACTAGTTCAATAAGAAAGTAATTAATCTGCCGTTTTTTCAACTCGATATAGTTTGTAATTTTTTTCTTTTAAATGAACCTAGATAATTGGATATTTAACAATAACTTGTTAAATATCCAATTATCTAGGGGCAAGACAAGAAAATCGTCTTAATAACCTAAGCACCTCATAACTTTATTCTAATTAAAAGCAGGATTAAATATCTTTTTTCATTCTTTACTAAATATACTGCGGTCCTGTCTCATGTCACCGTCAACCGAACTGAAAGTAAACTATAGTAAAATTAATGAACTTATTTATGTTTTAGAACCTTCTGGAAGTGCCTGATCCTCCACGTCATCGTGTTAGACAAGATCATCTTCCGCTTCACGTCTTCCTTCATGTTCGACCATTTGCCGATAGTTCTTTTCTACTTCGGGGCATTGCTCGATTTCATAATAATTATTGACTTATTCGTCAGTATGAAGACAGGATACATTGACTACGAGGCAAAATTAGTTGTTCTAGACACTAAGAAGTGTTTACTCAACTTCTGCTCTCACAAACTTTTCATACACTTTGCGTCGACCATGCCTCTGCATTGGTTTCTCTTGCTTAGATACGGAAACGACGTGAATTGTGGTCTTTGTAAGTGCAACAGGTTCATTTGTGCTTTAAAGATCGTCAGCGTCTTTAGTTTGTTTCGAGTGTACGAGTCGTCTGCGTATTGGACTAGGAAACGGTATTATACAATAAAGATCCATTTCTACAAGTTTCTCAGGATCGCGATCACTGGCATCGTTACCATGTTCCAATTTAACGACCTGTTCGATGCTTTTTCGCTGCTTGTCTTCATGGAAAGTTCTCAAGTAGATGAAAAGTCTACTTTAGCCATAAGAATGTCCGTAAAGTATGGTATTCTAAAGTCTGATAAACCCGATTATAGACTTGTATTCGTGGAGCTTTATAGGACCTTAAATGTGTTCTTCATGTTCAGTTTTGGTACAAGAACGAAAGTTTATTTTTTGGATAAGTTGGCGTCTGTGGCCGCTTTTTTGATTGCTAATGTTTTCTACGTTTGGAGTCTGTTAGAATGTTTCGCTCTTCTTAGTAGCCTAATGTACTCAACAGACCAGGCAATGAAAATGAGAACAAATGCCTTGAATTTTGTGATGTGTGAACACTTGTCGGAAGACATAAGGATGAAAGTTGATCAGTATTTTCATCTGAAGACTACGCAGGCAGTTATCACTGAGACGCAGAATGGGTTATACAAGAGTTTACCTCGCGTGTTCAAGGACGAGGCAAAGTTGAACACTTATATGAAGCTGATGTTGAGATTCCCTCTCTTCTCTGATTGGCCGCTGCCGATAATTGAGGAGTTGGTTCTTATTATACAGGCAAAGGTGTATTTGGTCAACGACATTGTGACACTGGTAAGTATAATGCAAATTAGGAACTGAGAGCTACTTCTTTTGTAGCCTTTCTTCAGCCCATCGTAAATATCAGCAGTAAAACTGTTGACAATAGTCATCCCTTCTCGTCTTTCAAGTTTCTCATCCTATTTGTTCATCTAATCTGTAAAAGTGCTTTTCTGCTCAGGCAAAAGTGGAAGGTAGCGGCCTTATGATTGTGGACACTGGCATCTTGGCGGTATATTCCGAGTTCCACCAGGAGATGGGGCACCTTATCGATGGAGACCACTTCGGTGAACTGTCTCTGGTCACCGACAATGAACTCTGCATGTCGTATGTTGTCGCTGTCACGAACTGCACCGTTAGTTATTTGAATTTTGTTTAGCAGGTTAGGTAGGTAAATTTGCTATTCGATCAAAGATCCTAGAAATAATTCAATCTTTGATAAAACTTGTGTGAAAAATGTTTTGAAGCGGGATTTCAGTAGATTTTTATACATACCTATAATAAGTATAATGATTTTATTTAGAAGATCCAATCGGAGATGCCCGATTAGATTCAAAGCCGACATAATCATGAGCTGATGACACGTCGATGTATTGCGACAAACTCATAAGTGAGATCACAAAAAGTATTAAAATATAATTGACATGGACGTTGGTATTAGGTACCCATTTCTATATTATTCTAAAGTACACTTTCTTTTGTTTCCAGTTACTGATTTTAGGCAAGCTGGCCTTTAGGAATATCATGAAGAAGTACCCGGTACAATTTTACAATTTAAAAATAGAGGTGAAGAAAATACATAGCCAGCCCCCTTTAGGGCGCACAGCCATTGTGCCACATGTTGCTACTTAATCCCAAAACTATCAATGTATCTATTTATATAGCTCTTGCGAGAGAACACACGTGCGCAACTTAATTTTAAGCCATTAACTTTTAAACTGACCTTGTAACTGTAAAGCCGAGTCTGCAGCGCCAGTTTCGTTAGAAAACATAAATTAGGGATGCTAACCGAGGATGTTCGACTGTTTTTATTCGGAAAAACATTTGTGCCGCACCCCTAATTAATGTTTTTTAACAATGTTATATTCAAACGCTGTCACCGCAGACCCGCTTAAGGTGCGTTGTAACGAATTTAGCATGCGATACCTTAGTGTTGCTGGGAGGTACGGATAAAGATAGGAACACGTCGTGTTATTGTCTAAATCATAGATATACAGTCAAACTTTAATTTGGTGGAGTAAAATAACATTTCTCACACGCCACGTCGCTGAAGGCACATATAATTATATTACTTTATGTACTGCATTGAATTAAAAGTCATACATATAGTAAACCAATACATAGGTAGACTGCTTATTATTTTGGCAGTAATCAAATTAAATTGTTTAAATACGTTTACCCCGGTCAGTCACAAGTGCGGAAACATTTCCACAAAGATTCGCGCGCTTTGATGTCTGTTATAAAATCAACACAGCTTAGAAATGATATCATTAATTTGCAAATGTCTTTCTACACTTGTGGGTTTACGTATTCGCGCGAATGTGAGTGAGCTTTTTATCTTATTTCAGTAGCTTTAAGGTCAATTTCTCGAAACCTGTCCTTATTAACTGACATTGTTATTTTATGTAAAGTCTTTTATTCTTTGGCATGTTGGTCTAGTGGTTAGTGAGCCTGACTGCTTAACCGGAGGGTTCGATTCCCACCCAGGACAAATCTTCGTGTGATGAGGATGACCATTTGTTCTGTGTCTGAGTGTAATTCGTCTATAATGTGTATATAGGTATATATAGAAATATATAAAGTAGGTATGTTTATCAGTTGTCTGCTTGCCATAATACAGGTTCTGCCTAGTTTGGGATGAGATGACCGTGTGTGAGTTGTCTTAAGATATTATATTATATATTTATTACATAATTATTAAATTTTTCATCAATTGATTGAGTGTTAGGAAAAAATGCTTTCTATATAATTTTCTGAAACTTTAAAGAGTCGAATATATTTTTAAGTTTACATTTAAGCAAAATAGTATGTATCTTACTATGTAGACAATTTATTTTTAATCTATTATTTAAGCAAAATAGAAATTAGTATACCAGAAAATGTTTAAGTTCAATAAGTAATAACGTTGTTTAATTTTTTAGTTCTAAGTAAATTTATTTAAGTTGATTGTTATGTAAATTAAAATAAACCTTATTTAACTTTAACAATTTGCTTTCACTGTTAGTGGTTTAATTGAAGCACACATAATTTTTATTTAACTAGTTATTTTTTACTTCTTCAATGAATAGGGATGTTGACTGGGTATGAAAAGTAAAAATCTATTTAGTCCGTCAGTTAGATATTAAAAAAGTATTAGACACGTATTTTTTCTTTTATCAAAACAATACAAAATTATAAAGAAACAGCGATTTAAAGTTCAGTAGTGGGGGCTTATGACGCCACGCCGCGCCGTCACGCGTCGTCGTATAAATTGTCGCATGTAGTGAAGTCACGTGAAATTTCAATTCACTGTATTTTGCTCATTTTTTATTTGCAGGAAAAAAGGGAAAAATACGTGTCCAATAAAATTCATTAATCTACCGGGCGGAAATTAAAAAAAATATGAACGAATGAATATCATTTATTTGCTTGAAATATGGTTACAATTACAGGTCTTAAAATACAATTAAGTACTTTTCTTCACATCTCGCCTCATATTCAGCATATGCAAATATAATATGAAAGGGCATAATTCTTAATTATTTATATCAAAATATTGTTATTAACTAATTTATGGTTGTGAATTTAAATTTTATTTAAATTATAAAATTAAATTAATTCTATTATAGCAAATTATGAAATTAATGTGCTTTTTTTTATTAATGTTATAATTTAGAAAATCATTTACCGTATAGAAACATTTGTCCATTAGCCATATTTTTAGTTCTTTATGAAAAAGATTCGTTGGCAATTCTCTCATTTGCTTAGGTATCCCATTAAATATTTTAATAGCCATAAAGCTTGCGGATATTTAGGTAACATGCCCATTATAAACTTACTGTAAACACTTATCAAGGAGATAAACAATTTTTTTTGCTAATTTCGTTTCGTTTTTACGTAGCAACTATAAAAAATATTGACCTGAAATTTGGTTCCTAGATAGGATAGGATGTGATAAAAATAAATGGTAAATAGTAACATGATTAAAGAAACTTTCCTCAATAGTTTTTTTTATCGGAGCGTTAGAAACACAGACAGACAGACAGAGTTACTTTCGCATTTATAATATTAGTGAGGATTAACAGAACATATCTATCCTATACTCCTGGACAAATAGTTTTAGGTTGTTAAAATGAAATTGCATGAAGGTCAGTGAAATAATTATGCAATGTACGAAACATGTACTAATGAGTAACGTAACTTGATATGAATTAGTGCATAATATTTGTGTGCCTTTGCATGCTTTTAATTGTTTTAATTATGGTTTGTACGGATGAAATTTAATGGAGCTACAACAAGTGAGCAAGTGTGTTTTGTTTTATTAAAAGCGCTGGCTGAAAACTATAGAACAAAGAAATAAAATGTAGAGATATTTAAAATTTGAA
This sequence comes from Diachrysia chrysitis, assembly GCA_932294365.1. Classification (NCBI taxonomy): domain Eukaryota; kingdom Metazoa; phylum Arthropoda; class Insecta; order Lepidoptera; family Noctuidae; genus Diachrysia; species Diachrysia chrysitis. Next base: position 1,873,812 of record OW028641.1, read on the forward strand.
TAAGATTTTGTTGCGGAGTTATTTTAAAACTATGACATCACCTAAGATATTATTTGAAATCAAATTATGTAAGGGCATTTTTTTTCACAGTTAAATTTCGTTATGAATAACGTATTTATTTGGATAAGGATTAGTATCTTGTTATATTAGTAAGGTGTTATGAAAACACCTTTGCAATTATTGCATTATTTTAGAACAATTTTTATTACCATAAAAAGGTTATTGTGAGTAATCTTAAAAGATAAACATGTGCTGTCGTGTTTTTTTTAGAGCTATTAAACAAGAACAATTCCATCATGCATAATATTGGCGTAACTCAAACCATTTACGAATCGAACGCAACGGAAGCTCCCAAGGGGAATATTTTTCCCGTTTTTGCAAAATTTTTAATTGATGCTCCGCTCCTATTGGTCGTAGCGTGATGTTATATATAGCTCATAGCGTTTCTCAATAAATGGACTATCCAACACAAAAAAAGGTTTTTCAATTTGGACCAGTAGCGCGTTCAACCAAACATACATACAAACAAACTCTTCAGCTTTATAATATTAAGTATGTAAAATAAAATAAGTATAGATGTATAATATGCAAACGACTTAATTTGTTCAAACAGGTTTTTAATGACGCAATTTTTTGACCAGTTTTGGAATTAAAATAAATGCTCTTAAAATCGTCGCACCGTAAAAAAAAAAAAACTTTGTTTTGGACAATATTTTTTATATACGTAAATGTATGCTTTATATTCAGCCTACCATCAACACATTCAATTGTAAACTATATATATATCTAATTATCGACCGAATTGTTCTAAAATTCGTCTCACAAATTACACAGTTATTCAAGACATGTCTAGCATCAGAATCCTATTTTCGTCTAGTAAGTAGCATTAACATGCGGCGTAACGAAAAAATACTTACATTTGAAATAGGTATTACGTAAATCATTACATTGGCTCTTAGTGAGGTATAGTAAAGCCAGGCCTCACTGAGATAATAAAGACAGTTCTAGTGATTAGCGGCCAAGGGCCTGCTAAACCGAAATGCGTGGATTCGATTCCCACCCAGAACAAATCTTTGTGTGATGAGCACGATCATTTGTTTTGTATCTGGGTGTAATTTATCTATAATATGTATGTATTTAGAAATGTATAAGTATGTTTATTTATCATTTGTCTGGTTGCAACATATTCATAAGTAACAAAATGGTTATACAGCGCTCCAAAATAAAATAAGTAGAGTCGTAAAAAACAAACCATAAGTTGGTTCGTTAACACAAATAGAAATATCGGTAATATTTTTTTAGAGTGGATTCAACTGTATAAAATATTTCATCAAAATTAATGCTTAGATTTTTTATGTTTTATTCTTATGATTGGTTTTGTACATGGCTTGTAAAATGACAAGAAAGTGTTCTATTTGTAACCTCTGAGAACGTCGAACGACCGAAATTTTTAGTGTAAACAGACCTAGAGCATTCTTTCGTTGTTCTGTCTGCGTTCTTAAAGATTCTGTGGAATATTCTAAGATTGCTCGCTCGCCTGATGTAAAAAACACTAGAATGTGCGAACACTTGCTTAGAGCGTTCTTTTCTCATTGTTTGCGAAGATTCTAAGGAATGTTCTAAGAATGCTCGCTCGCTTGATGTAAACGGCACTCAATTCACGAGCATTGAAACATTTACCTAAAGCATTCGTTCATATTTAGAGGAGCTTTGGTTCATTAGGAACGTAGTAAGTATTTTAGCCAAGTACTTAATAAAACGGACCTAACATAGGTATTTTATCATACATGGATTAAGTATGCGTATTTGTCTTACAGTTCATATTCAAAATTTTTGATAAATAACATCAAACATGTTAAAAACTTAAATCTATATACTAATATATAGAGCTGAAGAGTTTGTTTGTTTGTTTATTTGTTTGTTTGTTTGTTTGAACGCGCTAATGTCAAGACCTACGGGTCCGATTTAAAAAATTCTTTCAGTGTTGGATAGCCCATTTATTGAGGAAGGCTATAAGCTATATAACAATACGCTGCAACTAAAAAGAGCGGAGCATAAATGAAAAATGTTGCAAAAATGAAAAACCGTTGAAACTAAAACACGCGGACAACGTCGCGGGGGACAGCTTGTATTGCAATAAAATTGTGAAAACTTTCCACAGTGTAGCGAGGTTACGTTAGCCACCTTGTCTTGACACAGACGACTGAGGTGTCACGGGATTGTCGTTACAAAATAATAATCTTTACTTAGGAGCAGTGCGTACTCTTTGGTAGTGCGCACTCTTAGGCGGCTCTACTATACCTTGATGTTTATTCCATGATACACAGGGTTTCTATACAGGGTGAATTTTTTTTCGTTGTAAAAACGAAAAGTATGATAACGATGTGTATCAAAAACTAAACAAAAAGCCTAAAAAAATATCTCGAATGTCAGTACCGTAAAACTCTTACGGCTACTGTTTTGAAATTCGTTAATTTTTTCGTTTTTTTTTTTTGAGTTTTTGGTACCCATCGTTTTGGTAATCGATATAGAAGTCATACTTACTACTACAACGACAAAAAAATCACCTTGTAGAGACTGCTTATAAAAGTGAAAATTTTGAATTTGAAATTTCATAATGTTTGAATTAAAATTATCAACATCAATCTGGTTTTCAGATCTATTCACTTAATTGCAAGATGCATTGCAGAGGTTAAATATTTAAAAGCCAAAATAAATACGAGGATTTAAAATAATTTTCTATTATTTATTTTTATCTTAAAAATATTAGTATATTTATTTAGTACTAACTATTGTACTGCACGATTTCACTATTAAACAATTCAAATAATAATCAAACAAAATAACTATTTCAACAATGCACAGTATACATATACATTCATAAGCATGTCGACGAGAACCCATGACATTTTGCCCCTACCAAAAAGTGCCCAACGCAGCTAAAGAAGTTTTCACTTCAAAAATCATTAATTAGGTACTACTAACCCCTCCTATCGACCAAAAAACATCTCTATTTTAAAAACCAAAATGTATCGTAATTTGTACATTCAAAACTCTTACTAATGCATATCACAAATTCTTGGATGCCTACCGACTGCATAATAAACGAGGAGGTGTCAACAGCATGACTACTAAGTGTTAGAAATCTTATTAAAAACCCAAAAACAATGTTATATGACACTTGATTGCGTTTTCTATGGTAAAACGTTAGGGTTAAGCAACTCTTGGTGAGGCCGGGTTTTGGATGGGTGACCGTCGGTGATTTCTTAATTATCGGGATCAAACTTGGTATGGGGTAAGCTTGGATCCTAGGAAAGGATTTAAGCTACTTTTTGTCGCTATAACCGATAATCACGCTAGCGGAGCCGCGGGCAACAACTAGGTCTTAATTTTATTTAAATCTGTTTGTCTGTCTGTAACTTGCTACAGGTGTGCGCACTCTATGCTTATCTATGTACTAGCTGTCGTACGCGACTTTGTCCGCGTGTTTTAGTTTCAACGGTTTTCCATTTTTGCAACATTTTTCATTTATGCTCCGCACCTATTGGTCGTAGCGTGAAGTTTTATAGCCTATAGCCTTCCTCAATAAACGGACTATCTAACACTGAAACAAGTTTTCAAATCGGACCAGTAGTTCCTGAGATTAGTGCGTTCCAACAAACAAACTGACTCTTCAGCTTTATATTTTAATTAAAGTATAGATACGCTAAGATTTAAAAACCAGCAAGTCATTCATTGCTATGCCGCGATGCCCTGTCGCGCAATAATTGCAAGTTACGTTAAAATTACTACACCATGTTACACATTTACTACACAAGTACACATGCGTAACAGTGCCAGATAATCATCGAACACAGGGATAATTAACGTAGTACAGTCAACCGCAAAACAGTAGTGACATCCTTTCAATGTTATGTTCGAGCTGACCCGTCAGTCGATGTCCTGTCAATCTGGACAAAAATGCGACTTTATATATTTTTTTTGTCATTTACCGCGGATTTTTCTCAAATTGTCCTTGTCTTGACAATTACAAATAAAACAAAAAAGCAGCCAAATCGGTCGAGCCGTTCATTTGTAAAGCTACATACATGTGGCAATTGATTTTTTATTTATATAGATGTCAAGGTTTGGATGGATATTACTATACGATACTTGTAACTGTTTCAAGTCAAATTTACTTAACTAAAAATCTGGATTAACAATTAGGAAAATTTTCGGGTTCCGTACTTGAAGGGTGCCAACTGAGCCCTTATATTTAACCTCCGATGGTTGTCCGTCCGTCCGTCCGTCTATATGCCCACCCGTCCGTCCGTCTGTCCATCCGTTCGTCCGTCTGTCCATCCCTCCGTCCGTGCGTTCGTACGTCCGTCCATCCGTCTTTCCGCCCAACTGTCCGTCCGTCCGTCCGTCCGCCTGTCAGTCCGTCCGTCCAAACGACCACCCATGCGTCCGTACGTCCGCCCGGCCGTCCGTCCGTCTGTTCATCCCCTCGTCCGTCCGTATGTCCATCCGTCGGTCCGTATGTCCATCCGTCCGTCCGTATGTCCATCCCTCCGTCCGTCCTTCCGTCCATCCGTCCGTCCGTCCGTCTTTCCGTCTGTCGGTCATCGGGCTTTATCTTATGAACAGTTATAACATAGCTAGAGGGTTAAATATTTTACGGGACGTGTATTTATGTTGCCGCTTTAATAAACAAATAATAAAAAATCCATAAAATGCGTACGGAAACCTTTGTGTCCGAATCGCAATTAACCGATTTTTTATCCCGAAAAGTCCGGGAATTACGCGGGTAAAACCACAGGGTGCAGCTAGTTTGACATAAACAGGGCAATTATTGCAATAACTTAAGGTTGAATTTCGTTACTCTCTGTCACTTAATACGTGCGTCCGACGTTACTAAGCCACAATAATTATTGTATGTGTGTCATGTTGTAAACAAAATAAAAAACAAACTCTTTTACGTAATTAGCTGACCAAATTATTAATGAACTCCCAATTGTATGTAAGTAATGTGCGGCCATGATTTAGTTGTGTTTTGTTTTTTCTGTACCTATTTAGAATGTTCTAGACATAGAGGAATAAATTAACTAAAACTATACAGCGCACATATCGAGTATGAACTGTTGGCACTAGTATGAAATATATATATATATAATTATAAAATCGTAAAATTTGTGTCAAAACAGAGCGCACCGTTTTATTAAAACTATCTCAAAACCTAATATTTCCCCTAATAATATCGGAACCGTCGATATTTTCGCATAAACGTCTGTCGTCGCACGGAAAGTCACATAAGTAAGTAAACTAGTGTTGTACATTTTGCATGTGTCTGGCGGGCTTCCCCAAGATATCAGATCTAAAAAAACTTTAAAGTAGGTCGTAAAAACTTGTTAGGTTTTAAATTAACAACTCGAATTAACTTCTAGCCCTTTAAACAGAATAATATATATTTTTTACAAGCATGTGTATATTGGACCCGCTCGTCAAACGTCTTGGCCAAAAAAGGTCCTCCGAGAGCGTATATGCTTCGTGAGATTCCAGGCGAAACATTTGTCTTATAAACAAACGCCATGTGCTTCTACAAGGTGAGATTATTGTCGTTGTACAAACAAAAACTATGCCTTCTATTTTGGTTACAACACCGTTTGGCAAAAAAAAAACTATCGAATAGAATAAAAAAAAACTAATTTCAATACAGTACGTAAGTTTTACGGTAATAGTACTGACATTTGAGATATTATTTTGTTTGTTTGTTTAATTTTTGATACAAATCGTTTTTGTAACCGATATAGAAGTCATAGTTCGTTTGTACAACGACAAAGAACTCACCTTGAATACATGCTATAATTTTGAAGATACCAAAACGTAGATAAATAGGAGGAAAAAAATGTAGTTACAACATAAATTATATATAAACATGTATAAATTGATACTGTAATTTCCATAATAATAAAAAATTCTCTGGGGTTACAACATTAAGTCTTTATTGTAGCAAGGAAGAAGTTGCCATAAAATGCGTCCACATGATTTCTCGCTTGAAAGTCAAATCAGGGTGTATTTCACCACGCGTGAGCCTGGTACGCATCGCGCGGAGAGCGCGAGCCGCGACCTTCATAGTGTTGCGCAACACCGGAACACTGCTCGTTATCGAGAATCAAGATGTTACACTTTTATTATGATAGTTTTGACATATTCAATTGTTTTATCGATAGAAACAAAGATTTTAAAAATTAATATTTAGTAACTTAGAATTTTTAATGATTTCAATTTTTGAATGAAGTTCGATTGAATTATAGTTTTTTTCTTAAGTAATATTTTTTGTTTTTTTTTTTTTTTTTTTTTATATTTGGCGGTATAATTTTTTAAATCTTCTGATTTAATATAATATTCTTTTTATAAATTAAATGTGCCATTTTTTAAGATTATTTTAAAACCATTGTAATTTAATTTGTCTAAATATTTTAAAAATGATTTAATAGGTGTTTAAAACAAAATGGCGGAATTTTATTACGATTTGTAAATCGTTAATAGTTTTTGTCCAACAAACCTGTCGAATAAGCTATTTAAAATAAAGAGCTTGTATGTTTAAATGATATTTGGAATGAGAAATGCATGCAAACATTAAGATCTGCTATGACAGGGCTTAATATATATTTATTTAATCATTTTTCATTCACTAATTACATTTGACCTTCGTTTGTTTTTGCCGATATTCAAAACGAATCTTATAACATATCTCATCGTGAGTAATCTTAGCTTCGTTTGCCTTTTGACTGTATTTTTGCTATAGCGACCTGTTATTTTAATATCTTGGTATAACGTAACGAATGTGTCTTGTTTCCTTGCATCATTAATCCCGGCTTAGACCTAGAACCGTGTTTGTATTGCAATATTATTGCAGTAGCCCCGATAGCGACGAAACACAGATATTTAATGTTGTGTAAACTTGATCTATCGTCTTTGTAACAGTTTTACATATTTACATAATTGCTGTTTATGTGCCTATTATTTTTTGTAATAAAAAAGAGGTGGACATTTAACGGTTAAAACTTTCCGCGATAAATTTTAATTCATTAATTCGAGAGTCGTTTTAAAAAAAAAAACAGTTTCGCATAAACAAATACCTATTTTTAATTTGTAGATAGGTATTCTTAGCTACCTATATTCTATAATCTGCCTAGCCTTTTCCCAAGCTATGTTGGGTTCGGCTCCCAGTCTCACCGGAATCAGGTGAACAACGCATTTTACATGGAGCGACTTCCTATCTGACCTTCACACTTCACTGGCTAACACAGTAGCCCATGGTAAGATTGGTTGTCAGGGTTGTTGTACGTGCTTTCCGAGGCACGGAGGAGTCTCGGTATGTTTTTCAAATGGTCACCCATCCATGGACCAACCGCGGCAAGCGCGGCTTGAACTTTATACCGGTCAAACCGGTTACTTACGGCTTAGCCACAAGCTCTTAAGTACCTATAATTTCAGAAAAAATAATCTGTTTTGAGATATACCATAGTAACTAGCACATATTAGTAGCACTTGTTAACAATAATTTGTTCTTTTTAACTTTTGATATATGTATTATAATACTAGCGTATAAATGTCCCACTGCTGGGCACAGGCCTCTTCTCATGTAGAGAAGGAACGAGCATTAATAACCACGCTTGCTCATTGCAGGTTGGCGATTTCAGATTCCAAATGTTGGAATCCAGATTTCTTTACGATGTTATCCTTCACCGATTGTCAGTGATGTCTTAGAATAATTAAGAAAGTACATATAACTTTGAAAAAGTCGCATTGGTACTTGCCTGTAATGGGTTCGAACCTGCAACCTTGTGCACACAAATCCGTTCATTGAACCACTAGGCCATCGACACTGATATATTACGTATTAACAATAATATTATGCTCTTTGCTTTCTCTTTATAAGAAGAGATTGTCCGCAGTAAAGTTATGGGCCAGTATTATTCTGATACACATGCATATAAAACCTTCATTTACCAAGACTTTAAGATTCAAAACAAATGACATAATCATTGCGTATATCGGTCAGTCGCGTCGATAGTATTACAGTGGGATCGTAATGACACATCACGTGTGTTGAGTTTCGACACAGTGGTTGTAATGAACCGTGGTCAGCGGTTGACATGACAAGATTGCCACCCTAAATCTTACGCACTCCATGGCACTGCCGGGAAACTTAAGCGTAGTTAAAAAATGAAGGTAAAATAAGGACTTGTTGAAATTCATAGAATTAAATGAACAAAAAATACTGTGTTTTATAGTAATTTGTTTTTCACTGATAATACTAAGTAATAAGTTAAAAAAATTGTAATGTAAGTCCATCTAACACATGTAGGTATGTCGCAAATTTTTGAATTTGCAAGAGTAAACATTGCAAAACAGAATTGCACGATTGTATAATTACTTAATGTTTGTTTGACTACATTATTTTTTTGTTTTTATTTGTATATTTTAAACTTTAATTAAATTTAAGTGGGGAGTTCTAAATCTTATGAAAGATTAATAATATGTCATCAAATTATGTACACTTAATAACAGTAAAGAAATGCTTTAGTTAACACAGATAAACTGTTTAGCCACATTCCAAAATCGATAAAATTATTAATTACACGACTTTTCAATTTTTGCTCTAAAATTATGATTGAAATGCATCAAAAAATGAGTTATCCCTATTCGTTTTGCAGCGTGCAGCCAGCGGTCGGACCACAACATTTTGCGGCCGTGACAGACCATATGGAATCTTATATCGATGCACATAAAGGATAATGCAACCGCTACTCTAATATTGTTACACGTAAAACTGGATAGCCTCATCTCAATTATGGATGTATCAAAATTGTTCGTAGACAACCTAGAAGATACCTGAATATTTTAATGATTGACCACAAAATAAACATAGGTAATAAAAACATAGGTATATAATAAAGACGAATCAGTAAGGCGTTAAGAAATCAGAATTAATTCAAATTTATTTTTAGTATATCTTAGATGTTTTCGTAATAATATAGACACAAAAGAAATCGGTGAAGGAAAAACATCGTGAGGAAACCTGGATTCCAAAAATTGGAATCTGTAATCGCCAACCCGCACTGTGCAAGCGTGGTGATCAATGCTCGCTCCTTCTCTATAGTAGAAGAGGCCTGTGCCCAGCAGTGGGACATTTATAGGATGGTATTATTATGTATCTCTTATTTTTCACGGGCTATCCTCAGTAGCGAGAATACCCGGTCCTTTGAAAGGCTTAGGGGACACAGGTCCTACACGCAGCGGCCTCGTTGAAAACTTTACTCTAATATGGGATGGGGCATCTACCAGGGCCCATCCACCTCTGCTTATTATTATTATTATAGACACAAATGCCTGTTTCAATCTAATATATAAAATTCTCGAGTCACGGTGTTCGAACTTGAACTCCTCCGAAACGGCTTGACCGATTTTGATGAATTTTTTTGTGCTTATCCGGTATCTATGAGAATCGGCCAACATCTATTTTTCATCCCCCTAAATGTTAAGGGTAGTCCACCCCTAATTTTTTTTTTTTTTTTGATGACACAATAAAAAATAGGGTAGGGTAGGTAGGGTAGGGTAGGTAGGGTAGGGTAGGTAGGGTAGGGTAGGTAGGGTAGGGTAGGTAGGGTAGGGTAGGTAGGGTAGGGTAGGTAGGGTAGGGTAGGTAGGGTAGGGTAGGTAGGGTAGGGTAGGTAGGGTAGGGTAGGTAGGTAGGGTAGGTAGGTAGGGTAGGGTAGGTAGGGTAGGGTAGGTAGGGTAGGGTAGGTAGGGTAGGGTAGGTAGGGTAGGGTAGGTAGGGTAGGGTAGGTAGGGTAGGGTAGGTAGGGTAGGGTAGGTAGGGTAGGTAGGGTAGGTAGGGTAGGGTAGGTAGGGTAGGGTAGGTAGGGTAGGGTAGGTAGGGTAGGGTAGGTAGGGTAGGGTAGGTAGGGTAAGGTAGGTAGGGTAGGGTAGGTAGGGTAGGGTAGGTATTTTTAATTTATAGGGCAAAACAACGTTTGCCGGGACAGCTAGTAATTATATATAATAATGTTTTATACTAAACAAATTCCACGAATATCAATGCCTACATTCGATATTTGTGCCAACACTATGACAATATTACAAATCAACAATACCTTTATCGAATAACAGCAGCTTTATTTGAGATAAACAATTCTGAAAAGTGAAATTTTAATCTTAGGTCTTTTTACCTGACGCCTGAATTTTCAAGGCATGCAAGAGATTTCAGAGTTATGTAAATTTCAACCTTCACGGATTGAAACAGGGCTTAATTAAGAGTGAATTACAGGTACGTCACAGTGCGCATGTCCAGAGAACGCGGCAACGTAGCGGCGATAGATCGAAGGATAGACCGAGCTCACGTCAGTGGGTAGGTTTACTCCGGGGCGATAGCGTGCCCTGGACTAAACCTACCCACATAAAAACCAAATATGAATGAAAATGCTTTGAATGCTATACTATAATGGCTTAATTAATAAAAATCTCGACTGCGATTAGCGATTGCTTAGCAGATTCTATATTCAATTTTTCTATAAAGGATTTAAAATTAGAATCTATTAATCCGTTGTTAAGCTCTTTATTATTAAGGCCATAAGAGTATTTTGATTGAATAATAATTGAAAAAGGCTGATTTTACAGGTGTATTTTATTGCTGGATTTAGCAGTTACAAAATATTTTTTTCTTAATAAATATTTGTTTTTTTTTGATTCCGTAATTTTAAACTCATCGTGAATGGTAAAATAAATGGAGTAAGAAACAGAATTTTCTTAGAAGACTAAGAGTCGTGCCTTGTGGGACTCCGTCAATCAAGTCAGAATTTAAAGGTTTTTATGCCGATTGTTGCTACAGAGTACCAAAATAAAAGAATATGAAAATTAAGGAAAATTTTAGCTTTGAATAATAACATCGTTGAGATATACTCTAATGAACATAGAGAAGTGGTAAGCTCAGCGTAAGGCTTTAGACAATTATATATATATAGATATATGAGTTAAAAGTATTGTGAAAATTTATTTAATTTTATGAGTAAATAGGTTGTTTGTTTAAATACCTATGTCATTAGTATAATATAATACGAAAACAACTAACTGCCAATCATGAATGAAAAATGAATGCATATCCTTCAGAAAGTAATTCTTTTTTTTTTAAGATTTTTGTAATTTAAACAGACATCTGTCTAGTTCTTTTATTTAATTAGCTTACAATTATATAACACCAATCATCATCATCGTTACCTATATTACACGAACTAGAATCGGCTACAATTTTACCAGATATATCGCATATCGCCGGGAGTGTCACTTGGTGGTTTCTGTAGAATCATAATATTGACATACGTAAGAAAAAAATATCTATTTACCCACTGAAATAAATAACAGTTTAAAAAAATCTAATCAAATCAAAAACTCATTTATTCCAACTAGGCTACAAAATAGCACTTTAAGAACGTCAATACAATGGACAGCACCCTTATTCGCCCATCTTCACCGCTGTGAAAGTGCTCTGGCTGTGGAGAAAAAATGGCGCACACAGCACGCTGTCATTACGTATACAATAATAATAATAAATATAATTTAGGGACTGCGCAAATAAACAAGTGTGCAGTCCCTAAATTATATTTATTATTATTTCATATGCTCACAATATTTTTAACTCATATATATTTGACTAAAGCCTTCCACTGAGCCTTACCACGACTCAATGTTCAGTAAAGTGTATCTCAACGATATTGTCATTCATAGTTCAAATCTACATTAATTTCTACATTCAGTCGTTTTGGTCTTCCGTAGTAAAAATCGTCATAAAACCTTTAAATTCCGACTCGAATGAAGGAGAATCCCATAAGGTACATTTCTTGGTCACCTTAGAATTTTAACTTCAACTTAATTTTGCGTCTTACTTCATTTATTTTTCCATTCATATCGAGTTTAAGATAACGGAATCCACCAAAGCCGGAATTTAAAAAAAATGTTTTGTTAGAAATTGGAAAAAAATATATTTTTGTATTTTGAGCATGGCTAAATCCAGCAATAAAATACTCCTAAAAATCAGAACCTTAAATTGTTTTTTAAATCAAATACTCTTATACTTAGTATAGATCTAAAAACTCTTTCATTGATATTTGTTTTATGTGGGTAGGTTTAGTCCAGGGCGCGCTCATGCCCCGGAGTAAACCTACCCACTGACGTGAACACGGACGAGGCCTTCAATCTTTGCCGCTGCGTTGCCGCGTCCGCTGGACATGCGCACTGCGAGTCTGCGACGTAAGGAGAAAAGACCTAAGATGAAAATTTATCTTTTCGGGAAGGGAGTTTTTAATGAAATCACTGTTACTCGGTATAGGTATTTGTTGCTTTGAAATATGGTCTTAGTGTTGGCAAAAATGTCTAAGCCTTATGGCCTAAGTAAATTCAAAGTGACTGACGGATAATTATTGTAGAATGATCCTTTTGAGAGATAAGTGCGTCATTAAGCTCCCATCGATTTGCTGCGAGCCATAGCTACGAATAAAGTTTAAAAGTTTCCGAGTGGTCATTAAAAACCAATTATTTGTAGGATCTAGTCATAGAAAACGGATTAAAACTTCTACGATAGTGCAAATAATAAATCAGAATTAATTCCGATTTCTTAACGCCTTACTGATTCATCTGAATAATATAATATTATATTTATGTACTTTTTGTTAGCGTTTTCTGGTCAATCATAAAATCCACATCATTATTTTAAGTGGTTTACGAACAATTTTAATACATCATTAATTGAGATGAGGCTATCCAGTTTTACGTGCAACAATATTAGTGTAGCGTTTGCAATATCCTTTATGTGCATCGATATAAGATTCCTTATGGTCTGTCATGGCCGCAAAATGTTGTTGTTCGTCCTCCGTATGCACGCTGCAATGTAAACAGGGATAACTGTATTTTGATAAATTTCAATCCTTATTTTCGAACATAATTGAACTGTTTTTTGAGTTATTATAAATTATTGTTTTCTTGTCTGAACTATTTATCTGTTAACTAAAGTGTTTCTTTACTGTTATTTGCTGTTCATATTTGATGACATAAATTAAGTATTTACTTAATTCTTCATAAGAATTGGAACACCACACTTACATTTGATTATTATGATTAGTTGGAGGAGTTAACAAGATTGCTAGTAATGTGAATACCACCCACATTGCTAGTAAACAATATAAAACAAAAAAAAAAACAAAACGGTTTACTCACGTATATTCTCGGGATCGCCCGACTAGTTTAGTATGCCAGTAGTATTTGGTAGTAAACATACGGTCGTATGCCAATGTATCTTATATATAAAAATGAATTGCTGTTCGTTAGTCTCGCTAAAATTCGAGAACGGCTGGGCCGATTTGAATAATTATTTTTTTGTTTTGTTCGCTAGAATACAGGAAAACTTTAAAAACAAAAAAAATAGGTAGGGTAGGGTAGAGTAGGTAGGGTAGGGTAGGGTAAGTAGGGTACGGTAGGTAGGGTAGGGTACATATGGTAGGGTAGGTAGTCAGTTAACGGGAGCGAAGCCGCGGGCACAGCTAGCAAAGTATAAAACACAAATATTTTTGAATATTATTTAATGTGTATCGTATGTTCGTCGCCCGCAGCATTTTGCATCATAATCATATTTGTAGCGTTACCCGATATTACGGCCCCGAGTGTAATATTGATGTTAATACAATTACAACGGGATGTGTACCAGATTATTTTACTTACTTTCACTTTGTTAACTTTATTAAGCTTCGTTTTTTTTTCGTGTTGATATTTTAGTATTTTTTTTACATATATTACTTTACAATCTATAATTAATTTTATAAAGCTGAAGAGTTTGTTTGTTTGCACGCGCTAATCTCAGGAACTACTGGTTCGAATTGAAAAAATATTTTTGTTTTGGATAGTCCGTTTATTGAGGAAGGCTATAGGCTATATAACATCACGCTACGACCAATAGGAGCGGAGCATAAATGAACAATGTCGCGGGGGACAGCTAGTTTTAAAAAAATACAAACTTAACTATAGATACACTTAAAACAAAACTAATCTTTTAACAAATAAAAGCTTTAAAACATAGCGTCAAACAATTCATCCAAATCGCTGTCGACTGGAAGTGTACCCAAAAGACTGGCGACATTGCCACGTTGTATAGCAATGCTTATTCTCTGTCCAAGGTAAAATCTTTGGTTTTTAAGTATAAATAATAAGGGCTTGTTGTTTTATAAGACAAATATAATTTTACTACTAAGTACTTTGGACAATTAAAGTATGTACCAAAAACCCTGTCCAATAAAAGCGTATTCCTGGTTCAACATACGTACTAGAAAAAAATGTCTCGCTCAGGCGGCTTCTTTGATACAAAACTGTAGGTAGTACATGTATGCAAATGTATTTCTGCTGCAAAACTCGAGAACGGGAGCATCGGTTGATTTGTAATTTGACACGCTCATGTCGTTGATGCTTTCACGAGTATTCAAATTACTATAAGTACACTAAAAATTCATAAAATAAAAAGAGTATATGTTTTTTTATTCCTTCCTTAAGCGACTTCTAAAAAAGGAGTTTCTCAATAAAATTCAACATGTAAGTAATATTATTTGTTGTTATATCTAGAACACCGGGAAAATACGGGGTAATGAATAGATTAGTTCTTAGGTTTAAAAATATAGACATAATTGTAGACCTGTTCAAGTTTTAACCTCAGCAAGAGACTCTTAACTTCACAATTAGATCACAAAATATAAGTCGGTCACCCATCCAAGTTTCAGCCTCAGCAAGGGTCGCTTAACTTGACTAAGCGCCGGTTCCGCAGTGCTGACTTATTACTTTTATGGCACAGTACGTAATACTAATTACCATAATACCATTATCTAAGAGGGTAATTAATTATATCTAATAGTTCGTTTTGTTTTTTTACAAAGTGAAATCGTAATATTTGCATAAGTATAAAAACAAGTCTATAAATAGTTCATACTTGTACACCTGTCATCGAATCATTTCATAAAGGTTAGTCCATAATCACGGCATAATAAAAATTGTTGACGAATGGTGAACTCCAAATATTAATAATAACATCTATTATAAATATTCATCTATTATACATAAAATGATTCCAAACTAGGCAGAGCCTGTGCTATGGCAACCAGACAACTGATAAACATACTTATATATTTCTAAATACATACATATTATGTAGATATTTGTATATAACTATAAATTACACCCAGATACAGAACAAACGATAGTGCTCATCACACAAAGATTCATCCTGGGTGGGAATCGAACCCACGACCTCCGGTTTAGCAGGCAGGGTCACTGACCACTAGACTAACAGGCCTGTCAAGTGCATCTGTCCGTCTGTACAGCTAATTAAGGCTGAAACTCTTTATTATAAAAAAGAAAGAATTCATCATTTGCATTTTGGTTGACATTATGTACCTAGGTACCTAAGTCGGCAAAGACGGACATGTATCGTAACGAAATAAATTTTCAACATCTCAATTTTACGGTTAACTTGGAAAAAAAGCTCTGCAATCTACAGGGTGTTATTAAAAGGTTGTATCTATCCAAAAGTTGATGAAGAGTAAATCTGGTATAGAGTAATTTTACAAAATTTTAGCTCAAAATGAGTTTATTATATAATTGATTCCCAATTGTTCTCATCAGTTAAATCCTCCAAGTTGCAGGTCTCTACGATCAGCGGTTTAGGCTGTGCGTTGATCCGTCAGTCATTCAGGACAAAGCATTTTATAGATTAGTATATTATTAAAAATTCTAGTTACTGATATACCTATAGGTTAGGGGTTACAGAACCCTCGGTGCGCGAGTCCGACTCGCACTTGGCCGGTTTTTTTATTTCAATACGGTATATTATTATTAATACGGCAAGAATGATCAACGTTATCCCATATTACGTTCAAGTTGGTGGAGGAACAACTGTTACCAATTTAATTCTAAGAACACTACTTTAGAATAACAAATATTTTTCGCCAAGCATCTACTCATCGTCGTAATAGCAATTATATGACCTTATATTTATGCCAGTCATCAGATTCAAGCGTCGCTGTTGAATGTTTAAGGAAGTGAAAACTACCTACTAGCCCAGTAACATTTACGTAGGTCCCTGTTACAGAGAGGTCACAGGTTCATACTATACTGGGCGTAAGATGTATTTTATACAGGTTTTAAGTTAGCTCAGTTTCAGTTCCTTCTAAGAATTCTAACCTAATGTGTAGGTATTATATTGCAAGTAATAGGGTGTTTAGCAACATATATTTTCGTCAAAAGGTAATTAATCTATTGTACGTATTTTTTTGACCGATTACTGTAACATCAATGTAATTTTTCTTCTTATACCTTAACTTTTTCCAAGCTATGTTGGCGTCGGCTTTCAGTCTTAACAAGTTCAGCTGAATACCGCGACTGCCTATCTGACCTCCACAACCCATTTCACTGGGTAACACAGTATCCCAAAGTTGTGGTTGTCAGAATTGTAATGACAACGCCTGTCAAAGATCAACGTATGACAGTCGGGACCAACGGCTTAACGTGCTTTCCGAGGCACGGAGGGGTCTCGGTATGTTTACAAATGGTCACCCATCCACGGACCTACCGCGGCGAGCGCGGCTTAACCTGTATTGTCGGTCAAACCGTACGGCTTACACTTAGCCACAAGCATCTCCCAATGTTATCACAAGATTTTAATGAACTTACAATGTATGTATGTATGTTTGTTGAGGTGAAATAAGAATTTTCAAACTTTGACGTTAGCTAAGTACCTTTATAACCACCTTTCTCAATACTGTATCGTGTTAGTTAATCCTATTGACATCGTTTACCATGACGCAACATAAAGGCAGGCATCAAAACTGTTTGAAAGGTTTTTAAATCCCCTTTCTAAAGTGAAAAAAACACTTGAAACAGAATAAATAATAATAAATAAACCTTTATATAAAAACTATAAATAATAATGAAAATAGAGATTGTTCCTGTATAGTTTACATTTTCAGTTGAAGCAGTTTAAAGATTAAAAACCTTTTTATATTATTATTGTGTATTTTTTTTTTTTTAAAAACGACTCCCGCACTAAGGAATTTAATCCTTGTGTCGCGGGGTGTTTCACAAACATTCAAATCACATGCACAAAGAACACCCAGACTTGAAACAAGCATTTGTGAATCACACAAATGCTTGTCCCATGCGGGGATCGAACCCGCGGCACGTCGCGCACAGAGGTAATTGGCGTGGTGACCTATACCACTCGGCTATCCGTGCAGTCAATTGATGAAGGTTTCTTTCGATTTTGTAGGAAATAATATTAAATTATTATCTAACAGTTTCCATAATTTAATATTTATGTAGTTAGATAACGATATAATATTTAACGGATATATATTATATAATTTTAATATTTTGCAAGTACATAAGTGTTATATGAACATCCAACTAATTAGTTATAATATTATACTATTCGGATTAACTGAAATTTCTTTATAATAATGAAATGTTACGTTTTTATTATTATCTGTTGCTCGCAACTTCGTCCGCGTAGAACTAATGTCTTTTCCGCCTTATTTATTCTTCTATTCTAGGTAATAAAAAATCTATGTAGATACAAAATTTCATTCAAAACTGTTCGGCCGTTTTATCGTATTTGCGTACACATCATAATATCAAAAATTTATTGTAAATCCATACTTACATTAAATCCATACTAATATTATATACATACAGCGAAAGTAATTTTGTTCGTTACACTTTCACGATTAAACCACTGAACCAATTTGGATGAAATTTGGTATGCGATAAGCTTGAATCATAAGAAAGGACGTAGGCGTTTTTGCCGCGATAACCGACACCCAAGCGGGCCGAGTCGCATGCAACAGCTAGCTAAGTATAGTTATAACATATCAAGTCTTTGCTTTGTTGCAGAAGACTTATGACAAAACATTCATCTCTTATAAAACACAAACATGTTATTGCATACAGCTAGGGTGGCCAGACCTTGAAATAAAAAAGCACGCCCGTTTTGCTGGACATTTGGGTGAAAAAGCCGGACATGCTTGATTTTTTGTTGTTATATTAGTTACATATCACGACCATTTCTTTTTAAATAAAACAATCCTTATTATAATTTACCATAAAATCTTGAGGAAATTTAAATTTGAGGAAACTACAACAAATAATTAAACTTAAAAGCCGGATTTTCTGTTGGTAGCCGTCTTATTCGGCCGAACACGCAACCAAAAAGCCTGACTATCTCCAGCTTTATCCGGACGTCTGACAGCCCTACACACAGCTGAGCTACTCTGAGAATGTAAAATACCCAAGTATCTCTTCAAAGTTAGTTGGAAGTTTTATAAATACTATGAACTAAAATTATACCTTCTTGACGACCTCCGTAGTCGAGTGGCGTACACACCGGTTTTCATGGTGTCGCCAGCTCTGAGGTCCCGGGGTCGATCCCCGACCGGGTCATTTTCTACATTGTCTCGGGTCTGGGTGTTTGTGGTACCTTCGTTGTCTCTGAATTCCATAACACAAGTGCTTTAGCTACTTACTTTGGGTTCAGAGCAATGTATGTGATGTTGTACACATTTATTTATTTTATTTTATTTACTTTTAAACTTCGATGCAATTCAGGGATTTCATATTTACACTCCTACAAAGTCGCTCAAAGAGTTTTTAGAGTAAATAATTCTTTTATGGCATCTATTTTTCATCGCTAATAAAGTTGAGTTGTGTGTGTTTTTTATCGTAGCGTCGTCTGTCCATTAGTGATGTCCTTTGAAGACAAAAATACGTTTCATTAATTAAATGAAGCCAAAGGGTTTTAACTGAGCGAGGAAACTTTTTATTGCGTTTTTTTTAAATTGTTTGGTGTTTATTTTGAGGGTTGATTACCTCAAAGGGGGAAAAACGGAACCCTTACCTATATCTGTCAGAGCCAATTTACTCCAAAAGGACGGGACTGATGCAGTTGAATTTTAGTGGTAACGTAAATAAATTAATTTTAAACATAAGGACCACTTTTCAGGGGTATAATAATAATAATATCTCGGGACAACTCACACACGGCCATCTGATCCCAAACTAGGCAGAGCCTGTACTATGGCGACCAGACAACTGATAAACATACTTATTTTTTTTTAAATACATACATATTATAGATAAATTACACCCAGACACAGAACAAACAATCGTGCTTATCACACAAAGATTTGTTTGTCCTGGGTGGGAATCGAACCCACGACCTCCGGCTTAGCAGTCAGGGTCACTAACCTCTAGACCAGGAGGCCAGTCATTAGATATTTTAAAATAAGTTTTGATAACCATATTGTGTGACATATCAAATGAGAGGGCTCATTGTGAGGAGGACGAAAGAAAATATTTATATAAAAAAAAAATTGTGGAGTTTAATGTGGTCTGCCTTTTGCCTAGCCTTATCCCAAGCTATGTTGGGGTCGGCTTTCAGTCTCAGCTGATTACCATATTTTACATGGATCGACTCCTGACCTCCAAACCCATTTAACTGGGTAACACAGTATCCCGAAGTAAGACTGGTTGTCAGAATTGTAATGACTTAACGACTGTCAAAGATCAACGTATGTCAGTCGGGATCAACAGATTAACATGGTTTCGAAGCACGGAGGGGTCTCGGTATGTTTACTAATGGTCACCCATCCACGGACTAACCGCAGCGAGCGCGGCTTAACCTGTATTATCTGTCAGGCCGTACGACTTTCACTTAAAAAGACAAATTATTCCTATTTATTATGTGTCCAATTTTTGGATTTGTCTATGTTCAACTAGTGATAGGAAAGTGCATGCCGTCTCCTTTATTTAAAGGATACCTGATACAAACATATTAATAGTTGGGTTTTAATGTGACTTATACACAGTAATTATGTATCCTTTGTTGGATATCTATATTAACAGTAACAAATACATAATATTACCAGCCTATAACTGTCATGGGCACAGGCCTCTCCTCATGTAGAGAAGGCATGAGCATAGATCGCCACGCTTGCTCATTGCGAGTTGGCGATTTCAGATTCAAATTTTTGGAATCCAGGTTTCCTCACGATGTGTTCCTTCACCGTTTGCCAATGGTGTCTTACAATACCCATAGTGGTTTCGATACTGCAACCTTGTGCATAGAAACCTGTTCGTTGAACTGCAAGGCCAACTCGACATATAAATAAATAATAAACTGTAATAAATAAAATTTATTTTTTATTTTTTGTAGAACAACCACATTACAAATTTGATAACTTTAATACATAGCTTTTAATGTAATATCATGTGCTTAACCGATTA
Source organism: Diachrysia chrysitis (assembly GCA_932294365.1). NCBI lineage: Eukaryota > Metazoa > Arthropoda > Insecta > Lepidoptera > Noctuidae > Diachrysia > Diachrysia chrysitis. The sequence continues at coordinate 1,894,167 of OW028641.1, forward strand.
TGATGTATTTTTGTTTGTGCATTAATCGAGAGTATCCTTAGATATTATAACGACTTTTGACGACCTCCGCGGTCAAGTGGCGTGGACACCGGTTTTCAAGGTGTCGCCAGCTCTGAGGTCCCGGGTTCGATCCCCAGCCAGGTCAATGTAGAAAGCTACTTTTCTACATTGTCTCGAGTCTGGGTGCTTGTGGTACATTCGTTGTCTCTGAATTCCATAACACAAGTGCTTTGGCTACTTACTTTGGGTTCAGTGCAATGTAGGTATGTGATGTTGTCTACATTTATTACATAACACTTAAATTAAAAATAAAGCTTTTCACTCGTTTGATAATAATCTAACTTTTTTGGTATGAAAAACAGTTTTTGTTTATTTATATTATCTATTATGTTTAAATTTGTATTTAGATTCCAAATACTTTTAATACTAAGTACAGTATACTAATCATGATATATTAATATATTTGGACAACTTATACACGACGATCTGATCCTAAACTACGCAAAGCCTCAACCAGACAACTGATAAACTTACTTATAAATGTTATTACACCTAAACATAGTAAAAATAATTATGCTCATCACAAAAATATTTTCCCTGGTCGGGAATCGAACCCACGACCTCCGGCTTAGCAGTCAAGATTAGGTTCTAACCACTAGACCAATGATCGCAGAGTAAACCGGGCGGTAACAAATAAGGTTAGCCTCATCAACTTGACTGGTAAATTAATCGTGGAGTCAGTTAGTCTGGTAATCTTACGCAAATTTATAAATGATTAGCTGTTGACCACGGCTCCGCCCGCCTCAGTGTCGTTTATCGCAGTTAAAAGTAGCCTATGTCCTTTTTATCTAAGCTTACTAGAAACCAAGTTCATCAAAAACGGTTCATCAGTGAAAGCGCAACAGATTTGCAGTTACTTTCGCATTTATTATATGAGTTTGGATGAGTGTCAGCCATTTCTATTGGAGACAAAGACTCTGCTTGTTGTTATATTATACAGTTTGCCCGTTTGACGGGCCTGTTGGTCTAGTGGTTAGTGACGCTGACTGCTAACTAGAGGTCGTGGGTTCGATTCCCACTCAGGACAAATCTTTGTGTGATGAGCACGATCATTTGTTCCGTGTCTGGGTGTAAATTATCTATAATATGTATGTGTTTAGAAATATATACGTATGTTTATCAGTTGTCTGGTTACCATAATACAGGCTCTGCCTAGTGTGGAATCAGATGGCCGTGTGTGAGCTGTCCCAAGATATTATATTATTATCTTTCTCTGTCTGGCTAATAGGAAATGTAAAGGTTAATCAGAAATAGGAAGACAAAAATCAACATAGGGCTGATTTTACTAAAACCACATACTTAATTTTTAATCGTGGAATAAAATTGACGACATACATATTTTTTATGGAAAATCTGTCAAAAATCGGTAAAAAACTGTTCATAGTGAGTTTTATACTTAACTAGCTTTTGCCCGCGGCTTCGCTTGCGTTAAGAAGTATTATTATTAATTAGGTAAAGATTTTGCGGCTTTACTTTTGTTTAGCGTGTAAAATTTGTTAAATATCAAAATCCTATTTAAGCGGACGTCTTTATATCATAGTAGCTCCAATCTTTAATTTCAGTTCAATCAGTCGAAAATCTAAGAAGATTTATAGAATACTTTCATCCCCTATTTTATCCCTTAGGGGTGGAATTTATCAAAATCCTTTCTTAGCGGATGCCTACGTCATAACATCTACCTGCATCCCAATTTCAGCCCGATCCGTCCAGTGGTTTGGGCTGTGCGTTGATGGATCACTATGTCAGTCAGTCAGTCACCTTTGAGTTATATATATTTAGAAAATGCTATTGACAGCTGTAATGGCGAGAATCCCTCATCATATTTGTTTAAAACGCAAAGCTCCTCCCCCGAAAACTGAAACGCAACTTAACTTTAAGACGTTCTTAAATGACTATTGACCGAATACTGAAACGACAATCAGTTTTAAGTTGCCGTTAAGTCGAATGCTGTCTCTTTCACATTAAAGTGTAAATTAACGACAGGTAGATATTGGAACGTATTAAAGTTAAGTGGCGTTTCAGTTTTCGGAGGTATCTGTCGCTATTTTGTACCTTAAAGTGTCAGCACGAGACTTAACGGCGTCTCAAAATTAATTGACATTTCATTTTTATTTACCTATTTGTCATGTTTTTCTGGATAAATTCACATTTAATCATATTATTACAGAGAAAGACTCTGTCTGCCCAATGGGAAGTTTAAAGGGTACTCCGTCGCATTGGCATTTGGCATTTAACTAAATATACATTGTATACCTACGTGATGGAACGTAATCAAATGCATGCTAGACGTCTGCTGCCATGCTGCCATGTTCATGCCTGCTCCATAATGCATGTTGCTTGGCAACGAGGTGTAAACAAATGCAGTGTCTCTACACAACATGAATTGTTTCTTTATAAGTTGGAACAAGGAAGTAGAAGTGTGATGCTTTCGTTAAATATTAAAACTTCTTTTTGTTTTTTTTTGGCGATATATTGAATAAGGTATCAAAAAAGGGTTTTATAAATGGGTTACAAAAATGTATAATAACTAGCTGTCCCCTGCGACTTTGTCCGCGTGTTTTAGTTACAACGGTTTTTCATTCTTGCAACATTTTTCATTTATGCTTCGCTCCTTTTGGTCGCAACGTAATTTTATATAGCTTATAGCCTTCCTCAACAAATGGGCTACCCAACACTGAAAGAATTTTTCAAATCCGACCAGTAGATCACGAGATGAGCGCGTTGAAACAAACAAACAAACAAACAAACTCTTCAGCTTTATATATTAGTATAGATTTGCAACTCGTAGATGTGTTTAAATGTAATTTAGAATGAGGTAAATTCACAGGCCAAGGTTAGGCAAAAGAAGCGTCGGTCGGTCGTCCGGGAACAAGATGACCCATCTTGTTCCCGGACGACCGACCGACGACCGATGACGTAACTAAAGTTTCGGGTCGAATCTGGATGAGACTGGCACAGGACCGGAGAGAATGGCACGTGAAAGGAGAGGCGAATGCCCAGCAGTGGGATGATAAAGGCTGTGGATGATGATGATGATGAAATTCACTGATGAAAAAATACTTAAATAAGACCTGATATAAGATTAAAATTATAGAAAAAAAATAGAATTGTATGTGTGAACCTTTTCATTTTAATACCCTTAGTTCGGCTTCATATTAAAAGCCACTATTTCCGCTGTATCTGGAACATCAAGATAAAATGGTTTCAAAATTCGCAATTTTTTTTTGCAGTTGATTAAACAAGATAAGGAAAATAAAAGTTTAATTTTCACAAAACATGTACCTATATATTATTAAAAAAACACATTCGCTCTCGGCAATTATTTAAAAAAAATCGCAATTAATCGCAATGCGTAAGTTATGTACCTACCTAATGCAAAATTGTAGGTATTCAAATAAAACAACTTATCAAAATAATAAAAAAAAGAGTGTTACCAAAATGGAACACGATATTTTCTACTTACATACTTTTAAATAGTAATTTTGGATAGAATTAGGAATAAATACCTATCTATACTGATTATTTAGCGTCCAATAAGTACAGAATATAGGATAATATATATTTATCAGAATTATAAACAAAATTAAAATTTCGACAACTTTGAAAAAAGAACAGATTTTTTTGATAACCAAATGATTTTAAGCTTGAATCCAACTTTATGTCTTTATTCATAAAAAAATGATAATAGATTACTTAAAAAAATATATATAGGTATATATAAAATAGTACCATTTACAGAGTTCCGTACGTTTTGTAACCCGCCATAATGATAAATACTCGTCTCAAACGTAACCACAGACCTTACGATTCTAGAACGTTTTTTTAAACACTCGAACGACACCAACTGGAGTTTGTCACATAAAAATACATATAACTAAAGAAACGAAACGCCGACGTGCACTCTCAATGTATCACCCCACTATGGCTACCCCACCAAATTGAAAAATCACCTTTCTACATTCAACGATACGTACCCGCCGCCTTTCTAAATCCGCCGGGTAAAACGGGCTAGTAGGGATGGACTAAGGGGCTAGATTATGCAATTATTGGACTCGCAAACCAACTAGTATATAAGCTTGTGGACCGCTCGAACAAGTAGAAAGTAAGCCAGTCTTGACAGTTAAAGTGTAACACGGAATCAGTCCAGCTAAATAAGCAAGATGTACGCGAAACTCGCTGTGAGTTCACTAAAATAATATTCGTTTAAATAAATAAAGTATATTAAAAAAATAGTTTTTGCCGCGACTTTTTATCTAACAAGGTCCAAGTGTCAAAAATCGAAATTTAAATTCAGTGCTGTTATCGATTATTATATGAGCTTTAAAATTTTTGTGTGATTTAATAAAAAAAAGAATAAGTTCCTTTTTAAAAGTTGAAAAAAAAACAAATATAAATTCGTAATTAAATTCAATTACTAAAATGTGTCGTATTTTGGCAACGTATTTAACAAATTTAATTTAAATACTTAATTTAATTTTATAATGTAAAATGAATTTATTATTTCACAGCTTATCTCCCTCGTGGTCGCCGTAGTAGTCGCTTCCCCAACCCCCGGAGGGGGCGGACAGTAAGTTGTTTTTTATTTTTGTAATGTACAGAATTAAAAAATAACTGACCTTTTTTTCTTTATCTAAATTCTAAAGGGACAGTATAATTAAAAAAAAGATTGAGTACCTAATAAAAAAATTACGATATGATTTTGCACAATCTGTTTGAAATATTATAGTGATTCGATAATAATAATGTTTAATTAATGGGAAATTCATAGAAAAAAGGTGCGATTGTCCAGTTCGTATTGTTAAGTTTGTTCTTAGTTAATGTTTTACGGATATTATTACCTACTGTTACGAAAGAAAAGTAAGTTCTAAAAGGTTCAATTCACCTATTTAAGCCTTCCGGATTAAATTTATTATGGATAATTTCGACATAAAAACTAATCACCAACGCTGTAATACTTAAATAACTCTATATTAATGAAAGCGTTCCTTTTCAAACCATGAACAAAAACAATATTATACAACACTTATAAACGCCAAGTTCAATGACAAAAATAAGATAAAAAGAGAATAATAATTGGTCATTGGTGTACGTTTTTTGAAATTATCTTTCATTCATCGTTCGGAATTCGAACGTTTTAAAAAAAGTTTAGTACCGTTATTGTAACGTGTATTGTGTAACTGTCAAGGTCGCGATGTGATCTAGATTTTTAACGCGAATTTGTGGTTACTTTAAATTGTACTTTAATCGCCAAGTTTTAAGATGTATTTTTGAATTGACAGTATCGATCGCTTGTCACGCGAACGAGCGGGCGAGCGTAGAATCTTGCGGTTGGTTTTTTTATTACGTTTGTATACAAATCGAATAAAAATACGGCAGCATAAATATGTAATTCTAATAGAGCATACTATTTGCGGTTTAGTCATTTAGGTGTTACTTACAGTCTGTTGTTTTATTCTAGTGTAGTATTTGGTTAGTAGTTAGGCATACCCGTCTTTCGGGAAAAATCTTCAGAGTTCACATTTTAAAATATTTTTTGTAAAATAATCATTAGTTAGTCGAATTAGGTACTAAAAAAAATATTAAGTCAACAGAAAACCAAATATTAACAAAAAAAATCCTCAACCGTTTCTACTTTCAATGGAAAATAAATGTTACATTCCACATTTTCGTAATAAATTCACAGGAATGTCACGATTGCTTAATATCTCGCATTTTGCGTCATACTCATAACACAAAGAAATTCGAATCCCTTGTGAATTTGTGATACACACAATTATATTTTATGTATCTAAGAACCAAATTCTCCAAACATTTCGTTCATTGTCATTCATTCAAATCCTTAGACTTAGAGGAATAAATGTAAACTCTAGAGCGCGCATATCGAGTGTGAACTGTTCGCACTAGTATGATCATGTAAGATCGTAAAATTAGTTTTAAAACAGAGTGCACTGTTTTATTAATAATACTATCTCAAAACCTCATATTACCCTAATAATATCGGAACCGTCGATATTTTCACATAAAGGTCTGTCGTCGCGCGGAAAATTACAGCAAAAAATTTGCTTACGCATGACACAAGGCTACTAGCGAGACGCACGCTCTATGCTTGTTAATGTATACTCTATGTTCAAACAAGCCTCTGTTGTAAATGATTTGAATGTCGAAAGAGTTTTTAAGCGGCTTATTTTCTTTATCAGCATGTAAATCGATCGATCGAGTACATTGTTACAGCGCAAAATGTTGGGCTAATATTGATCACGTTATTTGACGAAATGTTGGCGTATCTTGTCTCCTATTATTTTACATACTTAAACCCACAGCTGTTTCTTTATACTTTCATAATTTAACAATTCCATTTGAAGAAGCTTTTTTTTAATAATTAAAAAAAGCCGGCACCCTATTAAATGTCGGCACCCTCATTTTGGCTTCACTTTTTAAATTACTTGTGGTTTTTGTGATGATAAGACATCTTAATAATTTCATAATTTAAGATGGCAGCGGAGGCTTCTTAAAATGAATATAATAAGCTTTCAATACACAACCTATTTTATACTACCAGTAGCTTTCACCCGCAAACTCGCTCGCAGTATGGCAATAATCGCGTATGTTATTTCCTAGAGTTCAAGCTAATTCCTTACCAAATTTTATCAAAATCGACATAGTAGTTTACCCGTGAAAGTGTAACAGACAAACAGATACATTTAGCTTTATATTATTATTAAGTATATATAATTTTATTACCATTCTAGTCATAACACAAATGACTACATTTAGCCTATACATATTTTCAACTAGTTACGTAACATCACTAACATCGCATCTGTTCCTGCAATCGATTTATAATCTCATTATATCGATTACGTCATATATTATGTGTAGGTAGTACAACGGTATTTCAGTAGTAGGGAAGCAATTAAAATATAATTATCGTAACTTAAAATTGTAAGAAAGTTAATAAATAATAATATTTTAGCCGTCTCTTTTTATTTGCATTAACAATTTATTAAAATAACTTTTGTTTTGCTTAAAAAGCCAATTTATATTCTTTTTCTATTTTATTTCATATTTAAATAAAAACAAATGATTACCCATTCCATTTTTAAAATAAAACTGACATCGTAAACAAAGAAAGGTTTTATTGGGATGTTTACCTTCACGAGAAATATAAGCGTATTGTAACTAAAGGAAAAGATATATTTTATTCAAAAAGATTGCATCATTTTTCCGTAGCTACATTGAAAACTTGTGTATTCTGTTTGATCTGACGCTCATTTATATTTTTCGCATTTGTTGCATTACTCAAAGAAGCTTTCCAACTAAAACGCCTTGTGGATAGCTAATGTAGAGTATCTAGGAAATAGGATTGCATGGAACTCAAAAGGATGTGTATTTTGGAAAACTATACCATGTCTCGGTAGCTAGAAGGATTAAACACCGGAAAATTATCGACAAGCGTCGTGAGATCAAATCTCGGTAATTTGAATTTCGTCTTTTTCAATGTTATTGTAATTCTTTGATTAAATTTCTTGTAGTCAATAAACTACCTACTAGCTTATTACGTGCCAGATATAGGACAAAATAAACGATTAAAGTTTTACTTGAAAAGGCAATGAATAATTAATATGAATATTTAGAATTAAATAAATCCGAGCAAAAAATATAGTTTTCTCAGAAAAACTGAATTAAGTAGCACAATTTATTAGTGAATCAAATTGCTTCCGTACGAAAAAACAAAAAAAACATCTGTGTTTTTCACTCCTAAAGACAGGAATATGAAATAATTTGCCGATCCATTCAAAATTAAAGCTCTACTTAGAACGCAAAAAGCCACAAATAGTTACTAATTTCCGTTTATTCAGTCCTGATGATTGTGTCTTTGGTTAATATCTAATCCATGTAATGGTTGCAAGTAATGCCAAAGATACCTAAGTACATCTACGTACCAGTCTTACATAAGTTGATTGGCACTATAAATGGACGCTCCAACTGTAATTCAATGCATGTAATGTTTAAATTACCAACTCATTCAAGATTCGTTTGCGTGCGGCTCTGTCCGCGGTTATCGCGACAAAAAAGCCTACGTCCTGTTCTGGGATTATAGCTAATTTCATACTAAATTATATCGAAACTGGTTTGTGGTTTAGCAGTGCAAAAGTAACAGACAATGTGACAGACAGACAGTTACCTTTAACATTTATAATATTAGTTTGGAGATATTAATTTTAGCGTAGATTTTAAACTAATTGAATAAATACATTATTATTGTACAAACTGGCTTTTGCGTGCAGTTTCGGCTGCGCGGATGTCAGTTATTAAGCAAAAACTAGCAATGTTAAACCTTTTTGGAGTCCAAGCTATCTCTAAGCCGCATCATAAAAGCGTAACAAATAGACAGAGTCGCTCTTGAATTTACCTGTTTTATTTTTTTTAAATTTATTATTATACTAATAATAAATTAAAAAAAAACGAAAGTAGTTCTGTCAGACAACAGCTACTTAGTATTTATATAATTACATTTTTGTTCACTCGTGCTACTTAATTAATTCCTAGAACTTTCAAATTTAAGTAAACACTTAATATCATTAAGTAACATTATTACTTCAAGTGTGAAGAATGTTTTATAAACACTCAACTCGTCTTGTTATAATCAAGACTCTTTACAAAATAGAAGAGACCATTCATATTTTTTTTTCCGCAATCCTTAACGTTTCCGCATTCATAATAACATGTTATTATATATAAAGGAGTTTATTTAGCAACAAAACTCCTTGTTACAAAACACGTGTTTGTAAGATCATTCGTACACGAGGCGCGCAAGGTTCCTGAACCCGTCGGGATTAGTATCCAAGCAACAATCGTTATACAAGCTTAGTAAACAGGATATCATTATACAAACGTATCAATTAGATCTTTTGCTGAAAACTAATAAGGAATTATAAGGAAAGTAATTCGGTAACCAATGCGTTACGATTCGTTCGTAACTATATTTTTAAAAGGGCAATAAATAAAACTACTTATTTTTAATCATAGACAGAACTCACGACATCCAAAACGTGCACTACAAGTTACAAACAATATACGTATTAATAGAATATATATATATATATATATATATGCGTACTGACGTATAATTTTAAATTATTAAAAAATGTAAGTTCATGAAGCGATCGGCATCGCATTAAAATTTTAATTTAAGCATTTTCTTTAACTCAATTTACAGATCGTGTTGGACTGTCTAATATTTTTTCTCGTTGGATGCTACCCTTGCATGTTAATATGCATAAAACTGCGAACTAATCGACCCTGAACGTGTTTCACTTATGTCACATACGAAATAGACAAGTTATGCGCCTAGACTAGATTACACAATTTAATTGTGAGCCTAACATTTTAATCTTTGAAAGTTACGAATCAATGACCTTCGACAATGAAATCTAGTTGGCCAATTTATGTTAATTATTTCCAAAATCACGACCCAGTTACATAATTGATTTATATATTTATCTCGAAAATCGAAAACCACCGAGCTCTTAGATTCAAGAAGATACGAGGATGCTATAAAATCGTAAATATTTGACTTTGGACGCGAACGGCACTCAATTTCGCTAACTTTTAGAGCTTGGCGCTCTAGTTAAAAATAATAATTATAATTATTCTAGTCTTTGGTTCAATCTTAAAAAAACAAATGTTCCAAAATTGGAATGCTTAACGAATAAATTTAAGAGATTTAAAAATAAAAAGCAATACTGCCAACATTTACACAACAATAATATAAAGCTTGTTAAAAACTATTTCAGTAAATTATTTGTTTTTGTTCGGTTTACAAATTATCGAGATTCAAAATTCGCACGACTGAATAAATAATTAAATAATAACTTGGTGATAATATTCTATTTTTTTTTTTTTTTTAAATCTGCCATGAATACGGACAGTATTCACATTAGTTCTTCAAATTTTGAAGTAACTCGTTTGTGTAATAATGTCAAATTGATTGGTTATTTTTAATGAACTTAGAGCCTGTTTCATTGTTCGATTTCACGACGTTCGAGTAGCACTAATCAAAACATTGTCTGACCAGTAAATTTAAATGCAATGCCGTCTGCCTAGTAATTTATTTACTTGATCATTAAATGTTGCTTTGTGGTTGTCATGACAACACTGTTATACAACCGCATTTTGACGTTTGACGAGTGATTTTTGATAGATTTTGATGAGTAGAGTATATACTTAGTAATATAGTTTTTCTGTGATACCTACGACACAATATATTGTATTGTATACTAGAGTCGAAGATGTTTATTGTATGTAACGTTTATTTCCGCATTTAAAACTAGTGAAAGGTAGGTTTCTGAGTAACGTGTTAGCATATATACATAGCAACTGGATTTCCTACGAATCTATGTTCCAAGACGGTTTCTATATCATTATTGTTGGAAAGCACATATTGTTTGTTTAATATTTTAACAACAATAATAATATGATGTACTCGTTTGTCAAAATTAAAAATAATTTATTCAATTGGAGTGCGAAATTATAATATGCAGCCGAGTTTGAAATTGTGCCAATTAAATCTAGCAATTAGTCATATTACCCGTCTCATATTTTGTAAGATGTAAACTATGTAATAATCATTAAGTATGTTCCACTAGATGGCCACGGTAATATAAAACTTATTACAACACACAAAAATAGCTACCTAGACGACGAAATGACGATAAATCTGCTGACAGAACTAAAATAAAATCGGCACCCTTTTCTAATTTCGGCACCCTAATTTCGGCTTCACTTTTAAAACTCGGTGCTCCCTCTACAAGTATATTAATATTATATTTTCTGCGATCGGCACCCTATTTGAATTTTGGCACCTTCATTTCGGCTTCACTTTTAAAACTCGGTGCTCCGTCCACACGTATATAATGTTTTCTGAGATCGGCACCCTATTTGAATTTTGGCACCCTAATTTCGGCTTCACTTTTTAAACTCGTTGCTCGGAATAGGTACATTGTGTACACCTACGTTGTTTCTTTTTCTTTTGTATGTCGTGTATGTAACGCTTGGTGACCACGGTAATAAGCACTTATTACACAATTTGTCCAATCATGTTGTCTGCAATTGTATGTAAAATTATTAAGGTACTATATTTCTTTGTAATAAAATAACAATGCGTTACTTAATTCTATACAAAACAAAAAAGGAATTTGTAACATTGTGAATACTACTTTAGATTTTAATAAATATCATAATAAAAATAATTTATAAACTGAAAATAAAACATAGGGTTAACATGCAGTATATTAATAGGAGACCACACTTGTCTTGATCTTAATATAAAAAAAATATATAATTAATATTAAAAATTATATAATTTTTATGAGCAAAATATAACAGAATAGACACTTCTAAATTCCATACAGTATAATTAAATATTATTATATTTTTAGTTTTTTACTTAATAAATCCCGATATTGAGACGTATTTTAGTTATTTTTATCGCTCGGATTAAAGTTGCAGCAACTTTTTGGTAAACACGTATACAATATAGTTATTAGGAATTAATTTTGGGAGAGATAAAAGTACCTACTCTGTCTAATATCTGCCATCTATGTCCTCCTGACCGAATTTCGATCACGGCCTCTCTTAACAGAGATTGGCCATCTGCGCGGGAGATATTTCAGTGCACTGTATTCCTGGACCAACGGGCCACGTTTACGTGCTTTCCGAGGCACGGGGGTGTAAACACCACCTAACTTCCTAACTCCGAGCTAACCTGCACTGAGTATTTCTAAACGAAAAACTCAGTAACTCTTTTTTGCTTGACCCGGGATTCGAACCCGAGAAACGAGACTTCGTGCACGAAATACGCACTCTTTAACTCTTTATTGCATCAATTGCCATTACGGAGTAGGTAATGAACAAGTTCTATAATAGTACATTAAAAATCCACAGGTAACTTTCTAACGAGATTTACAAATTCTGGTCAAAAAAGCAACCGAATAATCACACAGGCATTTATAGTAAACCCAAATTCCTATTACTTCACTATTACTGATTACGTCATCAAACAAATGGTGGGTTTCCACGTATTACCAAGTTTGGGGAAAGTGAATTTAATTTTGTAAGCGTAAAATATTCGTGGGGTTGGCGCTGCATCACGAATTAACTGGGTTTTCAACATAAATTATGCAGCAGGTGTAAAGTTTAGACATGTATAGAATTAAATTCCGGCAAATTTTCTTTGTTACGCGAACCTTCAATCGGGTTTTATTACAATGTTACAAGATTGAAATCTCTTTTTGATGACAGTGTTTTCATTAAACGCAAAATCTGGGAATATTTTACTTTTAAAATAGCTAAGAATTTGATGGGCCTGTTGGTCTAGTGATTAGTGACGCTGACTGCTAAAGTAGAGGTCGTGGGTTCAATTCCCACGCAGGAAAAATCTTTGTGTGATGAGCACGATCATTATTTTGTCCTGTGTCTGGGTGTAATTTATCTATAATATGTATGTATTTTGAAATATATAAGTATGTTTATCTGTTGTCTGGTTGCCATAATACAGGCTTTGCCTAGTGTGGGATCAGATGGCCGTGTGTGAGCTGTCTCAAGATATTAATTATGTATAATAACTGCACAATTAAATAGGCAACATTAAGATATTGAATATTGCACTATTGACGTGAACCCTCCAGACACAAGCATATTTAGCTTAGTTGGAGGAATTAACAAGATTGCTAGTAATGTGAATTCCACCCACATTGCTAGTAAACTTTATAAAAAAATAATATATTATGTATATTATCTTGATTTCCACAATGATATTAAATGAGGTACTGTTTCTTTGTTCCGAAAATCAATTGAATGAATTAAATTATTTTAAGTATGTAAAAATAATACATTCGTCAATATGTATGTACGTACCTAATTTTTTTAATGCAATTTATCTCAACCACTTTTCTCTCCCACAGCCACAAACACGTCACGATCCACGTACCATACAAAGTCCACACCATCCACCACCACCACGTCTCTAAAGTCCACGTGCCAGTCCACGTGCCAGTTGTGAAGGAGGTGCAAGTCATCAAGGAGGTGCCAGTGATCCAGCACGTGCCAGTGCCAGTGTACAAGCACGTGCACGTGCCGGTAGTGAAGCATGTGGAGGTGGAGAAGAAGGTGTACGTCCCTATTCATGAAGAGCATCACGGATGGGAGAGCGAGTCGCTGTCTCACGGCTGGAACTGATTGGGCAAACTTGTTTTAGTTTTAAAGTGAGTTAATTGATAAAATAGCTTCTTTATACAGGTTTAACTATGGAAGTATATTGGCAAAATAGGTTTAAATAGGGACTAGCCCACCACATATGCCCATCATTGCAACTCCTGTAAGCCAGGATCTACAATGATAACCAATGAATACCACCGAAACAGTTAAACTTGGTGCGTCCCAGGGAAACGATTGACTGTCTTTGAACCCGTAACGAAATGAATCATAAGTAGTAAATAGGAGGAGTAGGAATTTTTTTTTCCACTTCCCTCCATTGCTAGCGGGAGACAAAAAGAAAAGATAGGCCATAGGCCAAGAAAACATAAGACAATAGGCTATTTGACAGATTTATAATTTCTATCTTGAATTACTTGGTTACGGTTAAGAATTTCACCCATAAAATTTTTTCAAAAAGAAATTACGTATTTCGTAAGAAAATTGCAAATAAAAATTCAAAATTCAAATAAGCCGCCGAAACGCTTTATTCAAACAACAATATGTTTACGCGCGGATGACGTCATTATAACATTAGCCAATCCGGGTCGTTTCTCAATGTGTGGCGCGAGAAACAAATAGCCAAACATATTTTTGTGTTTTTGGATATATTAATTGTTTTAATTTTTAATAAAAATGATGTGATTCACATGAAAAACTCTCATTTTATGCATTTAAAGCAAATAATCACAAAAATATTCATAGTGTCAAATAGCCTATTGCAAATAAAAATTCAAAATTCAAATAAGCCGCTGAAACGCTTTATTCAAACAACAATATGTTTACGCGCGGATGACGTCATTATAACATTAGCCAATCCGGGTCGTTTCTCAATGTGTGGCGCGAGAAACAAATAGCCAAACATATTTTTGTGTTTTTGGATATATTAATTGTTTTAATTTTTAATAAAAATGATGTGATTCACATGAAAAACTCTCATTTTATGCATTTAAAGCAAATAATCACAAAAATATTCATAGTGTCAAATAGCCTATTGAGTTAGGCCCAGTTGCCAAGCACCACGCAGGATAAAATTTTAACATGAATGGGTCGTAAAATTAATTTAGGAGCTGTTATTTTGATTCCAATAATAGGTATGGCAAAAACGTCTGAAAGCACGGAAATTTGCTCTCCGACCGAATAAAATAAACTATTTAATTAAAGTTAGATCGAATTACATTTAACACATCCATAAGACATACCAAGGAGAAAGAATCAATGTTTTAAGAAATGCCAGACAACTTTATCCAAGGATTAATTTTAATTTTTTTACATTTCATTCATACAAAATCTGTCAGATGACAATTTTATTCCAGGATTAAAAATTAACTGGCGTACTTCCTAAAATAGTAACATAATTAGGTTTCCATTGTTTCAGGTTTCATAGTTTAAGTTCCGCACATCGTTGAAGGAGTCAGGAACCCGCTGTCAAGAATACGAGAAGATCCGAAGATGTCCGATCAAACACGAAGTTACCAACCGCTACTGAGATTGAGAGATTATTGATATTTTGCTTACGTATGCTGCGTGTCGTCACAATTTTATTGAATAACTTTAAAAGCTATTTTAAGGGATATGGCGTCATGAATTTTAATATGAAATTTTAAATAGTAGTGTATTTTCGTCGTAGACTGAAAGACACAACTGATAAAAAGACAGTATTCTGTCATGAACCTTCTTATATCTTGCAATAAGAAAGACAAAATACAATCTAGATATAATAATAATATGATACCAGCTTATAAAAGTCCCACTGCTGGGCATAGGCCTCTTCATATAGAGAAGGAACGAGCATTGATCAACACGCTTGCTCATTGCGAGTTTGCGATTCCGGATTTCAATTTTTGGAATTCTTTGTTTCCTCACAATCTAAATACATTTAAATAATTGCATTTCCTACATCACTACAGCGATTTAACAATATCTTAAAACAGTCATATATTAATGCCCCGTCATGCCACGCAATATAACGTAAGCTAAATATACATTACACAATTTGAAGGACCAAACATTAGGTTTGCCGCTAAAAGAAGTAAAACGGCCGATATTGTTAAAAATATAATTTTAAAGTTCAAACCAATATTTGTAATAGTTACCATAGATGTTAGACCGTTATTATGTAAGAACCAAAGAGAATAAATGATGTGTTTATAGTTTTTATACTTATATTTCTTTGTTTTATTTTGATAATGTTTTTTTCCTGTTTACTCAAACTTTAGACGGTCAGTGCCCCTTCTCTCCAATTTAAATTTGAAATTGTTATTGATTGAGCAGGCACACAAACAACACACAGTACAAAAAAAATACTCTCAATGTTTAGATTCCAGTCAGTTGCTTCCATAGACCGAATTTTCTTTTTAAGGAAACTGTGTCCTGCCTGCTAAATTAATATCAATTTTGCATTGGCATTGTATTAGAATTAAAATTAAATTGGATAGTAAGGGCACTGCTCTTACCAGAACAAAATGAAAAATAATACGAATATATATATTTTTTTAATAATTAGTGTTTCTACCTGCATTGACCCGACCGGGGATCGAACCCGGGACCTCAGTCTGTACGACACAGTAGAATAAAGAAAAAAAAGAAAGTATATTTTTAGCTGATTTATTAGTAAATCTTCATAACTCTTGACACAGCATTGCTAAGCAACATCATGATTGCAGACGTTAATTTTAATACAATAAGCTTTAATTAGTATAATTAATTTAATTAAGCATTTTGATAATTCAATTAACACCTGACTTCTCATAGATTATATTTAGTAATAAATTATTGAGGGTTTAATAATAATCCCAGAGTTAGTACGTACGTGTTAAACCACTAAAGTTTAGCACGATAAACAGAATATTTGCAGGGACCATTAGAAAAAATTTAAAAATCTTATAATCAAAACTTCTGTAACCATGTATCTAAAGATAAGACAATACAATACAATACAAAACAATAGACTAAAAACTAAAACAGTTCAAAAACGATCACTCATTTCGTAGTTTAAAAGTTCCATCTGTCAAACATTAAAAAATCCCTTCAAAAGACCACAAAGGTTCATTCATGTTCATGGATTAAAAATACCGTTGAGAGATTCTTCTGAGTTTACTTCACGCCTGCATCGAATTCTCTTATCGTGTAGCAAATTAGTTCATATGACGTGAAGGCCATAATGCTCGTGATCTGCGCCTTGTACACCGTGACAGTCCAGCCACGAAACAGACCTTTAAACCCTTCTTTCTTATAAGCAACTTTGAGGCAATGAGTCAACTTCTTGCATCTTTGGAGACTTCGCGTTTGGGTGGGAATTTTGTATTTTAAGCTTGTTTTGTGAGTCTGTAATAATAACACAAGTATGTTATAAATGAGTATATAGTTACCAAATACATAAAATAAGTATTTGGATTTATTCAATGCATTGCATAAAAAAATGTAATCGAAATGTGTACTAAGACACATAGTGGAAGTGGAAGTCTATTTTCAAAGTAGAATTAATAATATTTTACAAGTATAAACTGGACTAATACATTTTAAATATGATACGTTATTTCATAACAATACCAACGACAACAAGTTATAGAGACAGCTCCCATGCAAAACTTTAGAGATATATTGTTTTCAATAGAGCGCGCCGTAGACGCCCAAGGTCACTTTATATTGTCTACCCCTCCGCGCGGCCGTAACGCTTTTTGTGACAGAAAAATCCTAATACCCACGTCTATATAGAAGTTTCAATACAGAAATAGAAATCTATTTAACCATTAGAGTAAAAATTTGTAACCTAGAGTGCGCATAACAGAGTAAAAACTGTGAGCACAAGTACATATGAACAAGTAAAATCGTAAAATTATGATCAAAACAGAACGCGCCTTTTTATTAAAATTATCTTCAAACTTATTACTACTTATTATTATTTTTTACGCATTAACGCGTGCGGAGCAGTAAAGCGACTGGTGCGTTGAACCAGCGGTCGCAGGTTCGAGTCCTGACTGAGATTTGAGCTAGTCCTTACCTTAATAATATCGATTGGAAACATCGATATTTTCGCATTAACGTCAGTCGTCGCACGGAAAATAACTTAAATAATCAGTAAACGTATAATAACTTTCGTGAGGAGTATTCATATTTATTTAAAAACAACGGTTTACTCACGAACTGTTCGACTCGCGACACCACCGCCGCCGCGTCAGCTCATGATTAGGGACTCCTATTGAGTCTGAAACTAGTCGGGCGATCCCGAAAATATACGTGAGTAAACCGTTGTTTTTAAATAAATAATCAGGAAACGAGCTACTTAGAACAAAGGTTGCTTATCTATGTTTACTCTTAGGTCAAATCTCAGATAGTTTTTAAGGCGATACACAATTTTTTTAGCTATTTTCATATCGTTTTTACTTAGCAACTATACAAGTTATTGACTTGAAATTTGGTTCCTAGATAGAAGAGGATATGGCGAAAATAAATTTCGATCAGTTACACGATTAAAGAAACGTTCCTCAATAGTTTAATTTCTTGAAAATTATCTGTATAAAAACAACTTTTTTTTTATCCACCAAATAATTAAAATATTCAACTTGTAATATTTTTTTCTCGCGACTCGCGACTTTCGCACGAAGGGTTCCCCGTACAATTATCTATAAAAATGTTTTCAATAAAAAATAATGTTTTTTGTATGGGAGTCCCCCTTAAATAATTGTTTTTTTTTTTTTTTTTTTTAAAGTGAATATATAATTAAATATTTTGTGAATAGTTCAAGCGTCTACCTGTTGCGTTATCAATATCATATAAAAAGGAGCAAAATAAAAAATTACGTTAGTTGTATGGACCCATACAACATTTATTTTATTGTTTAACCCTTAAATATTTGTTTTATAGTTTTTAGTATTTGTTGTTACAGCGGCAACAAAAATACATCATCGGTAAAAATATTTTTTTCCGAAAATAACAAATAATCGGATTTCATACAGTTTCTGTTTCTCAAGCCTCGTACTGGTACCATTGAATGCAGCGTATAATTTGCACAAGCGTTACCGTACACTACGGAAGTAATTTTAAGCAGTAAATAAGCACAGTCTTAATGTATGTTCGTATATCTATCATTAATATCAACAGCCTGTTGCTTACGTAAGTAGGTATGTTCCTGATTCATACAAAAAAAGTCGTTTCTACAACTTTCTTTGTATTGGAAAAAAATGGGCATTAAACCTTGCTCATTCGTTTTCTTTTTGACAGTTTGAGACAGTTCAAAATTAGTGACGCTCACACACGTTACCGATTCGATTTTATGTAAGAAGAACTTTCAATCGATTTAATGCACATAATCGACATATTTTTTAGTAAAATTATTTGTGTATTATGTTTTGATTTGATTGAGTTATGGTTTTTTACTCTTGGTTCGAACTTAAATTTTAGGATTTCGACTTAATTCTTTGCAAATAATTTATCATGGAGTCATAGAATATACTAGTTCTATTTTCTTTTTTATTCATTAAATTTACAGAAACAATAATTAAATAAAGTCATTTTTTTTTTCATATAATCGGTTTATCGAGTCTGTGATTGTTTGTTATAAAGCACAGGGCACCTCACTAAGTGGGCGTTATATTAAGACATTACTGTAGTACATTAATATGAAAAAAAAATGGTAATTCATAGGCGTGAGCTGTCAAAAACCAAATAAACGCATGGATAAAGTATAATCGGGTTTTCGAGTCTATTCGGTTGGTAGTACCTAAAATAGTGAAGCTCGTTTGAGTTAAAATTAAAACCTATAAATCTATATTTAATTGTGATTTGTTGTAGAGTACCTACCTATGTTTAAGACTGAATAAAGCCAACTTTATTTACCTTTATTATGATAAATAAATGATTTAAAAATCAATAAGAATAAGTAATAAAGCTTGACATTAAATTTTCTCGTTGTTTTGGTTCGATCCCCGCACGGGCAAAACTTTAAATTTTGTGTGATCTTAAAATAGTTGTATCCTTCGTGCATTTGAATGTTTGTGAACAACACGATACAGGGATTAAATTACCTAGATGTAAGTTGTTTAAAAAAAATACATACCGAAATCTGGAGCCTCCGTTTAGCCAAATCGAAGGGGTACGTTAAGGTTTTGGAGACGAAGCCAGCAGCTGACCCGGCTATGGAGCTGGCAAACATCAGGTACTGAGGCTTGTACTGATTCCCAACGTTGGTGTGACACTCATCCATAGGACACTTGGAGAAAAAGAACTTCAGGATCCGCGGCTGGCAGAAGGAAAACACGGCGAAGGAGATGCCCACTTGTGGGCCCATCTGACAAAATGTGACAACAGTAACTTACATCTATACCTTCATATCAAGAGTTGAAAGCTACATACCCGAAGACATAAAAAGGAGGGTTATACTAAAAAGGCTGGGAATAATCTATATTATATAAAAATTAACCCCTATTTCTTTTGGACACGCTCTAACTTGGAAACGACTGCACCAAATTAGATATTTTTTTTAGTGTAGGCAAAGCATTAAAAAACAATTTAAAAAAATAATTCTTAATACGAAAAGTGAATGAGAAAATAGGTAGGTAGGTAGGGTAGGTAAGTAGGCAGGTAGGTAGGTAGGCAGTTGCGGGCACAGCTAGTTTCTGGAAGCTGTAAAGTTACCATAAATAATCAGAACAGACCTGCAGCAGGGAAGCGCTTAGTCCCTCGTAGAAGGCGAAGGGCCCCCCGTAGCGGTACACCGCCTTGGCCCCGTTGAACATGCCCCTGTACTGGTCTTTCACGATGATCTGGCGCACTCGGATCACCTCGAGGGGAATCACCAGCGTGGTGCAAACGCAACCGGCCGCAGTGCCGCATAGAAAATGTTGGATGGGCCTAAAATAAAATAAATAATTAACATAATTATAACATACTAGCTGACCCGTGCCCACTTCGTTGGGCATAATGTTAATAATCCTTTTTTAGTACATATGACCTAACGATATAAATTATTAATATTAAAAATTTAATTATCTATACTAATATTAAAAAAACTGCTTTTTGTAACTTAAATATAAAAGTTAGACGTATGCTGTCGTTGACTTTTTGTAGACATTTTCAAGCTCCCCACTTTTCTCTAGAACTCAAAAATATATCTTTCATAGTTAAGGCAGCGTTCGTAAGAAACGCTTTCATTCGACCGTTTTTTCTTCGATTCACTTTGCAAAACGGACTACCACGTAAAAGCCTTTTTATTTTTCGGTTTTTTATATAACCTATGACACTCTGCAATAATGTGGCTTTCTATTGGTGAAAGAATTTTTAAAATCGGTTCAGTAGATCCCGAGATTACCCTTTACAATTTAACAAATATACAAACACACAAACTTTACTTCTTTATAATATTAGTAAAGATTGCTTTCTGAGGTTTACGCGAATATTAGACATTGAAATAAAACTAGTTTGAACGGATTCTATCGCGGTTTGTATTCAGATTTTAGCTCCCGACGTTTCGACGCCTTTGCAGGTGTCATAGTCACAGGCAGACTGAGGTGGTATTCGTCTTGACAGTTGATGTTGCTCGTTCTTCCTTCATATTTTAATTAATTATTTGTGTTATAATATAGTTAATATAACATTTTAAAATCTTGTCAAAATGTCGTCTCATAAGAACTAGTAATCAACATACAGCCTAGGTTATCGACTGTTATTTTTTTATCTTGTGGCCACTCACACACGGCCATCTGATCCCAAACTAGGCGGCGCCTGTATTATGGCAACCAGACAACTGATAAACACACTTATATTATATTATATTTCTATATACATACATTATTATAGATAAATTACACCCAGTCACAGAAGAAATGATCATGCTCATCACACAAAGATTGGTTCTGGGTGGGAATCGAACTCACGACCTTGGTTTAGCAGTCAGGGTCACTAACCACTAGACCAACAGGCCAGTCTATATTATAGAGATGTAACAAGCATTGATCACTAAGATAACAGATTATGGAATCCAAGTTACCTAACTATGTTTTACTTTATAACAACTACTACTTTATAACAATTACTTTATAGCAACCCTAAAGAATAAAGAATAAATAAATAAATAAATATCTAGCTAAGGATATCTTTAAAACTAAAAGGTATTTTTTTATTACAACCAAGATCTCTTTCCATTAAAAAATCTATCAAACAAACAAAACGTACCAAACATAGATACTACCTATACTAATATTATAAAGCGGAACGATATAAATATGTTTGTAACGGAAAACCTCAAAAACTACTGGACTGATGTAGAAAAATTCTTTCCTCATTAGTAAGCTACATTATCCCTGAGTAACATAGGCTATATTGTTGTACACTAGTAAAGCTTGCATCTTTTTATAGCAGTAGGTGTACAAGAACATGCTTCTTACCACTGTTTGCTCTATGATAAGGTTATATAATGCAACCAACTTTGAACACTGAAAGTTTGTAGTGTACTTGGTAACAATTTTTGTAATAAAATGCACTTTCAAATGAAGATTGAAAAATCCTTTCATAATACAGTTTAAGCGCCTTACAATAATATGAAAGCAAAAACACTTGTTGCCATATTTATAAAAATCTCGACGGCGTTTAGCAACTGCTTAGTAGATTATAAATTCAAAGTCTTTATGGAAAAGCTAAATTATAAATCATAGATGTTTCAAATATATCTAACAACAGTTTTATACAAGTGTATTCTGTTGTTATTTTATTTCTTAATCTTCATGCAAAACAGAGACGAATAAAACATGAAGACGCTGCCAAAATTTTGGGAAAAAAAACCGGCCAAGTGCGAGTCGGACTCGCGCACCGAGGGTTCCGTACAAACCTGTAGGTATATAAGTAAAAGTTCACCCATCACGATGATCGAGTCATAGTCGTAGTTATGGTATTTTAATTGCACAACGAAAAAAAAAATATAAAAAATATTTTTATTATATGATGTAACTAAAAATTTATGCTTTTCGCAATTTTTCCTTTATCTGTGTTATAAGACGTTGCTTCGTACCAAATTTCAAGATTCTGAGTTCACGGGAAGTACCCTGTAGGTTTTGATTCCCTTGCGAGTGTCGAAAATTTGCGGCATAAACGGGAGTATCTTTTGATCGCGTTGACTTAGAAGTTTGATTTTTTCACAGCTCCAAGAGACCATAGACTTGAGTATTTGATATGAATTTCAGCTTGATACCTCCACGCGTTCCTGAGAAAAAAGGTCTTGACAGACAGACAGACAGACAGACAGACAGACGGACAACAAAGTGATCCTATAAGGGTTCCGTTTTTACCTTTTGAGGTACGGAACCCTAAAAACACGAGAACAAAAAAACATCAATTAAAAAAAAATGGATACTTAGATGAACGTATAATTTCTTCGTCCTGGTCTTGATTTGTATTTTAAGAGTTCGTTGGTACGGACTTTTGGTTGGTTCTTGACGACCTTGATCCTTACTAAAATAATAAATGCGAAAGTAACTCTGTCTGTCTGTCGGTCGCGCTTACACGCCAAAACTACTGAACTGATTTAAATGAAATTTGATACTCAGATAGTCTAGAGTCTGAGAAAGGACAAAGGCTACTTTTTGCCGCGATAACCGACATCCACGCGAGCGGAGCCACGGGAAACGGCTAGTGATAATGTATGATATTGAGTAAAAGAAGGACATACCTATATTTCTTTTGAATTGCATATCCAGCCGTATATTGTGTTGCTATCTCATAAACATAGAACTGACTGCTGACAGCCAAAACCGAATGCATCTAAAACAAATCAAACACAGTTCCATTAGATCTATACTAATCTATATACTAATATATAAAGCTGAAGAGTTAGTTTGTTTGTTTGAACGCGAGTTAGTTACTAATAATCAGGTCTTTTTTCTATGCTCCTTTTGGTTGCAGCGTAATGTTATATAGCTTATAGCCTCGATAAATGGGCTATCTAACACTGAAATATTTTTTTAAATCGGACCACTAGTTCCTGAGATTAGCGCGTTCAAACAAACAAACCAACTCTTCAGCTTTATATATTGGTTTGGTATAGATTAGTTACACTAAAAACGCGTTCCTAGGAAATGAGTTACCAGGGATCGAGTAACTTAATTCCTAGGTCAAATGTAGGCCGCAAAAAGACACAGAACATGAAAAAAAATTGCTGGTCAAGTCTGAATCGTGAACTGAGGGTTTCATACAAGATTTGATGATCTCACGCTTAATTGCAAAAAAACAAAACTTAACTTTGCATGCGTCGACGCATGACACTGTCACCCGGTATAATACTCCTGAGACCACCGTCTCCGAAAACAATGGAAACCCATTGTAAATATAATGAGTTTATAACCGCAAAAAAGTTTTCAATTCGAATGTATGATGTTTTTTATGTTTGTTACGGAATATCTCCGGCAATTGGGGATGTATTTTAAAAATCCTTTTTTTTATTGATAGCGTATCACACGTGACAATTAATTCGTTAAATCGAAAAGAAATTGCGTGATTCGTACTTGCCTGCAATTGTTTTTTTTTTTTTTTAAATTGAAGTCCGTTTTTTATGTTGACTTTGATCTAACATTATGCCACATTTCGTGATTTTGGGCCGTTATTCGAATTACTCTATAGGTTTTACTCGCAAACGTATGGGAAAAACTATACCTATCAAAGGCTGTATTTTTTTTTTAATAGCATGGATCTGGATAGATGGGCGAGAATTACCACCGAGTGGGTACCTAGCGCCGGAACTCGAAAACGGGGTAGGCCGAAAAGACGCTGGCGAGACGATATCGATCGCTATTTGCCGGATTGGTGGGAAGCGGCTTCAGACAGAAGATCCTGGAGCAAATTGGGGGAGACCTTTGCCCAGCAGTGGGACACCTAAAAGGTTATATAAAAAAAAAGCAATTTGATATTAGTGCCGTTTCAACGAACCGTAGACTTGAGCATTTGATATTAATTTTAATATGATACCACTTCGCGTTCTTGAGGTCTCGACAGGCAGACATAGCCGGATATTTAAGTGATAATATTTTTTTTTTTCATTGTTGGAACCCTATAATTATAATTTATATTTTAATCCAATTTAAAATCAACGCGGACGAAGTCGCGGGCTGTGATTAGTTCATCATATTTTTTTAGAAAACCGTTCTATTTCTTTCGAGTTCTGGTTTTCGTACCTGCCCTAAGCAATGTCCGTGCCAAAACGCGGTGATGCCTTCTTCCTGTAAGATCCTCCTCGCGATCCTGTACACCACACTCCTCGATTTCGCCTTCTTCAGCAGCTGTGCCCTCACTTTTATGACATCCATTGGCTGCGTAATGAACCTCGTGGTGACTCCGGACAGACATCCTGCTATGAGCTTCTGGGTTTTGGTCAGTGAATCGTTAGGCCGGTATCCCACCATCTAGGAACCACATGTTGCCGAATTTACCTACTATTTCCTTTTATTATGGTTCAGTGGTATCCCGTTGTACATATCCATGGTCAATTGAGAGGTTATCGTTGACTTTTTGACAGCGTCACTTTTAAGTATTTTTATTTTTTTGTTTGGAAGGAGGTTTTAATGTGTTTTTAAGTACGGTTGAATATTGTGTTGACTGTTGAGGGAATTTACTTAGATAAAACCAGTTTTAATAATACCCGCTTGCACAAACCCGCGTTATTTTTAAAACTCAGAGTTATGCTAACTCGACGTTAAATTGACAGATTGACCTATTGTCAATTTAACCTAGCACTAGCTACTAAGTCCGAGTTGCACTAATTATTTTTCAAAAACAAAATAAGTGTAACGTATATTTTCTTATAACCAAAAACTCACGACGGTTTGAAATGTGGCATGAATTACCTCAGCTATCAGCTAGTAAAATCGGTCAGTTAGTTCCAGTGATTAGCGCGTTTATTTGGTACTTGATCATTATTTTGTTGCGGAGTTATTTTAAAACTACGATATCTCCTAAGATATTCATTGAATTCAAATTATGTAAAGGGAAATTTTGTTTAAAATTAAATACTTGTTATGAATAACGTATTTATTTGGATAAGAATTAATATCATGTTAATAAAAACACCTTCGCAAATAATGCATTATTTTAGAACAAATTTTATTACTATAAAAAGGTTATAGTGAGTTAATCTTAAAAGATAGACATATGCTGTCGCGGACTTTTTTTAGAACTTTTAAAGACTATCATTATAGTAATAAATCATAATTGTGTAACTTTCACCGTCCACGCAGCGAACCTCTGTATCAATATGAATAATATTTCCCGTTTATTTGCAACAGTTTTCATTGCTGCCCGGCTCCTATTGGTCGTAGCGTGATGTTGTATAGCTTGCCAGACATAAATGGACTATCCAACACGAAAAAAAAACAATTCGAACGAGTACTTTCTGAGATTAGCGCGCTCAATCAAAAAACCAAACTGTACAGCTTAATAATATTTATAGATAAATATAGATTAATAGTTTTATAGAAAAAAGTTGTTACTAACAGTAGGTACATAAATAAAATACATAAAAAAAAATAGATAAACCTCTCACTTCCTCCTATGAAAGATTGAATAGGGGATCGGGCTTTTCTTTTTATTTACACGTCACATAGATATTAAAAAATATTATACACGTATTTTATATTTTTTTAATTAAACAAACGATGAGGAAGATACGTGTCGCGTGAAGTCACTTGTGGCTACAATTTTTACCCACAAGTGACGCCACAAGCGCCCACTTCAGAACTTTAAAGCGCTTTAACTTTGTAATTTTTCATTGATTTGATAAAAGAAAAAACTTTGGCCTAAGGATGATTTTGTTTCTTATAAACTCGCTTTTGCAGTATGTACATTTTAGTTACCTATGAGTTAAATATTACTCGTTGTACGTAAGTAGAAAATCCTATCTCCAGACTAGCGGGCGATTGTATAAAAAATATGAAATCAAAATAATAATCGCATTCACAATCTCATAAAAATCCCTGATTATTTCGATCGTATCTAATGGAAAGCGCTCTTATAATTGATTGATAAGGTATCGAAAAGGTTTGTTTTTATTACATTGTATCAGTTACTATCTGTCTACCGCGACTTTGTTCGCGTGTTTTAGTTTCAACGGTTTTTCATTTTTGCAACATTTTTTATTTATGCTCCGCTCCTTTTGGTCGCAGCGTAATGTTGTAAAGTTTATAGCTTTCCTTAATAAACGGTTTATCCAACACAGAAAGAATTTTTCAAATCGGCCAGTATTGCCTGAAATTAGTTCAAACAAACAAACAAACTTCAGCTTTATATATTAAAAATAAAAAATATAAATTGTTGATAGTAGATCTCATCGAACGTTTTCAACTTGTGTATTATTTGTATGAATGATCATGGTTGAATTTAATGAGAACCATTTCTCTGGAGACCCGTCCATCTTTCAATTACAATTCGAAGAAAAAAACAGTTGCAATCCGAGAGTGCCGATAGAAGTGAAAATTTGAACAATTACAATATATGTACATACTAATATTAAGTTTAATTTTTAAGTCGATTTTTTTTTACAAGCTTTTTATTAACTTGCAATGTATGTATGTTTGTTCGGGTCAAATATTTGCAAGCTAAATTAGAATCACTTCTAGACATCCAATTGAGATGAAATTTTGCATACTTATAGAAATTAGGTAACAATACAATGTTATGGTACTTTTAAGTTAGCCTGATGATGGAGTCAAGATGTAGCCTTAGGGGACTCCGTAAGGAAATCTCTCAATCTCATCGTGTTTAGGCTTGTTTGATTTGTCTTCACTAGTACTGTGATCCTAGCTGATTTAAAAGCTTGTGATTAAAAATAAAACCTTTTTAATAAAACCTTATTTTATATTAGGTTAGTAAAATAATTATATTGTTTTATGTCAATACAGCGCAGTATAAATGCTCATGTTTAACGGTCACCGTTACTTTCTACAATCCGACATTGTGCGTAATATCTAATTTTCAAATTACTACTATTGTGTTGTATAATACTATGCAATTTAATATAGGTAGGAAAGTTGTGAATGTTAGTAACAATAAAATATTTACTGACATATTGAAAAGTAGCCATTTATCATGAGTTTGTCAGAAACAACACTTTAATTCAAATTGGTTTTTTCATAAGTTAGGTCTTTATTTAAGTATATCTTAATATTTACAAACTTAACTATATATACACTTTAAACAAAACTAAACTTAACTAAAAAAAAAAAACTAAAAAATTGCGTCAAAAAATTCATCCACGTCGCTGTCGACTGGAAGTGTACCCAAAAGGCTGGCAGCATTGCCACGTTGTATGGCAATGCTAATTCTTTGTCCGAGGTAAAAGCCAGCCCTTGGGTCACGCGAGGAGTCAACAAGACGTTTTTCCAGATCTTTAAATAAAAGGTGTGCACTCGGACCCCACGGTCCTAATGTTTCAACCCCAAACGGCTGGAAAGTATAACTTCCAATAAGGTTGTTATATTTCCGCCGTTTGAGGTTCTCAGCAGCCGCAGCAGCAGCGCCAGCACAGAACGACGAACTGGGAAGATGAGATGGCGCAAGAGTATCGACACAAGTAGCGTCCCACACTAAAGGCCTACCCATCTTCCAAGGGAACAAATGCGCCGCGACGCACACATGTTGGCGGCGGCGCCCTGGCGACCGTTGCTGGGTGACCCGCGGACTAGCGTCGCGTCCTTGCCGCCGGACAAAATGACAAGCTTGACCCGCACGGCACTATCTTCAACAATAACAGCTAATAAGCGCCTACGAAGGCGCTTAGAAAATTTGTTTATAGATTATTATTATTATTATTATTATTTTTTCATAAGTAGATTATAATAAGATAGGTAGAGATAGGAAGATACCTATGTAATAATCGCTCGTGCAAAATAAGTAAAGAATCCCTAATTTTCTTTTCTTTACAGTGTTTTTCTCTGTTACATTATTATATATCAGCTACATGTGACTGCCGAGCACGAGGTCTCGGGTTCGAATCCCGGGTAGAGGTAAATAGTTACAAGCCGTTGGTCCTGCGCCTGATCTCTCTCCGGTCGTGTTGGTCCAGTGATTAAATTCACTAGAGCGGGAGCCGTTTTTCTAAAAAACACAAAACTTTTTTTGCACCAAGAACTCGTTTTTGTTATAGGCCAATATCTGAAAAACAATTGTTCTTTTTTTAATAAATGTTGACAACATCACATACATTACTCTGAACCTAAAGTAAGTAGCTAAAGCACTTGTGTTATGGAATGCAGAGACAACGAAGGTACCACAAACACTCAGACCCGAGACAATGTAGAAAACTGGTTTTCTACAATGTCCCAGCCTGGGATCAAACCCGGGACCTAAGAGCTGGCGACACCTTGAAAACCGGTGTGTACGCCACTCCACCACGGAGGTTTAAAACTATTATAATTATACTGTCCTAAAATACTCGACTCAATTCGCTTAATTACTTTCCAGACTATTATACATTGCCCTATTCTTATAATTAACAGCAACATTACCAAATAGCTGTCCATATCGGTAACTGACCATTGAACCACTATTGTGAGTCTACAGTGTCCCATAACGGACGCGTCTAGTATTCGTAACTCTGCTGGACTTTAAATGGAGGGTTCTGTAGGCGGCAGGTCCAGAGAAGCGGCTATGGTAAGTCTGCAGTCTATATTCTAGTTAGTACCTACTGACAACATAAATAAACATAACATATTTTGACATGGGGGGCGCCTTTTTCTTTGTAAATACAAGATATTAATGTTAAAAACAATATTGTCAAATCCATAATTTCATACTAAGTAATGTTAATGCGAAATTAGCTATCTCTGTCTATCTGTTACGCTTTTCGGGTAAACCACACAACCGATTTTGAAGATATTTGGTATGAAATCAGTTTGAACTTTAAGAAAAGAAAAAGCTGGAAACAGCTAGTATTTAATATGTATATACAATAGACTAGCTGGTTGTCGGTTATTGCGGCAAAAAGTAGCCTATGTCTTTTTTCAGGCTTTAGACTATCTGTGTACTAAATATCATTTAAATCGGTCAAGTAGTTTTGGCGTGAAAGCGCTACAGACAAAGTTACTTTAGCATGTCATTAAATATTAATAATTTATAGAATAGTGGCAGAGAAATTTTGTCATAAGTATGTTTATGGTACCAGCAAAGCGAAATATATTTTTGTGTTATAAGCGTTGAAATTTTAAAAGCAAATTCGCCCAAAATCTAGCTAAAATATTATATTGCTTTATTTTTTAAATCTATCAATCAACTCAGACTCTTTGTATGCTCTTGGTTTTTCACACATTTTTATTTTGATCTAAAAATATTATTATAACTACTAACCTAGAAAAAACTTTTTAAATTTATTATATTATCAAGAGTTACTATAATATTGTTTTTCCTATACACTTTATCAGTATACTAGCTGTCCCCCGCGACTTTGTTTGCGTGTTTTAGTTTCAACGGTTTTTCATTTTTGCAACATTTTTCATTTATGCTCCGCTCCTATTGGTCGCGTAACAAATACTAAAAAAACACAACAAAATAAATATTTCAGTGGGCTACTAAACAACAAACGTGACTTTTTTTGCTCGTTTTTGCTCGATATTGGTAACGGCAACAGGCAGACGCTTGAAATATACACAGAATATTTAGTTATATATTCACTTTAAAAATAAATAATCAAATAAAAATAAAACAACTATTTAAGGAGGGATTTTTCTGCCGTTTTTATAGATAATGGTACGGAACCCTTCGTTCGCGAGTCCGACTCGCACTTGACCGATTTTTGTTATTAAATGACGTGCGTTTGTTTTTTTATCCTCCTTAGTGACGCACATATAATATAGCCCCACTTCTTTAAGCCATGGATGCCATTAAACGCATTGTGCACGTACACAAACACCCATAGGCCATGCATTTAACAGATTGATTTGAGTTTTGGTTACGAACAGAATTTGTTAACCGACTTCAAACAAGAAGGATGCTCTCAATTCATCGGAATCTATTTTATTTTTTATGTAGGTATGTTCCCCGATTATTCAAAGACGCAAAGATTATTGATCGAATTGGAAGTTTATTTTTTGTTTCAAAAGGAACTAGAAGGTGGTCCCAATGGAATCAGGACCTGCAGGCCTATTCGCTATCTCCAGTAGCCAACCCAACTGATGTTTACCGGATAAAAATAAGTATAAAAATGCTTATTCAGTATCGGCTAACGTCGGTAACCAACTAAGTAGTAGTAGGTAGATCTAGTTTGTCATCGAAGTTACACGATAAGAAACTTGTGTTTTCACTGTCTTTTTTTTAAAGCAACAATCGCTTTCGTTGACAACCGCCATAGCGAATAACCCTGCTGATGATGGGATGTTGGTGCAATCGGTTTATTTTTTTTAAAAAAGCATGTTTTATATACCTACGTAGCAGGTCTCTAAAACCGAATAGAGGAGAAAATGGAATTTTGTTTTTGTGGTAATGATAACGGTTAGTAATATTATTAGATAACTATTGTAGGTCAACGTTGAAGTATAATTAATTTTATTATAGTTCGATAAAGGATATGGACAATATTTTATTGAGGTTTACGTTATTTTAAATACCTACAGATTACCTACCTACATAGGTCAAGTAGTACTGTGGTATAAGCACTGAATTAAGAATAGTACCTAGGTACTACGTAGTATAAGTACCAAAATATTTTCATAAATATGTTAATTAGAGACGGCCACCCATCCAAACATCGACCTTGGCAAGAGTTGCTTAACCTTACTTAGCACCGAACCATCTGTACGCCTAAACAAAAGGTTATCTATTCGCTAAGTAACGTTCAAGTATAATTACTGTCAGACCATAAAGTAACTCAAATAACTATTAGACTTGTTTTACTAACTATAATAAATGTTCGCCAAAATGGCGGATCGATTGGAGTTATTAATTTGATGGTACCTTGGCCGGCAGTGTAATTAAATTACAACGTAGTACGCAAGTACCTGGGGTTATATGAACTGAGCGTGAGCCTCCAGACAAGTGACATTTCGACAAGCGATATCGCTGATGGAATCGTTCGAATGTATGGAAGTGACAACTCCAAGTCACGTGACTTATCGAAACGAAATGTAATTTCCATACATTTAATGTCATTTGAGCGATTTCTATCATCGTTTACGCTTGTCGAAATGCCACTTGTCTAGGGGGGCTGAACACGTAGACAAGGTGACATTTCTACAAACCTTGACGAAAACTGCTTTTAAAGACAGCTATATTATGTGTCATAGGCTGTTTGTCCCCCGCGCGCGATACCTACACGAAAACTGTAAAAAAATTGTCGTGCCGATTTAGCGGCACATGCATTTTCATTTCATACATTTACTATTGCATGCATTTTCATACAATCTGCCTTACCCCGGTCACTCACATGCGCGCAAACATTCGAACAAGGTTCGCGCGCTTTACTGTCTGTTAAAAAACCGACACAGCTTGGAAATGAAATCATTTGCAAATGTCATCCTACACTTGTAGGTTTGCGTATTCGTGCGAATGTGAGTGACTGGCATTAGACTTGTCACTTTCATAGATAAGAGCGATAGAAATAACACATGTCTATAGCGGCTGACCTGAACTATTGTAATAGGGGATCGGGGAAGATAAGGTTTTTTTATTTAGTCATCACATGGACAGTAAAAAAATATTGGACACGTATTTTTTTTTTATTAAACAAACGATGGGGAAGATACAGTGAAAGGAAATGTCGCGTAACGTCACTTGTGGCTACAATTTTTACCCACACGTGAGTTCACAAGCCCCCAATCCAGAAATTTAAAGCGCTTTAACTTTGTTATTTTTCATTAATTTGATAAAATAAAAAATACGGCTCTTTTCTCTTTTTTTGTGTATATGGTGGACTAAATAGCTATTTCCTTTTCTTACCCAGTCCGCACCCTTCTGATAACATGTAATTAGCCTGTAAAACTACTTGAAAAAGAAAATAAATCAATTATTAGAAGTGGCAATATCCTAATGGTTAGGGTGACGGCCTTGTGATCGAGAGGTCGCAGGTTCGAACACCACCTATTGCACTATTAACGTGAACCCACTCCAGACACAAACATATTTAGTTTAGTAGGAGGGGTTAACAAGATTGCTTTATTAATAAATAAATAATGCGATTGATTTAGCTTTTAGCGGTCTGTGACTCTGAGCCTGAAATTTTGCATACTTGTATAAGTTCGGTGACAATACAATGTTATAGTGCTTTCGAGCTATCTAAAGATGGAGACAGAAGGTGGCCATATTAACTCTATCGGAACGACGCAATCCCATCGTATTCGGGCTCGTTTGATTTGTCTTGAAAGCTTGATTTACATTTTTTTTATTAAATTTTAATTTCTATATTCTTTATTGTACCTACAATACATCTATACTAATATTATAAAGCTGAAGAGTTCGTTTGTTTGTTTGTTTGAACGCGCTAATCTCAGGAACTACTGGTTCGAATTGAAAAAAATCTTTTTGTATTGGATAGTCCGTTTATTGAGGAAGGCTATAGGCTATATAAAATCACGCTACGACCAATGGGAGCGGAGCATAAATAAAAAATGTTGCAAAAATGAAAAACCGTTGAAACTAAAATACGCGAACAAAGTCGCGGGGGACAGCTAGTTATTTTATGTCTATAGAACGATAATGTATCATAGCTTTATTCATTAAGCTTACAATGTGCAACCAAGTGCAAAATTATAGTGTTAGCTAATAAAGTAATTTATTACTTTGTGACTTATGCGTTTATTGCCCCTGCGATAGTCGGCGCGTGTCGCACTGTGAATAGATAGCATTATTTGTCTCTGTTATTGATTTAAGTAGGTATTATATTTTTTGATTGATTGCTGTTGGTAAAGTTGTTAGTTTAGTACTGTAATTAACTGGCTCTTTGACCAAAATAACCTAATCTTCTTACATATAAAATGCTTTGTCCTGAATGACTGACGGGTCAACTAACCTAAGCCGCTGATCGTAGAGACCTGAAACTTGGAGGGCGAGTTCTTGTATGAGGTAGGCATCCGATAAGAATGGATTTTCCGAGATTCTACCCCTAAGGGGGTGAAAAATGGGGGCGAAGTTTGTATGGGACGACGTGATTTCTTGATTTCATTAACTTCAAATTTTGCATTAAACATTATCAGAATTAATGGAAGATGTGTTTCGTATTTTATTGAAACTCATCGCCTAACGGGGTTTAAGAGAGGTAGAAAGTTATTTTGCATCGAAGTTGATATCAATAATATTTTGTGCTTTTGATTTAAATTACATTTTATTTTATTTTTTTCCATTCTATTTTATTAGATTTTATTTAAAAACGTAGTAGTGCAGTGGTCCCACCGCTGGGTAAAGCTCATTATGATATAGAGAACTAGCTGTTTCCACCTACATAGAGATCGGTTATCGCGGAAAAAAGTAGCCTATGTCCTTTCTCAGGCTCTAGACTATCTCTGTTCCAAATTTCATTTAAATCGGTTCAGTAGTTTTGGCTTCAAAGCGCAACAGACAGACAGAGTTACTTTCGCATTTATAATATTAGTAAGGATTGTTATTTCTTGCAGTCGTCTTCTTCAAGAAGTCCGCAAAACACATTGGCCCCGGACCGGCGCTCGCCGCGACTGCTGCCACCTATCAGCAATGGTGATACCACTTCTACTGGTATGATTATCACAAAAACCATTTGATTCTTGAGTTAGGGCTGCACCTGCTGCGCATTTAAACGCAATCAGCTGGAACTAATCATAGTTAATGGGGTTAATTGTGGAAAACATTGATTTTTGATACTCACGTTTTAATGTAACTGGCTAAATATATTTTGACGTGACAACGTCTTATAAATTGGTTTGCCGGGTGACACTTCAAGAAACTGGGTAACGCTCCGCTCACGTTATGCGCTCACAATGAGAGCGAGTGAGAGGCACGCGTCCCTTCCACTCGGGCATGGTTAGCCCGCCTAAGAGCGAGAGAGACAGACATTGACATTGACAGTCGTTGTCACGTAAAACTTTCGCCCGTATACCGACTTTACAGGCAACCAATTTTTTAACTAAAAGTTTATTTTTAAAACGTCTCTCCTACAATGAAATTTAATCCTTGTGTCGCAAGGATTACATTTTACAAGCATTCAATTCACATAAACAAAGAACAATCAGAATTGGAACAAGCATTTGTGAATCGCACAAATGCTTGTCCCATGCGGGGATCGAACCTGCAGCGCGTCTCGTATAGTGGTAATTGGCGTAGAGACCTATACCACTCGGCTATCCGTGTCGTTTTGCATTCTCGTCAAATTTCAGAAGGCTGTTATGAAAGACATAATTAATCAAATAACTATATCCTCTTAATAATTAATACTTATTTGTTTTTTTAGTTATTTAAGTTTGACAGAATTTCAGAAAACACCACTTTTAAAGAACAGTATCGCCCCGTTGCGTGAGCGGTAGGCAGTGTCTTTATGTGTGTGTGTAAAAGAGCAGTTACAGTGCGGTATCATACGGGACGCGTTTTGAGTTTTGAAATTCATGTCCCACACACGCCGATATCCAAAAATTAGAAAAAGAAACCTGCTTATTTTATTATTGATTCGTTTCGAGAATCATTAGCATAGTTACCTCCTTGAATTTGACGAAAATGCCAAACGACACGTTGTAGAATACACTTAGGTAATATTAATTTCCCATAATCAAGTTGAGTATTTGTTTTTAAGGTAACCATTACAAATCTAAGGCTGACGGGAAGAGCTGGTCCCAGTACCACGGCGGATGCCGGCAGAAACACTCTATTTACTTAGACTGGAGTGCTGTTAAGACTGATAAAAAAAATCCAGGTTAGAAAACAATAATTTTCATTAATGTTTGTTTTCAGCAAATGAAAAAATCTAAAGTGAAAACTTCTTTGGCTGCGTTGGGAACTTTTTGGTAGGGGATAATGTTTTTGGTTCGCGTCACTGACATGCTCATCACTGTATAAGTGTATTATGTATACTGTGCATTGTAGAAATTGTGTTTTTGTTTGATTATTATATTATTGTGCAGTATAGTGTATTTTAAATTATTTTAAATTTTCGTATTTATTTTGGAAATTTCAAATATTTATACTAAAAGTTCTAAGTTTAAACTTCTAAATGCAGTCTCTATAACTGCCATTTTTTTTTGCAACCGGGTTCGTTATATGTATGTAAATTTTAGTGAGTTTGTGGGCCATTTACTTACTTCAACTTAGAATTTGCCTGTAACGATTATTTTTACAGAAAACATGGCAAAGCGGGGTAAGGCTCGATCGATGGCATCATTTAAAGGCAAGTTTCTTCTCACTTCAATATAAATCATCATCATTATGACGGGCCTGTTGGTCCAGTGGTTAATGACCCGGAGGTCGTGGGTTCGATACCCAGGCAGGAAAAATCTTTGTGTGATTTGCACGATCATTTGTTCTGTATCTGGGTGTAATTTATCTATAATACGTATTTATTAGAAATATATAAGTAAGTTTTCAGTTGTCTGGTTGCCATAATACAGGCTCTGCCTAGTTTGGGATCAGATGGCCGTGTGTGAGTTGTCCCACGATAATTATTATCTTCTGCCTAGCCTTTTTCCCAAGCTATGTTGGGGTCTGCTTCCAGTCTTACCGGGTTCAGCCGAATACCGTATATTACATGAAGCGACTGCCTATTTGACCTCCACAACCCATTTTATTGGGTAACACAGTATCCCAAAGTAAGACTGGTCGTCAGTATTGTAATGACTTAACGCCTGTCAAAGATCAACATATGACAGTCGGGACCAACGGCTTAACGCGTTTTCCGAGACACGTGGCGATGGCGGGTTTACAATGTTGTATCGTTAAAGCGTACGGTTTACACTTAGCCAAGTGCCCCTCTCTTGAATTTAAACAATGCCCTAAAATTGAATAAATACAAGACTTGTGCATATAATAATCCTCAAAAGACGCCTACAAAACGTTATAAGGTTTACAAGAGGGATAAATATATCTAACAAGTTTTTTTTATGTTTACTAAGCCTGCGCTGTCTGCCCGTCCATCCACCCGTCTGTCCGTCTGACTGTCCGTCCGACTGTCCGTCCGTCTGTCCGTCCCTCTGTCCGTTAGTCTGTCCGTGCGTCTATCCCTCCGTCTGTCCGTCCGTCTGTCCGTCTGACTGCCTGCCCGTCTGTCCGTCTGTCTGTCCGTCTGTCCGTCCGTCTGTCCGTCCGTCGGTCTCCCCGTCCCTCTGTCCGTCCGTCGGTCTCCCCGTCCCTCTGTCCGTCGGTCTGTCCGTCCCTCTGTCCATCAGTCTGTCCCTCCGTCTGTCCGACCGTCTGTTCGTCCGGCAGTCTGTTCGTCCGTCTGTCCGTCCGTCTGTCTGTCAGCGGGCATGTTGTATGTCATGAATCGTAACGTAACTTTTCTAACGATAACGTGAATTCAAATGAAATTACCAATATTTACAGATACAGAAGAGAAAGAGATAGCACAATATTTAGAGAACAACAAAGACTTTCTAGAAACTTATGTAACGGAGAGAGTGCCAGCTGACGTGCTCCAGAAATGGCTGGCCAAGAAGACAAAGAAATCTAATTATGTGAGTGATATCAAATACTAAAAACTCAGCCTAACTTTCAGACGTTTTTAAATATTTATCTGTCGCTACGTTACACCTTGAAGTGACAGAGAAAGCATGACTCTTAAAATTGATTGACGTTAGATTTCAGAGAAAAACAAATTAACCTAAGCGCAAACTTGGTCTAATATTAACGAATGTCAACAATTTAGTATTTGAATATTTAAATTCATTTGCATTAATTAATGCTTGAACTATTTAGCTTGCTTTTATAGCTTTGATATTGTTTTAATTCAAATATATTATTATATTCCTATATGCATACCAAACGTGGCTTTGCTCGATAATTTTATCCAAAAAAATTATAAAGAAATTTGGTGACGGCCATCCTTATCGCCTAGGGTTATAAAAACCTATTCTCAGACCTAACAAAAATACACACCAAATAAAAAATCAAAATCGGTCAAGCCGTTTTGGAAGATTTCGATAACAAACACTGTGCCACAAGATTTGGTACGCTGTATATCATGTTTCTTCAGGTCTAAAATTAGAACTACTCATTGGCATTCGATGAAGTTGAAAGCATACTTATGCTTGGTGACAATTCGATATTATGGTATTTGAGGTTATCTAATGATGGAGCCAGAAGGTAGCCATAATGGTATCTTTAAGGAAGTTACGCAAATCGCATCGGTTTGGGCTTGTCTTAACTTTGAATTTAGCCAATTTAAAAGCTTGTTCAGTTGTACAGTATGCAACAAAAACCCTGTCCGATCCAATAAAGACGTATTCCTGGTTCAACATACGTACTAAAAAAAATGTCTCGCTCAGGCGGCTTCTATTAAGTATACAAAACTGTAAGTAGTACACATGAACTTTGTCGAGTGATCAGTATTGCCTTTGAACAGTTTTATTTTAATTTAATTATATTCACCGGGAAATTATAATCTCAATCCCATTCAATAGTTCGTATATGTGTAGGCAGTACGATACCGAATAATACTCATGAGGATCGAACATGGTGTTTGTTGCATGCTGTATACAATGTTGCTGTATAAAATTTGTTGATTTTATTATAGTTTTTTGACTATTCAACTTAAAGGTTTAATAATTTTACAGATTTCAAAATCTAACAATCAGATCGTCAGATTCTCAAAGGCAGCGAATTTCTGCAAGAAAAAGATTTTTATGGTAAGTTATATACTATATTTCTAATGATTAAGGATAACTGCCTTGTTAGTGTTTTTTAATTAGTGGTCGCAAGCGTAACTGCCGTGCACAATGCCTCGGGTTCGAACCACGGGTCGAAGCAAAAATAGTTACTGCGTTTTTCGATTAGAAATACTCAGTACAGCTCAGCTCGGAGTTAGGAAGTTAGGTGGTGTTTACACCTCCGTGCCTCGGAAAGCACGTAAAGCCGTTGGTCCAGTGCCTGATCTCTCCCCGGTCGTGTCGGAGTGCCGTCCCATTGGACTATGGGAGTGAAGGAAAAGTGAGAGCAACTGTGTTCGCGCATACACTCGTGTACTGAAATATCTCCTGCGCAGATTGCTAATCTGTTGAGAGAGGCCGCCGTGACCGTAATTAGGTCAGGAGGACATTACTGCAAACAAATATTTTAAACGGATTCTAAGTACTAATATACTCTTCAAATTCTAGAATATTGGGGTAAATAACTAATAATTTATCCAATGTCCGTCAGATTAAGTATTGGAAATCATTATACACGTATTTTTTATTATTTTAAATAACCCAAACTCAGCGATACATTGATTTAAAATGTCGCATGCCGTCATCATCATCATCACTCGTGCAGTTTAATTCGCTATATCTACTTATGTACCTAACCATATTTTGAAAAAGCCCAAAAAATAATTTTCAAATATTTTTTATTAAGTAACTGATGTACAACTTAAACTTGTACTTTCTATACCCAGTCTGCACCATTGACCATTAAGTAGTTTATTAAAATTCGCGTCAGTCAAAACACCTATCTAGTATTTATGAGTAGCTTTGTATCATGCGAGGAGTTTATTGACTATTATTTTCCCAAACGGGAGAACACTTATTTTCGTGTTTATAAAGGTTATGCCGAACATCATTATTATGAAGGACTTGTATAATATTCACAGGACCTCCTCAAAGTCCTCCAAGAAGATCCGAGAGAGCACTCAATCCTGTGGGAGCTGGCTAGCTACATCAGCAGCTCGGTGGGGGTGGATGCCTTCAGGGTCTACAAGCTGTACCCCGACCATCCCAGCTTCGTGCAGTACTTTGTACATGATTATAAGGTTTGTTAAAAATTAATAATAATAATATTATGTTTAAAAACTAGATTTAGCCCTCGACTTAGTCCGCGTAGAAGTCAAAAATGGTTTAACGAGTATTGCAATGCACCAAGTTATTATGCGAGTTCAGCCTTTTTTATGAATAAATTCGAATAGATTTTTCAAACATGTGTCAAAAAAAATGTAATTTAAATCAAAAGCACTAAGCAGTATTGATATCAATTTCGATGTACATCATAATATGATATACATTATGTATCAAATGATGAAAAATTTAGAAAATCCTACAGGACAAAATAAACAATCATTAGTTTTTATGTTTTTATATATTCTAATCCACAAATTTTCTTCAAATTATCTTTTTCAGTCACAGCAGGACAGCACCAGAAGTCTGGTCCGAGCCGACCCTGAACAGGTCAGCGTGGTGTTGGACGTGGCCAAGTCCGGGACATGTTTTCGCCTGTCCCGGGCTGACAACCCTCGTCGGTTCCCGGAGACGCCAGTCACGCTGTTCCGGGCGATGAGGAGGAATGTGGTGAGGGTTTAGTCATAATGGAGTAAGAAAATATGGAGATGGAGCTGCAAATCATTTCTTAGTTGGAAGACCGTAAACAAAAATATGTAATCAAAGACAATACTTTTGACTGCACGGATAGCCGAGTGGTATAGGTAACCAAGCCAATTACCTACGTGCGCGACGTGCCGCGGGTTTGATCCCCGCATGGGACAAGCATTTGTGTGACCCACAAATGCATGGTCCAAGTCTAGGTGTTCTTTGTACATGTGATTTGAATGTTTGTGAAACCCCTCGCGACACAAGGATTAAATTTCTAAGTGCGGGAGTCGTTTAAAAAAAAAAAAAAAAACTTTCTTACCTAACTTGCTTTATTCTAACTTATGTATAAAACAAATTTAATGATATGTATATAATTAATTTCATTGTAATTGTATAAGACCATGGTTGAAGCTAATCTCATAAATAATAATAATAAATGTGGACAACACCACATCTATTGCTCTGAACCCAAAAGTAAGTAGCTTTAAAGCACTTGTGTTATGGAATCAAAGACAACGAAGGTAACTCAAACACCCAGACCCGAGACCATGTAAAAACTGGTTTTCTACATTGACCTGTCCGGGCATCAACTTGGGGCCTCAGTGCTAGCGACAGCTTGTAATCCGGTGTATTACGACACTCAACCACGGCGGTCGTCAAAGGGTGGGCGAATCAGAGTTATTTCCATTGTATTATTGACGTTTGAAAATTACTACTTTGTAGCCAATTTTAAATAAGCCAGTTTTGAATTTCACTCTCATCTTCACATCCTATAGTTATATTTAAAAACTCTAACAATATTCCGACGACCTCCGTGGTCGAGTGGCGCGCGCACCGGTTTTCAAGGTATCGCCAGCTCTGAAGTCCCGGGATCGATCTAAAAAACCACTTTTCTACATTGTCTCGGATCTGGGTGTTTGTTGTACCTTCGTTGTCTCTGATTCCATAACACAAGTGCTTTAGCTACTTACTTTGGTTCAGAGCAATGTATGTGATGTTGTCCACGTTTAATATACCCAACTCTACGAATAATACGTAATCTATACTAATATTATAAAGCTGAAGAGTTTGTTTGTTTGAACGCGCTAATCTCAGGAACAACTGGTTCGAATTAAAAATTATTTTTGTATTGGATAGTCCGTTTATTGAGGAAGGCTATAGGCTATATAACATCACGCTACGACCAATAGGAGCGGAGCATAAATAAAAAATGTTGCAAAAATGAAAAACCGTTGAAACTAAAACACGCGAACAAAGTCGCGGGGGACAGCTAGTTTATAATAAACAGCACAATATCATTCAAACAAACAATTGCATCCCGTTTTCATTAAGAAATCCTTCTCAGTGCAGAAATATGAAAGGTCTTGACGTTGAAATGTACAATTAATGAAATATTTGAGATCGCAAAAGATCTAGTTCCCCTTTGTAAGCCTTTTGCGAAATGTCGACTTACTGAGCTATTCAACAATGAAAATTAAAATTACGAAGAGTTCTCGACATCGTGATCTTATGTTTACTGCTTGATGCTTATGGCGTATGGTAGAGTTGAAGTTAGTGAACTCAGATTTAGCTAACCGTATTTGCTCGAAATTATAAAGAAAAAGAAAATTGCATGCAAGGCAATGGAATTATGCCTTCGAGAAAAAAATATTGACGTTCAGAGTGCGCATATCGAGTATAAGTGGGCACTAGTATGAAGAAGTTTAATCGTAAAATTTGTGTCAAAACAGAAAAATTTGTTTCAAAATCTAATTATCATCGTTTTTTTTGGCATAAACGTCAGGTGCCGCACGGAATATCACTGAAATCAGAAAACGAGCGAAGTTAGCGAAGTATATACAGCAAAAGAATTGCTTACGGTCGGTACAACGGGCTACTAGCGATGCGCGCACTCTATGCTGTTTATGTATATTCTAAGAGTTGTACTAACATGATAACCATATTGCGATGATTTTGATGAAACATGATAAATAGTGTGATTATATTATTAGGTACTAGATGCCCCCCGCGACTTTGTCCGCGTGTTTTAGTTTCAACGGTTTTTCATTTTTGCAACATTTTTCATTTATGCTCCGCTCCTTTTGGTCGCAGCGTAATGTTATATAGCTTATAGCCTTCCTAAATAAATGGGCTATCCAACACTTAAAGAATTTTTCAAATCGGACCAGTAGTTCCTGAGATTAGCGCGTTCAAACAAACAAATAAACAAACAAACAAACAAACTTTTCAGCTTTATAAATCAATACAGATTAGTCAAATTGCACAAACAATTAAATTTTTTTATAAACATATTATTGAAAAAAATTGAGATTTTCTTATTTTTAAGATAGAATAAAAACAATTGAATTCACAACACTGTTACCGTTACCGACACCTTTGTATATAAGTATGTACAGATATATATTATATTGTATTTCAGTTTCAAGTTTTCTTGTCTGTCGGCACTCCCGGAGTCCAACTGTTTTTTTTTAACTATGGCTATTGATTATATTTATGATTG
Source organism: Diachrysia chrysitis (assembly GCA_932294365.1). Lineage (NCBI taxonomy): Eukaryota > Metazoa > Arthropoda > Insecta > Lepidoptera > Noctuidae > Diachrysia > Diachrysia chrysitis. The sequence goes on from OW028641.1 coordinate 1,936,395, forward strand.
TAAATATAAGTATTTGAGAGAAGCTCATATTTTGACTGCACGGATATCCGAGTGGTATAGGTCACCACGCCAATTACCACCGAGCGCGACGTGCCGCGGGTTCGAATCTCGCATGTGACAAGCATTTCTGTGATCCACAAATGCTTGTTCCAAGTCTGGGTGTTCTTTGTGCATGTGATTTGAATGTTTGTAAAACTACCCGCGACACAAGGATTAAATGACTTAGGGCGAGAGTCATAAAAAAAAATCAGCAGTGGGTAATTAAACGCTGAGTTGATTAACAAACTTAGGCTAAAAAATACCATTTCTTTTAGAAACAAGCCGACCATGTGTTATACCAGCCGATCCTCAACAAATACGGGAAGACGGCCTACGTGGTGGAGATGTGGAGGGTCCGGGAACAGTTCAGGGTCCTCGATGAGGAGATCTGCTCTAACTTCCTGGTGCTCGGTAGTCTGGCCCTGCATTACTGTAACATGTATATGGACAAGAAGAGGGAGAGGAATATGTCAGATTTCTTGTTGGATGTCGTCAAGTAAGTATGGTGGAGGAATTTTGATGGAACTGTGTTTATAATTATTTAAAACGAAACGGTTTACTCACGCATATTCTCGGGATCGACTGGCGATTCGCGACACCACCGCCTTCGTTTCAAATAATTATGAATACTCCTCACGAAAGTTATTATACGAACTGTATTTATCCACGAAACCGCTTCTTAAAAAGGCATCTTTTACGTGTTTGGAGACCTGAGGTATACGTAATGTAGTAAGAAATCCATCTTATTGCCTAGCGTCTTAAATACGAGATATTATTGCTTTTAAAAATCTGACCTACGAGTATTTGCATCAATAAAAATAATAAACATAATTTTTGTAACAAAAGTATGTAACTTAAAAATAATGACAATATTTTTTACATTTTTAGAGCTATATTCGAAGAGATGGTTTCCCTCGATCAGTTGATAAAAAGAATCTTAGAATTCGCCCAACGCTTGGTGAACGCGGACCGCGCGTCTCTCTTCCTTGTCGACTACCGGAACTTCGAGCTGGTCTCCACAGTCTTCGACCTGAAGTTCGAGCCTGGCCACGACAGGGACATGGAGAAGAAGGAGATAAGAATGCCCATCAATCGAGGGATAGCTGGCCATGTGGCGCTGTCCGGAGAGACTATGAATATACCTGATGCTTATTCAGACTATAGATTTAATAGGTAAGGGTAATACATCCTCACTAATTTTATAAATGCGAAAGTAACTCTGTCTGTCGTGCAAAACTACTGAACCGATTTAGGCTGCGACCACTGGCTTGAAGCGCCAGTGGTCGCAGGTTCGAGTCATGCCTGAGGTTTAAGTTTTCCTTCTATTATTTGTATTTAATTAAGTAAAAATAATTTTAGGGAGGTTGACGAGGCCACAGGCTACAAAACTGTCAGCATTCTATGTATGCCGATCAAAGTTGAAGGTCGCGTGATAGGCGTCGTGCAGATGGTGAACAAGCGGAACGACGACAACTTCGGCCACGAAGACGAGGTCGCCTTCGAAATATTCTCCACGTTCTTCGGACTGGCGCTCCACCACGCGAGACTTTACGACAGAATAATGAGAAAAGAACAGAAGTATAGAGTAGCTCTAGAAGTTTTGAGCTACCATAACACTTGCAAAGAAAACGAGGTGATGGCCATGTTGAGTATAAAGGACCCGATCAGTATTGACATCAACGAGTTCTATCTCGATCCGTACAAATTCGATGAGTTTGAGAAATGTAAATGTGTCATCAAAATGTTCAGTGATTTATTCGATTTGTCCAACTTTGATATCAGTACTTTGACCAGATTTGTCTTGACCGTGAAGAAGAATTATAGGACCGTGCCTTATCATAACTTTGACCACGGCTGGACGGTCGCTCATTCCATGTATGTTATCCTCAAGAATGATCATCGGAAACGCTTTAATTATAAAATGGTAAGAAAACATTTTTCGTTACTACAAAATGTACCCTAAATAAGATTTTCATACCCCCCAATACAACTTAACTTTAACACGTTCTTAAATGTCTATCCGTAGCTAATTTAAAATGACAGAGACAGCATGAGAGTTAATGGCGATTTAAAACTGATTGAGGTTTTAGTATTCGACCATACCTTTTTACCCACAAGGGACGTCACGAGCTCCTATTCCTGAACTTTAAAGAGCTTTAACTTTGACATTGTTTATTGATTTAATAAAAGAAAAACTACGAGTTTTTTTTATCTATCTGGTGGACTAAATAGATATTTCCTTTTTTACCCAGTCCGCACCCCTATTGTACAAACGTACATCTTACGTTTCGTCTGCATCTGCAAACGGTTTTACGTTGATCAATGGGTTTCCTTACGTCCTGATGCCTTTACATATAAGGTTTTAGGATCTAAAACTTGCCTGTTTTTCTAGCGTCTGGCCCTATTCGTGGCCTGCCTGTGTCACGATCTGGACCACCGCGGCTACACCAACAAATACATGAGCGAGATCGCGTCGCCCCTCGCCGCGATGTACACCACCTCGACTTTAGAACACCATCACTTTAATATCACCGTCACTATACTGCAGCAGGTAAGTCACTAATATTATAAAGAGGATAGATTTGATTGTTTGTTTGTTTGTTTGCATTGAATAGGCTCCGAAACTACTGAACCGATTTGAAAAATTCCTTTATTGTTGGGAAGCTACACTATACCCGGGTGACATAGGCTATAATATTATGATTTTTAATTTTTAATTTTTTTGTTAAATACCCGAGCAAAGCCGGGGCGGGCCGACAGTATTTAATAATAAGCCCATTATGTCCCACAGGAAGTCAAAACATTCTTATTTTATAATTTTTCGTAAGCAAAAATTGGAATCTGAAATTGCCAACTAAGCAAGCGTGGTGATCAATGCTCGTACCTTCTCTACATGAGAGGCCTGTACCCAGCAGTGACACATTCATAGGCCAGTGCATATATATAACTAGCTGTTACCTGCGGCTCCGCCCGAGTGGATGTCAGTTATTGCGGCAAAAAGTAGCATATATCCTTTCTCAGGCTCTAGACTATCTGAGACCCAAATGTCATTTAAATCAGTTCAGTAGTTTTGGGGTGAAAGCGCGACAGACGAACATACAGAGTTACTTTCGCATTTATTATATTAGTAAGGATATATTCTTGTCTTAACAAACGACACTAACCGTACATTTCCGATATGTAAACTGTTTTATAACGACTTAAATATAAGTATTAAATTCAAAAACGAAATCTGGGACCGCCGTCCCTGTCTCAAACGCCGTCGACCCCAGCGGTGTGATTCTGTAAGACCTTATTCTAAACTTCGAATCTGAATCCGCTGTGAGTGTCTTGATTGGCATTCCAAAAATTCGAATGTACACTAGCGCTACACTTGCGAGCGTGTCAGCGAGTAAAACTAATTTTGACTGATAAAGTATGAGATGACATTAGAAGTGGGATTCAGAAAGGTAATTTTCTTGTCACTTCGACGCTCACTTCGCACTCGAATCCAATCGAAATCAATGTAATTTTGAACCTTATGCGAAGTGAGAAGTGAGAGTGAATAGCGATGTGAGAAGCGAGTTGTTGTTTGAACTTTACAGAATCGACGTGCAGGTATTAATTCCCTATAGCTCGCTTTACAAATATTCAAATCACATGTACAAAAATTACCCAGGCGTGGAAGATGGAAGATAATATCGAATCGCACTCGTTACCCAGTGGAAGTTGGTGAACACCACAGAGCATTATAAAAACAAAAGAGAGCCGTATACCACTCGGCTATCTAGATTCAAAATAAAACAACATAATTAATCTATACCAATACTAGCTGTTGCCCGCAGCTCCGCCCGCGTGGAAGTCACCTAGGGGGATGAAAAATAGATGTTGGCCGATTCTCATAGATACCGGATAAGCACAAAAAATTTGATCAAAATCGGTCAAGCCGTTTCGGAGGAGTATGGCAACGAAAACTGTGACACGAGAATTTTATATATTAGATAAAAAGATTAAGAGTTTGTTTGTTTGTTTGAATGCGCTAATCTCAACTACTGGTCCGATTTGAAAAATTATTTCAGTGTTGGATAGCCCATTTATTGAGGAAGGCTATAAGCTATCTAACATTACGCTGCGACCAAAAGGAGCAGAGCATAAATGAAAAATGTTGCTAAAATGAAAAAGCGTTGAGACTAAAACACGCGGACAAAGTCGCGGGGGACAGCTAGTAATCAATAAGAACGATATTTTACCTACCTACTTAATTAATAATTTATTTCATGTAGTCAATACTCAAAATCATAAACATATCTTGAAGTTTGCACTAAAGGTTTACTTCACGATCAATAGGTTTTTATTGAAAACTAGCTGTGCCCGCGACGTCGTTCGCGATGATGTCAGTCAAAGTGTAGAACTTTATTTTGAGTGTAATGAGTGAATGTGGTATAGAGGGCAACTCTAATATCTATGTAAACTATGTATATAGAATTAAATAGACTTTTTATTTCGTCGTGGAAGTGAGACGCTGCACGACGGCAAAAAGTCCTGCTTAAATATTTCATGATCTTTATGCGCTGGAAAATATCTAGTACATAACATCTGTATTTAAAAGGAAAAGGAAAAATTGGTGAATAAAAAAAGTTTAAACGATCAAATAACACGAAGTTACGTGTCGAAAGAAACTATAAGAACTGCTATTAATGCTATTTTTGTGAAATAGATGACGCTGTTGTAAGTATAACCGTATAACTTTATATTTAAAATTTTCATAAAAGTAAGATCTATACAGTACCGCCGTACACCTTTCTTTTCGTTCCTCCTGTCCTCATCCCATTTATTTAGGGTCGACGAAAAAACTATTGTTTATTAAAACATTTATTTGACGGGCCTGTTGGTCTAGTGGTTAGTGACCCTGACTGCTAAACCGGAGGTCGTGGGTTCGATTCCCACCCAGGACGAATCTTTGTGTGATGAGCACAATCATTTGTTCTGTGTCTGGGTGTAATTAATCTATAATATGTATGTATTTACAAATATATTAGTATGTTTATCAGTTGTCTGGTTGCCACAGCACAGGCTCTGCCTAGTTTGGGATCAGATAACCGTGTGTGAGATGTCCCAAGATATTATTTATTATTTATTTATTTATGACAAACACATTGTTTCGTTTATATCATTCGATAATAGATGGCGTTGTTGCAAACATTAAGAAAATACTTTCTTTTATATTACAAAACATATATTTATAATATACTACATGAATTTTATCTAATTATAACTATTAAGTCTTACTTTTTACCGACCTACATTCATTTATAAGTATCTTAGAATAAATTTCGGTCCGTAGGTATAATCATCGCGTAACTTAAAAAATGCATATTTCTTTGGATTTATTCAACCGATTGCGATGAGACAAAGACTAAATGTAACTTCAAATTACACACAATTTTTGTGTTTCAAAGGTTTATCCATTTATTTTGTGCTTTTGACGTGATCACAATTCTACTAATGGTTCTACTAATACTCTTTTATGCCCCTAAAAACTTTTGTGAAAATAACTTCAATGTACAGAATCATCTCGTCTAGACATTTATTATATGTATAGATGTAATTTAACACAAGCTTTTAAATCAGTGTCGTTCCATTAGAGTGTTTCCTTGGCTACCTTTTACTTCCATCTTTAGACTAGCTCGAAAGCACTTTAATATTGTATTGTCACCGAACTTCTATAAGTATGCAAAGTTTCATCTCAATTGGATGTCTAGAAGAGGTTCTAATTAAGCTTGCAATATTTGACCCGAACAAACATACACTGCAAAATAATAAGAAGCTTGTAAAAAAAACATACTGAACGATTGAAAATACAAATAAATTGTTTTAAATCACTTCTCCCCTTAAAGGAATAAATAAGTAATCTATAGAGTGCGCATATCGAGTATGAACTGTTGTCATTGGTATGAAAATGTAAAATCGTAAAATTAGTATCAAAACAGAGCGCACCGTTTTATTAAAACTATCTCAAAACCTAATATTACCCTCATAATATCGGAACTGTCGATATTTTCGCGTAAACGTCTGTCGTCGCAGGGAAAATTACATGAATCGGTAAACGAGCGTAGTTTATTTAGCTAAAAATGTGCTTACGCTTGGTACAAGGGGCTACTAGCGTTGCGCACGCTCTATGCTTGTCAATGATTACTCTATGCCTTTCCCCCCTGTCTATGATTACTAAATCGTACTAAGCGTTCTAGTTAGCGTAATTGTGTTGTTAAAATTCCCCTCTGAAATGAATGGTACTTAGAAGGTACTTAGATATGTTTACTTCGTCGACGAGCTGTGAGTGCTTTGTTGCGCCCAACGCAGAGAGGGGTGTTGTAATTTTGACGTGTTTGTATGTGTATCATTAGGTCTGTGTGTAGTATTGTCGCTCTTAAACGAATGGGCCGATAAAGACCCGCTATTTTTTGTTTGGAAGCTGATGTGATTGTACTTAGATATAATTTAGGAAGATTTGTTCGGCATTTAAAAAAAAGAAAGGTATCAGATTTATTTTTTAATCTATCGCCGCTGTCTTTGTTTAATTTATCTATAATAATTTGTATGTATTTAGATATTTATATAAATATGTTTATCAGTTGTCTGGCGGCCATAATACAGGGTCTGACTAGTTTGAAATCAGATGGCCGCGTGGAAGTTGTTCCAAAATATGATTCCTTGCCAGTTTCAAACACGACACAAGTCCTTTCCCGAGTTACGATGTTAAGAACCTTTTCCTAAGTTAATTGGGGTGGAGTTCGTCTGTTTATAATTCAATGTATCATGTATGTATCAATGAAGGTGTATTTTTTAAGCGTGCCTTGTGTCTAAACGGCTTGATTGATTTTAACTTGAGAGGTGTCGTTAAATTCGTCTCAACTGTGAGAGTGCCACTGCGTTCTATATAATTATATTTTTTGTCCTTTCTCAGGCTCTAGACTATCTGTCTACCAGATTTCATTTAAATCGGTTCAGTAGATTTGGCGTGAAAGCGCGACACACAAACAGAGTTACTTTCGCATTTATATATTAGTAAAAAATTACATTTAAAAAAAAAATAGTTTATTTTTTATACGATTTAGCGTTTTTAAGTGTTTGATTAATTTGTTTGTTTCTTATGTAATTGCAGGATGGCCACAACATATTCTCTCATATCTCGAGCGAGGACTACAAGGAGATCCTGGGCTTCATCAGGCACTGCATCCTGGCGACGGACCTGGCCGCCTTCTTCCCCAACCTGGCGAAGATCAACCAGCTGCATGAGGGAGACGCTCCTCAGTTCAACTGGGAACTGCATCAGCATAGGTTAGCAAAGGCTAGAAGTCTATCTATACTTATATATCTACCCTACATACTTGCATACTTGTACTTACATAGGTGCATTAAAATTCATCGAAGGTACTAAAATACAGATAGAGTTCTGATCGCGTTATAAATAAATAAATAATCTATATACAAATGAATGTCCAAAATGTATGTACGCTTTTATCTTCCGAACGATTGCACCAAATTGGATAATTGTTTTTGAAGTAAAACTTCTTTAGGCGCGACTAGGGAGTAACTCAGATTTTTTTTCTGACGGAAGTAACGCTTCCGCCATTTAAAAATAATAATTCTGATTGGTTGTAAGTATATGTCATATACTACACGCTTCTTGACTTATACGCCAGCTAGTGGCAAATATCATAATCAATTAGGATTATTTATTTTTAATTTACTTATTTTAAAAGTAATAAATAAACAAGTATATTTAGAGATTTTCAAAAAATTTTGCAATTTAAAATAATGTTTTTAAAACTGATGAATTTTTCATTCACTTTGCTATTCACAATTGATCCGTTTGACAATTTGAAAATAAATTTTCTGACAATCGCGACATTTTATAATATTCAATAACAAGGTTATAAAGTTTTACTTCAATCGCGCGTAAAGGTTACACGCACACACTTTTTTTTTTGTTATGTTCCTCAGTGTGAGGATAGGGTTTGTATAAAAAAAGTAGTAGTATTTAGGGTACATTGGCAGTTGATGGGAGCGAAGCCGCGGGCACAGCTAGTTAATAAATAAATATGGACAATATTACATACCTACTAGTGTTGCCCAAATTCGGTCTTGGTCTTGCAGTCTTGGTCTTGTTCTTGCATTTTTGCAAGACCAAGACCAAGACCAAGACCGCCTAATTTTAGCAAGACCAAGACCAAGACTGACTGTGCAAGATTTAAGCAAGAACAAGACCAAGCCTGCGAGACTCTTGCGTCTTGCAATTAGGACTTTTTTTTTAAATACCGGGTGACGCAAAAAATGTATGTTAAGCGAGAAACCCTATATTATTTGATACACTATAAACTACACTTTTTTATACACTATAAATTATTTTGGAAGGTCGCCATGGTAATTTTCCAGTTTTAAACAATTTTGTTTTTGTCTCACAAAATACAAATAATATATAGGGCGGAGCGGACAAACACCGTAGGTATGTAGGCATTGGCGCGTCCTTGAACCTCGCCAGCTGTTGCCTCGTTGCTTTAAACCACACATAAGTAGGTATACCATGGCTAATTAACGCACGAGTAAAAGTATCAGTAATTATTAAGTTTGTAGGTTTCTACATACCATTTTCCTTTTCGTCTCCTGCGCAGTTTTATTAAGAGTTAGCAAAAGGTCGCGTCACTCATAGTTTTAGTACCTACATGAAAGTATTCACAATAGCGATAACAAACACAACACATACACAGAACTTAAGTCTTTACTAAAATGGTTCGATATGCCTAGTGAAAGTAGTCTCATCACTCCACAAAATAAGCCAGCCTACCGAAGTTTGGGTCAGCACGGATCCGGTCTTGGTACCTACCACTAGCAAAAATCGATGCGTGGTCTGTAATCCGCCTTCATCAGTTCCTAGGTCCGTGGGTAGTGGGGTATGGGTGTTGTCTGTCTCTCTTTAAAGCACGCCAGGCACTAGTCTGGGTCACAACTAAAGTGGCTGCGGCACCAAATTGTCTGGCTGCTGCGAGATTGTTATTGTCACTCGAACCTACACATATTATCATATCATAATATTCGTTATTCGCATATTCAGACATGATTCCGCACTAAATTCACTGCAGTCCAACGCGAAATTAGATGACACGCATTCATTTCGAAAGCATAAAGTGAACTAGCAAAATTACTTCCATTATGGAATTAACCTACAGCGTACCTACACAGTTTTAGGGATCGTTATTTAATTAGAGAATTCCGATAGGTAAATACTATTTTTAAAATATGGCGTTCTTATCACTTTGGATAAAACATACACATTACGACACATGGTTACATTGCCGCTGTCACTGTAGCATCGAAAGACGGGCTATTAGGTACAGGCACACTGTAAGTTACCTACACTACCTACATTTTGCTTATGGTATTTTTGTCCCATGATGTGATGAGGGGCGAGTCAAACTTGTTATATCTAGGTAAACTTGTAATATGAATTACTAACGAATGCTATTTTCCTTATTTTCTGATATTTTTAAATGAAAAAGAGATGAAAAGAAATTGAAACAGGTCGAATTAGGTATGATTGTACACAGTTTCAGAAAAGCTCAAAAAGAATAACCGGCCTTGGAATAAAATCTAAAAATGTTCAGGTTGTAGATCATAAATTAATTTAAAACAATAAATTGTACGGAATCTTTTTAACTACAGCGATATCGAAGTCTCGGCGACAAGCGGCAAACTCAAAGGCTTGTGCCTACGATATTTAGGTACCGGCGAGTATAAAAGAGGCGGCATGTAGCAAAGAATTTTGTATTTTTATGCTTTAAAAATTCTTTCGATTTCGTGATGGTGTAGTGTAGGAAATGGTTTTTCATTGGTTGCATTTTTACCAATCAGTAATGTGTAAATGTACTTCGTCAAAGAGTAACAAAACAGTTATAAAAGACTGGTCTGGTACCTATTGAACAAAATAATGGAATTAGTTTATTAATAAAGTTTACTCATAGCTTTTTAATTTATTTTCGTAGCGAGATACAATTTTTTTTTTAACTTTAAAGCATTATTAGTTATGTAAAAACCTATTAAGGTTATGTTTTAACTTGAGTTTTATGCAGATGTATGTACATCCTTGCGTACATACTTCTACTCTGCGTAGGCATTTCGCATACCATACCCATAGATGTACATTAAGGCCAAATTCGATTTAAAAAAAAATCCACAACTTGCCTCTCTGATGCAAGGAAATGATAGGCCTTTAACTATGATGTGTCATGTGTCGTATCTGTCGAATTCGTCACTATATCAAAGAAGTTTAACAGAGTTCAAACAATTTTAGGGCTGATGTCATCAAAAATGTGAAGAAAACATGAACATCTCGAAATCATTAAAAATCCTTAAAAAAATTTGTTGGGGACTTCACCTAACGCTTAATACCTAATGTGCAACAGAATATGGGGTTCCCGGGATAACATACATTTTCTGCGTCACCCTGTATACTTGGTATAAAAATATGTTTTTAAAAGCCATTTTTTTTTAAACAATCACATTTTTCACAGTAGACCCCTTCGAGTAGGTATCGGTTTGTCGGAGTAAGCCCCCAACACTAACGCGCGCCGCACCAACGAACGATACCTACATGTTTTATTAAAAAAGTTAATTGTATATCATTTTTTTTTTCCATTTCATATAAGGTGAGGGTTTATCAATTTCTTTCTAGACAGATAATGTTCTTTAAAATACAGTCAAGTTAATGTCATTAATTGGTTTTCTATGTTAAAACCGTGTTTTAGTACCTACATTGTAGATTATTAAATGTTAAAGTTTATTAAGAAACAGACTGACTTCCGCGCGACACAGTTGATAGCTCAGTTGGTTGGATAGTTAGTTAGTTAGAGCATCGGCACTGAACGCTTAGGTCGTGGGTTCAAACCCCAACCGGTGTCAGTTGTTTTTTTGAATTTCTCATGAAATGTTTAGACATTTATTAATTTATAGTTGGTCTTTACCATGGCAATGTTAATTCGAGCTCAAAATGTACCTACTCTGTTGCGTTGTTCTAATATCTAAAGTAATGTTTAATAAATAGCGACAAGCTAATAGGTAATTGCAAGACTTGCGAGACTCTTGCTGCAAGACCAAGACCAAGACCAAGACTGGGAGTGCAATACCAAGACCAAGACCAAGACCAGGTGTATTGATGCAAGACCAAGACCAAGACTGGCCAAGTCTCGTCTTGTTCTTGCATTTGGGCAACACTAATACCTACATTGTACCGAACCCAAAGTAAGTACTACAACGCTGGTGTTTTGGAATCAAAGACAACGAAGGTACCACAAACACACAGAACCAAGACAATGTAGAAAGCTGGTTTTCTTCATTGACCCGTCTGGGAATAGAACCCGGGACCTGAGAGAGGGCGACAACTTGAAAACCGGTGTGCACACTCAACCACGGAAGTCACTCGTCAAGTCTATTTTTTTTTTAATTAAATAATTTTTGTAACCATGCACAACAAAGTTGTATAACTTTTTTAAATTATACACAGAATTAGTGTTCTGTCTGTGGCTTCAAGGTATTCATCATTTTGTTTGTATCAGCTCCACTTACCATTTTAATTGGGTATAGGCAACAAACTTTATGTTAGAAACAACTAAAATTTGTGTTCGGAAACACACTTTTCACAGGATGTTACCAAAAGGTCGTTACAATCTAAAAAGGGCGAAATATAAATCTGGTATAGAGTCAGTTTACAAAATTTCAGCTCAAAATGAGTTAATTCAATAATTAATATCTAATATTTTGCATAAATTATTTGACACTAGAAATCATAATCAGACGAAGCGATTTATTGTAACACTTATCGAGTGACGTAATCCTATTTAATATTATAAATGCAAAAGTAACTCTGTCTGTCTGTCGTGCTTTCACGCCAAAACTACTGAACCGATTTGAATTAAATTTGGTACACACATAGTACAGAGTCTGAAAAGGACATATGCTACTTTTTACCGCGACTACCGACATCCACGCGGGTGAAGCCGCGGGAAACAGATAGTAAGATATATTATCCTCGTAGCGGTGATAAGTTCTTTTATGATTTTTAGTGTCTAACTACTGATGCGACAAATTGGGTTTCGATTACTGAATTATTGTAAACTGCATTTATACCAGATGTACTTTTTGCCCCTTTTCAATAGATTTAGGCTTTAGGCAACACTCTGTATCAGTTGAATTGCGGCGCTGGTCAAATTTGATCAGGTATTTTACTGCTAATGCATACACAACAATTTCGCAGAAATAGCTTTAGGCAAAGTTATTCTCGGTTCATATCCCGGGGTATTTTGTTTGTATTCTATGTTAATCCATGGACTTGCAAACATAAACTAAGCCACAAAATTCCAGACAAATAGATACTTGATGCGATTTAATTCAACACACCCTAATTAAATTCCAGTTAATGCAAACTACAGACGAGGAATTCATTACCTATTCAGGCGTGTATTTGAAATAAACGGTTATATAAAATTGTGTTACATAATAGGGATATTGATTAATAAATAAGTTACTACTTAATATTACAAATGCGAAAGTAACTCTGTCTGATTTAAACGAAATTTGGTACACATATTTTCTAGAGCCTGACAAAGGACATAGGCTACTTATTGCCGCGACATCCACGCGGGCGGAGCCGCGGGGAACAGCTAGAAACACGTATTTTTTTTACGTAACGGACTTACGACAATCTATTGATTTGAAATGTCGCATGGCATCAAGATTTCGTACGTTTTGTATAACATCGTAACGTGATTGGCCCCCACTCTAAACTTTATCTCATTGGTTTCTTATCATTTTAAAGAAATATATAAGTTTATTATTTTAATTGTTTGTTACACATTAACGCATGCGGAGCGAATACTTGTAATTAAATACAAATAATAGAAGGAAAAACTTAAACCTCAGGCAGGACTCGAATCTGCGACCACTGGCTTGACGCGCCAGTCGTTTAACCAACTAAGCTACCGAGGTCGCTGCTTGGAAGTTTAAAGTTTGTCTTCTATTTATTGCGTCTTTAGGGCGACGTATGCGACATCTAGTGAACCAATCTTGCGTTTGGTTTCACCGACTCTGATTAACAATGTGTCAATCTTTTTTATTTGTTATATAAGTTTATTTATTATCTATTTTAAAGACGAAATAGATTTTTATTTTCATTCCCACTAAACATCACTATTAGTGGATGAACTTACTGCTTACCTGATATCCTGATAGGTAACCCGCCCATCTTTTCAAAGAACTTGCATCGCGTTGTTTTGTTTTATAGCCAATTTATACTTGCTAAGTTGTTCCTGAGAATCACTGTTCTGAAAACTTCTTGTTTATTTTCCGATAGCGATAAAACCTGAGCTTGATGTATTATTTTCAGACGGTTTCAAGCGATTCCTTGTATTGCGAATGTAATTTTATATAAATAACTAGCTGACCCGTGCCCACTTCGTTGGGCATAATATTAATAATCCTTTTTTAGTTCATAGGACCTAACGATTTAAATTATTTTATTAATATTAAAAATTAAATTATCTATACTAATATTAAAAAAACTATTTTTTGTAACTTAAATATAAAAGTTAGACATATGCCGTCGTTGACTTTTTTGTAGGCATTTTCAAGCTCCACATCTTTTCTCTAGAACTCAAAAATATATCTTTCATAGTTAAGGCAGCGTTCGTAAGAATCGCTTTCATTCGACCGTTTTTTTCTCCGATTCACTTTGCAAAACGGACTACCACGTAAAAGCCTTTTTATTTTTCGGTTTTTTATATAGCCTATGACACTCAGCAATAATGTGGCTTTCTATTGGTGAAGGAATTTTTAAAATCGGTTCAGTAGATCCCGAGATTACCCCTTACAATTTAACAAACACACAAACTTTACATCTTTATAATATTAGTATAGATTAGTATAGATTTATGCAGCCGAGTGTTTTGATTACGTTTAGTTTATTGGTCTTTTACAAGCTTTTATCTAACTGTTTGTAAATTGTTATGTTAGTCAGTAGTTCGTGAAAATTTGCAAACCATTTTTCGACAATTCGTTGGAATCCGATTGAGCTAAAATGTTGCATACTTTTATAAATTCAGACAATAGGAACTGTGTAACGAAACGACTTAATCGCTGCGTGCTTGGGCTTGTTTGAGTCGTCTAGCAGATTTAAAAGCTTGTATTTAACAATACAAAATGTTTAATAACTTCGTTAGACCCGAAGTAATTGCCTTTGCTGCAAATTGTCAAAGCTAAAAAGTTTTCAAAGCATCCTTACATTTTACATTTAAATCATGTAAAACGTCAAAAAAGGAGATTATTCGCGCGGAATCCGTAGAGGGCGAGCTAAATCGCACGCTTCCGCGCACAGGGTATTTTGTCTCTGAAATATGTGAGAATAATATGAGTTTACATTGTTGAATTTAGGACGAGTTTGCTTTTATAGTAACGTTTAGATTTACGTTCCTATGCGATTTGTCTCTGCTGTGTTGAATGTGAATTGGTTTCTGCGATTATTATATTATCTACTCTGCTTTGTTTAAGAATGATTTTCAATATAATATTTTTAAATCTGACATTTTGTTTTTCTAAATGTATTTTGTGTTACTTTGTAAGACAGACTAAATAGTTAGTAGTCAACAAAGTTTATATTAGTGTAATCCTAAGTAGTTAACTGCTTAACCTATGTTTCAAAAAGGCAATTATAATAAATTATTAAAAGCAATTTTTAAACATAATATTATTAGTTATGAACTTTATTTACATTGAAATAAAACTGCTTTGGAACAAATTTTATCGCGGTTTTATAGATTTTAGAGTTTAGTTCGAGATGTTTCGAAACCTTTGCAGGTGGCATGGTCGCGGGCAGACCGCTCTGACCGCGAACTCGATAAAATCCGTTCAAAAGTAGTTTTATTTGAATGTTTAACATTCGCATACATCAGAAAGCAATAACTGTATTTACTTTTGCACGGGTGTGATGCGTATATCCCCATACCTTATTATTAGTAATTGTTATTCCACCAAAAACATAAATGTAAAATGAGAGCCAAGTATATGCCTTGGCTGTTGACTTCAACGACAAAAGAAGTGAGATCTACATGGGTGCCAAGTTCAATGGTCAGTCCTGAAAGTTATTTATAACAACATAAAATATAATTTCTTCTTATAACTTAGGATAATATATTGTAGCCTAAGATCTGACTTGGCTAGTTCTCATATACGAATTAATATGTTCGATGGCTAGTTTTCGAATTAATAAAATAAGAATCGACAAGTAACAGGTTTAGAACTTACACAACTTAACAGGTTTAGAAGTAACAGGCAGAACAGATCGCCAGTTCTATTACTTGGCTTGACACGCTCCCGCGTGTCTAGATCTTTTTGTTTACATTTTTATGCGTCGCATTTGTCGCAAATAAACTTACTTTTTTCCTTTCTTAGCTAGCTACCTAATTGTTAGCAAGCAAGTACTTGTAGTAATCCAAGAATTCTAATTAAGCCGGTGGCATTTACGGTGATTTAATATTATAACTTCTTTTTATTATTTTTTTCAGGGAGCTAGCCATGGCAATATCAATGACTGCAGCTGACCTCTCAGCATCAGCAAAACCCTGGAGCATCCAGATTAAGACGGTGAAGGTGATCTTCGAGGAGTTCTACGACCAGGGCGACAAGGAGCGAGCTGCTGGCAGGGAACCGATCCCCATGATGGATAGAAGCAAGCCACACGAGCAGCCTGCGAGCCAGGTAAAGGAAATACAGGCGTTTGAGGTGATTATGCGTTGTGATTAACATACTAATATCTATGTCTTTGTTGCTCCTCATGCGAAAACGTGGCATCTCCCTCTCGCACGGATTTTCACAAAATTTCTTACGTACGGTATCAAAATTATTAGTTGTTCATTTCATGTCCCGCCGGAGTCATGCTAAGAATGCGCTAGCGATCCCACGACTCCAGCCTAGGCAAAAGACGGGGAAAGGGATGTTTTTATTCGGTGGATAACCCTACGCCGTGCAATCGGCGTGGGTTGAAGGCATTAGCGTTTCACCCCGGAAAAAAAAGTACCTTTAAGTATAGAAAAAAAAAAAACTATTTTTACGGATTCTATCGTGGTTTATTATTTGGACTCAATTTCCGACATTTCGACACCTTCGCAGGTGTCATGGTCGCGGGCAGACTGAGGTCGTATTCGTCTTGACATTTAATGCGCTACCTATTTTCATATTTTCATTAACTATTTGAATAACGGTGCCTCGAGGTCTTGCAGCCCTGCTCTTGGGTTTGGTTTTAATTTTGTATAGTATTATTTTAGCACGTTAGTCTTTGAAGCACTTTTGAAACGACTACTTTTATAGTCTAGATCATCATTATCATTTCAGCCCGGAATCACCCAGTGCTGAGTATAGGCCTCCCATTTTTTCTTCCATTTTTGTCTGTCTGTCGCGTCCCTCATCCAGCTGGTGGTGTTAACTTAACTATGTCATTAACCCAACGTGCTCTCTGTCGTCCCTGACTCCTTCGACCTGTCCTTGGCCACCATCAAGTCACAGTACGACTCCATCGGCCGTCTATACGTCTAGCTAAGAGTCCTTTTTTTTTTTTTGCTTACGTGTTGAAAACCTAATGACTTCGACCCACGCCGAGGAAACTAATGAGTCGGAGCCCGATCCACGCTAAGTGCCCAATTTTAAGTCGCCGTTAAGTCTCATGCTGTCTCTGTCACATTAAGGTATAAAGTAGGGAAAGATAGACATTTAATAAAGTATTAAAGTTAAGTTGCCTTTCAGTATTCAAACCGCCTTCAAAAGACAAGAAAAGTATTTTTAACTCTTTGATTGTTAGTTTAATTAGTTAAAACAATCTACGGTTATGCTTTTAATATTGAGCGTTAAACAACACATTTTTAAGCCACGTCATTTAAAAAACAATGTTCCCATCCAACCGCAACTAGACATTAAAATCGAAATAGCACCTTAACACAAAATCAGGTCCCGTTTCTTGTACTTTCATTACAACTTCATTAAAGACGTATTAAAATACGACAACACCTAACAGCGTTTGCAAACTCTAATATACCTACATCAAACAATTTTCAAATGAAATACAGAAATACATTTCAATATAAATAATAAATGTGTCCTAAACAATTTAGGTATGATTTATTCAAAAACTAATTGCAAGCGATCCAAAACGGCACGTAGGGGCATTAATAATGAAAGCAGAAGACCGACTAATCACATAGAATAAAATGGACAAATCATTTCCACCGCGTGCTAGTACTGAAATATGTATACATTAATAGTAGACTTATTAAAATAATAGTGTGACTGCATGAATTGCTGGAAATGTAATATGTGAATACTGCACTTAGGGTCCTACCATCGTCCGTATTCACGGGTTCACTTCCAAGAATGTAGACAAATTTTGTCTGCATATTAGCGAAATATATTTATTCTTTCAGAAAACATAAAAATATATTGATAAACATAATTATTCTCAGCTAATGAAGGCGTAATGAAATAACCAACAACAATATTGGTGCGATAATAAAGAAACAAAAACAAATCATTAAGTTCGAATTATAATATTCCTATAACTGTTTTCTAAAGCTGACGAAATGACGACAGTAAAAATATCAAACTACCCCCGTAAGGTGGAAACTACCCCCGTAAGGTGGAACTAAAATATCGCAACAATCAGATAAAAAGCGGATCAAAAACAATGTCGGGCCACTAAACTCGTGTATGTGAATTGAATGTTCGAGAAACCCCTCGCGCTAGTCAGAATTCGTTAGTAGAAGAACTTAAAAAAAGAAATAAACTAAGATTTTCTTTATATTTTAACGTTTTACAAGTAGAAAGCTAAATAAAGAAAATACAAGTCATCACAGTAAAAAAAAATTGGTTGCCTGTAAAGTCGGTATACGGGCGAAAGTTTTACGTGACAACGACTGTCAATGTCAATGTCTGTCTCTCTCGCTCTTAGGCGGGCTAACCATGCCCGAGTGGAAGGGACGCGTGCCTCTCACTCGCTCTCATTGTGAGCGCATAACGTGAGCGGAGCGTTACCCAGTTTCTTGAAGTGTCACCCGGCAAACCAATTTATAAGACGTTGTCACGTCAAAATGGCAATAATTTTGGGAACTAACCATATAATTTTCAAGTAACCATGACTATCTTTTTAATTACCGTTATTGCGTTTACCAGTTGGCGCCACTGGCGCATCAGCTGTCATAGCCCACTAACAAAGTATGGAATGACCTGGCGTGCGACTGGCGCCTCTGGCGATGAAATTAATACCGGTAGCTTCATCTATACTTATAATAAATCTGTAGAGAGGTCAATTCTGTACATCAAATATATTTTCAAAATAACTATCAGGGGGTGATTAGTGATCGATACTGATGCCAAAAATGCAATCAGTAAAATTTTTGTCTGTCTGTCTGTCTGTCTGTCTGTCTGTCTGTCTGTCTGTATGTTCCTTATAGAAACGAAAACTACTGGACGGATTTTAACGAAACTTGGTACATTTATTCTTCATACTCCTGGGCAGGTTATAGTATACTTTTCATCACGCTACAATCAATAGGAGCAGAGCAGTGAAGGGAAATGTTGGGAAAACGGTATTTTTTAAGCTTCCGTCGCGTATGCAGCCTTAATGGTTAAAGCTACATAGAAATCATGTATGACGGAAATGTTCTACATAAAATTATCTAAAAAATATCCCACAACAGCATATGTCTATCTTTTATGGTTGACTCACAATAACACGTGTAACTCCCGATAGCTTAGCAGTTCGGAGATTTCTGATTATATTTGTTTACTCTTACGTTTATTATACTCTCACTTATCCCTAATTAAAAAAAGTTTACATTATTACCTATTCAATAAAAAAAGAATCATAGAAATCGGTATAGAAACACTAAACTTATACAAGAAATACGATAATAAGCCATCGCGCCGTCGCGTGTGAATACTGAATCATGCTATAAGGATTATTTTTGTGTAACGTGATATATTATATTTCCCTACTAAAATACGAAAGTTAATCTGTCTGTTACATCAAAACCACTGAACAGTGAGGAAGGACATATGCTACTTTTTTACGAAAAACGACGGAAACGCGGACGAAGTCGCTGGCAAAAGCTAGTTAAATATAAAATTATGAAGGTGTGTTGCTGGAAGTCCAAACAATTAAAATTAAGAATTAATATACACAAAAATGAGAGCTTCTTAACAATCCTTACTAATATAATAAATACGAAAGTCACTCTGTCTGTCTATCGCGCTGTCAAGCCAAAGCTACAGAACCGATTTAAATTAAATTTGGTACACATATCGTCGAAAGCCTGATAAAAGATATAGGCTACTTTTTGCCGGGATAACCGACATCCACGCGGGCGGAGCCGCGGGAAACAGCTAATTAAGTATTTAAGTTCGTATCATTTAGGCAAGTATACAGGGTCTACACGTATCTCCCAAACCAACAAATCTAATTAATTAAGTATGTATCGTTCAGTAGGTAGTTTTTTTGACGTGGTCTACAAAGACTGTAATAAAGTAAACTTATATTTTTACAAAAAAAAATATCTTCTTTTGTTTATAGTAAAAATTGTTGAATCGCTATTTCCCTGGCCCCAGACACCCTCCCCTTGTTATAAGGCGTATCGAACACAACAATACAAAATACCGTTTTATATTTCCAAGAGATTCTTCGAATAATAGGTACAACACGAGCTGCGTTAAAACATAATCCCCAGTTAATTGGTACCGAGAAATTGTCAGGGAAAATAAAAATAAGTTATCCAAGAGAATTTTACTTAGAAAAATTGTTAGACAGCTAATGTTGGAAGATTCTTGGCAATTCCTTACAATTTTTTTTTCTTTAGTCTTCGTTCGGGACATATTTCATCTAAGAAGTTTCTATTTTTAATAGTGCCCCGATTATGGTATATTAGAGAGGGTGTGCAACACATCTTGATAGACACCTGTTAGGCGACAACATGTAACATTAAAAAAGAACAGGGTGATGTAAACAGTATTTTAGCCTCCCCTTTCTCCGGAGAGCCTAAAATACCGTACAAGTTACCAGTTATTGGGTTGGTAATTAGTTAATTAAGTTTTTGATGGTGTTTCAGTTTAGTTTGCTTTATGTATATATGTGTCGCGTGACTGTCGTCAAGCGACAAAGTTCTGAGATTGTAAAAAAACATAATATGAATCAATTATCTCAAAATTCCTATTAATCCCACAGAGGAAAGAATATCACTCCGAATTCATTTCTTGCTTTTCAATCCAGAGCTGTAGGAAGCGGTTACAACAGCAAGTATTTAAAGAAAAACTCGTGTAAACGCATCTTAAGGAATAAAAAAAGATACTTATCCCATAAAAAAAATAACAAAGGATTAAAAATGATATTTTTTAAAGAACAACGTTTCAAGTAGGTCGATAATTTGTAACTCTTCTTTGAAATCTTCTTTAGTTAATTAGTGGATAAAAGGCTTAGGATCTCCGTACACTGGGTAATTTAAGTATTCTTAAATACAGATTATTTTTTGTTGCAATATTTTGTTCAAAGTACGTTTTGAACCACTTTTATGTATAGCCTGTATGTATGTGCTACTGAAAGGTTATATCTATCTCAAACAATATCGATATCTCAAACTATATCCGGTATCAGGTCAGTTTAAAAAACACACCAATTACCACTGTGCGTGACGTGCTGCGGGTTCGATTCCCGCATGGGACTAGCATTTGTGTGATCCACAAACGTGCGGGAGTGGATTACAAAAAAAAATAATAACGAATTTATATCTTTAGATATTCAAATTATTAGGCACTTGAAATAAACATTAATCAAAATCAATCAAAATGGTTCCGATATGTTTATACCGATATATTTAAATTGTAAGCTGACGTTCCCAGCAACAAAGCGGTTATATTTGCTCCGCCATTTGCAGGTAATAATCCCCAGCCAATTAGCAATTAGATTGCAAATCTGATGTATTTCGTATCGTCACTTCCAATATTACATTTTGTAACGCTTTCATTCACTAATTTCTGTCAAAGTTATTAGTACTATTTAGCGTTAACTAGCTAAATTTACTAGCCCGATAAATTAGTTTTAATATGTCAAAGTGCATGGTGTTTCCGTAATTATGAAATTTTGATTGACATGAATTGAAGATTAAAGACCTACAAATGTTTTAAATCAGCACGAGTAGCGTTCACGAGCGCAACATTGGCGTCGATAGACTTATATCTAATATTGAATGTGTCTCGTTCCTCTTTGTGCATGTTTTTTTTAATGTTTGTGAGTGTCGTTTGTATTAAACCTATCTAACAATTTCAAATGATTAACGATCACTGTCGCAATATACTAATGGTTTTTGACATTCCAATTTTAAAGAGTATTGCATTGCACCAAGGTTTTATGTGACTTCAATGTTTTTTGAATAAAATTAAATTGAGTTTTCAAACATGTGTCCAATTAAAATGTAATTTAGGAGTATTAATATCAACTTCGATGCAAATAACCCCCAAAATGTCTTTCTTGATGATTTTTGATAAAATTCGAATTACGTCTTTCATTAATTCTGTTAAAAAATGTTTATGCAAAATTTTAAGTAGATTAGACCAAAGAATCACGTTGTCGCATACAAACCTTACCTACGTTTTTCATCTCCTTAGTGGTAGAATTTCGGGAAATCCTTTCTTATCCGATGCCTACGTCATACAAAGAACACACCCTCCAAGTTTCAAGTCTCTACGATTAGCGGTTTAGGCTGTGCGTTGATCCGTCAGTCATTCAGGACAAAGCATTTTATATATATAGATGGCATAATAAATCGTCTTACTTTTATCAAACCACAATCTTTCGTCTTACGAACTTGCAAAGTAATATTTTGTGTCCATTTCAGGTGGGATTCATCAGCCAAATCTGCACACCTTGCTACAGTGTGTTATACCGCATCTTACCAAACACTCGGCCAATGTACGCAATGGCACTAAAGAATCTAGCCAGATGGAAGGCCAAAGCTGATAAGATTGAACGAAATTCAATCAAAAACGATGCAGGAATTGAAAATTTCGATGATGAGGATTATAATACTGGTAATATAGAAAATGTAGATGATAAAGTGAGCAAACTAGAGATAGTAGACGATTCAGGATTGGCGGTTGATGTGGTGCACGGGTCTGTGTCTTGGGCAGAAGAAGAAGAAGAGTTGACGGAGAATGAGATGTCCAGGAGTGGGATTTGGAAGGACATAGATGGAGCCACGTGGATTGATGAGGATGGAGTCGTGGTCAATAAAAAAACTTTGAAAGCTATCGTCGGAAAGGAACAGAGTGATGGAGATTAGGTGGAAACTGGAGGAACCTAATGTCTAATCTAAGATAATTTAAGTAAAACTGTTTCAAGGTTCACATTCAGTATAAATAGGTATTCCCACAATATGATAGTAGTACTTACGTATATTATAGTTTATATAAAGTATATGGTGTATTTGATAAACTAGCTGTTGCCCGCAGCTCCGCCTGCGTGGGTATCAGCTATCGCGGCAAGAAGTAGCTTATCCCCTTTTCTCGGGACCTAAGCTTACCCCATACCAAGTTTCATCAATATCGGTTCAGCTGTTTAGCCGTGAAAGCGTAACAGACAGACTTTTATTTTTACATTTAGAATTAGTATGGATTAGAATTATATATAAGTTATCATTGTTAAGCGATAAGTAAGATTATAATCTATTTGTACTATATCCATATATCTAAAAAATATATCCCGATTTCAATTGGTCGCCCCATAACTGCCAAACCACTGCACCAAATCGGATAAATCTTTTTTTATTATTTCCTTATTGTAAGTAGGTACAAGGTTTTTATAAAAGAAAATAAAATATTAGAACATCGGGCCGTGCTAGTTTTATTTATTATAACGAGCACACCAGAGTCAACATAGACAAGCATAGAGCGCACGCATCGCTATTAGCACTTATGCCGAGCGTAAACAATTTTTAGCTAAAATTGCTACGCTCGTTTACTGATTTAAGTGATTTTCCGTGCGACGACAGTGCGATAATATCGTCGTTTCCGATATTTTGCATTTTACTTGTTCATACTGACTGACTCATAAACAGAGGTTGTGGGTTCGATTCCTACCCAGGACGAATCTTTGTGTGAAGAGCATGATCATTTTGTTCTAATGTAATTAATTTATCTATATTTTTTAGGAATATGATCAGTTGTCTGGTTGCCATAATATAGGCTCTACCTAGTTTGGGATTAAATGATATTAAAAAATAAAATATTCCTAAAAATCTTGATGTTGTTTAGTACCTGCATTGTAGGTTCTAAATTAAATTTTCTATAGAATAATTTAAATAATAATGGTTTTAAAAACAAACGCCGTCGAGATTTTAAAGGTAAGACTGAGGCTTTATTAATGTAACAGCAAAGTCGATATATCTAAAAGTTGATATATCATATTCATCCTGTGATAATATAGCCTGTAGTGAGCGGACGCGAGCGAATTCGCGCTCAATCTACTGAATTATCTGTTTTATATTTCTGAAATGAAATTCCTATAACTTTTGCCTTACCATCAATAATCATATATCTATCCTCGCAAAATATAGCGTATATTAAAATAAAAAAAAAACTCTCAATATTACGCCTTCAACACTAAACCGCAGAACCATTTTTGATATTTTTTTATAAAAAGATAGATATGACATTGGAGAGAAAAAAAAGGCTACTTGAAGTACTAATCTTGCGCAGACGAAGTCGCGGGCACCAGCTAGTATTATAATATTTGACTGATGATGATGATGATGTCCTCCCAGACGTATCCGCCGACGGCGACACCCTTAGCTATTGAGAGTCATTTTCGCGTTCATGCAAGAGCCCAGGCGAAGACGAGCTAATATTTGACTAGCAGGTACCTGACTATATACAAAGTAATTTAGGCTAGCTTTTTTAGCCGAAAAATATTGGATATTACCACAAAAATCTGCATGTAAAATGTTAACGCTGAATTTCAAATATATCGAGTACCTACAAAAAAAATAACAAATTCAAGGGTTTTAGTGCAGCTCGCGTCGAGCTTCGTTGTTGACGAGTTCAGTTCAGCGTATTCTACCTTTCAAAAGGCAGTGTTACTCCGTGAAGCCCAACAGAAAACAAAAATATACTCCCGTATATTCAACGTATTCCTGAAACTTCATAAATTATTCACGTGCGCAAAATGAGCGTTCAACGAATCGTCGTCATCTATACTAATATATAAAGCTAAAGAGTTCGTTTGTTTGTTTGTTTGAACTACTGGTCCAATTTGAAAAATTCTTTCAGTGTTGGATAGCCCATTTTTTTGAGGAAGGCTTTAAGCTATATAACAAAACGCTGCGACCAAAAGCAGCGGTTAAATGAAAAATGTTGCAACAATAAAAAAGCGTTGTAACTAAAACACGCGAACAAAGTCGCGGGGGACAGCTAGTGTTATATATAGGAGAAGTTGAAGTAAAAATTCCTTGAATATTTAATAATATTAAGACGTTTCGTTGGTAGCTACGAATCAATTGTCGAACAATATAAAATAGATATATTCTGGGAATCAGTAATAGGCTCTACGAGGCTTACTGCGTCACCTTTTAAAAAATAATGGCTGTTGAGTTTTTTCCATGATAGGAGAGAGTCGTATCGTACCACTTTTCAGTTTTTGCAACATAATATCTCATATTTTAATTAATTAAGTAAAACTATTTATCTAATGGGACTTATATTGCAAATTCAACGCTATACACTTATCCGATTTCTTAAAATCTACGTTTTTCTGAACGGCTTTCTGTTGGAACAATTTATCCGACAAGTCGGTTAAATTATACCATTTGTACTTTTTGTCTGTCTGTCTAATAAACCGCGGAAACGATTTAGATGAAACTTGGATCCTGAAAAAGGACATAAGCTAGTTTTTCCCGCGATAACCGAAATCCACGCGGATGAAGCCGCGGGAAACAGCTAGTTGTAGATATATTAGGTAATAGAAAGGCATTTAAACAAAAAAACTTAATTAATGTTAAATATATTTAACTTAACTGCAACATTAAATTAATTATGTAATGTTACCAAAGTAGAATAATTAATAAAGCAACTATAGTACAAAATTTAAGTATAAAAAGTATGCATAGAAAATTCGCGACGTTCTGGTAGTCGCAGGGAGATGTGTTTAAGAAAGCCATGAATGCAACTTAACTCCCATACAAATAAGTCTAGATTTCATAATTAGTTTTTTACTACTTAGAGTTCTCTTCTGCTATTGTCACTCCTCCTTTTATTGTGTCGTGCGCTTTGATGTCATAGATCGTCAAAAAGAAACTGAAAAAAAAAACAAACAAAAATAAAAAATATTTAATGGAATTTTTTGCTAAAACCGTTTTTATTTACTCGACCGCGCCAGAAGGTTTATGTAGCTATGTATATCGCTTTGTAGCCAAAATGGCTTGATTGTAAAATCGACTTCCCACGGTACACGATATAACAGATCGCCCCGCACGGCCGACGACCATGGACAAGCGCGCACCGCGCAGTCAGTGTTGAGAATCAAATCCAAATTTAACATTTAAATTGCCGCCCACAATAAAAAAATTACGTTTGTAGATATTCAAAAAAGAACTTTATAAATGTCTTGATAAGTGTTATTATACTGTAGAAGAATTTTTAAATGATAACTTTTAACAAAACCTTTTTGCTGTCGTAACTTCTTACGAACTGCATTATATAAGTATTAATTGCATATTATTTTTAACAGTAAATAAACATATCAGTGGTTTTATAAAATCTTTAAAAACATAATATATTTCGATGTAAAGAAAATTTTCTTTTTTATGGAATAACTTTCTACTGTTAATTTGTATGCGTTGCCAGCAAAACATAGCGCTCTTATATTTTTTTAAGATCTTTAATGTATTTCATACTTATATTTAATAAATAATAAATGAATTGATTTGAAAAAAAAAAAAAAAAAACTTTTTAAGGTATATTTTGCCTCGCGGTGGATTGCGACGGACCCGGGAAAGACGCGTCTGCGCTATCACGGACGAGCATATTCCCACAGTCGGCGGTGCGGGGTGATCCGCCATAACGCGCACCGTGCGTAGCCGGCTTAAGGTGTCGTTTGATTCGTCTTAATTGTGCGAATGATGCTGGATATATTTTTTGTACCAGTTTAGTATATTTATTGAGTAAATGGAGTAAAATAAAGTTTACGATTTTACACGCTGTCGAGTTTTTTTGTTTGGTATAATGATATTTATTTTGTAGCGACATACAACTGATTCAAGCTACATATATGTACTGTATGTGTTTACATACTATTAAAAGAATAGGTCCGTACGTACAAGTAGTAGATCCCATCATAATACATAATTATTTACTGGAGGAATAAATATTGATATACAAGCTTGTTAGTTCACCTACTATAATTATTGCAGTACCAACTGGAAATTTTAACTAATAAATAAATATTTTAAATGAAAAAGAAAAATATATTTTATTATGGCACTTAAAAAAATATGGCTGACGGAACATATTTTTATGAAGCAAAATATCTTGCGATACCTATTCAGGTTTGAACTAGCAACTAATGTTTTAATTAACTACACGTCTTGGCAGGGGTAGAAAAAAATATAAATGAATTATACACAAAAATCTTCATCTTGAATCTATTGTTGAAAACTTTAAAATCCGTTTCGTTGTTTAATATATCTAAAAGTAAAGACAGCGTACTACGTATCTAAAATAATCTAAATATATATAATGATCTTATATTATTGTAACGTTAGAAAAACAAAAAACACTTACATTGAATCCATGATTCATATGAGCTAATATGAAATTAAGTTAATTAGTTTATTTTGTATCTGATAATTACTTATGCGTAAAGATAAATGTACCTACAATGTCTAAACGTTCGATGCGATATTATAATAATTTTTAGAGCTAGCTGGAGTTGTCAATTATCCATTGACTGGGACTATAATTATTATAAACCGCTTTTTTTAAGGACAGAATTTCGCCATGCATCTGTGTATACAGGACCAGTGCCTGAAGAACGGTCAGTCAAAAGGTTGTAAGTATAACCCTTTCAAATGATATTGGCGTTGTCTCAGAGCGTTGTACCAGCAAGCATTTAATTATTAAAAAATATCAGTTATCTATAAGTTCAGTTACACATTCAACAGGGGCAAAATGTATTGTCTTACTTATTCTTGGCGATTCCCAGTTCATCTTCCACGAACGTCGAAACTTCCCTGGCAATGACCTTATTGTCCTGTGGGCCGACGTGTCCGATGGACTCCAGGGTCGCCACAGCCGCGGGAGAGCACGACTCACCACCCAACGATATCGGACAGTCACCAGAAATCACGCAAATAAAGTTCTGAAAAAAAAAAAGCTTTTGTCAAAAAAATATATTTGAATTAATCTCTCGGCATCATCTATACTAATATTATAAAGCTGAAGAGTTTGTTTGTTTGTTTGAACGCGCTAATCTCAGGAACTACTGGTTCGAATTGAAAAATTCTTTTGGTATTGGATAGTCCGTTTATTGAGGAAGGCTATAGGCTATATAACATCACGCTACGGCCAATAGGAGCGGAGCATAAATGAAAAACTTTTGCAATAATGAAAAACCGTTGAAACTAAAACACGCGAACATAGTCGCGGGGGACAGCTAGTCTAGGATAAAATGACTAGTGGTACAACGAGCCTTATCTTGATAGGATAAGTGGTTTGCTTCAACAATTCTATGGCACCTTCACCCTTAAAGTAAACAAAGACAAGCAGAGAGTGCGCGCATCACTAGTAGTACGTCGTGTTGAGAGTAAGCAA
This sequence comes from Diachrysia chrysitis, assembly GCA_932294365.1. NCBI lineage: Eukaryota > Metazoa > Arthropoda > Insecta > Lepidoptera > Noctuidae > Diachrysia > Diachrysia chrysitis. The sequence goes on from OW028641.1 coordinate 1,964,352, forward strand.
ATTTTACCTAAATGTTCTACGCTCGTTTACTGATTTAAGTGATTTTCAATGCGACGACAGAAGTTTATGCGATAATTTCGATGTTGCCTATATTACTAGGTTTCTAAATAAATAAATAATGTAAATAAATAAATGTGTACAACATCACATACATTGCTCTGAACCCAAAGTAAGTAGCTAAGGCACTTGTGTTATGGAATTCAGAGACAACCAAGGTACCACAAACACCCAGACCCGAGACAATGTAGAAAAGTGGTTTTTCTACATTGACCCGGCCGGGGATCGAACCCGGGACCTTAGAGCTGGCGATGATGTGTACGCCACTCGACCACGGAGGTCGTAAATAGTTTTAATAAAACGGCGCGCTCTGTTATGACACTAATTTAACCATTTTACTTGTTCATACTAGTGCCTACTGTTCATACTCGATATGCGCACTCTATAGTTTACTTTTATTTTTCTCTAAGGCCTTTATATTTTTATAAGAGTTCTAGAAAGGATGTGTAACAAGAAGAATACGCGCGCAGCTGTGAGGCGGTTCGCGAGCAGCTCGCGAGTGATGCAATAACAAGATCTGGACACACCCTAAAAATTTAATGATTCTACAAGATTTACGAATAAGTATCTACATTCTATTTAATAATATTGGTAATTAAATACAAATAATGGAAGGAAAAACTTAAACCTCAGGCAGGACTCGAACCTGCGACCACTGGCGCGTCAAGCCAACTTGTATTTAATTACTAATATCGCTCCGCAAGCGTTAATGCGTCAAAAATAATTAATAATAATAAACAGGGAAAGATTTTATGTAACAACAAAAATTCGCTTAAAAGATACATTAAATAAAAACCAGATAATATTACCGTTATCATTGATAAGGTAATTACTAACTCTGACAGTAAAAAGGACGTGTTCGATTTTGAGCTACCACTACGTACAATACATCAATTAATAGCAAAAAAAAAAACAGATCATTTCATGAAAAAATACTAACAAATTAATTTGAAGAAGGGTAGGTACAGGCGTACAAAAAATTATCATTTAAAAGGATTTTTAATATGACAACTCAGTTCAACGACGATTTTGCCAATGTCAGAGTTGGGAGAACAAAGTGTTTACCGCGGAGAATAAAAATTAACAACAAAACTAAAAATTATTAAGAAAAAAAAAACCTTTGAACACCTTCCTTTTTATAAATTAACGAATTCTATTAAATATGGACTCAAATAAAATTTAAACTATATCATAAATCACAAGCAAATATTGTTAGCCAAAAGGAATTTTGATAAGACATTGTAATAGGAAAAGACCGAGAGATATAACAGGGTATTAACATTAGGGTGAGTTGCACCATAGAAGAAGTTATAGTTAAGGTTTGTGTCAAATTTACAACTAACAGTAACGCTGACTTTAACGGTTATAGCAAAATGTGTTGCACCAGCGAATTCATAAGCTTTGTTAAAATTAAAGGGATTGCAAGTCAAATGCGTGATTTACCCCAAATTCGATGTGGGTAACATTTTTAAATGGCAACACTTAACAGAACCGTAAAAACTCGTTTCTAGCGCTGTCATCAGTGTCACTTGTAGTTAGTTCGGTGCCTGTTAAATACAACGAAATTTTTCAAGAAAGCTTAGAATTGTTATGGTAGCCATGACAGTTCTGTTTGACATAACGTTTGACAATTTGTTTTATTTCGCAGTTATTACAATTGACATCAATCTAATGTCATTGTGAGTATGGCATGTCGCATATTTCTGATCCACCGTATTTATTTCGTGTTGCTATCTTTGATCGAATAAATTTTAATGTAACTTTACATTAAAACGAAGTCAAATTATATAAAACTAGCTGTCCCCCGCGACTTTGCCCGCATGTTTTAGTTTCAACGGTTTTTCATTTTTGCTACATTTTTATTTATGCTCCGCTCCTTTTGGTCGCAGCGTAATGTTATCTAGCTTAAAGCCTTCCTCAATAAATGGGCTATCCAACACTGAAAGAATTTTTCAAATCGGAATAGTAGTTTCTGAGATTTGCGCGTTCAAACAAACAAACTTTTCAACTTTATATATTAAGTTTAGTATAGATTAACATTAAAAAAAGGGTTAGGTACTATATTGTATAGCGATATTTATATATAACTAGTGTAGCAGGCTCCATACATTTCTGGAACATAATGTATTATTGAATCACTGTTAATTTATCAATGTTGTTTTTTTATACTGCGTAATATTATCAGCTGATGAAACTGACAAATAATGTAAATATTATTAGAAATAGAGTTACTTAGATAGCATAATAATTATCTTCATTGTAATAATAAGTATGACAAACAATAAGTTATTGAATAAAAACAATATCTTATTGACTATTTTACTGTATTAATAACTTAACCAAAGATGTTTTTTGTTACTAGAGATAGGAATAGAAATCAAATTCTTAAGTTGTAAATAAATCATCGTGAAAATATCTCAATTTTGACTTGACTGCCCGGTAGCCGAGTGGTCACCACGCCAATTGCCTCTGCGCGCGACGTGCCGCGGGTTCGATCCCCGCATGAGACAAGCATTTGTATGATCCGCAAATGCTTGTTTCAAGTCTGGATGTTCTTTGTGCATGCAATTTGACTGTTTGTAAAACCCCCCGCGACACAAGGACGAAATTCCTCAGCACGGGAGTCGTTTTTTAAAAAGAAAACAAAAGCATTAAAAAGAATTTGATTATAACAAAAAGTAACGCAAAATAAATCGTTTGGAATAAAATCGATGATGGTATAAAAGTGTTACTATGGCAAAAATACTTTGTAATCGATTGTACGTATAAACATTTTAAAATAATCTTTACAATTGTAGTGATAAAATGAGATAACCAACGCAAGGATTACCGTGACATAATATGATGCAATAATTTCGAACTATAAGTATTGTATCTTTTATTAATCTGAGATAGAAATGCTTCATAAATATAATATTTAATCTATAATATAAAAATGTATCGCTGAAGGTGTTGCTAAGCGCAAATCTCGAGAGCAGCTGAACCGAGTTTGCTAATTCTTTTTTTAGAATATTCCTTGAAGTACGAGATGGTATTTATGAAGAGAAAAAAAATACTTTTATATTTTGATGCATATTTGAAAACTCAATTCGATTTTTTAAAAAAACTCACATCTTACATATAAACTTAGTGCAATGCAATACTCTTTAAATTTTGATTGTCAAAAACCTTTTAGATTTCTACGCGGACGAAGTCGCGGGCAAAAGCTAGTTATCTATACTTAATATTATAAAGCTGAAGAGTTTGTTTGTTTGTTTGTTTGAACGCGCTAATCTCAGGAACTAATGGTTCGGATTGAAAAATTCTTTTTGTATTGGATAGTCCGCTTAGTAAGGAAGGCTATAGGCTATATAACATCACGCTACGACCAAAAGGAGCGGAGCATAAAAGAAAAATGTTACAAAAATAAAAACCGTTGAAACTAAAACACGCGGACAAAGCGGGGGACAGCTAGTATGAAATATGTACTGAGTGTGCCGGTTATTCTGGCCCTAGTAATAAGGGAAGAGGCCCAATGAAATCTTGACAACATTTTAAAGAAGAATTTGCAAATGCGCGTTGCTGTATAATCCAAACTAATATTATAAATGCGAAAGTAACTCTGTCTGTCTGTCTGTCTGTCTTTCTGTCTGTCTGTCTTTGCTTCACGCCTAAACTACTGAACCGATTTGTGTGAAATTTGGTACAGACATAGTTTGGAACTTGAGAAAGGACATAGGATAGTTTTTATTACAAAAAATAAAATAAAAAATAAAATTTATTCCGGACATACAGCGCCATCTATTGGTCAAGAGTCGGCATCAATTCAGTACTGAAAATTCATCGGAAAAATGTAAATAAATAGTAAAAAGGTATGAAAATATAATATAATACAACTTTTAGTACAAAGAAAATGCTCTTACGGAGTATAGATAATTCTATTAGTACTATATGTCGAGTTGGTGATCGCGCAATGGTGTCGATCGTTACACGAGTTCGGTTCATGTTATTGTTTTAATTCATCGGAAAAAAGTAAAAAAAATAGTAAAAAGGTATGAAAAAAATAATATCAATATAATAAAACTTTTAGTACAAAGAAAATGCACGAACGGAGTATAGATAAATAATCCGAGTTGTCACTATGCTCGATAGAATAGATGGCGTTGGGATCGAAATAGATCGCGCTATGGTTTCGTTACACGCATCAAAATAATATTTTGAAAATAAGAGAAAAATAACATTTTCGCCTTTTTCGATCGGCAATAACGGCTTTAATGCCCTAAGTGAGTATACATATCTTCAATTCAAACGCAGAGCTCATTATGTAGATTTTTGAAGAGTTCCCTAGAATATCTTCCACATTTCATTTTTGAAGAGATCCCGCGAGATCGGGAACTATGTGGGTAAAACCAAGAATCTGCCGGAAGTCACTATTCCACGCGAACGAAGTCGCGGGCAAAAGCTAGAAAAATATGTCCCTATATAATAAAAACTCAGATCCAGCCATCCCTTGCTGTTTTTGCCTTATTAAGATAGTCAGCAACGCACTAAGTCGAGGTCCGAACCCCGCAGGGGGTGCCCTTAGTGAACGTTGCTGACGTAGTTAGTTTATTTTACTTGCTCTGGCTGGACGGTTCTCGCCAAAAGTCCGGTGAAGCAGTCAAAGCCTGCGCTCAGGCTAACTGCAGTAGACCTCTTCCAAAAAAAAACGCGCGTGCATTTAGTCCGGTAAAGCAGTAAAAGCCTCTCACGAGGCTAACTGCGGCAGATCTCTTCCTAAAAAAAAAAGCGCGCGTGCATCATACATTTTTTGAACTTTGATTTGAACGGACGTGTCGAGTGGCGAGCGTTCGGTCTTATTAGCATTCTATCAATTGTATGTTTTAAATACTTGCAACTCTAAATCGTGCTTTTCAGCGCGACCTTTTTATTCCTTTTAGTTTTTATTAAGTACAGTTTAAGTTACAGTTATTTAGGTTTATTTTTGTAAGTCGTAGGCATAGATTTTAATTTTAAAGTATAGGTAGTATATTTGATAGTGCACGTTATTTTATGTGACTGTAGGTTATTTTATAATTAAGATTAGTCATTATAGATATAAGTTTTTAGGGATTTTGCTTATTTATTGAGTTTAGATTTGTTATCGGTAGGTATTTTATTTTCTGTTATTGAGTTTTTTTAACTAGGTAGGTACTTAGGTTTTTTAATAAGGCGTAGACCGTATAGATTTTAAGTATAGATAGTAGTAGTGTGTAACGTAGGTTATTTTTATTACTCTTAGGTAGGATTAGTCATTCGCATAGATATTAGTTTTTAGGGATTTTGTTTATTTATTAGTATATACATATAAGTGTAGGTAGGCGCTAGGTGTTAGGGCTCTTCTATAAAGATAGTCTTAAAAATTGTTTTAAGGGATTTTGCTTATTTATTAGTATATACATATAAGTGTAGGTAGGCGCTGAAGCTCTCAATTAATGTCGTACGGTGACTATCTGTCGTTACTATTATCTTTGTGAGCATTCGTTGTAATGAACGTCAGCTTCGCTATTGGATATCCTGCTAAAAAGGCACCAAAGTAGAAATCTACTTACTGCAAAAAACTACAGAAAGCGAGCGATGCCTCGAGCAAAGATATCATTTACCCTCTTAATCACCGCTAATGAGACACAATTGGTTTTCTATTGTAATTAGCCACAAGAGAAGGCCCAGAAGTATTAATACCGGTATGCTCCATAGATAACGTTCTACACAAATAGCACTTTACACAAAAAACTCATTGATAAGTTTCGACATCCACGCGAACGAAGTCGCGGGCACAGCTAGTTCAGTAGATATGTTGCAATCAAAACTCTTTACAAATTTGCTAAACAGCTCTATCAAGATATATAAACTTTGCATCTTAACAGCAGAAATACAGACACATATAAAAAAATGATATTATACACACTATCTGCCTAGCTGTTTCTATTGCTACAAGTACATTACCGCCGGCTGCATTGCGTTGTTGATGCATATCTTTATCTAATAATGTACCTACATTGAATGTATAAAACTTATTTTTAAAAGAGTAACCTATGGAGTTTCTTGCCGGTTCTTCTCCATAGGAAGGACACTTTGGAACCGCGCACCTAGAGTCATTTAGTTCTGTCACTTTAATTGCCTTTTTGAGGTTTATAAGACATAAAAACTTTTGATTTGATTTGTTTGGGGTCGGTTTCCAGGTTTACCAAAGTCAGATGAATACCAGTATGTTTTAAAGCGACTATCTGACCTTCACAACCTATCTGAATAACCTTGTAGCGTGTATAGCACATATTATATATTTTAAATAAATACCTACTATTATATGAAAAAAATAATAGTTACTCACGTCAGCAGGTTTTCTCACAACTTTTGATAGTAATGGTATAATTTTATTGACAAAATCGTGCGGTATTTGACTTCTCGGCAAATTGGTTAATATTTTTAAACAAGGCATCGTTATCAAGTTGTCAGTCCAATACCAAAGAGGTTACTGATGTGAATATAAATTTATACTCTTTGATAATATTGTTGTTATCAACTTTGTTTATTTAAAATGCAGCGCTTATCTGTCGTTCGTATTACGTAAATGAGAATTTGTTCTGGTTTACAGATAAATAAAATAAAAATGGTAATTCAGGTATTATTGAATTTCGTGTTTCAATATTTTTCTCCAGTAGTACCTACCTCTACAATAAATTAATCTCGCTTTTCCTCGGTCACGTCATAATTTCAGAACGACTGTACCAAATTGGATAATTCTTATATTGGTATGTTTCTGATAGAGTATTTGACTACTATCGCATTATTTATTTATTGCAAATATTTCTAATAATAGTATTATATTTTGGGACAACTCACGCACGGCCATCTGATTCCAAACTAGGCAGAGCCTGTATTATCAACCAGTCAACTGTTAAACATACTTAAATATTTCTAAATACATACATATTATAGATAAATTACACCCAGACTCAGAACAAATAATCGTACTCATCATACAAAGATTTGTCCTGGGCTGGAATCGAACCCGAAACGACCTTCAGGTTAGCAGTCAGAAATTGAAGCAGAACTGCGAAATCATACAAAAAATATACACGAACACAAAAGTTATAAGCTTTTAAAGTTAGTTGATGACGCATGTTCTCTCACTGTTTCGCAAAACGACGACTTGTGCGGGGTTTGGAAGAGATTTACGCAGTTAGCCTGAGCGCAGTTAGCTGAGGCTTTGTCTGCTTCACGGGACTTTTGGCGAGAACCTTAAGGGCCTCCAGCCAGAGCAATAGAAAAACTAACTACGTCAGCAACGTTCACTGAGGGCACTCCCTGTGGGGTTCGGACCTCGACTTAGTGCGTTGCTAACAATCTTAATAAGGCAAAAACAGCAAGGGAGGGCTGGATCTAAGTATTAATTATTTATGGACATATTTTTATTGCTAGCTTGGCCGGCTCAGGCCAGCTTGATCTAGGGACGGGGCGACTTGTGCGGGGCAGCCCCAGATTAGTATGGAGAATTACAAAGGTGACGTCACCTGGTGATATAGCCCTCTATATATATCCTCTAATGCTTGTAACTAGTTCAATATGAAACTAATTAATCTGCCGATTTTACTTCTCGACATAGTGTTTATTATATTTTTTTTAATGAAATAAATAAAAAACAACTGTCAAATACCCAATTGTATCTAAGGACAAAACATGTACAAACAGTTGTCTCTATTATTTTTTGAATAATTTTATGTTTATCTCAAATGGCTCTATCTATACTTAATATTATAAAGCTGAAGAGTTTGTTTGTTTGTTTGTTTGTTTGTTTGTTTGAACGCGCTAATCTCAGGAACTATAACTGGTTCGAATTGAATAATTCTTTTTGTGTTGGATAGTCCGTTTATTGAGGAAGGCTATAGGCTATATAACATCACGCTACGACCAATAGGAGCGGAGCATAAATGAAAAATGCTGCAAAAATGAAAAACCCGTTGAAATTAAAACACGCGAACAAAGTCGCGGGGGACAGCTAGTACTTATATATTTGTACAGATCTTATATACTCGGCCATACTGAATTAGGTCTGAGAATCTTTCAAGAAACAAAGATTACAAAGGTTCTGTGAAAAACTCATTATTAAAAATTACCAATAATAAACATAGCAAAACGTTTTCTTAGTACTTAGCTAATTATGCCAAATATCGATAATTTTTATATTTTTCACGGTATCTTAGAATCCCTGTTTAAAAAGCTGGGTAATAAAAATATTCGCTGTTGCCAACAGAGGTATAAGAAAACAAGCAAAAAAATACAAGATAATGAACCTGTTATTTTGCTCCTACATAGATTTATAATCCTATTTCTTGAAAAACAATATCTTTTGTTTACCTATTATATGTTACTAGCTGTTACCCGCGGCTCCTCCCGTGTGGATGTCGGTTATCGCGGCAAAAAGTATATTCTATGCAAAAGTATAGCCTATGTCCTTTCTCAGGCTCTAGATTATCGGTGTACCAAACATTTAAATCGGTTCAGTAGTTTTGTCGTGAAAGCGCGACAAACAGACAGAGTTACTTTGCATTTATAATATCAAGTAAGCATTATATGTTTTGGCTGCGGAGTATATTACACTATGTTAGCTATGACTGATACTTAAAATTAAGTGACCAAATAATTTGAGGTAAATTTTAGTGTGTTTTTTATACTTTCAGCTGATTGAGTGTCACCTCACCACTGCGCGACGTGCTGCGAGTTTTGACACACATTGGACAAGTATTTGTGACACAAAGAATTCGTTTCTCAACGCGTATCTCGTTTAAATAAATTTTTCTTAAATCAGCCAGGATCACAACTGCTATAGTGAAAACAATTCAGACAAGCCTAAACACGATGAGATTGAGTCGTTCCGTGGCCTCCTACCGGACATCAGACCAGCTTGAAAGTACCATAATATTGTATTGTCACCGAATTTCTATAAGTATGCAAAATTTCTTCTCAATTGGATGTCTAGAATTGGTTCTAATTTAGCTTGCAAGATTTGACCCAAACAAACATACATACATACATTGCAAGTTAATAAAAAGCTTGTAATAAATATAAGTGTTCTACACGACACCAAGTTCTGTGGCTGCACCTGCAATAAAAAAAACAGTAAATCTTTTGTGTGTATATACAAAGTATACGCTACTCGGTAGAATTAATTGAGGTATTAATAAAGTGCATGTGACGGTCTTCAAAGAAATCACTTTCAATAATTCGGAGGATATAGATGCAACGCGTGTTCATTAACGCGTTCCCTAGCAACGCCCTAAAGGTCCCCCTACGACACACATGTACCTGCATACAATGCCCAATACGCCAATTAAGGTGTATCTATCTAATTGGAAAGTGCAGCTCAAAAAGGTTTTATTATGAATCGGTGCGTTTATTAAAAGGACAGAGGGGATTTAATGAAGAGTACCCCTTCGGGCTTATTAAATATTCTCACTGTTTGAGTACTTTCAGGGTTCCGTAATTCAAAAGGTAAAAAGTAACCGTTATAAGATTAATCCCTTGTTCGTCTGTCCGTCACCACCGATTTTCTCAGGAAGGAGTAGACCAGGAGTATACCAAATAGTAGTCTATAGTTTCTATTAGGTGTATAAAATGAAGGCCCTGAGTCAACATTATAAAAAAATATGGGAAAATTTAGATTTTCACGAAAACTTGTAAGTACCAAAATTTACCTTAATTTTAAACAAATTTTTTTTCGAAATTTTTCCTTAACTTGTGTTGTAAGACCTTGCTTTTAATCAAAATTGACAATAGGCATGTTGACTGGGTATAAAAAGTAAAAATCTAATTAGTCCGTCAGTTACATAATAAAAAAATATTAGACATGTATTTTTTTCCTTATCAAAACAATAAGAATTTACAAAGATACAGCGCTTTAAATGTTAGGAGTGGGGGCTTATGACACCTCGCCGTGGTATGAATTGTAGCAAGGAGTGACGTCACGTGAAATTTCCGTTCTCTGTATTTTGATCATTTTTGGTTTGCAGGAAAAAGGAAAATACGTGTGCAATAAAATTCAATAATCTACATGACGGGCATAATATTTTTTTTAGGAAATATGCCTATTCTAAGTCAACCGCAAGTACCCTATGGGTTTTGGGTCTAAAACCTTGATAATAGTTCCCGTTGACCTTCTTCTTCTTAGTCGGTATCTTCATTGCTGAAGGTCGTGTCTAGTCTGAAAGTCTTGATCACTTTATTTATTATGCGTGTCTCTGTCTTCGGCAGTCTTAATCGCCTTGGTAATTGGCAGGCCAGTAATAGAAACACGAAATTTGGCAAAAAAGCAAGCACAAATATAAGAAAAACTCTAAAAAAGTTCAAAAGTGAAGGGTGTCCCCATACATACATAGTTCAAGTTATATATATAAGAAACTTAGCCACCAATCAAATTGATACTAATTTTATTATGGCGGTATTATAGGTAGGTACGGAACCCTCGAAGCACAGTTCGACTCGCACTTGACCGTTATTTTTTGTTTTGTGATAAGTACTGATATTAAAACGGTTGTCGACACACTGGCCTTCAGATTGTACAGCTTAGAAGAAGTTAAATAAATATAATAATCCTTACTAATATTATAAATGCGAAAGTAACTCTGTCTGTATGTCGCGCTTTCACGCCAAAACTACTGAACCGATTTAAATGAAATTTGGTACACAGATAGTCTAGAGCCTGAGAAAGGACATAGTCTACCTACGTTTTTGCCGCGATAGCCGACAACGGGAAACAGCTAGTACCATATAAAGATTCAACTGCATGGATAGCCGAGTGGTATAGGACACCACGCCAATTACCACTGTGCGCGACGTGCTGAGGGTTTGATTCTCGCGTCGGACAAAGATTTTTGATCCACAAATGCTTGTTTCAAGTCTGGGTGTTATTTGTGTATGTAAATTGAATGTTTGCCCCCACGATACAGGAGTTTAATTTTTTTAATAAAAAAATTATATAGGTATACTAATAAAGATTATGATGTTTATTTTATACTTTGTAGGTGGTTAAGATTCGTTTGATCGGTTAAGTAAAAGAAACGCCTTTGTAGATTATCGTAAGTTGAGTTGTAAAGTCTTGCATATTTTAATGTATCAGGCATTATAAATAAGCTTTATTTAGCCCTTGAGAATACTAAGTTAAGAATTTGAAAGAAAATCTTACATGCTGTAGGAAACTACATTTTTTGAAAGGACTTCATGCCAAAAGGTATATTTATTTGAATCGGCAGTACCTATTACAGTTTGAACCCACTTCATATTAATAGATTTTTAGTTACATTTCAGTCTCCAAACAAGCTGTAGGTACCTATATCTATAACTAGCTGTCCCCCGCGACTTTGTTCGCGTGTTTTAGTTTCAACGGTTTTTCATTTTTACAACATTTTTCATTTATTCTCCGCTCCTATTGGTCGTAGCGTGATGTTATATAGCCTATAGCCTTCCTCAATAAACGGACTATCCAATACAAAAATATTTTTTCAATTCGAACCAGTAGTTCCTGAGATTAGCGCGTTCAAACAAACAAACAAACAAGCAAACTCTTCAGCTTTATAATATTAATATCTAATATCTATTATATCTATAATTAATAATTTGCGTTTTGAATACTAGTTCTAATAAAACATTGATAGGGTTATATTTTAACATACAATGATGGCGTTTATTCCTAGAACAGAGTAATGATCATTTTAATTACAGTACAAAGTACAACCAATGGCTACGTAACAAACCAATGTCCAATGCAATATATCATATCTAGTGAGTCTATTTCCAATCTATGGAATGTCTAGATCAGACAATTATTATTTGTGCTCGTGTTACTGACAGAAACGTCAATGTCCCAAACATCCTATCAAATGTCCTTTGAATGCAGCTCCTGCAGGAAGGCGCCGATTCTGTTAAACACGAACTAAAATTGGATCATAATATGGAGTTTACTTGTATAAAATTAGAAAAAGGACAGAAGTAAAAATAAACAGCAAATTGCAACTATTAGTAAATAATTATAAATTGCAATAAAAATTTCGCGCTGGAAATTAATATTAAAAATAATATTTTGTGCTAATTCACACATGGCCATCTGATCCTAACCAAGCCTAAGCTGTACCATGGCAAACAAACAATTAATAAACATACTTAAATATTTCTAAATACACAGAACAAATTATCATGCTAATCACACAAACATTTGTATAGATAGGGAATCGAATCCACGACCTCTGGTTTCGCAGTCAGGGTCTCTAACCACTAGACCAACATGCAAGTCAAGTATGTACTAGAAACGCAGTGATGTTGAAATCGTTACCAAGTTTGACGTTTTTAACTTAGTTCTATGTTCTTATCTATTACCGTCCATTTGGATTATTAAAGAAAACATCTTTCTAGATAGGGAGGTTTTATCGAATCCCTGAGTTGCGGCGAGTTATACAAACATTTAATTCACAGGCGCAAAGAACACCCAGACTTGAAACAAAACACAAACCGGAGATTTGTAGACCTATACCACTTATTCTTCGACACCGCAGAAAACCACCGTAACCCGCTAATCGTAGCAGCCTCGCGTTACCGACCTTCAGTTACAGTTCAGACATACTCTCTCCTACCTCGACGATAAAACAACGCTTCTCCAAGAAGCATTCTAGTTAGCTAGCTGTAGCAATACAAAACACATACGCGCCGTATATTACGTCCTCGCCGGCGAGCTAGCAAAAAAATATGTCGTTAAATAATTAACACTTAGATCCAGCCCTCCCTTGCTGTTTTTGCCTATTAAGATTGTTAGCAACGCACTAAGTCGAGGTCCGAACCCCACAAGGAACACTTAGTGAACGTTGCTGACGCAGTTAATTTTTCTATTGCTCTGTCTGAAGGCCCTTAAGGTTCTCGCCAAAAGTCCGGTGAAGCAGGCAAAGCCTGCGCTCAGGCGAACTGCGTAAATCTCTTCAAAAAAAAACCTGTACCACTTCTCTACCCGTGCAGTATTTTGTCACCCTAAATAACAGAATCGACGCCAATAATACCGAGTAATTAATGTTTAGTTCGTAGCTATACCTTTGAGATATCAATAGCTCTTTGGACACAACGAGATCGATTGCAAAGGGCTATTGTATATAATAAACGCTGAATAGGGAACACATATTGCAAATGCATATTGCACATGACGAATAGAATGTTATAGAACCATTAATTAATGGAGTATCTAATTTCGACAGTTCGCCGAACCGTTATCCAAAATATGAAGCCATTTCATGACACGACAGGTAAAATATTTGTTCAAAATAAATCATTATTTGTGTGATACAAAATTTACGATTTTGGTATTCTGCCAAAATTATATTGAAGAATCGTGTGCGTGTTTACTATGTTGAAATTTCTAAGATAGTATATCTATGATAACTGTTCTTTTAAGTGAGCTTCTAAAGAAAACGACACTAGCTCTAGGGAATTTAATATTTCGCGGGAGGGGTCACAAACACTCAAATAGAACAATTTTTCCTCACGATGTTTTCCTTCAACAATTGTCAAAGGTTTCTTAGAATATATAAAAAAAAACTTCATAAATGACATTTGAAAAAGACCTTGTGCACACGACTCGTTCGTCTGTAGAGTAATATTTCAAGTTACAAAATACAGACGGAACCAGTGCCGATGATTTAGAATAATTAAATTTTAGTTACCGACGCTTAGAGATAATAATACCCCTATGGACACAAAACGATAGGTTTCAAACCGCTATTGCATACAGTGGACTTAAAATATGCACGTTGCGTGTCGGACATTCTGAATAGAATGATATTGAACTGGTATTAAATACTTATTACATTTACCAGGAATAATTGTCTATCGATGAATAGTTTTCCAAAATGGTTAGAATTCATTTGATTATTAGGTATGTGGGAACTTGCTGTACCATATTAGAATAAATGATATTATAATTTCAAAAACCATGGTAAAATTATTTTTAGTTGTAGATTTGGAACAATTAAATGCTTCGACTCGTGATTTGATACAATTTAAAAGGGTACGCAACTAGGTCCTTCCCTATACAAACGTATTTCTCTGTTTTCTTGGTGGAAAATGTTACTAGGCTTCTAGAGTAATGATTTTTTAACAAAATATCCAGCCGCCCTAGTCAAATAGCGTTTCGACAAGCGTAAACGATGATAGAAATCGCTCAAATGACATTAAATGTATGGAAATGACATTTCGTTTCGATAAGTCACGTGACTTGGAATTGTCACTTCCATACATTTGAACGATTCCATCAGCGATATCGCTTGTCGAAATGTCATTTGTCTAGGGGCTCAGGTTTACTTAAACTGTGATCCTGTTATTATTGTTTTAACAAATAAAACCCTAAAAATCGTCCGTTTTTACCACTATCAGAAAAAAATGATAGAATTTTAATAAGAAAAAAAAAATAGAACCATGGATACCTTTTCTCTAAATTTTGATGCAAAAATTATTTTGATCAGTCCATATTTGGAGAAGGAAACAGCGAAATACGAAACGTTTCTTGGTCAACGATTTTATATGTATAATCAGCCTGAGCTGCAGTCGTCTCTTACGCACTTTACGGGGGTAAATCGGAGGTGTGCGACGGCAATTATACAGGTATTCTAATAATTATCATGTCTGCCCGTGAACATGACACCTGCAAAGGCGTCGAAACGTCGGGAACTAAAATCTAAATACAAACCGCGATAAATTCCGTTCAAAGTAGTTTTATTTCATGTCTAATATTCGCGTAAACCTCAGTTAAAAAACTAAAAGCTTTTATTAAAATCACGTGTGGAGTTTTGATGATCCTGTTTCCTATTCTGTATCTAAACTAATAGTGTAGTTTGATATTTAAAACAACTAGCTGGCCCCCGCGACTTTGTCCGCGTGTTTTAGTATCAACGGTTTTTCACTTTTGCAACATTTTTCATTTATTCTTCGCTCCTTTTAGTCTCAGCGTTTCCTAAATAAATGGGCTATCTAACACTGAAAGAACGTTTCAAATCGGACTAGTAGGTAGTTCCTGAGATTAGCGCGTTCAAACAAACAAACTCTTCAGCTTTATGTATTAGTAGTATAGATATGAGTATTTGGTATTTTCATTTGACTAGGTCAGTCAATTACTTTCTTTACTAACTAACTGTGTGTCAGTTTGTAATTAAGGATCAATTTGAAACACACGTGATATCAGTAATTAATTGCTTCGTCGAAAATATTTTCATTAAGGTTTAATTAATCAGTGCACTGGAGTGTCAGCGAACAGGGCGTCGCAATAGGACGCTTCAATACCTCGGACCACCCTGAGGTCGGCCCGCGGGTGACGGGGAGGGCACCTCGTCACCCGATCAGCTGACCGGGCCTGGAGGATACGGACACAAAGTCCCACGTGTCCGACTTCGGAAGGAGTGAGGAGTAGGCACTATACATTTAGCGAACCCGGGACTCCGGCAAAGGCATATCTGTCCGACATATCCCTACATCGTGCCCTCGGCCATTGGTCATTAGATTTAGAGCCTCATTTTCACACCGTAACAAAAAAACAGGTACCTTGAACTGCACATTTGCAGTAACAGCTTCTTTCAAACAAATACCATTTTATAATAGGTATTTTTACTGGATATGACAAGTAAAAATGTATTTAGTCTGTTATAGAAAATAAAAAATATTAGTACCTAATTGAATATAATGATATGCGTGGGTATATGTAATATATGCGTTGATGCGTAACAAAAACTTTATGATGAGCTCTTTAATTTCTATGAGAATTTGATTTAAAGGGTTTACCTGTTGGCATTATTAAGTTCGCGCAAAAGACGCCAAAAACAAATTTACAATTAGTCTCTTAGGGAGCAACCTTTAATTTTATTATTTCTTCTTATAACAGCAATAGTAATACACACTGCGGCTGCCTAAATGACAGACGGACGGACAGCGGAGGCATACTGTTTGCACCCTCTGGTTAAGAAACCCTAAAAACGTTTTTGCTCTATGGATGTTAATCCCTGTGCGAGGGGCTGCAAACATTCAATTCACTTAGAGAATCACACGAACAAAGGTGTTATTTGTATGTGTGTGTGTGATTTGAATGTTTGTGACAGACCAGAATAAACTACACGCTTGTGTGCCTGTGTCCGAGCGGTAATACCCCACTGTGATTCTATTAAAAAGCATCCGGCTGCAGTTTACAGGAAATCAAAAGAGTTCCCCTTCAAAGAGATAGACATTTTAATAATGCACCCTTGTTGTAGGGGGACTTTCGTTTAGGAACGGCGCACACTGCGGAGAAGACTAAATTTTGTTAAATTTAAAATCGTTCTTACCAAAGATTGAATTTATATAAAAAAATAACCTCTTTTTAGGGTTCCGTACCTCAAAAGGTAAAAACGGAACCCTTATAGGATCACTTTGTTGTCCGTCTGTCTGTCTGTCAAGACCTTTTTTCTCAGGAACGCGTGGAGGTATCAAGCTGAAATTCATATCAAATACTCAAGTCTATGGTCTCTTGGAGCTGTGAAAAAATCAAACTTCTAAGTCAACGCGATCAAAAGATACTCCCGTTTATGCCGCAAATTTTCGACACTCGCAAGGGAATCAAAACCTACAGGGTACTTCCCGTGAACTCAGAATCTTGAAATTTGGTACGAAGCAACGTCTTATAACACAGATAAAGGAAAAATTGCGAAAAGCATAAATTTTTAGTTACATCATATAATAAAAATATTTTTTATATTTTTTTTTTCGTTGTGCAATTAAAATACCATAACTACGACTATGACTCGATCATCGTGATGGGTGAACTTTTACTTATATACCTACAGGTTTGTACGGAACCCTCGGTGCGCGAGTCCGACTCGCACTTGGCCGGTTTTTTTAATTATTTCTGAGGTTTATGCGAATATTAGAAATTTAAATAAAACTACTTTTTACACAGATTTTATCACAGTTTATATTTAGATTTTAGTTCCCGACGTTTCGACGCCTTTGCAGGTGTCATGGTCACGCGCAGACTGTCTCTCTCTACCTTCGTTTTTGTAGCTATCAATTTATATAGGTTCATTGATAGTGAATTGAAAATACTTCTTAAGCTTAAAAGTTAAGTGCAATGCTATCGAGCTAGCCTGATGCTAGATGCAGAACTTGGCTGCACGGATAGCCGAGTGGTATAGGTCACCACGCCAATTACCTCTGTGCGCGACTAGTCGCGGGTTCGATCACCGCATGACAAGCATTTCTGTGATCCACAAATGCTTGTTCCAAGTCTGGGTGTTCTTTGTACATGTGATTTGAATGTTTGTAAAACCCCCCGCGACACAAGGATTAAATTCCTTAGTATATTTGGCTGTAGGAACTCCGCAACGCAGCGACGCAATCCCATTGTGTTCGGCACCTACTCTTTGAGATATCAATACCTTTGTGGACACAACAAGATGGGTTACACAAAGCTTTGGTCGATGCATATTGAATAATAATAATATTGAATGTTCAATACATTCAATTATTACATTTAACTATTATAATTCGGTAGCCATTGGGACTCTGCACTTGCTTCACAGGTAATGTGTATATTAGTTGCTTTTTTAATCATAAAATCTTGTTTGTTTTTCAATCCTTACTAATGTTATAAATGCGAATGTCTGTCTGTCGCGCTTTCAGGACAAAAATGCTGAACCGATTTAAATGAAATTGTGTAGGTACACAGATAGTCTAGAACCTGAGAAAGGACGTAGGATACTTTTTGTTGCGATAACCGACATCCACGTAGGCAAACCGACGTGCCCGCGGCTCCGAGCAACAGCTAGCATTATATATTTGATTCATCCTAATATTATATATTATGTAAAAGTAACTTAGTCTGTCTTGTCTATCTTTCTTTCTGGCTGTCTGTTACGCGTTCACGGTTTAACCGCTGAACTGATTAAAGAAACTAGGTAACCTTTGATTCCAAGAAAGTATATATATAAGATACACAAATTTTGTAGCTACTTTCAAATATTTTTACTTAGCAACTATAAAAGTTATTGATTTGAAAGGTTCCTAGATAGAAGAGGATATGATGAAAATAAATGTCAATCAGTTACACGAATAAAGAAACTTTCCTCGATAGTTTTCTTTTTTGAAATCAGCTTTATAAAAACACTTTTTTGCTTAATCCATCAAACTATGCAACGTAATAATATTTTTATTCACACTATTCCATGCATAATCGTAATATCTAGATTAATGTCAATTGATCTTTTATTCTATCTGATAGATTTCGATTAATATGAGATTTTCCATTTTGTCGCTTACTTAGTATTTCTAAGTCAATCTTTCGCGACCTTGACATATGTTTAACTCTTTTCGTCCCGTAAGCAAGAAGGTAGTTAGTATTATCTTTGTCTTAGCTTTCCAAATTGGCTCTACAGTCAGTTTGACTCCGTCTACTTGCAAACGAAATAATTATTCATGTAGCGCCTTAATCAACATTGTCTCAGACAAAGATCGCACGGAGGATCTTGGCGGTTTTACAATTCGCTCGAAAATCACGCGAGGTGTTGTTCTGTATCCAGAACCGCGCTTTGTCGCGACTGTTTGTCGCGGCTTGCCGCGTCTTCTTAGTGTGCGCTTTGCTTAATACTTTTGACACTGAATCGCGAACAATGTCAAGGTTATTAGGGTGGATTGGGGTGTACAATGCAATATGCAGTGCAGTCGTAATTATGTGCATAGTTATTATGTTTGTAAACGTCAGTTCGTGTTCCTCTTTTAATATGATGAATGGTTTATTAATTGCGGGGTATTGTACTTGTTTTATGAGTCTTTATAGAGAGAAACTTTGAAGTAATCTAATGTGACAATTGAATATGTAATATCTTGGAACAACTCACACACGGCCATCTGATCCCTAACTAGGCAGAACCTGTATTATGGCAACCAGACAACTGATAAACATACTTATATATTTCTAAATACATACATATTATAGATAGCTGTGCCCGCGACGTCGTTCGCGTTGATGTCGGTCGTCTGTGGAACTTTATTTTGAGTGTAATGAGTGAATGCGGTATAGAGGGCAACCATAACTACCTACTCACTGACACTACTGCCAGCACGTTTCCGGAAGGCACAAATAAATTTGAATGCAGCGTTTATGTAATTGAAACGTTTACTAATGTGACTTTCCCGAATTTAAAAGCAGATTTATTCGCTATGTATGATGAGATGAATGTTTTTAATTACCTACCAAAACTGGGTTGTCACCACATGTATGTCTACACTAACTCTTTAGTTATAAACTAGATAGATCGGTTCTTCATTAAACAGCCTTAACAATCTTTAAATACAATCTTTAAGCTGAAGAGTTTGTTTCTTTGTTTGTTTGATACTAAAATATAGACGGTTCCGATATTATTAGGGTAATATTAGGTTTTGGGATAGTTTTAATAAAACGGTGCGCTCTGTTTTGACGCTAATGCAAATGCAATTATAGATGAATATAAATAGGTTGCTATACTTTTGTGTATACACAAATAATTTACTATAATTATGTAATACTAGCTGTCCCCCGCGACTTTGTCCGGGTGTTTTAATTTCAACGGTTTTTCATTTTTGCAACATTTTTCATTTATGCTCCGCTCTTTTTGGTCGCAGCGTAATGTTATATAGCTTATAGCGTTCCTCAATAAATATGCTATCCAACACTGAAAGATATTAGTACTTACTTTTATAATACTTTTCAAATCCGACCGGTAGTTCCTGAGATTAGCGTTTTCAAACAAACAAACAAAGAAACAAACTCTTCAGCTTAATTATGTACTTAATGTTGATATGCAATTACTATTTAGCCCTCTTCCTCTCTCCTAATTTTTCTTTGCTGTGCCCGACAGGGTCCATTTTGATCTTTTATGTTTGTACCACCTATTAAACACATCGAGGGTATAGTGCTCAAACCCAATAAGTATGAAATTGTCACTTTCGAGATATTCAATATTTAAGTTTTAAGGACAAAAATACCTATTCTATTCAAATAATATCGTTATAATGAGTATTTGTGGTAAAAGTGTATACATTGAATTAGTGTATAACAGTATTATTAAGTTTCCAAGGTGGTCCATTTTATCATAAAAAAGTGTAAAGTGGCGAAGGGTACCGACTTATTGGGTTTTAGGTCAAAAGAAATTAAACATATTATAATTTAACATTACTTTAATAAATGGTTTATTTTAAGAAACAGAAAAGAAAACATGGTAAATTATTCTTTCGAAGGCTGTTGGCTTGGTGTACGTCTTCATACCACGTATCCATGCGTGGAGTTCCTCTGATATGATTAGTTTTTCGCACATATTTTGTAGATCCTTCTTTTTAGCAATGCTAATTGGTAATTGACCGGAATGTAATTGGACGTAGTTATGGAATATCAGATTAAGCGACACCTGGGTCAAATTGAGATATTTAGCTTCAAAGTTTTCAAAATGAAAATCACCGCTGTGTGTAGATTTTTTATGTTATGAATATAATTTTTAGTTTGAAGGTATAAAAATGTGTATAGTTTAGACTTATTAAAAGTTTTTTACGGTACAGTACGAGATTTCGCAATAACGGCCTTTTTTCCGCTTAATTCGTTAATACATTTTTTCTATATTCAGACTAACTTAATTTGTCAACAACGTATTATGCGAGAATTACGGTGTTTGATTCGTTAATGCGATTTGACTTGGGTTAAACAAAGCGCAATATAAGATTAAATCCATATAATTTTAATTTGATTTGGTCAAATTTTACGTAACTTCTTATCATCAGAAACTTTACTACGCTTTTCTTACATTTTTCATCCTTCTCTTGTTTCCAAATAAAATATCAGTTATAAAAATTTTAGAAATCAGTCTGAAAAAGTCTATTTAAAATAATAACAATTTAGGGGTACGCTATTCGTTGCGGAGAGGGGGCCGGGTCATCTCCCACTAGTTATACATGGACGTCCTTAAACCATTTGCTTCTTATAAATTCCAACTATTGAAGTTACTGAAGATCACTGAAAGCTTTAGTAATTCCATTAGAATGGAATTTGGTGTTGACAAATGTGCAGTCATGCATGTAAAACGAGGCGGGATTATGAAATCGCAGGGCATACAGCTCTCGGATTCTATAAACCTAAAGTCGCTCTCTGCAACAGAGACCGACAAGTACTTGGGTATGTCAGAGGCGTTAGGCATCAACGTTGCTGACATGAAACAATCATTACAAACACGTTTCTTTGGCAGCCTGAACAAAGTACTGAAAAGTCTTGTGTCAGGAGGTAACAAGGTGCGTGCCTTTAATGGTTGGGTCATGCCAGTGTTGATGTACTCCTTTGGTACACTCAAGTGGACTCAGATTGAGTTAGACGCCTTGGATAGGAGAGTCCGCACACTACTAACCGCAAATCGAATGCACCACCCACGGTCATCGGTAATGAGGTTATTATTCCGCGAAAATGTGAGGGTCGGGGCTTTTTGAATGCTAAGACCCTTCATAATCGCGAGGTATGTAACCTCAGGGAGTAATTCCTCCAAGTTGACGTGGGGATGCCTCGAGATGTGGTGGTAGTGGATAAGAGCTTCACACCGCTCTCCTTAGGCAAGGAGAACTGGCGCAAACCTGTCGTACTAAGTGTCAAGAACCGCAAGGATGTATAGCAAAGCAAGGAGCTACACTGACGCTATTATCGGACCCTCCATGGGCCCGACGTAGATTTCCTAGCGTCCGTGGCTTGGCTACGCTTCGTTGACCTCTTCGGCGAAACTGAAGGGTTTGTATGTGCAATTATGGATGAAGTTATCATGACAAACAACTACCGAAGTATATCATAAAGGATGGCACAGTTGACATTTGTCGGGCATGTCACTGTCCGGGTGAATCCTTAAGGCATATAGTTTCGGGTTGTTCTTGTCTTGCTAACGGTGTATACTTGCATAGACATAACCAAGTGGCCAGGATTATTCACCAGCAGCTTGCTTTGAAATACCAACTTGTGGAAATAGAGGTACCGTACTACAGGTATTTTCCCGACCCAGTTCTCGAAAATGGTCGTGTCACATTGTACGATCTATCATCACTGACAGGACTATTGTAGCCAATAAGCCTGATATAGTGGTGATAGACCGATCAGAGCGTCAAACAATGATTTTGATATCACTATACCCCATGACGAGAACCTCGTGAAAGCCGAAAAAGAAAAACAAATTAAATATTTGGATTTAGCTCACTTTACCTGGTATCAGCGGATTAATGCAAGCTAGTTGCACTAATTTTCTTCCTCGATCACCCATCGTAGCAAACACAAACACTAAACAGAAGAATTTCGAAAATAATTGGCGTAAACAGTATGCGCGTCGCAAACTGACAACAGGTAGCGCAAAAGGATGATAGGTCTAATTAATTTATTGGGTTCTTCTCCCAACAAAGTTTGAAAAAAGTTAGTTGACGAAGTGAGCGAATACCATATAACTAAACATAAATTGTTTCTTTTGAAATATAATCGTACAATAAAACCCGACAAACACATTTGTTTTGATTTAGCTTTTGGTTTTGTTTGTTTTCTTACCTACGTATGTAAAGCTAAAACCCGATAAATACAAATAGTGGTTATTGCCTTTATGCCGTTGAGTAATTTTAGTTGAAATCATTGAACACTCAATACCAATAAATAGCTTTATATGGTTTGAGCGTGAAATAAAAATATTATTTATCAAGATAACACACTTTATAGGGTTTGAGATTTTAAATTTTGACTAAACGCGGTCACTTTATTGGGTTATTACCTCAAGTACTTTTCTTTCTACTGCGAATTCGACTTATTGGATTATACCACTGGAAAGAGCGTAAAAAATGCATTAAGATTTTTTAATAAAACGATTTTTGATTTTTTGGCACTTATTGGGTTTTAACACTATACCCTCGACATATGGAATGCAATGAAGAATTGGATTGAATTGAATTCATTATGCGATTTTACATGTTTATACTAGTACCAGTTCATACTCAATATGCGCGCTTTATATTTTACTTATTTATTCCTGTAATGTTATAACCAGCCCCTCCAGACAAGTGGCATTTGGACAAGCGTTAACGATGATAGAAATCGCTCAAATGACATTAAATGTGATATTTCGTTTCGATAAGTCACTTGGACTTGTCACTTCCATACATTTGAACGATACGATGAGCGTTATCGATGGTCAAAATGTCTCTTGTCTGGGGGGGGGGGGGGGGGGGGCAGGAACTAACAAATACTTTTATAGGTACACGGAAATCCAATAACCGCGATACACAGCTAGTTAAATAACAATTTAAATAAATCAAAAACGTTGTTCTTTGTGGTATATTGGTAAGTTTTGTGTTTGAACAGTTTTCAATGATGAAATATCAGTGTATCGATGCAGCCACACAAATGCGGTTACATTTCATGCTGTACAACAAACAAATAGCTTTATTATCCAGTATTCATTTAAAACAGTTAAAAGGCACTTGATACAAATTATGTTTTTTGTCTACGGTACATCGCCAATAGCAATGGTTAGGGTGACGGCCTTGTGATCGTGAGGTCGCAGGTTCGAAAACCACCCATTGCAATATTGACGTGAACCTACTCCAGACACAAGCATATTTTAGCTTAGTTGGAAGGGTTAACAAGATTGTTAGTAATGTGAATTCCACCCACATTGCTTGTAAGTTTTTAAAAAACAAAATACTCAGTTTTACTGAAAATGAGGTAGATATTTTTTATGATAATCTTGATACTATCGAGACTCGATTATCCGGACTTATTGTTATCGTAAGGCATTTAACTATAATCTAAAATCCGTAAAACAAAATAATATTAGCTATTTTTGCTAAAATAGAATTTTTAAAAATCTATTTTTGATGTAAAACATATTTACGCACGCTTGAGTTGGGGAGTAAGCTGGTGAATGCGTGACGAGAACGTTACGAAAAGTGTGATCGGGCGAGGTGAAGGGAACAAAGCGAGAAGAAGAGAGGTGTGAGCACACATTTTTTTCTGTCATAGCCAGTTACATTTCGTATATAAAGAAGTTTTACTTCAGTCTTGTGTTCTAACTAAAACAGTAACTAAAGCATAATCGCTATTTTTTTATCAAAACCAATGACTCAGTTATGCACGCGGTGGAGAAACGTGGACGCCTTACAAAAACCGAGAGCTATTCAAAGTTTTTTGACGAAGGTCAATCGTTATTTGTAAGGCGTCCTTGTTTGTGCACGGCGAGCGTAGAAGGAAAAAATATACTATTGAATGGATTAAAAACTAAGTTAAGTCGTATTTAAATTAAAGTACACCTTTAGAAAGCTACCACCTTTCTTCAATTTCTAAAATATTACAAATATAATCCACCTCAAACTTACCCGGTATTCATGGCTACCTACATACCTAAGTGGTTCATGATTTGGGTTTTAGGTGGCATAAATGTTAAATCTATCTGTAACCAAAAACCATGTTTTAGCACTGATGCGAAATCGACTTTACGTACGACAGTGATAAATAAAAAAATACTTACTAATTCCTTACTAATATTATAAATGCGATAGTAACTCTATCAGTCTTTTTGTCGCGCTTTCACGCCGAACCTACTGAACGAATTTAAATAAAATTTGGTACACAGATAGTCTAGAGCCTGAGAAAGGACGTAGGCTACTTTTTGCCGCGATAACCGATATCCACGCGGGCGGAGCTGCGGGAAACAGCTAGTACTTAATAATACTTATTGAGATAAGACCGCTGTCAATATCAAAGGGTTTTAATCTTAGAGGCGACATAGATAAGCATAAATTGCGCGCATCTTTAAGCGCCTTGTGCCAAAGGTGAGCAGATTTTTAGCTCTAAATACTACGCTCGTTTACTGATTTAAGTGATTTACCGTGCGACGACAGACGTTTACACGAAAATATCAATGGTTCCGATATTATTAAGGTAATATTAGGTTTTGAGATAGTATTAAGAAAAAGGCGCGCTTTGTTTTGACACAAATTTTACGAATTTACTTATTTATACTAATGCCTACAGTTCAAACTCGATATGCGCTCTCCATAGTTTAGGTACTTATTTTTTCTTTAAGATTTTTATCGACCATTTAATGTTATGTACACTAAACTTAAGTAAAAAGGCAAAACATCTCCTTTCAACCCCCCAGGGAGGTGACTCTTAAATGAATTTCAAATATTTTAAAATGCCAATGCAAAAATGTTATTCATTTAGCGCAGCACAAAAAAATTGTGACAGTGTTTATATTCCAGTAAGTTCCTTCCATGGACAGGTTTTTTATTTTCAATCACGCGTCTGAACGAATAACAATTGTGCATTTGCATTGTATTGAAATTAATTAAAAAGTGAGGCCACAGGTCCTCGTCAAAATATGTATTCAGCAAAATGTTGTAAAAAAAATTATTGCTAATAATTATTTAAGCGGCGCCTTTATGCGAGATAGCCTGATGCTTATCCGACTGAAACCCAAATATTTAAATTTAAATCGTTTGTAGGAAGTAATTATTATAATAATTATTATTTTCAGTACATTAAAGTGGTTTATTTAAATCTTAATTTATATAGGTACCTACTTATCTTAATGAGAATAATATATTATTTGTGCAGTATTATGCAAAACTAAATGTATTGTAATGATTTTTTTTTTAATCTTCTGTCTAGCCTTTTCTCATGTCATATTGGGTCGGTTTCCAGTCTTACCGGATTCAGCGGAATAGCGACTACCTATTTGACCTCCACAACCCATTTTACTGGGTAAGACAGTATCTCATAGTAAGACTAGTTAGTAGAATTGTAATGATTTAATAGTTGTGGAAGATCAACGTCTGGAAGTCGGGACAGCTTAGCGTGCTTTCCGTGGCACGGAGGAGTATTGGTATGTGTACAAATGGTTACCCATCACCCTTTATTAAGATTCAATAAGACATAATTAGGAACGCCTTTTATTTGGGCCACAAAGTATATAAGATAAAATTACTAGTAGGTACTTAGATCTTAAATTTAGCTCCTTTTTTTGGGAATTATTACATTCATATCATCGGTACGTAAGCAACCTTTTAATTTTGTAAATTGGCTTCAAATTAAATTACCACAGATCACCCAAAATCTGAAACTACTCAGTTTTCAAATCTCGAAAAATACGAATCAATAAATAAGTACAATTCTTTATTTTTACATCGTCTTTATAATAATACCAGCTTGTAACTGCAAAAAGCCCTTTTCTCAAACAAAGAAATAAAACATTGATAGCCACGCTACTCAGTGCAGAATAGCAATTCCATATTTAAATTGAAAAATGAGGAAATTGAAAAAAAAACGACGCTAGGGTTAACAACTCAGAAATTATGAAATATTTGCTAAACAACTTTCCGAGTCAAAGTTTCTTTGATCGCAAAGAAATCTGCTTTATTTTTATGTTTGACGATAAAATTAGCTTTGCGAGCTCACAGTATTGGTTATTACTTATTTGACTTGCATTCGTTTCTCTTTAAAGGGACCGCAAATTGCGACTGCGTTTGCGTTATCCTTTCAGGACTCGTGACGTTGCCATGTTAATTTACTTTTCTCTCGAAATAAGCTGCGTTTTTATTCATTGCAGTGAAATCGTTTGAGTCAATTTAATTTTTTTCTTTTTAATGTGAAGCTTTAACTTTTCATTTGAGTAATTAAAACAAATATTTTGATCACTGCACTCATTTTCGTGAATTTCATAACGATTTTATCGAGTAAATATCAATTAAATTTATTTGATAAGAATTATTTGTTTGAATGGATCTTTTAGAATAAGCTACGATGTAATAAAAAGTATGTAACACATACATTAATTAGTATAGCTTGGTGAGGTTATAAAAATACTATTTCAATAAAATATTTATTTACTTACGTTCAACCCTAATACGAACGACTGTTTAAAAAAACTGGCAAACACAGACAATTTTTATCACTATAGATTATATCATTTAATTTTACATGAGAACAATAGACAATGATTCGTTGTTTTTTTTTTAGTTAAAGTACGAAGACAGATCGCTTATTCTTCCTATTGTTATTATTATTATAATTTCTGTATATTTTTGATTCTGGTAGACAGGTTTTTTTAACCTATAAAATTTGACTATGTGCATGGATAGCCGCTCCTCATGGTAAAGGTGAGCACGCCAACTGCTACTGCGAGACGTCGTGCAGGTTCGATCCTTGCGTGGCAGAAAAATTTTTGAAGCATTGTGTTTGCTCCACAAATATTTGTTCCAAGTCTGGGTCGTATGATTTGAGATCGTGAAAGGCATCGCGACATGGCGACAGAGAAACTTGTGTTTTTGATTTGAATGGATGACTATAATAATATATTACAAGTGCGAACGCATAGCAAGATTGCATGCATTTATTCACTGTTAAACAAATAACAAATTAAAAAAATAAATTTGAATTAAAATTACCACGGAGCGCGACGTGCCGCGAGTTCGATCCCCGCATGGGCCAAGCATTTGTGTAATCCACAAATGACGTCTTAATCTGACTGTTGTACTACTACGTTGTTCGACACCGACGTTAGCCAATACTGAATAAGCATTTTTATACTTATTTTTATCGAGTTAATATCGGTTGGGTTGGCAACTGGAGATAGAGAATAAGTCTACAGGTCGAAAGTACCATAATATTGTATTATCACCGGATTATTATAAGTGTACAACTTAGAGTAAATATAGACAAACATAGAGCGTGCGCATCGCTAGCAGCCCCTAAAGGTGAGCGTAAGCACATTTTTAGCTAAACGTACTACGCTGGCTTACTGATTTAAGTGATTTTCCGTGCGACGACAGACGTTTATGCGAAAATATTGACGGTTCTGATAATATTAGGTTTTATGATACTTTTGCTACTTTACGCTTCGTTTTGACACAATTTTAACGATTTTACACGTTTATACTAGTGCCTACACTTCATAATCGATATGCGCGCTCTATAGTTTACTTATTTATTCCTTTA
Source organism: Diachrysia chrysitis (assembly GCA_932294365.1). NCBI lineage: Eukaryota > Metazoa > Arthropoda > Insecta > Lepidoptera > Noctuidae > Diachrysia > Diachrysia chrysitis. The sequence continues at coordinate 1,992,448 of OW028641.1, forward strand.
AGGTATGCAAAATTTTAGCTTTATCGAATACCAACAAATGATGGAAAAAAGATTTGCTAGTTTTGACGGACAACTTACATACATACATATTACTCACATACTAACAAGTTAAATAAAAGCTTGTTATAAAATTGATTATTACCTAAGTTACAGTTAATATCAGAATCATAAAACCTCCAAATAGAATAGTCTAATACAAATATTTACCTTTGTCGAATCTTTAACATCTAATAAGTAGGATCGGGTTTTATATGGGCGAAGAATAATGTCTAGAAAATACTCTGTCTCGAGACAGACGGTCCATTGTCTTTCAAGGTCAGACCCAATTAAGGTAATATATTCGTTTATATTTTTATCATCTAATTGTTGCTTTGGAGTGTTGCCGTGGTTACGATAAAGCTGCGCATTCAATGGCGACAAACGCCTTTAGTGTCGTAGGGGTGAAGGTGAGTATACGAAATGACAGTGTACTACTGGGGAGTTTGTTGCGCCGTTTCTTCTCCACAGCCAGAGCACTTAGGAAGCGATGAAGTAGTAGCTATACAAATCACAGCCGCCGTATATTTTAATTACGTTGTATATATTACGTCCTCGTCGGCGAGGCCCGTCGCGTATAAATAATTGTAACGTAGGTTAACCCCCCGTCCCTAGATCAAGCTGGCCTGAGCCGGCCAAACTAGCAATAAATATATGTCCCTAAATAATAAAAACTTAGATACAGCCCTCCCTTGCTGTTTTTGCCTTATTAAGATTGTTAGCAACGCACTAAGTGGAGGTCCGAACCCCACAGGGGGTGCCTTTAGTGAACGTTGCTGACGTAGTTAGTATTTCTATTGCTCTGGCTGGAAGCCAGGTTCTCGGCAAATTCCGGTGAAGCAGTCAAAACTTGCGCTCAGGTTAACTGCGTAAATATCTACCAAAAAAATATAAAATAATCGTAAACAACAAACAATATTCTTTTATACTATTTGGAAACACATTTACCTACCTACGCAATAAATTTCAAAGGACGTATTTTGAAAGCTTTGGAAAAGTAAACAAAATGGGAAAGAGAACCCAAAGTTTAAACAAAACATTTTTAGGGCAAAGTAAGTGAAACAAAAACACTTTCTACTGCAAAGAAAATAAATTATAAATTGTGTCGAATGTATGGAACAGAATTGTATAACATCTTACAAACGCTTTTCAAACAAATCGACCGTGCAAAGGTTTTGGTATAGAAATTATATTTCCAGGACCGAAAAATTAGTTACTTGAAACAAAACATTAATAAATATGTTGTATTTTAGAGTAATCATAGACAAGCATAGATCGTGCGCATCGCTAGTAGATTATGCCAAGCGTAAGCAAATTTTTAGCTAAATGTACTGCGCTCGTTTACTGATTTATGTGATTTTCCGTGCGACGACAGACGTTTATGCGAAAATACCGACGGTTCCTATATTATTAGGTTTTGAGATAGTTTTAAAAAAACGGTGCGCTATTTTGATACTAATTTTACGATTTGCCAAAAGTTCATACTCGATATTCGCGCTCTTACTCTACTTATTTATTCGTCGAAACTTGTATCATATTTAATAGGCAGCTTTATCATGTAGCGTTGTCTACCACCCTCATTACAAAGGACAGGGGTGGTTCGACACACGATGGCGGTCACTCCCGGTACCAGAGCGAATTAATTAATTGATGTTTTTGTAATTAATAATATGTTAAGCAATGATATTATACCTTCATATAGGTATACAAATGAGGCAGATATGTCGTGCGATTCGAGAACCGTCTAATTAGGAAGTTTTCAATGATACCTATCTCTTTTAATTACGTGCTTATCCTATCTTTTGTACTACTCATTAGTGCAACTTGACAACATTTTGTCAATTATAGCAGCGCGATAAGATTTAAACTACGAAGGTAACATGTCTTACGTATTTTTTTTTTAATAACCATTTCTTTTCCACTGCAGGGCAAAGGTTTCTCTCTATTCTCCCTCCATCTCTCTCTGCTTAGGGCTGTGCTGTATCAATTGCTATCAAAGGAGTCTAGCTCGTCCCGCCATCGACGTCTGGGCCTACCGCGATGTCTTGCCATTTAATGGGACCCATTGGACCGATTTTAAATTTACATAGGTATAATTCTGTTTTACTTTTATGCGATTTTATATGTATCCAATTATTCCTTTCCTGCTTTTTTTTTTAAACGACTCCCGCACTCATGAATTTAATCCTTGTGTCGCGGGAGGTTTCACAAACTTCAAATCACATGCACAAAGCTCACCCAGACTTGAAACAAGTATTTGAGAATCACACAAATGCTTGTCCCATGCGGGGATCGAACCCGCGGCACGTCGCGCACAGAGGTAATTGGCGTGGTGACCTATACCACTCGGCTACCCTTGCAGTCAGACCAATTCCCCAAAAGTGTTCTTGTTGCTACAAAAATCAGAGATTTTACTTTTCTCTTCTGATGTAAACTCTTGCTGACCCTACACTTATTACAATGGAGAGATAATCAACATAATTGAGTGAACTATTATACATAACCCGTACGCATGACTGACGTGCAACTGACAGCGTTTTAATTTAGCGGACGCAGTAATGCGACACGGCGCTCTAATTACATTTCATATTTGAAATTTTGAATTATAACTGGCCGGTGAGAGTTGGGGTCAAAAACAAATCCTTGCTCAAAGCAAAGCGTGTAATCAAAATTTTCGAAACAGCTTTTATTGCAAAGGTGTAGTAGGAATTTGCACCTTATAGATTATGTAAATGATAGTTTATTGGAGCGACATTGCTTTGGCGAGTAAGTAGACAGGGGTTGGTGTAGAATGGATAATAATCCAGAAATATTTTTGGCCAAGTTCGGTACGGAAAGGAAATTGTTCCACTATATAAATTAAATTAAGATTAAATAAAGAGCCTTGAGGGAGGCCTATGTTAAGCAGTGGACGTCTTTCGGCTAAAATGATGATGATGAAAGATTTAGTGTGAGTTTTTTTTTGCGAACAAATCTGTTTAGCTTGAAGGAATATTTATGTAAAAATTTAATAAAGTGATTTTCATCGTCAAATGTGCGAATACCAAAAGTAAGGTGTATTTTATTCTTGAAGAACTTTTTATTTATATTCCCTCAAATCTGTTTTCGACATATATTTTAGCATTTGGCTATAGATATTAGAACAATTTCATACTATATTCATTTTATTATTAACATATCTCGAACATCGTGTAATAAACAACAATGACAAATTACTGAACTTGGCTTCAACTACTACCGCGCACAAACTAAGCCCTATACGAATGAATAGTAAAATATTACATTCTTCATCCTTTGTATGCAAAATTGCACACACTCATGCGTAAGTACACTTATACCTGTTTACTCACACATTCAAACCAGATTTATTCTATGCATTTTGTTAATTGGAGATTGGGGATTTATTGTGCCGTCAATGTACTTTGTAATGGACACCTATTGATTTTTACTTTATGGGGAAGAAATAAACCGGCCAAGTGCGAATCGGACTCACGCACGAAAGGATCCGTCATCCGTACCTTTCTTCTTATCTATTTCTTATCCATAAAAAATGTCAAGTTTGTTGTATGGGAGCCCCACTTAAATATTTGTATTATTTTTATTTTAAAAGTGAATAATTATAGCTAATAATTCTGTGAATATCATAAGCGTCTTCCTGTTGCCGTTTTCTATATCGAGCAAAAACGAACCAAGTATCCGGTTTGTTGTAGCTAGGAGCTTTATTAAATATTTTATATCTTTGTATTTTTTGTTATAGCGACAACGGAAATACATCATTTGTGAAAATCTCAACTCTCTGTCACGGTTCATGAGATATTAGCCTGGTGACAGACGGACGGACGGGCGGACGGACAGACTGACGGACGGACAGACAGACGGACGGACACACACGGACACACACGGACGGACGGAAAGACGGACGGATGGACAGATGGACGCACGGACAGACGGTAAGACAGACAGACGGACGGACAGACGGACGGACAGACAGACGGACGGACAGACTGACGGACAGACAGACCGTCGAACAGACGGACTGACAGACAGACGGACGGACAGACGGACGGATGGACAGATGGACGCACGGACAGACGGACGGACGGACGGCCAGCGGAGTCTTAGTAAGAGTTTTACCTATTGGGTCGAAACCCTTAAATGTGAAATGCATTGCATTTAATACTGGCTTTCTAAGGTATAGCTATGTATATGAAATCTGTCTGCTCGGATAACACCACTGCAGGCGACGTGCCAATTTTCAATTAATTAATTTAACTTAAATAAATTTAACGTTACTCGAAAGGTATTTAAAAACCTGATTGTATTATGCCAAGTGCAGCACGAAATCTTTGACGTCTCCTTGTTAAAATATCGCAAATAAATTAAATTATTTTGAAACAAAATTAATTGTATTCGTTGAATGACAGAACTCTGAACACAGTCTTCAATTCAATGTATTTGAAATAATTCAATTGTTTTGAAGATATCAATTGCATTCAATTATTTTCATCTATCTAAATTTATGGGTTCATTATCAATGTTAGAGATTATGCAGTATGGAAATTTGAGATTGCTTTGTTTGCTTTATGAAAATGTTTGCGAGTTTGCTAAAATAGGAAATGAGATTGATGCTTTATAGTATTTGCATGAAACTAAGTATCTACTAAAAACAAATTATTGGACAAGTAGGTACTTATTACGTTATTATTTGTATTATTCGGCATCGTACTGCGTGCTCGTACCAATTGAATGGATTTGAGATTATTATTTTTCCCCGGTATTATTAAATTAAAATAAAACTTATCAAAGGCAACACTGATCGCTCGACAAAGTTCACATGTACTACCTACAGTTTTGTATCAAATAAGCCGCCTGAGCGAGACATTTTTTTCTAACGTATATTGAACCAGGAATTCGCCTTTATTCGATCGGATAGGGTTTTGTTACACACTGTATAAAAAAAAAGCACAATATTTGTAGTTTTGTACCACACAAATTTAGACTTCGCGAGGATCGAACTCGCACCACATCGCACAGTAACAGCACTCTCCATTTGTACAATTGGTAAAATACTTTTTTGATATATTTATTTATAACGTAAAAACTATCTGAAAAAGATTTAACATCTGAATAATTAAATTACTTGTAAATTAGGTCTGAATATTAGGGTTTTTAGTACACATCGTAATTCTAATGTATTTTTTTTTAGCCTATTTCTTTTTTTCTCTCCTGATTTCCTTCACCGATTGTCAACGGCGTCTTTAAATAAAAAGTGCCTACTTATTGTTAAAGTAAAAGTCACATTTGTTCTTGCTTGGGATGGAACCTGCAACTTAGACCACCTAAAGTCACGACATTTCCTATACTTACAGCCTAATTACATTTAAATATGTAATTTGCAAATCTCATATTATGACTGAGGGAACTATAAACATGTAACATCTATCAGGGAAGCAATATGGCTGCCGGTTGTTACGTCACACCCTTAATCCGGGAGGAGTCTGTTATATCTAGCCATTACCGAGATCAAAGGTCAGTCTAGGTAACACAGGAACTTACACAACGTGACCTCCTTTAGTGCAGGAAGAAGGAGTTTGCAAGTGAATGTCATTTGATAGAAATTACTTCGATTACAAGAATTGATTTAAATGCGTAATAAATGTATGTATTTGATACTTATTTTAAATTACGTAGTGTGAGAGAACAAATTAACTCAAACACTTGTTTATTTGGCGCGGTCCCTAAATTATATTTATTACTAGGTCAAAATCCGAGTAAAATTTTAAAATAAAATATTTATTTTCGAAGTTACCTAAGTTACTCCTTTATACATCAGATATATGCCAGTGAAAGTCCCGTCAAAATCGGTCCAGCCGTTCCAGAGATTAGCCGGAACAAATGAAGACAGAAAAATATTGTAAAAAAAAATATTGTTATATTTACCTTATATTCATACGCATGAAGTAAAAAGCGGTTATTTTAATATTACAAACAGACACTTCAATTTTGTTTATTTGTATGTATAGATTATTATTGTAATCGGAATGACGGCGTGCTGCTGGAGAGTTTGTTGCGACGTTTCTTCTCCACAGCCGGAGCACTTAGAAAGCGATGAAGAGTGGGCGATTCACGGTGCTGTCCATAGTATTGACGTTCTTAAAGTGCTACTTTGTAGCCTAGTTGGAATAAATGTTATTTTATTTTGGATTTTGATTAAAATATCTCTTATTTACCCGTCTGCATGTTTTTTATTCCTTGCACCAATTTTGATGAAATTCATAAGGTACCATACCTGAGGCACAAGACCACAGACACCACCATTCAAGTGCGTAATCCTAAAATAACAATTCACTAAAAAATAATTTTTTGTTTTCATCGATTTTATCTAAAACACATTTGAACACGAGCGAAGTATTCTAAATAATTATTAAGTACATTTACTTAAATTTAAACCCATCTTCCCACGGTGCGCAACATCGCAGATCATCCCGCACCGCCGACGATTAGAATATGCTCGTCCGTGTTAGCGCAGACGCGTCTGCCCCATTCTGTCGCAATCCATCGCGAACCAAAGTATACCATAAGGTGGTTAAAATAAGGTTTAATTCTTAACACTCACTGCTTTCCGTGGTAAAACCCAAGTAAATTTAAATTCTTATATCGTTGAAATTATGATACCGTGTTATTGGGAAAGTCTATTGGCCATTACTCAATGAGAGTAAGCAATGATTTGCACGTATTCGTAATACAGACACAAGGTCTTACAAAAGCTACCTACTTCATTAATTAGCATTCTATAAAGAAAATTACGTTTTTAGTTTTAAAAACAAAAAAGGCTATATTTTTTAACTTGCTATTTTTCTCGGCTCCGTGCGCTTTGACTGCACGGATAGCCGAGTGGTATAGGTCACCACGCCAATGACCTTTGTGCGCGACGTGCCGCGGGATCGATCCCCGCATTTGGCAAGCATTTGTGTGATCCACAAATATTTGTTCCAAGTCTGGGTGTTCTTTGTGCATGTGATTTGAATGTTTGTGAAACCCCCCGCGACACAAGGATTAAATTCCTTAGTGCGGCAGACAGAGAAAATTTAAATGTAGCCTATGTCCTGTCTCAGGCTCTAGACTATCTGTGTACCAAATTTTATTCAAATCGGTCAAGTAGTTTTGGCGTGATAAATAAATTATTTTCAGATTTTTAAATTATTTCCAAACTGGATTTTTCAAGGCGAATAATTGAGTACGGCATAATAATTATAACAATTATTGTAATCCTCAAGACATCGCGGCAGACCGAAAAAGCGGTGGAGAGACCAACTTGACTCCTACCGAAAGGACTGGCCCATCCTAGCTCAGGACAGAAGTGCGTGGAAAAGAGAGAGGGAGGCCTTTGCCCTGCAGTGGGACAAAACGGGCTTATTAGATAGATTAGATAGATAGATTGTAATCCTTACTAATATTATAAATGCGAAAGTAACTCTGCCTGTCTGTCTGTCGCGCTTTCACGCCAAAAATACTGAACCGATTTACATGAAATTTGGTACACAGATAGTCTAGACTTCTAGAGCCTAAGAAAGGACGTAGGCTACTTTTTGCCGCGATAACCGACATCCAAGAAGCGCCGCGGGAAACAGCTAGTAATATATATGATGACAATAATATTGTCGACTTTTTAAGTCAGTTAAGGCGTCATTATGTCACCATTACGTGGGTAGGTACTGTATTTACGAGACACTGATATTAAAATAAATATATCACAGTTTCAGCAAATTGGTTTTATACAAGTACAAGATTACGAGTTTCGATAAATTTATTGATCCGTTGTTTCGCAGTTATGTAACTGGGTTTTTGAGCTTTTATTTGTGTTTCGTATCTTTAAGTAGGGTTGCAAGCAGTAAATAATACTGTGCCTAATTATTACCGTACAATTAAAAATGAACTGGGTTATATAAGTCGGTCGCAGATCATTACTTTTTATTTGCATCACATAAACCCTCTTTTATCCTACCTGTAAAAGGTAAATGATTTTATACTTTTTCGTAAGCTGCAATCGTAGTCTTGAGTAAAAGAAACATCCATCAGCCGCGTCTTAGGGACGCGTCCAAATGCGTCTTGCAGCCCGTTCACAGGGAGGCGTACTGAAAAAAATAAAAAGGCACTCATGTTAAAATCGGCGACCTCCGTCGTCGAGTGGCGTACACTCCGGTTTTCAAGGTGTCGCCAGCTCTGAGGTCCTGGGTTCGATCCCCGGCCGGATATATATAGAGACAATGTAGAAAAGGGGTTTTTCTACATTGTCTCGGGTCTGGGTGTTTGTGGTACCTTCGTTGTCTCTGAATTCCATAACACAAGTGCTTTAGCTACTTACTTTGGATTCAGAGCAATGTATGTGATGTTGTCCACATTATTATTATTATTAAAATCAAAATATTTAATATACTATGCTCGTGTTTGCACTTAGTCATAGCAGGCCATGACCTAGGTACTCATTGTGACATCGAATTCAACACGGATGACGTGAGGGTCAAAATCACTTGTCAATAAAATCTGCAATTCATTCTTAAGTAAGATATGAGTAATAGCAATGTGTTTACTTTATTGTTTAACTTACTTATAAACGTCCTCCACGTAACGTCCGACGTCCAAACAGGATAGTGCCAGAGAGTATAAACAAGTAAAGTATAGAGTGCAAGCGTCGTCGAAATTTTATGAATATTATCTCAAAAGCTAATAATATCTGAACGCACGGAAAATTGCTTAAATCAGTAAACGAACGTAGTACTTACTATTAAACATTTGCTTACGATCGGCACAACAGGCTACAAGGGTTGCTAATCTATACTAATTACTAATATTACTAATCTATACTAATATTATAAAGCTGAAGAGTTTGTTTGTTTGTTTGAACGCGCTAATCTCAGGAACTACTGGTCCGAATTGAAAAATTATTTTTGTATTGGATAGTCCGTTTATCGAGGAAGGCTATAGGCTATATAACATCACGCTACGACCAATAGGAGCGGAGCATAAATGAAAAATGTTGCAAAAATGAAAAACCGTTAAAACTAAAACACGCGGACAAAGTCGCGGGTGATAGCTATATACTTATATGATTGGGGGACCAATAGACACAACTTTGGAAAATAACTGCAATCTTTTAACTGTGTTTCAATTCCTATAATTTTTTTAATAGTTGAGAACCGTCATCTATTTAAATAAAATGCTTTGTCCTGGAGGACTGATGGATCAACGCACAGCCTAAACCGTTGATCGTAGAGACCTGAAACTTGGAGGGCGAGTACTTTGTATGACGGTAACATCCGGGGGTGACAACCGTAACCAAAGTTTGTATGGGACAACGTGATTACTTGGTCCAATTTACTTCAAATTTTGCATAAACATTCTTTAACAGAATTAATTGAAGACGTGTTCGGGCTGAAAGGCTAGTAATCAATAAATTTCATCTGTAAAATGTAGTTATCTCATGGTAAGACTGGTTGTCAGAATCGCGACTGTCAACGATAAACGTAAGACTGGCGAAATTGTCTGTTATAAGTAAATCTAGCCACGAGCCACTCTGTTTTTTTTTCTTATATTTATTCTAATTGAATAAAGATTTTTTGCTTATAATTTGTTAAGTGTTTCTTGAAAAACGGCACGCGTATTGAGTTTTCGTCAATTACCTTCGTAATCCCAAGTAATTGGAAACCATTTTATATTACCTAATACTATTGAATTCGCGAAGCTTTTGTATTTCTAGACAGTACTGAGTATAATAAATTATCTTTTACCAGAAAATTTTAATTTATTTAGGGTTCCACACACATGAGCTAAAATTCAGTCTGCCTGTTTATTACAAACTTAAAAGTCTATATCTCAAAAAGTACTAAACCAATTATGATGAAATTTGTAGCGGCTTAAGTTCGAGATGAAGTACTTAAGCAATTACAAAAATAGTCACAATCTGATCTCTGATCTGAATTTTAGTTTCGGAAAAATGCATGTACATCCATATATATATTTTTTTAATTTACAATTTAGTCCTTTTCTTAAATCTGTTAAAAAGCTCCAATTGACTGTACGGATAGCCAAGTGGTAGAGTCCACCACGCCAATTACCATTGCACGACGTGCCGCAAGTTCGATTCCCGCATGGGACAAGCATTGTGTGACCCACAAACCCTTGTTCCAAATCTGGGTGTTCTTTGTACATGTAATTAGATTTTTTTTTTAAATGCACAAGGAATAAATTCCTTAGTGCGGGAGTCGTTGTTTTTAACTGACTTCCAAGGAGGAGGCTCTATGTTCCACTGTATGTATTTATTTATTTTAAATAGTAATTTTATGTCTTTTCTTTTATATTTCATAAATTGGATCGTATACAGAACCCTCTGTACGCAAGTACTGAGGGAAACTTTCGTCCGACACGTGTTGACTCAAGATAATGTACAAGTGTCATTGACCTAATTTGTTAAAGATCCTCCCACGCAGTTTTCAAAGGTACAGATTGAAATCTCATACCTATCAGCGGGTACTTTGGTATATCGGTACCTACATAATAAGTTAATGTGGACAACGTCACATACATTGCTCTGAACCCAAAATAAGTAGCTGAAGCACTTGTGTTATGGAATTCAGAGACAACGAAGGTACCACAAACACAATGTAGATAAGTGATTTTCTACATTGAACCGTCCGGGGATCGAACCCGGGACTTCAGAGCTAACGACACTTTGCAAACCGGTGTGTACACCACATGACCTAAAAGGTCGTCAAATAATAATGATAATCAAACTTTCATCAGTAAAAGAATAATGTAAACTGACTCTATAAAAGATGCACTTTTCACACCTTTTCCATTGTTAAGACCTTTCCGTTACACCTTGTATAAGTATGTGAAATTTCATCTCAATGCAATCAAGCAGTGATTCTAATTTAGCTTGCAAGATTTGACTTGTACAAACATACATACATTGCAAGTTGAACAACTTTTAGGTACTTACCAACACATTTTTAGGCCGATTGTGCATTAGTTAAAGGGAATAAAAAACAGTGGCCACTATGCTTGTTTTTCCGCACCCCCCATCGGATTATTTCTGTGAATGCTGAACATTGTCGGTTTAGAAAGATGGCTGAAAGGCTCGAAAAAAAATTCAATGTAAAACACATGTTGGAGGCCTACAGCAAATTTTTTAAAGGCCTAATTGTGTTTTTAGGGTTCCGTACCTCAAAAGGTAAAAACGGAACCCTTATAGGATCACTTTGTTGTCCGTCTGTCTGTCTGTCAAGACCTTTTTTCTCAGGAACGCGTGGAGGTATCAAGCTGAAATTCATATCAAATACTCAAGTCTATGGTCTCTTGGAGCTGTGAAAAAATCAAACTTCTAAGTCAACGCGATCAAAAGATACTCCCGTGTATGCCGCAAATTTTCGACACTCGCAAGGGAATCAAAACCTACAGGGTACTTCCCGTGAACTCAGAATCTTGAAATTTGGTACGAAGCAACGTCTTATAACACAGATAAAGGAAAAATTGCGAAAAGCATAAATTTTTAGTTACATCATATAATAAAAATATTTTTTATATTTTTTTTTTCGTTGTGCAATTAAAATACCATAACTACGACTATGACTCGATCATCGTGATGGGTGAACTTTTACTTATATACCTACAGGTTTGTACGGAACCCTCGGTGCGCGAGTCCGACTCGCACTTGGCCGGTTTTTTTGTGTAGTGGGCTGCCGCTGTTAGCCGCGAGGAAGGCTTTCCCTGCTTCACCGGACTAAGTTGGCGAGACTATTAAAGACGTCTCAAGTCAAGAGCAAAATTAATCTGGCGCTAGCAACGCACACACTGCGGGGTTCGAACCTCGACTTAATCTTAACATAAACAAAAGACAACTGGATCAATGAATGATTATTTAGGGACTTTTTGTAACTAATTTGACTGGTTCCTAGGGGATGGATAGGGGATCGGACTATTTTGTTTTTAAATACGCTTCTCGCAGATATTAAAAAAATATTAGACGTACTTTTTCTTTTTTAATTAAACAAACGACGAGGAAGATACTGTTATTGGAAATGTCGCGTGACGTCGCTTGTGGCTACAAATTTTTTACCCACAAGCCCCTACTCCAGAACTTTAAAGCGCTTTAACTTTGTCATTTTTCATTGATTTGACAAAAGAAAAAATACGATCATTTTTCTTTTTTTATCTATCTGGTGGACTAAATAGATATTTTCTTTTCTTACCCAGTCCGCTCCCCTATTTATCGGTTGCGCAAAGTATCTACGAAACTTAACTGATAAATTACTGTCATATATAGTTACGTGACTGTACTGTTAACGGTAACGAAATAACTAACTTACTATACATGCTTATTTAATGGTTCTTTCATCTCAGAGAGTCGATCAATGGCAGTCAGATTTTCGCAGACCAGTACTCAGCCACGCAAACAGCGTTGTCCGTGGCCTTGTACAGGTCCTCGCGAGTGCAGGTAGTAGGCATGCTGGGCAGCTCATTAAATGGGCATTTGTTTGGGGGAAGATGCCACACTCTCATGGCTTTCGTGTACTGTAACCCCGCCTCATTTAATGCTAAGGAAACACTTTAATAATCTTTTTCAAATCTATCAAATAATTTAAATTTAAATGTAACATACAAATAATATTTATAAAGATTGGGTAGTCTTTATAGTATATACTACTATTCTAAATGAACAATTAATCTGTCTGCTATGCTTTAACGGCTACACCACTGAACAGATTTTGATAAAATGTTGCATAGAGTTAGCTAAAACTCGAACGCCATTAGTTCACCGCGACCGTCACCGGTACTTTAACAAGAACGAGATTATTTAACGCCGAGATCAAAATGATGGTTTGGTCTTGCGGTGAAACGCGGTCATAATTATGTGGTAAATGTACGTATGCGCTACCTTAGAGTAAAAATTGACAAGGATAGAGCGTGCGCATTGCTAGTAGACCCTTGTACCGAGCGAAAGCACATTTTCATACTCATTTACTGATTTAAGTGTTTTTGTATAATAACTTCCGTGCGGAGTATTCATATATTTAAAACAAAACGTTTAAACTCACGCATATTCTCGGGTTGCATGCTGCATGCTCACCCAACAAGTTTCAGACTCAATATGAGTCCCTAATCATGAGATGACGCGGCGGCGGCGGTGTCGCGAGTCGAATCTCGATCCCAAGAATATACGTGAGTTTAAACCGTTTTGTTTTAAATAATTATTTAAGTGTTTTTCCGTGCGACGACAGACGTTTATGCGAAAATATCGACAGCTCCGATATTATTAGGGTAATATTAGGTTTTGAGATAGTTATAATTAAACAGTGCGCTATATTTCGACACATTTTGCAATTTACAGGTTCATACTATTACCAACAGTTTAAACTCGACTACTTTTTGCCCGCGGCTTCGCTCGCGTTAAGAAGTATTATTATTAATTAGGTATAGTTTTTGCGGCTTTACTTTTGTTTAGCGAGTAAGATTTGTTAAATATCAAATTCCTATTTAAGCGGACGTCTTCATCATAGTAGCTCCAATATTAAATTTCAGTTCAATCAGTTGAAAATCTAAGAAGATTTATACAAACTTTCATCCCCTATTTTATCCCGTTAGGGGTGGAATTTATCAAAATCCTTTCTTAGAGGAAGCCTACGTCATAGTAGCTCTATGCATGCAAAATCTCAGCCCGATCGGTTTAAAATTGACAAACTTTCATCCCCTATTTTATCCCCTTGGGGGTAGAATTGATCAAAATCCTTTCTTAGCGGATGCCTACGTCATAACATCTACATGCATGCCAAATTTCAGCCCGATCCGTCCAGTGGTTTGGGCTGTGCGTTGATGGATCACTATGTCAGTCAGTCAGTCACCTTTGAGTTATATATATTTAGATATGCGCGCTATATAGTTTACTTTATTTTTGTATAGTTTAGTATTTCTATAGTTTAGTTTATTTATTCCCCTAAGGTCGCTACTTCGGCGCTGTATTTATTTTCGTTGACGTCACGGCGGCAGACGGTGTACGATAGGTTAATTTTTGTTTCCAATACCAATATCAATACAGGCAAAAACTAGTTTTAAAAACCAATATTTAAATTAAAAATAATGTTTCTGGACTGCAGTCTGCTCGAAACATATTTCGTAATCGTTTAAGTAGGTTTATTTCTACTTTAAATTTCCATATAAAGTCAATATGTTATGATTACATATTGTGTAATGTTTGCATACCTATGTGCAAGCCGTCACTGCAATCAATCAACCACTTATAATACCAGCCTATAAATGTCCCACTGCTGGGCACAGGCCTCTTCTCATATAGAGAAGGAAAGAGCATTGATCACCACGCTTGCTCATTGCGGGTTGCCGATTTGAGAATGTACTGTGACAATATTGCTTATACTTTATGCCTCAATAAAGATTGTTATTATTAATTCAACAATTAAAAATTGTTGTTTGTAACTATTACTAATATAAAATAAAACTCAATAGTATTTAATAACTTTTGTATTTACTAAAACTTAAAAACAAAACAAACTTGTACTTCACATCGGCCGGGAGTGAACCTACATCCCGACAGTCGTCCTCTTTAGTCAAGCAAACTAATATTTATAGTCCACAAAATATGATGTTCGTAAAAAACGATTTTAAATTAGACAATAAATGTTAGCAACTGACTAATATTATCGTACAAAAAAAAACAAATCCATAAATTCTCGTACAGTATTTTTGGTCTGTGTTTCTGAGAGAAAATTAAAAAGAACAATTTTACAGCAGAAACATTAATTAAAATTAAAAAGAAACCTGTCTTTTAACAGACATGTTCTAGCCTAACAGATCTCCGAAATGTCGAAATATACCGGAGTTATAAAGAGTTTATCTTGTAAAGTAATTTACCGACAATAGTTTCCATTGTCGGTAAAACAATAGGTCTAAAGGATGTTATCTGCGTCGAAATATAAAACGAAGGTGCACGCCAAGTTAAATCCATTTCGCATTCGCTTAAAAACAAAATCTTTGAACACTCGCAGAGAAATACATTTACCTTCGCGCACGCCTTATTAAAATTAACATTATTTACAAATATTGGTATGATGGTAACGAATAATTAACAAATGACTAAAATGTATTTACAAGGAAGGCGGTTACCTAATCTAGTCCCATCCGTGATGCTCTTCATGATGCTCATGGTGCTCCTCATGATGTACTGGCACCCACACCTTCTGCCAAACTGGTTTCCACACCTTTTTCCATGCCGGCACTTCGATTGACTTCCAGATAGGTACCTGCACTTGCTTCCACTTCTCTACCCAGATTTTCTTCTGGACTGGCACCCAAACTTCTTTTTTAACTGTCTTCCAGATCTGTACTTTCTCTTCTACCCATTCTTGTTTCTTCTCCGTGACCCAGGCTTGTTTCTTCTCTGTTCTCCAGATCTGTTTCCATTCCTCTTTCCATTCGAGTTTCTTCTCGGTCACCCATTCCTGTTTGTGCTCGGTCTTCCAGATTTTCTTCCACACTGGCTTCCAGATCATCTTCTTCCTCCAGAGGTCGTGGCTGGTGTACTCCCAGCCGTGGTCGTCCTTACCTAAGTATTTCTCCCCGGGCACTCCCTCCTTGACCCATTCAGGGACGTAAGTCTGTTTCCACGCAGGTACCTGTACTTCTTTGGTGTGGGGCACTTGGATCTCCTTCCAAACTGGCTTCCATACCTTCTTCCAGTCTGGGACCTGAACCTCCTTCCAGATAGGCACTTGCACTTCCTTCCAAATAGGTTTCTGTACTACTTTCCATGCTGGCACTTGTTCTTCTTTCCACTGTTGTACTTTTTCGGTTTTCCAGGCTGGTACTTTTTCTTTTTTCCATTCTGTTTTCCAGGCGAGTTTCTTTTCTGTTTTCCAGATTTGTTTCCACTCCTCCTTCCATACGAGTTTCTTCTTCCACACTCCCTCTGGTGGCGGCGAGTGCCAGCCGCCTGGGGAACGCTTATCGCGAGATAACTCCGTATCCTGGCCAGCCTCCGGCAGAGGCACGGCCAGTGATGCTGCACAAGCTAGCACCAGCCATAGCTGGAAACAAACAAATATTTCATATAATAAATTCCAAGCCCGTGTACACTTTCTAACAATTAAGATTTAAAACCTGAGAATATTCTCGTTTCACTTTTTTAAATTCCTTATTGTAAAGTGTTTATGTAACGTGTCTAAATAAAGCCTTATTACGTATTCATTCATTATTCATGTTGCCATGAAATACAATGTTTAATGTAAATCTTCGTTTTATTGTTAACACTTAAAATGTTATTTTTTTAATTAATTTTATGTGTTTTTGTATGCTAATTTTTAAATTTTAATTGAGCTTTCTTAAGTTGACGTTGCGGATGCGAAAAACATTTTTACGTGAATATTTTTAAGAAGTTCTTCCGATTAAAAAAAACCTTATTGTTAGGTGACATAAGTTTTATCTGTATAATATATCGTGAGGAGTATTCATATTTATTTAAAACAAAACGGTTTACTCACGTATATTCTCGGGATCGCCCTACTAGTTTCAGACTCAATAGGAGTCCCTAATCAAACTAGTCGCGCGATCCCGAGAATATACGTGAGTAAACCGTTTTGTTTTAAATAATAAGTTTTATCACTCAAATAAAATTTCAATCATACGGTTTTAAATAGTATTTAGTAATAGATTAAGGTTTCGCGTTTATTTATTGGAACATAATAATTAAAAAATGGTAATAAGTAAGGTTCAAAATAATTTTGTAAAAAAAAATTTTTTTTTGTTTTTTATTTTGCGCGTTTTATTGTTTTATTTATTTTATCAGTAGGTAATAGAAATGTTTAAATATTTTTGTTGTACTATCTGTATCCAAAACAATTATGGACAATATTTTTGTAATTATTTATTTGTTTTTGTATTTTGATCGATTAGTATACAATAAGTATTTATTTATTATTTATTTTAATTAATATGAAATACCTACAGCTAAAATATTTATTGAACTAACTGGGTCATTAGGTTTACAAAGAATAAAAATGTTAACTTTTGTTTTATTTTGAGCGAGAAACTTATGATTGTTTATTTGGGCATTATTTAAAAAGGTTTGATTTTTTCATTTAACTAAGTAACTGTATCACCGAGATCACTTCAACGAAGGACGATATTTTCATTATTTTAAGCGATATATATTCGTTTTTAATTATTATCGATAATCAAATATAGCTTTTAATTGTTTTTAACTATATCACAAGGCTTAAAATAAATAGGTCCGATTTGTTTTTCAACATTACTTTTCTTAAGCTTTTACATACAACTTTATAAATATTTTTATTTTATTTATAGCTTTTCAAACACTTTTAAACAAAAATAATTTTATCGTATTCCGATGTTATACGAACACTTTAGCAATATACAAATCACTTGTTTATACTACACTTCACACCCACCGTTAAAGTCAGGGTCCGCATTTTGTTATGATGCCCGCCGCGACTGACTGCGCTGCGCGTGCGCTGGTTTTTATCTAACTTCCCCTCTCTGCGGCCATACTCAGTCACGGAGGAGGGTTCTAACTCAGGTCAAAGTTAGTTTATGTTATCTTTTGCGAATTGTAAGCGATTTTGTTTGTTTTTGTTGTGGTTTTGGACTTCTACTGTTATTTTTAGATATTAGTGTATTTTTTTTTAATATTTACTATTTGTACGTACTATTTTGTAGTGTATAATTTATAAATAGTTTGCCTACAAAGCGAAAAACAATTTATAATAGTTATCGACTAAAAAACACAAATGTATACCAAGATGTTACATTTAGGACAAAATAAAATATAAATATGCAAAAATACTTTCAAAAATGTTACACAATTTGAGTTATTCAGTAAATCGGATTAAAAATTACAAATTTTGCAACAAATGAGTGTCAGTGTGTAGTCAAGAAATAAGTTCAAAGAAAAATTACTTTCAAATTGAGGACAATTTATTATTTCTTGAATAATAAAAATGTTACATTTTTAACTTTGAGAAATCCTTACTATCTAATAAATCCGAAAGTAACTTTGTCTATCTGTCTGTCGCACTTTCACGCCAAAACTACTGCACCGATTTTGATGAAATTTGGTACACAGATAGTCTAGAGCCTGAGAAAGGATATTGACTCCTTTTTGCCGCGATAACAGACATCCACGCGAGCGGATCCGCGGGAAACACCTAGAACGAACATATTTTCCAAAACGAAATATTTCAGTAACAAAAAAATATTGTTATTTTACGAAACATGCATTTTTTTACAAGTTTTAAATTCGGTATGTGCAGTGAAGGCCCTTTACGGTTTACGATAGCAATTAAATTGATTAGTTAAGCGTAAATTATGCAACTTTTATAGTACATTTCCTAGCTAACTGCGAACGACCATATTTGAATGACATAACGTCGTGTTCCCTAGAAGGGTTAGCAGAAGGGTACTTACTGTTATGATAGATTACAAACACAGCTTTAGAAATTGGCATTTACTCCATGTAAAATACTAATGTAATAAATATGTTTAATGCGGAGACTCCGGTGAGACGACCCCAACTAGCTTGAGTAAACTACAATATAAATTAAAGTCTATGTTCCTTCATCTATACTTCAATACTAATATTATAAAGCTGAAGAGTTTGTTTGTTTGTTTGTTTGAACGCGCTAATCTCAGGAACTACTGGTTCGAATTGAAAAATTATTTTTGTATTGGATAGTCCGTTTATTGAGGAAGGCTATGTAACATCACGCTACGACCAATAGGAGCGGAGCATAAATTAAAAATGTTGCAAAAATGAAAAACCGTTGAAACTAAAACACGCGAACAAAGTCGCGGGGGACAGCTAGTATATTATAAAGAGGAAAGATTTGAATGTTTGTTTGTTTGTTTGCATTGAATAGGCACCGAAACTACTGAACCGATTTGAAAAATTCTTTCACTGTTGGGAAGCTACCCTATCCCCGGTTGATATAGGCTATATTATATTTTTTTAATATTGATTTTTTTGTTAGATACCCGGGGCGACGGGCAGCCGGGGCTGGCTGCTAGTAGCTTTATGAGCTGGCACGATATCAATGTAAATTTTAAATATCGTAATTTTGTGTTTTGTTAGTCGTTCAGATTACTAGTATTTCTTCCGCAGATTAGGATTTAGAACACCCTAAATGACTGGACTCACATTGTAAGTAATTTAGTTCTAATCCTTTTAAAAAGCAGCGGCAGTTTTGAAGCGGCAATAGCCTAATGGTTAGGGTGACCGCCTTGTGATCGAGAGGTCGCAGGTTCGAACCCAACCCATTGCACTATTGACGTGAACCCACTCCAGACACAAGCATATTTAGCTTAGTTGGAGGGGTTAACAAGATTGCTAGTAATGTGAATACCATCCACATTGCTAGTAACCTTTATAAAAAAAAAAAAAAATAGTAATGTCTTAAAACAAAGCTAATTTAAGACCATGATTAAAATAGACATAAATCTATATTTTATCTTGTATCAACAAAATTGATCAATTATAAACTCGTGTAACAATTTAAGTAGCCACGTTACTTTTTACATTAGAGTAAATTACGTGGGCAAACCTCGGAGTGAATCGCTAGCGTTTCATATATAGAGCAGGTCCGTCCCCTACTCGAGCCACGCAATAAGACAATTGGCAAATTGTTGTCGTATCCACTACCCAGTACAGAGTGCACTGTACACATCGCGAAGGTCGGCCCGTATAACCTATTGTTTGTGTTACACTTTACCAGAATCGTCAATCCATTATTTCATCAGAATCAGAATCAGAATCAGAATACTTTATTTGTAAACATAGGTCAAATTACAGCAGTGTGAGACGTTACAAGTAGGTTTTAGTTTCTCTATGTTTTACCCAAAGGCGTACAAATATATTTAAACATAATCATTATTCCCCTGCTCTTATCCCAGTCTATATAGCATAATATTATAAATTATCACCCCCAAAATTTTCACATTTGTAATACAAGCGCATGCATATCAAGACAAATTATACATATTATAAGAAAAATAGATAAATGTCATGTAGTGTCAGTAACATGTCAAAACTATTGTTTAGCATACCTAATTCAGAATCGACAAAACAGTTTAGATGATGTATAATTGTCAGAGGAAGTAATTATAGAATTGTCGTCTAAATAGTCCTTAAGTGAATAGTAGCATTTAGTTATCAACAATTTGAAAAGCACTTTTTTGAAATTGTCCATGTTTAGCGTTTTTATTTGTTCAGGTAGTTTATTAAATATTTTGATGGCCATAACGAATGTACTTTTATTCATTAGTGCTGTTTTGCCGTAGGTCACTTCGAGCTCTGATTGATTTTTATCCCGCAACTTTCTATAGTAGCTTTTATTAGCGATTTTGTAAAGCGATATATTAGATTTAACAAATACATTTGTTTCGTATATATACAACGATGGCAAGGTTAGAATGTTCAGACGCAGGAAGAACGGTTGGCAACTATCTGTGCTATTTAGTCCACACATAGCCCTGATACATCTTTTTTGGGCTCTAAAGACGAGTTCTCTATCTACCGAATTACCCCAGTATATTATGCCATATCTGAGTGTTGATGCAACATAGCCATGATAAGCTGTTAGTACAGATTCTAGGTTCACAACTTTTGATAATTTATAGAGAACATAGGTAAATTTATTGAGTTTTTTACATATTTCTTCTGTCTGTGATTTCCAATTCAAATTGTTGTCTATATTAATACCAAGAAATTTAGTAACGTTAGTTTGTTCTATTTTAGTGTCTAAATATTTTATGTCTAACACTTTATGTGGGGTCCTTTGATAAAAATGCATCTATACTAATATTATAAAGCTGAAGAGTTTGTTTGTTGAACTACTGGTTCGAATTGAAAAATTCTTTTTTTATTGGATAGTCCGTTTATTGAAGAAGGCTATAGGCTATATAACATTACGCTACGACCAATAGGAGCGGAGCATAAATGAAAAATGTTGCAAAAATGAAAAACCGTTGAAACTAAAACACGCGAACAAAGTCGCGGGGGACAGCTAGTAGAAACATATTAATCTAATGGAGTTCTATAGAATAAGCTTTTTATGTTATCTATACTTAATATTATAAAGCTGAAGAGTTTGTTTGTTTGTTTGTTTGAACACGCTAATCTCAGGAAATACAGGGCCGATTTGAAAAATTCTTCCAGTGTTGGATAGCCCATTTATTGAGGAAGGCTATAAGTTATAAAGCATTACGCTGTGATCAAAAAGAGCGCAGCACAAATGTAAAATGTTTCAAAAATGAAAAACCGTTGTAATTGAAATACGTGGATAAAGTTGCGGGGGACAGCTAGTTAAAATATATTATACTACTTCAATTTAATACTAATAAAAATATTTGTAATAAATAAATAATTCGATAGGTACTACTCAAATACCTGATGCAGAATCTTGATATTTTTGCAGAAAATAAATAATAGTAATAGTAATAATAGTAATAGTAATAGTCTTCCACACCGATTTCGGTAACGGCGACTACTTCGAAATAAATAAAATTAACTTGCAAGTAACTAATCTAGCCAAGTTTGAAGCAAGTGGTTCTTGCAGTTTAAACAATGCACCGGCTATCGGACACGGCTCGGCTGATCTCTGATCCCCACACAATAAGCTTAGATTAACTAGCACTCATTTACTACTTAGGGAATATCATATACCTTTTTACTTAAGTGTAATTATACAACGTGTCGTTTTGCATTCTCGTCAAATAGGGATGTTTCCTGGGTATGAAAAGTTAAAATCTATTTAGTCCGTCAGTTAGATAATAAAAAATATTAGACACGTATTTTTTCTTTTATCAAAACAATAAAAAAATACAAAGATACACCGCTTTAAAGTTTCGGAGTGGGGAGCTTATGACGCTACGCCTCGCTAAAATCGTAGCGAGGAGTGACGTCACGCGTAACGTCCGTTCTCTGTATTTTGATCATTTTTTATTTGCAGGAAAAAAGAAAAAATACGTGTCCAATAAAATTCATTAATCTACAAGACGGACATTAAAAAAAAATAGGAAACATGCCTATTCAAGGAGGTAACTATGCTAATGATTCTCGACACGAATCAATACTAAAATAAGTAGGTTTTTTTTTTCTAAATTTCCAAAATGTGTGGGACAAGCTTTTCAAATCGCGGCCTGTGTGATACCGCACTGCTCTTTTATAAAGACACTGCCTACCGCACACGCAACGGGGCGATTCTGTTCTTTAAAAATAGTGTATTCTGAAATACTGTCAAACTTAAATTATAAAAAAAAAATAGGTATGTATTAATTTATGTCTTTCATAACAACCTCCTGAAATTTTTCGAGAATGCAAAACAACACGTTGCATTTACACAATGTGTCGCTCGCGTCTCCGCTTGTGTAGTATCGCGACAAGTACCTATATGGTACTATGCATTGCGATAAAAAACGTAATAAATTGGATTGATTATAGGTTATTAATTACAAATATCGACGGAACCCAAACTAGGCAGAGCCTGTATTAAGGCAACCAGGTAACTGATAAACATACTTACATATTTCTAAATACATACATATTATGGATAAATCACACCCAGACACAGAACAAATAATCATGCTCATCACACAAAGATTTGTCCTGCGTGTGCACAGAACCCACGACATCTGGTTTAGCAGTCAGAGTCTCTAACCACTAGACCAACATGCCAGTCTAATTAAAATCAAATGGTTTTCAGTAATTTTTGAGTTTATGGCGTTTAGACAGTCTTAAGGGGACTTTGTTTTATAATATGTACTTATATAGAATAATAATATTTAAAATTCTAATTCCAGTGTCTTTTTAGTACCTTAACATAATATTTGCAGACCAATAGGGCTATAAGATATTTGAAGTAACTTCCTCAGCGAAATTCGAGGTGACCTTCATTGCCTAAGACGACCTTAAAATAACTTAGTTATTCAATGTTTTAAACCATGTTAGTATTAGACACACGTGTTCTTGTCCCGGCGTTGCACATGCCATGAGACGTGTTAACTTTGGGTTAGTTGGCCAGTTTAGATTGTTTTTAAACTAAGCCTACAATAGGTAACGCTAACTTCCCGCTTCACTGTATAAATATCTGCAAAATGAGAGTTAAAAATATGTTTTATTTATGCCATTAAAGCTAAGATTCTCTTTTCTAACTCATTTTTTTAAAATTATTTGTAAAACTAAAACAATTAATTAATGAAAATATAAATAAAAGGAAATAAACTTTTATTTTGTAAAAATAAAAATTTCCCGATTAACCCTTACATTAAAACAAGCGGCAATAGCCTAATGGTTAGGGGTCGCAGGTTCGTAACAATCAACCTAACACATTCCACTATTGACGTGAACCCACTCCAGACACAATCATATTTAGCTTAGTTGGAGGGGTTAACAAGATTGCTAGTAATGTGAATTCCACCCAAATTGCTAGCAAACTTAAAAAAAAAATAACTTAATAATGAAAATATACAAAACCTTTACAAACTTCATTTGACTGTATAATAACTTCGAAAAGAGTATTCATAATTACTTAAAAACAAAAAGGTTTAAGTCCGACTCGCGACACCACCGCCGCCGCGTCAGCTCATGATTAGGGACTCCTATTGAGTCTGAAACTAGTCGGGCGATCCCGAGAATATGTAGTAAACCGTTTTTTTTTTAAAAATTAAGATATTTGACTTAATGAGGTACTGAAAATAGTTGTGTACCTAGTTACCAAGTTTGGTTGCTAATTGCCTATTACGCGTCAGTGTAAATACCTTCGCAGTTAACACCTCTCAACGGGGCCAGTGTCGGCGCGTCTGTTTGTATTGTCACAGTGGATGGATTTCGTTTTAGTAGTGACTTCGATTCCCATTCATAAAATGATGCACACACAAGTATGTCATTCATTATTGTTTTAAATCCCGTGGTATAAGATTAACATGTTAAAATGCATTTACATGTTCGCCTGTTAAGTTAACCCCAGTTTCAACTGTCTAACTGTCACGGTTCATGAGATACATCCTGGTAACAGACGGGCAGATGGATGGACAGCGTAATCTTAGTAATATTGTCCCTTTTTACCCTTGGGAACGGAATCCTAAAAACGTATTTATATGTGAGATAGCTGTCCCCCGCGACTTTGTCCGCGTATTGTCGTTTAAACGCTTTTTCATTTTTTCAACGTATTGTAACATTTTTCATTTATGCTCCGCTCCTTTTGGTCGCAGCGTAATGATATATATAAATTAGCTATCCAACACTGAAAGAATTTTTCAAATCGGACCAGTAGTTCCTGAGATTAGCGCATTCAAACAAACAAACAAATAAACAAACAAACTCTTCAGCTTTATATATTAGTATAGATTACTTAAAGGATAGGTTAAAACAAAGACTTGTATTAATTTCAATATGTGCATAATATCATGGTGTAGGTAGGGTTTAAGGCCCTTAAAGTTAGCATATTGACCGCATACCAGGTTAAGGCAATGTATAAATCTATGTTTACTGTGCGTAAATAAATTTAGTACTGAGAGGTTTATTAAAATTTACGCTAAAAACATGTTATTTAAAAAAAAGTGTTAGGTAACTTACCTGAATTCTAAACATCATTTGCCTGGCAATGGAAAACAAAGTAAGACAACTAGATTGTAATAAAATAATAAGTAATATGAAAAGACAAAATCAATATAGTCAGTCAGTTTGATAATTAATAAAAAAATATCGAGTACCTACGAACCTATTATTTGTTTTATTAAATAAAAAAAACTGAGACAAAGTGAATCAAAGTTTCTAAGTCTACGAAATGACGTCAAACTATCGCGTAAACTGTATAAAACGGTGACATCACGCGACATGTCAAATCAATGGATTCTCGTGAACTTAGGATACGTAAATAAAAGAAAAAATACATGTCTAATATTTTTATTTATCTATCATTAAATAAAACAGTTGAGAAATTGATAATATGCTAAGGAAAAATAAAACAAATGATTATTATACATCATTTTTTTTTTTAACCCTTTAATCCCGCATTATGGAATTTAGTCCTTGTGTCGCGGAGGGTTTCACAAACATTCAAATCACATGCACAAAGAACACCCAGACTTGAAACAAGCATTTGTGGGTCACACAAATGCTTGTCCCATGCGGGGATCGAACCCGCGGCACGTCGCGCACAGAGGTAATTGGCGTGGTGACCTATACCACTCGGCTACCCGTGCAGTTAAAACATATAATTCATACATTTTTAATTTTCATACAATTAATTTATGTATAGTATGTCAACAGCTTTATATTAGTAAAAGTAAATTAAAAATGTCTTATTATAAAATTAATGAGATTAATAACGCATGTTATATTGCCTTCTTAGTTTATTAATTGTATTTTTAAATTTCAATTATCCTCTTGTTATCAATTAACTCTGAGTTAGGTTTTTAGTGCAAATAGGCCTTAGAGTATTTCACAAAGAGAGATGCCATACGCTGACGGTCTCCTCGGCCAAAATACATACCTTATTCTTTTGTGAAAACTGACGTTAATTACAAGAAAAACTATAATAGCGTTCGTAATTATTGATTGTGTGTCGGAATTAGATCGGTGTGCGTCTGTTAGGATGCAATTTTATTTTGCAATAATTTGCAAATTTTATTTGTATGCTACGTCGTTATAGCAAATTCTGGGAAGCAGAATTTTTGCGATGGCAACTCCTGTTGTTAATGCTCTAAGATACATTAGCATACATTTTGTTGCAAATCACCTGAGCGGATATACCCTGTAACCCTGTAGGTCACTAGCTATTGCTCGCGACTTCATCTGCGTACAAGTCGAAAATGGTTTTGATATTCCAATTTTAAAGAGTATTGCATTGCACCAAGGTTTTTATGTGAGTTCACCGTTTTTCGAATAAAATCGAATTGAGTTTTCAAACATATGTCAGAATAAAATGTAATTTAAATCAAAAGCACTAAGGAGTATTAATATCACTTTCAATAAAATACAAAACACGTCGTTCATCAATTCTATTAAAGTATGTTTATGCGAAATTTAAAGTAGATTGGACCAAGGAATCACCTTGTCCCTCACAAACGTTGCTTTCGTTTTTCACCCCCTTACAGGTAGAACTTCGGAAAATCTTTTTTTATCAAATGCCTACGTCATACAACGAACTCGCCCTACAAGTTTCAGGTCTCTACAATCAACTGTTTAGGCTGTGCGTTGATCCGTCAGTCATTCAGGACAAAGCATTTTATATGTAAATAAATATATAGGTACAGTAACTAACAAGTTATAAATCAGTTGTGTAAATAAGCAAATAAGGTACAACTTATTCGAGTTACCGATATAAGGTTTCGTTAAGAAACGAAATAAAATTCAAACTTTGTATAACTTTTAACTACGGTTAACGGGCTTCTTTGAACTTAGTTATTTATACAAAATTGGTTGAGCAACAATATTTTCAACTCACGTTTTTTTGCAGCTGCGTAATTCGTAATTTCTCATTTAAACTTATTAAGAAACCTTACAAATATTTTAAATAAGCTTTGGTTCGCGATTTGTTTGCGTAAGCGGTAAAAAGTATTTCATGAAAAAAACATTATGAGTAGGTCGGCGCTTATTTTGTTATACTTACTAACTTCGTTAATCGTGCAGCTATTAATTGACTGGCCTGTTGGTCTAGTGGTCGTGGTTGGATTCCCAACCATGACAAATCTTTGTGTGATGAGCACGATCATTTGTTCTGGCTGGGTGTAATTTATCTATGTAGGTTTTTATTTAGAAATTTCGATAAAAGTATGTTTATCAGTTGTCTATTTGCCATAATACAGGCTCTGCCTAGTTTGGGATCTTATGGCCGTGTGTGAGTTGTCTTAAGATATTATTATTTTTATCAAATACTAGCTGTTTCCCGCGGCTCCGCCCGTGTCGATGTTAGTTAACGCGGAAATTATGCCTATGTCCTTCCTCAGGCTCTAGGCTATCTATGTACGAATTTTCATTTAAATCGGTTTGGTAGTTTTGTCGTGAAAGCGCGACAGACAGACGGAGTTACTTTCGCGTTTATAATATTAGTTAGGATTTAATGCTTCCAAATGCGATAATGTTTTTAATATAACAATTGTAATTATAATAAACACTTCCGAGATAAACACATTATTTTAGTCTTTTTAAAACCACCAGGGCTTTAAAATAGGTGTTCCTTCCAATGACATTATAATCACAACCTCTTTGGTTGAGGAACCGTCGCCATGGTAACCCATTTGTTTACGTAATTTTTACGTATTCAGTAGTACCTAGATTTAGATTGATTAAGATAATCCTACACATTCTTTCGGGATAAAAAGTAGCTTATGCGCTATTCCAGATGATAGAGAGAATAGAGTACCTATTCAGGGATTAGAGTGCCTATTATGGGTACAATGTTGTATCCAGATCAGTTTAACCGTTTTGGAGTTATTGACTATTTAACAAACATCCAACTATCAATCCAAAATTGCGCAATCAAAGTTGGTTGACTCGATTGTTTTGTAAAAGACAAATCGCAGTCTGTACGGAAATCTTAAAGAAATAAATAAGTGAACTATAGAGCGCGCATATGAGTATGAACTGCTGGCTAGTATGAACATGTAATATCGTGAAATTAGTGTCAAAACAGAGCGCACCGTTTCATTGAAACTATCTCAAAACCTAATTTTATCCTTTTAATGTCGGAACCGTCGATATTTATTATAAAAGTCTGTCGAAGCACGGAAAATCACATAAATCAGTAAACGAGCGCAGTACATTTAGCTAAAAATGTGCTTACGCTTGATATAAGGGGCTACTGGCAATACGCACCCTCTATGCTTGTATATGGTTACTATAAGATGGAAACTGTTAAATTAAAATAGTTTTGTCCTACCATTTTAAGTATTATTGATATTGACGAATGAACAAGGATGGTAGAAGTATAGGCCAGGTTTTCCAATAGCCCAAAAAAAATATGAGATATCATTTTATTTTCAATAATTAAAAATAAATATGGGTCTGATTTTTTTCCATTATTTTTTCACTTTTTAAGTCTAGATTTCGTTTAGGCCACGTTTGTTTAGCAGTGGGATAATAAACTGGGAACTTAGAGACACAATGAAATAAGAGACGTTAAAATAAACCGGCCAAATGCGTAGCCTTCTTTAATTTTCAATAGTTTTTTTTTTTAATAACCTTTTCTGTCCCGCTGCACGGCAAAAGTCTCTCCGTCCTCCCTCCATCTCTCTCTGCTTAGGGCTGTGCTGTATCAATTACTATCAAAGGAGTCTAGCTCGTCCCGCCATCTACGTCAGGGCCTACCGCGATATTATTTGTTTTTATAGTGGCAACAGAAATACACACTCTTTGAACATTTCAACTCTATAGGTCTTAAGATTTATGACAGACAGACGGACGGACAGCGGAGGTATAGTAAT
This sequence comes from Diachrysia chrysitis, assembly GCA_932294365.1. NCBI lineage: Eukaryota > Metazoa > Arthropoda > Insecta > Lepidoptera > Noctuidae > Diachrysia > Diachrysia chrysitis. The sequence continues at coordinate 2,020,987 of OW028641.1, forward strand.
AGGGTCCCGTTAGTAACCTTCGAGTACGAAACCCTAGAAAGGCCTGCACATATATTACAAAGACTTAAATTTAGGCAACATGCAATTGACAAACCAGTTAATTTTCTGATAGTTTTCCTTAACGAACAAACCAATAATTAAATCATCTATTAGTTCCATTACACTAATTTCACCACCATACCAAGGCCACTTAGGTAACGTTACTTAAAAATGAATTATTCTGGTCAAGTGCGGTGTCTTATATAGTTTTATGTTCTTACAAAATAATATTATTTGATTTGAATGCTTGACCATCCTTTGACATAAACTTGACCTACTTCACCACGTGGTTTGTTAACGAATGGAATTTGTAATAAGATTGGACTATTTCTAAATTGGAAATGGACATTCACGGTCAAGCCATCGGCAAACGGCGTGGTGTTATGTTTAAACTTGGCTGGAATACAGTATGCAACAAAAACCCTCTCCAATCCAATAAAGGCGTATTCCTGGTTTAACATACGTTCTAGAAAAAATGTCTTGCTTAGGCAGCTTCTTTGATACAAAACTGTAGGTAGTACACGTGAACTTTGTCGAGCGATCAGTGTTGCCTTTGATCAGTTTTATTTAAATTTAATATATTCACCGGGGAAAAACAATAATCTCAAATCCATTCAATAGTCACGTGCATGTGTACGCAGTACGATGCTGAATAATACTCATAAGGATTGGACAGGGTTTTTGTTGCGTGCTGTGTAAACGATTTTAGTGAGGAGATCGACTTTCGTTTGTAAGCGACTTAAAAAATAACTACATTCTTAATCTGTCAGTGTTTTTAGGTATGCGATATTATTGGCTAAATGAATTCAATTTTTTTTTTATTCGGTTTGTTGTTTTTTTTCGTTCTCAAATTAGACTAGGTGTATTATAAATGCGAAAGTAACTCTTTCTGTCGCGCTTTTACGCCAAAATTACTGAAACGATTTAAATGAAATTTGATACACAGATAGTCTAGAGCCTGAGAAAGGTCATTAGCTACATTTTGCCGCGATTACCGACATTCACACGGGTGGAGCTGCGGGAAACAGCTAGTATTTCAAAATAATCGGTCCAATATACATTGCTCTGAACCCAAAGTAAGTAGCTAAAGCACTTGTGTTATGGAATTCAGAGACAATGACGGTACCACAAACACCCAGACCCTAGACATGTAGAAAAGAGGTTATCTACATTGACCCGGCCGGGGATGGAACCCGGGACCTCAAAGCTGGCGACACCTTGACAACCGGTGTGTACGCCACTCGACCACGGAGGTCGTCAAAAAGTCGGCTACAAGCACTGTCACACGATTATATCGTGCTTATGAGTACATAGAAAAAGAAAGTCATAATTCATAACCTTTTATAATTTAACAAAAATTTGTAAACAAGAGTTACTTATGCTAGAACAATGGGATGATCGTCGATCTAAGTGAAAGTGGTAATTACCGTGATTTGAGTGAGAACCAGTTGATTTGTTACGACACGTATCTTACATAACATTCACTGCTAGTGTAAGGATGGCCAATCCTGTTTAATACACACCCATAGAACACTCGTAGCTTTTTAGAAATATTATTTTTATTGCATTTCTAATGATTATTCAACTAAAAATTTAAATTAATCCTTACTAATATTATAAATGCGAAAGTATCTCTGTCTTTCTGTCTGTCGCGCTTTAACGCCAAAACTACAGAACCGATTTAAATGAAATTTGGTACACTTATAGTCTAGAGCCTGAGAAAGGATATAGGCTACTTTTTGCCGCGATAACCGACACCCACGCAGACAGAGCCGCGGGCAAATGTAAAAGAAAGTTCTTGTTCACATTCAAAGCATATTGACGGTGTGGGGCAAAATTCATAGACTCTTTTAATATTATTTGCTACTTCGTTTATTAACATATAAAACATAATTTTAATGAGAAGAAAAGTTAATAACTTCCTTAGAAACAAGCTAATATTTTTCCGATAAATAACATCCCGGTTATAAAAAAGAGGATTGGTAGAATTGAAAATATCTAGTAGGTAGCTTAATGGAAAAGTTAATTGTCTTATAGCAAAACTGTGTAATAAAATTCTGTGAAATGTACATCGACAAAATAATGTATAAGTAGGTTTGAGTTCTCAGTATTAGAAAGAAGGAATAAATCAGCTGAGCAGTATATTTAAACAAAAAAAAAAGGTTTAATAATGTTCTAGTATGAATGATAGCAAGATCGACACACTATTAAATATTAGTGATAAGTATTCAAAACTATTTTTTTTTTCGTGTGGTGACACTATACACAATGTATACGCAGACTTGTAACAAGCATTCGTCTCGCACACGCGAGTGTCGACTGCGGATACGCTCCCCGCAGCACCGCGCGCTGTGCTATCCGGTGACCTATACCACTACATAATCCATACATTCAAACCACTGGCTCAGCCAGTGAAACAATACGTGTAAAGTATCAAGATCACTCAAGTGCAGTACTCTCGAATAGTGACGTAACTCCGCATGCATCGCACATTTGTGTGTCACAGGTTGATTGGGAACATTGTCAGTTATAAAAATGGCCGGGGTAAACTCTATTTGAGAGCTCAGCAGACAGCGAGCAATTTGAACAGGTTATAAATGACTGTATTTATCTATCTATTTGTTGCCTTAATCACGTTGACCGCGAGGTCAAGCTCCATCGGTTGTCGCGCTCACTCTCGCCCACGGTAGCCCACGAAGCAGGGACATTTTTCGACGGACAAATCGTCCACTGTCGGCTCAGCGCCTTACAGATGAAATTTTCTGTTATTGTGTTTAAACACCGACATGGTCCAATTGTATTATTATATGTAAATTTCCGGTATCTAACTGGCCTCCATCATCCGAGTATCCCGTTTGTGTTATGTTATTAAGTTTACAATCCTTAATAATATTATAAATTTATTTATTTATTTATTTATTATTTATTTGGCTCTTCAACAATGAGTACACTGTTACAATTAAAAATAAATAATACATTGTAAACTTAAGTCTAAGCGTCTCACTACTTATAGAGGAGCACCGCATGCACTATAATATGCGCAAATACGCGTAAACATTTATTTAGAATTTATTAAATTTAGCTAAGTATTTATTATAATTATACCTACGTAATACATTTAATCTGTTTAACATTTCGATTATTTTATTCTATAACATTACAACAATTTAAAATAAAGTAAATCTGTTTGTGCAATGCAAAAGTAACTCTGTCTGTCTGTCGCGCCAAAACTACTGAACCGATTTAAATAAAATTTAGTACACAGATAGACTAGAGCTTGAGAAAGGACAAAGGTAATCCTGAATTATCGTTTAGATCGATATTTTTAAAATAGTAGGTGATAGTTCTAGTAATTTAACAAACTGACATAGTTTACAGTAATACCGCAGCATATACATTAGGTTCACCGCGTGTGAAAGTTCACGGAGGCTGCGTACCTTCCTGCATGTACACTGAGATTTGTATCTTAGCGTTACGTCTTCGGTAACTATATCTAAAGATGTAAATTATACACTGGTAGGTACATGTTTTATATATCATATCAGACTAGCCTGTTGGTCTAGTGGTTAGTAACCCTGGCAGCTACACCGGAGGTCGTGGGTTCGATTCCCACTTAGGACAAATCTTTATGTGATGAGCATGATCATTTGTTATGTGTCTGGGTGTAATTTATCTATAATTTGTATGTATTTCAAAATATATAAGTATGTTTATCAGTTGTCTGGTTGCCATAGTACAGGCTCTGCCTAGTTTGGGATCAGATGGCCGTGTGTGAATTGTCCCAAGATATTATATTTATATTTATGTAATATGTCAACTATATATGAAGATGCAATTGATTTGCATACCAACAAATTTTTAAGCCTTTTGGCCGAATACTTAAACGTCAATCAGTTATAAGTCGCCGTTAAGTCTCATGCTGTCTCTGTCAGTTTAAGGTGTAAAGTTAAGACAGATAAAAATTTAAGAACGTCTTAAAGTCAAGTTTCGTTTCAGTATTCGGGAGTTTTTTTTTAATTATTAATTTTTCACCAATAATTCGACAGTTCAATTTTTTAAGCGCTATATTGTTTTTAATCCCTGAGTCGTAGGCAATTTTCCAAAATTTCAAATCACACTCGTAGCAAGAAGATTCAATCAAATCAGCTAGGAGCACAGTACTAGTGAAGACAAATCAAACAAGCCTAAACACGATGAGATTGCGTCGTTTCGTTACGGAGTTACTATGGCCACCTTCCGGACCCATCATGTATTTGTGACCCAGTAAGAAACGATTTTTTTTTAAGTTTTCTATATATAAATATATCAATAAGGATAGAATACTTATTTATAATGATGCATTTAAATAGTGTATTAATTTTTTAACGCTCTATAGTGTATAAAAAATACTCGTCGGATTAAAAAAAATATTTTGCTATTGATGGCTTAATTCATGCGATATTCTGTGTACTGTGTGTAGACTATCGCTAAGTCAAAAAGCAGTGCTTGCGTGCAATAAGTAAGTGACAAGTATAAGTGCCTGTTTTACCACTCTCAAGTAAAGTTTCGTTTAAGCTAATAGCCAGTTAAACCCATGCTCAAGTGCATGTTCGATTTCACGACGATCGAGTAGCACTAATCACAACATTGTCTGACCAGTCAATTTACTTGCCATGCCGTCTTTCCAGTAACATTATATAGTAACTCAGATGTTTGTGAAATTGGTAGAAAATACTAATGAATTGTACGTGCCGATTAAAGTTAATCAGAAAGTAACTAATCAACGCTTTACTGAAGGTGATGAACGAGGCCCTAATTCTAAATTTATCTTTTGAGAATATCCTACTTTTGAAGTAGGTGAAAATCCGGCAATAAAAGCGTTTCTAATACGTACTCTGTTCCTACTACCTGTCTCGACAGAATTGCACAACATAATGCACTTGTCAATACCAAGTGCGACGCAATTTGCAAACACATTACTCGATTTAAGTACAGTTGGGTAAATGCTTCAATTGAACATTGAATGTCAATTGTTTCCGCGTTGGGGACGTTTAATGGTGTAGTAAGAGTTGTTCTTTGTCGTTTCCTGTAAGGTACAGATGGACTGACCTGTTGGTCTAGTGGTTACTCTGACAGACCAGAGGTCGTGGGTTCAATAACCGTCCAGGATAAATATTTGTGTGATTAGCATAATTTTGTTCGGTGTTTGGGTGTAATTTGTCAATTATACAGTATGTAACAAAAACCCTGTCCGATCCTTATGAGTATTATTCGGCATCGTACTGCGTACACAAGTACGTAACTATTGAATGGATTTGAGATTATTATTTATCCCCGGTGAATATAATTAAATTAAAATAAAACTTATCAAAGGCGTATTCCTGGTTTTACATACGTACTAGAAAAAATGACTCGATCAGGCGGCTTCTGTAATACAAAACTTTAAGTAGGTAGGTGAACTTTGTCGAGCGATCAGTGTTGCCTTTGCTCAGTTTTATTTTAATTTAATTACCTAAATTACATTTACCATGGATAGAGGATAAGCATTGCCGTATAACGTGGCATTGCCGCCAGCCTTTTAGGAACACTTCCAGCCGACAGCGATGTGTACGAATTTTTTGGTTTCCATATTTTAGCATCTACGGTTTTTATAAGGTTAGTTTTTTTTTGTTTGTGTATATATACATACCTTTTTTTTTTAAATCATTTATTTAATGAGACTTTTTGCGCTGGTGCGCCAAGTCAGCCTCGTAAGGTAACACAAATTACAACAATAACCTTATCAATAATTATCTATCTACACACCATACCACGTCAACATGCAGCGCCTCCAACGACTAACTGACTCTATCATCACCATCAAATCACAGAACAGTAGTAGTAGTAGTAGTTTGCGTATTGAAGTTTCTAACCATTGTTATACATACCTATAGTTAAGTTTCTTAGAATTAAATTACCTACATATTTTTTAGGTTATAATTTTTTTTATTTATGACTTACATACGATACTCGTGACGATTCTAGAAAATAGATCGAAGTTTAAATTGACCTACGTATAGTAAACATTGGCAACACGATTTTACAAAACAGTTCGAATTACAAACTATCGATATCAAAGTTCCATTATGCAACACTACCTTTTAAAAAGAATAAAGTACTTAAACAAATAAAGATGTTGATATACATTCCTAATTTAAATTCCAATGTGGGTAGTTATGGCTTCCGATGCGCTGTGTGACGTCATTATACACTTCCCACGGTAATTATTGTATTCTAGCAAGGTTCACGGTTTTTACTGTACATGGGTAAGCTCGTACTTAAAACTCCGTATCGAAAAGTAAAATAAAACATAATAATATATAAAAATATATATATATATTTTTAAAGGGTATATAGGTAAGTAGGTACATCAATCGAATAAGAAACATTTTTCTTCGTTCGGTCGGTTAAAAAAACATAACTAGACTTGAACATAGGTCTTCCTATAGTTATTTTATAACTATACGAAGACCAATGAAAGGGTTAAAAATATTTTAATTTGAATTAATAGGTACACTTTCTTTTGATACCTAAACATGGAGAAATAATCATAATTACGTTCTTTGCTTAATAGTCATACGTACTATCCATAGTAAATGTGGACAACATCACATACATTGCTCTGAACCCAAAGTAAGTAGCTGAATTCCATAACACAAGTGCTTGTGTTATGGAATTCTGAGACAACGAAGGTACCACAAACACCCAAACCTGAGAAAAGTTGTTTTCCACATTTACCTGTCCGGGGATCGAACCCGGGACTTTAGAGCTGGCCGGTGACCGGGGAGTACTATAATTAATTAAAAGTAACATTTTATACGTCTCAATGAATAACTAAAGACCTAAAGTCCGAACAAAGACGCGTGTGCAAGTTAGTCTATAAAGTTTTTAATTAAAGTACATCTTATGTGTTGAGAAATGAACTGTATTAAGGAATGTTTACACGTTAGATGACTAGCCTGTTGGGTTAGTGGTTAGTGAACCTGATTGCTAAAGGGAAGGTCGTGGGTTCGATTCCCACTTAGGACTAATCTTTGTGTGATGATCATGAGCTCGCCTATGTACATATAACTTATTATTATATTACGAGTACAATAAATAGTTATACTAGGGACTAGCCCACCACACATGCCCATCATTGCAACTCCTGTAAGCCAGGATCTACAATGATAACCAATGAATACCACCGAAACAGTTAAGCTCGGTGTGTCCCAGGGAAACGATTGACTGTCTTGGAACCCGCAACGAAATTAATCAGTAGTAAATAGGAGGAGTAAGAAAAAAAATTAGTTAAATTAAATTTAAGTAAACCACTTATGTACATTGTCTCTGGTCTGGTTGTTTGGTTCTTTTTTTTAGAAGAGATTTTCGCAGTTAGCCTGAGCGCAGGCTTTGACTGCTTCACCGGACTTTTGGCGTGAAACTTAAGGGCCTCCAGCCAGAGCAATAGAAAAACTAACTACGTCAGCAACGTTCACTAAGGGCATCCTTGTGGGATTCGGACCTCGACTTAGTGCGTTGCTAACAATCTTAATAAGGCAAAAACAGCAATGGAAGGCTGGATCTAAATTAATATTATTTAAGGACATATTTTTATTGCTCTTTTGGCCGGCTCGGGCCAGGTTTCTCTAGGGACGGGGTGGGACGGGGGGTAACTTCGTCGTCTCCGATTCTATAACACAAGTGCTTAAGCTAATTACTTTGAGTTCAGAGCAATGTTTGTAATATTGTCCACATTAATTTAATTATAAAAATGTCCATGTTAAAGTAACATAATCTATTAGAAGATACGAATATGACTAACTTTAGACTTGATAAAGTTTTGTCGTGAATACAAACTTACACGTCAAGTTTGCTCTCAACTATGAGACATGTCTACTCAAATTAATTAATTAATGTCAGCGGAAAGCTTTCAAAGCGTTAGATATCAGGCTACGTATAAAGAAAAGATGAGTAAATCTATAGAAACATCGCTCTGTGCCCTGACTCTTCAATTTAAATTTAATTCTAATACAATGCTAATGCAAAATTGATATTAGTTTAGCAGGCAGGAGACTAGGTTTCTTAAACAAATGCTGTCAATGGAAGGAACTGACGGGAAACTAAACATTGAGAGTATTTTTTGGTAAAGTGTTTTGTTTGTGTGCCTGCTAAATGAATAACAATTTTGCATTGGCATTGTGTTATAATGGAAAGTAAGGGCTATAGTCCAAAAAGGCATCAGAACTGGATAGATGTAGCTACATCATTTTTATAAATATAAATTTAAAAAATCTTTCTCAAATTTTACATAAAAGTTGATAATTTTTAAATGGTATATAAAATACAACAGATGCGTGTAAGCGTAGAACCATATCGATCACCAAAGCTCTCAAAAAAAAATGGCATCAAAATCTTTAATTAGTTTGAGTGCGACGATGGCACATACACAGATGCATGCGTTAAAATCACATTAAAAATACCCCTGTCTATTCGCCAGGTGTTAAATATAAATATGTGTTTGCAAGCTACGTGAGTAAGTCTTTTTATTTCGCACCCTCACACATCTCCTCTCACCCTCTTTATTAAATTAATGACTGCATTTTTCTTTCATCACAAAGGGCGGAAAAGGAGTCCTTTGTCGGATAACACTGGTCAGTTATGAGGAAAAAGGCACCTGCTAATTTGATGTAGCGACAACGAACGGTGTAAAAAACTTTTCATCGAGTGCTCTTCTCTGTTTTCCTTTTGTGTATTGATTTTTTAACTTTATTAAGAAGCACTTCATTTACGAAGCTTTTTTTTTAGCGCTTTTGTTTTTTAAACAACTTTATTAAAATATCATTGTGTTTATTAGCACCATATGTCAAGCGTAAGACACACAGCTTTAGCCAAAGTAATACGCTCGTTTAGGTACTGATTTATGTGATTTTCCGTGCGACGACAGACGTTTATGCGAAAATATCAACTTACGATTTTACGTATTATTATAATTTAATATTATTTTGTTCATCCTAGTGCAAACAGTTCATACTCGATATGCGCGCTCTATAGTTTACTTATTTAATCATTTAAGGATACTTAGAATTATTTGATATTATTTCAATAAGAAAAACGTGTTGATTTAACAAAAAATAAAAGAAAAAAACTGTTTTCCAAACCACTTAGTTACATATCTGGAGGCAGCTTTTTATTATTAAATAGAAATTATAAGTAGTGACTTGTAGTTTTGATTGTAGGAAAGGGAAGCCAAATAATGTAGTATTTCGTTCAAAGATGCTTAGATCGTGTACTGTAAACAAATTAACATGATGTTTCCTTTAGAGGAAATTAATATAATAAACCGACTTAAAAAAAAAACAGTTTCTCATTTTGTCGGAATAATTGTTGTTTCTTTTTAATTAACGCCGTCTTTATTCTAAAACATGATTGACAAACGGTGAAGAAAACATCGCGAGGAAACCTGGATTCCAAAAATTTATACCGTAAATCTGAAATCGCCAACCCGCACTGAGCAAGCGTGGTGATCAATGCTCGTTCCTTCTCTATATGAGAAGAGGCTTGTGCCCGGCAGCGGGGCATTTAAAGGCCAGTATCATCATCATTCATCATTGCCGGGACCGATTTGGATTGTTTTTTGTTTGATAGGCTTTCCAGGTGGTTCCACTTTCCATTGTCGTCAGGTCAGGATCTGATGACGATGTAACCCAGGGTCATCAAGGGCAACGTGAAATTTTTATTGCTCCGTATTATGTGTTTCAAGTTTTCATTGATTCGCTCCCAATTTGTATCTTACCTACTTTGAAGATTGTTTTTGTATGTAATCAATTATACGTATTTCAAACTTTTGCAAGATCTCTTCGGCAAAGACGGCAATTGCTACATTCTTGTATTTTTCCTTTGAAATCTAAACATATTAAAAGTCTAGCCGTGAACCGTAATTTCGTGAATATTAAATAGCTTATAACGTACCATGACTGTTTGGCTATCAAGGACAAAATATTTTAGTAAATCCGACTGCAAATTCCGAAGATTAGCGCGATCAAACGCACACACACACACACTCTTTAGATTTATATTAGTAGATAAGAATAATGTAAAGAGTAGTAAAGAGTGGCGTACACACCGGTTTTCAAGGTGTCGCCAGCTCTGAGGTCGCAGGTTCGATCCCCGGCCGGATCAATGAAAAAAACCACTTGTCTATATTGTCTCCGGTCTGGGCGTTCGTAGTACCTTCGTTGTCTCTAAATTCCATAACACAAGTGCTTTAGCTACTTACTTTGGGTTCAGAGCAATGTATGTGATGTTGTCCACATTTATTTATTTAATGTCTAACGTAAGTATTTTAAATTGAACAAAACGTAGAAAATCCTATTATTTAATGCCTAATTTTGGTAGACTTTGGCACAAAGGGCGAATTTCCAACATGAGATCAACTGAATATAAATTTTATGTTAATTATTTGGGGCGTTCCCACACAATAGGGGGTGCAAGCCTAATGAGGGGGCGATGTTACACTGGGATAACAATGGGTATAGAGCTGGATAGGAGATAATTTATACCAAAACCGCTTTCACGTTGACGCCCATCTGTATACCCATCTCTTTCGCACCGTTAAAATCATTATTCGAAACTATAGGAAGAAAGAAGAGAGAAAAGAACTAGGCTCAGAAAGCGAATATATATAAATAATGACAATATTTTTTATTTATAAAAATAGTCAAAAGATAAGTAATTGAAAATAATTTATCATGTTTTCCCGCGGCTCCGCCCGCATGGCAAAAAGTAGTCTATGTTCTTTCTCAGGCTCTAGACTATATGTGTACCAAATTTCATTTAAATCCGCTCAGTAGTTTTGGCGTGAAATCGCGACAGACACACATACAGAGTTACTTTCGCATTTATAATATTCCTAGGTGTCCCTCACGACTTCGTCCGCGTGTTTTTGTTTCAACGGTTTTTCATTTTTGCAACATTTTTCATTTATGCTCCGCTCCTTTTGGTCGCAGCGTAATGTTATAAAACATTTAACCTTTAACCCTACCCACAACATCGTATTGTCGCCTTAACTAAGTAAGTAGGTTATTAAGTAGAAGAAATATAAATTACGAATAAGTTTTAATTGCTTTCGTAACACCGTTTACCCGTCCTTTGTGTTAACCAAACAATATTAATTACTGTGAAAGAATCTCTACAAGTTGAAAGCAGTCCGTCTGTTTCGACATTAATTTCAGAGTTCCGTACCTACTCGTAGCCTCATCGGGCAGTAACCCGTAAAACAGTGAACATTTAAAATTTTAACAGAGTGTATATTTCTTTTGCTAAAAAAAAATAACGCCATGTAAAATTTTAATAATTATTTTACGAAAGTATTCAGAAAAATATTGTTTTTTTTCTTGTTCGTTGGTACGGAACTCGATGTGCGAGTCTGACTCGCGGTTGAAACGTGTTCTACACTTGTTCCCCCTTTTAAATTTGTTGTTAAGTTCACGTTCTTAGTTATGATTGCCCCATCGGACTTTAAAAGGATTCTAACTTTCAGGGATGAAATAAAAATTATTATGATTGTGAAAATGTTGTTTTTAAAATAGACTTTGAACTGGTCGTTTCGAAATCGTTGTATTTGTATGGATTCTCATTTACTGTAATTTGTTTGTTTGTGCCAACATAAATACATTACGTAAGTTACTAGATGGAAGAACTATAACACAAAATAATATATACAGGTTATAGTTAACTCAAAGGATACCTAATTTACTTTTATTACCTCACTGTTTCTTTTTTCAATACTACTCCCGCTCTAAGTAATTTAATCCTTGTGTCGCGAGTGGATTTACTAACACACAAATCACAAGCAGAAAAACACCCAACATTAGAAAAAAAAAATGTGGTCACACAAATGCGGAAATCGAAGCCGCGATCCCTCGTGTGGTGACCTATACCACTCGGCTATCCGTGCAGTCAATATTACACATTGACGAAAGCGGAAGATCGCAAATAAAACAAAAGTGAAACGTAACAAAAAATTATTTATAGTTAGGCCAAGACACATGAACACTATTATTATATTAGAACCTACAATCAGTTGTGGTCTTATAAGGCGATAGATATTTCCATTTGCTATACACCTTGCACTTTCTCTGTCCGTGTATTACAAAATAATGCGTGATGAATGGACGATTGGTAAACGTGTGACGTTTCAATCATATGCCCGCTCTGCGTTCATAATTGGTTTTTTAAAGGTCGTTCAATGACTTCTCAGTTAAAGTGTAGATTCAGAATAGGGCTTCTTAGAATCAGAATAGTTGTATAAACGGATTAGGCGGTGGTAACTGTAGGTGCTTAGACAAATTTTTGACTAAAGACTAATTTGTCAGATTAGCAGTTTAACCCTTGGGCCCATCACTTTAAGGAATCACCGTTATTTTTTAAAATATAAAATCGAGCGCGCTTTGCTCCTGAGTAGCTTCGCGATATGGAATACATAGAGGTCATTTTGCCGCCCCTCACGCAGTCCGCATAGTATATAATTGTGACCTACCTTGGACAGAGAATAAGCATTGCCATTCAACGTGGCAATGCCGCCAGTCTTTTGGGTACACTTCCAGTCGACAGCGATGCGGATGAATTTTTTGACCCTATTTTTTAGATTATTTTTATTAGTTAAGAGTTTAGTTTTGTTTTAAGTGAATATATAGTTAAGTTTGTATATATTTAAAATTTTAAATAATATTTAATTGTAACTAATAAAGAGCTACCCTATTGTGACCTAAAATTAAAAAGAGGTATTTTCAGTTAAATAATAAGGTTTTTAATATTATCTTTGGTTTAATTTTTATGTATTTCCTGTAAAAATAACATAATAAATAAAAAATATGCAACCCTATATTTCTAAAAAAAATACATTTACGGATACATCAGACCCACTCGGCGTGAGTTTTACCCACCAGGCACCCAAATTTTATATAATTGTTTATTAAATTAATAAAATTATTAATATTTACTTAATAAAAATTAAAACTAAAACAATGTTATAAAAAAAAAGCAAAAGGCCAACGACACGCGGTATTCCCAGGCGGTCACCCATCCAAGTACTAACCGCGCCCGATGTTGCTTAACTTCGGTGATCGGACGAGAACCGGTGTATTCAACGTGGTATGGACGTTGGCGATAGCATGTCTGAAATAGTCAGGCATGTATTGGAAATAATGATTTATTCTTCGTTTGGTCTACTAAGTTTTGGTATTTACAAGTTACCACCGGCTTCGAAAAGGTAGCTTGTATTAGTCACGGATAATACCGTATACTGATGGTGACAGAATTTTTGAAATCGTTCCAGTAGTTTTTGAGTTAAATAAATAAATAATAAATAAATGTGGACAACATCACATACATTGATCTGAACCCAAAGTAAGTAGCTAAAGCACTTGTGTTATGGAATTCAGAGACAACGAAGGTACCACAAACACCCAAACCCGAGACAATGTAGAAAAGTGCTTTTTCTACATTGACCCGGCCGGGGATCGAACCCGGGACCTCAGAGCTGGCGACACCTTGAAAACCAGTGTGTACGCCACTCGACAACGGAGGTCTTTGATTTGAGACGGAGGAGTTATTTGGTTTAAATATACAAATCTTTTCTCTTTGTAATATTAGTATAGATTCAACAGTTTTTGATTGACTTTCGCTAAGGGCATTTTATTTATAGCTAGACTTCGATAAATATGTGGGAGTCATAGATTTATTGTAGTCTAGTCTAATCCGATTAAATAGATATTTTTGCTCATTATAAAACTATTGAAATATGTATTAAAGCTCTGTTTTATATTTGTAACTTAAAATTAAATTGTACACAAATTTGCAATAAATGAATAAAGTAGTGTCTATTAAAAAGAATGCAATTGAATGTGAACTGTACAAGAAATTACCACATCAGCATGATGAAGCATATTTCTAGTTCATTAGTTTTCACATACATACATTATAATACTAGCTGTTTCCCGTGGCTCCGCCCGCGTGGATGATGGTGGTCTCGGCAAAAAGTAGCCTACGTCCTTTCTCAGGCTCTAGAATGTCTGTGTACCAAATTTTATTTAAATCGGTTCAGTAGTTTTGGCGTCAAAGCGCGACAGACAGACAGAGTTACTTTCGCATTTATAATATTAGTAAGGATTGTTGATTGCTATTTTACAAGCTTTTAATAAACTTGTAATGTATGTATGTTTGTTCGGGTCAAATCTTGCAAGCTAAATTAAAACCACATCTAGACATCCGATTGAGATGAAATTTTGCATACTTATATAAGTTCGGTGACAATACAATATTATAGTACTTTCGAGCTAGTCTAAAGATGGAGACGGAAGGTGGCCATAGGAACTCTCTAGCAAAACGACGCAATCCCATCATATTCGGGCTTGTTTGATTTGTCTTGGCTATTACTTTGAACCTAGCTGATTTAAAAGCTTGTGTTAAAATACATCTATCTATATTCTACATATGTAAAAATGAATCTCCTAAATGTATGTAAGCGCATAACTTCTGAACGACTGCACCAAATCGGATAATTATTTTTTTGTTATAGTCCTCAGGGCAAGGACAAGGTTTGTTCAAAAAAAGCAATTAGTTTTTTTTTTAAATCTCATTTTATGAAAAGTAACTCAGTTGATAAGAAAATAGGTAAGTAGGGCAGGCATTTAGGGTAGATAGGGTAGTCAGTTGACGGGAGTGAAGCCGCGGGTGCAGCTAGTTTTAAATAAAATGCATGATAAGAAATTGACATGATTTGAAATCAGACGATGACAATTTCTTTTTTTGATCCCTAATTCAGTTTATAATATACCTTACTTTATATGTAGCGACTGCCTATCTGACCTTCACAACCCATGTAATATACATGTATAAAAAAAATCCCTTGGTAAGACTGATTGTTAGAGTTGTACTGAATTAACGACTATCGAATATGTACGTGTTAAAGAAGGTACCAAAACGAACGACGATGAAGCTCGATTTCTCTGTGACCCAAAAAAATATGTATTTATTTCTTGTAATTGGCAGCGTAGATGTAATAGTAGGCGTTATGGTCTTTGTATATATTTCTTCGTTTATCGAGCGATTGGTAATGATCTATGACGTAAATACTTTTTAGTGACCTCTGGATTTGTAAAGCCTTCTACTACAATGTTTTGACCTCAAATTCTTTGAGTATACGAGTGGCTTAGTTCATATTGACTCCACATTCGACTAGCCTGTTGGGGCTAAACCACTCGGAACAAATCTTTGTTTGATGAGCATGAACACTTGTTTTATCTCTGGGAGTAATTTATCTATAATATGTATGTTTTAAGCAATATATTAGTATGCTTATCAGTTGTCTGGTTTGCCATAGTACAGGCTCTGCCTGCTCTGCCTGTTTGGGATCAGATGACCGTGTGTGATTTGTCTTAATATATTATACCTGACTTGAATGTTTTATTAGCTTTGTAACTTAAAATACCTTTTAAGATTGGACTTATGATGATATTAGGACATGGTGATAATATGAGCCAAATTTTTATAATGCGGCGAATTTTTAAAGAGTAGTTACGTTTTTTTGGTTCTAACCCGGTCCGAAATTCGTAAGTACGCCTAAGATGCTGCGCTCCGTGGCCCCATGGCAAACCTCGAGCTTAGATCTATTTATAAAATTATAGAAACTAAGTAGTACGATTCGTGAACACAACTTGACTAGAAAAACTATTCATAATTATTTAAAACAAAACAGTTTATTCACGCATATTCTCGGGATAGCCCGACTAGTTTCAAAATCAATAGGAGTCCCTAATAATGTAGACGCGGCGGCGGTGGTGTCGCGAGTCGAACTATCCATTTGTTTTTTTTAATCACGTAATTATCAATCAAAGTGAACTTTATATAATTAAAATGCGATTTAATATCTATACTAATATTATAAAGCTGAAGAGTTTGTTTGTTTGTTTGAACGCGCTAATCTCAGGAACTACTGGTTCGAATTGAAAAATTATTTTTGTATTGGATAGTCCGTTTATTGAGGAAGGCTATAGGCTATATAACATCACGCTACGACCAATAGGAGCGGAGCATAAATGAAAAATGTTGCAAAAATGAAAAACCGTTGAACCTAAAACACGCGAACAAAGTCGCGGGGGCCAGCTAGTTATAGATATTTCAGAGAGTACGTACCGGTATAACCGTCTTAGGGCCAAAGGTTAAAATAAATCGGTTCCTACACCATATAAGCACCTTACATAAGTGTACTTTGACCGACTTAGAAAAGGAGGTTTTGATTGGTTTCTATTTTATGTTTTAGTCACGAAACTGTTATTAAAACATAATTACCAGTTCTTTATACCTCGCTGCCAGTATCTTCATCTGTAACGTTAGGTAATATGTTAAAAAGTGTTGGAAGTTATGTTTTTAGGGTTCCATACCTCAAACGGACAAAACGGAACCCTTATAGGATCACTTTGTTGTCCGTCCGTCCGTCCGTCCGTCTGTCAAGACCGTTTTTCTTAGGAACGCGTGGAGGTATCAAACTAAAATTTATATCCAATACTCAGGTCTACTGTCCCTTGCGGCTGTGAAAAAAAACAAACTTCTAAGTCAAAGCAATCAAAAGATACAGCCGTTTATGCCGCTAATTTTCGAAACTCGCACGAGAATCAAAACCTACAGGTTACTTCTCGTAGACTTAGAATCTTGAAATTTGGTACGAAGTAATGTCTTATAGTACAGATAAAGGAAACATTGCGAAAACCGTAAATTTTTAGTTACATCATATAATAAAAATATTTTTAATAATTTTAAACTATTTTTTTCTTTTTGCAATAACAATACCATAACTATGACTCGATCATCGTGATGGGCGAACTTTTACTTATTTACCTACAGGTTTGTATAATATTTTTAATAATTGTTTTTTTTTATTTCTTTCAAAAGGGTCAACAAGACATTTAGCCAGATCGACTTAAGTACATCCTTTTTTCAACCGACTTCAAAAAAGGAGGAAGTTCTAAATTCAACTGTGTTAATTTTTTAATGTTTGTTTTTGTCATTTTCAAATATATTAGCATGTTCCTTACCTACTTTAAAAATACCTGTTTATAATTAAGATGCTCAAGACGCACCGTAGGGAAGCGTCTCGTCCTTAATAGCGCAAATGCGTCTGCCCCGGTCCGTCTCAAGTCGAAGTATATCCTAAGTTGGTTGAAATAAGGTTTGATTTTCAATCTCACTGCGCGGTGCGCGGTTATCCGTGGTGGTCGGCCGTGCGTGGTTATCCATGATCCATGATGCCAGATTGTCACGTCCTTCGTTTCTTTTGTTTGCTTATACTCTAATACATTTCCAGCCTCGCAATATTACTTTGACTGGAAGATTTTGATCTTTGCCTCCAGCGACTCTCTCCAGTCGTGTCGAATTACGAACGATTGGACTTTGACCGTAAGGAGAGAGAGTGCAATTTGTTCGCAAATAAATTTGCACTAATAAGATGCTTCGTAGTTGCCTGTTCTTTCTTGAAATTAACCCTTAATTTGTTAGAGGACTCAATATTTAATTATAGTATAATTGCTGATCAGGAAGCCATATTTAGCAAGTTTATCAAATAACAAACGATTTAAATAGCTGTAATTTTAACGCCTTATTAAAGCAACATAAAAAAAAATGTTAATTAAAAAAAATAAAAGAAACTTTACCGCATTTGTTTATGAAAACAATACACATTGAGCTAAACATACTTTTATATTATTCTAGCTGCTTCCCGCGGCTCCGCCCCTATGCAGGTCGGTTATCGTGGCAAACAGCAGCCTAAGTCCTTTATAATAATAATAATAATAAAAATATTTATTTTCTCATCATCACAAATTGTACATTAAGTAATTATGCTCTTAGATAGAGACTGGTGACTGTGATAGGTAAGACCTGAGTTACAGCTCACCAGGCTACCCTCCGAAGAGACAAAAAGGTGTGGAAACAGTATTTTATTTATACTCTAAGCTTAGGTTATAGGTACATATAAAACTATGAGATCAATATTTTTAACTAGAATTAGTAGTGTAATTTAAAATATAAAAAGTACAATAATTAGAAATAAGTTTAATCAAAAAGTAGTAAATAATTAGGTAATAGGTATTGGACATATGTGTGTGTGTGTGATGTGTTTGTTTTGTGTGTATGTGTGTGAGTGAGTGTGTGTATGTGAGTAGACAATTTTTATTTCTTATGAATTTTAATAGTAAATTTAGCTAATAAGCTAATGTTATTAAGGTACTGGTTTTAGTAAAGCTTCCGTGGCATTGTAATCTAATTCATGTAGCCAAGAACTAACTTTCTTTTTACATTTTGTTCTGGTAAGTGAATAAATTTGTAGCTCTTTATTTATTTTGTTATATAAATATGGGCCCAGAAACATGAAGAAATTTTGAGTGAGACTATTATTACAACGAAGTTTTGTACAGACTGCAGTGTTTATTCTTTTGGTTAGTAGTGTCTTTGGGTCAAATTTAACCTCAGAGTGCTTTTTCAAAATAGTAGCCAGGATAAATATTTGGCGTACTGTAAGTATTTTCAAACTTTCATATAGCTCATGTGTTGGATAACGAATGGGAAGAAATAGACCAACCTTAAGAATGGCTCTTTGTGCACGTTCTAAATTTAGTACGAAAGTTTTAGCAGCCCCACCCCAAGATGTGATGCAATAGGAGAGAAGAGATTGACATAATGCAACATACACAGATTTAATGAGTGCTTGTTCAGCGACGTGGCGAAGTGCTTTAAAAATGTAAATGAGTTTACGCGTTCTACTAACTAATGCTTCTATATGGAGCTGGAAGGAAAGTTTATTGTCGATTATAACACCTAAATATTTTATTGCACTGGTTCTTGCAACTTTAGGGCAATTACATGAAACTGTAGTTGATGGAGAGCTGCATGAATGCGCAATGATATGGATATCAGGTTGATTTTGGTTTTTGCTGTAAGTAATGAATTTTGTTTTATCTACGTTTAGAGTAAGAACATTTTCTTGCAGCCAGTTTGTTACTTGATCGAAACCTTTTTGAGCTAACTGATTGACTTCCTCCCAAGTATCAGCATGGAATAGCAGAGCAGTATCATCGGCGAAAGTAATTATTTTACCGTTTACAAGTTCAATCTGACATAAATCATTTATATAAATAAGGAATAGGGTAGGGCCGAGAATACTGCCCTGTGGAACACCGTAATCTACAGGTAGCTCATCACTCATCCAATCATCCACTTTTACTATTTGTTTTCGACTTTGTAGATAGTTTGTAAATAACTTAAGGGGTAGACCTCTGATGCCAATGCATTCAAGCTTATTTATTAGGTTTGGGACAAATACTGTGTCAAACGCTTTTGCTAAATCTAAAAATACTGTTAGTACTTTCTGTTTTTTGTCTATATGTGAAGCAATAAAATCTGTAAGTTGATGCACAGCATCCGAAGTTGACCGACCTAAGCGAAATCCAAATTGAGCTGTTGATAATAATTTGTTCTTTTCTAAAAAGTCTATTAGTCTAGAGTTCATTAATCGTTCCAATATTTTGGATAGCGTTGGAAGAATAGCAATAGGTCGATAATTGTTTACACAGCATTTGTCCCCAGTCTTAAATATTGGTGTTATTCTGGATTTTTTAAAAGCGTTAGGGAAGACTCCTGTAGAAAAAGAAAGGTTGCAAATAAAGGTTAGTGGTGGGACAACTACCTCTATGTATTTTTTAAGGAAGGCTTCTGAAATATTGTCTAGTCCTACCGCACATTTACTTTTTAAATTTAATATGAGTAGTTTAATTTCATGTTCAGTTGCTGGCATAAGTACAATTGATTTATCAAATGAATTTATTTTCTTTGGGGTATTAAGACGATGATCGTTTTTTTCGGCCAGAGTTTTACCTACATTTGCAAAGAATGAATTTATTTTATTAACAGAGGTCTTGGGGTCGTTATTAGAAATTAATTGAGATAAGTTATCATTAGATTTTTTAGCATATGTTATTGATTTGATCGCTTCCCAAAGTTGTTTATTATTATGTCCTGCTGTCTTTATTAAATCTTTTTCATAATTTACTTTAACCCTTTTTAGAACATTATTACAGAATAATTTGTAACGTTTAAATGTACTCTGTGTTATGTAGCAATCAGGATTCTTTTTTGCCTTAACGTATAATTTATCACGGTTACGCATACATCGTAACAATCCAGGTGTTATCCATGGTTTTAATATCTTTTTTCGTCTTGGTGTAGTAATAATTTTTGTATTCTCCTTTCTCTGGCTCTAGACTATATGTGTACCAAATTTCATTTAAATCGATTGAGTAGTTTTGGCGTGAAACCGCGACAGACAGACAGACAGACAGAGTTACTTTCGCATTTATAATATTAGTAGGATTGTCTAATGAACACACTATTAACAGTTACAGTTACACCTACAAAAAAAACCTGTTTGCAAGTGATCTTTACGTAATGCATGAACTCTGTACCACCCGTGCCTTAATTACGATGTAATTCTTATGTAATGATAAAAATTTCGTAGATGTAACAAACCGTCCCATCTCAGTTTCTATCACGCGCCTCCGATTATGATGAAAGTGGACTTTGAATCGCCGACATTTTAATGCAATTCGACGGTAGGTACAAAGTCCTTAAAATATTGCTTGGAACTTTCGTAACATCGTTTCGCTTAAGCATTGCATTTGAGTCTAGGCAATTATATAGATAGGTTTGCGGTCAGTATAGGAATTCCATGTGAGTTTATGGTATTTAAAATGTGTCCGGAATAATAATAATTTAATATCGTCCGGAAAAAGATAAATTTTAATGTAGAGGCGAATTCGACTTTGGATTTTTGGAATACACAAGTTTTAAGACTTGAACGCAGTCGGACAGGATTTTTTAATGGGTATTTGACACAATAAAAAGATCTCAATATTGTCGACAATAGCTATTTCCACATGAAAAATGTTCATAACTGTCTTCGATGACAGTAGTTAGTAACAAAATGTATTTTAATTATCTATACTAATATTATAAAGCTGAAGAGTTTGTTTGTTTGTTTGAACGCGCTAATCTCAGGAACTACTGGTCCGATTTGAAAAAATCTTTCAGTGTTGGATAGCCCATTTATTGAAGAAGGCTATAAGCTATATAACATTACGCTGCGACCAAAAGGAGCGGAGCATAAAATGAAAAATGTTGCAAAAATGAAAAACCGTTGAAACTAAAACACGCGGACAAAGTGACAGCTAGTGACAGATAAAGTTCGAATCAATTAAAAACAAATATTAGATTTAAATAAATGAGATAAGATGAATTTTCGGTCCCACAGAAATGAGTTTGACCCCACAAATTCCCTCAAACATGATTTTTCATCGAGAGATTTAAATTAACTTGTATACTGATGTGCCAATCATACTTTGTCCAAATTGTTCTTTAACTCTTGCCTAAGTATTTCCGTAAGAGATTCAATTCTCAGAACACTAGAAAGTGAAGATTTCGTCAATTTCGTCAATATTTAAAATCCTTCATTCAATGCAATTAAAATATCTATTTGTGATGTAACAAGAATTATTCTTTGAAACACATTAAGGCCGATTTCAAGTGTAACGACCAATTAAATATAATAATAATCTATACTATATATATTATATATAATATTATAAAGCTGAAGAGTTTGTTTGTTTGTTTGTTTGAACGCGCTAATCTCAGGAACTACTGCTCTGATTTGAAAAAATCTTTTTGTATTGGATAGTCCGTTTATTGAGGAAGGCTATAGGCAATATAACATCACGCTACGACCAATAGGAGCGGAGCAAAAATGAAAAATGTTACAAAAATGAAAAACCGTTGAAACTAAAACACGCGAACAAAGTCGCGGGGGACAACTAGTATTAAATAAATGTGGACAACATCAGATACATTGCTTGGAACCCAAAGTAAGTAGCTAAAGCACTTGTGTTATGGAATTCAGAGACAACGAAGGTACCACAAACACCCAGACCCGAGACAATGTAGAAAAGTGGTTTTCTAAAATTGACCCTTCCGGGGTTCGAACTCGGCACCTCACTCGACCACGCAGGTCGAAAAATATATCCATTAAGTACTTTTGTATAACCGTTTTGTACTATATCTATACTATAATATTATAAAACTGAAGAGTTTGTTTGTTTGTTTGTATGTTTGTTTGTTTGTTTGTTTGAACGCGCTAATCTCAGGAACTACTGGTTCGAATTGAAAAATTCTTTTTGTATTGGATAGTCCGTTTATTGAAGAAGGCTATAGGCTATATAACATCACGCTACGACCAATAGGAGCGGAGCAAAAATGAAAAATGTTGCAAAAATGAAAAACCGTTGAAACTAAAACACGCGAACAAAGTCCCCCGCGACTTTGTCCGCGTGTTTTATTTTCAACGGTTTTTCATTTTTTCCAACGTTTTCATTTATACTACGCTCCTTTTAGTCGCAGCGTAATGTTATATAGCTTACAGCCTTCCTCAATAAATGGGCTATGCAACACTGAAATACTTTTTCAAATCGGACCAGTAGTTTCTGAGATTAGCGCGTTCAATTCAAACAAACAAACAAACTCTTTAGCTTTATATATTAGTAGAGATATATAAGATAAATATCAATTTTTTCGCATCTATTATTTAACACAAAGAATCATAACAAACGTGTTACCAAACTACGAGGGTCAATAACTCATTACGTCACTCGCTAAATGTTAAGATACGTAGCTTCACTGGTCTAACTGATGATATTGGTGTCGAATAATTAATGCCAAAAATTGGATACCATTATTTAATTAACTAAATTTGAATAACATTTTGTAGATTGACTTTATACCAGATGTACTCTTAACCCCTTCTGGATTGATATACCATTACCGTAACAGCCCTGTATAAAAGTCCCATAATTTTTTTTTGGTTGGAACTACTCAGGTTTACAGAAAGTATTTGGGTCTTCCATCTATAATATACATTTATAGGAAGAGGACATAGGCCAAAAAGAGGCTCTGTTTTCTAACATACGTAATTTTAATTTAAGTAGGTATGCACGTAATTGTATTTATACAAAACTAAAAATTGAAAATTACATACTACTAAAAATTTACAATATTATTATGATATGCAGTTACCATTTAGCCATCTTCCTCTCTCCTATTTTTTTTTGGTCCGTATTAGTCTTTTATTTTTGTACCACCTATTAAACACATGGGTAACAATAAAGAATTGAATTGAATTGAATCATAGGCTCAACAATGCTGTCGAAAATAAGTATAACCCAATATAAATAAATAAATAAATGTCAAATAATATTATAGCCAGCCTAATCAACTGTATTGATGATCTCTAAAATAACAATACTACAAAACAAGATGCTACGAAAAAATCTATCGAAGTAGTTAAAGTAGCAAAAAGTAAATTGTAAATAAGTGTTTCTTAAAAAAATATTTTTAATCAATACTTTTAAATCAGCTTGGATCACAGTACCAGTGAAGACAAATCTAACAAGCCCAAACACGATGAGATTGCGTCGTTTCGATACGGAGTTACTATGGCCACCTTCCGGACACATCAGACCAGCTCGTACCATAATATCGTATTGTCACCGAACTTCTATAAGTATGCAAAATTTCATCTCAATCGGATGTCTAGAAGTGCTTCTAATTTAGCTTGCAATATTTGACCCGAACAAACATACATATATTGCAAGTTAATTAAAAGCTTGTAAAATATATCTCCCATTTACGTTTACACAGATTTAAGCCTACATCTGCGTACGTAACTTGCATACCTTTAGGATGAGCAATCTGTTAAGAAATATTCAAATAATGTCAAGATTAGACACCCATTCTAAATCGCTTTTCGTATGAAGAAGAATAGATTCAAATCTCCAAATGCGGTGGTTGTTACGCAACGAACGTTAGCAAAAACAACATACCTACTTACAACCATTTAAAGTCGTCTAAAAAACTTGACCGTAGTGTAGGTGTAACGACTAAGGGTCAGCGCAGTACTTATAAAATGTAATCATTGTAAAAACTACGTTAAGAACAAGACGTTAAAGTTCAAAATTAATTGGTGATATGATTTGTTTTATGAATTTTTGACCCTATTTTTTTCTTGAAGTTCGTAAAGGATAATCAAGATAATAACTAAGTGTCACCGTCTCACAATAAATTTTTGGTTTCATATTATCCTTAGATACTAATATTATAAATGCGAAAGTAACTCTGTCTGTCTGTCTGTCGCGCTTTCACGACAAAACTAATGAAATTTGTTACACAGATAGTCTAGAGCCTGAGTAAGGACATAGGCTACTTTTTGCCGCAATATCCGAAATCCACACGGACGGTGCCGCGGGAAACAGCTAGTCAATTATAAATAGTCTCAAGAATAACGTGCGAACCTAACGGAACTAAAATACTATTCATTCACAAATAGTAGTCGTAATAAAAAAACTAGATATAAAAAGAAAACGAGTTTAACAACCAATAGGTTTCATATACAGCATGCAAAAAAAACCCTGTCCGATACTTATGAGTATTCGGCATCGTACTGCGTACACATATACGTAACTATTGCATGGATTTGATAGTAGGATTTTTCCCCGGTGAACATAATTAAATTAAAATAAAACTGATCAAGTGCAACAAAGTTCACATGTACTACCTACAGTTTTGTATCAAAGAAGCCGCCTGAGCGAGTTTCAACGGTTTTCATTTTTGCAACATTTTTCATTTATCAGCTTATAGCCTTCCTCAATAAATGGGCTATCCAACACTAAAAGAATTTTTCAAATCGGACCCGTAGTTTCTAAGATTAGCGCGTTCAAACAAACAAACAAACTCTGCAGCTTTATATATTATTAAATTAAAATTAATTAATAAGATATATTAGTATAGATATACCTAATGTTAATCTAACAATTAAGTCGAATTTAACGACGACTTTAGGCTACAGAGCGCGCAAAGAAATATACGTACATACATACATAAACTCCAAAAAACATAACACTCCTTGCGCAGTCGGGTAAAACTCGACTCTCCATTCAACAATTTATTTAAGTACCAAATATTTATTGGTCACTCGACCAAAGTTGAAAGTAAAAGTTGTAGCTATGTATAATTATGTAGTTTTACATGTCAGTAAAGTGTAGGTACGTCATACTCTGTCTCAAATACTTAGGCTCGGTGATCGGTATGTCCGACATAGTCGGAAGCGTAATCTTTATGCGCACTTTAAACACGCGACAACACGCATACCAATTATAAGGCTAAATATACACTATACACTCAGTTTCACACGCGAGTATACTGTGTTCGTAATTTATATGCTCACATATTGAAATGTACAGTTCTTCCATACGAACAGTGCAAGTTAAATAAAAGCTTATAAAAAAAACAACTTCATTTTAATTTGTAATTAAATACAAATAATAGAAGGAAAAACTTAAACCTCAGGCAGGACTTTTAAGTTATTCCTTCTATTATTTGTATTTAATTACAAATATTCGCTCCGCATATGCGTTAATGCGTAACAAATAATTAAAATAATTCATTTTAACTTGTAATTCGAGTATGCGTTTGGTATTTATACTCGTGATTAAAATAGAAATTGATATTTTGGGCATCACAGAGTTTATTTTATTGAGTAATATTCATTAATTTATTTAGTGATTTTGTGAATTTTGTTTGTAAAGTTTAATCTATCCATTGTCTGTGTGTGTCTTTACTAGTAATAGGAATTTGAATCTGGAAAATGATATTTTGTACAGCATAAAGAAAATATAACAAAAATCCAAGATGGGATAAAGAATTAAATATGAAACTATTTTTTACGTAAATAAAATAATTATTAAATAATGAAAAGATTCTTTAGAAAATTAAAATTTTCTAGGGCGTAATATAACATTTAATTTTATTACGCCCTAAACGAATTTCTAGATTAAATAATCTAAAAATATATTAACTTGTTACATACTATGTTTTTTTATATATTACAATTTTAAATGATTTATTTTTTATTAATTAGCTATATTTTGGTAGTGTAAATTTGAGTTTTTATGACATACATTATTATAAAACCTATGTTTGACAAATAAATTTGATTAGATTTGATTTGAATGAAACAATTTGCTTGATCGTTGTGTATTTAAATATTTATCTATCATAACACAACGGTTAATTCTAATTAGAATTAAATACTAATTAGTGTTTATTCATCTATCGAAAACTTTTCCTATTCTTTCGACAACTTACCCATCATTACCTAACAGTTTGCTTTTGTTGTTGTCCTACGTAGGTACAATAATTTGGCCAGTTAGTATTCTGAGTGGCCTTCTCAAGACAGATATAAATGTGACTCTCTCAAAGTGAAATCTAAGGACCACTTATATGACCGTAATTGAATAACCGTTAAATACTAAGTAGGCATTTTCGAGAATGTTCTTTAAAGCCTATTTAAGTAGTATTTGATGCCCAGATGAATTACTAATGGACACTGCACGACGTGATGCAAGCTTATATAATTGAAAGTTTTTCAGTCTGAATGTTCCTAATTAATGTGATTTCGATGTTTTAATATCAGAGTATATATAGACAATAATAGAGTGCGTGCATCGCTCCCCTTTATGCGGAGCGTAAGCACATGTTTAGCTAACTGTACTACGCTTGTTAACTGATTTATGTAATTTTCCGTGCGACGACAGACGTTTATGGGAAAATATCGACTTTTGATTGTTCTGTGTCTAGGTGTAATTTATCTATAACATGTATGTATTTAGAAATATAAGTAACAAACTTTAGCCTGTATTATACAGGCTCTGTCTAGTTTGGGATCAGATGACAGTGTGTGAGTTGTCCCAAGATATTATTATATTATACACTAGCTGTCCCCCGCGACTTTGTTCGCGTGTTTTAGTTTCAACGGTTTTTCATTTTTGCAGCATTTTTTATTTATGCTCCGCTCCTATTAGTTGTAGCGTGATGTTATAAAGCCTATAGCCTTCCTCAATAAACGGACTATCCAACACAAAAAGAATTATTCAATTCGAACTAGTAGTTCCTGAGATTAGCGCGTTCAAACAAACAAACAAACAAACTCTTCAGCTTTATAATATTAGTATAGATTATTATTGATAGGTACCTAAAAATGCAGCACTTTACTAACTTCATGCTCAAACCCATTGCCTCGTCAATAATTAGAGCTCAACTCAATTAACGCCGAACCCCATTCCTTTCGAAATGCATTTCCAAAACAAAAGAGAGCTCAGAATCAGAACATGAAAAATTCACCGAAGCTTTTATCGGAGTCTGGACGTCAAAGCAATTACTAGTGATCTCTACAAAGGTATGAATCGAATCCGCCTAAAATCCTGTAAAGGGATTTGTCACACTCGATATAACATCCCTAATTGTTGCAGACATAGAGTGGAGTTTGAACTAATTAGGAATTGCGAGCCAATTTCATTTGCCTCACGGAACGCCATATGGGAGAGAGCAGTGCATTTTAACTGACAAGCGCATTGAAGTACTATTATTTAAAGGGTACCGTGCACGTTCCCCCTCAATGCATGTTTGAACAAAATTAAACCGGCACAAATTCTTGCGTCATTCATTTATTTATTAAGTCATTTATGAAATCACACAGAATAATAATAAGTTCTTACTATTTTATACTAACTTTTGCCCGCGATTTCGTCCGCGTAGAAGTAAAATGGTTTAAATTGTATTGCATTGCATCAAGGTTTTATGTGCCTTCAACGTTTTTTGAATAAAATCGAATTGAGTTTTCAAACATGTGTCAAAATAAAATGTAATTTAAATCAAAAACAGTAAGGAGTATTGATATCAACTTCGTTGCAGATCACCCCAAAATAACTGTCTACCCCTTTTTGACCCAGTTAGGCGATGAGTTTTAAAAAAATACGAATCACGTTTTCTATTAATTTGCAAAATTTGAAGTAGATTGGACCAAGGAATCCCGTTGTTCCATACAAACGTAGCCCCCATTTTTCACCCCTTAGGGGGCAGAATTTCGGAAAATCCTTTCTCATCGAATGTTTACGTCATACAAGGAACACACCCTCCAAGTTTCAGGTCTCTACGATCAGTGGTTTAGGCTGTGCGTTGATCCGTCAGTCATTCAGGACAAAGCATTTTCTAAAATATAGATTGTTTTAAATTCTTTAAACTATGCATATATACTGCTTTTCGACTATTTCAAATTTTAGAGTGTTTGATTTATCAACATCAACTGTGAAACTTGGTGGTCTATTAGCAAATAACTGCTGCTATTAACAAGCCTATTACTCGATAAAGCCGTTCATAAAATTTTCCATAAGAAATATGTAGGTACTCTGTATAAAAACATTTCAAACATATTCGTGGATAAGAGAAAGGGCTTGCAGTGGTTATTTTCCGTAACTTGTACACTTTGTGAAGCAAGCGATGAATTTAAAGGTCGTTACCACACCATGTTACTGTAGTTATAAATGTTTGATGGGTACAAGATACTGACGGTTAAGAGCATAAAAAAAAAACAGTTTAACAAACAAATTTCAAAAGCTACATCAACTGGCTCAACTGGCTTTTTGGTCTAGTGGTTAGTGACCCTGACTGCTAAACCGGAGATCGTGGGTTCGATTCCTACCCTGGACCAATCTTTGTCATATGAACATGAGAATTTTTTCTGTCTCTTGGTGTAATTTAGTTTTTGCTACTAATTAGAACTACGCTCGTTTACTGATTTAATTTATTTTCCGTGCGACGACAGACGTTTATGCGAAAATATCGACGATTCCGATATTATTATGGTGATATTAGGTTTTGAGATAGTTTTAATAAAACGGTGCGCTCTGTTTTGACACTAATTTTACGATTTTACTTGTTTATACTTACTAACGCTTACACGATATGTAGGTGTAGCTTACCTGATTTTATTTTACATTACCTATATAGATTTAAGTATTTACTATACGACTATTTGACGACCTCCGTGGTCGAGTGGCGTACACACCGGTTTTCAAGGTGTCGCCAAGCTCTGAGGTCCCGGGTTCGATCCCCGATCCCCGACGGTCAATGTAGAAAATCCACTTTTCTACATTGTCTCGGGTCTGGGTGTTTGTGGTACCTTCGTTTCCTCTGAATTCCATAACACAAGTGCTTTAGCTACTTACTTTGCGTTCAGAGTAATGTATGTGATGTTGTCCACATTTATTTATTTATTTATTATTTACTATATAATATTTTAGGTTAAAACAGGTACTCGTACCATGACTGCGTGCCTTCACTGTAACATATAATATACTAGCGACCCGCCCCAGCTTCGCACGGGTGCAATGCTGATACTAAATACACTACAGAAAAACTGTGAACGTTGTATATAAAAACATAGCGGCCCGCTCCGGCTTCGCACGGGTATAAAATATATAGCCTATGTGATTAAAATCAATCCAGTAGTTTTGATTTATTCATTACTGCCCGTGGCCCGCACGCGTTAAATTTGGAGTAAAACAATCCCCCTTTCCCTATACCATGAAGATTTCCTGCTATCTTTGGAATATCTAAATTCATACACTACATTTTTACTTATTTACTTTTTACATTTTTAACTATTTATTTTATTTTTACAACATATTACAGAATGTCTTTATAAACAACGTTCACAGCTTTCTTGTCATTAGACAATACAAACATGTTTTCTCTGGAGGTCACTCTTGAAAGAGCGACATACAGTTGTCCATGTAAAAAACAGTCAACGCTCAAATCTAAGCCTGCATCGTTGAAGGTTTGACCCTGCGATTTATTAATGGTCATTGCAAAAGATGTCTTTACCGGAAACTGTAAACGTTTAAATTATCTATAATATGTATGTATTTAGAAATATATAAGTATGTTTATCAGTTGTCTGGTTGCCATAGCACAGGCTCTGCCTAGTTTAGGATCAGATGACCGTGTGTGAAATGTCCTAAGATATTTATTTATTTTAATGTAAAATAATTTTTTGTAGATTTTTTTCAACATTCAAGGTAACGACTTTTTATTAAATAGATAGAATTCTTTGTCATACATCGTATAAATTAATTAACAAATATTAAGTACCGTATCAATTATCGTGACTACGCCGATCTTTCATCGGCCATTAAGACAGTTTTAACGCCTTTTTCCGAGTATACAATGAGAGAAGAACAATCTCTTTTAATCACTACATAAAACAAAGTCGCTTTCTCTGACCCTATGTCCCTTTGTATGCTTAAATCTTTGAAACTACGCAACGGAATAATAATACGTCCCGCAATTTTTAAATCTGTAATATCTTCGAAAATATTCACTTAAATCATACGGTGTAAAGGGCCATATAGATCTATATTAAATGAACAATGTATTCAAGGTATTTAATTGGTTAAGGATTAATGCTGTATTGGTTAAAATCGCTTCGAAAATTAGCCATTATTTGTCGTAAAAAGTAAATGACAAAAAAAAGTTATTGTGGGTTATCCATAAGAGATAGACATATACCATCACGGACTTTTCTGTAGACCTTTTCAATGTGTACAATACTTAGTACATTATTTTGATAAAACTCGTAGGGTTCAACCTGCGTTTGCAATGTAAGCGGAAAAAATGTAATTATTTACGACATCACATTAGAAACCTCAAAAATTACAGTACTTCTCCACTATTTAATGGATGTTATTATACATATAAACCTTCCTCTTGAATCACTCTATCTATTAAAAAAAACCGCATCAAAATCCGTTGCGTAGTTTCAAAGATTTAAGCATACAAAGGGACATAGGGACAGAGAAAGCGACTTTGTTTTATACTATGTAGTGATTCCACATACGTATTCCGCACTTCGCACTCATACTATGGGAAGATCAAATAAATCTGTGTCAAGGGAATAGTCGATAGTTTGTCGATAGATTTCGCGCAACAACCTCCTTGTATGTATTTAGTTATTACCAAGATAGAAGCTCTCTTCATTTCAATGTCTTTTCGTAATTCATGAGTAGGTAAACAAGCCTCATTTCGTGGTTTTACCCGCTGTTAAATTCACGCTAATATTTAAATGCGAAAATTACGCACCAATCACTCAACCAATTTTGATAAAATTTTGTATGAAGTTAGCAATTATTATATATAACTTCAAGAAAAAAATTGTTTAGCTTTTGGTCGTCCCTTCTCTGTATGAGAAGAGGCTCTTACCCAGCAGTGGGACATTTAATAGGTCTTCAAAGAATCTCTCAGTTTTATTATTACATAAAATAATTTAGTCACATACTATTGAGTAAAGTAAGTGATGATTCAGCAGTTTGTCATCGCGATAGAAAGATGCGAAGTCATTGGTCCAGTATAATTTCATAAGAATTATGAGAAATGTTTGTTGCATAATTAATAACAACGGCTTAATTCGTGTGGTAATGTGTTTTGTTTATTGAAATGATAGATATAAACAACAGCCGTAGAGAGACATTTCTACAAGCATTATTTATGATAGAAGTCGCATAGTTTAAATGTATGGAAGTAACAACTCAAAAAAAAAAGTTTAGCTGACCTCCGTGGTCGAGTGGCGTACACACCGGTTTTCAAGATGTCGCCAGCTCTGAGGTCCCGGGTTCGATCCCCGGCCGGGAAAAAGCATTTTTCTACATTGTCTCGGGTTTGGGTGTTTGTGGTACCTTCGTTGTCTCTGAATTCCATAACACAAGTGCTTTAGCTACTTATTTTGGGTTCAGAACAATGTATGTGATGTTGTCCACATTTATTTATTTATTATTATTTAAAAAAAAGTAATTTGTATAAATTTGAGCGATATCTATCATCGTTAACGCTTGTACAAATTACATTTGTCGAGGGGGCTGTACTTACCTACGTCTACACATCTCTGAAATGCACATTAAATTTAGCTTTCGCAAAATATTCAAGTGTTTTGCTTTTAATAATTAATTATTCATAATTTTAAATATATACAAACTTAACTATATATACACTTAAAACAAAATTAAACTCTTAACTACTTAATAAAAAAGTCTTAAAAAAATAGCGTCTTTGGGTTTATTCTTCCGCTTTTTTGGTCTCTGTATAATCTTCTAATAGGAAACAAAAACTTTGTGTTACAAGTTTTAAACAATGGCGACTTTGTATATAATAAACAGTTCTTAGTGTCTTAGGCGACTTAGGCTACAAAACAAAATATTTTTCTTTATTAAATTATTTATTAGATTATTTGAGGAATTCTTGCCGCGTGTTGGCTCAGACTTGCTCAGGCCGATCTCGTTCTTTCTCCAAAAGGCCAGTCCAGAACTTACCCTGCAATTATAAACAAAATATTAATTCACATCAATTGTCTGGACTTTAAAAGAATTCTCAGGGTATCCAGTTAGGAAATGAGGACTCCTGCGAGCTCAAAAAAACATATTATCTTAGCTATTTCCCGCGACTCCACCCAGCCTAAGTCCATTCTCAGGCTCTAGACTATCTGTGTACCAAATTTCATTTAAATCGGTTTAGCAGTTTTGGCGTGAAAGCGCAACAGACAGACAGACAGAGTTACTTTCGCATTTATAATATTTGTAACAGTGATGATATTATTAATTACGAGTTAATTAGTAAATTAATTTATTTCATTATGTTAAAAGTACGAGATGGCTCCAACCAGAAGTATATTTTAAAAGCTGTTTTTTAACAAACCCACAGACAACTTTTAATTTGACAATACTATTATTCTATTAAAATATTCTATCCTAAGAAGTGCTTGGCTTTGAATAGTTGCATAATATTAAGAGAGGCTTCAAGAGATATGCCTCAATAACTGTGAAGCCACTTCGTTGAATATTAGGTATGTTATTTTAAATTCACTAAAAGTTGCATATACTTGCGTAAAAATTTGTTAAGTGTGTAAGGAATTTAGGTAAATGTTAAAAGGGTATAGCTTAGTGCACGTATAATAAATATTATAACGATCTTGAACTTCTGTCTTCTATATTTGTATATAGAAGAGAATGTGTGTATGTTGGTATGTTCAGGTAAAACTCGAGAATCGTTAGACCAATAGGGTATCAGAATGGGTATGAAAAGGAAATATCTATTTAGTCCGCCATACAGATAAAAAAAACTCGTATTTTTTTCGTTTGTCAGATCAATGAAAACTTACAAAGTTAAAGCGCTTTAAAGTTCTGGAGTGGGGGCTTGTGACGTCACGTGTGGGTAAAAATTGTAGCCACAAGTGACGTTACGCGACATTTCCATTCACTGTATCTTGCCCATCGTTCGTTCAATTAAAAAATAAAAAAATACGTGTCTAATATTTTTTTAATATCTATGTGACAAGTAAATAACAAAAACCCTGTCCGATCCTTATGAGTATTATTCGGCATCGTACTGCGTACACATATAAATACGTAAATTTGGAATGGATTTGAAATTATTATTTTTTCCCGGTGAATATAGTTAAATTAAAATAAAACTGTACAAAGGCAACACTGATCGCTCGACAAAGTTCACGCGTACTGCCTACAGTTTTGTATCAATGAAGCCACCTGAGCGAGACATTTTTTTTACCAGAACCAGTAAACCAGAAATACGCCTTAATTGGATCGGACAGGGTTTTTGTCACATACTGTGTAAAGGGCGAAATGTCCACTCCAACGAACATAGTTAAATTAGTGCCGGATAGGGAGCTGGTGATAATTAGATTTATATTTTGCACCGAAAACCGAATCAACGCAGTAAAACCTATCTATGAAGTTATATCTTTATCTATACTAATATATAAAGCTGAAGAGTTTGTTTGTTTTTTTTGTTTGAACGCGCTAATCTCAGGAACTACTGGTTCGAATTGAAAAATTATTTTTGTATTGGATGGTCCGTTTATTGAGGAAGGCTATAGTCTATATAACCTTACTCTGCGACCAAAAGGAGCGGAGCATAAATAAAAAATGTTGCAAGAATGAAAAACCGTTGAAACTAAAACACGCGGACAAAGTCGCGGGGACAGCTAGTTTAAATATAAAAATTGGTCCGTAACCTATGTCATATAAATGAGTTAATCATCACAGAATAAAAACAGATAATTTCGCATTTTTATAGTAATCCGAGTATTGGCTCTTTACAAACGTTTATTAAATATATAAAATAATAAAAAAATAAAAATATACAACATCACATACATTGATCTAAACCCAAAGTAAGTAGTTAAAGCACTTGTGTTATGGAATTCAGAGACAACGAAGGTACCACAAACACCCAGACCCGACACAATGTAGAAAACTGGTTTTTTATATGATAATCTGGGGGCACGGTAGTGCCCCCGCCAAGACGAGCCAAGCGAAGCGCACTAGCGCGTTAGCCACATATTTTGACTAAGGTGTAGAGTTTGTGAAGTTAGGCCTTGTAGAGTTAGGGCGTGTACTGTTAGAAGCTTGGCTCTACATGAGATCTGATAACTTTTTGACAGTGCGAGTCATATGGGCTCGTCTTGGCAACATTTTACATGAAAATGTTTTTGGTGGGATTACACTTTTCCAATCGATTCTAAAATTAAATTCCTAAAACAAAAGTACAAGAGTTTTTTTTGCAGTTAGATTTTTGTATCTATTTATTTATTACTAGCTGTTTCCCGCGGCTCCGTCCGCATGGATGTCCAATGTGTACCAAAATTCTTTTAATTCGATTAAGTAGTTTTGGCGTGGAAGCGCGACAGACAGACAAAGTTACTTTCGCGTTTATAATATTAGTTAGGATTGCTGTTTTTGGGATTCCGTTCTCAAAGGGTAAAATGGGACCCTGCCTACTTTTTGCCGAGATAACGGCATCTACGCGGGCGGAGCCGCGGTGAACAGCTGGTTTACAATAATTATTTGGCTACTTAACGTCTTAAACACGAACACGATTCCCATACTTTAAGATTTAAGATAATGACTTAACAATTGTGCCACAGTTAAATACAAGTCGTTTATTTGAAAGCCGTCTTTATGACGCAACACAAAAATTGTACCAATTTCAAAATTGTTACCAAAACCGGCCTATACAAAAGCAAAGGCTCGCAACCTTTGAAACGCTGTTTTTTATTTTGTTTTATTATTTTAACACTACTTTTAGGTTTTTAGTACCTACCTAGGGTATCTTATATTTTTTTTAAGGAAGAATATAACTTTTGGGACATTATAGTTTTGACTAATTCTAAACAAAAACTTATTCTTTAAATCATGATTTTGTCAAGTATTTCAATAAAGTTAAAATACATATCATCGAATGTACATTAAAAAAATCATTAGGTGAAGTAGGTACCGAATGTGTTTTTTAATGTGCTTTTAAAAAGTTTTTACTAAATATTTAATCAATAGCTGTTTCCCGCGGCTCCGCCCGCGTTTATATCGGTTATCGCCGCAAAAAGTAGCCTATATCCTTTCTCAGTCTCTAGACTATCTGTGTACCAAGTTTCATTTAAATCGGTTTAGTAGTTTTGTCGTGAAAGCGCGACGGACAGACAGAGTTACTTTCGCATATTATTAAGGATTAAAGTTAAATTTCCTTATTTTACAACATCGCATTAGAGCTTCTGTCATGGTGTTTCAAATGTCAAAAAAATAAAAATAAAATAAACTTAAATCTTTCCGACCAAAGGTTTAGCACCTCTGTCAAGTTAAGGTTAATAATGGTAGCAAGTGATCCGTACGTAGTCTTACCACTTTCTCTGGCCATTCTGTGATATAATAATATATCGGTTACATTGTTACTAAGTATGTATGTTGACATAACTATATGTCATTCTCGAGATGTAAAGCACATGCTGTAACCATTGCGTGACATAATAACAGATATTTATCGGTAACGACATGGCCGGCTACTCAATCGCAACTCTATTATAAGTCACCGTTAAGTATCATGTTCTTATTCTCACTTTAAGGAGTTTAAGGTGTAAAGTAGCAATGGTTAGAGTTTTAAGAACTTCTTAAAGTTAAGTTGCGTTTAAGTTTTACGTGATAGTAAGGTATCTGTGTAGATTAATTATAATAATATTTGTATTTACAAGATAAAATTCGGTAAAGAGTTTGAGATTTATTACAGTTGACGAAATAATAGAAAAAACTGTAGATAATTAATGACATTAATTAGTTCCGAAAGAAATTTGTATTTTATTAAAAACTAGCTGTGCCCCGAAGTTTTACCCGTTCTCGTGAGACATGTCTTGGTAGTTATTCTGCTATTCGCGACGGAGACGAATTTAACAAATAAAACATCAAAAAATCCAGAGAACTGCCTATATTACGGATAAGCCTACAAAATGTATTCCATTGCAGTTGTTAACTAATATGGACAAATATTAATTAAAGACTACAAAAGAAAGATATCAAAAAGCCTTTCATATTTTTATCAATCAAGCTTTGAGCTGAAAAATAAAGGTTCGACATACCATCGATATCAAAGGACAGCACTAGCGTAGTGACGCGTACGATTATGCTTTTTACACGATGTTTTGTTTTGTAAACATTTTTCATTCATGAATAAATAGTGATTTTACAAAAATTCAGCTTAATCGAATATACCTACACACATGAATGGAAATTTCGCATCACGTCAATCGAAGCGACTATTTTTAATGAACTTTAAAGCGCTGTATCTTTGTTATTTTGTATTGTTTTCATAAAGGAAAAAATACGTGTCAAATATTTTTTTATTGTCTAACTGACGGACTTAAACAATTTTTACTTTTCATACCCGTCAACATTGCTAGGATATAGCAAATTTTATCCTAATCCATTAAATACTTTTGTGTGAATTTGCATCCATGAACAACGTTATTATAGGATTATTTAATAATTCTCAATTTATGTTTAAAGTAGTCAAATTTAATACGTAATACCTACGTACTACAGATGGTTTATTGATATCGCGTGTTATTCCCTGAGTATAAATAAGTAAAGTATAGTGTGTGTACTCAACTAGTGCTAACAGTATCACCAGTATGAACAAGGAAAAACGTAATATTTTTGTGTCAAAACAGTGCGCGCTATTTTATTAAAACTATCTCAACACGTAATAATATCAGAACCATCGATAATGGGCATGTTTCCTATTTTTTTTATGTCCGCCTTATAGATTAATGAATTTTATAGAACATGTGTTTTTCTTTTTTTTCGGCAAATAAAAAATGAGCAAAATACAGCGAATAGAAGTTTCGCGTGACGTCACTACGTGCGACAATCAATATATACGACGGCGTGGCGTCATAAGCCCCCACTACTGAAATTTAAATCGCTGTATCTTTATAATTTGGTATTGTTTTGTTAAAAGAAAAAATACTTGTCTAATATTTTTTTAGTATCTAACTGATGGACTAAATAGATTTAAACTTTTCATACCCAGTCAACATCCCTATTCTGCATGAATATCGCGCGGAAAAATCACTTAAATCAGTAAACGAGCTTAGTATTACAGCTAAAAATTTACTTACGCTCAGCACATCAGGCTAGCAATGCACGCACTCTACGCTTGTCTATTAGTACTCTAAGTTCCGTCCGTATAGGCCCGTAAGTAAGGGCCGTATTTAAAACTCGTTAAATATTAGTCAGTTAAATGTTTAGTTAAGCTGCCGTGCGCTAAGCGTGACTCAGTTTCACACGTTGATAACCAAACAAAGTTGATCTTTGTTTAACAAGTACACAACGGTTTATGACGGTGCAAATGTTTTGCTCAATAGAAATTGGGAGTACACCGAAGAAAATGCGTTTTTATGCTTTTACGGTATTTAATCCTATATACCTACGTATCTACTCAAAAAACTTATTTTTAAGACGGACTTATATATTTAATTATCCAGTAGTTGCAAATGAAAATTCGTTTGTTTAAACGCATTAACTAGGAAACTGCAAGTGGTATTTAAAAAAAACTTATTGCATTTGATAGCCCAATTCTCGAGAAAGGTTATAGGTTATTAAACACTAGCTGTCCCCCGCGACTTTGCGTAATGTTATATAGCTAATAGCCTTCCTCAATAGATGGGCTATCCAACACTGAAATAATTTTTCAAATCGGACTAGTAGTTCCTGATATTAGCGCATTCAAACAAACTCTTCAGCTCTATATATTAGTATAGATTAAGTTAATTGTTTGAGAGAAAAGCAATGCAAGTGAAACCGCGAGGCAATGCTAGTAATTACGTAGATAATTACATAATTTGTGGGTTATAACCACAGAATAATAAATAGTAATAACTAATAGACCACACCTCGTTAATTAGCAAATCCCAAAGTATTCCAAGACGAAATATTAGTTTGCAAATTATATACGTCATAGTAAATCAACACTAGGAAATTAAATTGCAACCTAATATTCTTTAAGCTACGGTCCAAAATCCAATGGTTTTGTTCAATAGTGACCTAACGGAGTATTGTGTTTGTATGTGTGTGTTCATAAACCTACACATGTAATGATTTACGCATAACATTTATGGCTTCATAGATCGTTTTTTTCTAGATAGGAATTTGTTATGGATTTAAAGTTTTGTTATATTATCTGTCGTGGGGAAACGCATAGGCAATTCGAATAGGAGCAAATCATATAAATATCAGTTCATATTTGGCAAAGATATCGTGTTAAGACGGGTCTGCTGTAAAAGCATAAATTAGGGTAGTAAAATTAATAATAAAATTAATTTAGGTGGCCTAAATGTTTTGCCGAAATAAAAACAGTAAAACATGTGCCTCACCTCTAATATATTATGTTACTTAAAAACACTGGCATAGCAGAAGAGTCTTTATAAATTAAAAGAGTGTACAATCAAAATACATCCCACCAAAAACATTTTCATGTAAAATGTTGCCAAGACGAGCCCATATGACTCGCACTGTCAAAAAGTTATCAGATCTCATGTAGAGCCAAGCTTCTAACACTACACGCCCTAACTCTACAAGGCCTAACTTCACAAACTCTACACCTTAGTCAAAATATGTGGCTTGGCCATTTCGCTACATTCACATCGGCGTAAGGTGAAAAATTAATTCACTGTTCATTACTTTTGTGTTATACAATAGTTCTTGTAGTAACGAACGGCCAAGCCACATATTTTGACTAAGGTGTAGAGTTTGTGAAGTTAGGCCTTGTAGAGTTAGGGCGTGTAGTGTTAGAAGCTTGGCTCTACATGAGATCTGATAACTTTTTGACAGTGCGAGTCATATGGGCTCGTCTTGGCAACATTTTACATGAAAATGTTTTTGGTGGGATTTCATTTCTTTTTGTAAGTTGTCTGTAACAATTTTTTTTTTTGTTTTTACAAGGAGTACCTATACATATATATATCTAGGGGAACCAAGTTTTAGATTATTAGATTAGACCTCTAGCGTCATCAAGATTTAATTTAAAATTACAGGTCTCATACAAACTCCCATCCCCTAGTTTAAGGGGTTGGGGGATGAAAGTTACAAGTTTTATAATTTTTTTGTTGTTTGTGTGCTAATACTAGCTTACATACAAAATTTCAGCTTTCTAGGACATTAGGAAATACCTTAAGAATTTTGATGATCATCAGTGAGTCAGTGACGAAATTAGCGTTTTTTAGATATAAATAAAATCTGAAGTATAAAAGCTAATGTAATTAAAACTTAATATGTTCAATAAGTCCGCTATTGACAATATATCCCGAAAATTTTGTTGATCTAGCATAATCCAAACCCAAGTTATGAGGGTTCAAAAAAACGACGAAGCGCTTCGAGAAAAGGTAGGTAGTGCCCGTGCGCTTCGCTTGGCTCGTCTTGGCGGGGGCACTACCGTGCCCCCAGATTAAACATAAGACTTTTTACTAGTCAGCGGCGAACCCAGAAAATTAGGGTTATGTGTTTGTTAAAGTCGTTTTAAATCCAATCTAAATAAACAAAGATTGGTTTCAATATAAACTAAATTCTATAAAGTCTATATATCTAAATATATGTAACTCAAAGGTGACTGACTGACATAGTGATGTATCAACGCACAGCCCAAACCACTGGACGGATCTGGCTGAAATTTGGCATGCAGGTAGATGTTATGACGTAAGCATCCATTAAGAAAGGATTTTGATCAATTCTACCCCTAAAGGGATAAAAAAGGGGATGAAAGTTTGTATGAAACTTTGTCAATTTAAAACCGATCGGGATGAAACTTTGCATGCATAAAGCTACTATGACGTAGGCATCCCCTACGAAAGGATTTTGATAAATTCTACCCCTAAGGGGATAAAATAGGGGATAAAAGTTTGTATAAATCTTCTTAGATTTTCGACTGATTAAACTAAAATTAAAGATTGGAGCTACTGTGATGATGACGTCCGCTTAAATAGGATTTTGATATTTAACAAATTTTACACGCCAATCAAAAGTAAAGCCGCAAGAACTATACCTAATTAATAATAATACTTCTTAACGCGAGCGAAGCCGCGGTCAAATGCTAGTATATGTATATACATCCAGGAACGCATTATCCAGTAGAAAATAGGCATTACATGGTCAAAGCCTTACGCAACTACGTTAGGTTACGCGGCCTTACGTCATACATAAACACCATTATATATTACTTGCTTGTGACCATTCCGGTATTTATAACAGACTTATAGTAAACTAGTTGTTTCCCGCGGCTCCGCCCGCGTCGATGTCGGTTATCGCGGCAAATAGTAGCCTATGTCCTTTCTCAGGCCCTAGACTATCTCTGTACTAAATTTCATTTAAATCGGTTCAGTAGTTTTGGCGTAAAAGCGTGACAGACAGACGGACAGAGTTACTTTCACATTTATAATATTAGTAAGGATATATAGCATAACTAGCTGTGTCCGCGACTTCGTCCGCGTGGAATTTAACAAAAAAGTTATTTAGCTTATTTAGTTTTCTTTTTCGTTTTTTTTTCGTTTTCGAATTAGTTAATCCTTAAGTTACTCCTTATTGCATCAGCTATCTGCTAGTGAAAGTCCCGTCAAAATCGGTCCAGCCGTTCCAGAGATTAGCCAGAACAAACAGACAGAGAGACAAAAAATTGTAAAAGATCGAGAGAGAGAGAGAGTTGATATGCATGTAGTAAAAAGCGGTTATTTGAATATAACAAACAGACATTTCAATTTTATTTATTTGCTTAGAGTATAGATTTTTGTCATTTACCCATCAAAAACATAAATGTAAAATGACAGCCAAGTTTAATATTATGATATATGCCTTGGTTGTTGACTTCAACGACAAAAGCAGTGAGATCTAAATGGGTGCCAAGTTCAATGGTCAGTCCTGAAATTTATTTATCTATACTTATAATAAATCTGTAGAGAGGTCAATTCTGTACATCAAATATATTTTCAAAATAACTATCAGGGGGTGATTAGTGATCGATACTGATGCCAAAAATGCAATCAGTAAAATTTTTGTCTGTCTGTCTGTCTGTCTGTCTGTCTGTCTGTCTGTATGTTCCTTATAGAAACAAAAACTACTTGACGGATTTTAACGAAACTTGGTACAATTATTTTTCATACTCCTGGGCAGGTTATAGTATACTTTTCATCACGCTACAATCAATAGGAGCAGAGCAGTGAAGGGAAATGTTGGGAAAACGGGAGAAATTACTCCATTTTTTAAGCTTCCGTCGCGTATGCAGCCTTAATGGTTAAAGCTACATAGAAATCATGTATGACAGAAATGTTCTACATAAAATTATCTAAAAAATATCCCACAACGGCATATGTATATCTTTTATGGTTGACTCACAATAACACGTGTAACTCCCGATAGCTTAGCAGTTCGGAGCTTTCTGATTATATTTATTTTCTCTTACGTTTATAATACTCTCACTCATCCCTAATTAAAAAAGTTAACATTATTACCTATTCAATAAAAAAAGAATCATAGAAATCGGTATAGAAACACCAAACTTATACATGAAATACGATAATAAGCCATCGCGCCGTCGCGTGTGAATACTGAATCATGCTATAAGGATTATTTTTGTGTAACGTGATATATTATATTTCCCTACTAAAATACGAAAGTTAATCTGTCTGTTACATCAAAACCACTGAACAGTGAGGAAGGACATATTATGCTACTTTTTTACGAAAAACGACGGAAACGCGGACGAAGTCGCTGGCAAAAGCTAGTAACAACATAAAATATCATTTCTTCTTATAACTTAGGATAATATATTGTAGCCCAAGGTCTGACTTACCTATCTGCTTGCCAAATTTGAACTGGTCATCTGGAACTGGTTTAGAATTTTTATCTATAGGTCAGTCAGTGATAAAAATGTCGATTTTTTCGACGTTAATATCTAAACAACGGTTTGAGATGTGTTTATGAAATTAAGAGCATAAATTTATCTCGTGAGACTCAATAATATGAGCCAAATTTGACACGTTTAGGTAAATAGATTTTGAGTTACGAGGGGGTCAAAAGTGGCTCCAAATGGTTCGTGTAATATTACACACGGTGCTGCTCGCCAGTTCTGTTACTTGAACTTGGCTTGACACGCTATTGCGTGTCTAGATTACTTACCTCGTAATGATGTTGTTGAAAATAATAGCACAGTCATGATCCTATCTCTTTCTTTACAAGAGTTAGTTAGGAGTTGAAATAATTGGCGAGGGAGGTGATGGCTGCTCCTTGCGTCATGCTTGTGAACGGCTGCTGTTTGTGCTGACTGGCCTTTTGTGGTAGCAACGTTCAAACTTTTTGCTATATCTACTACTTCTTCCTTACACTAAGAAACATATATATTTTAATCATAAAGATGTCAATTTACGACCTTCGTGGTCGAGTGGCGTAAGCACCGGTTTTCAAGACGTCGCCAGCTTCCGCAGGTCCCGGGTTCGATCCCCGGACGGGTCAATGTATAAAAACCACTTTTCTACATTGTCTCGGGTCTGGGTATTTGTGGTGCCTTCGTTGTCTCTGAATTCGATCACACAAGTGCTTTAGCTACTTACTTTGGGTTCAGAGCAATGTATGTGATGTTGTCCACATTTATTTATTTATTATTATCGATGATGCATCTCTATATTGTTGCTACTTTCTCTAATAAATGCGCGCGATCATCGCCACACCCAAACAAACAAATGTTTTGAAAGATATTGTACTGTATATATTTGAATATTAATTCAAAGCGCAATATGAATATTTAATGTGGCGCCAAAATTTTTATCGTATTTCAACGACCTCCAGGAATCGTAGTAAGATGTTGGTACAACATCTAGTTTTATGTAACACTAGATGTGCCCGCGACTACGTCCGCGTGGTTTAGTTTCAACGGTTTTTCATTTTTGCAACATTTTTCATTTATGATCCGCTCCTTTTGGTCTCAGCATAATGTTATATAGCTTATAGCCTTCCTCAATAAATGGGCTACCCAACACTGAAAGAAGTTTTCAAATCGGACTAGTAGTTTCCGAGGTTAGCGCGGTCAAGCAAACAAACAAACTGTTTAGCTTTATATATTTGTAAGTATAGATTTATTGCTATAAAACAGCTCTTCCAATATTAAATTTTGTCGGTTTGCAAATAAATGCATTTCTCCACCAAAATGTAATTTCCTAGATCTGTTGACACATATTAAAAAAAATTGTTCAAAGAATTCGGTCAAGAGGTCAAATTTTAATTATAGAATAAGAAACACAATAAAAATTAATATTATAATTATAATTATGTAAATTTGATTTTAAATTTCACTTTAAATAATCTTAAAATCTGAATTAAATTGTTGTTATTCGGAAACGCTGCATTTTAAATCTTAACTTAAGTAAGACAAAGTTCACTTTCACTTGTTTCCAAATTTTAAAACATCTATAATAGTCTCAAGCAATTTAGAAACGTAAGCTTAAGTCACAAGATTGATTTTTAACTGATTCATTCCTTGATTTAATATCTTAAATCTTTAATGGCGCTATAAAAAAATGTTTGATACTTTTATGATAGCTATTATGTCTAGCGCATAGAATTTTGATTGGATCAATGTAAATTGACACATAATGGGACAGAAATAAGGTTTATATTTCAATGTTTGTACTTCCAGACGGATTGGGTTCGATCCCTGCCTAAACAATATGTAATGATGTGTGGAAATAAATCTTGTTTTATGCAATTGTGATTTTTGTGTCACATCATAGTCCCATAAATAGGTAATCTGACTGTCATAATAAAAATTACATGTCCTTCGCTGTCCGTCCGTCAGTCCGTCCTTCCGT
The DNA here is from genome assembly GCA_932294365.1 of Diachrysia chrysitis. Classification (NCBI taxonomy): domain Eukaryota; kingdom Metazoa; phylum Arthropoda; class Insecta; order Lepidoptera; family Noctuidae; genus Diachrysia; species Diachrysia chrysitis. The sequence goes on from OW028641.1 coordinate 2,065,250, forward strand.
CCGTCCGTCTATCCGTCAGTGGGCTGTACCTCATGAACCCCGAAGGATGCCAACGGGACCCTATTACTAAACCTTAGCTGTCCGTCCGTCAGTCCGACCTTCCGTCCGTCTGTCTATCTGTCCGTGGAAAATTGACAGAACAACGACTGTTAGGTCAGTCACCCCTTAACATATACCTACCTAACTGGATGATCCACTAGTGCAGGAGTTTTTAACCCACTTTAAAAGGAGGAGGTTCTCAATTCGAAGCTGAGATTTTATATACCTATATCAAGCATTAATAAAAAAAAATATGATTTAAAAAAAGTATATTTTTTTACATTTATGTTATTTAGCTGTTTCCCGTGGCTCAGTCCGCGTGCATATCGGTTGTCACGGCAAAAAGTAGCCTATGTCCTTTCTCAGGCTCTAGACTATCTGTGTACCAAATTTCATTTCATTCGGTTCAGTAGTTTTGGCGTTAAAGCGCCACAGACATTCGCATTTATAATATTAGTAAGGATTAATTACTTCTTTTAACAATAATACCTACTTACTTTTCGACGGCAAATCTTGGCTATAATTTGTATATTAGCCCTCAAAAACTCGCGTTAAATGTCCGGAACTCGTCAAGTTAGCCAGCGGAACACGAGCATAAAAACTGGTAGAACAATAGTTCGTAAACGTGTAACCTTGTGGCTCGCGACTGCTAAAGACGGTGCTTTGTTTTACGCGATCATAATAATAATAAATAAATAAATAAATAAATATCTTGGGACATCTCACACACGGTTATCTGATCCCAAACTAGGCAGAGCCTGTGCTATGGCAACCAGACAACTGATAAACATAATTATATATTTCTAAATGCATACATATTATAGATAAATTACACCCAGACACAGAACAAATGATCGTGCTCATCACACAAAGATTCGTCCTGGGTTGAAATCGAACCCACGACCTCCGGTTTAGCAGTCAGGGTCACTAACCACTAGACCAACAGGCCCGTCAATGTCGTAACGGGTATTCATTTAAAAGTTAATAATAATACCAGCCTATAAATGTCCCACTGCTGGGCACAGGCCTCTTCTCATATAGAGAAGGAACGAGCATTGATCACCACGCTTGCTCAGTGCGGGTTGGCGATTTCAGATTCCAATTGTTGAAATCCAGGTTTCCTCGCAATGTTTTCCTTCATCGATTGTCAATGATGTCTTAGAATAATTAAAAAAGTACATATAACTTTGAAAAAGTCACATTGGTACTTGCCTGTAGTGGGTTCGAACCTGCAACCTTGTGCACACAAATCCGTTCATTGAACCACTAGGCTACCACGACTTTTTTAAAATTAAAAGTAATAAAAAAAGTAAATAAATTTTAATAATGTTTGATAATTTAATGAAGTAGGATTTATTGACTTGTATAAGACAAATCTTGTAAACGAAAATGTCTGTGATTAAATACAAATACTAGAAAAAAAATCTTACACCTCAGGCAGGACTCGAACCTGCGATTACTGGCTTAAAGCGAACGTCGCTTTATCAACTAAGCTACCGAGGTCACTGCCTGGAAGGTTTTAATCTTTTCTTCTACTTATTACGTCTTTTGGGCGACTTGTTTTTGTCTTAAAATCTATGAAATATCTAAAAACAAGAAGTATTTTATAGTAGATGTTTCCCGCGGCTCCACCCGCGTAGATGTCGGTTGCCGCGGCAAAAAGTAGCCTTTGTCCTTTCTCAGGCTCTAGACTATCTGTGTACCAAATTTCATTTCAATCGGTTCAGTGGTTTTGGCGTGAAAGCGCGACAGACAGACAGAGTTACTTTCGCATTAAAAATGTTAGTAAGGATTAAAGATGCAGATAAAGTTACGTACTATAAAACATAAGACGTTGATTTAGAAAAAATATTAAAGTGTTTCGAAAACATTGTAATGTAATAGTTGACTGGCAAAATCTAATTAGTCCGTCAGTTAGATAATCTATACTTAATATTATAAAGCTGAAGTGTTTGTTTGTTTGTTTGAACGCGCTAATCTCAGGAACTACTGGTTCGAATTAAAAAATTCCTTTGTATTGGATAGTCCGTTTATTGAGGAAGGCTATAGGCTATATAACATCACGCTACGACCAATAGGAGCGGAGCATAAATGAAAAATGTTGCAAAAATGAAAAACCGTTGAAACTAAAACACGCGAACAAAGTCGCTACAAGACAGCAAGACAGCTAGTAATAAAATATTAGACACGTATATATTGCTTTTTCAAAATAAGGAAACAAGCACTAAGTGGAATAAGCGAATTAAAGTCAGGAGTGGTGGCTGATGACGTCATGCTTGCGTAATAATGCACGAAATTTTCAATCAAAGAATTTTGTCTTTTTAAATGACCTAGTTGTATATGTATTTATTTATATCTATGTATATGTTTTTTTAGGTATAGTTGTATATTTTAGTGTTGTACACTTAACCCCAGATTGTAATTAAATTCTCTCTATTCAAAGGTTTTGCTGGAAGAAAACTCAGTGTTGAGTTAAGCTCACCTGTGCACATAAAATTTTAAGCATATACCTTTATTTAACGTTTTATGTGTAGAATAAATAATAATAATAATGTGACGTCATGCGAACATTTCAAATCAATGTTTTGAGTGCACGGATAGCCGAGTGGTATAGGTCACCACGCAAATTGCCACTGTGCGTGACGTATTGCAGGTTCGAACCCATGTGTGATCCAGAAATGCTTGTGTCTAAGTCTAGGTGTTCTTTGTGCATGTATCTTGAATGTTTGTGAAACCCCCCGCGATACAAGGATTAAATTCCTAAATGAGGGAATAATTTTCAAAAAAAAAAAACAATAAAATATGTCGCGTGTGTTATTAGTTACGTAAAAAAAGAAAAAAACCGGCCAAGTGCGAGTCGGACTCGCGCACCGAGGGTTCCGTACAAACCTGTAGGTATATAAGTTAAAGTTCACCCATCACGATGATCGAGTCATAGTCGTAGTTATGGTAACTAAAAATTTATTTATTTCGCAATTTTTCCTTTATCTGTACTATAAGACGTTACTTCGTACCAAATTTCAAGATTCTAAGTCTACAAGATTTACCCTGTAGGTTTTGATGCCCGTGCGAGTTTCGGAAATTTGTGGAAATTTGCGGCATAAACGGCTGTATTTTTTTATTGCTTTGGTTTAGAAGTTTGATTTTTTCATAGCTCCAAGGGACAGTTGACTTGAGTAAGGGATATAAATTTCAGTTTGATACCTCCACGCGTTCTTGCGAAAAACGGTCTTGACAGACGGACGGACGGACAACAAAGTGATCCTATAAGGGTTCCGTTTTGTCCTTTTGAGGTACTGAACCCTAAAACATACGTGTCTAATATTTGTGACGAACATTAAAACAAAAGACATCTCAAACATTAATTTAAATGCACGTCCCATTTATCAGTACCTATATTGATCTATTTCCTGTTAGTCTTACAGCTACATCTATAAGTAATTCACAGCCTCTCAAGAGCGAAGATGCAAGCAACAAGCTAGGCTAAGTAGCTTAAGTCTAATGGATGCACTGAAGTGCATACTAAGTCCTAGATTATAGCCCCTATGCCTGGTCAAATAATTAATCATACTAATCGAACTTCACTATGAATAAAGCATTTGTTAATGGATGTAGCTTTAGTTATCGGCAAATACTCAAATGTCAATCAGAGTACCCGTTAAGTCTCTTGCTTTCTCTGTCTCTCTTAGTTGTAAAGTAGCGACTGTAGTAGTAAGACTGTCTTAAAGTTAACTTGCGTTTTAGTATTCCGGGTTTTAGCACCGAACACTGAAACCCAACTCAATTTTAAGTAGTCGTTAAGCTTAGAGTATAATTTAACAAACATAGAGTACGCGCATCGCTAGTAGACCTTTATATCGAGCGTAAGCCACTTTTTAGCAGGAAGTCCTACGCTCATTTAATGATTTAAGTGATTTTCCGTGCGACGACCAACATTTATGCGATAATATCGATGATTCTGATATTGTTAGGTTTTGAGATAGTTTTTTTGACACAACAGTACAGTACAGTTCGTACATGTAAGATGCACTCTATAGTTAACTTAGTTCAACTCTAAGTCGTTAAGTATCTCTGCAACTCTAACGACTGTATTAACAAAAACATTTGCCATTTAAGTTGCGTCTAGATGTTGGAAATTGTAATCTGAGGGGCTTCTAGCTAAGTACAAGTACAGAGCGATCAATAGTAAAGATTAATGGCTGGTTGCTTCAACATACATTGGCGTGTCTGTTAACATTAAATATGGCCGCTTGTATGAGAATTTAATACTGACTTAACGTTGACGGACGGAATTACGATAACAGACGGTTTGAAACAACCCACCCTAAGTAGCGCTTGCTCCAGTAGTTCTTTAGATGTATGTAGACCAGACTAAAAATTTCTTTTCTAGCCTGAATTCTTCGAAAAGCACGTAAACTTTTGGTCGAACTATGACTGATGGCTGGCCTGTTTGTATAGTGATTAGAAACTATGACTGCGAATCCGGAGGTCGTGGATTCGATTCCCACCCAGGACGAATCTTTGTGCGAAGAATATGATCGTTTGTTTTGTGTCTGGATGTAATTTGTCTATAATATATGTATGTATTTAGAAATGTACAAGTATGTTAATCAGAATGTCTGGTTGCCATAATACAGGCTCTGCCTAGTGTGGGATCAGATGGCCGTGTGTGAGTTGTCCCAAGATATTATAATTATATTATTATTATTCTTCTTCGACAGTGTTGGTTTTCCGTCCCATCGGACCATAATAGACAAAAGAGTGTGCGTATCGCTAGTATCCTCACGTCAAACGTAAGTACATGTTTAGCTAAATGTACTGCGCTCGTTTACTGGTTTAAGTGATTTCCGCCCGACGCCAGACGTTTATTCAAAAATATTGACGGTTCCAATATAATTAGTGTAATATTAGGTTTTCAGATAGTTTAAATAAAACGTGCACTCTATATTTTACTTATTTTTTCCTTTAACGGTACATTAAAATATAATATCACACGCAGATGATTAATCTGTTATTCGGTATTCGATTTAAAATAATTTACACGAAAATATGTAGGTATGTAAGTACCTATTTAGACATATGGGTGTAACACTATACATCATACAAATCATAACTGATTAACATACCACTCTGCCATTTAGCTTATCTTGCATGAAGGCCTTTTATAATAACATCATAAATTTTAAATTTCATTATAAAATTCATACATCATCAGAAAGTGGCGACACATTCAACAAACAAGGCAGAAACATAAGCTTTGAATTAATTTTCAATTCGTCTTTAATAATTAATTTAAATACTTGAACAAGTTAATTGAGTGTGAGATAAATCTCTGTTGATAAGGCTGAATATATTATTTGCCGGCCCAGTAAGGGCGCGGTCCTATTGAGAGCGACGACACATATTTTATACAGCATGCAACAAAAACCCTCTCCGATCCTTATGAGTATTATTCGGCATCGTTGCGTACACATATACGTAACTATTGAATGGATTTGAGATTAATATTTTTCCCCGGTGTATAGAATTAAATTAAAATAAAACTGATCAAAGGCAACACTGATCGCTCGACAAAGTTCACGTGTACTACCTACAGTTTTGTATCAAAGAAGTCGCTTGAGCGAGACTTTGTTTTCTAGTACGTATTTTTAACCAGGAATAGGTACGCCTTTATTGGATCGGACAGGGTTTTTGTTACATACTATGTATTACTATCACAGACCACACGAAACTGCTACTACTTATTAGTGAATAGCTCACAATGGGACCTCGCCTCAAGGGCTGACACAACAAGTTACTGTGTGGCGCTTAACAACACCATTCTGTCTTGATTATGATGGTGTTTTGTATCTCATTTGTTTCGTTAGAAGCTTAAGCCTATCTGAGTATTGATTCTTCGATCTCTTTAGGTGATTTCCACATGGAAATTAATCAACACAAATAATTTTACATACCTAAACTTAAAAAAACCGATTAAAATCTATAAGTTACTAGCTGTTGCCCGCAGCTCCGCCCGCGTGGAAGTCACCTAGGGGGATGAAAAATAGATGTTGGCCAATTCTCATAGATACCGGATAAGCACAAAAAATTTCATCAAAGTCGGTCAAGCCGTTTCGGAGGAGTATGGCAACGAAAACTGTGATACGAGAATTTTATATATGAGAGATATGAAATGCTTTGTCCTGAATGACTGACGGATCAACGCACAGCCTAAACCGCTGATCGTAAGGAACTGAAACTTGGAGGGTGTGTTTTTTGTATGATGTAGACATCCGATAAGAACGGATTTTCCGAAATTCTACCCCTAAAGGGGTGATAACCGGGGGCAAAGTTTGTATGGGATAACGTGATTCCTTGGTCCAAAGTCGCATAAACATTGTTCAACTGAATTGATGAAAGACGTGTTTCGTATTATCGTTAAAAAGGGGCAGAAAGTTATTTTGGTAATACTCCTTAGTACTTTTGATTTAAATTAAATTTTATTTTGACACATGTTTGAAAACTCAATTCGATTTAATTAAAAAAATAGTGAACTCACATAAAAACTTGGTGCAATGCAATACTCTTCAAAATTGGAATGTCAAAAACCATTTCCGACTTTTAGTCAGAAATAGTTTAGAAGTCGCGAGCAAAAGTTAGTTTTTAATATCTGAGTTCTTCACAAAAAGACCTTTCAGAGGATACCTCACACGATTTTCTTCTTCAATGCGATGCGACGCACTCCATCCCTCGAATTCCTTGATAAACAATTCTACTATGGTCCTATGAGGAGTTCTGTTCCATATCTCCGAAGATAATCATCGGGTCATGACAACATTTCTATATGACCAAAGTATAACGCTGATAGCGCGACTGTCAGTCAATATCAAACAAAAATGTAAGTCAAATAATGTTACCAACGAGTACTTTAAACTGAAGAGAAGTCATGGTTCTAATAAAGTTATAAGTATTTCTTGTCGTTGAAATATTAATGTTAGAAATATTAGTTATTGGTTTTAAATAAAAAATAAACGTTTTGCCTCCAAATAAAGAATCTGCTAATAGACAATTCATGGTAATACTCGTCGTAAATTAGTTTCTGCTTAAATTAACTGTTTTAAATATTACATTTGGTGTATGTTGTAACATATTTTTAAGCAGCTCTCACACGGCCGGCCGACTTAAAATATTCTTAAATATTTTTTTCGTGAGTCTTTAATATAGGTATCTTTTTAAGCTAACCTATCGAGTAAGGTATTAAAATAAAGTAGTTTGTAAATAGATTACAAATATATATTATGCAGCTTGTATGTTTAAATGTAGTTTGGAATGAGACATGGTAAAATAAATTATTATTGCAAAAATCCCTGCCTTAACTGCATTGCCATAAACATTCTTTAACTGAATACAATTGATGAAAGACGAGTTTCGTATTGTATTGAAACTTATCATCTAACGGGGTTAAAAAGGGGTAGAAAGTTATTTTGGGGGTGATTTGCATCGAAGTTGATATCAATACTCCTTAGTGCTTTTGATTTAAATTACATTTTATTTTGACACGCTTGAAAAATCAATTCGATTTTAATTAAAAAAACCTTGAAGTCACATAAAACCTTGGTGCAATGCAATAATACTCTTTAAGGCGCTACACGAATTTTTATTTCGTTTACGAGTAGGCGGATTCAAGCGGACTGGAGAGCCAATCCGCAAATGCAAGACAGAGACAATACTAACTGCTTGCTTACGGGACGAAAAGAGCTAAACATATGTCAAGGTCGCGAAAGATTGCCTTAGAAATAATAACGTAAGCGACAAAATGGAAAATCTCATATTAATCAAAATCTATCGAATGGAATAAAAAATCAATCGACATTAATCTTGATCATATGTATATGCATCAAATAGTGTGAAAATAATATTATTAAGTTGAATAGATTGGTGAAAAAACAAAAAAATGATTTTTATTGAGCTGATTTCAAAAAATAAAACTATCGAGAAAAGTTTCTTTAATCGTGTAACTGATCGACATTTATTTTCATCATATCTTCTTCTATCTAGAAACCAAATTTGAAGTCAATAACTTTTATAGTTGCTAAGTAAAAACGATATGAAAATAGCTAAAAAATTTGTGTATCGCCTTAAACTTAGAATGTCAAAAACCATTTCAGACGAAGCCGCGGGCAAAACCTAGTCTTTCAATATATATTTATATGCCTACTGTTGTCTCGTGTTATTCGCCACACTATTTATATGTCAGCACCCTCGATTCGGCTTCATTATTGGAGCTAAGTGGCGCACACGAAAACAGTCTAGAATTTAAAAAATCAAGGTTTAGTTCTGTGTAAAACAACCGACACCCTATTTTAGTGTTGATTGTATACACATCAGATAAGTGCTTGCTTGGCGGAAACAACACGTAACGAGCTACGGGATCCTTCAATTATAAATCACTTAAGTATTTTAACTGTAAGTGTCATCCTCATGATAATTACAATTATCAAAAAAAAAATGCACTTTGCACTGGAATATGTTTGCTGATATTAAAATACGTGATCGGCACCCCATTTTAATTTCAGCTCCCTACTTTCGGCTTGATTGAGTGATAAAATATCGGCACCTTTTTTGAACAAATAAAATGCCATCCTCTCTGTATTTAATGTAATTCCGTTAGCAAGTTCTCGTCATTAACCTGCCTTATCACCCGACTGCAAACGGACTCTGTCTGTCTGTCGCGCTTTCACGCCAAAACTACTGAACCGATTTAAATGAAAGGTACACAGATAGTCTAGAGCCTGAGAAAGGACATAGGCTACTTTTTGCCGCGATAACCGACATCCACGCGGGCGGAGCCGTGGGAAACATCTACTGTAAAATACTTCTTGTTTTTAGATATTTGATAGCTTTTAAGACAAAAACAAGTCGCCCTAAAGACGTAATAAGTAGAAGAAAAGATTAAAACCTTCCAGGTAGTGACCCCGGGAAACAGCTAGTTATATATAACAAGCTCTGCTTACTAGGGATAACCACGGAACAATGGTGTGTTTATTACAACTTGATATTCCAACCGCACGTCTTCATGGCGTAGATTGCACCCCGAATTGCATTAAACAAATGAATTGTTATTGTTTTAAACTATATTAGTGCTGAGACTAGATTACCCGACTGCGAAAAAGATAGGTTTACACTATGACTCTGTACACCTTAAACTCAGTACCACAAAGTGTTCATTGATTAAGGTACAAAGACATTATTTATAACCTTTAAAACATTCTACATTACAACTACTTACATTCAAATAAAAAACCGGTCAAGTGCGAGTGGAACTCGTGCGCCGAAGGTTCTGTACCTATCTCTATAGGTATATATTCTGTATCTGTCTCTAAATTATATGAGCCCATACAACTCAGAGGGCTGTCTTAATTGGCGTCAACTATGTATGTATGGGGACTCTATTAATTTTCAACTTTTTTATTTTTGAAATTTTTTATTTATATGTGTTGCCTTGCTTTTTGCAAAATTTCGTGGTTCTAGGTCAAAGGGAACTATCATATAGGTTTTCGACCCAAAACAAAACCTATAGGATACTTGCGGTTGACCTAGAATGACCTTGAATGAATGACATGACTTTTAAACACCTAATCAGGACTATATACCTCAGTATCTGGTATTAATTTCAATTTTCTAGGTCCACCCATTTCTGAGAAAATCGGTGGTGAATTTTCAAAACTTCTACTGTCCTAATGGACGGTTAGCAAAAACATTTAAACACACAAGTTGCATAATAATAATAGATTTTTGTAAACCATTAATAAAACCCTTTATTTTGATAGGTTTTGTTAAAAAAATATATAAACGATATACAATTTGACACCAAAATTCCGCCAACGGAAACCCTTTCAAGATCATTTTGTTGTTCGTCTGTATGTCGGGAATTTGTTTTTCAGGAACGCGTGGTCGTATCGTGTTTAAAAATTCGTACGTTCATTCGTTCGGCTTGTTTGATTTGTCTTAACTAGTAACTACTTAGTACAGTTAACTGATACTAAATGATATCATAAAAACTTAAAATGTAAGTGTACATTATGATACTGTTATAATACATAGTTTAATATTTAATATATTTGTACGCTGTAAAGGCAAAACATGACTGGTTTTTTATGTTTATATATAACATCTTGCATGCCCTGTGTATGTTAACTCATGTTTTGAACAAATAAATAATCTTGTATCTTGTACTGTTTTTAATTTTTTTTTTAGTTAAGTTTTTTCATAGCACGTAGACCAACACTAGATGTAATAATATCGTACGATATGTTTCCCACACAATTCCATGTGTATTTCAGTACAAACTAAGTTCAATGTAGGTATTTCAAGAGCTTAATTAAATAGTGAACTGATTGTCGCTTTGTGTCGAATAGTGGAGCGGACAGGGTATGAAAAGGTAATATCTATTTAGTCCACCAGATAGATAAAACAAGAAAATATCTATTTAGTCCACCAGATAGATAAAACAAGAAAATATCTATTTAGTCCACCAGATAGATAAAACAAGAAAATATCTATTTAGTCCACCAGATAGATAAAACAAGAAAAAAATACTCGTATTTTTTCTTTTATCAAATCAATTAAAAATGACAAAGTTAAAGCGCTTTAAAGTTCAGGCGAAGAGGTTTCTGACGTCATTTGAGGGTAAAAATTGTAGCTCCAAGTGACGTCACGCGACATTTCCATTCACTGTATTTTCCTCATTGTTTGTTTGATAAGAAAAAGAAAAAAAACGTGTCTAATTATTTTTATAATCTTTGTGACGTGTATAAAATAAAAAAAGATCCTCTCCCCTATTGTAGAGTTCTCTCTGTCCGTGTGTTTGTATGGTATTAATTTACGTATGGACAATTTGCATTTGGTAAGGGAAATTTGTTTTTTAACTCCCGGCGCAAAATGAAGGCTGTAATCAATTTAACGTTTGTATGTTTTGCTTTGTCTGTGGCATTGTGGTTGATAAAAGAGGGGTTTTAATGTCTTTTTTTGCAATCCCTTACAGCCGCTTAAATTGAAAGGTTAGACAGCGTTTGGTAATGTCAGTTTGAGATAGGTGACCAGTTAACCACAAAATATAGTTAATATTAATGACTTTATATTATTAACGACCTCCGTGGTCGAGTGGCGTCCACACCGGTTTTCAAGATTTTACCAGCTCTGAGGTCCCGGGTTCGATTCCCGGACGGGTCAATGTAGAAAAGTACTTTTCAACATCGTCTCAGGTCTGGGTGTTTGTGGTACCTTCGTTGTCTCTGAATCTCATAACACAAGTAGCTAACTTACTTTGCTTTGGGTTCAGAGAAAATGTTTTTGATTGAAGTATTTCACATTACACATTCAATATTATTGAGGGGCTGTTGGTCTAGTGGTTAGTGACCCTGACTGCTAAACCGGAGGTCGTGGGTTCGATTCCCACCCAGAACGAATCTTTGTGTGATGAGCACGATCATTTGTTCTGTGTCTTAGTGTATATGGGTGTAATTTATCTATAATATGTATGTATTTACAAATATATTAGTATGTTTATCAGTTGTCTGGTTGCCATAGCACAGGCTCTGATTAGTTTCGGATCAGATGACCGTGTGTGAGATGTCCCAAGATATTATATTATTACATTATATTATAATATTAGTAAATAATTTAATTATAATTAGGTACCTACTTAGACTTACTAATGCAACTTCGATTGAAATTCATCACCGACATTTTGGGTTCATTTTTAGAACTCGTTTCTCTTTCCATTTAATTTCCATCCGTCTATTCTGATTAAAAAACATTTTTTTTACACTAATCATCCAAGTCATTGCAAAAAAAAAAAAGAAAAAAAAAGTCGTTAGCACACAGGCTCGACATAAAAGCCATAGGAACACGTAACGAACATTTTAAACATAAGGTCAATTGTAACGTCCCTCAAACCGTACCGTGTTGCATCAACATCCTATCAAATACATTACATTACCAAACATAGTGTGAGCTGAATGTATTGCATTTAAGTGGAAAATTTGTATCTTTATTATACTCGACTTCGTCCGCGTAGAACTCAAAAATGGTCCTTGACATTCCAACTTGAGAGAGTATTGCATTGCACAAAGGTTTTATATAACTCCAAAAAGTTTTTTGAATAAAATCATTTGTGTCAAAATAAAAATTAAATGTAATTTAAATCATAAGCACTAAGGAGTACCTATTGATATCGACTTTCATGCAAATCAACCCCAAAATAACTTTCTACCCCTTTTTAACCCTTTTATAATGAGTTCAATAAAATACGAAACACGTCTTTCATCAATTCTGTTAAAGAATGTTTATGCAAAGTTTGAAACAGATTAACAATTTTCACCGCAGTTTCACTTGCTTGACTTGTCTTCTAAGGCAAGTAACGTGATGACCAATAACCTATCTGCACTTGATAATCCATCAAATGTAGAAATATATATATTTTTTTGAATTTCATGACAATACCAAAATTTTGGTATTAAATAATTTTTCAAACATCTCATTACTCCTTATTAGCTACTTCAATAATGTCTATGTTATTTAGACAGGCCTGTTGGTCTAGTGGTTAATGAACCGGAGGTCGTGGGTTCGATTCCCAACTAGGACAAATCTTTGTGTGATGATCACGATCATTTGTTCTGTGTCTGGGTGTATTTATCTATAATATGTATGTATTTAGAAATATACAAGTATGTTTATCAGTTGTATCAAAATTAAATTATTTAACAATTAAATGTCTGTTATTTAAATTTAAAATAAGATAATATGTATTTTAGGAAGAGAATATAATTTAAAGTTCTAAAATAAATATAATAAAAATAATTTACTTTATAAAATTTAAAACTTGCATTATATTAATATTAATTCAATTTTTAATTTACAACACAAAATAATATTGTAAGTACTATTTTTCTTCATTTAAAAACTTCAAAAATACTTACAAAAATTATTTATTATTGCGCCATAATTTATAGTGCTGGGCATAAAAGAAAATTAATTCTAGTAACTGTTGAAATATTTAATATCGAATGTTATTTTTATCTAATATCGACATGGTATCTTAGAGCAACGTATCTGTCGCAATAATCGAATGTTATTTTATCTAATATCGTATAAACTTCAGGTATTTTCTAATAACGTAATCACTCAAGGTATTACGCTGACTCGTCCTTCCAACACAGGTCAGGTCTTCGTCAGGTGACATAAGGTTGTAATTAAACAAGGTACTAACAATTAAACAGCCTTGTTACGTCTAACTACCTGTTACCATCGACAGTTAGGTAAGACGACCTAATGTGTATAAAATCCTTACTAATATAAAAGTTATTTGTGTAAGTCTGTGAGGCTATTACAGCTTAACCCCTGCAACGATTTTTATAAAATTTGGTTGGACTCTAGAATAAACATAGGGTAATATTGATGCAATAATCAACATCCTGGAGGGTGAGGGCCGCGAGCGAAAACTTGAAAGGCTAAAGGATAAACACAAAAATAATTGCCCCATAGTTGAACCGTAAAACCATGTCAAATGTCATATAATTTTTGACATTTCGACGTTGTCCCAGACATTCAGCGCTTAGAGAATAGCACGGAAGGCGTCTTCTCATGTAGAGAAGGCACGAGCATTGATCACCACGCTTGCTAACTTCAGGATGATTTTTTCAATTATTGAATCCAGGTTTCCGCACGATGATTTTCTTCACCGATTGCCAATAATTTAAAAAGTACATTATGATGAAAAAGTCACACTGGGATTTGCCCGTAGTGGGTTCGAACCTGCAACCTAATGCATGCCAATCCGTTCGTTAAACCGCTAGGCCACCACGAACTTGATATAAATTTCCCAAATCTTGTCAGCATCGTAGCTCACAAACAGGTGAACCGATTAAGAAGTTTTTTTATTATTGATAAAGGATTGTTTGATATAAATTAAATAACTACAAATTTTTGATTAAGCATCTTGCAGCGTTGCAAGCCCTCAAGACCTCAAGACACAGTGGCTCATATTGCGTAGGTCGGAAAACAAATAATTAATTAAAATATCAAGGTAGAACGAGCAACATCACCTGTCAAGACGAATACCACCTCAGTCTGCCCGTGACCATGACACCTGCAAAGGCGACGAAACGTCGGGAACAAAAATCAAAAAATAAACCGCGATAGAATCCGTTCAAATTAGTTTTATTTCAATGTCTAATATTCGCGTAAACCTCAGAAAGCATTAAGCATCTTTTTTGATACGCATGCATAAATTCATCGTCCATTCTATATGTGTAATTACAACGTATCCATGACACCAGTAATTTGTCATTTATAATATTGAAACTGCGCTAAAATAATTGCCGGGCTAATTGTGACGCACAATTATCGTAAAGTTGAAACACAATCAGTTGATTAGGCTAACACATAATTGTCGTTGATTTCGTGTTGAATTCTATTTGTTTTGTAACAAATATGAGATAAAAATTAAACTAATTTTAATTGTACATTGAAAAATAATAATATTTTTTGGAAAATAAACGTGTTTTGATAAAGAAATAAGTAGAGCACTACGCGATTGTTTGCTAAAAAAATTCTGTTTTGTTTCCTAAAGATTTGTAAAATTTAATGTTAAAACATTGAATTTTATTATGAACTATTAATAGAATTGATTACACACCAAATTATTTAAACACCGTGCCACAAATTACGTCTTACAATATTAACTAAAAATTCTAAGAATATTAAAAAGAAAAATAACTAATTCTTATTTTTTTTTCTAGTTATGTATAATACTGGCCTATAATTAATGTCCCACTGCTGGACAAGGATTCTATTCTCTAAAATTTCAGCGTCCAACTTGCCCCAATATAATAATTGATATGATAATTGCCCCACAGTGGTTAACAAACTAGCTAGCTACCAAAACGATTAAAATATCTATTTTTGTATTTCATGTAGGGAGGTAACAGTTATTATTATTATCGATAATCGGTAATATCATATATTCAATTATTTTTAATTATTTGTTACGCATTAACATAAGCGAAGCGATTTTTTGAAAATAAATTAATAGAAAGAAATACTTAAACCTCAGGCAGGACTCGAACCTGCGACTACTGGCTTTACCCGCTAATCGCTTTACCAACAAAGCTACCGATGTCACAACCTGGAAGTTTAAATATTTCCTTCTACTTATTACGTCATTTTTACGACGTATTACCTATAATTATATTTTAATTCAGCTTAATATATATATACTTGAGATTAATTAGAAACTATTAGGATTCGGCTAGACAGTGCCCATCACCAGATCCACCTTTTTTTGTTTTTTTTTTTTATATTTTTTTTAAACGACTCCCGCTCTAAGGAATTTAATCCTTGTGTCGCGGGGGGTTTCACATACATTCAAATCACATGCATAAAGACCAGCCAGACTTGAAACAAGTATTTGTGTGTATGTAAACAACCTTGATAGTAGTATATACCGTTTCAAACAAAAATATTTTTTCAAATCAGTCCAGGCATCTTCAAGGAATAAGAAAATATACATAAAAATATTAATATTCCGAGTATTGAGTACTGTTTGTTTTGGTTTGTTCAATTTGTGTTTCTTTACGATTCTGTTTGATAAAAGCTTAAAGGTATATATTTTTTTTAATAAAAACACAAAAATCACGTCGGAACAGGTGAATATTTAACGCGGTTGCGGTTGGGTTACTTCACTAGAAACGGTACTTGCAATGATATTTACGAACTGAAGGAAAGCTATAAAACGGACGTTAAATTCAAAACAGAAAAATAATTTAACGAACAAAAAAAAAAACAAGATAAAATAATCAATATTGTTTACTTAAATTACAGTCAGAGGTACATTAGTGACATTGGGTTTAGCAAATGATGAACAGATCCTAAATTGAAATTCTCTATAGAAAAAAAATAATTTGGAAGCGGCAATAGCCTAATGGTTAGGGTGACCGCCTTGTGATCGAGAGGTCGCAGGTTCGAACCCCACCCATTGCACTTTTGACGTGAACCCACTCCAGACACAAGCATATTTAGCTTAGTTGGAGGGGTTAACAAGATTGCTAGTAATGTGATTGCATCCACATTGCTAGTAACCTTTTAAAAAAATAAAAAAAATAGAATCTATTTTTTAACCCCGGAGACTAAATTGACTAGAGCAAATGTCAAAACTGACTTTAATCTTTGAGACAAGCATAGAGCGAGCGCATCGCTAGTAGCCCCCTTATGCGAAGCGTAAGTACATTGTTAGCAAAATGTACTGCGCTCGTTTACGGATTTATGTGATTTTCCGTGCGACGTCAGACGTTTATGCGAAAATATTGACGGTTCCGATAGCCTAATAATCTAAACTCTATCTACTGGTCTACTGGTCCGATTTGAAAAATTCTTTCAGTGTTGGATAGCCCATTTATTGAGGAAGGCTATAAGCTATAAAACATTACGCTGCAACCAAAAAGAGCGGAGCATAAATGAAAAATGTTTCAAAAAGAAAACCCGTTTAAACTAAAACACGCACCCAAAGTCGCGGGGGACAGCTCGTTAAGAAATATAACTTTGAAAAGTTACATTGGTTTCAAACCTGCAACCTTGTGCATACAAAATCTGTTCGTTGAACCGCTAGGCTACCACGATTTAATTTCTATAATTACGTATTTATTATTTTAACGTGGGACTTTTCCGTGGGCGCTTGATTTTCTTGGGCGCCGCGAGAGGCGCTGTACTAATCCCCTGACTGGCGGCAGGGTTGAGATTCGCGGCGGCACGAACATTACTAGACCGAGCTTGCCAGACGGCAGTCCCTCACCGTCAATTGGGCCGAACGGAGGTCCTAATTGACGGTAGGGATCAGCTCCGACCTCGAGCTATTTCGAGGCCGGGGCGACATAAATTTTACAACACTGATATTTTAGCATGTTGTTATTTTATAAAATTAAGTGACACTTTAAAAATACAATTGTTTCAAATGCAAAATATAAAATACTAATTTCCATTTTTTATTTAAATACTTTTTTGTAGAAAAGTATTTTGCGTAAGTATACATTTTGTATTCGAAAATATTTGTCAAACCCTTATTTCCTTACCAATATTATAAACGCGAAGTGTGTGTGGATGTTACTCTTTCACGCAAAAACTACTGAATGGATTTTACAATATATAGCTTACCTATACATCAGAATAACACATAGGCTATAATTTATATAGATATTATGTGAATTGTTCTAAATATATCGATAAGTGTCAAGTAAGGAGGAAAAAAATCTGTCGTCTGCGAGCTATTCTGGCGTGCGCTGCAAAAGCCGTTAGAGTTACACGTATATTTTGTAGTGTGTGTAGTGACCCTGACTGCTAAACCGAAGGTCGTGGGTTCGATTCCCACCCAGGTCGAATCTTTGTGTGATGAGCACGATCATTTGTTCTTTGTCTGGGTGTTATTTATCTATAACATGTATGTGTTTAAAAATATATAAGTATGATTATCAGTTATCTGGTTGCCATAGCACAGGCTCTACCTAGTTTGGGATCAGATGACCGTGTGTGAGATGTCCCAAGATATTATATAGATATTATTATATAATATATTATGGAAATGTTTATCTTAAGTAGTCCTACAAAAAAGCCCGCGACAGCATATATCTATCTTTATTACGGATAGCCGAGTGGTATAGGTCACCACCCCAATTACCTCTGTGCGCGACGTGCCGCGGGTTCGATCCCCGCATGGGACAAGCATTTGTGTGAATCACAAATGCTTGTTTCAAGTCTGGGTGTTCTTTGTGCATGTGATTTGAATGTTTGTGAAACCCCCGCGACACAAGGATTAAATTCCTTCGTGCGGGAGTCGTTTTAAAAAAAAAAAAAGAAAAAAAAATTAAGATTGACTAACTATAACCTTTTTTATGGTGATCAAGGTGTTTTTACAAAACTTGATAATATTAATCCATATTGAAATGAATACGTAATTCATAACAAGTGAAGCAGCAATGGCCTAATGGTTAGGGTGACGGCCTTGTGATCGAGAGGTCATAGGTTCGATCCCCACCCATTGCACTATTGACGCGAACCCACTCCAGACACAAGCATATTTAGCTTAGTTGGAGGGGTTAACAAGATTGCTAGTAATGTGAATTTGAACCACATTGCTAGTAACCATTTTGAAATAAAAAAAAAATATTTGAACAAAATTGCCCTTAACATAATTTGATTTCAATGAAAGAATATATATACAACAAGCATTAGTTCGACAGAACATACTTCGACAACACACACTAAAAATCTATCTAAAAAGAGTTCATAAAAAAGGTGTGTTCTTTCAATTGGCAGATTAGTAGGTAACCGCTAACCGCAAAAATGGTTAGTAACCGCTAACTAGGATGAGTCAAGGTCAATGACACTTATTTAACAGTCAGTACTTTCAGTTTTAAGATAACTATTTGATGATGGATGAATGGCGAAATAAAGTGTGGGAAACAAATTCTTTACACTTAACTAAATCTAGCAATCGCATATTATAACAAATTTATTCATCCTTCAATATTGCATTTTATTTCAAAACTAGCTGTTTTCTGCGGCTCTGATCGCGTGGATGTCGGTTATCGCGGCAAAAAGTAGCCTATATCCTTACTCAGGCTCTAGACTATCTATCTGTGTCTCAAATTTCCTTCAAATCGGTTTTTTAGTTTTGGCGTGAAAGCGCGACCGACAGACAGAGTTACTTTCGCATTTTTAATATTAGTAAGGATTACATATCACAATAATAATATATGTTAACTTTATTTGAATTACACGCATAACTGAAACATTTATTTGCAATACAAAGCAAAAATTTTTACTTGAGTCGTTAGTTTTTAGTTTTATTATTTACCCCGTATTTACTAAGATATTCTTTTTTGACGGCTTGCCTACTTATGGCTTCATTAAACAACTCTTTTAAACAAAGGCACTTACAACCATAAAGGTTCGCAACCTCTGGGCTAGGACATAATTTGAATAACCTAATGAAAATATGTATATAAGTAGGTACTGATGAGTATTTGCTTTATTAAGATATATATTGCTCCCTTGCTGTTTTTGCCTTATTAAGATTGTTAGCAACGCACTAAGTTGAGGTCCGAACTCCACAGAAGGTGCCCTAGTGAACGTTGCTGATGTAATTAGTTTTTGTATTGCTCTCCCTGGAGGTCCTTAAGGTTCTCGCCGAAAGTCCGGTGAAGCAAAAATCCAAAAAAAAAAGTCATAATTAGAGCTGGAACTTTCCATTTCCTAAACTTGTAAGGAATACCAGAATTTTGGGTCTCAATATGCTTAAAAAACGATCGTAATGTAATGAAATAAAAATCTAGTTTGGTTGTTTAATTGCCACTTTATTTTTTTATTAGAATGCTGAAATCGAAAGTCTATGAATTAATGAACAATTTGCGAGCTTCAGCTTTGCTTTAACGACTAATACGTCTACTGAAAATTTTATCGATTCCAACATCCATTTATTGATGCATGTTTAATCCACATAACACGTTGTCACATTACTTCCGATGTTTCTCAAGACGGAGCTCGGGTTGACAAATTGTTCTGCACAAAACATCTCCGCTCCGGTAATACAATAGAACGTCTCCATAAGCTCTGGATTTATAAATCGTTCATAAGTAGGAAATAGCTGCAGTCAGCGGTAAACTGTTTCGGAACAAATTTTATATTTTTAAACCTCGATGCAGTGCATTCTATAAGTTGAACATGCACTCTGTCTATAGCATCCATTAAATCTAATATTTTCAAACCCCGATGCAATACGAGTGGTGGTATAAATATGTTTGCTATGTGCATTCGTTGGTAGCATAGTTCCGGACGCTTTTCAAACTTTGGATGCTGTTTGTATCTTGGTCGATTATCCTTACTAATATTATAATGCGAAAATAGCTCTGTCTGTCTGTCGCTCTTTCACGCTAAAGCTACTGAACCGATTTAAATGAAATTTGGTACACAGATAGTCTAGACCTTGAAAGAGCACGTAGGCTACTTTTTGCCGCTATAACCGACATCCACGCGGGCGGAGATGAGAGAAACAGCTAGTCAAAAAGAAATCTTAAAAGCTTAATAAAAATATTATTAAAGGATACGGTTAATGCAACTATTTAAGTTGACATTTTAGCTTAAATATACGTTAAAATATGTACCTCTAAACTATCTACAACTAGGCATCCGATAAGAAAGGATTTTCTGAAATTCTACCCCTAAGTTTGTATAGGACAACGTGATTCCTTGGTCCAATCTACTACAAATTTTGCATAAACATTCTTTAACAGAATTAATAGAAGACGCGTTTCGTAATTTTATTGAAAGTCATCGGCTAACTGTGTTAAAAAGGGGTATACAATAATTTTAGGGGTGACTTGCATCAAAGAAAGATGATCAATACTCCTTTGTGCATTTTATTTAAATTGCAATTTATTTTGACACATGTTTAAAAACTCAATTCGATTTTGAAGGCACATAAAACCTTGGTGCAGTGCAACAATAAAAAAAAGCTGTTTAAAATTGGAATGTCAAAACCATTTTCGATTTCTACGCGAACGAAGTCGCGGGCAAAAGCTAGAGTAGTACCTATAAAATAAATAAAAAGCCTTTTGAAGTAAATTCAAAATCATGTTTTCACCCCAACCGATAAAAAATTGCTTTTTGAAATTTATTACATTATTCTTAGGAAATCCTGAAAATTACCAATTGTGTACAATAGGGATGTTTCCTGGGTATGAAAAGTAAAAATCTATTTAGTCCGTCAGTTAGATAATAAAAAAATATTAGACACGTATTTTTTCTTTTATCAAAACAATAAAAAAATACAAAGATACACCGCTTTAAAGTTTCGGAGTGGGGGCTTATGACGCCACGCCTCGCTAAAAATCGTAGCGAGGAGTGACGTCACGCGTAATTTCCGTTCTCTGTATTTTGATCATTTTTTGTTTGCAGGAAAAAAGAAAAAATACGTGTCTAATAAAATTCACTCATCTACAAGACGGACATTTAAAAAAAAATAGGAAACATGCTTATTATATGTGTTAATTACACCAAAAGCAACAAAGATAAATTAGGTATAGTTACCTAATTCACCTAAAGGTGAACAACCACGTGTGGAGCTTGTTGAACCGAATGTGACGATAATCGCTGCGATTTGCGGTCGACCTCAGCATTCCTGCGGTTTTTTTGCATCTGATATTAGTAGCTGTACGCTGCGGTGCACTGGCAGATATACTATTGTTAAGATATTATATTTAAATTTTACGGACTTTAGAAAGAAATGTAATGTTTGATGAAGACAGTAGACAATATCGGACTATATTTTTTTATTTACACGTCACACAGATATTGAAAAAATATTCTACACGTATTTTTTATTTTTTTAATTAAACAAACGATGAGGAACATACAGTGAATGGAAATGTCACGTGACGTCACTCGTGTCTACAATTTGTTACCCACAAGTGAAGTCCAGAACCATAAAGCGGTTTAACTATGATTTGATAAAAGAAAAGATACGTGTTTTTTTTTATCTGTCTGGTGGATTAAATAGATATTTCCTTTTCATACCCAGTCCGCTTTGAACAATTCGTAGGGATGTCAAACAAAGAGAGACGCGACGCGAGACACAGACAGAGTTACTTTCGCATTTTTAATATTAGTAAGGATTTGTATATTAGTTTATGTTCAAATGACATATTGTTCAGTATATCTAAGCTTAGCTTGCATTACTTTAGAACTTAAACGTTAAATCACTTTTAATTTGATTCTTGTTATCTCCATTCATGGATCTCATTCATTCAGATATCGTTTACAAGCTTTTAAACTTTGTTATTTATTTGTCTGTGTTTATGAAGTTAGTTTCTGGTTTACTTTTATTGTAATTATCGTTTAACTTTGATAAGCGGTTTCACAGTTTATTTAGTATCGTAGCATATAGAAACATGTTAATCTATACTAATATTATAAAGCTGAAGAGTTTGTTTGTTTGTTTGAACGCGCTAATCTCAGGAACTACTGGTTCGAATTGAAAAATTATTTTTGTATTGGATAGTCCGTTTATTGAGGAAGGCTATAGGCTATATAACATCACGCTACGACCAATAAGAGCGGAGCATAAATGAAAAAAGTTGCAAAAATGAAAAACCGTTGAAACTAAAACACGCGAACAAAGTCGCGGGGGACAGCTATCTTTAATCTATATTAATAAAAAAGGAATGCTAAGCGCAGAACTCGAGAATGGCTCGACCAATTCGGCTAATATTTTATTTGTATGTTTCTTAAGGCCCACGAAAGGAAGTATATAGGGTAGAAGTAGGTAGGTAGGTCATAAACGTACTTTTTAACTATTCTAAGATGCCACAGACAAACGGCGACATCGTGCCAAACCCTTGTATCACGCTTCTCAATTATGACTGTTGTGCTTTAATTATATAATTTATTTATTGTATAAATGAGAGTGATAAAAACACTTTTTTCAAATATTTGACAAATGACATATTGTGTAAAATAAAAATAAAACAATGACACAATGCCCCACAAAAGTTAATAAAAGTATTTTCTAAAGACCATTTAGATTTTTCATCAAGAATCCATTCTCAAATTTCACTAGTTACCTGACATTTAATTAATTAACTGTCAAATGTGTTAGACAAACTATGAATACTAATGGGAGGTCTATATCCACCTAGTACGCCTGCCATGTTTACGTCCAAACGTCAATGTCAAATGCATACGGAGTGATTCGACGGTTGGTTAGCAGTAAACGCTCAGTTTCAACGTTAAACCAAAAAGCTGCTTCACTAATTATGCTTTATATTATTAGGTTACGATACACACGCTTGCCTTATTCACACACACACACACACATAAACGAAAAGGGCTAATTACTGCTAACTACTCTTATATCTTCTAAGTCTTGTCTCCTTTTCAACTGTATAAACTAGAAATACCGCCATACGTACTTAAATTCATGTTATGCCATTCCTACCTGTACCGTGGGGTGAGGATCTGGAGATCTGAAAAACAGGTGTAGACCTAGACACCAGCTTCTCACATACATTAGACAGTATAATGTATCCATATTGTTTGCAAATGTAAATTTCATTGTGAGGTCTTGTTTGTGAGGAGAAATAAAAGATTTATTATTATTACTAGCTGTCCCCCGCGACTTTGTTCGCGTGTTTTAGTTTCAACGGTTTTTCATTTTTGCAACATTTTTCATTTATGCTCCGCTCCTATTAGTCGTAGCGTGATGTTATATAGCCTATAACCTTCCTCAATAAACGGACTATCCAACACAAAAAGAATTATTCAATTCGAACCAGTAGTTCCTGAGATTAGCGCGTTCAAACAAACAAACAAACTCTTTAGCTTTATAATATTAGTATAGATTATTAATCAGGTAGTCGTTTTAAGGGACGTACTGATCAGTGATAGGCGCGTAATGTAACTTGTTACAACGCGAGCATTCGTACAGTGTTTGTGTTGCAACTGCGTGTTCGTTTTCATTAAGTAATTTTGTTGGCGGAAAAGGAGTTTGTTTGTGTTTGTTTTGTTTCCGTAACTCGAAAGGAAAATAGGAAAATAGGATCACTGCGTTGTCTGTCTGAAATAAATAACAAAAACCGCGTATTGTAGTAGTTATTAATATTGAATACTCAAGTCTACTGAGGAGAATAAACCACGACGATCACAAAACAATCGAATACGGAACGTTCTCCGGTTTTTTGTTATACAAATTTGTCTCAGTGCGTTCTGTCTGTATTTCTTCTGATCTGTAGTTTAACGATTGAAACACCTCTTTTAAATTAATTAAGTTTGTTTTATTGATGTGTAAGGTTAGATAGTAATGATTTTGAATTAGCACAGTATTCATAAAGTACAATAGAGTATTTCTAATGATCCATTGAGCTTTTCACATTAATATTTATTACCCCAACACAACAAGAAAGCTTTTATAAGTTTATAAGTTTAATGTCTGTCTGTATAACTGTGTGCCTGCCTGTGGTATCGTGGCTTCTAAACGAATGAACCAATTATGAAGCGGTTTTTTTGTTTGAAAACTGAAGTAATCGAGGTAGTAATTAGATACTAATGAAGATCTTATTAAAATTTTAAAGTGATTAATATGCAATTTTCTGAAAAGATTTAAGAGTTTCTTAATTTTTCTTTTTTTATTTACTTTTTTTTTAGTCTTACGCTACGATTTACGTACTTACGATTACGAGACGACCTCCGTGGTCGAGTGGCGTACACACAGGTTTCAACACACACATTTTTTTCTACGTATGTTGAAACAGGAATACGCCTTTATTGGATCGGACAGGGTTTTTGTTACAACAGTCGAACAGGAACTCTTATTGAGTCTGAAACTAGTCGGGCGATCCCGAGAATATTCGTGAGTTAATGTTAACGTTTTGTTTTAAATAAGATATTTTTGTGAAAAAAAAAACCTTTAATTAAACAATATTTTAAGGTTGTTTTTTTATGTACCTACTCAATTCAATTGAAGAATCTTTTTGGATGACTTATCTGGAACACATAAATGCTTGTCCCATGCGGGGATCGAACCCGCAGCACGTCGCGCGTGGTAATTAGCGTGGTGATCCACCGTGGGATACCACTCCGCTATCCATGCAGTCAACATTTCTTCTACTTGTACTATTCCTTAAATTGAATGAAAATGCATTCAAAATCTTATAAAGAAAGCTGTTAATATGCTCATCATAGAATATTGTGCAACTCCTTGAATAACGTACTCTTGTTTTAAGTCGGTTAAAGAGATGTCAATACACATCACAACCCCACTTACAAGTCATATAAATGACCGACGTACTACCAAATCGACATGAATTTATAGTCATAGTGATTACATAAGTCTGCATGACGCTATGCTGCTATCAGAGTCACGTCTTATACAGTCCACCAAACATGACGACACAGTTTCAATACAACAAGGGCTCTATCACAAAGCAATACGGTCGATATTCGTTGTTCGTTGTGTGATCATATTGTGTGGTTGTATGTACTAGCGTACACGGTAATATGTTTGAATGTATGTCACGAGGTGAACTATCAAGTGAAAAGGAGATGCAATTTAGAATTGTGCAAATACGCAGTATCGTGGCTGACCTAGTGGTTAGAGAGGATTCTTGTGTATGTAGTGAGAAAACTTGTTTTCTTTTTTAAAATTAAACATTAGATCCGTTATTAACATTCGCTTAAAAACAGCGTTAGGTAATGTTATAATAGGAAGAATTCCATAGTGCTTAGTACAATACAGATAAAGTTTAGTTTAGTTTATAAAGAACTAGCTAATTCCCGCGTGGATGTCGTTTCATGGATTCGGTTTTGGTAGCGTGGATTTCATTTAAATCGGTTCAGTAGTTTTGGCGTGAAAGCGCAACAGACAGACACACAGAGTTACTTTCGCATTTATATTAAGCAAGGATTCAACAAAATAATTATTTAATATTCAAATGAATATCGATAAATATTAAAACAGAGCCAATTTTAGTGACGAGCCGAACTTATTACAGCACAGTCGAAGCGCAATGAAGCGTTAATCTAAGATTAATATAGGAAAAAATTATTAGCGCGAATCCAACCGCTTTCGCGCAGTGTTTTATCTGAGAATAAATTTTAAACCTTGCTTTTTATAAAAGCAAGTACCAATCTAGAAACCTACATGTTATATAGATTGGCAACGATGTCACAAAAAAAACGAAGGGTTGCACTCCGGGAGTGCCGGCAGAATTGAAAACTTGAATATTAACGTTGTGCATTTTTGATATTTTGGAATGGTTAGGGAATAATTTTGCACGAATTGCTTTAATTATTATCAGTATAAAAGTACTATCATTTATGTGGTAGAATACAATATTTATTTATTGCGCTATCGTACACAAACATGACAATTTATATTACATTAAAAAGTTTATCTCTCAGAAAAATCAACTTCCATCCATAATTTCGACGACTTTTTCACCATCATTATTATCAGAACCATCATCGCCAATCTCTTAAACTGATACGATCGGTTTATGATAGCAGAAGTAAGAAACAAACAGTTTTGATTCGAACCTATTTTAATGTCTAAACACACACGAACATTCGCGCAAGCGCCCTGCGCCGCCTAAACAAAACAGCAGGCGCAGGCATACATTTTCGCCGCGCCGTAGAAAGAGAGGGGATACTTCCTCTCCTACGCCGCGCCGGCTGTCTGATCTCCATCCGTCTTACGAATTTTCGATCAGGGTCACGTGTCCTGACGCGAGTTTAACCTTTTTGTACCCATGTCAAAAAAAAGTGTACAACCGCTATAGAAGTTTTCACTTCAAAAACAAATTATTTATTTATTTATTTATGTTTTAAAATATACTTAATAAACTTATGAACTAAACAGCGTCTCGCAATACAGACTGTTTGACTGTGAGATCAATATTATATTATTTACTAATATAACATACATACTTATTCTAAAGAGTGCTTCTAATTTGTCGTAGGTAATATTAATAAATAAGTACTTTCTCTCTTTTGAAGGCAGTTAAAATAAAAGCTAATATCACATAACTACAATACGTGACGTACGTCATACACAAACCATTGTAAATATTCTCGTGCAAATACAATCTACAGACACACGAACTGTCTGCCGGTTCCAGCTTGCCCCGGGGCTCTGAGCTAGATAAAGATAACTCGATGTAAACTCGGAAGCGTTTACAATAAAACACATTTACTGCAAACTTTTTTACAGGAATTTGATTTGTATTCGTCTCCAACTTAAAAAAAAAAAACAAGCTTTTATTTTTCTTTTTTCAGAAAAACAAATCAAGCATCCTTACCAAGTATATATAATAGTAGCTGTAATATACTTGTAATTAATAACTTTTTTATTTGGATAAGGATTAATATCGTGTTTATAAAAACACTGTCGTAAATATTGCATTGTTTTAGAACAAATTTAATTACCAAAAAAGGTTGTAGTGAGTCAATCTTAAAATACAGATATATGCTGTCGCGGACTTGACTTTCTGGTAGGTACTGAGAGCCTAGTTGATTTAAATCTGTGTTTAAAAGTACGTGTTTCATATAAACTTATTTAATATAATTAAATAATAATTATACTTGATACAAAACTGTAGGTAATACACGTGAACTTTGTCGAGCGATCAGTGTTGCCTTTGATCAGTTTTATTTTACTTTAATTACATTTACCGGGGAAAAATAATAATCTCATACCCATTCAAAAGTTACTTATATGTGTCCGCAGTACGATGCCAAATAATACTCATGAGGATCGGCCAGAGTTTTTGTTACATGCTGTATAATTACTACCTACTTTACAGAAATTTCTATTACAAGGAACTATTGTTAAAAGAATGCAAAAAAAATAAAATAACAATAGGGGATTATACTGGGTATGCAAAGAAATTATCTATTTAGACCACCAGTTAGATGAAAAAAAACTCGTATTTTTTCTTTTATCAAATCAATGAAAAATTACAAAGTTAAAGCCCTTAAAAGTTCTGGAGTGGGGGCTGCTGACGTCACTTGTGGGTAAAAATTGTAGCCACAAGTGACGTCACGTGACCTTCCCATTCACTGTATCTTCCTCATCGTTTGTTTAATTAAAAAAAGAAAAAATACGTGTCTAGTAATTTTTTAAAATCTATGTAACGTGTAAATAAAAATAAATGTCCGATCCCCATTATTGGGTTTGCTATAAGTTGTATTATTTTATGTGTAATCTCTCGAATAAATGTAATTTATTGAGATAGATTTATAGGCGTTTGTTATTTAAATAAAAGTTACTGAAAAGTTTGTATTTTCTTACCTACCAACTATGATGATGAATGAGGCGGCGCCGCGGGAAAACCACTATAAAAGATGTAAACATGAGATACATAACAAAACAAAGACTCATTGTCTGTTACGGGACACTTACGTAACATAACAGTAAACTCCTATGACTAATCTGATGAAACTTACGCTGCATCACAAGCTAATTAGGAACAAGCACGCGTAATTACTTTGACACAATTATTCACTTTTCTGGGTTTTACTTTTCATAGCAGATGGTATGTCAATGATGGTTAATATTTTGAAAATAAAATAGTTTTAAAAGTAACGATTACGGTAATAAAGTAACATAAATATATATTGTAGTTATAGCCTATTTCCTTTTTCAGGCTCTAGACTATATGTGTACCAAATTTCATTTAAATCCGTTCAGTAGTTTAGGCGTGAAAGCGCGACAGACGGACAGATAGAGTTACTTTCGCATTTATAATATTAGTAAGGATTGTATAAAAAATAAATCTGAAGAGGGCACTCTCATCCCCTAGGGGTATAAAAATTAACCAAATATACACAATAAGAAATCATAAAAATCGGTCGAGCCGTTTCGGAGAAGTTCGATAAGAAACACTGTGACACGAGGTTTTTATATTTATTACATTATTCTACCTGACGGTCATTTTTTTTTTAAAGTTTATTCATCTTTTCAAATTGTTAATATTAAATTTTATTGAACACGCAATAATGGTCCTTAACGCTTGCAATACTTTTCAAAATTAGTATTCCCACGAGAATTAAGGCCGATTTCATCAGCTGGTTCACTAATTAAAATTTCGAAAATATTTACCAAATTTCGAATTTCCGTACAACTCGTTTGCTATCAAATTTCGATCGAAGCTGTCACGGGTTAGTTATCTAACTATAAGTATATTCAACCCAAAACCACAAATCGCACACATATCAGCAAAGCAATTAGCCATCATTTTGAACCACATGCTTCCTTATTCCGGATTTGAGGAGAAACTGTTTTTTAATAGTATACGGAGATTTGATTTCTTAGTTAATTAGTTTTGATCAATTATGTCCGAATTGCTTAATATTTGTGTTTACGTATTCGAATGAGTAGTACACAAATAAACAACTTTTACTTAGTTCTTTTACTATTCGTTTCGCTCCTGGCTCTGCCCGCTTCGACCTCGGTTATCGTGGTCATCGTATTTCTGTCTATCTGACCTCCACAACCCATTTAACCGACTAACACAGTATCTTTATTTACACTTCACATAGATTACTCAAAAATATTAGACACGTATTTTTTTCTTTTTTAATTCAAGAAACAATGAAGAACATACAGTTATTGGAAATATCGCGTGACGTCACTTCTTGTAACTACAATTTTTACCCACACTTGACGTCACAAACCACTTCTCAAGTTTAAAGCGCTTTAACTTTGAAATTAGTCATTTATTTAATAACTAGCTGTCCCCCGCGACTTTGTTCGCGTGTTTTAGTTTCAACGGTTTTTTATTTTTGCTCCTATTGGTCGTAGCGTGATGTTATATAGCCTATAGCCTTCCTCAATAAACGGACTATCCAATACAAAAAGATTTTTAATTTGAACCAGTAGTTCCTGAGATTAGCGCGTTCAAACAAACAAACAAACTTTTCAGCTTTACAATATTAGTATAGATATAAAAATCGAGTTGTTTTCTTTTTTATCTATCTGGTGGACTAAACAGATATTTCCTTTTCATACCGCACACATATTGTAAGAACTTAAACACTGCCAAAGATAAAAGTATGACAGTCGAGACTCGAAACCATCGTCTTTAATTAACGTGCTTTCTGTGGCCCAGAGGGGTTCTCAGTATG
Organism: Diachrysia chrysitis; assembly: GCA_932294365.1. NCBI lineage: Eukaryota > Metazoa > Arthropoda > Insecta > Lepidoptera > Noctuidae > Diachrysia > Diachrysia chrysitis. The sequence continues at coordinate 2,094,995 of OW028641.1, forward strand.
TTTACAAACGGTAACCCATCAACGGACCGACCGCGGCGAACGTTGCTTAACCTTTGTTATCGGACAAACCGTGCGGCTTAAGGCTCAGCGCAGACAAAAAATGCTCGCGCGTCCTCGACTTTGTCAGGCTCAAGCATTTATGCACTTTATTGTAATAATTTTAAAGTTTATTTTTAAGTGCGTTAATAAAAACCTCTCCGCTGCGCTCCGTTCTGTCTGCGCTGACCCTTACGCTTAGCCACGCGTCCCTCAAGTTCATTTTCATATTAGGTATGTGCTTTGATAGGGTGATATCATCAAGAGACGCATTACAAAGCTGCCGATCAAGAGAGTTGACATTTGAGGCAATCATCTTTACATACATAGTAGGTATAAACCAAGTCGCTGTTTGTACGCTAAGATCATTAAATCAACGCAACAATTGTTTATGCACTTTTTGCAATATATAGAGTGACTAGCTTTTGCCCGCGGCTTCGCTCGCGTTAAGAAGTATTATTATTAATTAGGTATAGTTTTTGCGGCTTTACTTTTGTTTTGCGTGTCGATAATCTAAGAAGATTTATACAAACTTTCATCCCCTATTTTATCTCCTTAGGGGTGGAATTTATCAAAATCCTTTCTTGGGGGATGCCTACGTCATAGAAGCTTTATGCATGCAAAATCTCAGCCCGATCGGTTTAAAATTGACAAAGTTTCATCCCCTATTTTATCCCCTTGGGGGTAGAATTGATCAAAATCCTTTCTTAGCGGATGCCTACGTCATAACATCTACCTGCATGAAAAATTTCAGCCCGATCCGTCCAGTGGTTTGGGCTGTGCGTTGATACATCACTATGTCAGTCAGTCAGTCACCTTTGAGTTATATATATTTAGATTTAAAAGTAAGTTTTGTTTATACGTACAATATATGAATATTATAGTACTGAAAAACCGAGAAATTCAAAGATTTGTAATGTCAATTAATTACTTAAATATCATAACTTTATTCATGAATTCGCCGTAGATAGCATTTTTTTTTTATTTTTACATTATTTTTTTCATTGACCCGTACTGGGATCGTAACCGGGACCTCAGAGTTAGCGACTTTGAAAACCAGTGTGTGCGCCACTCGACCACGGAGGTCGACCAAAGTAATGACGGTACAATACGTAATATAAATAGGGAGAACCACGAGATCACCTCAATGCACGGGCATCGAACCCGCGACCTATGCAAAGAAAGTCGCTTACGTAACCACTGCGAATCTCAAGCAGTCATGAGTGTGTTACAATCATTATATTATCTTTGTTCTGTGTACATTATCTAGAAAACAATACAACCAATTTAGATGTAGTTTTCTATACAAATATAGTTTAGAACTTAAACTACCTAGTTAGTCGTTTCGAAGATATGAGTGCATTTATAAATGCATATTAATTGCATTTCGACTATATTGTGCCAATGCCATAAAGTTTATTATTAATTTATTCGTCTCTCGGTCCATAAAGATGACATAATAGCCTCCATATTTGTAAATAAAATGTGTGTTTTGTGACTCCGTAACGAAATTGAGAATGATATAAGTCAAATCGTTTAAGCGAGATGCAATTGCCATTTAACAAGTAATAAAGTGATCGTGGGTTATATTATAACGCGTTTAATATACTATAATTTTTACTTCGACAATAGGGATGTTTCCTGGGTATGAAAAGTTAAAATCTATTTAGTCCGCCAGTTAGATAATAAAAAAATATTAGACACGTTTTTTTTCTTTTATCAAAACAATAAAAACTTACAAAGATACAGCGCTTTAAAGTTTCGAATTTCGGAATTGTAGCGAGGAGTGACTTCACGCGTAATTTGCGTTCTCTGTATTTTGATCATTTTTTGTTTGTAAGAAAAAAGAAAAAATACGTATCCAATAAAATTCATTAATCTACCAGGCGGACATTAAAAAAAATTAGGAAACATGCCTATTAATGTCGACTGGATTTCAGTAGTAACTCTAAATAAGGATTGCCAAACTTACTATAAAAATATTTAACCCAAAAAAAATATGGGAGTTTGGTAAATTAAAACAAAATAATAATGGTTACTAGATGTCGCATACGTCGCCCTAAGACATAAACTAGAAGACGAAATTTTAACTTCTGGGCAATGAGTACGGTAGCTTACTTGGTAAAGCGACTGACGCGTTAAGCCAGTGGTCGCAGGTTCGAGTCCTGCCCGAGGTTTCAGTTTTTCTTTCTACGATTTTTATTTAATTACTAAATAATGTATAAAACTAACTAAAGATTAAAAATAACATTTTTACATTGAATAGTTTAATTCTTGTCGAACTTTAGGATATTAAAACATAATTTAAGCAAAAACACGAGTGAAACCTCGAGTTTTAACAAAAATAAAATACTTTTATCTCTTTTGAAATTGAATATTATCTTGATAAACTATAGCTACACACACATCGTTAATTAACATAAACTTTATGCAACTTATTATCTGGTGTTTAAGTTGGTCTAAGCCAGCGATATCTCCTATGCAATATATTTCCTGACGCGGATGTGTAACCTACGACCCTTTAGCAGGAAGTCATGCGCTGCTACCACAGCGGCCTAAGTCTAAGTTTTCTGTTGTAGACTGATAGGCGAAAATAATTTAACTTTATTGGGAGTTAGTAGTAGCTAAATCCTTACTAATATAAATGCGAAAGTAACTCTAAAAAACTACTGCACCGATATAAATGAAATTTGGTACACAGATAGTCTAGAGACCATAAAAGGATATTTGTATCAAAACATAGCGCACCGTTTTATTAAAACTATTTCAAAATCTAATATTACCCAAATAATATCAGAACCGTCGATGTTTTCGCATAAAAGTCTTTCGCCACACGGGAAATCATTTCAATCAGTAAACGAGCGTAGTTTATTTTGCAAAAAAATGTTTTCCTTCCGCACAAGGGACTAGCTTTTCTTTCCGTTAACGAAGAATACTTACAATCTGCTACTGTCTCTAAATTTACTTCGGTTTTTAATAAATGATGTTAGGTTCAAGATTTAAACTTTTTTTTAATTAATAACCGGAATTAATGTAATGTGTACAAAAACTTTGGGTCATCTGTCCCCCGCGGCAACGTGCGGAGCTCGTTTTAAACTATTATTCTACTAATCTATACTTACTAATATATAAAGCTTAAGAGTTTGTTTGTTTGTTTGAACGCGCTTATCTCAAGAACTACTGGTCCGATTTGAAAAATTATTTCAGTGTTAGATGCTATAAGCTATATAACATTACGCTGCGACCAAAAGGAGCGAAGCATAAATGAAAAATGTTGCAAAAATGAAAAACCGTTGAAACTAAAATACGCGGACAAAGTCGCGGGAGACAGCTGTATTATAATAAATGAGAAAGTTTGTGCATTCTATCACGCAAAAACGACTAAATGAATTTGGAGGAAATTTTGCTTGCAGGTAACTTATATCTATTAAGCGGCAATAGCCCAATGGGTAGCACGGCCTTATGATCGAGAGGTCGCAGGTTCGAACCCCACCCATAGCATTATTAACGTAAACCCACTCCAGAAACAAGCATATTTAGCTTAGTTGGAGGGGTTAACAAGATTTCTAGTAATGTGAATTCCACAAACATTACTAATAATCTTATTAAAAAAATATATAAGCAACTTAGATTGACATAAAGGGTACTTTTATCCCGGTATGTTCACGGAAATAAAAAGTACGTGGGTACAGAATAGCCCAAAACGTAATAATTTAATTTGACGCGAACGAAGCCGCGGGGCCGCTATAGTTAAATATTCAACTGTTAACGAGGAGAGAGGTGCATCTTTAATGCCTACAGCTATTAGGAAATAATGGTGATTTATACTTAGACTAAAATTTTCTCTTGTAGACTTTTATTAGGCATCTAGGTCATTTAGATGCCTAAATCATTTAAATAAATACATTTTTTTAACGGCTGATAAGATTAAATTATATTAAAAGTTTAAATTCGTGGCTAAAATAGTTCAGTTAATTACTTACTTCAGTACATTTAAATAATCTTTTAAATAAACATTTATGATAATTCCTAAATAAATCCTGATGCAATATAAAAATTGGACAAGTTTGTGTGTATGAAACCCTTTATTTTGATACCTTAATGACCTTAATCTATAATTATATTTTCATTTAGGCCATTTAGGGATTTTTTAAGTCGAATTTAACGACAGCCTAATCCATTCGGCCTTTTGGAAGATACGACAGGGAGAGACCCGCTGGAGTTGCGCAGAGAATGAGCTTGCGATCCCGCCACGCTGGCCAAGGGCAGAAACGGGACCGGGGTGTTTTTAGTCAGGGAAAGTCTGACATATCCTCACGCCGTGCCCTCGGCGTGGATTGAAACCTTTTCACCCCGAAAAACAAAAAGGGACTACAGAGAGCACGTTAGATTGATGACATAGTTCCCCGCCGAGTATGCTTTAGCGAACCCGGAACTCCGGCAAAGGCAAGGACGGGACCGGGGTGTTTTTGGTCGGTGCAAGTCTGACATATCCCCACGTCGTGCCCTCGGCGTGGGTTGAGTCACCCCGTAACAAAAAAAAAAGGTTGATGACATTGTTAAATTAACACCACCACCTGGATGAGGGACGCGCAAGACAGACAAGAATGTCAAAAAAAAGGGGAGGCCTATACTCAGCAATGGATGACTGCGGGCTGAAATGATTATGATGAAGCAATAGCATTTGTTCACCTCTGACACACGCCTAATACAGAATTTGACACAAAAAAACAACATCTCGTTGGCAAATTAAGTTTTGCAATAACCTCAATCATTTGCTTTGTATTGCAAACAAATCGATTACACATTATCTCGATTTAATCTCGATTTTAGGATTCCGTGTTAAATCGTAACCAATGGCCGCAAAAAACAACAAATTTAAATTTCAACATAAATGATTTATTAGTTTCTGATGGTTTATGCGAATGTTAAACATTGAAATTAAACTACTTTTTAAACGGATTCTATAGCGGTTTATTTGAGGTCGAGTGGCGTACGCACCGCTTTTAAGGTGTCGCCAGCTTTGAGGTCCCGGGTGTCGATTCCCAGAGGGGTCAATATAGGAAAACTACTTCTCTATATTGTTTCGGGTCTGGGTGTTTGTGGTGCCTTCGTTGTCGCTGTTTCCATAACACAAGTGCTTTAGCTACTTACTTTTGTTTAGAGCAATGTATGTGATGTTATTTATTTATTGACTATTTCGATTTCTTCTAAAAAAACCACGATAGAACCCGTATAGGTATATTTTTTTTATTTTAACCTAAACATATATAGGTTTTATGGTACGGAATCTTTTCGTGTGCGAGCGCGACTCGCACTTGCCTGCTTTTATTAAAAATCTAATACTATTCCGCTGTCCGTACGTCTGTCTGTCCGTGAGTTTTGTCCCATGAACCGTAAGTAATGGTTGGAGAGATGTAATTATCAGAGAGATAAAATTTATATTGTCGGTACAACAAAAAAAAAATGACTATGGGACGGAACCATTGTACCGCGAGTCCAACTCGCACTTATTATTAAACTGATTAGAAATCTTCGGTCACTAGTCTCACTTCCTGAATCTGTGTTTGTTCTCACAATTATCTTGAGTCATAGATTAATAGGTAATTAATGCAGTCTGCTGCAGATGTGTCATATCTTTGAGAACAAACTGTTTTATCACTATGCTAAGATGTGAATTTGGGTCAACAGAGTAGGAACCACTTTATTGAATAATCTAATTATAATATTTTTTACAATAAAAGTAGAATATTGGTGTTAAGATAAGTCTTAATAAAGTTTGACGCGCGTGTTAACGTGTCTGTCTGTTGCATTGTAGCTCCTAAATTAATCGATCGATTTTATACGGTATTTATTGTTTAAAAATTTACGTAATCGAGATGGTTCTTAGCTACAATTAATGAAGATCTGTTACGCAATTTAAAAGCTATCAACATTTTTGTAAATTTCGGCACGGTTTAAATTTTTTTCTTTATAGATAATAGTATAGCCGTTGCTCCTATAATTACAATGTATAGGTTCGTTTTATTGTTGCATTTCTATAACAATGTATAAAAACAATACAAAATTAATGGAGGTTAAATTAAAAATGATATGGTATAATATAATGTGAGGAATAAATGAGTGAAGATGAATCAAACAAACCCAAACACGATGGGAATGCGTCGTTTCATGACGATGTTCCTATGACCACCTTTGGGTTCCATCATCAGACCAGCTCGAAAGTACTATAATATTGTATTGACACCAGATTAATATAGTACAAACAACAAAGTTACAAGTTAAATAAAAACTTTAAAGAAATATTTACGTTTACCAAAGATGTGTGAACTCAATAATTGTCTTAAGCTGATTTCCCATCGTGCGCAATGCCACGGATCACCCCGCACAGCTGACGACCACGGAGGGCCGCGCACCGCGCAGTGAGTGTTGAGAATCAAACCCTATTTTAACCGGCTTAGGGTATAATTCGACTCGCTGATTGCGACGGACTGTTGACGGAAGTCAATTGGTTCCGAGATAGAAGAGGATAATGATAAAAATAAATGTCGATCAGTTACACGATTAAAGTAACTTTCCTCGATAGTTTTATTTTTAAATCAGCTCTATTAAAACCCTTTTTTGCTTAATCCATCAAACTATTCAACTTAATAATATTTTTTTTTCACACTATTTGATGAATAATCATAATATTTAGATTAATGTGGATTAATTTTTTATTCCATCCAATAGATTTCGATTAATATGAGATTTTCCATTTTGTCGCTTACGTTATTATTTCTAAGACAATCTTTCGCGACCTTGACATATGTTCAGCTTATTCCGTCTCGTAAGCAAGCAGTTTTTTTTGTTAAGTACCTTTATTGTCAAAACCCACTGTTCGACACAAATGTAAATTTGTTGAAGAATAAATAAATAAATAAATAAATAAATAAAGTTAGTATTAACTCTGTCTTGCATTTTCGGATTGGCTCTCCAGTCCGTTTGACTCCGCCGATGTGCAAACGAAATAATTTAACATAGGCATCAAACTCGTTAACAGTTATAATATGAACGTACAACTTAATCATTGTCTTGTGGGAACCCAATGTTCTTGAACAAACTTTCAATTGTTTCTTCCGACTGTTCTGAGAAGCAGTTCCTGGCTCTTGTCTTATACCAATCACTGAGTTATTGATATACTAATAAATAAGTAAACTATAGAGCACACATATCGAGTATGAACTGTTGGCACTAGTATGAACATGTAAAATCGTAAAATTAGTGTCAAAATAGAGTGCAATGTTTTATTAAAACTATCTCTAAACCTAATATTACCCTAATATTATCGGAACCGTCGATATATTTGCGTAAACGTCCGTTGTCGCACGGAAAATCACATAAATCAGTAAACGAGCGCAGTACATTTAGCTAAAAATGTGCTTACGCTCCGCTTATGGGGCTACTAGCGATGCGCACGCTTTAAGCCTGTCTGTGTTTACTTTAAGGTTATTATGAATTATAATGGAGCGAGAATATGTAAGTATTTTTGCGGACAAAGTCGAAGGTAAAGTGCTATATAGTTACACATAAACAAAATAAATACGATCCCAATTTTTCTCTTTTAATTCACACTGAGCAGTCCATATCTACTAACATATTTGAGGAAAACTTAAATTGTTACCCAGTTTTAAAATTTTGTATATTTTTCTTTTGGAATAACTACTTAGAGATTCATTTTATAGTAAATACTAACTTCTTCCCGCGGCTCCGCCCGTGTGGAGGTCGGTTATCGCGACAAAAAGTAGCTTATGTCCTTTCTCAGGCTTTAGACTATCTGTGTACCAAATTTGATTTAAATCGGTTTAGTAGTACAGGCGTGAAAGCGCGACATACAGACAGAGTTACTTTCTGATTTATACAGGGTGAGTTCTTTGTCGTTGTACAAACGAAAATAATGACATCTATATCGGATATAAAAACGATTGGTATCAAAAATTAAACAAACAAATGAAGAAAATTCTTGAAACTTTTACGGATACAGTACTGAAATTCGAGTTCTTTTTTCATTTTTTTTTTAGTTGTTTGTGCCAAGCGTTTTAGTAACCGATATAGAAGGCATAGATTTCGATTGTACATCGACAAAAACTCACCCTGTAGTATGTATTTAACATTGTATGTACCAACATATTCCCTTCTTTTTAAAAAAGTAACCTAAGGAGTTTCTTACCGGTTCTTCTCCATAGGAGTGACATTTTGGAACCGCGCAACTAGAGTCATTTCACGTTTTGAAAGTGCCTGAAAAGGCCTACTCGAAATAAAAATATTTTGATTTTAATTTTGAATGTTAAGTTATACATATAAATTAATCTATATCTTTAGTCTATGTACCTAACCATAAGTCCTAAGAAAGACGTTCTAATTAGCCATAACGGAACAAATTGCTCGAAAACGATACAGCGAAGGCAAACTAGATTCTTGCAGGCAGGAAGATCCACTAATAAAATCTTAATAAACAAATACCAACAAAATATTGTCCCACGGGCTAAAAATAAACATTTTAAAAATGTTGTATAAACTTCCTGATATTACTCATTGTGTTTAATTAGCAATTAAATTAATTGTTAATATCAACAAATTATGCTGTTTAGATTTCCGCGATTTGTAAAAGAATTTGTATGTTTGGTGGAGTGTCATATTAAGCTTTAAAAATTTAAATGTTAGGTAGGTATATTACAAGTACAGATGATAGGCGAAGAGTAGTTATATCAAACAGAGTACACGTATTTTCTTCTAAATTAACTATCTATAATATGTATGTATTTAGAAATAAATAAGTATGTTTATCAGTTGTCTGGTTGCCATAATACAGGCTCAGCCTTGTGAGGGATCAGACGGCCGTGTGTGAGTTAACCTGAAAAAATTGATTTTACTTGGAATATTAGATTAGATTAGATACTGCGACTGAAGTTTTAACTAACTTAAAAAGGTGCTCAATTCGATTGTTTGTTACGCAAAATCTCCGGAAATAAGTATATCGCGTATTATGTTCTAAGATGCTTTATTTCTCCTAATAAATTGTTTTACTGCATTAGATGCAAAGGTGAAAAATGAAAGCTATTGTCTTATGAGTATTGGTTAATGCAAAGAAAAAATATTATAATAATTTCAAACATTTTTTAGGAGTATAATTTCATCACCTAATTTTTCTTTTCTTTGTATACATACTATTGTATAAAAAACTCAATAAATCATAATTACCCGTACTCGAAATATACAGGAGGAAATGATCGTTTCTTATACTATTGTATTGTTTCAGGGGTGGCCCCATATAAAGTACTAGCTCACCCGCGACTTCGTCCGCGCGTTTTAGTTTCAACAGTTTTTCATTTTGCAACATATTTAATTTATACTCCGCTCCTTTTGGTTGCAGCGAAATTTTATATAGCTTATAGCCTTCCTCAATAAATGGGCTACCTAACACTAGGAGAATTTTTCAAATCGGACCAGTAGTTCCTGAGATTAGCGCGTTAAAACAAACAAACTCTTCAGCTTTATATATTAAGTATATATAGATTACTAAAATTGATTTAGTCGTGTGGTTTTAAAATCATAATAAGTAGAGATAAAATTACTAAGAATATTAAATATTTGTAATCCTAACTATATAATCGTTACTAATATTATAAATCCAAAGTAACTCTGTCTGTGTGTCTGTCGCACTTTTACGACAAAACAACTGAAACGATTGAAATGAAATTTGTTATACAGATAGTCTAGAGCCGTAACCGACATCCACGCGAAGAACGCGGGAAACAGTAAGCTAGTATTTGTATATAGTACCTAAACTTAATTTGTATAATATTATTAGCTTATTTAAATTGGTATAGGTACTAATACTAAATTAGATTCTGTTTTTTTGTTGTTGTTTGATAAACAATTATTGGAACAAGACAATAATGATTTTGATGATTTTTTTTTTCGTTGAATCACAAATCATTGAATTTTCATTGCAACCCGAAGAAATTCTTCCGACCGCAAGCAATATGAATCGGAACAATTAAGTATAGGAACATTAGAGATGAAGGAGTGCTGACTCGAACTGCCTAAATCCACAGAACGTTTTCCGGGTGAAAACATATACAAATCTAATGCAAATAATTAAACAGTTCTTCCCTCAAAACATGAAAATCAGTCAATTTTTCTAGTTCAAATTTTCCTAACACCTATAGTAAACTAGCCAAACGCCCCAGCTTCCCACCTTTAAGCTACTAATACTAAAACATATAAACCTTACTCTTGGATCAGTCTATCTACTGCTGAAAACTGCATTAAAATCCGTTGGTTATTTTAGAAGATCTAAGCATACAGACAGCGGGTGCGACTTTTTTTTGGACAGTGTAAAGATTATGCCCTAAAAACACAGTTGAAACTAATCAGTGTGAAACGACTGTAGGAAGGTAATATGTATAACAAGAAGTAAGTGCGAATATAATTGGAGACGGAACAAACAATACCTCATGATCACAATCGAAGTACCTGTGTAGAAAGTTAGATAAATACTAGATTGAAGGGCAGAAGGTTAATTTTTAATAAATGCTAATTTAATTATAAAAGTTGTTGTTGAAGTTATGCCAATAAAAATTTTAAAGCATAATTTTTTAAGTGTAAGAGCCAATCCGGAAATGCAACAAAACAGATTTAACACTGATTGCTTACTTACGGGATGAAAACAGCTAAACATAAGTCAAGGACAAGGCGAAAGATTACCTTATAAATAATAACGTAAGCGACAAAATGGAAAATCTTATATTAATCAAAATCTATCGGATGGAATAAAAAATCAATCGACATTAATCTAGGTATGTATTATGAGTGTGCATCAAATAGTGTGAAAAAATATTATTAAGTTGAATAGTTTGGTGGAGGTTAAGCAAAAAAAACCGGCCAAGTGCGAGTCGGACTCGCGCACCGAGGGTTCCGTACACACCTGTAGGTATATAAGTAAAAGTTCACCCATCACTACGATCGAGTCATAGTTATGGTATGATAATTGCAAAATGAAAAAAAAAAAAATCAGAAATATTTTTTTTTATATGATGTAACTAAAAATTTACGGTTTTCGCAATTTTTCCTTTATCTGTACTATAAGACGTTACTTCGTACCAAATTTCAAGATTCTGAGTTCACGGGAAGTACCCTGTAGGTTTTGATTCCCGTGCGAGTTTCGAAAATTTGCGGAATTTTGCGGCATAAACGGGAGTATCTTTTGATCGCGTTGACTTAGAAGTTTGATTTTTTCACAGCTCCAAGAGACCATAGACTTGAGTATTTGATATGAATTTCAGCTTGATACCTCCACGCGTTTCTGAGAAAAAAGGTCTTGACAGACAGACAGACAGACAGACAGACAGACAGACAGACGGACAACAAAGTGATCCTATAAGGGTTCCGTTTTTACCTTTTGAGGTACGGAACCCTAAAAAGTGTTTCTAATGAGCTGATTTAAAAAAAATAAGAGTATCGATGAAAGTTTTTAATTGTGTGATCGACATTTATTTTCATCATATCCTCTTCTATCTAGGAACCAAATTTCAAGTCAATAACTTTTATAGTTGCTAAGTAAAACCGTTATGAAAATAGCTAAAAAATTGTGTATCGCCTTAAGTCAGGCAGGGTATACCTTCTGTTTACTAACTTGCATTACGTCACCAAACAAAAAATGTCTGCACGTCTGTCAATACAAAGAGCTTATAATCCGCTTTTTTATCCGTTTGATTTATCGTTTAAGTCGTTTCTACGTCGGGATTACTGTCATTAAACCATCACTGAGTTCATGGTTTGTTTAAAGATGTTTTTTGATTGACAATAGATGGCTTAGGTAATAATGTTGTTTGATGCGTACAACCGTATACTTTTATAGTTAGGTACCGACGTTCAAATCTGTACGTCGATTCTGTAAAATTTAAACAACAATTCGCATCTCACATAGCTTTTCACTCTCACTTCGCATAAGGTTCAAAATGACCTTGATTTTGATCGGGTTCGGACGAAGTGAGCGTCAAAGTGTCGGGGTAATTACCTTACTGAATCCCACTTTTTACGTCATCTCAAACTTTATCAGTAAAAATTTCATTATCAACCGAGGTTTTTGGAATGCCAATCAAGAAACTCACAGCGGATTCAGATTCGATGTTTAGAATGAGGTCTTAAAGAATCACACTGCTGATCCCGCTAATATGTATGTCGAAATGTTGTCAAGTTGCACTAATGAAGAGTACAAAAGATAGGAAAAGCACGTAAGTAACAGAGATAGCTATCATTAAAACCTTCCTAATTTATAGGCTAATAACATAATTATCTGCCTCGTTTTTATACATAACTAGCTGTCCCCACGACTTCGTCCGCGTGTTTTAGTAACCCTAATTATAAAGTAAAAGTAGATACGTGTAATAAAACCTCAGCCTATAACCTAAGTTATCTGCCAGTAAAATCGGTCTGGTAGTTCCAGAGATTAGCGCGTTTACGTGGTACTTGATCCTTATTATGTTGCAGAGTTATTTTAAAATACAATATCTCCTAAGATATTCATTAAAATCAAATGCTGTAAAGAGCAATTTTGTTTTAAATTAAATACTTGTTTTAATAAAGTATTTATTTGGATAAGCATTAATATCATGTTTATAAAAACACCTTCGCAAATATTCCAATATTTTAAAACAAATTTGATAACCATAAAAAAGGCTTTAGTAATTCAACTTTAAACGATAGATATATGCTGTCGCGGCCTTTTTTGTAGGACTATTTAGGATGAACATTTCCATTACCTATCTATTAAGTACGTGTAACTCTAACGGTTTTTGCAGCGCACGCCAGAATAGCTCGCAGACGCCATTTTTTATTTCCACTTATCGCTATAATTTGGTCAATTCACACAATATTTTTATAAATTATAGCCTATGTGTTATTCTGATCTGTAAGCTATATTAGTAGTAGCGTGAAAGAGTAACTAAACATTGTTCGATGTTTTTATAGTTATTCTGCAATTTGAAGTGGAGACGAATGGAGACGAATGCAACAAATAAAAGTTCATAAAAATCGGGGCATCCGTTTTTGAGTTATAAATGGTTTAACTAATCCCAGATCCCCCCGTCTCTAGATCAAGCTGGCCCGAGCCGGCCAAACTAGCAATAAAAATATGTCCTTAAATAATAAAAACTTAGATACAGCCCTCCCTTGCTGTTTTTGCCTTATTACGATTGTTAGAAACGCACTAAGTCGAGGTCCGAACCCCACAGGGCCCCCCCCCCTTAGTGAACGTTGCTGACGTAGTTAAAACCTGAGATTAAGATTATATCGATAGAGAGTTTACTCGTTAGACTTTTATATCCATCTTCAGCTTCCACTAACAGATCATCATAATATACGTTACATCATTTATTGCGCTATCAAATAACAATGTATGTTATATAATAATGTTTACTTGAACTCTTAGTCGGACATGTCTAAGAATAACTAAGAAATATCAATGACATTGACAAATAGTTTATTATCCGTCTTTGAACCCACAACCTTGAGCATATCATTCCGGTACGACAATCTCTCGACTACAGAGGCGTAATTATTTTATTACTTTAATTACTTAACAACAAAATTAAAACTGAAACAACCCAGACTTGGAATAAGCGTGGATCACACAAATGTTAGGGAATCGAACCCGCAGCACGTCGCGCACGATGCACTCCTTAGAGTAAATATAGACAAGCATAGAGCGAGCGCATCGCTAGTAGTCCCTTATGCTAAGCACATTTTTAGCTAAATAAAACGCTCGTTTACTGATTTTTGTAATTTTCTATGTGACGACAGATATTTATGCGAATATATCGACGTTTCCGATATTATTAGGGTAATAACGGGCATTGACGGGCCTGTTGGTCTAGTGGTTAGTGACCCTGACTGCTAAACCGGAGGTCGTGGGTTCGATTCCCACAAAGGACGAATCTTTGTGTGATGAGCACGATCATTTGTTCTGTGTCTGGGTTATAATTTATCTATAATATGTATGTGTTTAGAAATATATAAGTATGATTATCAGTTGTCTGGTTGCCATAGCACAGGCTCTGCCTAGTTTGGGATCAGATGACCGTGTGTGAGATGTCCCAAGATATTATATTATTATTCAATATAATAATAATTTTGAGATTCGCGGCGCTCTGTTTTGGTACAAATTTTACGATTTTACATGATCATACTTGTGCCAACAGTTCGTACTAGATATGCGCGCTCTAATAGTTTATGTATGTTTTCGTCTATGACGCACTCAAAGTATTATATCTAGCCTGTGGGTTAGTTAGTCTAGCACGCTAATCCTAAACTCTACAAGGCCATTGCGGCATAAACCCTTATGGCCGCTCCTTAGCAAAGCAGCCCTTTGAGCCGTCCAATATTCGTGTTTCGATTGCGATCAGATAATTCTATAAACTCTAAGATGCTCAAAACTATGTTGACAAATCTTGAGTTCAGTCTTCTGGCTGTCTATCATAGACCAAATCGATGGACCATAGATATGCATAAAGGAATAATTATATTTAAACCCGGAAATATTTAACCAAACTCTAACTTACTAGGTCATATACATACAAAACTCAATCCTTACTAATATTATAAATGCGAAAGTAACCCTGTCTGTCTGTTGCGCTTTCACGCCAAAACTATTGAAATTTGGTACACAGACAGTCTAGAGCCTGAGAAAGAACATAGGCTACTTTTTGCCGCAAGAACCCATAAAACGCGGGCAGAGCCGCGGGAAGCAACTAGTATATAAAAAATAAAATCTGCGGATAAACATACAGTATTCTAAACTTTACGAATAATATAATATTGCACAATTACGCAACATTGGAATGCAATTACAATAACACACACCTTCAATATACCAATCAACCAATATTTGATCAAACATTTTATTCCGCGACCATCGCTGCTTTTATTTACAACACTTTCATTTTCGGTCGTTAGCAGCACGCGATGTATCACCATAAGTATGTGACCAGCATTTGCTAGTACGGTACCCACAAAATCTTTGTTTATTAGGAATACTTGAGATGGTGAAAGTAATGACTTAATCGATTTCATTCACTTAATGAACGAGAACCTGATTCGTCCGCCTATTAAAATATTATATGAAGGCTTTATTTGCGCAAATATGTTTGACCTTATACAGCCTTCAATTACTAAATAATTTGGCATTCTATAGGTAATAATTTCAATGTTCTTCCCATCGACAATTTTCTTTCTATTGATAACAGAAAAAATAAATAATCCATTTATTCCGTGTATTGAGTCTAAATATATCATAAGTAGCAAATTAAGTGTTTGTGGTAGTTTATTGGGAGACCAAAAATAAAAGCTATTCATATTATAATGACATTATTATTGTGTTTCGTGGACCCCATTATATAAGAATGTTAAGAATTAACTTTTTAGGTACTCAATAATATTTTTTTACAGTGAAAACTTATTTAGTTCCGTTAGGCATATTTCGAGATGGAAAAAAACAATTGAATTCGCGTCACTGTTACCGCAACCGTTACCGAGACCTTTGTATAGAAATATGTACATAATATATAAAATATATGCTATACATTTTTATCGATTCGATAGAGCTTTTAAATTTGATTCAACGTCTCTCATCTGTCCATTAAACTTTATGAATGACATAAGCACGTAACATATGCATAATATAAATATTTTAGTATATTCGTTTCTAACAATAGATGCTCGTAAATCAACCTATAATTAATAAAGTACCCATCCAAAATGTTCGGCGTTAGTAAGAATCCAAACGGGTGAATCGATTAAGTATTTCATTTTATTTGATAGTGAGATTTGAGAGTTGTTGTTTTGTGAGATATTAGTAGCTCATCATCGGAATGTCGTGGTGGCCTAGAGGTTCAACTAACGGGTTTGTATGCACAAGGTTGAAGGTTCGAACCCACTACAGATGAGTACCAAAGTTATTCAAAGATATAAAACATCGTTAGGAAACCTGGATTCCAGAAATTGGAATCGGAAATCTCTGTTTTATTACTGTAAGGGCAAGAGAGAGGTGTGAGCACACATTTTCTTTCTCTCTTTCTCTCATAGTCACGTTTCGTATATAATCGTGTGTTCTAAAGCACATTCGTTTTTTATATCAATTTTTTATCGTATTTTAAGCTTTTAGCTAATCTTGCAATGTATGTTCGGGTCAAATCTTGCAAGCTAAATTAGAACCACTTCTAGACATCCGCTTGAGATGAAAATTTGCATACTTATATAAGTTCGGTGACAATGCAATATTATGGTACTTTCCAGCTAGTCTGATGATCGAGTGAGAAGGTGGCCATAGGAATTTGGTAACGAAGCGACGCAATCCTTGTTTAATTTGTTTTTACGAATAGCTGATTTGGAGATAATTTTTAGGCAGACGGCCATTTTAGTTGGTCGCCCGAGTGAATCTTAACAATAGTGGGTTCGCTTTCACTTGAGGTCACGATGTGTGTGAGCGAGGTGTATACACCGTTATTATAGAGTACAGTCAACCTTACCAGTGACCAAGATTCACGAAATTAGTTTACGTAATTCTTTGTATCTTTTAAGGTTGATTTAAAAATATATAAAGTATCATTTATCCAAATATAGTTCAGAGCAAGCTTGTTGATGGTGAATAGGTCCCATGATCAACATTTTTCTATATTTATACGTACTTATTTATTTGTTTATTTATTTACTAGCTGTGCCCGCGAATTCGTCCGCGTGGAATATAAAAAAAAAACATATTTCGTGTCTAGCGTTGATTTTCAACTGGGCCTTGGCAATAGTGACGAATCATCGAATCAGTCAGGATATATTATATAATATTTATGCCCCGGTTTGGCACGGGTGATGATTTTTACACACATTTTTTTTCTTTTATATAACCCAACAGAAGGTTTATATAAAAGAAAATGTGTGGTGGGTGTAAAGAAGGTTACCTTCTCCAAACAATAATTAACAGAACAAAAAAAGAATTTGCGAAATTGTTTTATCCGTTCACGCATGACGCGATGTCGAAGCGAAATAGAGATACATTTTTATATACATAGATTGATTTTGTGTCAAAATTATAATAAAACGCGAACCGCTAAATACATACACATATATATATAACAATAGAAGTCCTTTCACTTTTCTGAGTAGATAGATTATCGTTATTAAGCTGGCAATAGATAAGCTTATATACCTACTAGCTTTTGCTCGGGACTTCGTCCGCGTAGAAGTCGAAATAGGTTTAGGACATTTAAATTTTAAAGAGCTATTGCATTGCATCTACGTTTTATGTGAGTTCAACGTTTTTCTTATAAAATCCAATTGAATTTTCAAACATATGACTAAATAAAATATAATTTATATCAAAAGCACTAAGGAGCATTGATATCAACTTCTATGAAAATCACAAAAACCGCCGAATGCGTCGAAAACCAATGCAATGCAATACTCTTTAAACCGTTTTCGACTTCTTCGCGGACGAAGTCGCGGGCTAAAGCTAGTAGTTCTATCTCCTATCATTAAATTATTCAATGAAGCAAAATCAAAGCAATATCATCCACACATTCTCAGCAAGTACAAGTTAACCCACTCAAGCATTATCCGGAATAGAAACTCAGTATCTTCTAACCGCAGACGGTGTTATCTCATGCTAAACCGAACGTAAAGGTAACCGCAGTTAACAAGGTACAGTTGAGTTAAATGCATCGTGTTTTGTAGGTGGAATGCAATATTTATAAGATCGTATGCACCTAGTCTAAGGTTAGTTTTAATCTTATATATAAAAATGAATTGCTGTTCGTTAGTCTCGCTAAAAGTCGATAACGGCTGGGCCGATTTGAATAATTCTTTTTTTGTTTTGTTCCCTAGAAGACAGGGAGGCTTTAAAAACAAAAACATAGGTAGGGTAGGTAGAGTATTGTAGTGTAGGTAGGGTAGGGTAGGCAGAGTAGGGTAGGGTAGGGTAGGTAGGGTAGGTAGGGTAGGTAGGGTAGGTACCTAGTCAGTTGACGGGACCGAAACCGCGGCGACGCGCCTAAACCAAATTTTCTCTTTAAAAATATTATTGGAATAAAATCTAAATACAATTTCCCATAAGAATATATTTTCCTGTAACCAATTAAGTATAATGTACTATATCTATTGAGCAGGTAAGATCAAATCTTTGCACCAATACAAAATAAACTACAAACATAATACACTGTCTTAGACATGTCAACAAAAGGACGTGACGTAACAAAAGGCCATTGAACCTTGTGAATGGCATGAATACATCTGGTTAATGTGTTGTCCTGTATTGTAAGTTGAACAGACTAAGATCACATGTTTGAGTTTACATCACTAGTTACTATATACTTGTTTTAATATAATGCAATAATTGCGAAGGTGTTTTTAAAATATGATATTAATCCTTATCCAAATAAATACGTCATTCATAACAAGTATTTAATTTTGAACGAAATTGCATTTTACAGAATTTGATTTTAATGAAGATCGTAGTTTTAAAAGAACTCTGCAACAAAATAATGATCAAGTACCACGCAAACGCGCCAATCTCTGGAACTACCAAACTAATTTTACTGGCAGATAGCTAAGGTTATAAGGTGAGGTAATATTACATATACCTACTTTTACTTTAGAATTAGGGTGCCGCGCTAAACATGAAAACGAGTGGAAACTAAATCACGTGGACAAAGTCGCGGGGGACAGCTAGTATGTTGTGTAAAACACAAGCCATAAACATCATCGCTTAGAAATGCGTAAGTATGAAAGTAAGTACTGCTTATAATAACAGCTGCTTCATTCAATGTCCAACCGGGGAGATAGACATGAGTAGTGTAAGACCGACTCACGTAACAACGATTTTATCGCTTATACAGACATCCACACAAGTGTTAACCGACCGCGATTACTCGTGAGACCCATTAGTAATAAATTTAATAATCCTTACTAATATTATTTATGCGGAAGTAACTCTGTCTGTCTGTCCATCGCACTTTCACGCCAAAACTACTGAACCAATTTAAATGAACATTGATACACAGGTAGTCTAGAGTCTGAGAAAGGATATAGGCATACTGTTTGCCACGATAACCGACATCCACGCGGGCGGAACCGCGCGATACAGCTAGTAAGAAATAAGCGAAGGTTACTTTTCTTGTAATTTTTTTTTGTTACATTTGTTTTATTTTTCATTTAATTGTAAAACTTAAATGTATTTTTATTTGTGTTAGTTCCTTAATCTTACGTAATATTCAATCTTTAAATTAATTTCCATAAAACTCAAACCTGACAGAAATAGTGTCTGCGTGTGTGCGTGTCTTCGAAGACTTTTAAATAGGCAAGCTAATGTAATTTAGTATTAAATAAGCAATGTTTTCAATATAACGAGGAACTGCAACCAAAAATGGTGACAAAAAAAAACATTATTGGAAACTTTAAAAGGTTTTACAAAAAACACACCAATCTATCATCGAATCAGACTGAGAGTAATTGAATGCGATGCGTACATAACATTTCTAAATGCTTAAAAGGGTTGCCGGATCCGAACTCATTTTAGCCAGTCCGTCAATATTCTCTGTTAAAAACATGGTCTTTATTCTAACGCAGTAAAGTCGATTTTGGCGACTCATTGTTTCCGTACGAATAAAATCCGCACAATATCATTACAAGGATTAGCGCCTGGCTTTGTCCGCCGATAGCTAATTTAAATTCCGTATGAGGCTAATTATTCTGAAAGCTTTATTAGTCTGCAGTTGCAATGTGATTAATGAAAATCTCCCTCCATGGTCGAGCGGCGCACACACCGGTTTACAAGGTGTTACAAGCTCTGAGGTCCCGGGTTCGATCCCCGGTCGGGTCAATGTAGAAAACCGCTTTTCTACATAGTCTCGGGTCTGGAAGTTTGTGGTACCTTCGTTGTGTCTGGATTCCATAACACAAGTGCTTTAGCTACTTACTTTGGGTCCAGAGCAATGTATGTGATGTTATACACATTTTTTTTTCATAGGAGCAAAACAAACTTTTTTTTGATTCAGTTGAGTACCGTATTTTACATGGAGCGACTTCCTATCTGACCTCCACAACCGATTCTACTGGGTAGTACCGAGGCACGAGGTCTCTGTATGTTTACACAAGTCACCCATCCACGGACCAACCGCAGCGAATGCGGCTTAACCTGTGTAATATCTGTGAAACCAGCTGACCCTTAGCAACGACCCCTTCCCCCGCTCACTCGTTTTCTAACAAACTAATGTTTGTTTCCTATTTCCAAGTCTATGCACTAGTCTACGGTTCATAAAAGTAAGTCTCTTTAATTGAATTTCTCGTCAAATCCAATATCGACTAATATAAATGGATGGCCAAATAACTAACAGCTCGCAGCTCTAGACTTGACGTTTGATCGATGCGTTTTGTTTTGTTTACGGTTTTCCAGAATCCTTTGAAAATAGGCGTTCATTTATAAAAAATAAATTTCTAAAAACTTGAAGGTTTTACACTTAATATTCGAACTGAGAAAAAAAAACACAAAACAGGCTAAATCTTTCAACTAATAATGTTTACGGCATAAAGAGAAAGGTCTATTTAAAGATCTAGAAGTCTAAGAATGTGTCATCCAGCCTGGTGCCGATCGAACTAAAGCTATGAATTAGACGAAAATTTGCAAAGGATTTATGGTCAGTTCCTATATTCAAGAAACAGAAACGATTAGTTTTGCTTAGAAAAAACTACCGTCCGTAAGCAAAACTAATCATTTCTTGAATATAGGAAACAGGCATTATTAAAATTTACTATCTATACTTATACTTCTATACTAATATTATAAAGAAGTAAAGTTTGTGTGTTTGTTAAATTGTAAGGGGTAATCTCGGGATCTACTGAACTGATTTTAAAAATTCTTTCCCCAATAGAAAGCCACATTACTGCTGAGTGTCATAGGCTATATAAAAAACCGAAAAATAAAAAGGCTTTTACGTGGTAGTCCGTTTTGCAAAGTGAATCGGAGAAAAAACGGTCGAATGAAAGCGATTCTTACGAACGCTGCCTTAACTATGAAAGATATATTTTTGAGTTCTAGGGAAAAGATGTGGAGCTTGAAAATGCCTACATAAAAGTCAACGACAGCATATGTCTAACTTTTATATTTAAGTTACAAAAAGTAGTTTTTTTAATCTTAGTATAGATAATTTAATTTTTAATATTAATAAAATAATTTAAATCGTTAGGTCATATGTACTAAAAAAGGATTATTAACATTATGCCCAACGAAGTGGGCACGGGTCAGCTAGTCTTTAATAAATTTGTCTCTTACCAAGTACACCTTGAAATATTATGTAATTTCCAGTTAGGTGACACGTTTCTGAAATTAAGAAAAAGGGTTGTAGAATTTTAGAGCCTTCACACATTTCAAATCAATTAAATATGTAAGAGAATATTATAAATAAAACTATAATAACTATCTTGTAGTTTGATGTTCCCCATAGAAAAACCCCATATTGTACACGAAATGATTTATTGTGTTCTATGCAAATTGTAAGTTAATCCACCCCTATTTCATTTCATTTCACTCTAATAATATGAACCGAGGCAAATCCCTGGAACTTCCGATACGCTAATTAATTAAAATGCAACTTTGTAATAAATCCATAATTGAATACAAGGGGATGACAAATAATCTATGATACACAAATATAAATGATTTTATTCAAATCAAATAGGATGGGAAAAATGATTTACTACTATTTTCAGTATGTGTAAGGATCTATATAACGACATCTGTCTCAATCATAGATGAAATAACAAAAAATTGATAATGAATCCTTAGAACAGGGCGATCCCCCAAACTTCGGCAGTGTTTATTCGAGAGTGCAATCGGACGGACGCGCGCCCCTCGCTGCGAACCGACGGGATAAACTGCACCGCGAAGCTTATATTTACATTTGCGTGTAAATAAACCCCGTCAAAATGCCGCCAAAATTGAACGAATGCTTCAGGCAACGAATCATTTATTGCATGTTATTAGCTTGTATTATATGGTATAAGTTGGCCCTCCTGTATTATATTCTGCATTATATGTAAAAAACTCTTGTTTATTTTATTTTAAGTTTATTTTAAGTTTTAATTTATGTATCCACCGCTGCCAACGATTGTACACCAGTAATCTAAACAACTTCGTGTTGAGAAATAGTGTGAACGTCGTCAAAGGAATCAACATATTGAGGCTGTGTGCTGAGAAATGAGCGGTTAGCGGAAGCTGACTAAGGGAAAAGGTAAGATTAGTGAAAGCGATAATTAAATATAACAATTTAGGATATAATTAATTTATATTTTGTGGACGAATTTTTTGATGCCATATTTTAGGTTTATGTTTAATTAGATTAGTTTATTTTATTATTCCTTTTGTATGTATATATAGTTTAGTGTATTTGAAATAAAAAAATCTTATTTAGTATACCTAAATTAGTTGGTGAAGAGACAGTTAATGGAATGCAATTAAAGATAAATTAAATACTGCTTACTTATATATAAGTATAATATTGTGACCTTTAGCTTTGTATTAAATATATTAATGCATTTGCAGTGATGCATTTTACTCGACGCGACTTGTCACGGCAACACGCAGACGGCACAAGCATTAATCTAAACTATTATTTATTATTCAGTTAAAATAGACTAGTTAATAGTTATTATAATAAACACAATATTATAAACAACCTTGAAAAAAAAGTACGTATCTTAATTCATCGGTATCTTCGTTGGTTTTTTGTGTTTTTATACATGTTCCCTGATTACTCAGACGTCTGGACTAATTTGGAAAAGTCTTTTTCTGTTTGAAAGGATATACTTCACAGGTGGTCTCATGGTCATCACGTCATTATCTGATTATGGTATTATTAGGATCTATGGGAGTATTACGTGTTACAAGTTTATCATTGATTCTTTTCTGATTTTGATTGATTTTTAGGTACTTTGAAGCTGTTTTTTTTTCAACTTGGTTTGTTATCAATTATAATCAATTATTTTAAATACAATTTAGATCAAGAGTAAGTTTACTTTTTGCCGTTTGCTGTTCGAGATATGAGGTATAATATGGTAAGGTACTTAGTTAATCAGCGGTTTTTCTTCGAAATGGGAGATACAAAGTATGTTTTAACACACATTTACTTAATACTAGAAAAGACTTGAATGCCAAGAAAGGGTTTTTTTTTTAACATTCAAGTATTTTTATTAATAGCTATATTTTTAGGGTTCCGTACCTCAAAAGGTAAAAACGGAACCCTTATAGGATCACTTTGTTGTCCGTCTGTCTGTCTGTCTGTCTGTCTGTCTGTCTGTCTGTCTGTCTGTCTGTCTGTCAAGACCTTTTTTTGAGGTATCAAGCTGAAATTCATATCAAATACTCAAGTCTATGGTCTCTTGGAGCTGTGAAAAAATCAAACTTCTAAGTCAACGCGATCAAAAGATACTCCCGTTTATGCCGCAAAATTCCGCAAATTTTCGAAACTCGCACGGGAATCAAAACCTACAGGGTACTTCCCGTGAACTCAGAATCTTGAAATTTGGTACGAAGTAACGTCTTATAGTACAGATAAAGGAAAAATTGCGAAAACCGTAAATTTTTAGTTACATCATATAAAAAAAAATAATTCTGATTTTTTTTTTTTTCATTTTGCAATTATCATACCATAACTATGACTCGATCGTAGTGATGGGTGAACTTTTACTTATATACCTACAGGTGTGTACGGAACCCTCGGTGCGCGAGTCCGACTCGCACTTGGCCGGTTTTTTTTAAAGAATCCCCATTTCCTTTCTTTTTTCTGAAGCAGTATTAATTAGGTATATATTTAAAATTTATAATGCAGGGAAAGGTAAAATTAACCTACCTCTTTTTGAGTTATAAACTTAAAGCGTCTTAATCGATAACGATATAAAAGATATGAATTATAATTTATTATACAGCATGCAACAAAAACCCTGTCCAATCCTTATGAGTATTATTGGGCATCGTACTGCGTACACATATTTGTAACTATTGAATGGATTTGAGATTATTATTTATCCCGGTAAATATAATGAAATTAAAATAAAACTGTTAAAAGGCAACACTGATCGCTCACGAGAAAGTTCACGTGTACTACCTACAGTTTTGTGTCAAAGCAGCCTCCTGAGGAACACATTTTTTTCTAGTACGTTTGTTAAACCAGTAACGTCTTTATTGGATCGGACAGGGTTTTTGTTCCATCTATACTAATATTATAAAGCTGAAGAGTTTGTTTGTTTGTTTGTTTGTTTGAACGCGCTAATCTCAGGAACTACTGGTTTGAATTGAAAAATTCTTTTTGTATTGGATAGTCCGTTTATTGAGGAAGGCTATAGGCTATATAACATCACGCTACGACCAATAGGACAACCTAAAACACGCGAACAAAGTCGCGGGGGACAGCTAGTACTGTATAAAGATATTATAATTTATACATAAGCAAAATGACTTAACCGCCAAATTGGGTATTAAATTGTGTAGATTCGGAATTAGACAATTTTCCCAATCGGTCTGTCTAAGTAACATTGCAATTTGCAATCCGAGAACTATAGTGGACTTTCAGTTACCCGTTAAAAGGTGGGTAATATTATTTTCAAATACTTAATCACTACTACTACTACATGTATTGCGCGGAACCCCAATTCAAAATTAAAAATATAATATTTCCTCAGCACATAGCCTCAGCTATCTGCCAGTAAAATCAGTCTGGCAGTTCTGGGGATTAGCGCGTTTACGTGGTACTTGAAGATTATTTTGATGCGGAGTTACGTTAAAAATAACAATAATTCCTAAGATATTAATTGAAATCAAATTCTGTAAAGGGCAATTTTGTTCAAAATTAAATACTTGTTATGAATAACATATTTATTTGGATAACGATTATTATCATGTTTAATAAAAACACATTCGCAATTATTGTATGGTTTTAGAACGAATTTGATTACCATAAAAAGGTAAGTCAATTTTAAAAGGTAAATATATGCTGTCACGTACTTTTTTGTAGGACTACTTAAGATTAACATTTCTATTATACATTATATACGTGTAACTGTGCATGCTTTTGCAGCGCACGCTACAATAGCTCGCAGACGGTAGATTTTTTTTCAACTTAATTGACATTTATCGTTATAATTTGGACAATTCACACAATACCTTTATACATTATAGCCTATGGTGTTATTCTGATGTATAAGCATTATTGTAAAGTTTCATTAAAATCCATTCTGTAGTATACTATTTGCTTGATAGAGTATCAAAGATCCATACATGATCCATAGATCCTTACAAACTTTACGTTAAAATTATTAGTTAGTATTACTTCGTTTCATTTATTGTCAGTATTTTGAGACTTCAAAGAAATTTAACCCTGTATTTATATAATTCTGAATCACTCTTTATCAAGGTCATCATTACTTAATCACCACTTAAGTATTTTAATTGCAATGTATACGTATGTTTGTTCGGGTCAAACCTTGCAAGCTAAATTAGGACCACTTCCAGACATCCCATTGAGATGAAATTTTGCATACTTATAGAAGTTCGGTGACAATGCAATATTATGGTACTTTTAAGCCAGTCTGATGGAGTCGAAAGGTGGATATAGGAACTCCGTAACGAAACGACGCAATCTCATCGTGTTTAGGCTTGTTTGATTTGACTTCACTAGTACTGTGATCCTGGCTGATTTAAAAGCTTGTTATTAAAAATACATTTGTAAGAAAAAAATATTAAAGTATAAAAAATATTAAAAAGAATATGCAATAAATTAATTTAATACTATTTTGAAATTATTGTTTCACTGCTACTATGTGTTCCAGCACACATTTCGATTATTTTTTGATACCTACAGTACGGTTCAATAGATTATAATGAAACTGTCTACATTTTCGAAAGTTGAATCATACAATAAGACTTTCGGTTTGATACTCTATGATCAAGTGAAGTGGATGTGTAGAGATCAGTCAGAGATTATTTAAATTGAGTTCCCGACATTTTGCAAAAGGGCAAGACAGGACATTTTCATTGTTTTTTTTTTTACTGTGTATGTATGTTACTGTGAAGATAGAAAGAGAGAGAGTTACGTTTCGTATATTACTGTAAGGCAAGAGAGAGAGGTTTGACCACACATTTTCTTTCTCTCTTTCTCTCATAGACAATTACGTTTCGTATATAAAGAAGTTTTACTTTAGTCGTGTGGTCTAAAGCACACACGTTTTTTTTTTATTGTAAATACACGCGTCTTCGCATACCTTGTGCAGTTTAGCATTCTTTGATGCGCTTGTGCAACGCATTCAAGATTCTTATTCGTTGACACAACTGGACAGGGTTATTTAGCATAAGTAGGCTTTTCAATTGACCGGTAGTTTGTACACTATTACGTATGGGTAGAGAAATCTATCTATATAATATACAATGACAATCTATAATTAATATTATAAAGCTGAAGAGTTTTTTTGTTTGTTTGTTAGTTTGAACGCGCTAATCTCAGGAACTACTGGTTCGAATTGAAAAATTCTTTTTGTATTGGATAGTCCGTTTATTGAGGAAGGCTATATAACATCACGCTACGACCAATAGGAGCGGAACATAAATGAAAAATGTTGCAAAAATGAAAAACCGTTGAAACTAAAACACGCGAACAAAGTCGCGGGGGACAGCTAGTATAAAATATATATAACTCAAAGGCGACTGACTGACTGACATAGTGATGTATCAACGCACAGCCCAAACCACTGGACGGATCGGGCTGAAATTTTACATGCAGGTAGATGTTATGACGTAGGCATCCGCTAAGAAAGGTGTTTGATAAATTCTACCCCCAAGGGGATAAAATAGGGGATGAAAGTTTGTATGAAACTTTGACAATTTTAAACCGATCGGGCTGAGCACAACTTTGCATGCATAAAGCTACTATGACGTACGCATCCCCTAAGAAAGGATTTGATAAATTCCACCCCTAAGGGGATAAAATAGAGGATGAAAGTTTGTATAAATCTTCTTAGATTTTCGACTGATTGAACTAAAATTAAAGATTGGAGCAAATCTATACCTAATTAATAATAATACTTCTTAACGCGAGCGAAGCCGCGGGCAAAAGCTAGTATAATATAAAATAATACATAATAATGCTACATTTTACTGCTAGTAATAATTTTGTGTCTGTTATTTCAATAGCTTAATTGTTTGTCCAAATATCTTCTATATATATAAAAGAAATTCGTGTTAGTTACACTATTTATAACTCAAGAACGGCTGAACTGATTTGGCTGAAAATTGGTGGGGAGGTAGCTCAGGACCAGGAGAAGGACATAGGTACGGTAGGGTAGGGTAGGTAGGTAGGTAGGGTAGGTAGGGTAGGGTAGGTAGGTAGGGTAAGTGTTCAATTAACAGGAGCGAAGCCGCGGGCACAGCTAGCATGAAATAAAAACCGGAAAACTGAATTGAAAATGGCGATAAAATAACAGACCTAATTAATGGGCAAAAATCAAGTTGAGTATTCATAATGGTTATATATTGGGTGTAATATTTCATTATCATAACGTCTACAATCAATGATACCCTCTGACGTATTGTTTCATCGACAAGCTTATATTTTCACCATTCGAATTTATCCCCTACCATACTTTGAACACAGTCGATATTACTTTAAAGGACGCCGATAGATACAGCCCATTTGGTTATAGGACATTGTGTGCAAGCCCCGAGCCATCGCAACAAAGGGACGTTTTTGTATCAATATTTAACTTACAGATGCAACACTTTAATCAAACAGCGCGGGTTTATGTAAAACTAGCTGATGCCCGCGGCTTCGCCCGCGTGGATATCAGGTGTCGCGACCAAAATTAATCATGAAATTTTGATCCTGTTTCCGCAACCCATGTATAACTATTCCAGAGTTAAAACGCCTTTGTCTTATTCTAGTTTATAATCTATCAAAGTACCAAATTTTAGCCAACAATTACATTGGTACTTAGATTGATATAATTTGGTCACTACATTTTGACTTGTGTCAACATAATATATAACTTTACGTACGTTTACGTAGGCAGATCCGTTCATCCGTTAGAGCCTGTTGCATCAAGCGAAGCGAGGCGCTTGAATTTTATTCTCGTGTCCGTATTTTTTTTGCGATTGCTCCTAAGATATTCTTTTAAATTATATGGTATAAAAAAGTAAAATAATGTAATATGAAATGCTAACTTATTTAAAATTATAAGGATTAATACCATATTTGTGTAAATAGCTTCTTAATTCTCGCTTTATAATTGCTCATTTTTTAAAGTATAACAATTGATATAGTATGTTATTCTTAAGACATAGACATATACCATTGCGTACTTTTTTGTAGACCTTTTTAAGGTGTACAATACTGTAGTACATTATTTTGATCTATCTCGTAGGGTTCAGCCAGCGTTTGCAATGTAAGCGCAAAAAAATATGTTTATTTACGACTTCCATTAAAAACCTCTAAAATTATCAGTGTTTCTCTACTATATTATGCATGTATTATACATATAAACCTTCCTCTTAAATCACTCATCAAAAAAAAAGCATCAAAATCAGTTTCGTAGTTTTAAAGATCTAAGCATACATATGGACAGACAGCGGGAAGAGACTTAGCTTTATACTACGTAGTGATGATTTAAACATGTACTGAGAACTAAACAATATATGCGCAGTAGAAATAACAACTGCACAGTAAAGGATCGCGGTAGACTTAACTTGCAATGTCACTCGCACCCACCCATATACATACTACCTCGCGCTCGTTCCTACAGCTACCCTTCGTGATTAGGGGTTGAATTTCAAAAAATACTAAAACACGTGCTTTTTAATTTTTCACCAGGAAGGTAACCACCAATTTTTATGGTTTAAACTGCAAAAAATACGATTTTCCATACAAACTTTCATCCCCTATTTGACTCCGTTAGGGGTTGAATTTCGAAAAATCCTTCCTTATTCCGTGTCTACATTATAAAGGGAACCTCTGTGCAAAATTTCAGCTTTCTAGGTTCAAGGGTTTGGGTTGGGCGTTGACGAGTCAGTCAGTCAGTCAGGACTTCTCTTTTAATTTATATAGATATTTTACAACTGCAATTATTTTGCTATTAGCTACTTACCAGGCATGTTACCTATATGTACTAAATAGGGATCTAGACTCATTTTTATGTAAATGTCCTTCAGGTAGGTAATTCAAAAATATTAGACACGTATTTTTTTTCTTTTTTTCCGCAGCAAAAATCTTACGATTGAATAGAATTTTTGCAAGACGTCACTATTCGTTCGTTTTGTGTAATATTGTTGTAATTAGCCCCCACTCAACCAACAAACAAATAAACAAACAAACACAACTCTTCAGCTTTATATATTAGTATATAGATATAGATTAATGATTTCAATTATCTCTCTTATTAGCGCTGAACGCAATTAAGCAATGACTCAACAAGCATTAACATACTATAAATCGATCACCAAAGTCAGAATAAAACCAATATGTTCCGTAATTAAGTACGTAGGAATTACAAGTTGTTTTAATTAAAATCATAGCGGCTCGCTGTTGGTCTGACTTGTTGAACATAATTAACATCTGTGAGTTTGAACACTGTATCAGAATTTTAAACATCATGATTTTTGGTCTCGGCATTCATTTTATGGGATGATTAATTGGACGCGGTTGGCCAGTGAATGGGGTGACCATTATTGAATATACCGGGGCCCCTCCGTGCCACCGAAAGCGCGCTGTTTATCTATTGTTTTGACCAAACATTTGTATATTCTGTCTCTTTAATACTGATATTTTATTATTGAACTTGATTTTGTTAATGTATGTTTGGAATCGTAAATATTTTTGGTTTATTACTATTGACACAGACAATATTAAGTTACAACCAAGTTAGGTCGAATATTAAATAATCATTATTGTTATCTGTAACTTAAGTTAACCAAGGTATTAAAATGTAGGTAAATAAAGTTAGGTTAAAAAAAAGAGTGTGAGTTTAAGTATATCGATTGTTTGGAATCGATTTAAAATCGAGTTGCTATCTCTAATTTTATACATTTCATTATTTAATTCATCTTGTTACTCCTACAGGTAAAAGTCAAGCAAGTGCAGTATTTATTTCATCCTGTATCTGTAATTTAATGGATGAAACTTCAACCATTGTTATTTTATGTTGCTGTGCCCGACAGGGTCCATCATTGGTACTTATATAAATGTTTACTTACCACCTAAGCAAATACATTGTGGAATGGCAATAAATGATTGAGTATTGAACAAAATACAAGCGAATCCATTCAATGCTTGAGGCATTTCCGTCCCAGTGCAAACATATTACATAATTTTAACTGAAGTGTCGTTTTACTAGTAACAAAACACTGTAATTTCGTACATACCGACACGTTCATTTAGCAAAAACAGAAATAAGTACAAAAATTTAATGTTTAATTTCTACAAATTTATCAATCTTAAAATTGTTAATCCGTCTAGCGGTTGGTGACTGACAGGTTCGATTCTCACCGAGGAGAAAACAATTGTGTTATGAGCATGATCATTTGTTCTGTGTCTGGGTGTAATTTATCTATAATATGTATGTATTTAGAAAAATGTAAGTATGTTTATCAGTGGTCTGGTTGCCATAATACAGGCTCTGCTTAGTTAGGGATCAGATGGCTGTGTATGTGTGAGTTGTCCCTACATATTATTGTATAAGGGAGCGGATATTTTATGCATTTCCGTTGGTTAATATTTTTCCATTTCTCGGCTCCGCAGCCTTGCCCCGCTTCAAAGGACAGACAGCCTAAGTCATACATATAAAGTTACGTAGTACATTTAGTTCTACCTTGTACTACAAGGTAAAGTCAATGTAGAATTTGCTTGTG
Organism: Diachrysia chrysitis; assembly: GCA_932294365.1. NCBI lineage: Eukaryota > Metazoa > Arthropoda > Insecta > Lepidoptera > Noctuidae > Diachrysia > Diachrysia chrysitis. Next base: position 2,126,001 of record OW028641.1, read on the forward strand.
AATTAAGTCTTCAGCGCAGGTACATCAAAGAAAATACGTGTAAAACAAACATTGTAAACAAAGGTGGTTCACGTGTCATTGTTCTATACTTAACTAAGTTCGAGAGGTTTATTACGGTTAAATAAATACTGAATCTTTTGTGAAGATATTTTGAAAGCGTATTTAAAGAAACACATAAAATATTACAGGATTTTTTTTAGGGTAAGTACCCGACGTTGAGGGCGAGACAATAGACCTTCTGTGCAATACATTTCATCGAATGTGTATTGGGGTACGGCAGTGGCATTGCCAAGTAGATTTAGGTATTATTTGAAAAATAAACCGACCAATTTTTTAAATCCTCTTTGATTTTAAATAAATTTTGATTATTTTATTGTGATTGCGAAAAGAAAAAAAAATGCTGTGATAACATCAACTCTCGATTACGGTTCATGGGGTACAGCCCTCTGACAGAAAAAAGACAACTCACACAACACAAACAACAGGCTGACAGACGGACAGACGGACAGACGGACGGACAGATGGACGGACGGATAGACAGTCGGACGGTCAGACGGACGGACGAATGGACGAACCGCCAGACGGACGGACGGACGGACGGACGGACGGACGGACGGAAAGTCGGACGGACGGACGGAAGGTCGGACAGACGATTAGATGGACCGTCGGACGGACGGACGGGAGGTCGGTCTGACGGACGGATGGATGGAAAGTCGGACGGACGGACGACCGGAAGGACAGACAGACGTACGGACGGACGGACGGACATACAGACGTACGTAAGGACGAACGGATGTACGGACAGACGGACGTACGGACGGACGGACAGACGGACGGACGAATGGATGGATGGACAGATAGACGGTCGAACAGCACGGGCTCAGTAATAGGTCCCTAAACAACTTCATAATTTTACAAACTTACAAGTTTAGAAAAATATAAAGACATAATATTCGAATTCAATGAAAATCTTAAACAAATTTATTTCAACTCGGGACTTCTTTGTTCAGTTAATTCTTTTTTCTATTTCTGTACTCCGACATATTTTTTTCAATACATATGAAATGTAGAATAAAAAATATTATGAATATCATGAAATGTAGGTATAATCGAATAATATGTTATAAAAATTATAATAAAAATATATTTGTAACAACATAATTGCCACTTTAAGATTCTTTTGGCATCTTTATACTGTCTACTTGGACAGTTGCGTCAGACATCAGCGACATAATACAAGTGACGAAAAGTATTTTAATTGAGATCTCAAAATTTCAACTAAGATTATTATGACAAATCAAAACAGTAAATAAAGTAGAACAGTTTTCTTATTCAAGATAGTTTACAAGCACTGTAATTGATATACTCCCAACTTAGCAACCAACAAATAGAAACTGCTTTGCAAAAATCTTCACTCCAACTAAGAACTTTTAAATTAATTGAAACTACTACAAGATACGATTGCTGTTATACTATCTAGGAAGCCTTAACAAGTAGCCAGTGTTGCGAGCAATTGTTTCCGAGTTTTATTTTAAAGATTCATTGTTTATTACTTAGTTCTGAATTGCCTTTATTTGGGTTTGATTTTCTTTAATTAATAGAAACAATTAATTGCTTTGTTGACGCATATCTTTGACCAATAATGTACTTACATTGACATATTGTATAAATCTTATTTTTAAAAGAGTAACCTATGGAGTTTCTTGCCGGTTCTTCTCCATAGGAAGGACATTTTGGAACCGCGCACCTAGAGTAATTTAGTTTTGTAACTTTAACGTTTTTTAAGCGCCTATGTCTGGTTTATGAGAAATAAAAACTGTTAATTTGATTAAATTTGACTTGAAAGCTTGCCACAACACCCCTTGGTGTTGTGGCAAGCTTGGGTAAGGTCTGCCCAGGGTAAGCTTTAATCCAAGGTATGCCCAGCAGTGGAAGGGTAAGCTTTAATTGATTTAAGAAAGGGAATGTATGTAAGCGTAGTAGCTACTAACTATTTTGAGTAATTAATAAACAAATAAAATTAAAGTGGCAACGAGGAAAACCCCCAAAAAAGATTTCGGGACGAATTGGATGAACACATTAAAACTTGGAACTAATACGCAATAGATGTACAGAGTGGCTGAATGGGAGGGAGGCCTTTGCCATACAGTGGTACATAAAAAACAGTGGCACTCCGGGAGTGCCGACAAATCTGATAACTTGAACAATTACAATATAATGTACATGCTTATACACAGAGGTGTCGATAACGGTAACAGTGTCGCGAGTTCAATTGTTTTTCCCATCTCGACAAAAAAACAATTTCTATGATATATGAGTTGAATTGACTTTGAGTTCCTGTAGATACTTATAGATACAGAGATGTCTGTCACGTTTACAGTAACAGATCGAAAATTCAATCTTTTTTTCCCAACTCAAAAAATACCTAACGCGTCTAAGAAGTTTTACACTTCAAAAAAACTTGCGCGAATATTGTAAATGTCAGACATTTTTTTATTTACTTTTCTATTTAATCGAGTCGTCTATAACTAAAAAGTTAGTATTGTTGTCTGTCAAACACACTTAACGTTGATTTGAACCTAACTTTATTTGCCCTAAGTTTCCAATAACTCTAAGTAACGCTTATAAATAGCAAGACGAATGGTAACATCTCTATGTACACATTTATCTAGTACTAAATAGAATCAAATTAAATCTAAAATGATAGATCAAAGAAGGAAATTTAAAAATAACATACATAGATGGATTATTTTGCAGTTTTGCACGAAGGGGGGATAGGAGTCTACCACAAGTCTGTTTGATGTCTTTATCAATATTTCATACTAGCTTACGTCTACGCGTGGGTGTCTTTCTTACGTTTAAAGCTGCTTGAACTAGGTACCTACCAATATAAAATAATGAACATCGTTGAAATATTTTATTCAAAAAAAATTATCGCATTTCTTTTGTTAAGGTTCGAATGTTGACAGATTCTTGTTACACATCTTTTACAAAGTAAACTGTGTTCATATTGCTTAGGTTGGAACATTAATTGAAAATGAAGGGTCTTCCCTATCTCTGTAACAATGACGTATAAAAAGGCGGCGAAACGTCGAGCTTTTAAACTTTAAAAAAGGTAATAACATTATGCAGCGTAACTCTCAAAAAACCTTTCATAGCGTATTTACTTGCCCTTTTTAGACCACGGGAGACGAAAGCACACGGGTAAAACGAGATGTTGCCAGTACCTAACTCAATACGGAACCTAATTATGAGAGGACGCGACTGGGACTTTCTCTTAATAGAAAATGCTTCTAGAACAATATTTTTCCAAAAGATCTACGTGCAGCTATTATTTAGTTTTTTTTTTAAAACATAAACAAATATGTCTCTCCAAAATTCCTGTCAGACAAAAATATAAAGTGTATAATGAGGTGTGTTGAAAATAGATACTCAGTAACATCGATGTCACTTTCTAAAATAAAAAAAAAAAATGTTAAGTAAGTAATCTATTTTATCCGTAATATTATAATTTCTGTTTTAAAACACTAATTAATAAGAAACGCGTCCTATGTTTTGAATAAAAATAAAATAATTGTAAGAAAAATGCCGCAACAAGAAAAAGGTTATAAAATAAACTTTATTAAACAAAAGTGCATAATATTTCAAACAGTTTTTTCTTTGCATTTCATGAAAAGTTGCAACAATATATTACCGTATTATGGGGAAAATCAGACATAATAATCTGAGTTAATAACGTAGATACATATGCTGTCAAAATGAAAATTAATACGCTCCCACATATTCTCCTGTAATGAGGTAACTGTCACACACTGACAACACAAGCTTGACAAGTGGACATGAACGGAAGCTTGATGTTCGAAAATCGAATTAAAATCATCTTTCCTGATTGGCATGAGCAATGAGTTTGGTTTTGTTTTTAAAGTCGGGTAGGTTTTTTCGTTAATTAATCTCATTTGTTTTTTTTATATATGACCATTTTTGTTTTCTTTTATTTTTAGTATATTATTACTTCTATTGCAAGTCGTATACCGGTTACTCACATTCGCACGAATTCGCACATTTGCAAATGTTTTCATTTTCAAGCTGTGTTGGTTTTTTAACAGACTTTAAAGCGCGCGAAACTGTGTCGAATTCTTGAAAATGAATATTAGAATCTTTATTTGAAATACGCTTTTCGAAAGTCCGTCACGTGCCATTGACGGCTGTGACGTCGAATCACACACAAAGCTAATAATTATGACGCTCTAACTCTTGTGCGCATTTCGAGTGAAACTTTCACAGATTTTTAGGAATGTGACGTAACACAAGTCTCTATCATGGCCCTCGTTTCAGTTCTTTTCAATCATGTTATTCGCAAATCAAATTACTTTTTCAAAAATAAAATATTCACATTCTATTTCAATGCAAATAAATTTAAAAAAAACATATACAATAATATGACGTGCCTTTTGGTCCAGTGGTTAGTGGCCTTGACGGCTAAACCGAAGATCGTGGGTTCGATTCCCAACCAGAAAAAATGATTTTTCTGATTACACACGTGTGTGATTTGTCCCAATATATTATTATTATAATATCGTTGAATTCTTTTTTATTTATTACTAACACATAAAACTTATTTCATATTTTATTGTTACACTTGTCAAAGAGCAAATATTAACGTTTCATGCCCTAGTGATACAAGTTAGTTAATAAAACCGCCTAAAACGAATTTTAATATTGACTTTAGCCGTTAGTTCATATTTAGTTACAAGTATAATTAGTTCATAGTAGAATTATGTTGAAATTTCTCGCCGTGGCTTCCGAGAATCGCATCATTGTTAGTCCAATCAAATATAATGCACTCTGCTACAGGACTACCTTGTATTATGATATCAGGTGAACTATAATTTACAATGCCCGGGATTTGCGATCGATACAGGCACACTGACGGCTGCATAGGTATAACTGTGTTGAACTATAATTGAATATACCGCATGAAGCTGAAGCGAAATTTCCAATTAATAACAATATCATTCTGGGAATAGAATTAATTTAATTACTAGGTTAAAATGTATTATCATAATAATAAAGTACTACAGCATTAATGAAACAGAAAAATAAATTACTGTATTACATACACGCATTAAAGATTTTACATGGACACACTGTAATGAAAAAACCAAAGTCAAACCTGGATTTAATTAGGCTAAACTCTACAACTACAGCCAACGAGCTTCGAGATCAACGCTTGTCTTTTGTTTTTATAAAGAAACCTCTTTGCAGACCAAAGAGTTTTACAAATTGACTGCACAGATAGCCGAGTGATATAGGTCACCACGCAAATTACCACTGTGCGCGACGTGCTGCGGGTTCGATCCCCGCATGCGACAAGCTTTTGAGTGTGATCCACAAACGTTTGTTCTAAGTCTCGGTGCACGTGATTTGATAGTTTGTGAAACCCTCCGCAATACAAGGATTAAATTCCTAGGTGCGGCACTCGTTTTTAAACAAAAAAAAAAAACGAGCTTGCTTAAGACCACGCGACTGAAGTAAAACTTCTTTATATAGGAAATGTAACTGGCTATGAGAAAAAGAGAGAAAGAAAATGTGTGCTCTCACCTCTCTCTATTGCCCCTACAGGATTACCTATACGAAACGTAACTCTACTATCTTCACTAACTTACATCTCCCTCTCAATTTCCGTTCGCCAATCCCGATCACACTTTTCGTAACGCTCTCGTCACGCACGCTCCAGCTTACACCCCAAGTCAAATGTGCGTAAAGAAGATTTACTTCAAAAAATTACAAGCTGACATAACTACCAAAAAAATCTTATTTTAATCTACTAAACCTCTTTTCTTGAGTATTACTAGTTATATAACAGCCATTACAAGTAGATGACACGAGGCATATGCCCTTATCTGTGACCAGTGACCCCTGATGCCGATCTATGACGGGCTACATAACGCGTAACGAAAAGGCAGTGAGTTCGAAATCCGGGCGAGACAATGAGACTAATATGTTACGTGCGAAATTATTGGAAGTAAGTTATATTTAACTTATGAAGTACTTGCAAACCGGGACCAAATAAAGTTTAAATACATCTAGTACAAAAAAAATATCATTTCTGAGTTTTATATGAAATTTACGAACGCACACAGAATTTTCTTAGAGACCAAATAAATATAAATAAAATAAATATGTTGACAACATCACATACATTGCTCTGAACTGAAAGTAAGTAGCTAAAGCACTTGTGTTATGGAATCAGAGACAACGAAGGTACCACAAACAAAACCCGAGACTCTGTAGAAAATTTGTTTTCTACATTGACCCGGCCGGGTATTGAAACCCGGGACCTCAGAGCTGGGGACAACTTGAAAACCGGTGACAAGGCCACTCGACCACGTCAAGCGCCAAATTTACTATCGCGGGAAATCTGGCAGAATTCTTAAGAGTTAAACAGCACCTTTGTACTTCGGTTTATTTGTGCTTGTATGTACCTACATCTATTTATATAAAAATGAAACCCGTTTTCCTTGGTCACGGCATCGCGTGAATGGCTGGACCGATTTCACTAATTCTTTTTTTGTTGTATTTGTTATTATTAGGAGAAGGTTCTTACGGAAAAAAATATTAAGAAAATCTCTCAGAAATATTGAAAAATATACATTTAATTTTGCATATTTAAAAAAACGCGCGTAACGAATGTCAATGTCATTCACAGCCATAGACTATATTGAAAAGCATTGTTTGTTCGGAAACGTGGTTACTTAATTAAATTCGAGCATCATTTGTTTGGAAACGTGGTTACTTAATTAAATACTAATTAATTTTTGAAAATAACTCGCCACGGAATAGTTATGTATAGATAAATCAAAATAAAGTAGTGCATCATTGCTACGCTAAGGCGGTACAAAGTTCGCCGGGTCAGCTAGTAAATAATAATTAAACCTTTCCTAGTAATATAAAATTTTAGTTGTCCTAACATTTTATTAATAAATTCCTTAGTATGAAATGCGATCGCTTTTTCTAATAAAACGGACAATGGCTTACACACAACACCAGAAAATATGGAGCTCTAAGAATGGTATTTAATTGTGAGAAGCGCTCGTAAAATCATTCAAAACAAATTGCATTAAAAAATATTGTCTTAAGAGAAAGACGAAGGCAGAGAACACGACGAGATTGAAAAAAACACCTGGGGTTCACTCTTAAATGAAGCTTAAACGACACACAGTCCAAAAAAAAAACACAATCTACTATTTTATTACAAGCTTTTAACTTGCAATGTATGTATGTTTGTTCTACTTCTAGACTGAGAATTGAGATGAAATTTTGCATTATTATAGAAGTTCGATGACAATACAATGTTATGGTACTTTCAAGGTGGTCTGATGTCCGGAAGGTGGCCATAGAAATTCCGTAACGAATCAAGCAATCTCATCGTGTTTAGGCTCGTTTGATTTGTCTTCACTAGTACTGTGATCCTAGCTGATGCATAAGCTTGTGATTTAAAATATTTTGAATAAAATAGTGAAAATAGAATCTGAAATATCTGATTTTATGTGCAAGCGTGATGATAATTAATGATCGTTCCTTCTACAAAAACTATGAATCTTTGTTAACGCTTTAGCAAATAAATTTTGAGTAGCAATTAAGTTTTAGGTTTTCCCTGTCACTCGACGGTGTAAAGTCGTGTTTGAGTATTTGTTTTGGGATATATGCTTGAAATTTTAAGTAGATTAGTAAGTAAATCAGATGTCACTAAGGACAGTAATGTTTTTTGCGTATCTTCTTTGTATGTTTAAATATTTCGGTTTGTATTTTTATTACCTCGTGTCTTCCAAGCGGCAGGATGGATTCCAACAGTTAAGATATTTAAAAAACTCAAGTGTCCTTGAATTTTCGTGATAAATTGTAAGTTAGTATTATTATTTTTACTAGCTGTTGGTCTAGTGATCCAGACTGCTAATCCGGAGATCGTGGGTTCGATTCCCACCAAGAACAAATCATTGTGTGATTGATCTATAATTATGTATGTAATAGCTGTTTCCCGCCTGCCCGCGTGGATTTCGGTTATCGCGGCAAAAACTAGCCTATGTCCTTTCTCAGGCTGTAGTTTTGGCGCGAAAGCGCGACAGACAGAGAGTGTTACTTTCGCATTTATAATATTAGTAAGGATTTAGAAATATATACCTTAGTATGTTTATCAGTTGTCTGGTAGCCATAATACAGGGTCTGCCTAGTTTGGGATCAGATGGCCGTGAGTGAGTTGTCCCAAGATATTGTTGTTATAATTGTATACAACCTATACTTTCGTAATTGAATATCTATATTATAGAGCATTAAATTTATAATGCTCTTACGAAAAAACCCGGTGGTTTTTAGACTTGTGCAGTTTGTTGCACTCATTTTGATTGGTGTTATTTAGATTTATTTTTGAAAAGTAACATATTTTTAAGGTGATTTAAAATTCTATCCTTTGTAGCCATGTAGTAGCAAATAATTATTACCTATCTTATGAACATTTCCCGCGCGTTTGTGAATAAAAGATTTACTACCATTATTTCTACTCGCAAAGTATAACTCATAACCATCACAAAAAATCATAACACACTTCGTAAACACACCAGTATGAGTAACACTACAATAAAATTAATAAATCTAACTATAGAGGCGCGTTCGCGGGGTTCGTTTTGCAAGCAAAAATGTTTTGGTTCATCAATGCGGTAGGGGTGCCCCGTTGGCTATTGTCTGAAGCCCAATAAAGTCGAATTATGTGTAGTTGAATAAATTTAAGCGATGTGTTGGTAAATTAAGCTTTTGTTAAATGTATTCGATGCAACATATTCTGTTTGCATACAGGGTCAGTTTACAAAGTTCAAAATTAAAATGTGGAGATAAAACTGAACGTGCATTTTACATTTATAATTGTAATTGGTGGTTTAGTGCTTTTTAGTATTTAAAAAAATATTTAATTATAGTGTACTAGTTGTATCCCGCGGCTCTCCTTCGTGGATGTCGGTTATCACGGCAAAAAGTAGCCTATTTTCTTTCTCAGGCTTTAGACTATCTGTACCAAATTTCATGTAAATCGGTTCAGTCGTTTTGGCGTGAAAGCGCGACAGACAGACATAGTTTATTTCGCATGTATAATGCAAGTAAAGATTTATAAGGATAATCAATAAATAGGTAGCACAATTGTATTGAAATACGTCAAATATTTTACAACTAGCTTTGCACTGCGGCTCTGCTCGTGATTCCTCATGAAGGTCAAGTTTCAATTGACTATTGTGTTGCACACTTTTTTCAATCATTGTCAATAAGACCGCGCGCACACAGACTGCTTGAAGCTGCGACTGCATTAACTATAGAATTATAAGGCCGCCTGCACACGGACGGATTGTTGGAGTTTGATTGCTTTTGTTTCTACTGTTTTCAATAAGCAAAGGGCGGAAGAAGCACGTAAGGCGCGAGAGCGGGGGTCAGCTGGCGCAGTCCGTGTACGGATGGCCTCAGTTTTTATAAAAAAAAAAGCTGTGTAAAAACTACTACCTAAAAAACAGACTACCGATTTAACTTTTTTTTTTGTTACGGGGTAAAAATCTAATTTCTTCAACCCACACCGAGGTCACAACGTGGGGATATGTCGGACTTGAACCGACTAAAAACACCCCGGTCCCGTCCTTGCCTTTGCCGGAGTCTCGGGTCCGCTAAAGCTCGCTAAATGCTCGGTGGGGCGCCGGTGGGCCTCGGTCCTTGTTGGACTCCTCTACCTACATTCACTCGGAGTTTTCATAAGATTTAACAAAAATCTGTGAATCTTGAAATAGTGTATCTTGACAACAGCGAACACTAAAAAAAGATTATCCAATTTGGTACTGTCATTAGGAAGTTATGCGCGTAAATTAAATACATTTCGGTGAGTTTTTTGACATTTTAACACAAGATTTCTTAGTAAAAAAATATTTTTGTGTCAGAGAATGCATAGAGGCGAGCTGCATGAATGCGTAGAGAGATGCTGGAGGAGGCTCAAGACGCGCCTGTGCTAATTTAATCATAATCTTGCAAGCTGAATTCGAACCACTTTTTGGCATCTGATTGTGACAAAATCATAGGTATATGTATAAGTTCAGTAACAATACAATATGATAGTACTTTTGAGCTCGTACGATGATGGAGCCCGAAGGTTGCCATAGCAACTTTGTAACGAAACGACTCAAATCCCACAGATTGTGTAAATAATTAATTGATCTTATCTTTGATACCGAATAATTTACTTAAGTTAATTTATCAACAAGGTCCTTTCAAAAATAGATTTTATAATAGACTAGCTGTCCCCCGCGACTTTGTCCGCTTTAGTTTAAACTGTTTTTTATTTTTGCAACATTTTTCATTTATGCTCCACTCCTTTTGGTCGCAGCGTAATGTTATATAGCTTATAGCCTTTCTCAATAAATGGGCTATCCAACACTGAAAGAATTTTTCAAATTATTCAAACAATTATTTCAAATTTTTCAAACAAACAAACTCTTCAGCTTTATATATTAGTATATAGTAATTCATAACAACTCTGTGAAGGCTTTACTGCGAAGCCGTCGTGTACCTCATCAATATTTGTTTGAGAGAGATGTTTGACGTCAGTCGATCGAGCGCAGTGCAACGTAGGTTTATACCTGCGCTAAATATAGTTAGGTACATAGATACACTGTCCCTTGGAGCTGTGAAAAAATGCAAATTTTCGAAACTCGCACGGGAATCAAAACCTACAGGGTACTTCTCGTAGACTTAGAATTTTGAAATTTGGTATGAAGTAACGTCTTATAGTACAGATAAAGGAAAAAATGCAAAAACCGTAAATTTTTTGTTAGGTACGTCATTTATAATAAAAACATTTTTAATATTTTTTTTTTTTTTCATTTTGCAATAAAATACCATAACTACGACTATGACTCGATCATCGTGATGGGTGAACTTTTACTTATATACTTACAGGATTGTACAGAACCCTCGGTGCGCGAGTCCGACTCGCACTTGACCTGTTTTTTATTATAACAACACGCGTCTAATATTATTCATTCAATATTTTATTTATTAGTAAATATCCCTATTAAGCTAAACATTGCATTAATATTTTTATCAGGCGCGCAAACAGGTACTTAATATTAAAAAATAACGCTATTAAATTGTGTATTGTTTAAATTGTGTTTATTTTTACCACTACTTTGATCTTTAGGTAATGAAAGCTTCTTTCGTTTAAATAGGTATATTTTTAATTAAAGCAATTTAGCTATTCTATAAATTATGCGAAGATGCTACCATATTTTGTGGTCCATTTTCTGCAAAGATTTATAACTCTTCTACATGTTGATTCAACAAACATGTATCGGAATTAAATTGCGTTAGATTCGTCGAGATATTGTTGCCAGATCAAATAAACAAAGGTTGGTTGGCCAATCAATTTGATTGCTAGTTTTTTTTTAGTTTCATACGATCTGTAAAACCAAATCATTTATGCAATCAGCTCGTCTGTCTATTTGAACAATTGCAAAAAAAAGTAATTAGTTTATTTGTAATAAATGTTTTTGGAATTTACACACTTGTGTTTGAAGCCTTAATGCCTTTATTATGAGATTTGCTTGTGTGTTTGTGTGTGAGTGCGTGCATGTTCATTTCACCTGTTAGTCTAGTGGTTAGTGAGCCTGGATGCCAAATCGGAGGTCGTGGATTCGATTCCAACTCGATGAGTACGATCATTTGTTCTGTGTCTGGATGTAATTTGTCTATAATATGTATTTTTTTTAGAAATATATTATTATGTTTATCAGTTGACTTTTTTCAATTTTTGCCAAGTTTCGGATAAGATGGCCGTGTGTACGTTATCTTGAATATTATTATCTATTATTATAACCGCGAAATTAACCTTAAAAGTTACTGAAAGATTTTCGAGAAATGTATGCCTGAGCCTGGGCTAGTACTATGTATAGTATACTATATATAAATATCGCTATTAGCATCCGTTTTTTAACTTAAATTTTCTTTAATTTGACTTCGTTTTAAAGTACATAAAATTAATTCGATCAAAAAGAGAAACACAAAATAAATACAGTGGATCAGAAATATGCGACATGTCATAGTCACAATGACATTTGATTGATGTAGCTATTGTAATATCTGCGAAAAAGACAAGTCATCAAACGTTATGTCAAAACACAACTGTCATGGCTGCCCTAACAATAGAGATAACATTTTAAAAAACTTGAACTTCAAACAACCCTTTGTAACCTTCTTAAAATTAATTAGTAGTTTCGTATTTTTATGAAATTCCCCTATTATTTTCCTATTTATCTATACAGCGTGCAACAAAAATCCTGTCCGATCCTTATACTTAAGTATGATTTGGCATCGTAATCCGTATAACATCCTTAACGATAGACTGGATTTAAAATTCTAATTTTTCCCCGGTGAATATAATAAAATTAAAATAAAACTGATCAAAGGCAACACTGATCGCTCGACAAAGTTCACGTGAACTACCTACAGTTTTATCTCAAAGCCGCCTGAGCGAGATATTTTTTTCTAGTACGTATGTTGAACCAGGAATACGACTTTATTGGATCGGACAGGGTTTTTGTTACATACTGTAGGTATATCCCCTTCCTACCAGTCCATGAATCCTCTCCGTGTTTCTAATTAAACTTGATTTATTAACTTAAGTTGCTGAATGTACCTAGCTCCCGTGTTGTAAACTGTATCTTTTGAATAATCTGTCTTTTTTTATAAAAAGTTACCAGCTCTGTGGGTGGAATTCACATTACTAGTAATCTTGTTAACCCCTCCAACTAAGCTAAGTATGCTTGTATCTGGAGTAGGTTCACGTCAATAGTGCAATGGGTGCGGGTCGAATCTGCGACCTCTCGATCACAAGGCCGTCACCCTAACCATTAGGCTATTGCCGCTTCACTTAAAAGTTCAGTAATTCAATCCAACTGGTCCTGATAAATAAACTCATTTGATCGTAGCATTTCTTTTGTTTTTTTATATTAAAGTAAGAGATGGATCTTACTAAGGAATAGTTTTAAAGAAAGAAGCCTAAGTCTAACCATATTTTAATTATTAATATTATAATCTATATTTTAATATTAGAAAGCCTAGAAATAGACCTACCTAAATGAATAAAATCTTATTGTGTTGAATAGTCCATTCATCGAGGAAGATTATAGGCCATATCTCGCTACGACCTATAGGAGGAAAGCATTTGTAAATGGAAAATGTTGCAAAATCGGAAAAGAAAATATCACTTATCGAGAGGTTCCGTTGCGTGCGCTGCGGTAAAAGATACGCAAACATTATGTATCGCAATCGTTCCTTTTTAAAAGTTCTAAACAAGACATTTAACATCTTTTAAGGTCTTAAGTTGGAGTCTACTTAATCAATCAAGGATAGAATGAATACTAGAACCTTTTTACTGTATTTAAATTTGTTCTAAAATAAAGCATTATTTACGAAGGTGTTTTTATAAACGATATTAATCCTTATCCAAATAAATATGTTATTCATAACAAGTATTTAATTTTGAACGAAATTGCCCTTTGCAGAAATTGATTTCTATTAATATCTTGGGAGATATCGTAGTTTTAAAATAACTCCGCAACAAAATAATGATCAAGTACCACGTAAACGCGCTAATCTCTGGAACTACCAGACCGCTTTGACTAGCAGATAGCCGAGGTTATAAACTGAGGTTATATTAAACATGGCTACTTTATTATACATGGTTATTTTAGACAAAGAATTAGTGTTCCGCCTAAAACAAGAAAAACCCTTCAACCAATTACTCAACCCCAACCCTAAAATATCGAAGTCGCGGGGGACAGCCTGTAATGAATATAGCATCTAATAGTTAACTAATCCGTATCAATAGCAATATTCTAAATGCGAAAGTAACTCTATCTATCTGTCTGTCTGACCATCTGTTATGCTTTCACGGCTAAACTGCTGAATAGGTTTTGATATGAAAGCAAATCTTGGTATGGAGTAATCTTGAATCCCAAGAAAGGAGAAAAGCTGAGGCCGCGATAGCCGACACCCACGCGGTTTGAGCTACAAGGTATATTATCTAATATATAATTCTCGAGTCATTGTGTTTATAATTAAACTCCTCCGAAATGGCTCGACCGATTCTCATGAAATTTTATGTGCATATCGGTTAGGTCTGCGAATCGGATAATATCTATTTTTAATACCCTATTTTTTTATTTATATGGCAAAACGACGTTTGGCTGGTCCGCTAATAATATTATAAACGTTAAATTAAATTTACTACACAGTTTAAAACCTCACCAACAGAACTGATTTCGATGCAATTCTTCACAAAGACAAAACCACAATTAATGTGCACAGTGCCTAATTGAACTCCATTTATCAAATAGGTAGGTATTATGAGAGGGCTTAAAACCACTAAACCGGCTTTGATGTAAACATTGATGTTCAACAAAACCAATATTTTTGGGTCTGCACTGTAATATTCTGATTTTCGATAATCCCACATTAATTAAGTACCTACACATTAAAATATTAAACAAAAAAAGATAAAATAAAGCCTCTCTCTATAATATCACACTAACTTATAGGTACGAAGATAAATAGTTATGAAACTAGGAAAATTTGTCCACTGAAGAATGAAGCCGAAAAAAGGGTGCCGATTTCCAAAAAGGGTGCCGATATAGACCTCGTGTTTTAAATTTACATTACGAACATCGTAACCCATGACGAACTTAACGAGCTTTCCGAAGCGCTAAAAATCTTGTTTACACGGTCACCCATCCACGATCCAACCGCGGCAAGGGTTGTTTAACCTTTTACTTTGCTGTATTTTAAGTACCATCAATATGTAAAATTAATGATTCTATACTCCTAATTAATCTATTTATGTAACTACTTAATCCATCGCATTGCAGTACACCGCACACCTTTAACAACAATGACTTATTAGACGATAATCAATCTTAATCCTTTGACATAAAGACGATAATATAAAGAGTCTGTTATAGCGCCTCAGATATTGTAATCCGAAGCAAACATTTACCTAATTGCCTTGTGCATAAATTGATATGAACGTTGGTCTCACTCTAACTCATACATCTTTCCCTTTCATGTTGTTCGCATACGAACTTGGAATTTGTATAAAATATGTGTGACGTAATATTTTCAACAAATATTAACCTACCCGGTATTGCATTGTTTAAAAACTAAATTAACCATTCAAAACAAATAAATACTTTTTTACTACAAAAATAGTAAAATAGTTAAAAAATATAGGTACCTAAGGCAAACAAATACAAATTAATAATCTATACTAATATTATAAAGCTGAAGAGTTTGTTTGTTTGTTTATTTGTTTGTTTGAACGCGCTAATCTCAGAAACTACTGGTTCGAATTGAAAAAATCTTTTTGTTTTGGATAGTCCGTTTATTGAGGAAGGCTATAGGCTATATAACATCACGCTACGACCAATAGGAGCGGAGCATAAATGAAAAATGTTGCAAAAATGAAAAACCGTTGAAACTAAAACACGCGAACAAAGTCGCGGGGGACAGCTAGTTTATAATAAAAGGAATAAAGATTTTCCATTGTTTGCATATTTTTTATCGTCGTTATTAAAAGCCTAATGACTAATCTAATAAATCAATATAATATCTACCGATTTGCGTCAAATAATAATAATAAATATATTTTTAATTAATCAATAAAGGAATTGTGTAACAAATTGAGTACATAACGCAACAAATAAAAGCTTTTGAATTCTACAAAAAAGAACAATAAATTAATATTGAAATTGAATTAATTTTATTTAAAAAGCTTTTTTTGTATTCGAATTTTATAATTATTGTTATTTGTTTTTTACTTTTATTTTATCATTTCTCATTCCAAATTACATAGTAGAAGTTGCTTGATTATATTTTTTGAATCATTTATAAAATCCTTTATTTTAAATTCTTACTCGAAGGGTTTGGTTAAATAAAATATATTAAAGAATTACAATTTTATCGCAGAAATTCAGTTTTTTTTTTAAACAGTTACAATTTCAGATATAGTTGGGTTTAGGAAGATATGAGGTAGATAATAAAGAAATTTACAGATTTACAGGCTTGTCAAGTATGTTTAGCAGTCCGAGTAAAAAAAACAATTCAAATAAAATATTTCAATATTAATAAACACATTTTAATCGACAATAAAAAAATATACTTCAATAATCACGGATAACCCGCTGAACCGATTTTGATGAACTTGGTGAAGATAAGCTTGAATCCCAAGGAAGGACAGGTTACTTTTCATCGCGACCACCAACAACAAAGCTGGCGGAGCCACGTGCAACAGCTAGTTAATAATATTCTAACAAACTAACAAACTAAATTCGAGGGTCAAACAATAGGATGCAACGGCAGTGTATAAATAACTCTGTCGGTCGAATTGACCCGCGGCTACCGCGCGCTCGCCAGTCGCTGATGAGCAGTATAAGGTTAGTGACGGCCGCTCGCTTCTCCGTAACCCTCCTGCAACTGATAGCCGCGCGGGTCTGCAAAGCCCTATGATACCAACATCCAGACATTCGAACGGTATGTATTAAATATATTAAATAAAATAAATAAAGCTGTAAATTTTTTGTTCGCATGCATTTTATTTTTATTGTTGATTTAATTGTTTGGTGTTATTTTACAAAATAAAGATTTTATTTGTTTATTTGCGTATTTATTTTTTGTTTTGTAGTAATACGAATACGATCTATGTTGTTTTATCGTTTATACACAAAACAGATTTGACGCGACGGCAAAAAATGGTACCTATTTGTGGGTATATGGTATAATTATATACCTATTAGTTATATTTATGGGTAAAGTTGTAAAAAGAATACTTATTTGAGGCATTTTGTCTCGTTCGCAGAATAATTTGATGCGTCATTATCGTTAATAAATGTTTTTCGATGTTTGTCGTATTTTGACTGTCTCCATAGTTTTGGGGTAAAAATGACGGTATAAAATAGTTTTTTATAAGGCAATTACAGGGAGTTTGTTGCGCCCTTTCTTCTCCACAGCCAGAGCACTTAGGAGGCGGTGAAGGGTGGGCGAATCAGGGTGCTGTCCATTGTATTGACGTTCTTAAAGTGCTACTTTGTAGCCTAGTTAGAATAAATGAGTTTTTGATTTTTTATTTTGATTTTTTGCAAAAAGTGAAAATTTAACATTTCTGCTGCAAATAGATGAGTTGTTAGTAATTAGTAGATTAAACTAGATATGTACAAACATTTTGTATACAGGGTGTCTAAGATAGCTGGAACATGGGTCTCTAGAGGTACAATTACCCCTATGTAGGTATGTCCCGCGACTTTTTGTAAGTTTTCGAGTTAGATACTTATACGTGGGGCGCAAAACAAGGACTATATTATTTTCTAAGTAGCTAAATAGTGTAGGTACCTATAGGATGTTTGAGTATTTGCTACAATTAGATTTGACAACAGAGGCTAAAAAAATATTAAAGAGTAAACTTCTAATATAATATTGAAATATTCTGCAATCTTTAAGATATTATTATCAGCACTTAGCCTTCGGATAGGGAAGTGTCCTCTACTTGTGGACACCCGATCGTCCTTACTTTCTTAGACAGCCTGTATAAAAGTCATTTTAAAGTAGGTACTCTAGAAAGAGTTTTTAAAAAACGTTCATTGAATTAGTTTTAAAGTATGTTTCAGAGTAAAAACTGTAATTTGTATAATAACTTTCGTGTGTATTCATAATTATTTAGAAATCCCGCACATTTTATTTACAATCCCGACAATGTGCGTGAGTAAACCGTTGTATTTTCTAAATATGTAATTTTAAAACTAAAGATACTCTTTTCATAATAAAGGAGGATCCATTTATGTTAAAATTTTATCCGTAGTGCTCGGAAACTAGGCCTAACCCAGTTGTCTTATCTTTTCTTTGATATGGCCTACATTTTTATATGTCTCTCACTTGCAAAAGAGTAAAGTGGAAACAATTTTTCCAACTCCTCCTATTTACTACTTCTGATTAATTTCGTTGCGGGTTCCAAGACAGTCAATCGTTTCCCTGGGACACACCGAGCTTAACTGTTTCGGTGGTATTCATTGGTTATCATTGTAGATCCCGGCTTACAGGAGTTGCAATGATTTCATGTGTAGATGGGTATGCAATATGGATACCGTTCGTGAAAAAAGTCCGGTGAAGCAGTCAAAGCCCGCGCTCAGGCTAACTGCGTAAATCTCTTCCAAAAAAAAACAAAATAAAAAAAAGAACCGTGATAAAATATTATTTAACGGTAGTTAATAAGAGATGAATGATCCGTTATCTAAAACAATGAATATTATATGACGCGTCTGTGATCGTCATTGAATATTATATTATTATGATTCTATTTTGAGTAGGATTTAACGGAACGATCGATTTTATCAGTTCTTATTATAGAAACTGTCGGTACAACAGTATTACCTCAGACATGGTTCGGGTGTAGGTAGGTATCTGGGTAAAAAAATCATTCGAAGTTATTTTCGTCACAATACCGAAGTGGTAGACACTTAAATATGATTTCAAAAGTATTCTCGAAAGCCTTTTTTTAGGATAAAGATACCGTAGTTTTTTTCATAAAGACAGCTGCATAGTAAGTAATAATATAATAATAATAATATCTTGGGACAAATCACACACGGCCCTGATCCCAAACTAGGCACAGCTTGTATTATGGTAACCAGACAACTGATAAACTTACTCATATAATATATATCTAAATAAATACATATTATAGATAAATTACACCCAGACACAGAACACATGATCGTGCTCATCACACAAAGATTTGTCCTGCGTGGGAATCGAACCCACGACTATCGGCTTAGCAGTCAGGGATTGCGGTTTTACTTATAAATCTTTCTGTAATTGACACATGAAATATAATAAAACGTCCTCCGTGGTAGAGGGGCGTATACTCGTTTTTAAGGTGTCGCTAGCTATGAGGTCCCGGGTTCGATTCCCGGACTGGTCAATGTAGAAAATTACTTTTTTTAAAGTTGCCTCTGTCCTTTCTTGGGATCTAAAGTTACTCCATTCTAAATTTTCTCAAAATCTGTTTAGCGGTTTAGCCGTGTAGGCGTGAAGGCGTAACAAACACATAGACAGAGTTACTTTCACATGTATAATATTGATGGATAGTGTGAATGTTAGAAAAAACTGCTAAATTATTAAAAGTGCTAGAAAAATTTATTATTATAGTTTTTGTGATGATAGTAGGTAATATATTCATTCATTAATGTATTAAAAATAAATACGGTTTACTCACGCATATTCTCGGGATCGCCCGACTAGCTTCAGACTCAATAGGAGTCCCTAATCATGAGCTGACGCGGCGGCGGCGGTGTCGCGAGTCGAACAACTAGTCGGGCGATCCCGAGAATATGAGTGAGTAAACCGTTTTGTTTTAAATAATTATGAATACTTCTCACGAAAGTTATTATACAACCCTGTTTAAGTTTGTACTTTCTGTGCTCAATATAGCGGATCACCACCAACGTCAACAGTGGAAAAATGCTCGTCCAACATAGCTTAGACGCGTCTGCCCCGGTCCGTCGTGATCCACCGCGAGGCGAAGTATACCCTAATCCGATTAAAATAGGGTTTGATTCTCATCACTAACTGCGCGGTGCGCGGCCCTCCGTGGTCTTCGGCAGTGCGGGATAATCTGTGATATAGCGCACCGTAGGAATATTAAGATATTTGTTCGTTCAGAGTTTATAATACCTAATGCTTACTAAGTAATATTATAAATGCGAAAGTAACTCTGTCTGTCTGTCGCGGTCCACGCTAAAACTACAGGACCGAATTAAATTGATTTTGTCTGGGTATTGTAAGCGTTTATTGTAAGCAATTGTGAATCTATGAGTTGAATCCGGAAACACTGCCGACTAAATATTCTGTAGTTTGGCAGGACTCTGTAATGTTCATTTGTTAATAAACAAAAAAAATATGAAATTTGGTACACAGATAGTCTAGAACCTGAGAAAAGACGTAGGCTACTTTATGCCGCGATAGCCGACACCCACGCGGGCGGAGCCCAGCAGAAAAAGCTAGTTTAATTTATTTTCTTTTAGCAGCAAGAATTTTAAAATTCCTTGCAAAGACGCTATGATGAGGATTATAATAAAAACAGACAGAGTTTATTACTAAGTTTAATATCCAATTATTTTACCGTTTTTGTTGGAATTTATCCATCTTAACAACAAATACTTGGAATACCTATTAAGATGGCTAACGATGGAAAATTTTCTTCAAGTAAACAAAATAATCTGATTAAGCAAATCATTAGTTTAGGTATTTTTTTTATTTTAACGGCTTATTCTGTCTGAGAATGTTTATTTCTTAACTAGCCGTTCCCCTCGGCTTCGTCTGCGTAGTTGTCGGTTTTGTCGGCAAAGGGAAGCAATAGGGGATAAGACTGGGTATGAAAAGAAAATATCTATTTAGTCCACCAGATAGATAAACGAAGAAAAAAAACATCGTATTTTTTATTTTATCAAATCAATGTAAGTAGCGCTTTAAAGTTCTGGAGTGGGGCTTGTGACGTCACTTGTGGGTAAAAATTGTACCCACAAGTGACGTTTGCTTCGTTTGATTTATAAAATAAAAGAAAAAAATACGTGTCTAATATTTATTTTAATATCTAGGTATATGACGTGTAAATAAAAAAAGTGTTCTGATCCCCTATAAATAGGTGATAGAATTAAGGACAATAATTGTTCTGCATACCAAGTTATCTCAAAATCAGTTCAGCGTTTTAGCGGTGAAAACTTGTCACAATATCGTAAAGTTTATAACGTTCATATATTTTTGAGGACTCAAAGGGCCGATATATTAATTAACTCGACTGTACCTACCTTAAAAATAAAACAAAGGATAGTTTCGTTTCATTGAACCCAATTCACTGACGTCAAATGAAAGGATAATGTAAACCCTGTTATTATCATGTCAAAACTCTTTTCTCGTGATAAAATCCTTTTGACACCATTGTTAACTGTGAATAAAAGGATTTCTCATAGGTCTATTGTACTATTATTGGATTAATAATGAACGTAATAGGATACCTCACATATGCAATGCATTGCCACGCACCAACACAACACGCGGATGACGTAGCACGGCGGTTCAGGTTTAGTCAGTAAGAGTCTGACACTACCCGTTCGCTCCCCCGAGTGAGCATGTCCATGAGGATTCCCCCGCCTAAAAAAATACCTCACATATTAACGGGCCTGTTGGTCTAGTGGTTAGTGACCCTGACTGCTAAACCGGAGGTCGTGGGTTCGATTCCCACCCAGGACGAATCTTTGTGTGATGAGCACGATCAATTGTTCTGTGTCTGGGTGTAATTTATCTATAATATGTATGTATTTAGAAATTTATAAGTATGTTTATCAGTTGTATATTAACAACACATAATTCTTGTAATAGAGACATTTAGTATGGATATCTATAAGTCAGTTCCACTTATACAATGTTAAAAATTTTCAGAGACAAAACATTTAGGTATACTTACTTACTTATATAAACCTATAAAGCCCATGCAAATTCTCGGGATTCAGGCTTACCCCGTACCGAGTTTCATGAAAATCGGTTCAGCAGTTTATCCGTGAAAGCATATCAGACGGACCGACAGTCATATAGGTAATATTAGGTCTCTCATACAACCAAATTTTGATTAATTTCAGCATGGGTTTAGTTTAAACTTTAAGAAATAACATAGATTATTTTTAATTGCTTTAATCGACATCTAACCAGGCGTCAGAGCTTTGACAACGGGAGATGTCATAGGCTGACGTGCCCTTCAGCCAAAATAATACCGGCCGTAAGGCACCGTAACCTTTTGTGGAAATGAAAACTGACGTACCTATAGCATATAATATTATTACAAGAAAATCTATAATAGTGTGCGTAATTTTTGTTTGTGTGTCGGAACTCGGAATTAGATCGGTGCAGGAATGTTAGGAATCATTTTTGTTTTGCAATAGTGTGTGTTTTTTTTATTAGCGAGCTAGCTCACGTCGTCCCCTTTGAAGATAGGCTTGCATGCTTCTGTGTCTGGGTGTAATTTATCTATAATATGTATGTATTTAGAAATATATAAGTATGTTTATCAGTTGTCTGGTTGCCATAGCACAGGCTCTGCCTAGTTTGGGATCAGATGACCGTGTGTGAGATGTCTCAAGATATTATTATTATTATTATTTAGCTTAACCGTACCTATCTATATTACCACGTCCATAAATAAAAGTACCCGCAAAAATTATAAAAAATATTTCAACCTGAAATCAAACTCGAAAACTGGCATCGGACGTCTTGACATTTGTAATTTTTGACATCCTATCAAAAACATAAATGTGAAATGAGAGCCAAGTTCAATATTATGATATATGACTTGGTTGTTGACTTCGACGACAAAGGAAGTGAGATCTAAATGGGTGCCAAGTTCAATGGTCAGTCCTGCAATTTATTTATGATAACATAAAATATAATTTCTTCTTACCCACTCCTTATGTATGCCTATGTTATGGCGGAATGTGCCGAACCATGTATTTTTATTACCATCAAATTTGTAAACCATGTTTCTCGCAAATAAAGATTCTTATTCTGATCGTTTCAACAAATATTTGTAATATTAGTTATCTAATCAAACACGCAGTTTCAGTTTGGTATTTATTGTATTTATATACATCGCTGATTGCGTTCCATTTTGATATTGTTTAATAGACGTCGAGTTATCAGGAATTTGATATTAATACATCAGTAGTAATCAACGCGTCAATGCAGTAGCTTCACGGACAAAATTATGTTCTGAAGCATAGCTTTGTGTGGAATTAATATTCAATATCTATTTAGTAGGACACTTGTGCACGCAACTGTAGGTGCTTTTTAAAGTTATATTTCTTTTGGCGCGTTAGGGAATAATTATAAGAGCTAGCCAAGTCAAACCGTAGGCTAACTCATATGGTCGATTGTAGAAATAATTCAATAGCATCATATCTTTAGATAATAAAATTAAATTTCAAAATAAAAAAAATATAATATAGCCCATGTCACCCGGGGATAGTGTAGCTTCCCAACAGTGAAAGAATTTTTCAAATCAATTCAGTAGTTTTGAAGCCTGTTCAATGCAAACAAACAAACAATAAAACATTTCCTCTTTATAATATTGGTCTAAACTATATAGAAAAATAACCTTTCCTCGGCAGTCGCGTAAAAACAAACTATGGTCGGTATATATATTATACTAGCTGTCCCCCGCGACTTTGTTCGCGTGTTTTAGTTTCAACTATATTTCATTTTTGCAACATTTTTCATTTATGCTCTGCTCCTATTGGTCGTAGCGTGATGTTATATAGCCTATAGCCTTCCTCAATAAACAGACTATCAAATACAAAAATATTTTTTCAATTCGAACCAGTAGATCCTGTGATTAGCGCGTTCAAACAAACAAACAAACTCTTCAGCTTTATAATATTACTAGCTGACCCGTGCCCACTTCGTTGGGCATAATGTTAATAATCCTTTTTTAGTACATATGACCTAACGATTTAAATTATTTTATTAATATTAAAAATTAAATTATCTACACTAATATTAAAAAAACTACTTTTTGTAACATAAATATAAAAGTTAGACATATGCTGTCGTTGACTTTTTTGTAGGCATTTTCAAGATCCACATCTTTTTTCTAGAACTCAAAAATATATCTTTCATAGTTAAGGCAGCGTTCGTAAGAAACGCTTTCATTCGACCGTTTTTTCTCCAATTCACTTTGCAAAACGGACTACCACGTAAAAGCCTTTTTATTTTTCGGTTTTTTATATAACCTATGACACTCAGCAATAATGTGGCTTTCTATTGGTAAAGGAATTTTTAAAATCGGTTCATTAGATCCCGAGATTACCCCTTACAATTTAACAAACACACAAACTTTACTTCTTTATAATATTAGTATAGAAGTATAGATATGTTACTAAAGAAACATAAATTTAAAGACTTTAAATAGGCATTATTCTAAAAACCGTATATAGATAAATACCTACTGCAATTAATTGAGCTGTTTTTAGAAAGAAAAATCCTAAAAATTGTCTGTTACAAATATGTATTTTATTTAACGTAAATATAATAAGGACTACTAATATCAACTTAAACGTTTGGCCACAGTCTGCTAAAGACTTGGTAAAGTAATTTAGGTTCAATCAAAATACGTATCCATTACTAACATTTTAATTATTCCCTGCTTAAAATAACCTACGGTATTAAATCCTGGGTCGTTTGAATGAAATTAAAATAATGCTCTACTAGTGAATCAAAGCGCCTTAAATGTTACAACGTAAATGTCTCTAATGCAACTACTATTAAATTCTATCAGGCGCTTCATGTTTTAAAAGGATTATGTTTCCAAAATTTGTCGAGGGTGTGTTATTAGGGGGTTTTCAATTTATGCGTTTGTAGTCGACCTGCTGCGGTGCCCGCCGGTACCTCAAACGGTAGAAATGGAACCCTTATAATCACTCTCTTGTCAGTCTGTCCGTCTGTCCGTGTATCACCCCCGATTTTTTCTGGAACTGAGGTATATAGTCCCTTACGATTAATGTCGGTTTAAAAAGTCCATATTATATTAAAAATGCGAAAGTAACTCTGTCTGACTGTCTGTTAGTTACCTACGCTTTCACGACTAAACAGCTGACCCAATTTCAATAAAACTTATTACAGGTTAAAACATAGATTTTATGTAATAATGGACAAGCTCGTGGCAAACAAGAAAGACATTAACTTTTATCTCGATAAGGACAAATACGCAAAGAGTTATGTTTAGAGGAAGTAAAAGCTGCAAAGAACTTGAAAAAAAAGGAAGCTGTTTATTACAGGCGTATAAAGCACTGTGATATTTTGACTAATGTAATAATCGAACATAATTTAAGTTTTTGACTGAAATAAATGAATAAGAATTAATCTTTGTTTTTTTCCCAAAACCAACTTTTACTAGCTGTCAGTGGTAAAACCTAGCATGCACTAAATTGTAATAGTAAAATCCCGAAAAACAATGTCTCATTTTCATAAATCCTTACATTTACCAACTCATGTCGGTAAATCTTAAGACTTACTCTTAAATTAGATTGACCGTAGTTCGAGCTTTTACAGTAACATAATATACACACAACACATCAAAAATCCTTTATATTGGGTCAATCAAACACAATATTTTTACATAAACGTAACATTAAGTACTCTGAACATCTGTTTTACAAGTATTAAGGCACCTAAGAAAATATCATAAAAAGGACTTTATACTTGAACATTTCATACATTTATTTCACGACCACCAAAAATCTTTATAGAGTGTCGATAAAATTATAATAAACGAATTTTAGTTTACTCTATTTGCGAACGAGTTACCGGCGCGTCCACCCGTTGCCCCAGTGTACCGGTAATGTAGGTAAATCGTATTATGGGGACATATTTTGCGGTGAAATAGGAAGGTATTAAATATTCAAGGACGTACCTAGATCACGGGACGAGCTCGTCATTTTGAAACACCACTAAAGGGTTGAAATTGCAAAATATTTAATTTAATTTATACATACCTTATTTCTGTAGGTAGACTCATATTTCATGATAACAAATGATTCATATTATTCTTATTTTTAACGCTAGAACTTGTTAAAGCTAGAATCTAAAGTCAAAATTAGTTAAATGTGCCTTTTTTATTGAATTATTTTATAAGGTTTCACCAAATTTAAAAATGTTAATATACTTTTCGTCACGCATTAACCAGCTGCTTTCTCCCCAAGTCAAGCGTGCGTAAAGAAGTTTACTTCAACTAGTTAAAGTACTAACCGTCACAGAACTTAAGAACTATCAATTATTCAATGTTCTACAAGATCGGTGATGTACGATTAGGTACTAATTTTCCCCTCGCTCCGACATAAAATAGCAGTTTAAGTTAAAAGCCTCATGCTTGCTATCAAAGTGGTTTTATTTATTAGTTGCGTCGTGAAGCGACGGAGTATAACCCAACTGATTTAGAAGACCATCGTTTTGCGTTCCAAGCTTAGAGGAATAAATAAGTAAACTATAGAGCGCGCATATCGAATATGAACTGTTGGCACTAGTATGAACATGTAAAATCGTAAAATTAGTGTCAAAACACAGCGCACCGATTTAATAAAAATATCTCAAAACCTTATATTACTCTAATAATATCAGAACCGTCGATATTTTCGCATAACACACGCACACGGAAAATCACATAAATCAGTAAACGAGCGTAGCTGTACTAGCGATGCGCAGTCACGCTCTATGCTTGTCTAACATTACTCAAGTCTCCTAAATTACCCAACTCCTTAAAGTAGTCGGGTTATGTCTTTAAAGTTAATTAAGTTTAGCTCTCAACCTGTTGAGCAGCGTGTAGACTGGAGTCTGAAGGTTTTAGATAGATAGTTAGGTATACATGTGTTTAGAGGATCAGACAGTTAGACTCTCCCTTCGGTTGTCGGCGAATCAATTATTACTGACACGACGCTCTTCGTCTCAGGTAGTTTAAATTGAGATTGATTTGTGGAGATTTTATTGTAGGTATTTGTATAATAACTTTAGTGAGGAGTATTCATAATGGGCATGTTTCCTATTTTTTTTTAATGTCCGCCTGGTAGATTCATGAATTTTATTGGACACGTATTTTTCCTTTTTTTTCCTGCAAATAAAAATAAGCAAAATACAATGTACAATTAACAAAATACGTCACTACGTGCGACAATTTGTACGACGCACGGCGTGGCGTCATAAGCCCCCACTACTGAACTTTAAATCGCTGTATCTTTATAATTTTGTATTGCTTTGATAAAAGAAAAAATACGTGTCTAATATTTTTCTATTATCTAACTGACGGACTAAAATAGATTTTAACTTTTACATACCCAGTCAACATCCCTATTACTTAAACAAAACGGTTTACTCACGCATATTCTCAAGATTGCCCGACTAGTTGCAGACTCAATAGGAGTCCCTTATCATGAGCAGTCGCGATCTCGAGAATATGCGTGAGTAAACCATTTTGTTTTAAATAATTATAGTAGGTATTGTAGTTTTTTGTATCTTTGTAGCCAGTCAAATATAACAAACATAGATTTACTGAAGTGTCGTTACATGGATAAACTATTTTCAATCTCGTGGATGTCAGGATGTGTGATAACCGTGTAGTGCGTGACGAATTGCAATGCATTTCCATACCACGCACCAACACGAAACGCGGATGACGTAGCACGGCGGTTCAGGTTTAGTCAGTAAGAGCACAGATTACTAAATAGTTACTAGTAAGAGTGTGACACTACCCGTTCGCTCCCCCGAGTGAGTCCATAATGGATTCCAAAGCCTAAACAAAAAAAAAAATTTGTGTGATAACTGGGGTAGAAGGGGGTAGACGACTAATTTATTTTTAATGTGCTTCAGATAGATTATAAAAAAAACACGTCATATTTTTGCTTATTTTACGTAAATAAAAACTCATTACGATATCTACATTGATTTGAAATGTCGCATGACGTCACAATTTGACAGTTGCGTGCATTTTGAAGGTACGCAAGCATGACCCCAATCCTGAACATTGATTCACTTTATCTCATCATCATCATCATCATCATCAGCCTATCTTCGTCCACTGCTGGACATAGGCCTCTCCTATGGCACGCCACTGAGCTCGATCTTCAGCTCTTCGTCTCCAACCACTGCCAGCCACTGCCGTGTTCTTGAGTGGAGACCGCGTCTCGGCAAACGTAGTGTAGGACGACCGGGGGCTAGATGGAGCGACGACATCCACTTTATCTAACTAGGTGCATTTTTTTTATTTTTTTTTTGAAGTGAAAAATATTCTTGTCAAATATTAATTATCTAACAGATGGACTACCTACCTACCTATTAGATTTAGACTTTACTTACCCAGTCATCTACTGCATTCATCATAAAACAGAAAATATAAAATTCATATTACATTACTTCACTATAAGTTCTCAATAATTAAACAGATTTTTAGGTTAAAAAAAAAAATATATTCTCCTCAAATCAACGTTAGACAATATTACCATTTATAAATTAAACGGATTCCAATTACAAAGGTACCTATTATGTGTTAAAATATTTCTCTGGTAGGTAAATATAATATAGGTACAGTATGCAGTTCGAAAAGTTTATTAAAAATTCATTGAAATAACTATTTTAAAATAGATTCTAGCTCGGTTTATTTAAATTTTAGTTCTCGACGTCTCACCTTCAGCTGTATGGTCACGGCCGCACTGAACTCGTTGTCTAGAACTGAAATTCAAATAAACTGCAATAGGTATAATCCGTTTAAAAATAGTTTTATTGTAATGTTTAACATTCGTGTAAGTAAGCTTCGGAAAACCTACTTGCTTTTGTTTGTGTAATGAAGAAATTGACGTCCATGTTACATTGTTGCATAATTAAACTAATTGATATTAGGTTCCCCTTACAATGTGTATCATTGTTGCCTACCTTTCCTACATTCTCTGTTTGCAATAAAGGATAAAAGATCTTCCAGAGGAAAGAAACAACCATCTATCGCTTTTATTCGTGTCCAAATTAGATATTATATTAATAAATACTACTGAAACTTCTTTCATTGACAATATTACCTATGATGTCCACTTCAGAATATGACATACATTTAAATTGCTTTTTTGGCCTCAGTTGGTATAGACTATAGAATGATAAATTATGTATCTATGTCTACATAAATGAAAATTAATGGCCATATGTCTAAAGATCGCATCACTCAAAAACGGCAAATTTTAGGTAATTATCCGGACTAGGTTTGTATCGCCGGAAAATGTCAAAAAACAATCAATTTTGGTACAGATCGACAAGGCAACGACTGTCAGGTGAAATATAAAGTTTATTCGTACATCTTCAAATTATAATGATTATAAAAAATAAAGCACATTGTACCTACAATCAGAGACAAAGTATTATGTTGAAAAATTTAAGACTCCTACCACAATTCTGTTAGCAATTATCGCATTCTCTAATTGTTTTATAAATTATCCTCAAAGGCGCTTTGTTGTACTCAAATACATTTCGATGTTTTATGAAAGGGTCCTTATCTTTAAATTACATAATATAAAACAAAGTCACTTGTCGCTGTTTGTATCTTTAAAACTAGCACTTTGATGTTATTATATTGATTTAAGTATGAACTTACGTCTGCACATTTAAAAATCCACCTTGTTTCAATAGCGTACGAGCTCTTTTACATTGAATTGTTACATAATATTATTATAAGCAGCTAATATTACTCACAATGTTTCATTCGTTTTATATTCAATCGCAATATTTATTTATTTATAAAGGTATACCAACAAGATATACAAGACATACGAACCTATAGATTAAATTTGCTTACAATAACATCGGTAGCAAATTGGTATTGCGAATGATTGCGGTGAAAATATACTAAGGCGCTCACTTGCAGAGATTCAACTATTTGATCTGCGTGTTTCATATTCTTGTAGAAAATGTAAATGTTTGTTTAAAATAAATAAAAATATATGCAACTTGTACCTATGTTTAAATGTAATTCGGAGTGAGAAATGATAAAAAAAAAACATGCGTGCGTACAAAGTACACATGTCAGAAGTGAAACTTCTTTGGCGAACTAATTTATAAATGTTGTTTATATTTATACAAATCTAAAACTTTAAATTTCCAAGATTAAGAGGAAGGATATTCAACATCTGTATGCTTAGTGCGAGTCACTAACTGTCAATTGAAATACTTTACTATCACGTAAATCGAGTTTACGTCTAACGCATCGACGACAGTAAACTTGCGAGTGCAAGTTGTTCTTACTCTAACTATAAAGTGTGCGTTTGCTCACCGTAAGACGTGAGGAATGAGAACGAACGAAACGCACGGACTAGACTCTACTATATGTAATCTGTGGAACGGACGAGCAAATGTTGATAAACCGACCAAAATAGATTGAAATTTGTATCTATCGTACTTAATGTGAGCGGCTGCCTATTTAAATAGTGGTGGTTATACTTCAAGTTTGAAAGAAAAGTTTATTTTGTTTAGAAGTTTGTTTACATTGTGATAATGTGATTTATTATATAAAACTTCTAAGATGTTTAGTAAACCGAGGACCAATAACCTTAACGCGAGCTAAATGTATCATGCATGCACACAATATACCAAACTCTTTATGCATTGATTAGGAAAATACTACATGTGAAAGTTGGATGTTTGTACAACAATATTATTAATATGAGTATTGTTATGCGTACATAAGGCTACCTACTAAGTTATGAAGTTCCACAGAATTGTTATGAAAGGCTTCAAGTGCAATAAATCTTTGACTTTGAGTGTCGTGCATCGTATTCGACCGCAGTGCATTAGAATTTGATTGGCTATGCCCGCTATGGCTACGCGCCTTCGTTGGGTGCGCGTATATTTCGCGCCAACAGCTCGGGCGCCGTTGACGGTCGCCTCGAATCCCGCTTCGGCCCTCGGATGTCCACATTCCACGGCCCCGTCACAGAAACATGCAGAGTAAAGACAGCCACAGTCGACCATTTACCTTCTATTAATATTGTTAAGATTCGTCATAATTATAGGTTATATTATATACATTGTCTTCCCTGGCAGAGATTTACTGTACCTATTATATTAAAAATAAAAGTATTGCAATCTTGGTATTTGGACTTTTAATACTAGGTACTATTCCTCTAATATAATATATTATAGTAACTTAACACTTCTTATTATGAACTTACTAGGTATTATGATTATTAATTATTTTAATAGCAACAATTAGCTATTATGA
Source organism: Diachrysia chrysitis (assembly GCA_932294365.1). Taxonomy (NCBI): domain Eukaryota; kingdom Metazoa; phylum Arthropoda; class Insecta; order Lepidoptera; family Noctuidae; genus Diachrysia; species Diachrysia chrysitis. The sequence continues at coordinate 2,156,914 of OW028641.1, forward strand.
AATGTTACACTGGCAAAGTAATATACTACCTAGTACCTATTGGTAATGCTACAAAGTTGGGTAAGTCTTTAGGTTAGGAAAACATAATAATGTTGTTGACAAATATAATTTTATTCTAGACCAATAAGTCACTTATTACAATGCTATAAATAGAATTCTAATTTATAAAATAAAGTCACCATCGGCAAGATACATAATAACATCTAGAAATTGTAACTTCCTAGTACAAACAAACATAGTAGGTACCTACTCACACAATTAATGTGCTTTGCAATTAGATATATATATATATATATAGTGCAGTTAATATACTAATAGACTTAATTTATTCAATGAAAATAAATGACAGAAATCACTCATTATAACAAATTAACAGTAAAATGGAATATAAATTTTATTAATGTTACAAATGTTTACAATATAAAGGTGGTAAAATGAAGAACAATGCTTATTGTTGTAATTTGCTTGCATCGTGTTTACTACTATCTTTCTATTTTTGGTTTGTCACTTTTTCCCATATAAATGAACCATAATTTGCACCTCCAAAGGGTTTAAATATTTCATTCTATATTGGTCATCACATATCTGTAAAATAAAAAAAGTATTTGATAATTAATCAATCCTATAAGGTAAGAATTATTAATATGGACACTTTTTTATATTGTAATTAATTCAGTTGCTGAGTGGTAATCAATGCTCATTCCTTTTCAACCTTAGGAGAGGCCAGTGCCCAGTAGTGGTACATTTATAGGTCTATATTATATTTTACTATTATAGAATAGAATATTATTTATTTCTTAGTTCATGATAATTGCAGATGTTACAATAATTATATAATGGTTCACATATACTACCCTATCCGGTGTAGAAATATTATGGTTAGAATAATATTATTATTATACATTTTTTTAAACTTGTAAAACAAATGTATACATTAAGAATATAAAATACACTGTTAATATTAAATACCAACTATTATTCATATATTTTATTCTTTATATTGTGTTGTAAATATCTTTAAATAACAAACTTTACTATATTTACACTTAAAACTAACTAATCCAAACCTATATTAAATGCATATTCATTGTATATTTGAATCTATATCCATAAATGTGTTAAACTAAATTATTTATCTAAGTATATAATTTAATTTTGAATGTTCTTATCATTTGCATGTATAGTTTATTCAATATTTCTTCAGCAGCTATGGTAATAGGTATATATTTGAATCACTGTTTATTCTAATGTAAGACTTCAATGTGCCATATAAATACTAAGAAATAAATGCTTATCTAATGTATAACCTATAATTGCCTCTCAAATTACATTGGTATAGTTTATTCATAGTAAGTAAGTAAATCATGTTATAGATCATACCTTGACTGATTTCTTGCCTGGCAGTTGAAGTATTTTGAAATTATATTTAATATTAAATTAAAATTCCTCGTGATTTTTTGTAAATATTAAAAATACCTAATCCAATTTAAATATATACAAAATTTTTGTAAATTAATGATAACTCTAGAAATTCCAATTTTTAAATTAAAATTTCGTCAAAAGAATTTATGAAATATTGTTATTAGTATTTTATGCACAATGATTTATTGAAATCTCAAATGACGAATTGTAAATAAAAATGCCACGTGTTTTTTGTCAATATTAGAAATTATTAATTAAGTTTTGTTTTTGAATTCAAAATTTAGAAAAGCGAATTTATGAAATATTTTTATTTTATGGTAAATGATTTATTAAATTATCAAATGACGAGTGGCAAGTTGAAATACCACATGTTATTTGTAAATATTAAAACTACCTAACCTTCAAACCAATTATCATAAAAAATTGACTTCCGTTGCAAACCGGCGTGACGTTTCATCTGTAAAAATTTTACCCTCATGCGCCTAAAGAAGTTTCACTTCAATAATAATTATTTTTGAAGGCCTTGCTTTAGCTGATCTTAATGTTTTTTTTTAGTTTAGTTTAGTTAATAAATGCAACGTGTTTTAGACAATATTTTTAGCTTGTAAACATCGGTATTATGACTGGGTAATATACTTTGATGTTGAAAACCTGACAGCACATTTTATATAAATCTCAAAGCGCAATTTTCTTGCCTCTTTCAATTTCCGTCCAGGATATCAAGCGAGACCTAACTAAAGACAATCATGTTAGAGACATAGTGGTCTCTTCTTGCGTACCTTGGAAGGTAATATTGTTCATTAAAATTATGAAGGTAGTTCGACAAACATTATGTTTTCTAGACAACTGCTACCTTCCTACTTCAGTCTGTCCATGACAGCGATCGTTGTTAATAAGTTGAAACTCCGCAAGTGTTTATTTATCAAATTAAATGGTTAAATAAGTAAAATATGGAAGAATGTTATGTTTGGTTTTGTGTTAAAAGTGTTTTAAGTGTAGAAAAATATGTGTCCAAAGAATTCCTCATTATTTTAGTTCTGTGCCTACTTAGGTAGGTACCTAATATTTTATTAGGAATTTTCTGCGAGTGTTAAATACAAGAATAAAAGTGAAGCTTAAAACTATAATTAGTTTTATTAAAAGAAGTTTAAAGAGGTACATACTCCAGTTAGCAGAGGTAAGTACGAAAATTTACGTAGCCTTAAATTACGTGCAATCGAAATAGCGCCTGTTACTATCAGCTGAGCAAAGACATCAAACCTCTTCTTGCTAAGCGCTGCATGTCTGTTTCAATTTATTTCCTTTTCGATCGCAGCGCACACTTCTATATAAACCAAACAAAACCTTTGCCGGCTTACCAGCCATTTATAGTATGCTTTGAAATTATTCAGAATGCTTCAAAATGTCTGTCTGTCAACATTACATTGAATGCCGTTTTCATCTGATATTCCGTTGTATTGCGATCTAATTTAAAGTCTAAATTCTGAATATTCCGGGATCGAAATATGGTTCCGTCAAAGGAGATTACATTTGGCATGCACTGTGCTTTCATTAATAGACTGATATTAGCGATTGACTATTATATTTAGGGCGTCTGCTTGATCCTTTGTCACAGACGGCGTATGCTTTGTCGTAGCAAATGTTCTGTTGGCTGTTCATTTGAGTTCTGTCAAATGTTCAATCAATCGTTGCGATATTTGGTATCAAAATATACGAGATTTTAGTTGATATTAATACGTTTGTTGATCTCTGTTAGGTTCGTAGATTTTAGTAGGAAACTTTAGTTTATTACGTTCATTAGGTAATCCGTAAATCTATACTAATATTATAAAATTGAAGAGTTTGTTTGTTTGTTTTAACGCGCTAATTTCAGGAACTACTGGTTCGAATTGCAAAATTCTTTTTGTATTAGATAGTCCGTTTGTTGAGGAAGGCTATAGGCTATATAACATCACGCTACGACCAATAGGAGCGGAGCATAAATGAAAAATGTTTCAAAAATGAAAAACCGTTGAAACTAAAACACGCGAACAAAATCGCGAGGGACAGCAGAGTAATAAGATATTTATACAATTTATTACTTACTAGCTGTTTCCCGCGACTCCGCTCGCGTGTATGTCGGTAGCCTATGTCCTCTCTCAGGCTCTAGACTATCTGTGTACCAAATTTCGTTTAAATCGGTTCAGTAGATTTGGCGTGAAAGCGCGACAGACAGAGTTACTTACGCATTTATAATATTTGTAAGGGTTTACAATACACTTCTAAATTTGCAAAAAAACCTATACACTTCAAATAAAACTTAACTCTTAACTGATAAAAGTTACTAAAGATTGGTGTCAAAAAAACAAAAATATAGTTAATTAACTTGCATTTCTGTTTATAAACGTCGGTTATATATGTGTAGCTGAATAGTTAACATCTCTGTGTATAAATATCTCCAAAACCAAGGTTTTGGTTCAGAATTCATGTATCCGCCGCCGTACATTTTACTAGGAAATGCACGTACAAATATTATATAGTATAGTCTGTTTGTATTGAACGAACTAGTACCAACATCGCTTTAAAGCTACCACCAAATACCACAGAATCATAGTACCTAACCTATACCAAATAAATAATATAATATTATACTACTGGCTTGCTGGTACTGTACTAAACAAAACTCGTTCAAAAGTCTTGACGGGCGTTTTAACGGAGCGTTGGCGATTTTCCATTCAATATTTCAAAGGGCTACAAGCTAGAAATAGATAAAACCTTTTTAGGGTTCCATACTGAAAGGGTATCAACGGAAACCTATTATCAAGTACTTAGACTCCACTGTTTTTATATCCTAGACTTATAGGCATTTCACAATGTTTTCTGTAACTTACAATTATGTTTGTTTGTTTAGGTTAAATCTTGAAAGCTAAATTGAAAACACTTTTCGTCATTCGATTAAGATCAAATTTTACATCAATACTAATATTATAAATGCAAAAGTATCTCTGTCGTTCGATACGCTTGCACGGCTAAACCGCTGAACCGATTTATATAAAACTTGGTATGGGGAAAGCTTGAGTCCTAAGAAAGGACCGCTCCTAGGGCTGATGAAAATAAAATAATATTTTTATTCATTACGGTTTGATAATACAGGTTAAGCCGCGCTCGCCGCGGTTGGTCCGTGGATGGGTGACCATTTGTAAACATACCGAGACCCCTCCGTGCCTCGGGAAGCACGTTTAACCGTTGGTCCCGACTGTCATACGTTGATCTTTGACAGGCGTTAAGTCATTACAATTCTCACAACCAATCTTACTTTGGGAGACAGAGTAAGATACCCATAAAATGGGTTTTGGAGGTCAGATATGCAGTCGTACTATGTAAAATACGGTATTTAGTTGAACCCGTTAAAACTGGCAGCTGACCTCAACATAGCTTGGGAAAAGGCATAGATAGACGTTTGTACAGAACCCTCTTTGCAGGAGACAGGCTCGCACGTCTCCGGTTATTTCACTTCGCCTTCGTTTGGTTATTTTCGTTGACTGCCGGATATTATGAACACGACACGTACCAGACAATATTGACAATATACGAAGTTAGTTTCGAAATCGAACTAAAAATACTGAACCCTAGTTTAGTGAAAATGTAGTCAATGAAGTCTTTTATTTTGAATGAGTAATATTAACTTTCTAAAGCTTACAATAGGCATGTTTCCTATTTTTTTTAATGTCCGCCTGGTAGATTAATGAATTTTATTGGACACGTATTTTTTATTTTTTCCTGCAAACATAAAATGATCAAAATACAGAGAACGGAAATTACGCGTGACGTCACTCCTCGCTACGATTTTTACCAAGGCGTGTCGTCATAAGCCCCCACTCCGAAACTTTAAAGCGCTGTATATTTGTAATTTTGTATTGTTTTGATAAAAGAAAAAATACATGTCTAATTTTTTTTTATTTTCTAACTGACGGACTAAATAGATTTTAACTTTTCATACCCAGTCAACATCCCTATTAGTTTGGAATAAAATACAATTAATTTAAAAAAGAAATAAAAAACACGCAACAAAATAAAAACACGCATTAACGCATGCGGAGCGAATATTTGTAATACAACACAATTAATAAAGGAAAACCCTAAGGGTCAGCGCAGACAGAGCGGAGCGCAGCGGAGAGGATTTTATTGACGCACTTGAAAATAAACTTTAAAATTATTACAATAAAGTGCATAAATGCTTGAACCTGACAAAAATGCTCGCGCGTCCTCGAAGATACGCAGGAATCCCCGTTATGCATTTTATTGTAATAATTTTAAAGTTTATATTCAAGTGCGTTAATAAAATCCTCTCCGCTGCTCTCCGCTCTGTCTGCGCTGACCCTAAACCTCAGGCAGGACTCGAAATTGCGACCATTAATTAATGCGTAACAAATACTTACAATTAGTTTCATCTCTCATCATTTAACTTATTTAATTACAGTCATCATTATTTAAAAGGGGTCGTAACTACCCGTTGATAGTTTTACTTTCTAATATTGAACAATATAAAATTAACATAAACTGGATTAACTTGTAAATAAATATGTAACTTACCCTCACTTTATGAAATGCTGATTAATATAATCTGTCATCAAATCTACTGATCACGACTAAAAAAATATGAGGTTCGACAACAAATTTTTAAGGATGATCAGCCTGTTGGTGTAGAGTTAGTGACCCTGACTGCTAAACCGGAGGTCGTGGGTTCGATTCCCACCCAGGGCGAATCTTTGTGTGATGAGGACGATCATTTGTTCTGTGTCTGGGTGTAATATATCTATATATAAATGTATTTAGAATATATATTTGTCTGGTTTCCATAATACAGGCCCTGCCTAGTTTGGGATCAGATGGCCGTGTGTGAGTTGTCCAAAGATTTTATATTTTATTATTATTATACTTAAAGCAAATAATAACACAGCTCTAAATAAAACTGTATTCGATAGTATTTTACTCCTGGTTTTTGTTTGTACGTCTAGATCAAATTAGTTTTTTCACAACAAAAACGTAAATAAGTAATTTGGGCCATCACTTAGTACCTAATTGTATTAAAAAATGTCAAGGTGAAGTAAAAATCTATTTAAACAACGTTCCATCAAAATTTAGAAGGGAAATTAAATAAAAACACTGCACTTAGTCGTTGTGTATAGCGGTGATATTAATTTGATTTGTTTATAATTAGATTTAAAGCATGTTTCGCTATTTCAAATGCTTATAGCTCATTAATTTGACGTCGTCTGGGTTATTTTATGTAAAACTAAGTATTCCCCCAGGACTCACTCGCCTTTTTTTCTCCCAAAGCAAGTGACGTCATTTTAAATAGCCTATAACCATCCTTGAATTGGGCTACCTAAAAAATCTCTATACTAACATGTAAAGCTGAAGAGTTTGTTTGTTTGAACGCGCTAATCTCAGGAACTACGAGGTCCGATTTGAAAAATTCTTTCAGTGTTGGATAGCCCATTTATTACGGAAGGCTTTAAGCTATATAACATTACGCTGCGACCAAAAGGAGCGAAACATAAATGAAAAATGTTGCAAAAATGAAAAACCGTTGAAACTGAAATACGCGGAGTCCCGGAGGACAGCTAGAGAAATATATATTTTTTGAAATCCGACTGCTACTTTCAGAGATTAGCGCGTTCAAACAAACTCTTTAGCTTTATTATATTAGGTAGTTTAGAAGTATAGCTGTATTCTAAATAATTAAGTGCAGTTTACAAGTTGTATTTGTAATGTACATGCTATCTTTAAATGGCCTTTGAAACTAAATACCAAGCTACTAATCCGAATGAAAAAATATTTTATTTACAACTCGTCTTGCTTAGTATGGTAGGCTTTATAAATAAAACAAACGTGTATTAATATTAATTAATTATACAACAGATTTATGTTTTTACATCCTTACTAATAAATGCAAAAGTAACTCAGCCTGTCTGTCGCGCTTTCACGCCAAAACTACTAAACCGATTTAAATGAAATTTGGTACACAGATAGTCTAGAGCCTGAAAAAGGACATAGGCATCTTTTTGCCGCTATAACCGACATCATACAGCTCGTAATATATACTCACTAACTCACTATGTCTTGTGGAAATTTCAGAATATTAAAATTAGTCTTTGTTACATCTTCTACCCTAAGTTTTATTGAATAGGGCTTTAAAAAGTTGTTCTTGGCTCTATAGAACAACTATATTTGACGTTCCATTACAAATAGTGCAAGAAAAATCGAAAACAAAAGATTATTATTTCAATATCCCGCGAAAACGCTTTTCTTGTCAATATGGCGTCTCATATGTCATTGTGACGTCACCTGCTTGAAAATTTGAGACGCAACTGTGTACAAGTAGTTCACGTCATCAACCATTTGGACAATCACAGCCGTTTACGATCACGTGAAAGACAAAAAGAATATTTTCTTTGTTGATTTTCTCTTAAAATATCTAGTATTTTTCTTAACTGACTAAATAGCTGCTTTTGAAATTCATATTCAATACGTATGCAATAGATCTTATATTTTACATAATTTCAAATATCCTATTAGATGTCCGAAACCTATAGTTTAAATACTTATGAAATACATATTTTTAATAATTTTATATTTTTATTTTCAGGTACGTACAGGTCAGCAGTTATTAATGGTAAGTCTTTTATATTTCAAGCAAAATCAATCACATTTAAGCCTCTTCTAAATCACGAAAAAGTTTAAATCTAGTGTAATAACGAATTTACTGACATACATCGCTCCTATTACTTTAAAAAGACATAGAGTTCATCCAAGAAGCATTCGAGTTAGCTAGCAGTAGCAATACAAAACACAACCGCCGTATATTACGTCCTCGTATATTTTGATTATTTTTCTTTTATTATAATTAATGTTACGTTTAGATAAGAAGCTGTTATGCGCGCTCTTTAGTGTGACCATATATATTTTTATTGCTTCTTCTTTCTAAGTATAGAACAGATTCAATATTAAGAGTTTGCTTAAAGAATTACGGTCGAAGATCAGACAAGATAGTATTTGTGGACCAAATTCTGTTGTTACATTAGGAACATTAGAGATAAAGCTCTGTCTATCAGTGCCTACCTACTAATAGTATTCAATAAAGCCCAGAAACTTATATCTTTTTAAGGTATTTTATATCATTTTTTAAACCCTACCTTTTATTTTATTCAAAATTCAACAAAATATTCACTTAGAGCTGTATTTGCCGGCTTTTAAGATGGTTTTGGAATCTGAATGTCCGTCTTCAGGCGTTTACATTATACTTTTAAAATTATGAATACAAAAAACGTTCTCCAGACGTAATGCCACTTTGTTTTTATTTACCATTTTCAATTATTCAAAATGGTATTGCGTGAAACATGTTAAAAATATCTTGGTATTATTAATAACTAGCTTTTTACCACGGCACTGCGTGGATGTCGGTTATCGCGGCAAAGTAGCCTATGTCCTTTCTCAGGCGTAGAAGCGCGACAGACAGACGGAACGAGTTACTTTCGCATTTCAACAAAAAAAAAAAACGTAAACATATTTTTAATGGTAGTTGAAATTTTGTAAGTACATGCAATATACAGCTGTTACTAGCAGCGTTACTTTATATAACGCCACACCATTTAACAATAAATAATTTTACAGTAATGTTTATACAAGCTTTTTATTAACTTGCAATGTATGTACCTATGTTTGGTCGGGTCAAATCTTGCAAGCTAAATTAGAACCACTTCTAGACATCCGATTGAGATGAAATTTTGCATACTTATATAAGTTCGGTGACAATACAATATTATAGTACTTTCGAGCTAGTCTGATGATGGAGACAGAAGGTGGTCATAGGAACTCTCTAGCAGAACGACGCAAACACTACGTATTCGGGCGTGTTTGATTTGTCTTCACTATTACTTTGAACCTATTGCAAAAAAAACGTACTGCAAAATAATCTGTGTTGCAAATGACAAGACTGTAAACAACTGAAACGCGAGCGGCCATGATTGACCATCGTGTGACGTCACATTCCTAAAAATTTGCAAGTACAACTCGACAAACGCGAGCGTCAAAGCTTTTTGTGTGATTCGACGTCACAGCCGTCAACGGCACGTGGCCGACTGTTCTAAGCGCGTTACCTACGTACGTTTTAAAATATTTTTCCTAAATCTGTCAAGTACCCAATCGGTCCAGACTATTTTATTAATTTTCACGTCCATACAACAGACTTCCAAATGAAGTTAAAAACGTGACTTCTTTTAATGTTTATAATAATAATATAATAATATCTCGGGACAACTCACACACGGCCTGATCCCGAACTAGGCAGAGCCTGTATTATGGTAACCAGACAACTGATATACTTACTAATATATTTCTAAATAAATACATATTATAGATAAATTACACCCAGACACAGAACAAATGATTGTGCTCATCGCACAAAGATTTGTCCTGCGTGGGAATCGAACCCACGACCTCCGGTTTAGCAGTCAGGGTCACTAACCACTAAACCAACAGGCCCGTCCAATAATAAGAGCCTATTAAAAAATTACATCACCAGTAATGATCAATTCTTGTTTTAGGATAAAAACGTAACTCGCTAGTAGGTACTAGTTTTTGTTACATTGAAACTGTACAACTCATTGTTAAATATTATTAAATATATTTGTTTTTAATAGTTAGCTTGTTGTCAAAGCAGCGTAAACTGGATTTATTCTAAACATGTTTATTTTTGTATCTCATGAAGTGAACTACGTTTATCTATACTAATATTATAAAACTGAAGAGTTTGTTTGTTTGTTTGTTTGAACGCGCTAATCTCAGGAACTACTGATCCGATTTGAAAAATTCTTTCAGTGTTGGATAGCTCATTTATTGACGAAGGCTATAGGCTATATAACATCACGCTACGACCAATAGGAGCGGAGCATAAATGAAAAATGTCGCAAAAATGATAAAACGTTGAAACTAAAACACGCAGACAAAGTCGCGGGGGACAGCTAGTTTGAGAAATAAAGTTTTTTGATAGGAATTTTCACGTCGAATATGTACTTAAGTGTTAGGTAAGATTAAATTAAAATAGTTTTTATTTTTATTCAAGAAATTTAGGGACCTACATAGTATAAACCTACTGAGTATAAATTATAAAATGAATATAGAAATGCCACGACATAATTTTAAGAAAATTGAATTAAAAAAAAAAACTCAAAATTGGTTCGTTAGCAGGAGCTACTAAACCTCAGACAGATATAATCCTCTTTCGTCGATTAAAAAACGGTTATACAAAAACACATTCGCGAAATAATCCTTTAATAGAGTAAGCACTTATCAAATATTGCGAATCGGCACCCACTTAACATCTGTTCGGTAAATCGATAAAGGGTAATGACCTTGGACGCCCGGCATTAGGGCTGTGTCGATCCCGAGATGTCTGTGATCTTAGAAAGGGGTTACATTTATCATTATTTATTTATTTGCAGTAAGATTTCTAATAAATAAGTTATCTTCCATGCGAAGACCAATTATAAATTGTAGGTAGTTTGTTTATAATGATGAATTTTATTGTTTATTGAAATTGTATTATTGTATGTAAGAAATGTACAACCATCGAGCCAACCAATTTCTTATTACTTGGATGTAATAGCGTGCTATATCTAAGTGCACTCTACAGTTATTAGAAAATATTCTCTCAATATTTTCGAATAACCCTAGAGTGCAAGATGCAATCTTTTATAGAAAATCTGACAACCGGCAACAGAAAGTTGTCGATGACTATTTCATAATATACGTATAGATAAAACTACAATAAAAAGGAAAAATATTGATATTATAAACATGGAATCCTTATTAAATATTGTAAATGTAAAAGTAACTCTGTCTGTCTGTCTGTTTGTCGCGCTTCCACTCATACTACTGAACCGATTTAAATTAAATTTGGTGCACTGATAGTCTAGGGTCTAAGAAAGAACATGGGCTACATTTTGAAACAGCTAGATTTGAATAATTTAGAAACTTTTTTTTATTATTTTTTCTTTAATGAACGACTTCTGCACTAAGGAATTTAATCCTTGTGTCGCGGGGGGTTTAACAAACATTCAAATCACATGCACAAAGAACACCTAGGCTAGGAACAAGCATTTGTGGATCACATAAATGCTTGTCCCGTGCGGGGATCGAACCCGCGGCACGTCGCGCACAGTGGTAATTGGCGTGGTGACCTATACCTACCACTCGGCTATCCGTGCAGTCATCTGGGGGCACGGTAGTGCCCCCGCCAAGACGAGCCAAGCGAGGCGCACGGGCACTACCTACCTTTTCTCGAAGCGCTTCGTCGTTTTTTTGAACCCTCATAACTTGGGTTTGGATTATGCTAGATCAACAAAATTTTCGGGATATATTGTCAATAGCGGACTTATTGAACATATTAAGTTTTAATTACATTAGCTTTTATACTTCAGATTTTATTTATATCTAAAAAACGCTAATTTCGTCACTGACTCACTGATGATCATCAAAATTCTTAAGGTATTTCCTAATGTCCTAGAAAGCTGAAATTTTGTATGTAAGCTAGTATTAGCACACAAACAACAAAAAAATTATAAAACTTGTAACTTTCATCCCCCAACCCCTTAAACTAGGGAATGGGAGTTTGTATGAGACCTGTAATTTTAAATTAAATTTTGATGACGCTAGAGGTCTAATCTAATAATCTAAAACTTGGTTCCCCTAGATATATATATGTATAGGTACTCCTTGTAAAAAAAAAAAAAAAAATTGTTACAAACAACTTACAAAAAGAAATGAAATCCCACCAAAAACATTTTCATGTAAAATGTTGCCAAGACGAGCCCATATGACTCGCACTGTCAAAAAGTTATCAGATCTCATGTAGAGCCAAGCTTCTAACACTACACGCCCTAACTCTACAAGGCCTAACTTCACAAACTCTACACCTTAGTCAAAATATGTGGCTTGGCCGTTCGTTACTACAAGAACTATTGTATAACACAAAAGTAATGAACAGTGAATTAATTTTTCACCTTACGCCGATGTGAATGTAGCGAAATGGCCAAGCCACATATTTTGACTAAGGTGTAGAGTTTGTGAAGTTAGGCCTTGTAGAGTTAGGGCGTGTAGTGTTAGAAGCTTGGCTCTACATGAGATCTGATAACTTTTTGACAGTGCGAGTCATATGGGCTCGTCTTGGCAACATTTTACATGAAAATGTTTTTGGTGGGATTATTATATTATGATTCCGTCGATTTATAACGATGTAGAGGATCATTAGTGCCTCACTTTCATATTAAGTTTTTAACAGTTTATTCGTCCTCAATACCAAGAAACAAAAACTAAAGCCTATTCGAAGAAAAATTAAAACTACATTATTCACTCTTGTAAATGTTGAAAGAAATTTTCAGTGTTTTAATAAACTTGGTAAATCCATTTCATTTAATGTCAAAACTTTTGCTTTGAAGATGGTATTTCTGTGTTTGGTCCTTTCATGTAAGTAGTTTAAGGACGTTGAGGGATTACTTTTCGTAGAAATTTTAGGGCTTAAGTTCATTTTGACACTAGTTGTGAATTGCAGTTTCCTTTACGTTTTTGGTTATCTGATTACGATAGTGAAAGTAAAAGTATGAGTTAAATAAATAAATAAATGTGGACAACATCACATACATTGCTCTAAACCCAAAGTAAGTAGCTAAAGCACTTGTGTTATGGAATTCAGAGACAACGAAAGTACCACAAACACCCAGACCGAGACATTGTAGAAAAGTGGTTAATTACATTGACCCGGTCGGGTGTCGAACCCGGGATCAAATACTCAAGTCTATGGTCTCTTGGAGCTGTGAAAAAATCAAACTTCTAAGTCAACGCGATCAAAAGATACTCCCGTTTATGCCGCAAAATTCCGCAAATTTTCGAAACTCGCACGGGAATCAAAACCTACAGGGTACTTCCCGTGAACTCAGAATCTTGAAATTTGGTACGAAGTAACGTCTTATAGTACAGATAAAGGAAAAATTGCGAAAACCGTAAATTTTTAGTTAAATCATATAAAAAAAATATTTCTGATTTTTTTTTTTTTTCATTTTGCAATTATCATACCATAACTATGACTCGATCGTAGTGATGGGTGAACTTTTACTTATATACCTGCAGGTGTGTACGGAACCCTCGGTGCGCGAGTCCGACTTGCACTTGGCCGGTTTTTTTACTTCTTACACTGGGCTTAAATTACAGTTGTAGTAAAAGTTGGACTGAATTTTATCTCAGCATTTTAAAAGTTACAAGAATATATAATTAAATATCTAATTAAAAAATAGACTATCGATAAACTTACAACGGGATATGTTGTCAATAGCGGACTTATTAACCATATAAAGTTTTGATTGCATAGCTTTTATAAGTACTTTAGATTTCATTGATATTTAAAAAACCTTGATATCGTCACTGACTAACTTATCATTATCAAAACGGTTAAGGTAAGCCACATATTTTGACTGAGGTGTAGAGTTTGTGAAGTTAGGCCTTATAGACTTAGAAGCTTGGCTCTACATGAGATGTGATAACTTTTTGACGCTGCGAGTCATATGGTCTCGTCTTGGCAATATCTATAATATAAAAATGAATCGCTGAATGTGTTGCTAAGCGCAAATCTCGAGAGCAGCTAAACCAATTTTGCTAATTCTTTTTTTACAATATTCCTTGAAGTATAACGGTTCTTAGGGAGAGCAAAATTTATAAAAAAAATACAGAATCGACTGTTAGGCGGTACGAAGTTCGTCGGTCAGCTAGTTTGACATGAAAATTGTTTTGGTGGGGTATACATTTGCTACATCCGTAACATAATTATAATGTAGCCCTTGTGACTGCATGACTAGGTTGTGGGCACCCTATTTTACACCCTTGAGGTGTAAATTACACCGTTAGCACCCCTAAACGTAACTCGCGATTAACACGATGACAGTTAGGGTCTTTTACCACCTGCGAGTAAAGCCTTAATTAATTATTTTCTGATTAACTTTAATCGGCAAATAAAAGTCATGAGTATCTTCTACCAATTTTACAAACCTCTGAGTTACTATTAACTGGTTAAAGTTAAATGAATGACATATCAAATCGTACAGAATACTCACCCCCCGTTCACACTAGTCGTAAGTCGCATACGACTAAAAGTCGAAAGTCTGATTTTATATGTAAATCGCGTCTCATCCAATGTGAACAGCTCCATATAAAGTGTATGGTGACCAGAGCATTCGACTTTTAGTCGTATGCGACTTACGACTAGTGTGAACGGGGGGTCATTCAACTCTATCAAAAATCGCTCATCAAACGTCAAAATGCGGTTATATAACACTGTTGTCATGACAACCACAAGAAACATTTAATGGTCAAGTAAATATGTTACTTGGCAGATGGCATGGCAAGTAAATTGACTGGTCAGACAATGTTGTGATTAGTGCTACTCGAACGTCGTGAAATCGAACATGCACTTACGCATGGGTTTAACTGGCAATTAGCTAACTCGAAACTTTACTTGGGGGTGGTTAAACAGGCACTTAATTTATTATGTGTTTTATAGTTTTACACAAAAGTGATTATTGTATCACGATATATCATGTTGTAAGAAAATAAATAATTTGTTTATGAAGATTGTAAGTAGTGGAATGGTACCTATGGTTTTTTTTTTGTTATGAAAGCATGTATATATAATACCAGCCTATAAATGTCTTACTGCTGGGATATATTTTTCTTAAAAATATTTTTTTAAGAAAAATATATTTATTTATATAGAGTTAAAGTATGTAAGTATTTATAGATGTTTTTTTCTTGGATTTCGATGGAACTTACGTTATCTAAGTAGGTAAACCTATTTTATCTATGGCACGCACATGGCTTCGCTTGCGTGAATTTCTACTTTGCCCCGCGCTTAGCCATGAAATAATAAATAGCGGTAGTATACGTTTGAATTTATTTTACTTTGTACTAGTTGTTTCCCGCAGCGCCGCCCGCGTTGGTGTCGGTTATCGCGGCAAAAACTAGACTATGCCCTTTCTTAGGATCCAAGCTCACCCCAAACCAAGTTTCATCCAAATCGGTTTAGCGGTTTAGCCGTGAAGGGTGACAGACACTCAGAAAGACAGAGTTACTTTCGAATTAATAATATTAGCATGGATTATTGTCGAGGTATTTATCTAAGGTTTATACTTTGATAAACTCTTGTACTTTACTTACCAAAATCACTCATTTAGAGCGTAAGTCTCTTTAAACCTTATTCAGTGTTTATTATTACGTTTTTAATGTATAGCGTCCCAAGGTACTGGATAATTGATTGGCTAGGGGAAGGGTGGCTGGAAGGGTGCTTTTAGCTGCAAATAACAACAACATTTAGGGCTACAATGAAAAAAAATTTGCTACTCTATTGCGCTGTCTTATTTGGCTTACCGCACGGGAGCGCGGTGCGGCGACGCGACGGGCGATCTTTCTTTGTTCCATTTGGGCTGCTCCACTTTGCAATCGCGTTCGCCTTGAATCCTTGAATGACGTTCACCCACTCAATCGTATTCGGTTCGTATTCGATACGTGAGAAACTGAGACGAGAAATACACGTTCTAGAGTTTACCCTCTCTTTCGATTTCCGTACGTATTCGGTACGAACACGAGAGTGATCTTATAAGTGTTCCCTTTTTTACTTTTTGAGGTACCTACGGAAGCCTAAAACAGGGTAAGAACAAACGAAGAATGCGTGCCGTTACCTCCCCGCGTACCTCACTTCATTCGTGAAACCGAATACACTTAAATTCGGTTATGATTCGTCATAAAAAACGATTCGGAGAGTGAATACTCGAACCGCAAACGTCCATACTACTAGGAAGGACAAAACGAATCGAAACCTATTACGAATCGACATTACTGTTTATTAACTCCATATCAGGTGCGAAATTTCACAAACACAATTATTGTTGATTTAGTAATAACCGTGTGAAGTCTGTCAAGTTAATATACCCACTTAAGCAAACTATAGTGCGCGTATCGAGTATAAAATACAATGAAACTACTTTGAACGGATTTTATCGCGGTTTGTATTTATATTTTAGTCCCCGACGTTTCGACGCCTTTGCAGGTGTTATGGTCACAGGCAGACATCAGGGTCTGCCCGTGACAATAATCTAAATACAAACCGCAATAAAATTGTTCAAAGTATTTTTATTTCAATGTCTAATATTCGCGTAAACATCAGAAAGCAAAAAATAAAAAACAAATGTAGACAACATCACATGCATTGCTCTGAACCCAAAGTAAACTAAAGCACTTGTGTTATGGAATTCAGAGACAGGTAGTTTTAGGTAGAAAACTACGAGAAACCAACCAAAATGAGATAATGAAGAGAACGATTAAAAAGTTATATAGATATAAGCGAGAGAGAGAGAAAGCGATAGAGCGGTCTTTACTATTGAGCTAAATGAGTTAAATGAGCCGAAGAGTGCTATATTATATCTTTGTATCCAACAGATATATATCTATCTTTTCAGCTCAGTGATATCATCTCACACACGGCCATCTAATCCCAAACTAGGCAGGGCCTGTATTATGACACACTAGACCACTAGACAATGTTTTGCACATCGCTTTTTTCAATTCTCTACGATACGAATGACATCCTTCGTGAACGGAGGGAACCCTAGAAATCAAGGCTGTCTATATAACTTTATTTAATAACACGTTTGTCATTATTATACACGGTAACGGCGACGTTATTCGCGTGTAATAACAGGGTAATTATGTGTAGACCAAATAATATCATTCCTAGGGGAGCAAAGAATATTACCTATGCTATGGGGAACTTAGGTACGTCATGTTTTTCCTGTCTGTCGATAACTTAGTAAACTATAGAGCGCGCATATCGATGATGAAGTGTATGCGCTAGTATGAACAAGTGAAATTGTAAAATTCTTGTCAAAACAGAGCGCGTCGTTTTATTAAAACTATGTCAACATTTAATATTACCCTAATAATATCGGAACCATCGATATTTTTCAGTAAACGAGCGCAGTACATTTTGCTAAAAATTTGCTTACGCTCGACAAAAGGGGCTACAAGCGATCCGAAGCCCACCTACTCTTTAGCTTTGAATTGATTTCTAAGTATAATTCTAATAAGAAATGCTAATGGGATAATTTGCTTCCGATTGAGGTCAAAAGTAATTGTTTGATGTTAAATGGCGAAAGCTCTACTGAACTTATTTCAAATTGCGTGTGTAAATAAACGAATAAATGTGGACAACATCACATACATTGCTCTAAACCCACAGTAAATAGCTAAAGCACTTGTTGACAACGAAGGTACCACAAACTCCCAGACCCCAGACAATGTAGAAAAGGGGTTTCCGCGGCTCCGCGAGGATGTCGGTTATCGCTACAAAAAGTAGCCTATGTCCTTTCTCAGGGTGTAGCCTGTGTATCAAATTTCATTTAAATCGGTTGAGTAGTTTTGGTGTAAAAGCGAGACAGACAGACACACAGAGTTACTTTCGCATTTATAATATTAGTAAGGATTATAAAGAGGTATATTTATATGTTTGGATTTAGGAGGTACCTAATCTAAGCAACTATTCATCTTTTTTCGCAATTTATTGATAGACAGATAGCTTCCTTACTGCTGAGTATCATAAGGATACAAATAATTAAATGACATTAATTCAAGCAATAGGTACAATATTAGAATAGGCACTTTAGACTCATGAACTTGTAAAATTTTAAGAAAACATGATTGAGATTATTGGGGTTGATGTTCAATAGAGAATATTATAATAAAAAATAAGGTTACACACAGTTGTAAATAAACCATTCTAATGATGATGATGAATTCAATAAACATGTTTATAATAAAAATTTATATTTTAATATTTCCCAGTATCTTTAAATCGACGATAATAATAAAATTTAAAGCTAGTCGACCAGCAAGTCGATTCTGTAAAATTCAAACAACAACTCGCATCTCACATCGCTATTTTCTCTCACTTTGCATATAGTTTAAAATGACATTGATTTCGATCGGGTTCGAGTGCGAAGTGAGCTTCGATGTGACGGAAAAATTACCTTACTGAATCCCAATTCTTACGTCATCCCATACTTCATCAATCAAAACCTCACGTCAATTTTGTTCGACTCGCTGACACGATCGCAAGGGTAGCGCTAGTGTAAATTCGAATTATCAACCGAGTTTTTGGAATGCCAATCAAGAAACTTACATGGGATTCAGATTCGAAGTTTAGAATGATCATACTGAAGGTATAAAATCAACAGATACTGAAGAAAAACAACAAATACTGAGGGAAAATATAAATTAAACTTAAGTAATAGATTTAAAGAACATACAAATCCCATTCCAATTCAAATTGAAGAACTCAAACTCAATAAATATTCAATGAACGGTACCCAATGTGTTAGAAAGGATTCAGGTAGCGACATCTACCCAAAAACGAAGGTTGTGAATGAAAGTCGACTTTCTTTCGTTAGGATTGAGGCTTCGATGCCTGTTTGAGGAAAAATTCCATAGATGACACTATAAACTTGCTACTACTTCGATTTTATCAGTTTAATTAAAAACTGAAATCAAAGAGCTAAGCCATCCGTGATGAAGTTAAAATTTTATAAAGCCAAATGTTTTTGCCTAAAATGTATTTGGCTTATCTTGATGTATAAGACCCCTTTTTAATACAACCATAATGCACAAGTGAAATTAGATCTAATGTTATAGAAAGAAGGGCAGGTTTTCAATTGACGATTGAAAAAATAGGGTAGCAGTGGTATGCTATAAGCTAAATAAAAATGAAAGTAATCAACTGAAGCGATTAGAAGTCTGCATGACTATTTACCTTCTTTTAGCGAAAAATCCTAAGTACGTTCTAGTGATTTGATTTAATTGATAACCCTTAGGTTATTTTTTGATCATATCCAGGCGCTTTCCGAAACTACAGGCGTTGATATTTATAACAAGGTTAGCAAATTATCAGTAGGTAAGGTTTGAATGCCTTCGCCCGGCATTGGGTCGTATACGGCTAAAAAATGTATGTTAGTTCATCAACAAGGTTTGATCGTACGATTTCCACGTCGATGTCGGATTGGCTTTTATTTATATTTAGGTCTTGCTTCGTCCCCTACTTTTTCCGCGTAGTTAACGTCCCTGTCGGAATGTCGTGATAAAAAGTATCGGTAAAACGGTGTGAATAGAAATGCAGGGGTAATAGACAATTGTGTTTTTTACACTTTGTAGATTAAAGGTATTGATTATAAGTACTTTTAACTATTAAAAAGTTATAATAAAGCTGTTTTTTATGTAAAATTATACGCATGCGACACATTAAAAGGTAGAAATCCTTTTCCAAAGTTGTGTCTATTCACCCCTAAATATTTTTAGTCACCCCATTTTACGGTATGTTAGTTCTGATCATAAAATAACTGTGTGCAAAATGGTATCGAAATTCTATAGCTTTTAAGTGTTTTTTTTTACAAACCTCTCTTTACATGTAATTAAATACAAATATAATCTCTCTTTACATCCTCACAAGGTTAAGGTTATTATTTTTAGTAGGTTCTCTTGTTGCAAAGAGGTGGTCACGAGACTCATTATTGAGGAAACCGCGACGAGCAGAAAGAGGATTGTCCCCTAAAGATATTGTACCATTCATTCCCTTCTTGAATTAAGTTGTCGCTATGCTAACCTTTGTTTGGGGTATTTAAGCAACTGGTCAAACTACTTTGGTCCTTTTTAGACAAGACGCAAAAGGGTAACGGAATCCAGTCTATTTATTGTATATAAAGGATGCAGCTGATTGATTTAGCATGATCAAAACCAGATTTGCAAATCTGTGAAAATACGTCCCTTAGCTTACCCGTGAGATTCATAACTTGTTCTTTTAGAGGATATACCACTTATCAGCTAGTAAACACAAAGTTAGTACTTACCGACTTATTAACCATTGAACGAACGAATATCTCAAGCAGGTTTTCGTTTTGAAATATGTAGTATTTAAATGTGGACAACATCACATACATTGCTCTGAACCCAAAGTAAGTAGCTGAAGCACTTGTGTTATGGAATTGAGAGACAACGAAGGTACCACAAACACTCAGACACGAGACAATGTAGAAAAGGGGTTTTGTACATTGACCCGGCCGGGGATCGAACCCGGGACCTCAGAGCTGGTGACAACTTAAAAACCGGTGTGTACGTCACTCGACCACGGAGGTATTATGATATTATGTAACAGGGAGTGTTTGTTTCGATATCTATGTGGTAACGATTTTTTATTAATTAAGGAAAAAGATATAAACAAATAAGAACTTCATCATCATCAGTTCAGCCCGTTGTCACCCACTGCTGAGTATAAGCCTCCCCTTTTTTTTCTGCCATTCTTGTCTGTCTTGCGCGTCCGTAGATCCTTAATAAGAACTTAACTAATTAAATAATAATAATACCCAAAATACAGCATCAAAAAATTCGTCCACATTGCTATCGACTGGAAGTGTGCCGAAAAGGCTGGCGGCATTGCCACGTTGTATGGCAATGCTTATCCTCTGTCTTAGATAAAAGCCAGCCCTTGGGTCAAATTACGATAAGTGGCAAAGGAATTAGCATGAGGGTAAGTCAACTTACAGCATGCATAGTGTGCAAATGATCATAGAGATGCATTGCGTCGGCGTTTAACAAAGTCTGCGTATTATTTCGATAGTAGTAATATTCCAAAATTGCATAAAATTATCAGCAACATCCTCGGAATGCTTTAAATAATTTAATTTGCAGGTTTAATGTATATTACAGTTAAGGATGCATTAGATAAAATATGGTTTTTGAAGTTTGTTAATTAAGATTAAGTTTTTTATTACAATACTCTTCATGATTACACGCATACTGGTCGAATAATTTAATTAGGCTGTCTACTACCAAATTCCGTACCGAAACCACTTACCAGTAATAATTGCGATTTGTAACTTAATCCGACGGATATAAAACGACCCTTCACGTCACTAATAAGGCCAATACATGGGGATGCAACCAAACTCTCCCCTCGATGAAAGCTGAAAGTAATATATAGTAAAGTAAATAAGAAACTGGTCAAACAGGAATCAAGAACAAGGGGTAGTAAGCCCACCTTTTATAAATTAAGAGATTAAGTTAACCCCATATATTTAAATTATACAATACACAACAAAGCCGACATGATACTGACACGAGGCTACAAAAAATCCGTGCTCAGTTATTGTATACATATAAAAAATGCGAATAATACCACTTTTGTTTTGGATTTTACAAGTTTTGATCCCAACTGCAGTTTGCAGGCAGCTCACCCTAACACAAGTTTTGCAAAAGGGTCAGTTGTAACCGTTTTTATCAAGGTCGGAGTTCTTTTATTTACTTTTAAATATGGCTGGCATAATGGAGTATTGAAATCATTGACTATTGTTCGTGATCTGTCTATTCTTTTTATATCCTTGCCCTAGTTTTATGGCAAAGGCGCTTGTTTGAGAACTGCGCAACAAGTTATCCTGGATCTTACATTTGAATAACAATTTAAAATGTTATTATTAAAGTTTTGGAAACTGTTAAGTTGAACACAACTTATTCCTTAGGTAGGCGTGTTATTGACATCTTAATCTTGCGAATAAAATAAAACTGTTATTTTATTTGTTGTTTTTCCGACTTATCTGGGATCTTTCCATGAGAATAATAATTCTAAGAACCGCATTTTCTTTTCTTTCCATTGTTATACTTTTTGTATGAAACCCCCTCAACACAGTGGTATTTTCCGAGCGTGGGGGCTCAAATAAAAACAAAGCGTTAATTAATATGTTTTCTTCAGGATTATATTACGTTTGTCTATGAAAATAGATCACGTTTGTTTTGTTTTCATTTGTGCTCATTATTTTGTTTTTTTTTACCTCTAGATATCGCCCTCGGCTTCGTGGATTATGGGGCTTGCGAAAAAAATAGCCTCTATCTATCTCATCTTTATCCAGCCAATGGAAAACGATATGGGATATTGCGTTTCCCCCTCGTTAGCGAAATTATTGTTTGCTTAGTCCATTAATTTGTTTGATGTAAGTGATATTGTATTTAAAATAATCTGCCCAATAATCACAGGAAAGCATTTTTATGGTATAATGTAACTGTGAAATGGTTTACACTATTGAAGCTTGCATTAGTGGTTTTGGAGTAGTGAATATTTTATTGTGTGAGTGTTTAATAAATGGAATATAACCATCGAACAATGGAATAATTATTATTTTTAACCTCACACATGTTGGGTTAGTTTTCGTATAATTTATAAAAGTCAGCCATGTAGGTACCATCAAATGCATTCGCAATCGCATCTTATTGATGGATACCGCTTTCTAAACACGAATGCAGGAAGAACTTCACATATCCATACGATTTCTTTCTACACTTGTTAGTTTTCATGCGAATTTTCGTGACCGAGCTTATATCATACCACCAAAAACATTTTCATGTAAAGTAACGCCAAGACGAGTACATATTGCTTGCACTGTAAAAAGTTATCAGATCTTATGGAGAGCCAAGCTCCTAACTCAACACCTTTTTTTTTTGGGAGTTGATACTCATTTATGAGCCATCCTTGCATCCCCACGGGGGCGGGGAATCAAGATTCCGGGCTTCCAGATCCTTGAGAAAGGCTCCGACTACAGCAAAACCCTTGGTGCCATCCTTAGCCTTAGTGGCGGCGTTAAACTCTACACGCCCTCAACTACCACTCTCATGGCCGAATACTCAAACGTCAATCAGTGTTAAGTCACCGTTAAGTCTCATGCTGTGTCTGTCAGTTTAAAAAATTGTGTAAAGTAGCGATAGGTATACATTTAAAAGCGTCTTAAAGTTAAGTTGCGTTTCAGTTTTCGGGGGTCAATCTCTCATTATAGCGTTCTGCTTGAATCTTAGTCTTAATTTCTACAAACCCTACACCTTAATCAAAATATGTAACTTGGCCGTCAATATTTTTTATTTATTTATCTTCCATTTTTGTTGTCATATTTACTACATTTTGCTATTTACGTCGTTGTCGCATATTTTAAGATAATTGTATTTCTTTTTTAACATAGTATGTATCAACATATTACCTTTTTTTTAAAAGAGTAACCTATGGAGTTTCTTGCAGGTTCTTCTCCATAGGAGTGACATTTT
Source organism: Diachrysia chrysitis (assembly GCA_932294365.1). Taxonomy (NCBI): domain Eukaryota; kingdom Metazoa; phylum Arthropoda; class Insecta; order Lepidoptera; family Noctuidae; genus Diachrysia; species Diachrysia chrysitis. The sequence goes on from OW028641.1 coordinate 2,180,545, forward strand.
GGAACCGCGCAACTAGAGTTATTTAACGTTTTGAAAGTGCCTGAAAAGGCCTACTCGAAATAAAAATATTTTGATTTTGATTTTGATTTTGATTTTGATTTTGATTTTGATTTTGAATATATGTGAGATCCGTCATATCGTTGATTAAATTACGTTCTAGCATAAAAAAAATATTTTCAGTATATTTGTATCTAAACAACGTTACAAACTCTCTTGAAACTATTTTTAACCAATTAAAGTCTACCAACGTACGATCAGTTTTCGTTCGCTGTACTGTAAGTGATGTTTTGTTTTTTTTGGAAAGTGAAGCCGTATCAATCCGTTCTACGCATGAAAGTACAAAAATATTTTGGAATACTCCAATTTTTTTAGTAACAGGCAGGTAGCGAGTGCCTACTCAAATTCTAATATTTAATAAATTGTTCAACGCAGGTTTTTTCTCCCAAAATATCAGACTTTTTCAATGGTTTTGTTAGGATCAGTTACAAATTGGAATCCAGCGCTATCTGTATTTTGAACATAGAGCGCACTACACATTTTTGAAAGTGTTTGTTTTTCATAACTACAAGCCTTTGAAGTTTAGGCGCATGACGGAATATACACGTTTTACTCACTGTCAAAATGGCCACCACCTCGGTCTACCCCTGGCCATAATCGTTGTAAAGGACTCAAATAGACAGGGCATAATGTAAATAAATAAATAAAATTGTGACTGTCATACGTTGATCTTTGACAGTCGTTAAGTCATTACAATTCTGACAACCAGACTTACTTTGGGATACAGTGTTACCCAGTAAAATTGGTTGTGGAGGTCAAATAGACAGTCGTTCCATGTAAAATACGGTATTTAGCTGACTCCGGTAAGACAGGAAGCCGACCCCGACAAGCTAGGGAAAAAAGATAGGCAGGGAAAGTATTCTGCGCATAAAATTATAATAGTTATAAAATATGTATTAAAATAAATTAAACGCAGCTCTGTGAATGCTAGCTCCTTCAATTAGTATTATCTAAATTTTTTGACGGAAATGCGACAGAAACAGAATTAAAGAGACAATTTGTTCCATAATTTTCTTGAAAATGATACAAATGATACATGTTACGGAGCTTCCGACAATTTTGTTGTATAGCGTAGGTAACTACAGGCACTAAACCCGAGACACTGGACAAATATTTTCATGTCAATAATCTGAATAAAATATTCAAAACTGTATCAAGAAAAATCACAAGGTTAGATACAAAGTTTTTGCCTCGTTGTTCGCAAAAAATATAAAATGGTGTTGAATCTTAAAATTCGTGATTTAAAACAAGGTATTTTTAGGTTTTGTATAAGTTTAACGAATTTGCAAGTCCTTTTTATTATGTCGTACAAATCAAGTAAAATGGGACCCCATTACTAAGACTCCGCTGTCGGACGGTTTGTCCGTCTGTCAACCGTCTGTATCTCATGAACCGTGATAGTTAGACAGTTGAAATTTTCACAGATGGTATATTTCTGTTGCCGCTATACTAACCAAAATTACTAAAAAAACTAATCTACTTTTTCGAGATTTTATTCGTTAAGAGTTTAGTTTAGTTTTAAGTGTATATATAGTTAAGTTTGTAAGTTTTAACATCCGTAAATGAAACTCATTGATATAACTATCTAACTATCTACTATATCTGAAATTTCATAACTACATGTTAGTATGCATCCTTGGACGTACACTGCATTTATATCATATATCAAAGGAGTACATATGAATAGAAGACAGGAGCCCCTTTGAGCGTCTAGTGTACTTTGAAGGGGTATGCTGTTTCAACATTCATAATCAAAGTCGACTGTCAATAGGCTAGGATAACATTGATCAACTGTGCCTATATTCATGTAAGGACATTATTCTGCATAGCAAAGACTCGCTTTAATATGAATGAATAATTCTGTAGCAAGACAAGGTAGTTTATTTACTTTATTAAATTTAACAAAAACTACAATTTTAAAAATTACATTTTTTCCTTATAACTAAAGATCCTCGCCAAACATTTCGTTTAAAGGCGAGAAGCGCTCTTTTCTTTTTCTTACGAACTAATTAAGTACTTTATACAAAATTAAAATTACTTTATATAAAGTTAATGGCGCCGATTCCCTTGTACGCTAACTAAACCAAAATTAAACCATTGATATCTTTTACTAACATACAGCGTAAGAAAAGGACTGCAACAAATAACAACTAACTTAGAAATGTCATACTAGTTTTACGCCTTGAACATCACTTTGTTTTATGCGCACGTTTCTGCGTGTCGGTAGATTTGTATGAGAATTTTAGTCGAAACTAAATTTGTCAGCTCTAATTTTTTACCAAATTACGGGACAAAATTGGTTTATTTTTTGCATATCGCCAGGAAAGGCTTTGTCAACATGATACAAACGTGTAATTTCAAGTAGTCCAGATGTCGAATCCATACTGCGTGTGCATAACTGCACCACGTGTAACAATTTCACTTCTTTTTATAAATTTAATCGCCGACCCGCAGTAAGGGACGTATTGACCATAGCCATACAAATTTTCGAACAATAAAAGATAATATACCCCCTTACATGCATTGTACTGGGTATATTATTACTCGATACACATTTTTCAACTTAATTTACATAATAAAAGAGAAAGCGCTTTTAAATATCATTATCCTGTTCTTATTACATTTTTTATTCTATTGGACATGGTCGCTGTCCGTCCCTTTTGTGCAAACAGTAATCCCAATGTGAGATTTTAAGCCCTAATTATATACCTTTTATGGTCTCAACCCCTCACATACCATACGGTACATAAGTGTAGTTAGTCGTGATTTCACCCTTATAATAAAATGTTATAATACTGGCACAACCCCTGTTCTGAGGGGTTGATAGCGCGGGAACAACCATTTTGCAATTAACGAGTGCATGCTGCTTGGACTGTTGTGATGGTGAAACTCGATTTTAGGCCTGAGAATTAATCTTTTAATTTAGTGTAACATACACATGGTTCTTAGACAGAAATAAATTATAATGCGGGTTTATTAAACTTGATGAAATCTTAATCTTAAGAAATAAACAACAAGTATTGACTAATGGAAAGTGTCTAAGATTAGACATTTTTTGTATCATTTTCGGACGATTTTTCTTCCCATAATGAATTAGAGAAAAAAAAATGCTCATAAAATAAAAACTACACAACCAAATTAAATTAATTTTTTATGGGATCAAATGGCAACTTTCCCGCATCGGACAAAAATAGATCAAGTAAATCGAATCAGAAATCTCGGCTTAATCGGTGTAATTGAGAATATCTACTTTTTGAAGTCGTTAAAAAAATATTATTACTGTGATAGCAATATAATATTTAAATTGGTGTATAATATTTGCTTGTCGATATTTTTTTGTTGCCATATGTTTACTGCCAGCAATTCAGACTACCCATTGAAAACACATAGCAATGAAATGTACTAAGACATAACTTTATGTATGTAAGATCATTTCAACAGGCATAGCTGATGGAACGGTGACTACTTACAAAGATATTGTGTTCTTACCCACAACAACGTAGGTATGAAATAATATCAGATAATAATAATACTATCAGCCTATAAAAGTCCCACTGCTGGACACAGGCCTCTTCCCTTTTAAAGAAGGCACGATTATTGATCAACACGCTTGCTTCATTGCATGTTGGCGATTTCAAAATCCTTTTTTTAGAACCCATGTTTCCTCACGATGTTTGCCTTCACCGACTGTCAATGATGTCTTAGAATAATTAAGAAAGTACATATAACTTTTAAAAAATCTTATTGGTTTGCCTGTAATGAGTTTGAGAACTTGCAACCTTGTGCAATTTTAAATATTACATATTATCGATGTGACTCTTATTATTGTCTGAAATATTTATATAATTGGGGAATAATGTTTTATTTCTAAAGGCTATCATATAAAATCGGATTTTAATGATCACTTGAACAACATCATTATAAAATCGAATACTTTTAGCCAGAAATGAAAAAAGTACAGAGATAGGTAAATGATTAATCTGTATTACAATTATATATATCCAAAAACACTGCAGTTGTAAGGATCGATGGGGAAAAAAATATGGCAGCAAAACACGAAAAAAAAAACATAAAGAAATTGTGGTTAAAATTTGAAGAAAACAGTACGTTCAAAAAGTATTTTATATGAAAACTTACAATTCGCTAAATTGGATTTGAACCTACAAGAAAATTTTGTGACCTTACCAGTTATGCTAAAATATATAGTACCATACTCTGCGTAGCCGTTTTCAAAGCTTCCAGTATCACCAGAGTCAGCTGAATAAAGTATTTGAGATGGAACATCGGCCTATCTGACTTCTGAAAACACATTTCATTGGATAATGATAAAATCACTTCTGAGTTACTAAGCCTACAAAAAAATAAAGGTTTTGCCACTAAAACATTACTTTTTTACGTTTTACTTACCTAATGTTCGATTAACTATTCTGTAAGAGGTAAAGGAGAATTTTAAATCAGAAGTCCAGTTAAAAAAGACTTTGCAGAGCAGTAAGCTTACAAGTCTAGCTCTTCTTAAACAGACGGCTCCCTCTAATGGAAAAGGATTAAACTCGTTAGACTTTTATTTTAATATAACTGTAATGCTTCTCTATGGACAAAAGCGGGGAACGATTCTATAGAAAATCGAAATAAAATGTTCATAAGAAATGAAAAAAAACGTATTATCTCAAAATGGTAGTTCATTTTGAGATTATACGTTTAACTGAGATTAATTTGTCAAAAAAAGCGTTTGTTAATTGCAGATTTAAAGCAAATAAATCAATTATTTTAGATATATATTGTACTAGCTGTTTCCCGTGGCTCCGCCCGCTATGATGTCGCTCATTGCGGCAAAAAGTAGCCTATATCTCAGGCTCTAGACTATATATGTGTACCAAATTTCATTTAAATCGGTTAAGTAGCTTTGGCGAGAAAGCGCGACAGACATACAGAGGTTCTTTCGCATTTACAATATTAGTAAGGATTTTTCATTTTATCACTTACAGTAAACATAGACAAGCATAGAGCGTGCGCATCGCTAGTAGCCCTCTACGTCAAGCGTAAGCACATTTTTCAGCTAAATGTAATACGCTCGTTTACTGATTCATGTAACTTGCCGACGATTTTCCGACGGCAGACGTTAACGTGAAAATATCGACGGTGCCGATATTATTAGGGCAATAATTATTAGGTTTTGAGATGGTTAAAATAAAACGGAGCGCTCTGTTTTGACACTAATTTTACGATTATACATACAAGAGCTAACAGTTCATATTCGAAATGCGCGGCCCTATAGTTTACTTATTTATTACTCTTAGACTTTTCCAATAATTCAAGACACGTTAAAGTTACAGAAAATTAACAAAATATCCATTCTTTTGTTTTCTTAGCTAGAAATATTTTTTTCTTTCATTTAATTTTTGTTACTTCCCGAGTTACTATACCCGACATCAGCAACAGCTAATACATTATTATAATAACTATAAAAACTACTAAGTACATTCACAAAAGTAATACAATGTATTAAAATTAAGATTATTTATATAATGTCTAAAAAATTAATCAGAATAGTATTTTTTTTTATTGTACTCATTATGACACCTCTATATGGATTATCAAGGATGTTCTAATTATAATTCATAGTAACGGAGCGTTTGGGCCTAAGTTGATAATTTTCTTCGCGGGATATAAAACGTGATTTATTGGATGCCTGACAATTCCAGAAGGAACCTAATATAAGTTATTTTCGTCCAGGCAACTGCATTGTAAAATATCGTTTACAATTATGAATAAAATATGAGATCGCATGTTTGACGACGGCCTCGAAGAGAACGCATAATAAAATGCTGTAGACGCTGTACCTACATACAGATCACGGTAACTGATATCTGGAGATAAGTATATCTTTTGTATACTGTAAAGCTTTTGCGAATGTACTGTCATTCAAGATGAGTTCGTATTAAAGTAGTTCTACTCGAAATGTTCGCAATATTGCAGAGTGCCCCACGGTGCGCGCTGAGCCCTTACTCTCCAATTTAATTTTAATTCTAAAACAATGCCAATGCAAAATTGTTAGTAACAATTAACGATTTAAAATATTTAAAAACTTAACTATAAATACACTTAAACCAAAAAATCTTAACTAATAAAATCACAAAAAAATAGCTGAAAAAAAATTCATCCAGCGCTGTCGACTGGAAGTGTACCCAAAAGGCTGGTGGCTTGCCACGTTGTATGGCAATGCTAATTCTTTATCCTGGGTCACGCGAGGAGTTAACAAGACGTTTTTCTAGAACAATGTCCGAGTGCACACCTTTTCTTTAAAGATCTGGAAAAACGTCTTGTTGATTCCCCAAATTGTTATTCATTTAGCAGGCACACAAACAACACAAAGTACAAAAAAATACTCTCAATGATTAGATTCTAGTAAGTTCCTTTCATTGCCAGCATTTATTTTTAAGAAAACTGAATCTCCTGCCTTCTAAACTAATATCAATTTTGCATTCGCATTGTATTAGAACTAAAATTAAATTGGAGAGTAAGGGCACTGGTCCGTGTCAGTCTTGAAAATCAAACCCATTTTCAACCGACTTATTATTAGAATATGCTTCGTCTTGCGGCGGGTTGCGACGGATGGGCAAAAACGCGTCTGCGCTATCAAAGACGAGCGCCTTTCCGCGGTGCGTGGTGCAGGGTTATACGCGATATAGCGCTAAAGAGCTTAAGGTATTTGAAAGCTCCGCGAATCACGTTTTACAAATCTCAATACTCGAGCACTCATTTTTGAATAGCTGTTTCCCGTGGCTCCACCCTCTTGGATTTCAGTTATTGCGACAAAATGTAGCTTATAACCTCTCTCAGGCTGAAGACTATCTCTGTACCTGAAAGAGCGACCGACAGACAGACGGAGTTACTTTCGCATTTATATTATTCGCATATTTTTACATGCGGTTTGAAGCTTATGACATCATCGACCATCACATTTAGATCATAATATATTTCGTTTAATTGTTCTAACTTTGTGTTAAACAGTATGCAGGAAGACGGAACAGAGGCTTTTAAGAAAAAATAATAAATTATGAAAGCATATTTTGGTTCTTTTGTATAAGTAAAGTACCTTCAGGTACGTCAGCTTCGTCCTTGGTTTTTATTTTTATAAAATAATACCAGCCAAGTGCGAGTTGGACTCGTGCATTAAAGTTCCGTACCATTTTATGGAGCCTCCTATATTTTTACTGTAATAGTGGCAACTGATTTCTGCCCTTACTCTCTGTGAAAATTCAGGCTCTATCTGTCACGTACAGATACAGCCTGCTGACAGACAGACGGACGGACGGACGGATGGACAGCGGAGGCTTAGTAATAGGGTTCTGTTGGCAGCCTTAAGGTACGGAACCCAATAAAATATTTTTTTTACCATTTTTAAGCTGCTTTGCTATAGAAAACTTTCTACATTGTGTCTTCAACAATAGATAAATAAAAAGAAAATATTATTTCTGAATACACATCATGGAAATCTTATTATACAAATTTTATTTCTTTGTTACAAACTTTACGAAATTTTTCAATAGCTTTCGTTATCAACACAATAGGCGAACAATTCCACACATTTTCTTCTTAAAATGTTATTATTCGACATTTATCTTTATACTAAATAAAATAGCGTTTGAAATCGTTTTTTCTTGGTTTGTCACCCACGTCGTTTCGCGCCCCACTCCTCGTGGCCCACGCTCCGCCCATTGAAGGGGACGTCCCACGACAACACAATACTTGTTTCTCGAAACTTATTAACGGTAAATACACAAAAAAAATATATTTTCGGATAAAAAAATAAATTTGAAAATCACAATTAGTTGTACAGAAAGTTAGGTTAGTGAGCTAACTGTGCGGCATTTTAGCTCAGTTTTAGCTAAAGTGCGAAATGCCCTAGCTATGTGAGATATATACTTTGCTTATTTAAAACACAGCTGAGGTTTTTTCCAAAGTTTTGGCATTGCTAAGCCAGAATACTATGTTGTTCCTCAAAACGATAGACCACTTTCTTTGTTGCCACAGATGACTTAAAAGAGGCTATCAAAGCGTAATCAACCTGGCTACATTTTGGTCTAATAAAGAAGAAGAACACTTAATCGCAACTCTATTCTAAGTGGCCGTTATTTTTCTTGCTGTCTCTGTTACTTTAAAGTGACATCAAAGAACGTCTTATCATATTTATTACTTGTGTGGGAATACTGTGTTCAATAGTGGACATAGGCCCACAAGCATCACAGTCTTGGTTCATTTTTATTCTTTCTAGAAATAAAAGAAGAATAGAAACAAAAGCAATTAATTTAATTCATATTAATTTGATGATTAGTTGTATTGGTAAAAAACATTAAGATCTGTTTAGGCAAAGATTTTTGCCCGACGGCATCGACCGCCGCCAAGTATTTATTATAACAATAATTTAGTTTAGCATTTCTCATTCCAAATTACATTTCAACATACAAGTTGCAAATGTGTTTTGTAATAAAACGCTTTATTTTACTCTTTAATAAGTTTATTAAAAAAAATATCTACAACGAATTGCAATTTTTTGCTTAACATCCGCTATTTTATTTTTCAAAACAACTTCATAAGTACACTTGGGTTTTTGAGACAAATGTAACGGTACCTTAACTGTCGAAATCCATGCAGCAGTTTGGAAGATACTGAGGTTATAAAGAAAAGTAATCAATGAACTGCCATAGATGGACTCAAGCGATTGTCATTTGTCGCATTTACAAACATAGAAATAAACAAGATAATCGCGAAAAAATATAACTCTTGGCACTCGAGTAAAAAGGTCCTAACTAAATCGTGACTTCAAAAAATATGTGAATTGCCTCTTCAATTTAAAAAACAGACAAGATATTTTGCATATTTTTTTGTAAAAAACAATGTTTTTATTTCTAAGAAAACTAACTTGTTATAGTTTAGTAAAAAGTGCTTGATGAGAACGGTATAAAACTGTCTAAACTTAGGATTATTTTTGTGTACTTTTAAGTATGGTGTACACCATACTTTTATGTGGCTTGGTAAAGTCTTACTAAGGGATACTGTTTTTCCCAGTAAAATGGGTTGTGGAGGTCAGATAGGCCGTCGCTTCATGTAAAAAAAGTATTGTTTGAGCGGACTTTTACATGAACGTCTCATTCATATGTTGTAGAAAGTCGTCCTGCCAATCAATAAATCGCCGTCATGTGGTTGAATCTGCTATTTGATTGAATGACTAGCGCGTTCATTGATTAACGACATTTAAATGACTGCGACTTATACAAAATTTCAAAATTTTGGGTCTTTTAGCAAATTTTCGTTCATAAAAACCTGTCCAAATTGAACGTCGCACCACAACGAAAAAAAAGCAACCAAATCGATCGATCCGTTCTTAAGTGATACTAGTGGCAATTGTATTAAATTATTTACTAGCTTTCCGCCCGGCTTCGCACGGCTTGTGCAGTTCAACGTTTTTTCTTTATTTTCTTTTATAAAAACCTTGCCCTTCCTAAAAGGACCATAAAAAAAAGAATTACCCAATTTGGTGCAGTCGTTTGTAAGTTATAGCGTGAGCAAGGGAAATTGGGATTCAGGATGAGCGGATCTGCCTAGGTACGTAAACGTACGTAAAGTTATATAAGTTGACACAAGTCAAAGTGAAGTGATCAAATTATATCAATCTAAGTACCAATGTAATTGTTGGCTAAAATTTGGTACTTTGATAGATTATAAACTGGAATAAGACAAAGGCGTTTTATCACTGGAATAGTTATACATGGGTTGCGGAAACAGGATCAAAATTTCATGATTAACTTTGGTCGCGACACCCGATATCCACGCGGGCGAAGCCGCGGGCATCAACTAGTTTTTATATATATTGAAAATGTAGATAGACAGATAGATGGAAATGTCTGATGTCCAATGAGTTGTACATATAATACATGTTTTGTTGTGCCAAATTCCTTGTTAGAAATGTCTTAAGTACCTACTCACTTCAGGGAAAGCTTTTTAGAATTCAGTGTTAGAAAATCTACTTAATAATAATTAACGTTTAATTTATTTCCTACTAATTCACGGGACTTATATTACTTATATTGCAAACGTTATGTTTTTACTGGCATTGAGGCAGAGATAAACATCTACATTACACTCCCTTTTTCATTTAGCCGAGTTTTAAAATTAATTTTCCTTGTATGTACACCTACCCTTAAAAAAAAACAACTACAGTCGGTTACCAGTACCACTGCTTTTAGCTGGATATCAGTATTTTACACGATACTACTGCCAGATCAATAGGCAGAATCATCAGTCAGGATGGCAATAGTACCATTCAGAGATGTTGTAGAAGAATACATTATAATAATATCTGAAAAAGTTTCACATGCGGTTTCAATTCATACGACAGTTCCAAAAAATAGGTTGGTTCTAGCAAACCGCACAAAGTAAGCCTTTTTAAAATATATAAATAGAAAACTGTTCATTCTACCTCAAACATTTTCATGTAAAAGGTTGCCAAGACGAGACCATATGACTCGCACCGTCAAAAAGTTGTCAGATCTCATGTAGAGCCAAGCTTCTAACTTTACAAGGCCTAACTTCACAAACTCTTCACCTTAGTCAATATATGAGGCTTGGCCGTCTCGTTACTACAAGAACTATTGTACAACAGAAAAGTAATGAACATAGGCGTAATGTTCAATTTAGCGAAATGGCCAAGTCACATATTAAATTGTAAAAAAAGTCCGTGAAACATACTTTACTTATGCTACGTACAGTGGTGTACATATCCATGGTAACACAGTCATAGCCAGCGCCTTTATTCCAAACTAATAATTAAGGTAGAGACAATTGCAATACGCTTTTACCAGTGACGTGGGGTCCTACTGATATTAATTATACATACTTGTAAATAATTGATCGTCTAACACACAGTTTTGACACGACACGGTAAAGGAAATTATTTTGTTATTATAAATGAAGAAATTGTGTACAATCATTGATAAAACATAATTGTTTCGCAGTTTTTTTTTTAGAACATCTGAACAAAATAAATTTTGGTTTATAATAAAAAGACGCCAGTTGAGTATAGATATTACAAAGTACTCTTATATTAATTGATATACTAACGATCTAACTGTGTGCGAGAAATATCGTTTAACTGTTTCTTCTATTATATCCTATTTCTTGAGGCATGATTTTATGAAATAACATGTCACATTTAAATAACAAACAAAATTAAATATTTCTAAAAGCCAATTGTAATTTTGTTTGAAACATGTATTCCTTATTGCCATAATTAATTTGGGCTTCTTTCCTCAAACAGCTTATAAACCTGCCTAAAGGTAGGATCATTTTGAGTTCTCTAAATAAATTGCTCCAAGGCCTTTTTTATTTCCTACGACTAATTGACAAACAGATTGAGAGCTGTTTTTTTTCCATCGCCAGATCATTTATCCAAGGATTAATTATGAATTTTTGACAGTTTCATCATTTTGTTGTCAGATCATGGCTACAAGCCTTACGAGTGGAGCAATAGGCGGGTTAAACTGCAGGGCAATACATAGATAAATAGAACATGGAATTTATAAGGAAATACATTATTTTATCAGAAAATCTAGGAAAATTTGTCTGTACAAGATCAACAGGTTGTATTAATTAAAACACAAGCTTCCTAATATATTTTTATGATATAAATCATACAAAAATTTACAAAAAGTCATACAAAAAAGTTTGTATAACTCAAAAATTAATAAAAAAAGTAGAAAATTTAGTTTTAAGGATGAGGAGGCGGGGTAAAACACTTAGAGGGGCGGGACTAGGGGTTTTCGGGTTATCAGCGCGGAAGACTTCCCTAAAAGAAGGTAGCATTTGTATTTCTAGATAATTAGATAAAACGGCATAAAAAAACCTGTTAGCCAATATAAAAATTGTGAAAATACAAGAATTTTTCAAGTGCTGGCCGTGTATTTTGGTTTTTTTACTTTTTTGACTTTTGATTTATTGTTATAACCATAGTTTTAATCTTATTTCAAAATTAATTGCAAGAGAAATAGCATTTTAAATAAAATTAATGCGTTATTTTACGTTAAATAACGTTTTGTACCACAAAATGTTTAAAAAATAACACAAATAGTTCAAATAATGCTCCTAAAACCCTCACGGATCCTTGTACTCAAAGATTTAAAAAATTAAAACATCAAAACGTTGTTTAAAACCACGTTTGAAGGTAAATTAGAAGAAAAACGTCAAAAAACCACACAAATTTAAGCTAAGTCCTCTTGAGTCTAATCAGTATTTCCCTAATGTTAGATACAAATATTCTATCTCTTTAAAGTTCAAAACATAATATACCTACTTAACAAAACAATAAAATTTTAAATTACATTAATATCGGTTTAAATATCTGAAAAAAACGAAGTTAACCGATTTTTCATTTGCCGTCGGCAAGTTAATTCATGCTCCATCTCACAATATACACTCAAAATAATGTTCTAGATAGGTAAGTTTAACAAAAATATCAATAGTTAATCGATAATAAAACATATATATAATAAATAACGGTAATGTACTGATTTTTAAACCGCATAGAAATATCTTAATGGGCCTACAATTAGCGTAGAAATCAGTGAAGGTACGCTAAAAGAATACGGAACGGATTTAGATTACAATGTTTGCTCAATGCAGGTAATATTTACAATATATTTATTAATCAAATGTTGTTAATTTTCTGTAAGGAACGTTTTTTTCTTAATTATATCAATGTTTCTTTACTAAAGTATGTATATCTTTACCTTTAACCTTAGAATATCTAAGCCAATAGATAGGTTGGTACATATTACGTTAAAAGACGCAATAAAATATATATATCAATCTATATATATTTAACTAGGCACTATATAGGCAATATATTTTTAACTATGTACAAATTCTCTAATGGTAACACAACAGTTGTCAAAATTCGACCGTACATATAACTTTATCTAATAAGGTTTTATTAAAAAAAATATTTTAATATACAAGCTTTTAAATCAGCTAGGATCATTGTACTAGTGAAGACAAATCAAATACGCCTAAACACGATGTGCTTGCAGCGCTATGTGACAACGTTCCTATGACCACCTTTTGAGTTCCATCATCAGATCAGCTCGAAACTACCATAATATTGTTTTGTCACAAGATTATTATAAGTATGGAAAATTCCAGCTCAATCGGATACCTACAAATGATAGAAAAACGGTTTGCAAAATTTATTACGGAAAACTTACATAGGTACATATTTAACTTAAAGAGAGTATCTTCACCGCAATTAAGTAATGAATTTTCATTTTACTGACAGAAATGTGACTGTTTAAATATACTTAGGTTAAAAATATTCGTTGTTCAAGCAAATGGGTTGAGGAGGTCAGATAGATGATATTGATTTTGAAATGAATACGGCAAGCTAAACTATAAATAGATGAAAGTTCAGGGGTTTACTAAAATTATCGAACAATACTGTGTAGGTTGGTGGTTATTATGTATCGAAACGATGCAATCTTATTATGATAGAACAATTTCTCATATAGCCCAGAAAAAAAGTAAGTATTATATATTATAATTCCGTGAAAACATATACAGAGGTTCGTCATCTATAACTTGTAGGTGCTGATCCAATAAATAGAATTTCTTTCATTAAATAAATACGCAACGTGTAAAACCAGCACTTTGAAAGACAAAGAAAATGGCGGTTACGCCCATGTAACAGACATTTTTTTCTTTGTTTCAAAACCGTGTTTTTGCGAATATTTTGCAATCAAAAACAATATGCTAATAGCTCTTGCTGTTGTGATACCAGATGCTGTATAAGAAAACAGGATATCGTTATGTGTCCTACCTATATACTTGATTTCATCCCGATTACATAATGCGCACTGCGGCGTAGCCTCGCGATCTATTAATAGTACCAAGCTAAAAAGTGACAAAATCTTCCAAATGTTACCCTATCCTATATGATTTGCTAATTAGTACTTCGAAACTGTCATATAAGCAATTAAATCACGTTTTTCAACCTATATACTTTTAGTACATAAGCCAGTTCTGTGAATTGCCGCAATGCGGCAAAGACAAAGAGTCCGCATGTAACGATTAATTTAGTTAAAACTTGATTATATCTCTTGTTAATGAGTTTAGATGAGGTTGTATGTGATTTAGAAGGTTGGTATATAAGGTTTAAGTCGTAGTTTTTAGCTTTTAACCCACGCATCGCCATTATATAAAGCTGAGCTGGGAAATAAATTCCCGGGGATTTTGGTATTGATTGCTGGCGAGGCTGGAGAGGCGGAGCCAACCCCTTCCCGGCTGCGCGCGCAGCGGCCGTTTTTTGTACCCCTACGGCGCTTATAAAACCCCGTTCTCTCCCTTGCTCCTCGTATTCCCGCCGCAGACACCGCTCGAGTCACACCGGGAACCGCGGTCGGTAAAACAGTACCCGCCTGTAGCTAGCGCCGGACGGACGCGCCGCGCTGCTCCGCGTTTCTCCTTTGCCAAAATAAATATATTAACCTCACTTCGAAGTTCAGTAAATTTTCTAATAAATTCGGGTTAGATAGCGCGTTAACTATGTAATACATGTTCGGGGGTTCCAGATTTCGGTGAGTACATTCTTACATTTTGTTTATTTGACCCTTGTTATTTTGTTTTCGTTTCCGTAATGTGCCAGCGTCGAGGTTATAAGATTTTCAATTTGTTTCTTCGTGATTCCGTTTTATTTTTTGTTCCGTGCGAATTTTTTTTTTGTTTTTTTGCAAAATTCCGAGCAAGTTGCGAAAAGAATTAACGACTTCGCCTTAAATTGCTAAATTGGAAAATATTAATTTAAAAAACATATTTTTGCCACGCATAAATTTTTCGATAGCGAAAAAATAAGAAATAAAAAATTTCATCTCTGTTTTTGCTTGTGACCGGTGGGATTTCCGCGGATAATCGTAGATTTTTCTAATAATACACAGGAAAAATATTCTAAGTTAATATTTTTATGTTCTATAAATAAAAAATTATTTATCTGATAGGAAAAAATATTTTTCCACATTATTGTGTAAAACTTACTCAATATATCAAATAACTTGCTACAAAATTGTTTCGTGATATTAAAATCACATTTTCACAATTAAATATTTTTTAGCGACTTGTAAAATATTTTAGTCGCTAAAAATCTAAAGATTTGATATCTAACTATAAAAAATTCAACCAATAATTTGAAAAGTGGAATTAAATGGAATTTTATTTTTCTTTTATTTTTTCGCTAAAATATTTATTTTAGGTTTAATGCGGCGGAGGCGAAAGGGTTCAGCGAAGTTCTTAACAGATAAAATCCTGGGTTCGATTCCTGGCTTAATAAAATATGTGATAAAAATACTTGTAGGTATCAGTATTTTTATTAAAACCATCACAAAATTGCGGCCTTGTCGCTGGCGCAACATTAAAATATTTTGGATTCGATTCCAGAATTATTCTAAGAGTTATTAGATTTTTCAGTGAAATTGATCAGCGAGTTTTCAGCAATATCTTTACAGAAAAAAATCCTGGGTTCGATTCCTGGCTTAGTAAAATATTAAATAAATATTAACGGCAGGTGTTTTTAACGGATTAAATTTTTATCTAATGTGATAAAAATACTGATATTTTCATCAGTAATTTTATCAGCCAGCGAAATATTGCGGATTTGTCGCTGGCGCAGCATTAAAATATTTTGGATTCGATTCCAGAATTATTTCAAGAGTTATTCGATTTTTTTTTGGCTTAAAGCGATTGCTGCAAAGGCAAAACGGCGAACTCGATTGCTAAGTGTTTTTTTTCTTATGACAATAAATTGTAGCAGATAAATTACAGCGTTTCCGATAAATACTGGGTTCGATTCCTGGATGAAATCAATTTAATTTTAGCACTTTTAGTTTTTACGGTACGATAAATTACGGAAATAATTAACATGCGTAGAATGCGCTGTGCATTTTATTCTCAAATCCAGTAAATTTTATGTTTTACAATTTTTATTAGTTAATAGGTATTTTACAAGTTTTTTTTGGTAAAATAATAGAGTTCGAATCTTTAATTTATGAAAAAAAAATGTGTTTTTGTAAGCTTTTATACAGATATTATTTTAAGCGGTTACAGATAGGGAGCTTCGAATTAATTTTTATTTTAATAATCCGGGTTCGATTCCTGGGCGTGATAAAATATATTTTTTTTGTGTTTTTTAGGATATTTCCCATTTTTTTTCTAACTCGATAAGAATTAATAAAATTATTTTTATGTTCTGTTTTGTTAAAAATCAAAAAATATACAACTGGGTTCAATTCCTGGTCAAATAAAAATCCCGTATCGTCGTAATAAAAATATGTAACACTCGTATTCTAGTTAAATATTTTAAGTGTTTAAATCAATTATCTTATTTCATAATTACTTGATTATTTTTAATAGTAAAAATAGGTTGATTAAATATGGGTGTACAACGATTAGAAAGATAGACTCTATTGAAAAGTCCTTACCAATAAAAATAAATATATTGAGTAGGTTAGTTAATTAGGTTGTTAAAAATTCCACTACTTCAGCACAGCTTCGGTGTTGTCGAATATTTTTTTTTAAATTTACCAATTTAGTATAAGTCTTTGAACAGAAAATCTTTTAAAAACGTTTTATTTTAATAATATAAATTTCTTATTAAAAGATTTTTGTAGAAATTTTATTTCAACAAAAATCATAAAGACGAAAATATTATTTAAAATCCTAAAATAAAAAAAAGAAAAGTAAAAAAAGCAAATAATTAAGATATTACTTGCTTTTATTGCATTTAAATACAAGTATACCATCCTATCGAGTCTTAATTATTTATCGCCTTTCGATTCTCCGCGGTCGTAAACTGACCATCACTCTTTAAAATCTCTTTTTTAAAACCATAAAAAAATACACCTAATTTTATCTAAAAATGTCTCTCTAAAAATATTTAAATTATTATAGAAAAAAAAAACGTTACGAAAAAAATCGTTAAAAAAACAAAATTATTAGAAAAAAAGTACCAAAAATGTTAGTTTTAAATTTTAAATCTTACAATTTAGAGTACAAAGACAGTCTAATAAATTTAGGAGTAACAGTTACATTATTACTGAATACTCGGAAATTACTCAGAGCGGAAGCCTAGATAAGAGACATATTGATGGGAATTTCATCAAGTAAATCATTCTACAAACAATTAATTGTTTGTTGAATGATTTACTTGATGAAATTCCCATCAATATGTCTCTTATCTAGACTTCCGCTCTGAGTAATTTCCCCAAATGAACCCATCATATTTTTTTACACTAATTGTTGCCAGCGGCTCCGCCCGCTTGAGTGTCGTTTAACGCGGTCTTAAAAAGTAGCCTATGTTCTTTCTTATGATCCAAGCTTACCACATACCAAGTCATATCCAAATCGGTAATTCGGTCTTTTTCTGGTTCCGTATCCAAAGGGTAAAAACGGGACCCTATTACTGAGACTTCGCTGTCTGTCCGTTCGTCAGTCACCAGGCTGTAAAAAAAAAAAAAAAACGAATTTTTTTTTCCCTCATTACTAAAAGTGTTTGAATGAGCTAATAGGTAAGAAGGTAGGTATGTAGGTAGGTAGGTAGGGTAGGGGTAGGTGGGTGGGTAGGTAGGGTAGAGGTAGGTGGGTGGGTAGGTAGGGTAGGGGTAGGTGGGTGGGTAGGTAGGGTAGGGGTAGGTAGGTGGGTGGATAGGGTAGGTAGGTGGGTGGGTAGGTGGGTGGGTAGGTAGGGTAGGTAGGTGGGTGGGTAGGGTAGGTAGGTGGGTGGGTGGGAGGGTGGGTGGGTGGGCTAGGTTGGTGGGTGGGTGGGTAGGGTAGGGCCGGTAGTTAATTTAGGGTAGATAGCATATATCTATATAATTTGAGAACTACTTAACCGATTTCATTGATCTTTTTTATTCAAGTTCGTACGAAGAGACAAAAAAACAATTTTAGCAAACTATTTTACAATTATTGCTTTTACTCTTTAAAGTGTTGTTATTTATTTATCGATTCCTAGATATAAAATAATTAAAAGAAATGATTTGCAGTTCGAATTTAATATTTATAGCTAAGACAGGACAATTTTTGTCGGGTCACTATTAAATAATAAAAATAAAATAAAAAAAAATATTTAGGTACTCTAATACGACATAAGTGACTTTTTGCCACTTTTTGCCCGATGTTAAAAACAGCACCAGGTAAATTGTTGTTAACCTCGTCAATGGTACGGAATCTTTCGCTCGCGAGTCCGACTCGCACTTGGCCGGTTTTTTATATTTTATTTTCAAAATCTATTTTATTTGTCGAATATTTTTTACCTATAGAAAGTTTTTTTAAGTATAGTCCATACATTTGCCTAATACCGGTAACTTATGCGGCGAACCCACCATATTCCCTTGGGAAATATACTAAAAACTATTACGCGCTGTCGTAATAATTATAATTAGCAAAGCGAAATAAAGATATTTAGTTCAGCTTTTATGTTAGTTTAAAACAAAAGTCTGTCAAGTTCTGTAAACGGGCTAAAGGGTTGAAAAAAAAAATGGATGATATTACGCCATTTTGATTTTGTGAACTTTGTTTTTTGACGGTTTTACTGAATATAATTTTTGTATCGCACATCTAGAGTCGTTTTACATTGCAAAGGGGCCTATAATTGAAATGAAATAAATAACTATTATAATATAATATATTATAATAGTTATATTATAATATAACTAATATAAGTCTTTAACTGGTTCTCATATATGAAATCAAAGACGTAAGAACCTATAATTTTTTAAAGTGTTGTTAGAAAAGTTTAAAGCTTTAATTTGGGCCAAGATTTTTAGTTTCGTCTCAAAGCAGTCTCTTTGTAATTAATTTGAAAGAAATACAGCTTTATTTAAACAGATAGCAATGCTACTTCTACAGAACATTAAAGTTTTAATAACTTCAGAATACTCGATCGTATCTAATTGGCCACAACACAATACTTAAATGTTGATAATTGCTTAGCTTATAAATTAACAATGCATTTATTTCACTTCTTTGTTTGGTAACGATTAAATTAAATTAGAACTTATTGTAAAGACAAATTTCACATTTGCAATAAATAAATACGCAACAAAAAATAGATCTATACTTAAACATTATTTTGTTTCTTAGTAATTTCAAGACTGGATCAACAATAGTTGTACTAGGATTTCAGATTTTTCAAACATGTTTTTTAGTCAATCGAATTAAATAAATAAATAGTTTATCAGTTAATACTATAATTAGAATTAACCAAATAACAGATTTTTGGGATTTTGTCCAGATTTTTTTTTATAAAAAAGATTCCTTTATGATAGACTATGTTGCGTTGTAAAAACGACAGATTAATTATTGCTTTCATTTTGAACTAGTTTGAATGAAGTTAAACTTTAAATGATTAATATTTTTAATTTACCTGTATGTCACTAGCTGTCCGCCCGACTTCGCATGGATGGAGTGAGATTTTCAAAACAATTCGATACGTTTTTTTTTTTTTTTTCGTTTATACAGACCTTGTCTTTAAAGATTTATCCGATTTGGCGAAGTCGTTCGGTAGTTATGGCGATACATAGTAGGTACTTATGTTAAATCGAAACAATAATGCTTCATGTCTAAATCTATAAAGACGAAATAATTTTTTTTTTTCTTTTAAAGTTAAAGTTTAGATGTTAGGAAACATTTCTTGATTTAAATAATTGAACACTTGTACAAAGACCAACTGTTGACCAAAAGTCGTTGATTTCTGAGCTATCTATAGGCATCATATAATCTCATTGTCTCACTATTAGATTAGGACAACAAATTCTACAACAACAGATATTTTAATTTACACGTGCCTGCATCACGTAAGGTATCATCCAATAATCATGCGCTATCTAAATTTGTGAGTAGAAGTCAACTGAGTACCTATGACAATTATTTAACTTCGGGAAATATAACAAATCTAACGTAACGTAACCAATTATGACAACAGGGGAAATTAACAAACAAATAAACTCAAAAAATGCGACTTTACTCCAAAAATAATTTTAATAATGTAATTTTTAATTACTCTAAAAATCAAAAATATAAACGTTTCACATAATTAATTCTGACCCCTTACACATTTTGTGAAAACACTGAAAGTGTATCAAATCATTATGGTTCTTTCTTTCAACATAGTGTTAATATTTGAAAATATATGGACTTATACGACAGTTTCTTCTTAGCAAGGAATTTAAAAACAAGTTGAAGGTACTATTCAGGTTTAAAATTAAATTGTAAAGATGACATGTTAGTTGGTCTTTATATCATAAAAACAAAAACTATAAAACATAAGAGTTCAAAGAAATCGGCTCTGGTCCCTGTACGAATAGTTGTGAGCAACCAAAATATATGCCACAATCTGATTAGGAGTTCCAAAGATATGTATAAACAAATATACACCTTTACAGTTTGTGTGTTTATTTGGAATGCTTATTTTTTTCGAGATTTAAATATTACATTATCTACATATTATTTTTTTTACTCTGTATTCATATTTAAATCAACAAAATTAGAAAAATCTTGAAAAACGTAATAAGTGCCTATAAAATTTTAGAGTTGCCCTCGATTTCCATGGGATCCCATCATCAGATCTTGACTTGGTGACAATGGGACCACCTCAGGAGTACCTATACTTTCGATCAAAAAATAATTTAAAAAAATTTATCCACAATTTATTGACGGAGAAATTGTTGAACATGACAAAAATTACATACAGTGGAAAATAGGACGTCCTCCTTTTTGGAAGTCGGTTAAAAGGTGCGTCATTCACCTTCTTTTTTCTCAAGGATCTCAGCGACTACAATAAATGATTCTATATCACAACATTGCCTTCATTATGACTCTTCTTCCTGCATTATATAGTTGCAATTACAAACATTGGTCTGTCGACAGATTACGTCACTCTATTGTCATAGCCAGGTGTCGAGGCATTGTTGTAACGATCACTCACTAGACGTTACTGTTATAAAGATGTAACGTTTAAAAATTAAATGATTGAATATCCATTTTTTTATCACGAGTATATATACGTACAAACATATAATTATTTATGTGTGTGTACGGCGTTCGCTTTACTCACGTTCGATATAGGTGGCATAACTTGCAACGAGGAAAAAAATTTAAGGAAATAACAGTTCATGGCGTAGTAAACAATTCTGTTATTCAAACCATGATTCAATTTCACATCATAACCTAACCTAAATGTAAAGTATTACCTTCTTTTACTTACATACAGCATGAGAAAAGGACGGCAATAGATAAAAACTCACTCAGAAATGTTCATCTTGTTTATCCGATTCACATTTACTCTATACTTATTTTATTTAAAAATTAGATTTTAATGACATTTCTAATATACGACTATCCTCATCAAAATTTTACACACTGAAATTAATACTAGCCCAAAATAAATTTAATTTGCATAAACAGAATAAATTATTATCAAAAATTTAAGCCACACTTTCATTACACATGCTATTTCAGTCAATTAAAAACAAAACCAAACTTTACTTAATGTAATTAACGCACCATTTCAAATACTTAACAGGGATTTACAGGATGACAAAATTGAAACACTCATTTACGTAATTAAATTTGAAAGGTTTCAATGCCAATTATTTTATGAAACCAGAGCATTTAAATTTTGAAAGTAGGTACCTAGTTTTGCTATTAGAGATATTGTTTATGTACAGAAAAACTCATAAAATACCAGACTGCTCTGTGATTCGCGGATTCGCAAGTATTTGTCAAAAAAAAACATAATTAAAAAATTTTAAATAGCCTACGTCACTCGGGGATAGTGTAGCTTCCCAACAGTGAAAGAATTTTTCAAATCGGTTCATTTGTTTCGGAGCCAATGCAAACAAACAATCAAATCTTTCCTCTTTATAATATAATTATAGATAATAATTTATTTTAGCATTTCTCATTCCAAATTACATTTAAACATACAAGTTGTATATATTTGTAAACGATTTTAAAATCCTTTATTTTGATATCTTACTCGATAGGTTTCGTTAAAAAGTCGTAAAATTTACGTAATTTTTACGCCAAAGTCATAACTGATTAAATCTGTTGTCGCACTTTATAAATCCTTACATATATTATAAATGCGAAAGTAACTTTGTCTGTCTGTCTATTGCGCTTTCACGCCAAAACTACTAAACCGATTTACATGAATTTAGCACACAGATAGTCTTGAGCCTGAGAAAGGAGATAGGCTACTTTTTACCGCGATAACGGACATCCACGCGGGCGGAGCCTCGGGAAACAGCTAGTGTTATACATCTTCTTTCAGTATCATACTGTCTTGAATACTCTTAAGTATAATTCGAGAACGAGATAGTCACTTGCAAGCCATTATAATGCAACTAATTAGGGTAAATGAACATACTGAGATGGATACTTATCTAGCAAAACTACTCAAGGTATCTACGCAGAATGAAACTGGTTTCACTTTAATACGACATGACCAGGTATATTTACATAAATTATGATTCAATTTTAATACAATTTTCCTTTACCTATTAACCAATACTGATATTACAAATGAGATGATAACTCTAATAAGGATTTCACGGCCTTTTTAAAAGACAAAATATAATATATATATATATATATTCACGACTTATCGCTTAAATTCCGCCGTTTAATTTTTTTTTTATAACTGTTCTGGTTTTAAGACGAATCTAACAATACCTTAGCTGTTGAAATCGATCTAGCCGTTTTGCAGATACGAGGTAATAAATAAATCTACACAAAGTTTGTCAACTTGACATCAAAGAAATGCCAATAGCTGCTTTGTGCCGCGATAAGCAACATTCCCGCGCGCGAAACCGCGAACGAAAGCTAGTTGACTATTGTCATACCAGCCTATAAATGTCCCACTGCTGGGCACAGGCCTCTTCTCATATAGAGAAGGAACGAGCATTGATCACCACGCTTGCTCAGTGCGGGTTGGCGATTTCAGATTCCAATTGTTGGAATCCAGGTTTCCTCACGATGTTGTCCTTCACCATTTGTCAATGATGTCTTAGAATAATTAAGAAAGTACATATAACTTTGAAAATGTCACATTGGTACTTGCCTGTAGTGGGTTCGAACATGCAACCTTGTGCACACAAGTCCGTTCATTGAACCACTAGGCCATTATCTTTGTATAATCCAATAATATTTAATTGTAGGTTAAAATCTAGACTGGTAACAGGATCAATATTTAAAATTTATCTAAATCACCTTACTAAAAGTAATGGAAAATAACAACATGTTAATATTGACCCTGACTGCTAAAACGGAGGTCATGGGTTCGATTCCCACTCAGGAAAATCTTTGTATTCGAGTCTTTTATCTCACAAATCATAATACGTATGTATTTGGAAATATATAAGTATGTTTATCAGTTGTATGGTTGCCATAATACAGGCTCTGCCTAGTTTAGGATCAGGTAGCTTAGTGTGACTTATCCTAAGGTTTATCATTGGGTAAATCTGAATTATAAAATCTGCAATTGTTATTAACTATGCAACGAAGAAGCGTGATGATCAATGCTCATTCCTTCTCCTAATGCGAAGACGGTATTTTCCTAGGTCTAACAAATCTTCTTTTATTCCAATTGGCAGTCCCCATTTTGCACTATACCTGAATATATCTAAAGTCTTATGAATTATTAAAAATATCTGCCGCACTTCTGTGAATTGAAATTGTAGTGTGGATAGATCAACATCGATATTATTCTCTTGAAATTATACAGTTAAATAATAAAACCTTTGACTGTATTCATTGGGTACTAAAAAAAACTGATTTCAAAACATATACGCAAGTTCACGTCAATGCGGATTAGAATCTTCAGGGGACATAATAACAGTTTACAATTGAGAATACAATGTATAATGCAAAGTATTTTACATGATCTCATTTGTTATCTTTGACATTAATCATTATTTTACATTCACGTCAATATCAACTATTCAATAGGTATAACAAGCTGATATATTTTTATCGTATCTACGACGGATCATGTATGCGTTAGTTCGATTAAGACATGAAATAATAATTAAAATGGAGGACTTCAGCGATAACTGTAACTCACCAAACCTATCGAGTAGGGTATCAAAATAAAGGCATTTATAAATATTATGTAAATACTCAATTACACGTATATGCAATTAGAGGTTTTTAGTACTCAGAAGCACGGCGGCTTTACTCGAAAATATTAGTTACTAGCTGCTTCCCGTTGCTCCGCCCGCGTGGATGTCGCTTATCGCGTCAAAAAGTAGCCTATGTCCTTTCTCAGCCTCTAAACTGTAATGTGCACCAGATTTCATTTAAATCTGGTCCGTAGTTTTGGCGTGAAAGCACGACAGATAGACAGACAGACTGAGTTACTTTCGCATTCATAATATTAGTAAGGATAGTTATATTATTATTTATAATCTAACGAGTTTACCTTAAATGAAAGTTTTGAGTGCTTGTAGACTCTAATGACGTTCATGTTTGAAAATGAATATTGAATTTTCAAGAAACTGTTTGAGTTCTAGACTTAGGTAAACTAATTAATTAGACTATGGAGAGTTATACTGACTACCTCAAAACATATATAACTGTTAAACTCAACGTTTAATAATGTGAAAATATATGAAGCTTAATACAAAATCAAAATTGCAATGGTATTTGAATAGAACAGTTCGGTTTAGAAGGATTAATTAGGCGTGTTTACATGCAGCTACTGAATTCACGTCCATTATTAAATGTAGATAAACTATGTTGTGTGTGCAGTATTTAGAGCCAATTTTAGTTCAGTTTTGTGGAATTAATTAAAAGGTGTGTTTACATGCAGTCTCGTGAATTTGCTAATATTCGCGAATCGTAATTAAAATGTTAGTTACCTATGCAGTGAGTACATTATATATATGCAGTAATAATAGATACGACATCGATTGAACTATTAACAGCTAATTTAATTAGTGTTACTGACGTGCAGAAGTGCTAGAAAAGTCTTTGAGTGCCCATTACAAGAATTCCTTCGTTCCATTTGTTGTAAGAAACAAAAGTTTTCCATTTCAAGGACTTATTCTGCCAATTAAATTGCTCGATACGAAACGAGGTAATTCAATTTAACATCAAAACTTTAGTTCTGATTTCCTGCAAAGCTGTATTATTTGGATGTCTTGAGAACTATTCGTTTCCATTCGTACAACAAGCGAGCTTTTTATTGCGACGGATAGTTTACTAAAAAGTTAAACGTACTCTAATCAAAATTAGGTATCTGGTTATCTAATTTCGCTATAGTTTGCAGATGAATTTGAGTTTTTGTTAATTTAAAGCTCCATTTCTTATCACCTGGATTTAAAAGCGGGTTTAAACATAGCTTATGCACTCTAAATATTCAGAGAAAATTTTATAGCAATCTATTAAGTATTTTTTAAGACAGTCTCACTACCGGTAACATAAAGTTGTCGATTACTATTTTATTATAAATGTAATAGATTAAAATATAAGGGTTTGATGTTTTATTACTAAGTCCAGATCTCGATTAAATATTTCTATCTTTATTTTGGCCTGCAACTGAGCTGTTACAGTAAATAGAATTTCCTATTTTCAAGTAAGTAATTCAAGAGGTAACGAGATTAGATAATTTAATTTCAATAGTAGAATACAGTTTTAAGGAAAATATAAAAAAAAGTAATAATTAAATGATTAGTAAAGAAAACAAAAAGCAAACCTTCAATAATATTTAAGCTTCTATACTAATAATATAAAAAAGAAAGACTTGTATTATTGTATTTTTGTGACGAATAAACTCGAAAACTAATGGAGCGATTTCAAAAAATCATCCAAATTTCAAAAAACTTCATTACCCTGAGTAACATAGGCTATATTTCTGTACAAAGCCGGCGGGTAGCTAGTTTAAAATATTGTTTTTGTAATACTATTAAGTAAGATAACAATAAAAATTTCAACGCAAGTAAGTAGGTAAGAGAAATTGCAATAGCGATGGTCCTTATGACAAGATTGGTCCTTCTCCTAATGGAAATAATCTCAAACCCAATAACTTTATTACGTTAAGTAATAGGTAAAAAGTAAACGATACCTTCACAAAGGCAAACATTTATCTAAGAACCACGCAATAACATTAAGTAATTGAGGAAATAAACACAGCAAACGTCTCCCTTTCTCAAACAAACTGATAACTCGACATATGCAATTAACTAAGGGATGCAACAGAAGGCAGTTTATTAAAAACAAAATTTATAAAACGCGTCAAGTCGGACTTGTGAATGGAGGGTTCCGAAGCATTGAACAGCATAGTTATTATCACACCATTCATTTTTAATTACTTTTGTAAAAGAAACAATTTTATTTTTAACTAGCTGTCCCCCGCGACATTGTTCGCGTGAATTGTTTCAACGGTTTTTCATTTCTGCAACATTTTTCATTTATGCTCCGCTCCTATTGGTCGTAGCGTGATGTTATATAGCCTATAGCCTTCCTCAATAAACGGACTATCCAATACAAAAAGAATTTTTCAATTCGAACCAGTAGTTCCTGAGATTAGCGCGTTCAAACAAACAAACAAACAAACAAACAAACAAACAAACAAACAAACAAACAAACAAACAAACAAACAAACAAACTCTTCAGCTTTATAATATTAGTAAAGATTTGCGGTGCAGACGTTTTGATGTTTTCTGGCATATTTTTTATCATTTGTTTCCTTCACATTTTGTGAAACATTCAATTCTTTGAATACTGTTCATGAAATAGCTCGCTAAAATTGGGAAGTCGAGACTCAGTATAGGGATTCCATTTCGTCATCGTTTTTCATCTTTCGGCTATGGAACTCTAATCATCATTGTTTTAAGGGAAATTCACGGATAATCTAAGTAGTAGTTTTCGAAAGGGATATATGAAAAATATATTGACACACCTTTACCCATACTCTCCAATTTAATTGTAATTCTAATACAATGCCAATGCACAGAGTACAAAAAAATACTCTCAATGCATTCAGTTCCTTCCATAGACAGCATTTTTTTTTATAAAAACTGAATCTCCTGCCTTCTTAACTAATATTAATTTAGCATTGGAATTGTTTTAGAATTAAAATTAAATTGGAGAGTAAGTGCACTAAATGATACGCTCCAATGGGTAACGAAGACTCTTTCTTTAAATCGTTGTAGTATTTTTTTGATTTCCTGATTAAATTTCAATCCTTCGTCGAGTTAATTGGGATCTATTTTTCTATAGTATTTTTCCATCGCTCCTACTAATATTCGTTCAGTGAGTCAATTAACGAATATTCATCATCTGAATAACAAGGCGTCTCGTCTCACTGCTCGATGTGCGATGGAATAATTGAAGTCAATTGTAGACATTAACTGACCAGCTCAATATATGTCTAGACTGTCATTTATGTCAGATAATAGAGTGTAAATCATTATAGATTTATTAAACCAAAATGGTCAGGCCCTGGTGTTGGTGGCCTAGCGGTTCAAAGACAGGATTTCTGTGCGGGTTACAACCTAAGTTAGTAGTGACTTTTTAAAAGGTATACGTACATATTATTTTTTCTAAGACACCACTGATATTCAGTGATGGAAAAGGTAGCAAACCTGGATTCCAAGCTTTCTCGATTTCAATTTTTTGTCCAGCAGTGGGGCTATTACAAACTAATCGCCAGTTTGCGTAACTCCGCAGGATAAATATGAGATCGGTTTCTGCATCGAACTGTTTTAAGTTAGAAAATAAAAGTCAAATAAGCCTCAAATTGAAAAATTTGTACCGGACCCCATAATTTTGTGTTTTAGATATACCTAACGTACGTCGTAAAGAAATACGATGTTGTTAATAATTTACTTATATTGATTTTGCAGAAAATATAACCTGTCACAAAGTTGCATAAAATGTAGTGTCCACTATAGTTATTTCTGTGCCAGCCTAACTAGACTACAATTTCTATGAGGCGTCGATATCATTAAACTTGCATAAGTCAAACGCCGACCGCGACTAATTAACTTTATCCAGCCAATAGAAACGTTGCATATAAAATTCTAACCGAGGTAAGGACGGCAAAGGTAATTGCGGTGATTGGTAGAATATTAACTGGTGGTAGTTTTCAGTCATTTTCGTGAAACCGTTACGGAAGGTTCTGATTTTCGTCGCGGACGTAATATCTGAAAATTCATAAAATATAATTCGGTTGTTTTTTGATCGGAAATTTCAGTGCGGTTTATAATTATATATCATCTATTTCAGTGGGAATTTATTGCAAACAATGTCAGGTTTTAGAGAATTAGTTATTTTGATCTTGCTGTTTTTAATTGCGGTAGGGTTCAATCCCCATTTTGTGACTGTGTTCATTGCGTTAATCATGTTTTCCTACTTACTTTGATCTCGATTACTTCTGAGTGTTTAGTTAAAAATTTAGTGAGTTCAATATGTGCCTCTTAATTTGCTTCACGATTTTATTTCGCTGCACTAAAATTATATGCCGGCGGTAAGTTTTGATTTTCATTTATTCAACTCACTGTTAGCCAGTAACAGATTTTTCGATTGAATTAAGTATGTTGAACTCATACTTTAAATATGTTTAAGTGTAAATCAAGAATTTCACTCTTACGGTTAGAACAGGACGGAAACTTTTTTCAGTTTGAAACGAGGCCGATACCGTCGGAAAAATTTCTTCGCAAGGTATCTTAGGCTATACAAGTTGGTTATAATAAGTTCTTAAATTTAAGTTACATTTTAAAATTTTCTTTATAACGTAAATATAATATTTAGTCAGGTGTTTAAATTTTTGGGAACTCAATACAAAACTTTTTATTTTAATTTTATTTTTTTAATAAAATTTGTTACTATTTTGAATATCCTGAATGAGGATGCAAGTGATACTTAAAATATTAAATTTAATAGCGAAATTCATACGTCAGACATGAAAAAAAAAACTTACACAAGTTTAAAGCGGCATCTTGATAATATAACCGTTGCGTTTTACAAAGAATAAGCTTTGAAGTATAAATTATAGTCTTTTCAATGTTCTTCGGATCCTTTATAAAGTCGTGCGTGTAGTAAAAAGGCCTTTATTCCCCATAATCAACCAACTGGTTCAGTCTATACAAAATACGCTCATTTTTATGTTAATGTGACCTCAAAATGTTTTTTGAATGTACTTTTGTTCAGGTATCATTGGCCATTGTATTTAATATAGTGTATTATATTCATTATATTTTCGAAACGAAATCGGAAATTCTTGTATTTGGTACTTATATAAAAAAAAAAGTTGTTTCTTTAGTAAATAATGTAACATGATTATTGTTAATTATTGATTATTTTGATTTTTTTTTGAAGTGATAGTATGTGCTTGTAAAAACTCAAACATTAGGAGATAAATGGATAAGAAAATATTTTTCGTTTTTTTTCTGGACCCTTTACTGTCTTAGTCGAAGTTTATGGGCTATGAAATAATTATGTGCACTTACTTATCTGTCTTCTGTGTTACACGACTAGCTGTGGCCTTAAGGACCTTAAATACTTTATCGGCTTCCATGTTTACTGAATTAATCATTTTCATTTAACGCAAAACATGCACTAGGTTCTTTAGCATGTCCTTTGTATTTCAAAAGTAACATTTTGTTTTTTTTGCTATAGTTTCAGAATGCTCCATTCGCCGACTGCTATGGGGCGGTCGCTCGGCGGCTTCGTCCTTACTCCAAGGAAGAGGCTCGCCGCCTGCCTCTTCCTGCTACTGTTCGCCGTCTTCACCATCGTCATCTTAGTATCTGCTCACAGTAAGTCAATAGACATTAAAACGAACCTTAAAAATAATGTGTACTTTAAGAAAAAGACGATACCTTTAATAAAGAATTATTAAGTTTTCACAAAATTAAAAAAAAAAATCTGGAACGTCTGTAAAGAGATTTTAATTTGCGTCTAAACGATTATTTTCTTTTAAAACAATTTTCTTTAATACCATAACCAGGTTGACCAGCAAATTAACATGGCTCGTCAATTTTTTCATCATCATGGTTAATAATAAACTTAATTCAGTTAACTAATTCGTATCGACATCATAAATCATGACACGAATAGCTTTTTTCTAAATGTACACATTATTCTATTACGACTGTAATTTTTTTCAGGTGTTACTACCATGTACTTAATAATATTCACGGATGAAAAATAAAACATAAATCTGTAATTTAAAACAACTAAAGTCAGATCTTGATTCATAAATTTATGTCAAAATTCATTCTTATTTCTGCTTATCTTTTTTTGTATGTCAAGTTTAATTATAGATTTATTAGAAGAATTAGGCTTGTAATACTTAGATTGCATCGTAAACTTGCGCCATAAGTATCGCATGCTTAACAAATGTTTCATTGTACGATTACTTTAGACTAAAATTGTAACTGTTTAACTGTTTTTTTATCGATTTCGTGATAAGACTGTTATGTATTCGATATGTGATGGTTTCTTTGTGTTTGGACGTAGCCAGTGAGTTCTAAAGAACTCGTTTATTACTCTAAATAACTTCCTCATCCCGACCTTCCTCTAAAATGATTTTGACATACGAAAATTGTAGAATAATTGTTTTCTTAAAGTACGTTTTGCAATCCGCGGATATCGATTGTGAAACTGTATTTTACAAGGACTGATTTAAAAGATTGAAGGGCAATGTAGTCAGATAAATAGCAAATCATAATCACAGATTATACTTGTCTTATGGTGACGGGTACTCGTCGGAAACTTTGCAATGCTAAGTTGTTAAGTCCGCATTTTACTGTAAAATGATGGCCTCAGACCTCTGTCGTTAGATCGCAAAAACAATATTTTCCTAATCACTTATACATGTGACAATACATTTAAAACATGTTTAATGCCTTTATATATAAGCTAGTAGCAATAAAACGGCAAAATCTCTTGAAAATAAGCAAAGAGCAGATCACCAGAGAATTTTCATTGAAACCAGGTTCGCCAATTTTAATCATTGATGTGTCTCATTACTAGTGAAGTACACATTATTTTGGTCTTTTATCTCCAAATTCAAGCAACAAAACCTAACCAATAGATCAACTAAACCTAGAAATTTCTTTACAAAAAAATATAAGACTTTTTAATTGATATAATCTGGCTGCGTCCAATTTAGGTGAGATATCGGAACCTGGCGATGAAATTGGTAAGTTTCTTTTTCAGTTTATTAAGGCAACGAGCTTTGCTTTATTGTGCTTTGCTTAACAGTGACGCTTTAATTACTTTTATTCAAATGCAATAACTCGTTCTATAAAGCTTCGATAAACCAAATAAAAATCGGTACATCCCTTTCGGTGCTACGATAACTCAGATTAATTTGTTGATGATATTTTTGCATTGAGAGTTCCAAATGCTCTCGTTTTTTTTAAATACTTGTTTGCCGGATAAAAAATTGAATTGACCGTGTGGATAATTTGATGTATCATCGTTAGCTTTTACGTTTTCATCGATGCGTGGTGTGCAATGATTAAGCATATCAGTATGTGTATGTTGCAATGTCGTTTAGTATAGCTTATAATTTGTGAATGAACTAGAGCTTTTGTTCTAACTTAGAGCTTTTGTTTTTCAGTATTTTTCGCATGTCTTAGAATTAATTATTAATTAATTGCTTTAGTAGTATAACTACTCGTTTTTATATAAGACGCGGACGTAAGTCAATACTACAATAATTTTCAGTACTGAAAAACTTGGTATAAGCCACGTCTTTATATCCGAAATACTGAATAAATTTTACATACTGCATGCTACATTAAAAATAGTTACTATATCTTACAAAAAAAAATCCCTAGCTTTTCAAAAGACACGTGTACCAAAAAAAAGGGTCGCCAATTAATAGAATTAAAACTAGTCTCTTTAAAGAAAATAAACTCGTTAAAGAAACATTTTAAAGACGACTTTGGTCATAAAAACTTCAAAATAATAAAATCTGCAACCCTAATATTGAAATTGTAAACTCCCTTCTTTACACAAAGGGATCAAAAGCAGCATTAAAAATAATAAAACCGTTTTATTGGAATAACGTACCAAACAGGTCATGGACACACCTGGACTTACAATTAATATAAGCTGCGGAACCGCGTATTATTTTCCTGTTTCCTTCACAAAAGGCACGTGTTGTTTTGTAGGAATCCAAGGGTTGTCGCTTTGTTCATTCATTTTAGTACCGCAACAGGAATAATGTTAATTCGGTAAAGTGTTGTCTCCAGTGAGAAACAAAAATATATATAATACTAGTTGTTGCCCGCGGTTCCGATACCCTTCAGATCCGTTCTTACACATGTTTTAGCAGTGAAAACGTAACAGACGAACATATAGACAGACAAATAAAGTTACTTTCGCATTTATAATAAAAAGTATGGATATGGACTTAGTATGGTTAAGCTTTCTTCCAATTTTTTCACATTAAAACGAAATTTGACCATAAGTCTTAAGTGTGTATCTCTCTAATCTCAATTTTTTTTATTTTTTGGCAATTTTCTCATCAATAAATCACTGTAACTCGTGATAAATCAATCAATTTTAGTCTGTATTCAAAACAAAATAACGTATATTTTTACTTAATGCCCAACCCTAAAGTTGTCTTGTACACGTCAGTTAAGATTTTTGTCGTAGATACCGAATAACGAGGACAAAACACAATGACATACAATAGCATACACATACAATAACTTTGCAAAGTCCCTCACCCTAGCACTTTGGGAAGTCACATTATGAGATCCAGTTTTACAAAGTAAGATGACCCCGTGATTGATGTATTATGAGTTCCTTTTAATGGTTACTTAGCATACGAACTTTTAGGTCAAGTATTCAGTCTGTATTATCATTGAAACGATAAACCTCTTTACAACACAGCTGCTAAATTAAACAGAGATAAAAAAAAATAAACAATTTTTATTCTTCATCTAGCTGTTGCCCACGGCTCCGTTCTCTCAATTATCGCGGCAAAAAGTAGCATATGTCCTTTTTCGGGCTCCAAGCTTACCATATACCAAATTTGATCACAATCGGTTCAGCGGTTTAGTCGTGAAAGCGCAACAGATAGAGTTACTTTTGAATTAATAATATAAGTACCCATGGGTAAAGACCTTACTTTGTATGAGTCTAGCCAAGAGAAGCGTGACGAGACCTTAATTACCTATGTCATTAATTTGTTAAATAATTAAACAATTCAGCATAATTTTGTCGTACTGCGTGTAATAATTTACAAATGATACAGCTGGGTTGTTTGTTTGGTGGAGACGTCTCAATAATTACTTCAATACAATTGAGAAAGCTACGGAGCATGACTTTCGCTATCCTGTCAATTGTGTGTATCCCCCTATCTTACACACGTATCCTATACTTACAAAATAGATGGTAGATGACTAAATTGATTCTCATGCCCGTTAGATATATTATTAGAAAATATTTGACACGTATTTTTTTCTTATTTTACGTTTCCTAAAACTCACGACGATACATTAATTTGAAATGTCGCATGACATCACAATTTAGTGCATTTTGGAAAAGAACTTTGATTCTCATTTTGAAAATGCAACAAAATACGTGTCTACTATAACTACTTCAACTAATACGATTTTAACTATTTATACTCCATTACAGTAGGATTATAGAAATGGGAAATAGATCTATAAATAATTTTGACGGCGATACAATCCTATTAGAAAATCGATCTAAGTCGATCCCACAACAGTTCTATATAGCCAACTATGAAAAGATAGATAGAATTGCTATTGATACTAGGTTATAGATGAAAGACAAAAAAACGAGCAAAGTTTTGCAGATTTGACTTAAAAATTAAATCGTGGTGGGAAATCAGTGATAAAGATGAAATTGCATTAACTTACAAATGACCAGGATGGTTGAGGACAAATTATTGATTTAGTATAAATTCGAGTATAAAGCAAGAATAGAGTTAATCTTTGATGCAGCAGCCGCAATTGCGCATGAATGGAAATATGTCACTGGCCAATCTTCAACAAGGCACACAATAAATGCATCTGGATGTGTTAATCAAGTGCTATTTTGCAAGCCTAAGTTGTTGACATCAGGTCTTATGTAGAGTATGTAGTATTAAATATTTTCAGTTGTATGTCCAACCATTAGTTTTCAACTATATGGAATACTAGCTGTCCCCCGCGACTTTGTTCGCGTGTTTTAGTTTTAACGGTTTATCATTTTTGCAACATTTTTCATTTATGCTCCGCTCCTATTGGTCGTAGCGTGATGTTATATAGCCTATAGCCTTCCTCAATAAACGGACTATCCAACACAAAAATAATTATTCAATTCGAACCAGTAGTTTCTGAGATTAGCGCGTTCAAACAAACAAACAAACTATTCAGCTTTATAATATTAGTATAGATTAAAACAAATAACTCACGCATTTTCCCTTTGGTTAGTAAAAGTCGTGTTGTTTTTTTGGAACGCGTTTCAAAATGTATACCAATTACTCATGTCTTTTTTACACGTCTTTAATGACGTTTATCCGTTTACCCATACATTTCCGCGAAACTCAAAATCTATAGAGTAGGTTCTTCCCGTCGACTTAAAATCAAGTAATTCAGCATGCTAAGGTCACAAAGAAATACATGGAAAAATAAAAAAAAAGTTTTTTGACATAAACAATACGTTTTTGGGATTACAGAAAATTTAATAGTATCTTCCATTGATGTAAAAAGAAGAATTATGAGAGACACTTTTTTAAAACGCACTTTTAACCTTAAGATAATTAACCGT
This sequence comes from Diachrysia chrysitis, assembly GCA_932294365.1. Lineage (NCBI taxonomy): Eukaryota > Metazoa > Arthropoda > Insecta > Lepidoptera > Noctuidae > Diachrysia > Diachrysia chrysitis. The sequence goes on from OW028641.1 coordinate 2,215,441, forward strand.
AATTAACAGTATGTAGTATTAATCGATGGTATTTAGAACGACTGTATGCAGGCGTCAACAATTAAAATTGCGAATAGTATGGCTCGACGAATGCGATGCAGATGTTTTGTATTTATCCAAAATATCTTAATCCGTTCGTCAAGCTATATGTTCGTATACTCATCCCCTGACATGATCGTGAATAAAGAAGTTCCGAAATAAAATATTTATGAAACATGAAAACGGAGGGAAACACCGTATGATATTAGGTGTTCGAATATTCCTTATGTCTCCGGTGTTTAACTTCCGATTTGATGTTTTCAACCTGGACAAAGGGATAATCTATGACTTGTAAATAAGATTTATTAATATACATTTACATATAATTTTTGGGTAAAATAATTACTATTAATTTTATTATAATATATCAAGTATAATAATTATGTATTAAAAATCTTAACTGAAGAGCAGTTGGCTAAAAATCACCAAGGCGTCAATTTTAAGTTTGGTTTTGTGAAAGAAATTTTAGAGTAATATCGATTATGAAAATTAGTTAAAATTATTGCTTAACTTATGTATGATCTGTACTTAAAGTGATTTAATTATTAACATTATATTGCGTTAAAGAAATCTTGAAACTAAAAATAGTGTTTTTCGGGAACGATTTTGAAACTCCAGTGAAATATCTGAAAACTTGTAAACATTATTACTATTTATATTATTTGTAAATAATAATCTTTTTCAACCATTTGTCAATTTATAATAATAATTTATTTAAAGATATAAATAGATAGAATTTAGTAAAAAAAAGGTAAAAATTACAGATGAAATTAAACATACAAAAATAATTACGACCGTATTTCACAAAATCTGGCATAGTTTATTTAAAATAATTCAAATTTTCTTACGTTTTTTTTGCAATTTCCCGGTCAGTTTGAGGCTGTTTTTTGAACAAAATACGATTCGCGGTCGTATTACGTTTGTATTTACAAAATTATAATCATTAAAACCATCAATGCAACTCTAATTTCATGCAATATGATATTTCATGACCAACTCATTTACACCTTGGTGATTTTGAGCCAGTTATATCTTTAATGTCGTGGTGGCGTAGTGGTTCAATGAAAGGCTTTGTATGCACAAGGTTGCAGGTTCGAACACCCTACAGGCTTCACCAATGTGACTTTTTCAAAGTTATTATGTACTTTCTTAATTATTCTAAGACATCATTGACAATCGGTGAAGGAAAACATCGTGAGCGAACCTGGATTCCAAAAAAAAATAATCTGAAATCGCCAACCCGCACTGAGCAAGCGTGGTGATCAATGCTCGTTCCTTCTCTATATGAGAAGAGGCCTGTGCCCAGCAGTGGGATATTTATAGGCTGGTATTATTATATCTTTAATACTGTAAAAGAAAATGAAAATGACTTATACGCATATTATTTGTAATTACATGTAAATAGTAATAAGAACAAATATTTACGTCAAATAGAAATTCCTGAGATTTAATTTGTCTGAGGTACAAATTTTAATATATTTTATAAAACAAATAATATATAATCTATTAATTAATCGCTCAATTAATAGTTTACTTTTCTCACTCCAAAATAAAACATTTTCGTCTTTCTTAGACAATAGTACTAATATAATTAATTGTATGCAGCCTGCAACAAAACCCTATCCGATCCTTATGAGTATTATTCGAGATCGTACTGCGTACACATATACGTAACTATTTAATGAATTTAAGATTATTATTTTTCCCGGTGAATATAATTTAATTAAAATAAAACTGATCAAGGGCAACACTGATCGCTCGATAAAGTTCACGTGTACTACCTACAGTTTTGTATCAAAGAAGCCGCCTGAGCGAGACATTTTTTTCTAGTACGTATGTTGAACCAGGAATACGCCTTTATTGCATCGGACTGGGTTTTTGTTACTATTGATGGGTACTAATTCCTGTATATTGCACTTATCTTTATTTAACAATTTCAAGTAATTCGGGTATCTGGTTTTTATTGGGTTATTATTGCTCACTATTCTAATGCCCGTTAGATATATTATTAGAAAATATTTGACAAAACTCACGACGATACATTAATTTGAAATGTCGCATGACGTCACAATTTAGTGCATTTCGTAAAAGAACTTTGATTATTATTTTGAAAATGCAACAAAATACGTGTCTACTATAACTACTTCAACTAATACGATTTTAACTATTTATACTCCATTACAGTAGGATTATAGAAATGGGAAATATATCTATAAATAATTTTGACGGCGATACAATCCTATTAGAAAATCGATCTAAGTCGATCCTACAACAGTTCTATATAGCCAACTATGAAAAATAGATAGTTGTTATTGATACTAGGTTATAGATGAAAGACAAAAAAATAGGCAAAGTTTTGCAGATTTGACTTAAAAATTAAATCGTGGTGGAAAATAATTACAGAAATCCGTGATAAAGATGAAATTGCATTTTGTAAATTGATTTAACTTACAAATGACCAGGATGGTTGAGGACAATTTATTGATTTAGTATAAATTCGAGTATAAAGCAAGAATAGAGTTAATCTTTGATGCAGCAGCCGCAATTGCGCATGAATGGAAATATGTCACTGGCCAATCTCCAACAAGGCACACAATAAATGCATCTGGATGTGTTAATCAAGTGCTATTTTGCAAGCCTAAGTTGTTGACATCAGGTCTTATACCTACCTTGAAATGTAGTATTAAATATTTTCAGTTGTATGTCCAACCATTAGTTTTCAACTATATGGAATACTAGCTGTCCCCCGCGACTTTGTTCGCGTGTTTTAGTTTTAACGGTTTATCATTTTTGCAACATTTTTCATTTATGCTCCGCTCCTATTGGTCGTAGCGTGATGTTATATAGCCTATAGCCTTCCTCAATAAACGGACTATCCAACACAAAAATAATTATTCAATTCGAACCAGTAGTTTCTGAGATTAGCGCGTTCAAACAAACAAACAAACTATTCAGCTTTATAATATTAGTATAGATTAAAACAAATAACTCACGCATTTTCCCTTTGGTTAGTAAAAGTCGTGTTGTTTTTTTGGAACGCGTTTCAAAATGTATACCAAATACTCATGTCCTTTTTACACGTCTTTAATGACCCGTTTACCCATACATTTCCGCAAAACTCAAAATCTATGGAGTAGGTTCTTCCCGTCGACTTAAAATCAAGTAATTCAGCATGCTAAGGTCACAAAGAAAAAAATACATGGAAAAAAAATAATTTGTAGTTTTTTGACATAAACAATACGTTTTTGGGATTACAGAAAATTTAATAGTATCTTCCATTGAGGTAAAAAAAAGAATTATGAGAGACACTTTTTTAAAACGCACTTTTAACCTTAAGATAATTAACCGCAATGTACAGTATGTAGTATTAATCGATGGTATTTAGAACGACTGTATGCAGGCGTCAACAATTAAAATTGCGAATAGTATGGCTCGACGAATGCGATGCAGATGTTTTGTATTTATCCAAAATATCTTAATCCGTTCGTCAAGCTATATGTTCGTATACTCATCCCCTGACATGATCGTGAATAAAGAAGTTTCGAAATAAAATATTTATGAAACATGAAAACGGAGGGAAACACCGTATGATATTAGGTGTTCGAATATTCCTTATGTCTCCGGTGTTTAACTTCCGATTTGATGTTTTCAACCTGTGCAAAGGGTTTATCTATGACATGTAAATAAGATTTATTAATAAACATTTACATATAATTTTTGGGTAAAATAATTACTATTAATTTTATTATAATATATCAAGTATAATAATTATGTATTAAAAATCTTAACTGAAGAGCAGTTGGCTAAAAATCACCAAGGCGTCAATTTTAAGTTTGGTTTTGTGAAAGAAATTTTAGAGTAATATTGATTATGAAAATTAGTTAAAATTATTGCTTAACTTATGTATGATCTGTACTTAAAGTGATTTAATTATTAACATTATATTGCGTTAAAGAAATCTTGAAACTAAAAATAGTGTTTTTCGGGAACGATTTTGAAACTCCAGTGAAATATCTGAAAACTTGTAAACATTATTACTATTTATATTATTTGTAAATAATAATCTTTTTCAACCATTTGTCAATTTATAATAATAATTTATTTAAAGATATAAATAGATAGAATTTAGTAAAAAAAAGGTAAAAATTACAGATGAAATTAAACATACAAAAATAATTACGACCGTATTTCACAAAATCTGGCATAGTTTATTTAAAATAATTCAAATTTTCTTACGTTTTTTTGCAATTTCCCGGTCAGTTAGAGGCTGTTTTTTGAACAAAATACGATTCGCGGTCGTATTACGTTTGTATTTACAAAATTATAATCATTAAAACCATCAATGCAACTCTAATTTCATGCAATATGATATTTCATGACCAACTCATTTACACCTTGGTGATTTTGAGCCAGTTATATCTTTAATGTCGTGGTGGCGTAGTGGTTCAATGAAAGGCTTTGTATGCACAAGGTTGCAGGTTCGAACACCCTACAGGCTTCACCAATGTGACTTTTTCAAAGTTATTATGTACTTTCTTAATTATTCTAAGACATCATTGACAATCGGTGAAGGAAAACATCGTGAGCGAACCTGGATTCCAAAAAAAAATAATCTGAAATCGCCAACCCGCACTGAGCAAGCGTGGTGATCAATGCTCGTTCCTTCTCTATATGAGAAGAGGCCTGTGCCCAGCAGTGGGATATTTATAGGCTGGTATTATTATATCTTTAATACTGTAAAAGAAAATGAAAATGACTTATATTCATTACGCATATTATTTGTAATTACATGTAAATAGTAAAAAGAACAAATATTTACGTCAAATAGAAATTCCTGAGATTTAATTTGTCTGAGGTTCAAATTTTAATATATTTTATAAAACAAATAATATATAATCTATTAATTAATCGCTCAATTAATAGTTTACTTTTCTCACTCCAAAATAAAACATTTTCGTCTTTCTTAGACAATAGTACTAATATAATTAATTGTATGCAGCCTGCAACAAAACCCTATCCGATCCTTATGAGTATTATTCGAGATCGTACTGCGTACACATATACGTAACTATTTAATGAATTTAAGATTATTATTTTTCCCGGTGAATATAATTTAATTAAAATAAAACTGATCAAGGGCAACACTGATCGCTCGATAAAGTTCACGTGTACTACCTACAGTTTTGTATCAAAGAAGCCGCCTGAGCGAGACATTTTTTTCTAGTACGTATGTTGAACCAGGAATACGCCTTTATTGCATCGGACTGGGTTTTTGTTACTATTGATGGGTACTAATTCCTGTATATTGCACTTATCTTTATTTAACAATTTCAAGTAATTCGGGTATCTGGTTTTTATTGGGTTATTATTGCTCACTATTACAATAATATATCTTGTAGACTCCTCATAGTTTTATAAGATACCTACGAATACGATTTGATATGAGTAGGTAGTTTACTTTGGGGACTTTTTATTTTCTGGTGTTTTTTTTAATCATGTATTCTTTGTCGTTTCTCTACTTTTCAGTACATTTTACCACTAATCAAAAATAAATTTGACTGCACGGATAGCCGAGTGGTATAGGTCACCACGCCAATTACCTCTGTGCGCGACGTGCCGCGGGTTCGATCCCCGCATGGGACAAGCATTTGTGTGACCCACAAATGCTTGTTTCAAGTCTGGGTGTTCTTTGTGCATGTGATTTGAATGTTTGTGAAACCCCCCGCGACACAAGGATTAAATTCCTTAGTGCGGGAGTCGTTATTAAAAAAAAAGAAATGGAAAAGAAAAAGAAATAATTTAAAAGATAATACCTATGATTTTGTGGTTCCCCAACTGTAATTATTATTTTTTTTATAATACTTACAGCGACAGGACTACAACATTATATATGTAAATTCATCGAAGTATGAAGAAAGAAGTTTACATTATAGTTTTGTAGTAGTAGTAGTAGTAGTAGTTTTTATTAACTGTTAGATTTTCGTAGTTATTGAAATAAAACATTTTTGTACATTGTAAAAAAGGTGAAGGGTAAAAGTTGATATGATAATAGGAACTGTTCAATCAGGTTTTTTCCATCCTCAGTATCAAACTATTAAAAATATCTTAACACTGTGTGAACAGTAAAGTATAGTATTCGATTGTAGAAAGTATTTAAGAATATATCATGAGAATATAACCTGTTGCCGTTGCGTTATCATACCAGCATAGTTTTATTTATTTATTGTATATTTTTGTCTAATTCTATTGGTAAACAAAATTAATCTTCTTGGGCCTTATTTATAAAAATCTCCTAACTAATACATTACATATTAGAATCATCTTACAAACGTTTTTCTTTAGAGAAATGAATTTAGAATCTGTACTCTAGACAAGTGGCATTTCGACAAGCGTTAACGATGATAGAAATCGCTTAAATGACATTAAATGTATGGAAATGACATTACGTTTCGATAAGTCACGTGACTTGTACTTGTCACTTCCATACGTTTGAACGATTCGATCGCTTGTCGAAATGTCACTTGTCTAGGGTGCTGCTTAGCGATGGTTAAACACCGCCGAGATTTTTATAAATTAATAAGGTCCCTATATTAAGGATCTATAGCTTTTTTAATACTTACATCTACTTATTTCTGGTTGTGACTTCTACGCTATTAGTAATACTAGGTGTCGTTTAGCACTATCGTCAAATTCAAATTAGTATAGTTAACGCTAACGATTCTCGACACAAATCAGTAACAAAATAAGTAGATTTTATTTTATGAATTATTGAGCAGATTTCCTAATTTTATTTAATTAATTATGTCTTTCATAACAGCCTTCTGAAATTTGACGAGAATGCAAAACGATACGTTGTATTATTTTGAATTCGATAATTATTTAAATACGTTTCTCTCTATTCCGAATACTTACACGCAACTGTATTTTAACCCATCTACTGCAAGCTGTCTCTGTCAGTTTAAGATGTTTGGTAAGTAGAAACAGATAGAGATTAAAGAATGAGTGATTACCTAGTGATTTTAACTTCTCAATGTATGCAAAACAAATGTAAAAGGTTATAGTACATGTATGTAGTAGGTAGGTAGGTTTTTAATCGCTAAACGTATTTTATATGTTACAAAATTTAATTTTTGGACCTTAAGACTTCATGATGAATTTCGTGATTCTGGGTCGACGGGAACTACCCTAGGTTTTGAGTTTTTTGGAAATGTATAGGTGAAGCAACATAGACAAAGAACCTTGATATACTTATCACAATAAGGTTCCGTGGACCTGAGTATTTAGTATTAATTACAACATGATACCACCACACGTTTTCGAAAAATCTTGACAGGAAGACGGAGCACAAAGTGATCCTACAAGGGTTTTGTTTTTCATTTTGAAGTACGAAACACAAAAATAATTCCTATTGTTTGCCTTTATTTGCAATTTCTTTGGAATCCTTTCTTTAAGAACTTAAGATGCAAGGGTATTGGAGAATACCTTGCGGTTGTCCTTTTGAAAAATGAGAGACACCAGATGTCGCGACTCACTTCTGTTATTACAAAATTATTTTATTGTATTTGACTTAAAAATGTGTAGCGTGCCCCGCGGGTTCCCTTGTCTTTTTTTGGTCATCTGTTAAAAACCTTCCAAACTATCTCGAGGTTCGAGCAATCAAGTGTAGGTTTAAATATGTCTGGTATTTAACTATTTCTCTTTCAAGACCTAGTGCATCATTGTTTCGAAAAAGATCGTTGAACTTATACTTTTTATCATTATATTTTAAAATAATAAAAAAAAAGGTTTTTTACAACAAGTCAATATAGCCATGTCAAGAATGACATTCTATCCTTTTGAATTGTTACACTAACAACAAAAGATCGCGAATCAAGGCATGATTTGACATTTTGATTTGATGATTAATTTAGTTCAAAATCAAAATTAATTGTAAATAATAAAGTGGGCTACTAGGTAGCACATTTTGAAGGTCAAACATATTAACAGTCAGTACCTTATAGCGTTCTTCACCGCCCTTAAGCAGCATTCGACTTAGCTAGCAGTAGCAATACAAAACACAACCGCCGTATACTACGTCCTCGCCGGCGAGGCCCGTCGCGTATTATAAATAATATAATAGTAACGTAAATGTTACCCCCCCGTCCCTAGATCAAGCTGGCCCGAGCCGGCCAAACTAGCAATAAAAATATGTCCCTAAATAATAATAACTCAGATCCAGCCATCCCTTGCTGTTTTTGCCTTATTAAGATAGTCAGCAACGCACTAAGTCGAGGTCCGAATCCCGCAGGGGGTGCCCTTAGTGAACGTTGCTGACGTAGTTAGTTTATTTTACTTGCTCTGGCTGGAGGCTTTACGGTTCTCGCCAAAAGTCCGGTGAAGCAGTCAAAGCCTGCGCTCAGGCTAACTGCAGTAGACCTCTTCCAAAAAAAAAAAAAAAAAAAAAAAAAAAAAAAAAAAAAAAAAAAAAAAAAAAAAAAAAAAAAAAAAAAAAAAAAAAACCGCCCTTAAGCGCTCTGATGCAACAAACTTCCCAGAAGCGCTGTCTCTCAACTCAAATAATTAATAGTTTTACTTTCAACTTTTTTACAGTTATCTACCAGCATTTTATGCGAAAATATTCACAATATTTATCTAGAAAAATAAAAAAACAAAAAGAAATGAAGCGTCGCTGTAAATTCCGAAGCTTGTCACATTAAGAGTATCCCGTGTTAAGGTGCAGTTCACATGTCTCATTCTTCGAGCATTGCCCACAACATGTCAATTATAAACCAACCCTATTATTATAACGTCGTTGAGCAAAGGGAATGTTTGATTCCCCGCGTATTTAGTTACAAATTTTCATATCGGAAAAATTCTGATAAAGGATGATAAAATAAAAACCCAATATTTTTACGGTATTCTTGCGGTAGATAAACTATGTAATACACGATATATTATATAACTAGCTGTTTCCCGCGGCTCCGCCCGCGTGGATTTCGGTTATCGCGGCAAAAAGTAGCCTATGTCCTTTCTCAGGCTCTAGACTATCTGTGTACTAAATTTCATTAAAATCGGTTCTGTAGTTTTGACGTGAAAGCGCGACAGACGCACGGAGTTACTTTCGCATTTATAATATTAGTAAGGATTGGTCTATAGGACGCCTTGGCGACAGTATAACGTTCAGGCGAACATTATGACGTCATACTTACATCACTGAGAATTAAAACACAGACACCTTTCAAGTGCATAGCGATGACAATTTCCTAAGTATTTTTCTGCATAATATTATAGTAACTGAAATTCGGAAACTACCTTGTAGTTTTAAGTATGTCAAAATTTAATGTTTGTTTTAAGAAAGTAAAATAAAAAAGAAATAAGAAAAACAACTATAACTTACAATATGAAATAGTCACTCGATCACAATAAAGAGAAACTCAAACTACGAGCAAATATTATATGTCTTCCCAAACCCAAACAATTTTATGTTTATATTAAAAACTCGCGAAAGTGGTGTCGGGAAAACGATCCTCATTCAATTTACAAGTCTGCGCGTTTGCCTGGCTTCCTGCCATAGGTCCGTATAATTTGTACCATTTATCAAATATTTTCAATTCCAATAGGTTTTTTAAGAAAGGATAAATGTTATTTTCAATCTGTAGAATAAAAATAGTCACCTGGTTGTCTCAATACAATGTTTATGACACCAAAATTGAATAGGAATAGATTCATTAAGAATATAACCCTTCTTGGGCAGTCGGGTAAAAAGAGATTAATAGATGGGAAGATTAAGATGCGTAATTTTAATTTATTAAGGCATTAAAATCATAATCTATACTATATCTATACTAATATTATAAAGCTGAAGAGTTTGTTTGTTTGTTTGTTTGAACGCGCTAATCTCAGGAACTACTGGTTCGAATTGAAAAATTATTTTTGTATTGGATAGTCCGTTTATTGAGGAAGGCCATAGGCTATATAACATCACGCTACGACCAATAGGAGCAGAGCATAAATGAAAAATGTTGCAAAAATGAAAAAGCGTTGAAACTAAAACACGCGAACAAAGTCGCGGTCGACAGCTAGTACTATACATTCAGACAAAAGTCATATACCTAATTAGTAGAGGCCGTTTTTATGGCTGAAATAAATAGAATACAAAACAAAAATAACTGGATTTAAGAAAACCGACCTCAAAAAATAAAAAGCTGGTTTAAGTGGTTTTTCACTTGTCTGTTACCTAATAGTAATTTGATTTCTATTTTAAACTGGACAACCAGAATAGGGCACGCTAGCCTTCTTGAAAAAAGGGGCGCTTGTACTGCAATGTTGATTAGTTAATTATAGTCATGCAAAGGGCAATTTAAATTGATTTTCAAACCCACAACTTTATCCTGAGCGTATAATAATACAGTAGGTATGTACATTGATTAGTTTAGATCTATTAAAACTTAAAACACTAATATAAACTAACAGAAATATTTTATAACTAGCTGTTTCCCGCGTGGATGTCGTTTCTCAGGCTCTAGACTATCTGTGGACGAAATTTCATTTCAATCGGTTCAGTAGTTTTGGCGTGAAAGCGCGACAGACATACAGATATAGTTACTTTCGCATTTATAATATTAGTAAGGATTCAATCATTTTCAGGGTTCCGTGCCCGAATATTACTATGTCTGTACGTGCGCCCGTTCGTCCGTCTCTCTGTCTGTCTGTCCGTCCTTTAGTCTGTCTGTCCATCCGTCCGGCTGTCCGTCCGTTCGTCTATCCGTCCGATCCGTCTGTCTATCTGTTAGCGGGCTGTATCTCAAAAACCGTAAAAGCTAGATATTTTTCGCAGACTTTGTGTTTCTGTTGCCATTGTAACAAAATAAATGTTTTAACCTGTTCGATAAAATTTTAGTAGGTATATTTAAAACTTATTAATTGAATGCTGTACAAATAACCGATTAGGTAAAACAAAGACTAGGGAAAATAACTGTATTTAATAAAAAGAAGCGATTTCCTTAATATTTAACTAACAAAAAGCATATAATTATTATGCGTGTTAGCTGTATATATTTTATCACTCTGACCACTTATTTGTGAAGTCATATAACCCGATCTATCGGTATATATAATATTAATAGCTTTTGTCCGCGACTTCGCGAAATCGAAAATGTTTATTGAAATACCAATTTTAAAGAGTGCATTGCACTAAAGTTTTATGTGAGTTTACCGATTTTTTTAATAAAATCGATAAGACTACTGAACAAGATAGTGGTTTAGTATTCGTAGGAAAATCCAGTAATTATAGAGACAAGAAGCCCATTAGCGGTTGAAAATGGACCATATTTTATTTAACACTAGCTGACCCGGCGAACTACGTACCGCCAGACAGCTGAATCCTAAATTTTTTATCATTTTTAAATTTTTCTCTCCGTAAGAACCATCCTCGTACTTCTAAAAAAAGAATTAGCAAAATCGGTTCAGCTGCTCTCGAGATTTGCACTTAGCAACACATTCAGCGATTAATTTTTATATTACCTATATAGATTACTGATATTATATTTAAACTGCATGGTTTGGGTGGTAGTGGTGACGAGAAAAAAAATACTGTGAACGGAGTTGTAAATAATAATATATATTAATTTAACATGTGTGTACCAAAATTAAAATAGATATATGGGTGGTCTGGTGTCAAACGCTTGGTTTTGGTATAATCTTTTTTTTCCAAAGGTTATTATAAAAATATATCAGCTTTCTGCACAGTTTCTCCATATCAACTATAGCTGTGCTAAATATAGGTACCTACTCCTCTAACCAAGTAATTTTTTCAAAAAAAGTTACACAATTTTCACTTCACTCACTCCTACTTACGCCAGCTGGGTATCTGTGCCTAACTGTAGTTTTATATCAGTGAGGCGGAGAAACTTAGGCTGTGTGAGATGAGAATAATAAAATCTACCAAACAACGTGGTAGATATATTCTCACAAAGGCGCAAGGTATGACTGTGGAGTTCTGATAGGCAGTCGCTCAGTAAAATGAAGTATCTATTTGGACTGGAAGACGACCCAACAAATTTTGGATTTCAAAATTATACTTAAGTACTTAAATTATAATGGTGATGGGTGTAAAATTCCTTGAAGTAAATTCAGGGTTTTTGTACACCCGATAGTATTTGTAACGGAGGCAAATAATTAAATTAATCCGATCTTTATATTCCTTGCGGCATCTGTAATCCACTTTAAAGTAAATATCAGTTTTATAGTTGTAGGTATTAGGGTTACTGTCAAATCGTCTATAATTATTAGCTGTTTCCTGCGGCTCCGCCTGCGTGGATGTCGGTTATCGCGGCAAAAAGTAGCCTATGTCCTTTCTCAGGCTCTAGACTATCTTTGTACCAGATTTCAATTAAATCGGCTCAGTAGTTTTGACGTGAAAGCGTGTCAGACAGACAGACAGAGTTACTTTCGCATTTATAATATTAGTAAGGATTCATGACCCTTTGGTTAGTTTTCATTACATCTCTATTTATTACACTCTTCATTTTTTTTTTTTTTTTTTTTGTCACTTAATTTATTGTTCGTCTCAATTCATATCCCAATAGCTTTTAACCGCAGCTTAAACTAGCCTATGACAATCCATATGCCGTAGTATTACTTCTAAAAAGTCGTATCAAAATCGGTTCAGCGGTTTAACTACCTTTAGCTATATAATACTATCTTTAGCCCGTGCTTATTGCATAATGCGGCAAAAAGTAGAGTATGTCCTTTTTACTTAAAAAAATATAGAATTATTAACTATTATTTCGTACCAAAATAATCGTTAATACTAGATAAAGACAGGTAAAAACCTAGTGTAAGCTTTTCGTTAAACCATTAAAAATGACACTGCATTTTACAATGGACAGCACGTCAATAACTACAATGATTTATGAAAACATACCTTATGCCTTCGAAATAAGAGTCTGAAAATGTCAGTGTCATGGGTGGTGGACTGTATTATGGATGTACGTATCCATTCCCACTAATGCCTGAGAAATTATTATAAAACATCTCACAGCTGTACTACTTACCTACTTATTATATTTTTATAAACATTTGACAGTTATTAGGTACCTACGTCCGTTCCTTGAGAAATAATTATAATACTGGTCTGTGTTGGTAAGAACCTTATACCTAATGCTATGAGTTATATGTAGTAAAAAACAAAGAAAAAGGGTGATTTAAGCTAGAAAAAGTGCGAGTCTGGCTGTCGCGTCGAGGGTTCTGAGTCTCTCAAGAATGTGTAGGAATACAACATAAAAAAATGCTGTATTTTTTATAATCAAATGCACGTTGACTTAAATATTTAACATTAATTTAAATATTATGCCACCACGCGGTTCTTAGTAAAAGATATTGAGAGACAGACAGGCAGATGAACAGCAAAGTTGCTGTATACGTTTTCCTTTGGTACAGTACCCTAAAAATAAATTTAAAAGCGGCCCCAAACAGTTTACGTAATATTTTCCACAAAAACGTCATGATTAAATATAGCTACATAAAAAAAATATTGAGTTAGCAATACCCTTAACAATACATAATAAAACAAATGATTAATTATTAAAGTACTCCAGTTTTAATTGAGATCTAAGTCCTAAACTATCGCGTGCTAGATCTGTTAGTGCAGCTCGTAAGTGTCTCTCACATCGCACGCAAACCCGCGGATTTCCTACTTAAAATTAACAACTACTTATTTAAAGGTAAACCATAGAAACTATACTATTCCCAGACACATGGTCTTGGCAAAACATATTTTAAACTTTTAGAAAATGTACATCATATAATATATTCAGCCTCTTACGGTTTCCTTACTTCTGCTAAATAATCAAATTTACTCGATAACTTAAACTCTGCTAGAAAACTTCTAGAACAATATCTAGAAGTTCGAGGAGATTTGAAGAATTCATTTGTTTCCTTGCCATAAAAAATAAAGACAAATCTTTGTTCAAAATGTCATAAAATTGAATCCTTACTCAATAATATAATAAATGCAAAATAGACTCTGTCTGTCTGTCTGTCGCGCTTTCACGCAAAAACTACTGAACCGATTAAAACGAAATTTGGTACACAGATAGTCTAGAGCCTGTGAAAGGACATAGGCTACTTTACCGCGATAACTGACATCCACGCGAGCGGAGCCGCGGGAAACAGGTGGTAGAATATATTTTTAAGGACTTCAAATACAAATTACAAAGTACAAGATACTATGTCTTATTTTTGGTGACTCAGCGGATATCGGTACTGCTAGACATATTACTCGGTGTAGTTACAGGAAAATACGATTTGTTTTGGGCAGAAGTATTCTTTCTCCAAAACAAATTAACCCACAGGTGCTTCAATTCAATTAATTAAAAGCGAAACAACATGCTTTTTAGATTATCCGATTTATCCTTAAGCTACGATAACATGAGCGAAAAAAAAATAAAACCGTTGACGTGCGAGTCGGACTCGCGCACGAAGGTTTCCGTATTATTATATCTCTAAAAACGGCAGAAAAACACGATGTTGTATGTGAGCTTAAATATTTGCTTTATTTTTGTTTAATTATTTATTTTTTATGTGAATATATAACTAAATATTCAGTGAATATTTGAAGCGTTATCATCGTTAATATCGAGCAAAAAACAGCCAAAAATCTCACATTTGTTGTATGGAAGCCCGCTTAAATATTTATTTTATTTTGTTTTTTACTGTCTAACTATCACGGTTCATGAGATACAGCCTGTTGACAGACGGACAGACGGACGGACGGACAGCGGAGTCTTAGTAATAGGGTCCCGTTTTACTCTTTGGCTACGGAACTCTAAAAAGTGTCATAGGCAGCTACTACCGAATAAATTTGCTCAACCTTTTTTGATTTGTTAAACGAATTCAATGCAATACGATCGTAAGGATGTAGTTGTCGGTGTTTCATAGATTTATTCCTCAGAATTGTTGCGATAATATAATCATCGATTTTCTTGTGAAAAAACTCGTTCATAATTGATATGTTCTCGCAATGAGTAATCGATTGAGTGCACTTTTTTACTAATTTGCTTCGATAAAAGTCACCTGGCATGGTATTTTATTGATTTTTCTACTAGTCTAACAAGGAGTTGTTCAGTTAATGTCATGAAATGTAGTTTATAACCTACTGCTACCAAGTCTATAAAATATTAGAATTTATCGCATCAGTTTCTGTCCGTCATTTATTGAGCTAGTCGCATGAACCGATGGTATGAATTCTTTATTTTCCTGTTAATACTATTCCTAAAATAGAAACGAAATCGTTTAATTTTTAAATTCCCGTATTTATATATAATATTATTAAATCATTCAAACTAACTGCACGGATAGCCGAGTGGATAGGTCACGTGTGTGTGACGTGCTGCGGGTTCGATCCCCGCTTGGGACAAGTATTAATTCTAAATCTAATAAGATTATATTCCTTAGTGCAGGAGTCGTTTTTTATACTACAGTAACTACTAATTAAAAGATAAAAAAAATGTTGCTGCAATATGTAGGTAGTCTATGACGTTTCTTAGGATCCAAGGTTACCCCATACCAAGTTTCATCCAAATCGGTTCAGCGATTTAGCCGTGAAGGCATAACAGACAGACAGACAGTTACTTTCGCCTTTATAATAATTATTAGTTTAGAAGTATCTACTGGTATCCAATGGATGATGGGAATTACTACTGAATCCCACTTCTTACGTCATCTCATACTTTATCAGTCAAAATCTCAACTCAATTTAGTTCAACTCGCTGACACGCTCGCAAGTGTAGCGCTAGTGTAAATTCGAATTATCAACCGAATTTTTGGAAAGCCAATCAAGAAACTCACAGCGGATTCTGATTCGAAGTTTAAAATGAGGTCTTACAGAATCACATCGAGCCTATTTCTAAAACCATAAGACATACATTTTTAATGGACATTTTATTTTTTAATTATCTTTGATATCGCATCGAGTCATCACGTATGTGGGTTTTTGTTTAAATAATATTGTGCTATCGATGTGTTCCAATTTAATTTATCCTTTCTTTCGTTCAAAACACATTTATTATGTTTGTGTTCAATAATGTTTTCGTATATTTTTCTAATATACGATTTCCCTTAGGCATTGCCCAGACCCAACACTATAATGGCAATTTTTTGGACCACTGTATATTATGCCTTATACATTTATACGTACGTTGTGTGCACATTTACGGAAATGAAACTTGAACATTTCATAATTAACACAAGGCTAGGATTGTATAGATATTTAATGAAAGTCCATATAAAACGTTCTCAGTAAAATATGATAATAAGGGGTAGGTAGCTTCCATTTCAAATTAGACTCTAATACTCGTTAATAAAGTTTATATCGTAAATCTGATATCGTTTTATTTGCAGAGAGTGTTTCTGTACAACCTAATCTGCTTAGGTCAGTCAAAAGTTAAAGGTGACTTAGTTTATGGTCGTGTTAAGGTTTGTTAAGATGAGGCAAGACTTAAGGAAATGTTAGCTATAAATATATTAATGAAGTTTTAATTACTTAATACAATATCCATGTTTATATTTTTGACGCCCTCCGTGGTCGAGTGGCGTACACACCGGTGTCGCTAGCTCTGAGGTCCCGGGTTCGATCCCTGGACGGATCGATGTCGAAAACCACTTTTCTTCATTGTCACGGGTTTGGGTGTTTGTGGTACCTTCGAATACTAGCTGTCCCTCGCGACCTTGTCCGCGTGTTTTAGTTTCAACGGTTTTTCCTTTTTGCAACATTTTTCATTTATTCTCCGCTTCTTTTGGTCGCAGCGTAATCTTATATAGCTTATAGCCTTCCTCAATAAATGGGCTATCTAACACTGAAATAATTTTTCAAATCGGACCAGTAGTTTCTGAGATTAGCGCGTTCATACAAACAAACAAACTTTTCAGCTTTATGTTTTAGTATAGATTCATCTTTTTAATATGATAACTCTATTGAGAATCATGTGATAAAACACTAATTGTGTAATTTAGTATTATCATCATAAAAAAAAAATATTTCGATGATACACTGTAAGTAATTTCATAATTGCTCTTAATTAAGACAATTAATATTTTATACTTTTGAATGAATTAACAATAGTATGAACTGTTATACTACTCTAATTTGATTGCACTTTGAACGGATAGAAAAGGCATCTATCAGTTAAACGTATATTGCTGTTTGTAGCGCAAAGTTAACCGTTTCCAACGAGTTTGTCTGACAATGCAGACTGGTGGTAAACACACCGGCATAACAACGATCTAACCATACATTCCTACCATCGAAATCTGTACGTATTACACAGCCTTCAGGATCAATTGAAAATATGCCTTGATTCACTGGTTCAACTTGTTTAGGAATTTCAAGCGCTCGAAATGGATTTTAAACTACAATTTCATAAACCTCCATTCTCCTCCATGTTCAATTTACTTATCGGTTTCTTTCTGTATATAATCCCTTACCACGAAACTGAGATATATCTCGTGTTACTTTAAGACGAAAACATTTGTGTTTAAAGTTTTCGTACAGAAAAAAATGTTTTTGGAGTTAAATTCAAGATTCGAAGTGTCATAGTTCTAACATGTGGTTTTTCGCCCTTTTTGCCTTTAATGGATGTAAAATTTCACATCTCGTTCAGTTCGTAGAGCAAGAACTCAAATTATTGATATAATGGCTGTAAAAATCTTGCCCCGGGATTTCATAATATATTTATATATTATGTAAGCTTATTACGACCGATATACATTCCCACAGGCGCATGTTATTTGCTACAGCTGACTGTCTCGCTGTAGCTTGAGCTCACTCTCCACTGTCTCGCATGCACGATGCAATCAACGCCTTGCTTGACACTGTACCCGATTTTCATGTCTATATATTATTTATATATTTATCTTGTTACTAAAAACTTAGGGTACTTTTCCTGTCCTTTCAGTATATTTTGTACTGCTTCACTTCTACCTCTAAATTTCTGTAGGTAATTGGTGTTATGCCAACAAAAATGAAGTCACCACTCTGAGTAACATAATTATAAATAGGTTTACATTTATTATACTACTTTATCACCATAAAAGTTCATGAAAAATTTAGATTTATTTATGGGTTATTTTAATACCAATCGCAACTACTGACTACTGACATTGGTTGTCGATTCTGCTTCATCGCATCGGCCGTGGCATCTCTGGGTCTAAGACCTCTCAGCCTCTCAAATAAACCTAAATACAACAATAGATGGATGGATAATTAAATAACCATAAATTTAAAAATGTAATTCTTTTTCATCAGCTTCTTGACTGATGGTACTGACTGCAAAGTTTAAGTTCTATGCTCCATTAAGTACCAAGTAATGACGATATGAAATATTTAGATAACTTTCTAATCTCTCTTAGTTTGGTGGCAGAATCCGTTTTATAAAAGAATTAGCATGCATTGCATATGCGAATTGAAAGTATTGTTATATCTGTTTTATTTTTTAATGTAGTTTAGATCTGCGTTATGTTCTTTATTTCTATAGTATTTAGTTTTGTGATCGCATTGCAGGCTTAATCAGCTTAATTTATTTTTTTGCCTCCGATATAGCAGTAGTTATACATTAGGCTTGTTATACAACATGCAATTAAAACCGTGTTCGATCCTTATGAGTATTATTCGGCATCGTACTGCGTACACATGTACGTAACTATTGCATAGATTTGTGATTTTTTATTTTATTAATATAATTAAATTAAAATAAAACTCATCAAAGGCAACACTGATCGCTCGACAAAGTTCACGTCTACTGTGAGCGAGATTTTTTTTTCTAGTATGTTGTACCAGGAATCCGCCTTTATTGGATCGGACTGGGTTTTTGTTACATGCTGTATATATTTACTAAGTACATAAGTGATCTTTTTTTTTGTATTATCATTCAGTATGTTTTCTGTAATATTGGTTTTATTGTATTTTTGTTTATTTCAAATTATACTGTTACCGAAAATTTATAAAAATGGGGTGATATGTACATCTGGTATAGTCAGTTTACAAGATTTTCAGTTTAAAATAAGCTCATTGAATAATAATTTATATACAATTCTTCGCATCAATAATTCGATACTAAAAAATTGGTTGCCTGTAAAGTCGGTATACGGGCGAAAGTTTTACGTGACAACGACTGTCAATGTCAATGTCTGTCTCTCTCGCTCTTAGGCGGGCTAACCATGCCCGAGTGGAAGGGACGCGTGCCTCTCACTCGCTCTCATTGTGAGCGCATAACGTGAGCGGAGCGTTACCCAGTTTCTTGAAGTGTCACCCGGCAAACCAATTTATAAGACGTTGTCACGTCAAAATCATAACCAGACTGCTGAATTAATCTATCTTAACATTTTTTTAATATATTATGATATTAACCGTCGTAGTACGCTGACACGTTTGTATAACTCAAGCGAAAAATTGTGTATAAATTTTTTAATGATCTCATTTTGAGCTATAATTTTGTAAGCTTTTGGTAGATGTATATATCTATCTATCTTTTCGGTAACACCCTGTATATTTCTGTGTGGTATTGTTAATTAAAATAATTAAATATTATAATGATCAGGTTTTGTTTGATAGTAATTTGTTTATTTTTATGTTACTTTTTTTCTTTTAATCATTTCACAGGTGTATATTCCATTTGGGCGGTTGACTAGACCCCTCACTTAAAGACGTGTTTAAAGGCTCTTTAGGGAGGAGTCTGTCTCCCGTCTAAGTGTAACATCATACAGATTCATCCACGTATACAGAAGAGAGAAGAAATTTATGTAGCTTAGGGCCTCTTTCATCACCTTCAAGTAAAGCTTTGATAAATTACTTTAATCGACAAGTAAAAGTCAATTTCACAAACCTCTGAGTTACTATAAACTGGTTAAAGTTAAATGAATGACATATCAAATCGTACATAATACTCATTCAAATCTATTAAAAATCCCTCGTTAAACGTCAAAATGCGGTTGTATAACACTGTTGTCATGACAACCACAAATAAACATTTAATGGTCAAGTAAATATGTTACTTGGAAGACGGCATGGCAAGTAAACTGACTGGTCAGACAATGTTGTGATAAGTGCTACTCGATCGTCGTGAAATCGAACATGCGCTTACGTATGGGTTTAACTGGCGATTAGCTTACTCGAAACTTTACTTGGGGGTGGTGAAACAGGCCCTTATTATTTTATCACAAAAGTAACTGTTATTATTGTTTGTTTAAATTTGATGTAGTATTCAGTTTTGTTAGTTTTTAGGTTTGCTCCTAACTAGTTATCAAGCCAATACAAATACTAGTTCTTTGAAATATTATTTCCATTTTAATTCTGTTAATCTACTTATTAAAAAAAATAACATTGATTATTTTATCGATTTCGAATCATTTGTGAATATGTTTTAAAACAAAAAAAAAACACTTTATCATTGAGATGTAGGACTATCGTAAATTGCCTTTTGTTTAGAGAAATTGCATTAATATTGAAACCCTTTTCGCAGCCCGACAACAACGCGAGGATCAAATGGACGTTAAGATAGCTGGCATGCAGACCCACCTTCAATTCCTGGAATCTCAATACCGTGGCCGACATGAGGATGTAATTACGTTACAGGTAATTAAAGTAATTATATTGTCTTATCCTAGATTTTTTTATACTAATACCAGAAAAAAAAGTAGACGGAGCCATTTAAGTAAAAACGTCTAATGACGTGAAATCTATGACCGAATACTACAAACGATAAAAACCAAATAAAACTTGAAAAAAAAAACAATTTTTGTATTAAAAAAATAACCTTTGTTTTTTTTTTTATTATTATTATACCAAGGAGCTCAATCCCGTTTCAGGTTTATCCGTCCTGGTACAGCCGCTAAAGTTATTTATTACCCTTGATTTACGCATTAAATAAAGACAATAACTTTAATGCTAACCATGTCAAAGTGTACAGATTTGATCGGTCGTTCAAAAATGCGCGTAGAATTTGAATAAAAAAAAATGAAAAAAAAGTAACCGACCAGGGGTTGAATTCCTGTGACACAGTTGGTTTGCACATGCACTTGTAACAAGCATTTGTCTCGCACGCGTTTGTGTCGGCCGCAGACACGGTCCCCGCAGCATAGCGCTCTGTGGTAGGCGACGTGGAGGCTACTTTATCTTTAAATTTTGGGCTCCGTCTACATATTATTTTCTGGTTTTAAGTCTATCCCACACCAACCACCTAATCACTCTTTTGAGGTAAACGGGGTGAATTTCAACGATGTGGGAAAATTAATATAGCTGCGTACGACACCCATGATATTACTTTGTATCATGGGTTGTACCAAGCTGACATTACAAACTGACTATTTTTTTAAATTTCTTTGTATATTTTTTTGGTCATGGTATTTTCTTAGCTATTTTAAGTGGGTTTCCAGTCTTACTGGGTTAATACCATATTTTACACTAACCGTCTGCCTATCTGTCCTTATAATGCAAGTATGCCTTGGTAAGACAGGAAGTCAGATGTAGTAGAAACTATAATGTGTTCTCAATAGGTTTTTTTTTTATAACACTGGTACTTATAGGAGCTCCTGTTTATTTTCCATAAATATATGTACCTACTACTAGCTAGCTCAAAATCGGTCCAGCCGTTCCAGAGATTAGCCGGAACAAACAGACAAACAAACAAAAATTGTAAAAAGTAATATTTTGGTATATGTGCCGTATATACATTCATATGCATGTACAAAATAGCAGTTATTTTAATATTACAAACAGACATTTCAATTTTAATTATTTGTATAGATTTGACGTGTTTTGAATATCGAATTAACGAAAACAATATCCACATAGAGCAGTCCTAAGACTAGTTCCAGGATTAGTTGCCCAACTAGTCGGATTGTTTGTTTGCCTATTTCTGATAAAAATTCCCAGATAGGGTTTCGTCACTGAATTTCAGGCAATCCGACGAAATATTTGGGCTGGTTCATTCCACGAATCAAATTCAATTTGCATACAACATTTTACGCTAAATACAATTTAACTACCTTACAGGAATAAATATCTAAGTTAACTATAGAGTGCGCATATCGAGTATGAATTGTCGGCACTAGTATGGACATGTAAAATCTTAAAAATAGTATCAAAACAGAGCGCATCGTTTTATTAAAACTGTCTCAAAACATAATATTACCCTAATAATATCGGAACCGTCGATATTTTCGCATAAACGTCTGTCGTTGCACGGAAAAGCACATAAATCAGTAAACGAGCGTAGTACATTTAGCTAAAAATGTGCTTACGCTTGGCATAAGGGGCTACTATCGCACGCTCTATGCTTGTATATGTTTACTCTATGAAAAATATCTATTTTCAATTATCTGATTTGTTAAATGGACTTGACACAAGTTTTTGCTGTCATTGCCCACATAAATAATTATTCTCAATATCAAACTTACCCAATGCTACACAGCAATACGGTAGCTGTCTGTAAGTGTAAGATTTTTTTTAAATCTCGTCATTCCTTCTGAAGATTACCTTGTACAAACAAACAAGAAATCAAACAAACACCTTTATTTTCTTTACTAGCATCCGTCCCGCGGCTTATTTCCTGTCTTCGTAGACTAATCAATTTATTAACTACTAGCTGTTTATCCCGGCTCAAAAAGTAGTAGTCTAAGTCCCTTTTCAGGCTCTAGGCTATCTGTGTACCAAATTACATTTAAATCGATTCAGTAGTTTTGGTGTTAAAGCGCATCAGACAGACAGAGTTACTTTCGCATTTAAATTGGTTTTTCTCCAAATTTGTTTAATAGATTTGATTAAAATAATAATAAACATCCATACGTCACTAGAATTATTATAGATATTAATTAAATGTATTTTTCTAGGCAAAATTGTTATACGATCATGGTAACAATACCATGGACTATTCCGAGCTGCCTGCGACAACTGTGAGCCCAGAGATCCTCGCGCTTCTCAAGAACATGACGGGTAAGTTAACTTCATCATCATCATCATCATCATCGTCAGCCTATGTTCGTCCACCGCTGAACATAGGCCTCTTCTAAGGCACGCCACTGAGCCCGATCTTCAGCTATCCGTCTCCAACCAAGTTAAATTACAGTAACAAAATTAACTTCTGAAAAATCTATAAATAAATGTAACCTCGGAAGTAGTTTTAGTGATCTGAAAGGTACGCATCCTTTGACGTCACTGAAACGACTATATATAAGGTTGCTACATGGTAAAAGCTAAGAATTAGATTATAATTCATTTTATAAGTATTCGCGTGGTAAGGCTACGTTTCAACCAGAGATGTGCGAGGATGGGTAGCGAGGGATGTGTTGAAATAAAACCACTTTGAACGGATTTTATCTGTCTTCCCACAAACATTTAATTTTAAATCTTTTTCCGAGGTATGTATCTCTACAATATAGAATTGAATGGATTTCCCTTCATGGACCAAACGCATTAAATCTTGCTCTACCAGTATGTTTAGTCAAGCAGTTCGATTTTTACTTAGCTACAAGCCATAATTCAAGTATGTATATAGTCTCTGAAAATTTCAAGATTTAGATAGAGACGTATTCTGGAAATTATAAGTGTAAAAGCAATAAATAACACAATCCATAGCACATAATAAAGCTAATGGCTTCAACCCGCGCGTGCAAACACCGTCCCTGCCCTTGGCCATAGTCGCGGCATCGCAAGCCCATTCTCTGCTCGACACCGGCGGTAACAGCACGGGTCGGTACCCACTCGTCCCCTCAAATTCGCACCCTGTCATTCGAAAGTCCCCTGTCCCCTGTGAAAGTCACCTGAAATTCGCACTCGTACACTAAAATTTTTCAGGTAGGTACCTACCCACTCGTCCCCAGAACTATTTTGTTTTTTTAATTCTTTTACATTTACCATTCACTCTTCTAACTCAGATATTTCCGGTATCCTGTTTTTATGGTACAGTCGCGTACTAAACGTAAAAATTCAAAAAATATATAAATAGGTAAGATTCACTTTTGTTTTCAATCACAGATATAATCATAAAGTTTTAGGTTTTAAGTATCCTATGAACCGCAACAAACGTAAAACGCAGCCCTCATTGCCATTTGCTTTGCTAACGAATCTAACACGTTGTAATTAAATTAACTTGTGGCTGCAAAAATTTTGTTCGCATTCATTAGTGAAAACGAAATACTATAGTAAAATTTGTACTTTGACTTCACCATTCTAAACATAATATATTGCGCCAAAATTGTTTTTCTAACTAATTAGACGCGAACGTTTGTTGTTTGATAAACTAGACATCTGTTGATACTTAATTCGTAATACTGAAATCAAATCAAAATCAAAATCATTTATGGGAACAAAAACCAGTAAGTAACATTAATTATGCGTTAACAGCCACATTAGTTACAAAAAACTGTGTAACACATCCGAGCTGGGGACTGCTCCAACATAAAATTCTTTAGTATAAAAACTTTATTTATAACTAAGAAAAAATCAGAATAATTAATGATATAAAATATTAATTTAAGTGTGTGCGTGCGCGCTGCAAATTCCGCCGATAAATTAATTATTTATTGCAATTTTCCTACTTTAACTTATCCATGATAATTGACAAAGCAGAAAACAACTCTGAGGTACTTAAATAAAAAAGTATGGACAGATGGAGGTTAAATTATTACAGAATTAAGTATTAATAAAAATCAAAATATGAAGTCGCTTGAAAACCAAATTTATAACTTCATCAATCTTGTCGGTCAGACCAAAATCCTATACATCATAATTTGAAAAAAGCTTCTCAAAATAAAGAAATACTCTCAATATAAATAACCTTCACCTCCGCTCTCTGAAGAGCCGATTAATTTAATCCTTTGTCAAATCAACTGATCACGCCTGTGATTGGTTTACCCAAAAGACTAACAACCAATCACAGCGCTTATAAGAGTTTTGACAGGTGATTATCAAATTTTTGTGTTGACCAGGCTTTCAGAAACCGGGATTAATCTTTATATTCACCACTAACAATAAAGTTATCTCTGTATAAAATACAGGCCAAATGGCATTTCGGCAAGCGTGAACGACGATCGAAATCGCTTAAACGTGACTTGGACTTGTCACTTCCATACATTTGAACGATTGGATCGGTTTTATCGTTTGTCGAAATGTCATTAATCTAGGGGGGCAGGCATTTCAATTTTAATCCCATTTAAACCAGGCTCTACTTTACAATTTCAAAGCTAGTCGACAAATTTAACTACTTACTTAAATCCTTTCGGAACATTCAGTTTTTTTAGTATCGCAACACTTTGATCCATGAACGGGCCCGTATTTCTTCATTATCAGAATCGCTGAAAATAGATCGATGTTAAAACCTTAATGCATTTGCAGTGTAAATTGAAACTACACTACTGATGTCCGAGTCAAATGGACATCTAATGCCCATTAAAGTAGAATTGCTATTTTCGTAATCCGTTTTCACGAAGCTTGATGCCAGTTACGTTCTTCTGCCTAGCCTTTACCTAAGCTGTGTTGGGGTCGACTACCAGTTTCACCGGATTCCGCTCAATACTGTATTTTAAATCGAGCAACTGCCCACAACCCATTTTACTGGGTAACACGGTATCCCAAAGTAAGACTGATTGTCAGAATTGTAACGACTTTAAGACTGTCAAAGATCAACGTATGACAATCGGGAACAACGGCTTGACGTCCTTTCTGAGTCATGGAGGGGTCTCGGAATATTCCCAAATGGTTTCCCATCCACGGACCAACCGCGGCGAGCGCGGCTATTACCTTTTAGAACTTGGACTGAAAAAACCATTTCCACCAGGAACGAAAGCTGCTGCCGGTGTCCACACCAAGAACCTGCAGCAGCTGCGGACTCCCTTCGTGTACCAACTGCTGCCGCACCTGATGAACGACCCTTACAGCCTGAAGCCGGCGTACCACATGAAGGCAGGGCGGTCCTATGCTGATATAGTCGTTGGCGTACCGACTGTTAAGAGGGATAAGGAGACCTACTTGATGATTACCCTCACGGTAAGTAATTAACAACCTTTTTGAACCTTATCTATATCATAAATAAGTACTTTTGACGACCTCCGTGGTCGCGTGGCGTACCCACCGGTTTTCAAGGTGTCGTTACCTCCGAGGTTCCGTTTCCGGGACGGGTCAATTTAGAAAACCACTTTCCTACTAAAAAGGAAAACAACTGTTAATAAAGAATATCCTTTCTATAATTTTTACAATTTTTATTCTAACCTGATTTCAAACAACGCTAGATATTGCTAGGGTTTCACAAGGTGCTCCACAACAGAAACATATATTTTAAAACCCTCAAAGTAGCTCTTTCTTAAGTTTCTTTAAAGAGTATTTTATTGTTACTTTATTCTGTATTTCTGACTAAAACTACTTTTGTAACTAATGTAACTTATAATCGTTAGAGAAAACCCAAAAAAAAACAGTTTATACCATAGGACCAAGTTGAAGAATCTCATGAAAGCTTATGTTCACAGCATTTAGTCAACGGACTTACAGCTTTCGATGTGAATACAACACTGATCGTGGTCATGATAGGAGAGACAGACCTCAAATACATCATCCGCACGGCTAGGCAGATTGAATCCATGTAAGTATTTACTACTTAGTTTTCTACCTAACAAGAAATTTACACTTCACAAGAATTAACTACTTAAAACTTATCTCTTACATACAACCACATTTCAATACAATACAATATAAATTCAAATTTTCCGCGTCAGGAAAAGATCTGAATGGGCAACAGATATTGCCTCGAATGCATACAATTGTGTATGTCTTTTGTTAACGATGCCGCAAGCGCAAAGTTTTGTCTATATTGGAACCAAATTTTTGGAGAAAAAAAATCAAAATATATAACTTCAGAATTGCTTTTCAGGTTTCCAAAGCAAGTTGAGCAAGGCTTGATAGAAGTGCTCGCTCCACCGCCAGCGTATTACCCTGACTTCGATGCTCTGCCTGTCACATTAGGAGACTCAGTAAAACGCGTGAAATGGAGGACCAAACAAAACTTGGACACCATTTATCTGATGGCCTACGCTCAATCCAAAGGGACTTTCTACTTAATGTTGGAAGACGATGTTATCGCAAAGAAAAACTATATACAGGTAAGTTCATAAACTGAGCTGCATCTTACTATAACAATATACCTTACTTATGCATTATTTCTTAATTCCGTACATAAATCATGTCATTACTTCTACATAAGTAATGGTTGAAGCAACTGTACGAAAATTAAATTTCCATGTCCCTCTCTACAAATTATGATATTGTTTGTAGTAGCCAATCATCTGGAAAACAAATATATCTATAATCTTTTTTCTTATGTTTTTTCTAGGTGGTGTTTTTTAGAGATTGTATTGTTAAAATATATATTTATATTTAAAACTGTTTAGATTTAGATTTTTATGCTCCTAGATACAGGGATCGGCAAAAAAACTTTCTGCAGAGTATATTATGTGACATATCAAATGAAAGGTCTCTTTGTGAGGATATTAAATAAATATGTGATTTTTAAAAATTTATAACTTACAGTATTAAAGGAAATAGGTAAACATTTACCACCCAAACAAACATATTTCCGAAACTACAGAACCAAAAAATTTGAAATAAATAATTTTTACCAATAGATTACAGGAAAATCTATAAAAAGTCTCAATCGGACCGTGCGTGTTTACCTCCACAATGTCCGTTTTTTTTGGAAATAGTCCTTTCGCTCTTGCTTTGGAAAATATCCAAATTATCATGAGTTAGTCCTAATCCGTTTATATTTGGATATTGGTCTTGTGGGATATTTTATAAGTCGATATTAAGTACTATTCATTTTATCACCATTGAATTCCCATTTTTTTAGGATGATTTGGTTTGGGCTTGGACCAAAGTTGATTATTTACTCGTCTTTTTTTGCAGGAAATAAAGCAGTTCACATCGGCGACCTCTGTAGCAAATCCTCGTTGGTTCTTCATCCAGTTCTGCCACGTCGGTGGCATCGGCAAGCTGTTTCGATCTGCGGATCTCATACATTTCATCACATACGTTCAGCTTTTCTACAACAACATGCCTATAGACTGGCTTCTTGAGAGCTACTTGGCTGATCGAGTCTGCACCATAGAAAAGGCAGCGGTGGGTATTTTTGACTTTCATTATCTATTTACTGTCTTAAAAAAATATTTATGGTAACATCTCGAGACTTTGAATTATCTTCTTGTTTTGGCTAAAAGAAGAAGTTCTCTGTTCCTTGGTGTTTTTCCGTACATTGAAGGTATTCTTACTGCTGCAAGTAAAGTATGTACAGTAAAAAATGCTACGAAGATTAAATTTCCAAAAGCTAGTTCAGGAGGATTTATATTATTCTACCTGAACAGCTTGCGGAAGACATTTTATTTTATATAGATTTAATAGTGTACCTAAGGTCTCGAATATACCCGTTATATGTATATGTTCCGCGACTTATGATAGTTTAGGAGATTGAGCATTTTATTCATTTTTGGGGAATAACTTCGGGGACATCTTTTTAAAATTTCAAACATTTTTTCTTCAATTATTCTTCTATGAATATATTTATAATACCCCTAGCTGACAGCGTTGTCAGAATTGTAATGGCTTAACGTTCTTTCCGAGGCACGGAGGGGTCTCGGTATGTTTACAAATGGTCACTAAACGCGGCGAGCGCGGCTTTAACTGTTTTATCGGTCAAACCCGTCTTATATATCTATATCTCCTAAACTATCAAAAATCGTTAAACATACATAGGGTATATTCGGACTTCCCTAGATATGGGAAATCGAAATTTTCTTAATTGACGTATTTATTGGGTCCAACCTGTAATATTATACTGTATACGGTTTATTTATCAGCATATCGTTTTATTTTATTATTTTTGCCGAAATGTGTGTTGATTTATAATAACTTGTTCCAATGGTATTTTCAGAAAACTTGTAGTGAAGCGAAAGAGAAAATCCGCCCTAAATTCAAATCGTCTTTATTCCAACACATTGGTCTCTACTCCTCCCTGAAAGGGAAAATACAAAAAGTCAAGGTATTTGCCTATTTATGTTATTTGAAAGACATTATTTACAGAATAATAAACTTTATTCAGTCGTCGCAAGATTCATTTTAATTTATATCTATTATTTCTGGTTTCCAGGACTCGCACTTCGGGACTGTGCCGACATACTACCCTCACACCGACAACCCGCCGTTGAAGTTACTTAAAACGGACATTGTGGAACATTCCGATCATTCGTTGAAGAAAGCATATAATGGTCAGACATATTTTTGGGGCGTCAAGCCGAAGAAGGGTGATGTCGTCGAGTTTTGGTTCGAAAAACCGATCATCATCACTCGGTAAGATTCTCATTCTAAAACAAATAACTTTTCAACTCTTTTTATTTTCTTCTAATGATGATAAGACTTAGTGCTGATTATGCTATGTGCTGATGCCCGGAACTCTCGTCTGAAACAACATTTTTTAGTAATCTACAAGTCATTTTAAAGTCCTTGCTTTAACTGTGACTTTGTTTTAGCTACACCTTCCGCAGCAGCAACGTGGAGCACGTCTCCGACAAGTTCTATGACACCAGTGTGGAGGTGCTTCCTGGGCAAGGCAAACT
The DNA here is from genome assembly GCA_932294365.1 of Diachrysia chrysitis. Classification (NCBI taxonomy): domain Eukaryota; kingdom Metazoa; phylum Arthropoda; class Insecta; order Lepidoptera; family Noctuidae; genus Diachrysia; species Diachrysia chrysitis. The sequence continues at coordinate 2,245,108 of OW028641.1, forward strand.
TAACTTTACAACTGTCGGAATTTTTGATGAATTCGGTTTGGCCGAAGGCGACCTCAAAATGGGACCTGTCTTAGCCTTCAGACTGAGAGTTAACAAGAACAGCAAGTTCTGGGTCATTCTCAGTGAGGTAGGCATTGATAACTATTAACTTTTAAAGTAATGTTCTTTTGACCATGATATTGTAAAATTATGCAGGTTACAAAATTATTACAACTATAACACAAATTTCAAATTCATTGACATTTAATTCAACAATTTAGGACAATGTTAGAAATCTAAAGCTTTTTTTATTATGAAGAATTCAAATCTCAAACATAGCTTGAAAAAAAAGAAAAAAAAAAAGAATTGAAGCTAAATCTTTATACCCCTTTTTCGGCACAGTTAAAGTTTATATGGATAAAGTGCGAAAAAGGTAATATTTTTATAATATGCCTTGTAAATACAGTCAATTAATAAAAAAAGCAACATAACGCACACAAACCATGCGTTTGACAGACAAATATACAATTACAGCTCCTAAGCTGACACATAAACAGCCTACTAATTTTCAACTGTTTCAATTCGAATTTTTTTCAAGTGTCGACCGCGACTTGTTCTCTAGTTATAATAATTATTGTGTAAATTAATTCGTATAAAAAATACTGAGGTACATTTAATAAGTGAAATTTGATTAAACGATTAAAAATAAAACAATATTTATGTACAGACATTTAAAATAGGGGACTAGCGGTGTCGATCGTACGGATTTTAAGTGTAGTACAGTTAAAATTTTGAGAAATGAAGAAAGAAATTGTTTTGAAGTAAAATCATGGATGATAAATTTCGATTTCCATAATTTAAAAATACAATTCAAATTTGAACTTTAGATTTTTTAACAACAAATTTCGACATCCAAGAAGTCTTAAATAAAAAACATATCAAAATAACAGTTTCGAATCCAAATTCCGTAAATTAAAACTTAGTATGTATTTCAGATTCAGCTGACGCAATATAAGCAGCCGGAGAGCAGATGACAGATATCGGAAACTCGCTGGGAACGGATACTACGAAACCTCATTAGAGCGCCCCTGCTGTGAACGGTACAACGCGAGCTCGACGACAAGTAACCTATATATAAGCCATTTAGTTAGCCCTAAGGTCTATATAATATCCGACACCTTACCATGTTACACGTTTATCGTTTAACCAAATAATTGTAAACGTAAATGTATATGCTAATTTAGAAAATTGTATTCGATGCGTATAAATAATTAATTTTAAACAGATTGAAAAAGTCGAAAGTCTTCCAAAATCGTAGGTGCGGCCGAACTCGCAGCGCCTACGACGAGTAGTTTATAGTTTATCTTCCCATTTTTCGTAAATCCACTTTCTTCAACATGATTAGATTTGAAGATATTTTATATTTCGATAATCTCTCTCTTTTTATTAATTAATATAATATTATTATAGGTTGTAATATTAAATGCCTGAATATCTTACTCATTAACTTGGAAAATAGTTGATTTATTAGTTTTGTGCTTCTTACTTTATTTATAAGCACCATTTCCATCTTCAATTAGTTTTTATTTTCTGCTTTGTTTCGTTTTTAATCTTGCCCTTTTCATCTTCCTTAGACCAGTCTGTTCATTTGCAATTGACTCCCAACATTCGGATATATTTGGCGGTACATATTGCATTCGGTATCATTTAAATTGTATATAATATACATATGTAACTATTCTAGATCACTGTAAAGACTTTGAATAATATTAACGCTGCTATAGCATCATGTATCATATTGAAGAGTTGGTAAAAACAGTTCCTAAAAAATGGCTTGAGTCTTCTGACTGGCACTCTATTATGTAGATATATAATATTTGGGAGAATGCATTTTGAATCTATTTCTTTCTATCTGGTACCGCATTTTATAGCCTTTGATGGTTCAATTGTTCTACGGAGTTGGTTTTTCTATGTAACTACATTCCTCACTAAAAAAATCATGGTTCTCAAAAGATTTGTTTATCAAATCCTGTTTTTATTTACCTTCTAGGCTTTCTTCAGTAGGCATATAATTAGCCACTGATGTTAGGTCGATTAGAGTAATACTCACTGCAGTTGTCTCTTGAAACTTTTGTATGACTGCGGAAAATAGGCGCAATTAGCGCGTCACTATATCTAAGGTGTTGAAAAGGTAAGATAGGTTTAGATTAGTAGGTTGAATCGTACAGATAAGATTTGAACTTTTATTTGCCAACCGCACACTTGAATCTTGCTCCAATATTGTTAATATTAAAATTACACTACGGAATTTCAAAGGGTGTGTCATTTATTTTTGGGCTTCCATCTAAGTTCAAGTTAAGCCGCACTTATCGCGGTTGGACCGTGGAACGGTGACCTTCTATTGACGTACCGAGACTCTTCCGTGCCTTGAAAGCACGTCAAGCCGTTCCCGACTGTCATACTTTGATCTTTGGCAGTCGTTAAGTTATTACAATTCTGACAATAATTAAAAACCATACTGTCAGATACTGTATTGCCATATCGCTGGAAACCTGCCCTAACATAACTTGGAAATAGTTTACGCTGAAGCAAAATTAAATAACAATGATCACATATAAAAGATATTTATTAGTAATAGATACTTTTTTATTTAATTTTTGTCCTAATTTCAACTATCCTAGGTAACTTTTGGATGGAGTCCAAGTCCCAGCATTTTGTTTTGGGTCTTCTATATATATATTTTTTTTTGCAAGTTTTTTTTTTCTATTCTTTCAACACAGGCACTTTGAAATTCCGATAAAAAAAATACGTAAAAAAATTAGTCGTGAACTTTTTTAACCATTCGTAATAATAAGTATAGATGGAAAATATAATATAGGTATATCTGTAACAAAAAATAAAAGTAAAAAAAAATCAAATAAGTAAAATAACAAAAATCACAAAAAAAAAGTAGGTATTTTAATATAATTAAATTAAGTGTATGTCGGGACGACCAAAGTGTATGAAAGCAATACGAGTAGAAAGATGAAATATTATTATATTAAAAAAAAATAAACTTACGTTACTTTTTAGTAGGTAGGTACTTACTTGAATATTTTAATATCTCTAAATTATATTTAACAGTATATAACCAACAAATTATTAAAACCAGCGTCGCCCTAATAAAATTAATTTCATAAATATAATAATAAAAAAGAAAAAAAAGACATTTATACAACGAGTGAAGACTACGCCGTCGCTGTCTGCGCTAGTGATGCGCCGTTGTCATCGATAATAATTTTTTTTTACTACATGCAAACGACCCGGCAGGGCAGCTTGTGGCCAGCTGTTGGTGCGTAGCGACACCACGGACCCGATGCTTAAGGAGTCGGACATATCATCTGTGCCGAGTACCTTAACTCCTAGCCTAGCTCTTACTAAACCACCCAAAGTAAAGTCTAAGGCGAGTCACCGCCTGCACATTCTAACGAAGCAGGTGCCCTTTCCCTCCATAGCCCGGATTAATTTTAACCAATAATACTCATTATTTTTAGGCTCACTTCAGAATTATATTTATATAACACACCCTTATTATTTTCCCAACAGTTCCGGTTTTTCTCATCTGGCTATCAACTTCATTTCATCTACCTCCCCATCCAAAAAAAGTCGCAATCCGAAAGACTTTTTTTTGCAGGTTTATTGTAGATACCTACGGGGAGATTCAAAATTAAAACTAGATTAGGTACTTACGTATAGTAACGAATTAGTTTTAACGTGGTTCGCCCACCAAGGTTACGCACAACGAATAGGATTAAAAAATATCTATAAAATAACATATAACATGTATTATATTATCATAATCATTATTATAATCAGTGTAGGAATGTATATAAGTATGTATATGAGTAAGTACGGATTGATACGTTTTATTATTTTTTTAGTATATCAGTTTTGGGCATTTTCCATGCTCGACACCGTAAAATGTGGCAGGCCATCCGGCTGCCACAGGCTAGAAGTTCGCTCTGAAGTTGTGATAATAAATAGTATTCAAAACGTCTAAGCAACGTGAAAACCACACGATTCGTGTTAGTACTACATAATCGATAAAACTCTTACAGCTATATTTCTAAAATACCAAAATTAATATTATTACCTTTTTTGAGATTATTTTTTTTATGATCTAAAATGGACTTTTATTGTTGTATTTAAGATTCTTTTTTTTTATTTTTCGTATGTCTCGGCAATATTTTGACGACATTATATTATTTGGTATTTTCAATCTGTCTAGGATATAACAATGTAAAATAATATATACCTAAACGTAACGTACGTAATAAAAATAGTAGTAATAATAAAAACATACGTTAGTAATGGTTAACAGTCTAGGTGATAGGCAATCTTGTGAGCAATCTTACTTTCATTATTTTATTTAAAATACAAAAATCCCTTTGCGAATTACATTTCATTTTATATAATTTTTTAAACTAAAAACAAAATTTAATACATTTCGCGGTTTAATAATAATTCGAAAACAGAACTCTATTGGGTATGCAACCAGATTAAGTGTCCGTAAAATTTATAATTTAAATGTACATATATTATATGTATATTTTAAATAACCAAAATAAAAATAAAACGAGCCCTGTAAAATTTTGAAATGAATTCGCAACCTCGCTCTATATATATACAAATACATGTAAAGTATATACACATAATACAAATTTAAAAAAGAAATAAAAATCAAATGATACCTTATTTCCATAAATAAAATAAGTAAAAAAGTAAAATAAAAACAATAAAAAATATAATATAATAATAATGTATAAATTAATAATTACTCGTTACATTCATATACACGTAATAATAATATAATATAAATATAGCAAATCATCACATTCCGTACATGTATTATAATTTTATATTCAATACATTTTCGAAATTTGAATATTTTGCAAGATACCTATGTTATTTTTTAGGTTTTATTATTTTATAAATATTTAACGGTTCTTTTGTTATGGCAGTTTGATTGGTAATTACTGTTTGGTTATTGACAAATCTAATTAGATATCCAAGGCACGTGCTCATCGCCGTCACAAATCTATTCTTCAAAATATAAACTGATTCAATCACATAAAAAACAAACATACAACTTATGTAATATAAACAATATTTTATTATAATACTTTTTTTTAAATTTTCCATCAACGCAAATAATTACTGAAAAAAATATTTTAAAAGCTTTCTGCATATCGAATAGTACATCACAAACCGGATTAATTTGATACCAACCTTCGGCCCTAGCCCTTGTCACAGATGAGCACATGCCTCTGGAGGCAGGAGGCAGAGTAGCCCTTATCAGAACCGAACCATTTAGCATCAATAACTCTACACAACTGAGTCTTTCCTTGCAAAAACAAAAATAGTCTAGCTAAATAAGTATTTTTGTTAAAAAAGCGCCTTCGTTCGGTGCCACCATTCGACGTGACTTACCTACCTTTAAAGGAACCGCTAATATTGCGCGTAGATTGTATATAATATATTATATTAAAAAAAAAAAAACGCCTCCCGCACTTAGGAATTTCATCCTTGTGTCGCAGGGGGTTTCAAAAAAAATCAAATCACATCCACAAAGGACACCCAGACTTGAAACAAGCATTTGTGGGTCACACAAATGCTCACTATAACTAACTGTTTTCCGCGGCTCCGCCCGCGTGGGTGTCGATTATCGTGGCAAAAAGTAGCCTGTCCTTTCTCAAGCTGTAGACTATCTGTGTACCTAATATCATTTAAATCGGTTCAGCAGTTTTGGCGTGATAGCGCGACAGACAGACAGACAGAGTTACTTTCGCATTTATAATAATAGTAAGGATTAAGAGAAGACGTTGGTTAATTTCTTGTTTCAAATTTCCGTTTTTTCAAATGTTTATTTTCGTCTTTCATCTCTCGCTATTGTAAATATTCATCTCTGTATTTCCACTTCCGAAATTCCTTATTAAATTTTAAACTAACTCGTAAGCACTTAATTTAGTTAGCCTCGGTTTAATATTACAATATTTAGACTATTATATACTAGCTGTCCCCCGCGACTTTGTTCGCGTGTTTAAGTTTCAACGGTTTTTCATTTTCGCAACATTTTTCATTTATGCTCCGCTCCTATTGGTCGTAGCGTGATGTTATATAGCCTATAGCCTTCCTCAATAAACGGATTATCCAATACAAAAAGATTTTTTCAGTTCGAACCAGTAGTTCCTGAGATTAGCGCGTTCAAACAAACAAACAAACTTTTCAACTTTATAATATTAGTATAGATTATTGTGTATATTCATGTTAGCTTCATTCGATCTCCATTTTTTTAAATGTTTATTTTGTTCATTTAGAACGCAATTTTCTAAGTTTAAAGCATATACACTTCGTAAAACTATTGGCTGTTATGGTGTTACTGTAAAAGTTTGTTCGCGGGACTGTCTAAACACCTAACTAAAAAATAGTATAATACAGTCGAAACGCAGGCACTTGTGATATGATATTCAACAGGGTTGAAGTCAAATACTTTTACAGAACACTATAATTTAAGAAACTTTTTAGTCTTAGACGAACAAACGCTTGCCTAAAAAAACAAAGTTTTTAAAAAGTTACGATTTTGTTACCTCTGCCTTTAAGTGCACCGTTTTATTGCTTTGGCCAAACGGGGCTTATTTACTTACGCTTTCATCAACTTTTCACGCTTTTTCCATCAGCATTTAAGTAAATAAAAGTAGTGAAATTCGTGTGCATTTGGAGAAGAGCTTTATTAGCATATAGTTTCGTGGGTTCGATTCTGACAGACCCATGTTTCAGGATTAAGCATTCATAGGCAAAGCCAAGAATGTTGGCAGAATGAAAAATATCTGCGAACATTATTATAAATTAAAAATTTAAGAAACCCCCGATGAATTAATTTTTAAATTTGCTTGTAAATTTTTATAACACTGAACTTTTTCATAAATTATAGCTAAGAACAAGATCCATTAAGACAGCTTTCAAACAAAAAACCGCATCGTAATCGGTCCATTCGTGGAGCTACGATGCACAGACATGTTTATTCGTCGGGGGATCAAAATAATTTAAGTATTATTTTAATAAGTTGTTCAACAATACCATTTTGATAACCAAATATTTTTTTTTGTTATTTCTTTAATTTTTGTATGTAGATAATATGATTTTTGGTGTGATTTTGGCATTTATTTAAAACCAATGGTTTACAATAAACTTTTTTTTTCATCAATTTTCGTTTTTTTTTTTCATTAATTTTCTGTTTTTTTTTTTTTTTTTTATATATGTGGTTTTTTGTTTTTATTAAACTTAGTATAAGAATATCGATAAAGTAGAATTTTATCATATTTTATTGTAGGCATTGTAGGTTTCAGTATATTAAAGGTAAGTCAGTGTTAGTGATGTAGGAGCCTGAAGGATCATGTCTTCTCATCTCGTCATGGATGCTGGCTGGTCGACTAACTGAACCAGAGAGATCCCAGGTTAGTTTATAATATAACTTCATTATTTAACCGTGTAACCATTTTTTATTATGTGTATTCATAGATTATTCTGTAGGTTAAAAAATAATTACTAAGCGAGATAAATAATACTGTCACTAGTAAAATGTACTTCTATGCGATGTTAAGATTATTAATATTTGGACATTTCAAACATAATCCATTATAATTATTAAGTCAAATTTATACAAACTTGATGAAATAACATGCGTCAAATGTAATTTTTTCCAGAATTTCAGTAGATACTGTTTTAAATAGACTTTTACATTATACACTACTTAGCATGATATATAAATTGACAGCAGGAATTGATCATCTTTAATATTGACAATACCAACACTTAATTCGCATACTGTATTAGCAAATGGGCTGTGGAGGTCCGATAGGCAGTCGCTCCATGTACTCCTGGTATTCAGCCAAATCCGGTGAGTCTAGAAGCCGACCTCAAAACTTGGTTAAAGGGAATAGCAATTGTACTAGAAAATTTTACCTTTTTACTATTGACAGTACATTGAAGTAGTCACAGATCTAGGAAAACATCTAAAGATTTTCACGTTAACATCGACTGATAAACAACTTGTATTGTACATATTATACCTTGAAAAAGGATGATTGTAAACCAGTGTTCACTGCCAGATACGTAGTTTGATGTGAGACCTAAGGATAAACTGTATATACTTATACTAAACACAGAAGATGTGAAAGATATTAAATAATCTGGCGGGAAAACGAGAAAATTACAGATGATATAAACAAAATTCCTAACTAACCGGCACTTCAATAGGGATTCTCCGATTGCGATGGAAAAGAAAATCTTGAAGCGAATACAGAAACACTTGCATTTTAATACGATTAAATTAATGAAGTCGTTTAAGAAGACGAGCAACAGCAGTCCTCATAATTTTTGTAATGTTTTTTAGATTACTGGAATAAAAACATGATTACATGAAATCGCAAACATATAAAGAACGCCTTTGATAGTAACAAATTTAAATTTCTTTAGAATTGCTTGAACTTTTGGGATGGTGTAGCGCACCGCAGTAAACTGTTTGAGAAATCCAAAAGTTTGATTATACCAATAATTTTGAATAAAACTGAGCTTTGGAAAGACAGGGAAAACCGCATGATCAGTTATGCCTACAGGTCTACAGCTAATACCTAAATCTTAAGTATTTAAGAAAAAAAATATTGCTTCCATTTTCTTTTTCCATCGTAATATGGTTTGCTATTCAAAATTATACTATACGACGATGATACACAGAACGTTAACCCAAAAATAGTTTGTGGGGCGTATAGTATGATTTTGATTAGATGTCTCGACATAAAATTGTAGATTTTATGGGTAAAAGCGTAGATCGAAAACAGTCTAAATAGTAACAAGAATATATCTTACCTATAATTGATATTTCATTCATATTAATAATATAAGAAAGTTTTCAAAATTATGATGCTATGAGAATTCTGTTCTTAGTTTGGCCAATAATTTCGAGTCTGAAATAAAACTACTTTTTAAAAGGATTCTATGGCGGTTTATTTCGATTTTCATTCGCGTAAGCCTCAGAACGCATTCAATAATCTGTTCAAAGAAAATTTCATATTCAGATAAATCAGTTGCGGATAAAAGTAAGTCTATTTTGAAAGTATTCGTTACATTCAATGTTATCCAGATCTTGCCCAGTATGTGTCCCGAATAACGATTTTATATTTTCGCCTTTTGGCTTATTGCCATCACCAAAGATTTTATCGGTCTTTCTTAAGGCCGTTAGTATTTCATTCACAACTGAATTAAATTAAAAAATGTTATGATCCAACGAATACGTACGTATAACAACTGGAATTTTGGACAGTTTTGACCCATTTTGACCGAATCAAATTTTTACTTTTTAAACTTTCGTCCGTATTATGACTGATAGCTTACAATAATAAAAATATGAATGAAAAATAAGATAAATAAAAAGCTAAGATCTAGAAATTAAAAACCCAAGAATCTTAAAACAAATCCAATCTGAAAGACAAAGCGATAAATATAGATAGAAACACAAGAACGAAAATTTTATATTTTTTCAAAGAGTTTTTAAATTTGATCATTCCTCGTGGTTCCGGGTTTAATAGACCTGGTTCCCATAACAAAAGCGATGTATTTTTTTAGCCTTCAATTTCGAACACCTTTTTCAAAATAAACTTTTCAACCCATGACCTCTATTAAATATAGCAGTAGTCAAAGGAGGAGAGTTTGAAATTGTCATTCCGCAAAAAATCTAATAAATGATATCAATTTCAAATCGATAGAATTTACAGGGATGAGATCCTGTCAAAAACCTTAAAATTACAAAAAAAGAAGTATTGCAACGGGAGAAGTGAGGAGACTACATATAAAACCTAGTTGGTTGAGTTAGTATCTGTGGAAGCACGTATTTTACAACTTTGTACTAAATTTATTCCTGTTTACCTACCAAAACAACACACATAGCAATCGTATTAAAACCTTAAAACGGCACGTGGTTTTAGCATAGATTCCCATTTAGTTTTAAATCTGATCTTAATCATGTGAACATGGCGTGTTTCGCGACACTGCCGTGACATTAGCATCAATATGATGAACTAGTGGGACATCTTCGTTAATATCACGTGAGTAAAGCCGCATTTAGGTTCCATGATATGATTGCGTACCGTATTTCACGTATTTTACTTTCACGTAACAACTAAGTAACTCAAAAGATTTGTCACACTGATAGTTTCAACCTGCAGGCGTATTGGCTAAATTCAATTGACAACTCAACCAAAATCAAAATTAAAATCAAAATCTCATTTATTCCAACTAGGCTACAAAGTAGCACTTTTAGAACGTCAATACAATGGACAGCACCCTGATTCGCCCACCCTTCACCGCTTCCTAAGTGCTCTGGCTGTGGAGAAGAAACGGCGCAACAAACTCCCCAGCAGCACGCTGTCATTTGTCAACCGATGTTCAAGTATACAGATAACGGTCCAAATGTAAACTTAATCTCGGCTAATATCGGTGGTCAACAAGGATGTACGTAGTAGAACTAGTTGGTGACCTACGGTAGCCGGTGATAAATTTGCATTTCCATAACTCTTTGTTTCCAGTGATAATCGTTTGCGTTTTCACCCGTGTTAGCCAATAAGCCCGCTGGATTCATACATTGATTCACTTTTTGTCCCTATAAGTCCACGAATACGAGAACTACCAAAGGAAATACGAGGAAAATTTAAGAATTTAGTAAAAAGTTATTAAATATGTGTTTCCGTTGTTACTAATACTTCAACTGACTAAATTTTATAGGTATCTTATACCACTTTTTACGTTGCAAACCTTTTATTTTGTTCTATGTTTTACGTCTATTGTTTTGAGGGTCTCGTGGCTAAATGTTAAGCCGCATGGTTTCACCGATCGACAAGGAAAAGTCTCGCTGGCCGCGGTTGGTCCTTGGATTGGTAACCATCGATTGAATTTCCAAGACCCCTTAATAACTCTGGTATCTACTAGTCTTACCAAGGGATTCCGTATTTTCAAGTAAATTGGATTGTATCGGTAATTTTTGCTGTAGCTCTATGTCAACTACGGTATACGGAATCTAGTGATATTGAGATCTGGCTCCGATAAAGCTTGGAGAACGGCTAGACGGAAGGACTGGTTTTTGATTGGGATTTCAAACCAACTAAATAGGCAACCATTCCAAGCGTCAAGCTCTAGGCACGTATTTCCTTGACCGGTTTGGCTGTCGTCCGTCGTGTACCGTGACCGTTCATAAGAAAGAGGACGGTACACGACGGAGGGGTGCAAGGGGAAGGCAAACCATCTCGTTTTCTCAAACGTCAACCTCACCTGCACGAGGTGCACCCTGCACGTGACTGACGAGGTAATGGCGACCGAAAGATGGCGGGATATCCATCTATCATTTTTTAAAGACCTAAAAATCCAGTTCCGATGCGTCCAGCTGGTGGTGGGTAGCAGCGCCCCCAGCGTGGGGGAGCTGGTTCTGCTGATCACCAAGTCTTCTGTTTTTTAACCTTGGTGATTTTTGAGTTCAATTCTTACCTTACCCAAAAAAACCAACTTGCAATTTTGGCTGTCCCGATATTTTGTTCTTGTACGTATTATGCGTTTATTGATTTTCTTCACAACACACACAGCTATCTTTACTGGATTTCCCAAAACGGTAATGTGTTGTATTTGATCGTCTTGTGTTGCAGTGTTCCTTTTCGACATGATTATTTTTACATCTGTTCACACTTTGTCACCAGCATTTTTTAGGCGTTACATTTGGGAAGGTCCAGACCACCTTTGGACCATCAAGTTTCTTTTAAGTTCTTATTGTGGAAGCGTATATTTTCCAACTGCCCCTTGACACAGGTGCAGGTTACCGTTTCAGTTTTTCATGATTTAGGCCCGACTGGCAATACGTTTACAGTCGAGCTCTCGGTTTATGCTTCTGCAAATGTTTATAGGATAAAGGTAAAGAGCTGAATGATGATTATAATTATCATCTTCTCGTTCTTTTCTTTCTATTCTGAGGAGTCATTTCCTTAAAGAAATTATCTCTCCAAAGAAAGCGGCGTATTTTGTGACGAAGATATCTGTCGTACGTTCAATAAGCGTCGTTTTTCAATGGAGTGGCTACTGCTGAATACCATCGGCTACGATCATACCTCAAATTCTTTATCACATCTTTCTTGTTCTTTTTTGAATTTATATTTGGAACACATTATTTAAACAATTATGCATTATGAGATATGTTTCCAATATTTAAGACCTATTAAGCCAGTTCATTTACATTCAGCTGGTAGTGGTCAGCAGCTTCACCAGCGAGAGGGACCTGGTTCTGCTGTTCACCAAATCTTCTCTGTTCTTTGAACATTGGTGAAATTGCCGTTTTTCGTTCTCTCTCTAAGAAGTCCGTATTTTACATTCTCAATCTATAAAAAAAACTTCTGTTACTGATTCTTTGTCTAATTCCATTCCATTTGATATGTCTGTATTCTATTCTCGTTCCTTTTGAATTTCGATATAGATGTAAAGAAGAGTATGATCTAAACCCTGGCGTGCCTTAGTTGGTCAGTCAGACGATGGCGGTGGTAGCCATGTGCCGGGAACTTATCGAGGAACCACAATTCCTGTGCCTATCAATATGACCTTTCATAAACACACGAGAATTGTGGCATCCTATAACCAAAATATTTAACATTTTACCATAGACCAGTTTGTTTTACTAACCATATTAATAAGCAGGTCAGCTCTCTACAGTCATTCCATTTGTGGAATGTACTTGGTTGGAGCCCAGTTTTATTTAAGATTAAATCTTAACCTTCCATTTTCTTGTGGATACAATGACATTACACAGAACCGTAACAGGTGGATTAAATATTCACGCACTAGTTTCAAGACCTAAAAACCCAGTTCCGATACGTCCAGCTGGTGGTGGGCAGCAGCGCCACCAGCGTGGGGGAGCTGGTTCTGCTGATCACCAAGTCTTCTGTTTTTCAACCTTGGTGATTTTTGAGTTCAATTCTTACCTTCCCTTACCCAAAACAACCCACTGGAATTTAGGCCGTCCCAAAAGTGTATAATATTTTGTTATGTTACAGGGATTTTATGTTTATACTATGTCTCCACCATATAATACTAAATAGATCATAATAACAATGCAATAGACCGAACAGGTTTCATTTCTAAACAGGCACACCATTTATAGCAAAATTTCACAATAGCTCAGATTTCGTTTTCACACTTCCCAACAAGATTTTCCAATATTCAACAGTTAAGTCAATCCAGTACCGTTTTTCGTTCTCACTAAACATACGCCATAGATTTCACAAGTTTAGTTTTTCTCACATTACACACAACACAAGTACCATAGACAACACAATAAATAATCATGCTCATCAGACGAAGATCTGTCCTGGGTAGGAATCCAACCCACGACCATCGGTTTAGAAGTCACGGTCACTAACCAATAGACACGCGGGCCGACTCAATATAAGAACAAAACATTGCACATTGTAACAGATTGCACTAGGGTTGTTTCTCACACTACACATAACACTGGTCTTGACTTTCCACAGTAAATTTCTCTATTTCTAACTTATTTCTTCCTCTCAACTTGCGTTCGTCTCGCCCGATCACACTTTTGGAAACGCTCACGTCACGCATACACCAGCTAACTTTGCAACTGAAGCGTGTGTAAAGAAGTTTAACTTCAAAACTTTTGAATCGGTCCACAATTGGCGGAGAAATCGGTGAAAATACATAAAATACTACGCTTTCTCCTTCGCCTTCTCCTTCTCCTTCTCATTCTCCTTCTCTTTTTCCTGTTCCTTTTCCATTGATCGTCTCGTCGTTTTCTTCTTCTTTCTCCTTTATTTTTCTTTCTTTTTCTCTTCCTTTACTTTTGTTTCTTCTTTCTCTTTTTCTCTCTCTGTCTCTTTTTCGTTCTCGCTCTCGTTCTCGTTCCGAGAACTAGAGAGAGGACGAGAACGAGACCGAGAAAGAGAAAGAGAAAGAAGAGGGAAAAGAAAAGGAAAGAGAATGAAAAAGAAAACTAAACGATAAAGAAGAAGAAAACGAAAGGAGGATAAAAGGAAAAGGAACAGGAAAACGAGAAGGCGAATGAGGAGAAGAAGGAAAAGGAGAAGGACAAAGTGTAGATTTTTATGATGACCGCCGAGTTCGAATTGTGGACCGATTTTCAATTTTTTGTAGTATTAAGATAGAAATAGAAAGAGTTACGTTTCGTATATTACTGCAGGGGCAAGAGAGAGTGGTTCGAGCACATATTTTCTTTCTCTCTTTCTATCATAGCCAGTTACGTTTCGTATTTAGTGAACTTTTACTTCAGTCAGTCTCAGTGCGGTCTAAAGTACACACGTTTTGTTTTGTTTTACGAATTTGCAATAGCCAATTCGATTCGGATTTAAGTTTCGCTACTACTTTTGTACTTTTGCCATATTGTGTGTTCTAACAGTACTCACTATAAAACATACGCCATAGGTTTCACAAGGATAATTTTTCTCACACAACACACAACACAGAAGAGTATGATCTAAACTCTGTCTTGCCTTAGTTGGCCGGTCAGTAAATCTCAATCACAACCGACACAGGTGGATTAAATATTCACACACTAAGTAGTTTCAAGACCTAAAAAGCCAGTTCTCATACGTCCAGCTGGTGGTGGGCAGCAGCGCCACCAGCGTGGGGGAGCTGGTTCTGCTGATCACCAAGTCTCCTATTTTTCAACCTTGGTGATTTTTTAGTTCAATTCTTACCTTACCTTAGCCAAAAGAACCCACTGGAACTTCGGCCTTCCTAAAAGTGATTTTATTTTTATACTATGGCACCACCATATAACACTTAATAGATCATAATAACAATGCAATAAACCAAACAGATTTTATTTTTAAACAGGCACACCATTTATAGCAAAATTTCGAAATAGCTCAGATTTCGTTTTCACACTTCCCAACAAGATTTTCCAATATTCAACAGTTAAGTCAATCCAGTACCGTTTTTCTTTCTCACTAAACATACGCCATAGATTTCACAAGTTTTGTTTTTCTCACATTACACACAACACAAGTACCATAGACAACACAATAAATAATCATGCTCATCAGACGAAGATCTGTCCTGGGTAGGAATCCAACCCACGACCATCGGTTTAGAAGTCACGGTCACTAACCAATAGACACGCGGGCCGACTCAATATAAGAACAAAACATTGCACATTGTAACAGATTGCACTAGGGTTGTTTTCTCACACTACACATAACACTGGTCTTGACTTTCCACAGTAAATTTCTCTATTTCTAACTTATTTCTTCCTCTCAACTTGCGTTCGTCTCGCCCGATCACACTTTTGGAAACGCTCACGTCACGCATACACCAGCTAACTTTGCAACTGAAGCGTGTGTAAAGAAGTTTAACTTCAAAACTTTTGAATCGGTCCACAATTGGCGGAGAAATCGGTGAAAATACATAAAATACTACGCTTTCTCCTTCGCCTTCTCCTTCTCCTTCTCATTCTCCTTCTCTTTTTCCTGTTCCTTTTCCATTGATCGTCTCGTCGTTTTCTTCTTCTTTCTCCTTTATTTTTCTTTCTTTTTCTCTTCCTTTACTTTTGTTTCTTCTTTCTCTTTTTCTCTCTCTGTCTCTTTTTCGTTCTCGCTCTCGTTCTCGTTCCGAGAACTAGAGAGAGGACGAGAACGAGACCGAGAAAGAGAAAGAGAAAGAAGAGGGAAAAGAAAAGGAAAGAGAATGAAAAAGAAAACTAAACGATAAAGAAGAAGAAAACGAAAGGAGGATAAAAGGAAAAGGAACAGGAAAACGAGAAGGAGAATGAGGAGAAGAAGGAAAAGGAGAAGGACAAAGTGTAGATTTTTATGATGACCGCCGAGTTCGAATTGTGGACCGATTTTCAATTTTTTGTAGTATTAAGATAGAAATAGAAAGAGTTACGTTTCGTATATTACTGCAAAGGCAAGAGAGAGTGGTTCGAGCACATATTTTCTTTCTCTCTTTCTATCATAGCCAGTTACGTTTCGTATTTAGTGAACTTTTACTTCAGTCAGTGTCAATGCGGTCTAAAGTACACACGTTTTGTTTTGTTTTACGAATTTGCAATAGCCAATTCGATTCGGATTTAAGTTTCGCTACTACTTTTGTACTTTTGCCATATTGTGTGTTCTAACAGTACTCACTATAAAACATACGCCATAGGTTTCACAAGGATAATTTTTCTCACACAACACACAACACAGAAGAGTATGATCTAAACTCTGTCTTGCCTTAGTTGGCCGGTCAGTAAATCTCAATCACAACCGACACAGGTGGATTAAATATTCACACACTAAGTAGTTTCAAGACCTAAAAAGCCAGTTCTCATACGTCCAGCTGGTGGTGGGCAGCAGCGCCACCAGCGTGGGGGAGCTGGTTCTGCTGATCACCAAGTCTCCTATTTTTCAACCTTGGTGATTTTTTAGTTCAATTCTTACCTTACCTTAGCCAAAAGAACCCACTGGAACTTCGGCCTTCCCAAAAGTGATTTTATTTTTATACTATGGCACCACCATATAACACTTAATAGATCATAATAACAATGCAATAAACCAAACAGGTTTTATTTTTAAACAGGCACACCATTTATAGCAAAATTTCGAAATAGCTCAGATTTCGTTTTCACACTTCCCAACAAGATTTTCCAATATTCAACAGTTAAGTCAATCCAGTACCGTTTTTCTTTCTCACTAAACATACGCCATAGATTTCACAAGTTTTGTTTTTCTCACATTACACACAACACAAGTACCATAGACAACACAATAAATAATCATGCTCATCAGACGAAGATCTGTCCTGGGTAGGAATCCAACCCACGACCATCGGTTTAGAAGTCACGGTCACTAACCAATAGACACGCGGGCCGACTCAATATAAGAACAAAACATTGCACATTGTAACAGATTGCACTAGGGTTGTTTTCTCACACTACACATAACACTGGTCTTGACTTTCCACAGTAAATTTCTCTATTTCTAACTTATTTCTTCCTCTCAACTTGCGTTCGTCTCGCCCGATCACACTTTTGGAAACGCTCACGTCACGCATACACCAGCTAACTTTGCAACTGAAGCGTGTGTAAAGAAGTTTAACTTCAAAACTTTTGAATCGGTCCACAATTGGCGGAGAAATTGGTGAAAATACATAAAATACTACGCTTTCTCCTTCGCCTTCTCCTTCTCCTTCTCATTCTCCTTCTCTTTTTCCTGTTCCTTTTCCATTTATCGTCTTGTCATTTTCTTCTTCTTTCTCTTTTATTTTTCTTTCTTTTTCTCTTCCTTTACTTTTGTTTCTTCTTTCTCTTTTTCTCTCTCTGTCTCTTTTTCGTTCTCGCTCTCGTTCTCGTTCCGAGAACTAGAGAGAGGACGAGAACGAGACCGAGAAAGAGAAAGAGAAACAAGAGGGAAAAGAAAAGGAAAGAGAATGAAAAAGAAAACTAAACGATAAAGAAGAAGAAAACGAAAGGAGGATAAAAGGAAAAGGAACAGGAAAACGAGAAGGAGAATGAGGAGAAGAAGGAAAAGGAGAAGGACAAAGTGTAGATTTTTATGATGACCGCCGAGTTCGAATTGTGGACCGATTTTCAATTTTTTGTAGTATTAAGATAGAAATAGAAAGAGTTACGTTTCGTATATTACTGCAGGGGCAAGAGAGAGTGGTTCGAGCACATATTTTCTTTCTCTCTTTCTATCATAGCCAGTTACGTTTCGTATTTAGTGAACTTTTACTTCAGTCAGTGTCAGTGCGGTCAAGTACACACGTTTTGTTTTGTTTTACGAATTTGCAATAGCCAATTCGATTCGGATTTAAGTTTCGCTACTACTTTTGTACTTTTGCCATATTGTGTGTTCTAACAGTACTCACTATAAAACATACGCCATAGGTTTCACAAGGATAATTTTTCTCACACAACACACAACACAGAAGAGTATGATCTAAACTCTGTCTTGCCTTAGTTGGCCGGTCAGTAAATCTCAATCACAACCGACACAGGTGGATTAAATATTCACACACTAAGTAGTTTCAAGACCTAAAAAGCCAGTTCTCATACGTCCAGCTGGTGGTGGGCAGCAGCGCCACCAGCGTGGGGGAGCTGGTTCTGCTGATCACCAAGTCTCCTATTTTTCAACCTTGGTGATTTTTTAGTTCAATTCTTACCTTACCTTAGCCAAAAGAACCCACTGGAACTTCGGCCTTCCCAAAAGTGATTTTATTTTTATACTATGGCACCACCATATAACACTTAATAGATCATAATAACAATGCAATAAACCAAACAGGTTTTATTTTTAAACAGGCACACCATTTATAGCAAAATTTCGAAATAGCTCAGATTTCGTTTTCACACTTCCCAACAAGATTTTCCAATATTCAACAGTTAAGTCAATCCAGTACCGTTTTTCTTTCTCACTAAACATACGCCATAGATTTCACAAGTTTTGTTTTTCTCACATTACACACAACACAAGTACCATAGACAACACAATAAATAATCATGCTCATCAGACGAAGATCTGTCCTGGGTAGGAATCCAACCCACGACCATCGGTTTAGAAGTCACGGTCACTAACCAATAGACACGCGGGCCGACTCAATATAAGAACAAAACATTGCACATTGTAACAGATTGCACTAGGGTTGTTTTCTCACACTACACATAACACTGGTCTTGACTTTCCACAGTAAATTTCTCTATTTCTAACTTATTTCTTCCTCTCAACTTGCGTTCGTCTCGCCCGATCACACTTTTGGAAACGCTCACGTCACGCATACACCAGCTAACTTTGCAACTGAAGCGTGTGTAAAGAAGTTTAACTTCAAAACTTTTGAATCGGTCCACAATTGGCGGAGAAATTGGTGAAAATACATAAAATACTACGCTTTCTCCTTCGCCTTCTCCTTCTCCTTCTCATTCTCCTTCTCTTTTTCCTGTTCCTTTTCCATTTATCGTCTTGTCATTTTCTTCTTCTTTCTCCTTTATTTTTCTTTCTTTTTCTCTTCCTTTACTTTTGTTTCTTCTTTCTCTTTTTCTCTCTCTGTCTCTTTTTCGTTCTCGCTCTCGTTCTCGTTCCGAGAACTAGAGAGAGGACGAGAACGAGACCGAGAAAGAGAAAGAGAAAGAAGAGGGAAAAGAAAAGGAAAGAGAATGAAAAAGAAAACTAAACGATAAAGAAGAAGAAAACGAAAGGAGGATAAAAGGAAAAGGAACAGGAAAACGAGAAGGAGAATGAGGAGAAGAAGGAAAAGGAGAAGGACAAAGTGTAGATTTTTATGATGACCGCCGAGTTCGAATTGTGGACCGATTTTCAATTTTTTGTAGTATTAAGATAGAAATAGAAAGAGTTACGTTTCGTATATTACTGCAGGGGCAAGAGAGAGTGGTTCGAGCACATATTTTCTTTCTCTCTTTCTATCATAGCCAGTTACGTTTCGTATTTAGTGAACTTACACTTCAGTCAGTGTCAGTGCGGTCAAGTACACACGTTTTGTTTTGTTTTACGAATTTGCAATAGCCAATTCGATTCGGATTTAAGTTTCGCTACTACTTTTGTACTTTTGCCATATTGTGTGTTCTAACAGTACTCACTATAAAACATACGCCATAGGTTTCACAAGGATAATTTTTCTCACACAACACACAACACAGAAGAGTATGATCTAAACTCTGTCTTGCCTTAGTTGGCCGGTCAGTAAATCTCAATCACAACCGACACAGGTGGATTAAATATTCACACACTAAGTAGTTTCAAGACCTAAAAAGCCAGTTCTCATACGTCCAGCTGGTGGTGGGCAGCAGCGCCACCAGCGTGGGGGAGCTGGTTCTGCTGATCACCAAGTCTCCTATTTTTCAACCTTGGTGATTTTTTAGTTCAATTCTTACCTTACCTTAGCCAAAAGAACCCACTGGAACTTCGGCCTTCCCAAAAGTGATTTTATTTTTATACTATGGCACCACCATATAACACTTAATAGATCATAATAACAATGCAATAAACCAAACAGGTTTTATTTTTAAACAGGCACACCATTTATAGCAAAATTTCGAAATAGCTCAGATTTCGTTTTCACACTTCCCAACAAGATTTTCCAATATTCAACAGTTAAGTCAATCCAGTACCGTTTTTCTTTCTCACTAAACATACGCCATAGATTTCACAAGTTTTGTTTTTCTCACATTACACACAACACAAGCACCATAGACAACACAATAAATAATCATGCTCATCAGACGAAAATCTGTCCTGGGTAGGAATCCAACCCACGACCATCGGTTTAGAAGTCACGGTCACTAACCAATAGACACGCGGGCCGACTCAATATAAGAACAAAACATTGCACATTGTAACAGATTGCACTAGGGTTGTTTTCTCACACTAAACACAAAACAAGTCTTTTTTTTTCCACATAGTGTAGAGGAGAGTATGATTTGAACTCTGTCTTGCCTTAGTTGGCCGGTCAGTAAATCTCAATCACAACCGACACAGGTGAATTAAATATTCACACACTGGTTTCAAGACCTAAAAACCCAGTTCCGATACGTCCAGCTGGTGGTGGGCAGCAGCGCCACCAGCGTGGGGGAGCTGGTTCTGCTGATCACCAAGTCTTCTACTTTTTAACC
The DNA here is from genome assembly GCA_932294365.1 of Diachrysia chrysitis. Classification (NCBI taxonomy): domain Eukaryota; kingdom Metazoa; phylum Arthropoda; class Insecta; order Lepidoptera; family Noctuidae; genus Diachrysia; species Diachrysia chrysitis. The sequence continues at coordinate 2,265,791 of OW028641.1, forward strand.
TTGGTGATTTTTTAGTAAAATTCTTACCTTCCGTTACCCAAAAAAACCCACTACAATTTAGGCCGTCCCAAAGGTGTATAATATTTTGTTATGTTACAGGGATTTTATGTTTATACTATGTCTCCACCATATAATACTAAATAGATCATAATAACAATGCAATAGACCGAACAGGTTTCATTTCTAAACAGGCACACCGTTTATAGCAAAATTTCGCAATAGCTCAGATTTCGTTTTCACACTACCCCACAAGATTTTCCAATATTCAACAGTTAAGTCAATCCAGTACCGTTTTTCGTTCTCACTAAACATACGCCATAGATTTCACAAGTTTTGTTTTTCTCACATTACACACAACACAAGTACCATAGACAACACAATAAATAATCATGCTCATCAGACGAAGATCTGTCCTGGGTAGGAATCCAACCCACGACCATCGGTTTAGAAGTCACGGTCACTAACCAATAGACACGCGGGCCGACTCAATATAAGAACAAAACATTGCACATTGTAACAGATTGCACTAGGGTTGTTTTCTCACACTACACATAACACTGGTCTTGCCTTTCCACAGTAAATTTCTCTATTTCTAACTTATTTCTTCCTCTCAACTTGCGTTCGTCTCGCCCGATCACACTTTTGGAAACGCTCGCGTCACGCATACACCAGCTAACTTTGCAACTGAAGCGTGTGTAAAGAAGTTTAACTTTAAAACTTTTGAATCGGTCCACAATTGGCGGAGAAATTGGTAAAAATACATAAAATACTACGCTTTCTCCTTTGCCTTCTCCTTCTCCTTCTCATTCTCCTTCTCTTTTTCCTGTTCCTTTTCCATTTATCGTCTTGTCATTTTCTTCTTCTTTCTCCTTTATTTTTCTTTCTTTTTCTCTTTCTTTACTTTTGTTTCTTCTTTCTCTTTTTCTCTCTCTGTCTCTTTTTCGTTCTCGCTCTCGTTCTCGTTCCGAGAACTAGAGAGAGGACGAGAACGAGACCGAGAAAGAGAAAGAGAAAGAAGAGGGAAAAGAAAAGGAAAGAGAATGAAAAAGAAAACTAAACGATAAAGAAGAAGAAAACGAAAGGAGGATAAAAGGAAAAGGAACAGGAAAACGAGAAGGAGAATGAGGAGAAGAAGGAAAAGGAGAAGGACAAATTGTAGATTTTTATGATGACCGCCGAGTTCGAATTGTGGACCGATTTTCAATTTTTTGTAGTATTAAGATAGAAATAGAAAGAGTTACGTTTCGTATATTACTGCAGGGGCAAGAGAGAGTGGTTCGAGCACATATTTTCTTTCTCTCTTTCTATCATAGCCAGTTACGTTTCGTATTTAGTGAACTTTTACTTCAGTCAGTGTCAGTGCGGTCTAAAGTACACACGTTTTGTTTTGTTTTACGAATTTGCAATAGCCAATTCGATTCGGATTTAAGTTTCGCTACTACTTTTGTACTTTTGCCATATTGTGTGTTCTAACAGTACTCACTATAAAACATACGCCATAGGTTTCACAAGGATAATTTTTCTCACACAACACACAACACAGAAGAGTATGATCTAAACTCTGTCTTGCCTTAGTTGGCCGGTCAGTAAATCTCAATCACAACCGACACAGGTGGATTAAATATTCACACACTAAGTAGTTTCAAGACCTAAAAAGCCAGTTCTCATACGTCCAGCTGGTGGTGGGCAGCAGCGCCACCAGCGTGGGGGAGCTGGTTCTGCTGATCACCAAGTCTCCTATTTTTCAACCTTGGTGATTTTTTAGTTCAATTCTTACCTTACCTTAGCCAAAAGAACCCACTACAATTTAGGCCGTCCCAAAGGTGTATAATATTTTGTTATGTTACAGGGATTTTATGTTTATACTATGTCTCCACCATATAATACTAAATAGATCATAATAACAATGCAATAGACCGAACAGGTTTCATTTCTAAACAGGCACACCGTTTATAGCAAAATTTCGCAATAGCTCAGATTTCGTTTTCACACTACCCCACAAGATTTTCCAATATTCAACAGTTAAGTCAATCCAGTACCGTTTTTCGTTCTCACTAAACATACGCCATAGATTTCACAAGTTTTGTTTTTCTCACATTACACACAACACAAGTACCATAGACAACACAATAAATAATCATGCTCATCAGACGAAGATCTGTCCTGGGTAGGAATCCAACCCACGACCATCGGTTTAGAAGTCACGGTCACTAACCAATAGACACGCGGGCCGACTCAATATAAGAACAAAACATTGCACATTGTAACAGATTGCACTAGGGTTGTTTTCTCACACTAAACACAAAACAAGTCTTTTTTTTTCCACATAGTGTAGAGGAGAGTATGATTTGAACTCTGTCTTGCCTTAGTTGGCCGGTCAGTAAATCTCAATCACAACCGACACAGGTGAATTAAATATTCACACACTGGTTTCAAGACCTAAAAACCCAGTTCCGATACGTCCAGCTGGTGGTGGGCAGCAGCGCCACCAGCGTGGGGGAGCTGGTTCTGCTGATCACCAAGTCTTCTACTTTTCAACCTTGGTGATTTTTGAGTTTAATTCTTACCTTACCTTACCCAAAAAAACCCACTGGAATTTCGGCCGTCCCAAAAGCGTATAATATTTTGTTGTCATACGTGAGGATGCGTTTTTAGGTTTTCTTAACAACACAGCTATCTTTACTGGATACCCTAGAGCGGTAGTGTGTTGTATTTGACCGTATCATTTGTTACAATGTTTCTTTTGGACATGATTATTTTTACATTTTGACACCAGCATTCAGTTTGGAGTTACATTAGGGAAAGTCTAGACCACCGTTGGACAATTGTGTTTTATTTAATTTCTAATAGTGGAAGCGTATGTTTACCTTGCATTAGGTGCAGCTTCCATATTTCAGTTTTTTATTGTTAATTTTGGCTTTGACTGGCTTAGAGTCGAGCTCTAGGTTTATTGTTTAACAATTATTTTAGGGATAAAGGTAAAGAGCTGAAAGATGGTCATCATCTTCTTGCTCTTTTCTTACTATTCTGTTAAAAAAATCATGCACGTTAAGAGATTTGCTCTCCAGATGGAACGGTGTATTTTGTTACGTGGATGTCTTTCGTGCGTACAATAAGCGTCGTCTTTTCATGGGGTTGCTACAGCTGAATGACGATCTACGACCATATCATCATCTAATACTTGTCTCATAGTTTCTAGAACTCCAATCCCGCTTACGTTCCCACCAAATTCTGTCCTGCGTATATTGTCATCTTCCATATACTGTTTTATTTAATTCCTTATATATCGTTCATCATCGTTCATTTGTATCACTTTTTTTTCCTACCTGACTTCCTTTGTGTGTTCCATTATGTTGAAGCATTTTATTATTTTATACAACATCAGGTTTCAAGTCCAATTCCCAATAGACCATGTTATTTTTGCTAAACAAGTTTTCGTTTTATATTACACTTGTACTATAGATATCCGGCGTTCAGTATATTATAATAATTTTACTTTTATAGTAAACTTGCAATAGGTTTCATTTTTGGAATCCGTTACACACACACACACATGGTTATTTGTTTATACTAAAATACATTTCAGCAAAAATAAAATTCAAACATTACATTCAGTTAGATTGAAATAGGAACCATTTTTAAATAATTTCCAATTCCACATTTTTTGGAATACCCACTTACGTACTGAAGTTACAATTGACAGGGTTTTTATTTTAATAGCAATAGACAAAACAGATTTAATTTCTACACAATTTAAAGCAAAATTTAAAGCAATAGTTGAGACTTTCATTTTTACCCCACCCTACATTTTGTCGAATATTCAACAGTTAAGTTAATTGAATACCGTTTGTTTACCAATTAGCCCCGTTACACAGTCAAACCGAACATTATTACATTAATATTTAACTTAATGAATTTGCAATAGCCTACACTTTTGTTAATCCAAAAGTTTGGCAAATAAAAATGATTTATGCCATAGGTTTCACACGGATTGTTTTTCTCACATTACACAAAACAAAAGTACCATAGACAAGGTTTTTTTTTAAATATACACATAAAAGTATCAGTAATAACCCAGTTTCACAATATGCAATAGACAAATAAACCATCCTTGGCAGTCGGGGAAGAAGGTTTTTATTTTACACAAAACACATTGCGGCCTTAAAACGTTAATTTTAAACCATAAGACACGTCCGATTTTTCTCAATATTATTGGATTGTTTTTGCTTCATTATAAACAACACATTTTGCAATAGCCTAGAATATTTATTTTTGTTATTTTTACAATAACACAAATTCCCGAAACGTTTTGGCGGATTTCTTTTTCAATATTTTTAATACAGTATTAATAGCCATACTCTGTTTTGAGATCAACAAACCAAATTCAAATAAAAGGCAGTATAAATTTTATGTGACTTAATAATACGAAATAGTTTTTTTTTTTCTAATGTTCTAGTCATAACTTCCACAACTGAATCAGAAACTATTTTCACACAGACAAGGGTTTAATTCATGCACAGGAGTTTAATATAGTACCGATTTTGCAATAAACTTGATTTTATTTTATAATTACTCAAATCAAATCAAAAGCCAACTTGCAACTGGCTATGCTGATTTCACAAATGATTGGAACCTAATTCCGTCAACCATTCTCAAATAAGATTTATTTATTAAATTACACACTTTTAACACACAGAAAAATCCAACAATAGACCAGATTTTGTTTTTGCCAAATATTCACATTAAAATATCAAATCTTTGACATTTTTGCCTACAACAGTTATTAAAGTCACCAGTCTGGTACTGCTTTGTTTTAAAACTATTAGGTATATTACTAGCTGTCCGCCCCGACTGCTCGGGCGGTGTTTTTCAAAACATTTCCATACTTGTTTACTTCGTCCTTACGATAAGGAACATTACAAAGAAAGAAATATCCGAATTGGTCCGTCGTTTGAGAGTAATGGCGTGACCAGGGAAAATCGGGATTCGTTTTATACATATTTATATTTGATTAAATTAATTAGTATTTTACCAAATTCGCAAATAGCCATAGAGCAGGCATTTCTTTATCCAAATACATCAGAGTTCACAAAATTACAGCATTTCAGTGTGTCACATACCGGAATAATTTTCTGCTTATTTATTTTATCACAACATTTAATAAATAAAATTAACATCTTTTACAAGATTACTTAACCATCAAACAAAATTAGCAATAAACCAGATCTTTATTTCACACACACAGATAAAACGAAATAGTATAATTAATATTCATTTGTTCTACATAACCATCAAAAATCGTTTGGGATTCTATCTTCTTGCACATTTATAACTGATACTTAAAACATATAATAATTTCACCGGATTAGGTTTTTTAACGTAACTCAATGTTTTAAGTCATCATTATCAACATCACATAGACATGGTATTTTTTTTCAAACAGTTTTACTTTTAATTTGTCTTCCATAATTAACTACAAACTTCATCATAAACTATCTACTTTTCATTCTGGCCATACATGTATTTTTTTACAATGTCTTCATTTAACCATATGAGGCGAATTCTAACGGTGAAATGCCCATAATAACATCTTGTTCGCTTTTCGTCCATCTTTTGTTTCAACCTACAATAGCACAATATCGCCGGTTTTTATTTCCTTACACTGCTACCTCGTTCAGTTGCTCATTCTGAACGAACCACCTAATATCTGTTCGTTCATTGGAAACACCACCTTCCAATCACTCTGTGGAATTCAATGGACTTAACGGAAGATTTATATTTTGTTAGTTTCTAACGTCATATGTATTCAAGTTTTATTTTTATTCTGAACATTTCATACAGTTTTTATCATCACCATCAGCTTCAGAACCATCTAGCTTATATCGTCTTCCTCTCTAAGTTCTGTAGCTTTAAACCTCATTAAATCTGAAGGCGTGTTTGTACAACGAGGACTAAAATGTATCAGAGTGCTGCCAACTTCTGGGGAACCACGTCCACACAATTCCTGACGTGGCAATAATAAAACGGGATTCAAGTGGATGGCCAGCCTCATCCACTAAGACTAATAACACCAGAGTATTTTGTGTTCGTCGTTTGGTGGGGCGTAGTACTGTATATTCGGAAACCACCTATTGCGGTAGGAGAAGTACTGTATGTTTGGGAACCGCCACCTACTGCAGTGGGAGTAGTACTGAATGTTTAGGAACCGCCACCTTCAGCGGTGCGAATAGTACTGAATGTTCAGGAACCTCACCTACAGCGATGAATACGGCTGAAACTGTGATTTCTTAGAAATCGCAAAAGACGAAGTGGTCTCTTAGATTAAGACCGATCGTCTTAGCCTTATTAGGCTACATCTAATTTGTTAGCGTCTAACATACGTGTTTGTGAGCAAGTTCAACTGACCTTAAAGTCTTAATTCTTAGTTTTCCGTTTACAAGCTTAAGATGTTTTACCTCTTAGCAAATGCCATATTCAATGGCGAAGAAAAAGGTTTTAATTAAATTAAAAGAATTTAAGCATTAAGATTCTAAATTGTATTACTAAAGTTACTCAGTTTTGTATCTTTTTCGGCGTTGGTAATACCCAGTAATCGTCAAGTGTAAAGTCCTACTTTGGGATAGGAGGCTTTAACCTTTACCGTGCTAGAGACATAAGTACTCCTGTCTCTCCTGTCCCGAGGAGCAAGTGGAAAAGCTTTTGCGTTAACCGCGTTCAAGAAAATTTTACAATCTTACCATAGCATTTTTGGCTAAAACCTAAACATAATTGGACATAATCGTTTAAAATAATAGTAAATATTAATTGAAATAAAAAAAAACCACTTGCATTAGTAAAAAAACATAAAAATCTGACTGCCCTGCTAAGAAACTTAAGATCTTAAGATCTTAAGTTTCTTAGCAGGGCAGTCAGATTTTTATGTTTTTTTTTTTTTGTTATTGCTTAAGCAATAATGAATTATTGTATGATTTGTCATTCCAAATTACATTTAAACATACAAGTTGCACATATTTTAGCAAACCATCTATAAAATCTTTTATTTTGATAATCGATAGGTTTGGATAAAAAATATATTATTAAGGACTTATTGTCTGTTGTCAAAATTCCTCAATTTAAAGACAGTTGGGTTTTTAGACGAATCTTACTATATAACTGTTAAGATGATCCAGCCGTTTTGATATATTGGTCATTGTATTTAGATAATGAAAAGCAAAGACCAAATATGTTACGGTATACACCTAATGTTCTGAGAATGAAAACGAAAAATTCTGATATCAATTTACAAACAGAAATATTTTTGTAAATTGAACGGGGTAAAAAAAATCGACTCATTCAAATATTAAGTAAGTAAAAGTTTAAGTTTTATAAAACTTAAGAATTGTACGGCTGTTAGTCAAACAAACAGCTCTGTGAACAAAGTATGGGCTAACAATGTGATGACTGCATTCGAGTAGTCTTCTGTATGACCATGTATTTATCATAGTTGTATGGAAAATGACTACTCGAAGCGAAAGTTGAGCAAGTGAACATAAAATGGACATATAGATAGATATCTAGAACTTTCTATCTGGCAGTTAGGTGCTTTTGAAGTTACCCCCTATTAACTGTGGCCATGAAACATACTTATGGCAATTTTAACTACTTCTCTTAAACTACAATATATATTTTAGTACTTTGATATAACAGATTGGATTTTTTTTTTGATATTATAAATTTTTTAGGACTCGTTTTAATATCACATTAAATTTAAATTTTCTTCTCCTACGCGTATTAACTTGTTAGTTTTTGGCCGGTCTGTGCTATTGGGCTGGTGGCGGGCAGCAGCGTCATCAGCGAATTGAACTTGTCCTGCTGATCACCAAGTAAACCTTTTGTAAACCTGGTGAGATAGAGTTACGTTCTATTTTTTTTTTGTGCCTTCCCTCGTCGTCGCCGGTGGCGGGCAGCAGCGTCACCGGCGCGGGAAGGTGGGTACTGCTGATCACCAAGACACCTTCTATCCTTGGTGATTTTTTATTTATTTTCACTTCTAATCATTTCTTTCATATGTTGTATGTGTTGTTCTTCTTGATTTATAACCCTTCAGTTCTTTGTTTCGTTCTTATTTTTGATTCCCTTTGTATTACTTACGCTTTTATTTTTCCTTCATCATCATCTTATCTCTTAGCATCATAATTTTAGGACTAGCTTGCTTAATACTCCTGCTGGACAGCCAGTATGTTCCGCACTCTTGCCCCACACCGCCTAGTCTACGCGGGATAAATAGAAGCGGTTGAAACTAATTATAAAATACGAGCAGGGCTAAATATCAAAGATTTACGCGGATTTGTTCTACTTCTGTACCTAAAACTCAGTCAGTTTTCCACCTTAAGACAAAGCAACAACAATTGTACATCATCGCGGATCACAAAATCCACATAGCACGACTGAAAAACAGGAAATTTGAGGTATTTTGGAAGTTATTATAGAGACTATGTATCTGGTCCCATCAAGCAGGATTTTAAGTAGGCATTAATTTAAGATTAGCAGTAAGAATAATCATTTAGGATAACTTCGCCACATTAACCCGGACTTTTTCGTTTATGACACAACAACCGCAGATATTTCTAACAGAAACTGTTTAGTTAATGATTTGGCTTAAGTGATTTAAGTTTAATTAATATTAATTTAAATTAAAAATTGATGACTGTAATAAGATTGCTGTATGTAAGTTGTTATTGGTAGGCTGAATAGTTCTGGCTGTCAGGAGTGAAACCGCCGACAACCACAAGCAGGCGATTTCCGTGTTGCTGCATTTTTGTTAATTAATATACCGGTGACATTGGCTCAACACATCTGACAGTTATGAACGAACGGACATAAAACATTGCAATTTTTCTTATGCTAGCCTTATTTGTAAAGTGTACACGATCGCATCGTTTCGAGGCAGAAAGCCAAACACCTATAAAGCAGCCACAAAAGCCCTGCAATCTATACACTGCGAAACATCTTGTTTGAAAAATTCTATACGTTCGTGTACACTACTTAATTACTAAATAATTTCCTAACCTTAATGATCAAGTTAGTTGAATTCACAATTAACACTTTTTTTAGTACACACATTTCATTGCGTGCTATGTTAGAGACTGTGTGACTGTATTGAAGGAAAACGCAATGTAATGTAAAGAGGAAATGGAATGGTGAAGTTTGATAGTATGCAGGTTACTTTATTACGTCTGTTTGAGATAGTTAGGTTATTTTAGAATAAGGGTAAGTGCCGCTGTCACGTACAGCACAAAATATCAAAACGTCTTCCAGATACTCGGACCTACCTGTATTCTTGAGCCCGTACGGTATGCGCCGAGTAAAATATAAAATTTAGAATATAAATTTAGCTTAATTTGGTTTGAAATTTGGGAAACACCTCGAAATTGACTGCATGCATTTGTTGGAATTGGAGAATGAATTTTCACCTTGCGTTTCATTGCGTTTTTGTTACCGATGTTAGTTTATTACTGTGCTGGGTACGGCGCAATGAATTGTATTCATTAAGTAAGTGTTGGCTGTAAAAGTAGACTACTCATTTCGGTATTAACAAACAGAATAAATTCATCAAAATCATTACAAAATGTATTTTATTTAACTACTTCCTTTTCCTTACAACAAAACATTTTAGACGATATTGTACTAATTAATTAAATAAATTTACATGCCTCGCCTTTATAAATATATACTATATATATATAATGAGGTCTGAAATTTATGGTAGACACCTTCTAGTATCCTTATGTAATGAAACGACAGTAAGAAATAGCAAAAGAGCAGAAATATCAAATTACTTCTAGATAAGTAATGCATACACCTAACAACTAGCCAGAGAATAATCTTCACAAACATATATTTGAAATTCACATTGTACAATATCGTATATCGCTCAAATTTCACGCATCCATCCTGTTCGCACAGTGTCGGCGACCGTGCTGAAATACACTCCTGGAAATACACTAACCAATAGCCCTAATACTAAGTCTGATTTCCGACATACCAATTACCTGTAGGCATAAGATGAACCTTAAGTCAGCTGTTAATCGTTTAAATCCATACATAGAGTTAACATAGGCAAGCGTCAAGTGCGCATATCGCGATAGCCTCCTGTTTACCCCCCGTTCACACTAGTCGTAAGTCGCATACGACTAAAAGTCGAATGCTCTGGTCACCATACACTTTATATGGAGCTGTTCACATTGGATGAGACGCGATTTACATATAAAATCAGACTTTCGACTTTTAGTCGTATGCGACTTACGACTAGTGTGAACGGGGGGTTACACGCTCGTTTACTGATTTAGCTGACTTTCCGTGTGACGACAGACGTTTATGCGAAAGTAACGATGGCTCCAATATTGTCAGGGTAATATTAGGTTATGAGACAGTTGTAATAAAACGGCGTGCTCAGTTTTGATACTAAATTTACGATTTTACTTTTTTATGCTAGTGCCTTCAGTTCATACTTGATATGCGCGCTCTAAAGTTGCTAATTTGTTCTTTAAATTTAACACATGCACAAAGAAAAGACAGATAAGAATCCAGTGGAATGTATTAGGTTGGAGCCTTGCTTTATTTCAGATTAAATCAAGATTACATGATATTCTCAAAGTAACAATAACATCCCACACAACTATCGAGTGGCTGCAGCGCCACCAGCGTGGAGGAGCTGGTTCTGGTGGTCACCAAGTTTTCAGTGTTTTAAACTTATTGATTTTTGTATTTATTTCTTTCCAAAACCAAAAAAATCTCTTGAAATCTCGGCTGCAGGTACGTTTTAATTTCTTGCAAATTAATTTGGGTGTCATCATTTTTATAATTTTCATATCTTAGTTTAAGTATAACTTATATTGCAACAAAAGCAGTGGTACTCCGGGAGTGCCCACAGAAGTGTAAACTTCAATTAAAATCATCTTCTTTCTACTTACTTATATGGAGAGGTGTTGGTATCGGCAACTTTATCTAAGCGGTAGCAGTGTCGCGAGTTCAATTGTTTTTTCCCATCTCAAAAATGAAAGAAAGAAAGAATTAAAGAAGTTTTCACTTTAAAAGTCTATGAGCTATTCCTGAGTTTGCAAATTTATGTAAAATATTTGTGAACTTTTCATTGCAGCCAAATATATTATAGTTTTCTTGTAATGCTCATTAATGATATTTTTTTAATTTCAGTTGATATTTTTTTTACTTTGGTTAAAATCCTGGGCAACTATGTACGATGCGTTATTGTTAATATCACCTAGTAACACATTTTAACAATGTATAGGTTACGCTTAGCGTTCAGACTTGACAGTATACAAACATTTTATATAAGCAGCAATTTAGATCAATTCAGCAATATATTAAAACTAACTGTTATCCACGACTTTTACAGAGTAATTAAAAATGGAATGTGTATTCCTCCCTAATAAAAATAGATTTTGGTAAAAAAAAATCTAAGTACATATACTTACATAAGAAAGTAATGTCTGAACCGAATAAATTCATTCTGATAGGAATAATGTTAAGTTGCAAAATCCGATTTAAAACCACAAAGATGAACTTTGTAAAAAGCGTATTTTACTGCCAGCACATGTTGAAGAAGATTTGTGAGCGAGCAAGTCACGTCGACTTTAAGATAGACATATTCGAATCGGCCCAAGCATCAAAAGAGACCCACTCTCCAAGTTATTTTCCTGCTGTAGAGTGTTTAGAACTTCAAAGCCGGAAATCAACTTGGAGATGGTTGGAAAAGTCAACGATTCGCATCCCAAGGCCGATTGGATGAAACTGGAAACAACGTGGTCTGTCATGGGGGAAAGAAGAGCATTCAAAATAGGTGGTTTAAGCTCTTCTCGCAAAGATTATTTAGAAGAAACACGAATTGACGAAGTCCGTCTAGATATAGAGAAAACAGCTAATCATGCCCACACAAAGAAGAGGATGTTTTTCCATTAAGTAAGTGTTTAAATACTGTACAGTTTGTTAATAATAATAATTTGTACTTACAGGAATATACACTCGTCATTCACTAGACTCCCAAGAGTCTGGCTAAATCAAAGACGTGGGAGGCCCGGGGTCCGCTACGATAAACTGCGCGCAGCCCACGACCGTGCCTGAGCGTCCCGTCAGCCGCAACAACAGACCGGACGTCGCCCCCGCAGCAAGCAGTCGAGGCGTACTGCATCACCCGCCCCGCCGCATGCGGAGGAGTAAGATGAGGATCAAATAGCGGTCGAACTTGTCGGTTGACTCCATGGTCGGTCGACGCAATGTCTCACCCGAAACGCCTGCACCTGTCAACAGCTGTCACATCACAACATCAACTGGCTCGCTGGGCAGAGTTCCAGCTGGATGCCACAGTACTCGCCTACCACGAGCCCACTCGCGACGTCGCGCGAAATCTCAAGCCCAAACGTCTTGCATGACCCATCCGCGTCCGCGCACGGGCCAAACCACGTTTGCCCGCGCCCGCGCCTTAGGCGTTTACCGACCTTTGGAGTTACTATATCCCATTCAGCCGCGTCCCATCGCGCTCCTGCGCACGCCTGCGCGCGAATCGCGCCCGAACAATGTGTAATGTGCAGTTGTCAGAAGTTAAAATGTATAAACTCTGTTGGTTACAAAAATAAAAGTGTTAAATGTGTGTAATTTGGCCGCGGCTACGCCTTCGCGTGCGTCCCGGCAGTCACAACTACGAAACGGCCGCCGCCTGCGTAGCGAGCTGGCGCGCCGCGGTGCACCACAGCCTGCGGAGAAATAAGGTAAGAACAGCTATCCTACTGTCCCTATTGCCACCAGCAACTCCTTGAGTGTCGCGCGAGAGTGTCGTGAGGGGTCGGACTTAACTGTGGAGTCCACAGATTCGTCTACAGGTTTCGCGGTACTCAGTGCGCGACTTAAACTAATACTTAACTAATTTTAAAATCTAAATAGTTTCATCTTTTTATTTGCATAGGCTAGTTTATACCAGGGCTAGTTTAGTCTAGTTTTCGTTCAGGGGGTGGATCTACCAGTTATCTGTCCGATAGCTGGCTAGAGCCACTACGGGTATGCGACCCCGGACTGCCCGAGCTGTTACTGTCACATTCGCTACTTCCGTGACGGTAGCATCCTCTAACCCCTTTTCTGTCCTTCCCCTATTCTTTATCCTTCCACTATTCCTTAGCCTATTCTCATCTTATCCTATTTATTATATATATACATATATATACATATATATACGAATAGATATACCCTACCCTGTGTGGCTCCATGTAAAAAATAGGACCAACCCATCTCATCCACAGATTCGTCTACAGGTCTCGCCCAAAACGCTTGTGCAATCCGGTTGGATGTCCACGGATACACCGACCGCCACAAACAAGATAAGGCGGGGCTTTTTAGAATAATTATTATTTATTTTGGCATATTTTTTATTCCAAAATAACGTTCAAACATACAAATAGCAACGATTTTCCTAAACCATTCATACCTTACTCTATGGGTTTGGAACTTAACAATTAAGAATTTACAATTGTTCAGCTAAATTCTAAAATATACTAATATGCAACTGGTCGGCACACGCGAGTCGGATTCCTCATGTTCTTTACTAATACAGCTTGTTTTAGGTTTTTATAATAAGCTAGCCGACCCTAGTCGGGTATCTCTGCTATCCTCGCGTGAGTGCAATCGTTTTAGTGTTTTCCAACAGTTGTTATGTCTCACTACTCTGACGACGGAGGGACGTGAACACATCGTTTCAAGAGAACATGCTAGCCTAATGCTGGTGTGTATGAGGGACTTCAAGAATGCCCATCTCACTTGGTCCCTTCATGCAACCAGCATTCGGTTAGCGTTACGACACAGAAGCTGACATCTTTTATACCTTCAGATGATGATCAAACATTAGGAGCTGCTATAGATCAATTCAATAAGCGGTCTTATTAAGAATCTCAACCCATCTGTGGGTTTCAAGACGATATTGCTCTAATTGACAAGATAACATTTCAACATAACATGCTAGCCAAATGCAAACCTGAATGACGGGCCTAAGTTTGTCAATGTCACTTAAACGCGCGTCGTAAGTTTGGTAAGCTAAGTCACCGAAGCGATCAGCTGTTGAAGCAAGAAACCTTTAAGCAAGATCATTCATGAGGTGCCGCTGTAGTTGCCTAAACTCGTATCGATCTTACCTGTTTTCTTATCATTATGTATTTTTTAAACATTCCACATATAAATGTTGCCATTTTTTTCCGTTTCTTCTCCGTAGAAATTACATTTTGGGACTAAGACAGAGTTACTTAAATAAAAAAAGTGTGTGTGTACTTATGTACGCACGTAAGAAGTTACACTTTTTTGGCGAAACAAGATAAAATTCTTTCTCATAAATTTGTGATTGACAGATTGGTACAAAAAGTATTTTAACCATCTTGACATTTGTCATTTTTAGGGTTCCGTTCCTCAAAAGGTAAAAACGGAACCCTTATAGGATCACTTTGTTGTCCGTCTGTCTGTCTGTCTGTCTGTCTGTCTGTCTGTCAAGACCTTTTTTCTCAGGAACGCGTGGAGGTATCAAGCTGAAATTCATATCAAATACTCAAGTCTATGGTCTCTTGGAGCTGTGAAAAAATCAAACTTCTAAGTCAACGCGATCAAAAGATACTCCCGTTTATGCCGCAAAATTCCGCAAATTTTCGAAACTCGCACGGGAATCAAAACCTGCAGGGTACTTCCCGTGAACTCAGAATCTTGAAATTTGGTACGAAGTAACGTCTTATAGTACAGATAAAGGAAAAATTGCGAAAACCGTAAATTTTTAGTTACATCATATAAAAAAAAATATTTCTGATTTTTTTTTTTTTTCATTTTGCAATTATCATACCATAACTATGACTCGATCGTAGTGATGGGTGAACTTTTACTTATATACCTACAGGTGTGTACGGAACCCTCGGTGCGCGAGTCCGACTCGCACTTGGCCGGTTTTTTTTTTACATTAGGTATGTAGTTTGGAAAAACTAAAATGTTGACTAGCTAACTTCAGGGTGTAGGTTTTCCGTGACGGTGTGCGCGCGCATCGTAAAAATGAGCGGTTAAGCAGACAGCTTCATACTGTTAATTTTGTGTCACAGATGCGCGCGCATCTTAAAATTTCACTCTCATCATTTTTTCATAACGCGCCTAAAGAAGTATAACTTCAAAAACCTTGTAGAGACTTCTGTCTCGCGAGACTTTGACCAATTTATGTTGAGAGGAGAGTCAATTACGTCGATTTTTCGCTTTACAGGAGTACAATAGCATGGTCCTTCAATCTGAATTACGTTTTTGTTAGTGCTGTTAAAAAAGATATGAACTTCCAGACTCCATTTCTACAGTATACGAACTTGATATACCTACTAACTCAGTGCGCGAGTTAAACTAATACTTAACTAATTTTAAAAACTAAATAGTTTCATCTTTTTATTTGCATAGGCTAGTTACATAAATAGTCTGACAATATAATTTACTTATTTATTTGGTTAACTAACTATTGTTTACGTGAGTACATTTACTATCTAGATCACAGATATGGCAATTTAATCACTTACAGGCAAGTATAACTAACACCACTAAAATATACATATTATATCGTCGTTTTAGTGTTTGCCAACAGTTGTTCGCGGTGGAGGATTGCAACGACGGTAACACAACGTTTCAAGAGAACATGCTAGCCAAATGATTATTTGGATGAAGTGAAACAAGTATACCTACCTGTCACTTGAATCACTTTGTCCTTATAGTTTTCGGTTAGCTACGACATCGAAGCGGACATCGTTAGAAAAAAGAAACCTTCAGATCAAGATCAAGCATTACCAGCTGCTGTAGTTGGCTAAAGCCACAAATGAGTTTTTTTTTATTAAATTTAATCTGGAAAAACAAACAATAGTATATTTTGTATTACATCTAATTTTACACTAAAGTAGTTTAACGTATAACCAACAAAGTTTAAACATAATTATTATACGTAATATTTACTTAATGACTTGCATACAGTATGAATAAAAGGCAGTGCTAATTTTAATATTTTAGTAAATTGCTACTATGCTTTTTTAAATACATTATGATATATTGCAAATGTTGTCTATTTTCAAAATGTTCGTTGCATATTATGACCAATCTGTGTATAGGCGCCCACTCGCCCGCTTCAGTATGACTACTGGACGTAGCAAAGAGTGGGCAAGCGCCCGGCTCATTACAGTTCTGGGCACAATATAAAATATATCATCATAATTTAACTGATGTAATCCTATTCCAGACGATACATATCTGACAAAAAATACACTAAGTCACAAATTGTAAGTCATTTCAATAGTGGCACAAGGTGTTTTAGTCATTGTTTGATTTTCCTAGCGATGACAGACGTTCATGCGAAAATATCGATGTTTTCGATAATATTAGGTTTGAGATAGTTAAAAAAAACAGTTGCACTCCGGGAATGCTCTAATTTGAAAACTTTTACCATTTTTATCTACTATTTAATTGCCGTTCTGTTGCGGTGCCATTGCTGTGCTCGTGTAATGCTTGACGGTAAAAACATGATTTAATTAATTAATTACATATCCTATTTTTATAAAGAGTAACCTATAGAGTTTTTTGCCCGTTCTTCTCCATAGGAAGGACACTTTGGAACCGCGCACCTAGAGTCATTTAGTTCTGTAACTTTACTTGTAGGAGCGGCGTAGCTAAAAACAAAAAATTGACGATTTTGTGGCGGTAATGGATACCGAGGCATTTATCACCGAAATTTTAAATCGACTGCCTATATGAATGTCAAACGACCCCAACATAAATATAAAACCATTATAAAAAGGTTGTGGGAAGGGATTAAACAAAGTTTTCCGGAATATGATGGTAAGTTCAATTTAAATTGATAACACAAAAACATAGTACTTAGGTACCTTTTTTTTTTTTGTTTAGGCGTGTGAATCCTCATGGACACCCGCTCACTCGGGGGAGCGAACGGGTAGTGTCAGACTCTTACTGACTAAACCTGAACCGCCGTGCTACGTCATCCGCGTGTTGCGTTGGTGCGTGGCACTGGCAATGCATTGCAATTCATCACGCACAGTACTTAGGTACCTACCAAACGAAGCTACTAATACCTATGTTGACAAAACTACTGGACATTTTCTGTAATCTTCGTATAGGTCACAAAATTCGCCATTTTAATACCGATCTTTATTCAGTTCGTGCACTCATATGAAGAATATCTTGTTTTAAAAATGCACTGCTTTCTAAACAGAGAAGGGATAATTTTGATAATGCCATGATTTTGAGCAAGTTTTGACTACCTAAATACGTCCATCGCGGCCGCTGCAACTAACCGCTACTGAGGGTACGTGGAGAGCAAAACGCACCTCTTACTGACGCCGCCCCGCTCGCCGCGCTTATCGTAATACTTTTAAGCTTTTAATTGCCTTAACAGTATCACGATTTGTACGCGGCGTTTGGTTCGAACATCGCCGTGCTGAAGCAGTGACACGAAGCCGCATCGCGGTCGGCGCTGGATGTGATACAGGTCTGGTCACAAAACGCCTTCAACATTTTTGTTGGTTTGTTTGTTTCAACATATTAATTGTTGTAGGGGTTGCAACACTAGCTCTGGTTTTTCTACGCTAACCGTCGGCGTCACTCCTTTAAATCACGCGTTTCAAAGGATATTTCATATTATGTGCATCCTTACTACAGTTATATTTCATTCATGAAGCAAGATAACACAACATGATAACATAAGATGGCATTGTTTAACTTTTGCGTACCAAGTATTCCTCTCTGCTGAGATCTCTACTCTCGCCCGCTCGTCCATACTTTCTGTAACGCTACCCATAATAATCCATTTTTATCTTAATAATAGTTAGTATTCTTTGGAATGTTGTAATACGTTACAACAGATACATGGTTGAAGCTTGTAGACAACGACTTATTTTTTTGAGTCACAAACAGTTTTTGCTCCTACACATACTCAAAAAAGCAAGTGGATAAGGCATAACCAACAAGCTATCTTGACCATGCTACAGGACGTACGAAATTAAGGCAGTCAATATCTCTGTAGCAGCCAAGATCTATGGACAACGACTGCAAGCGAAGTTCATTCCTTTCGATCCCAATTACAAAACAGGAGGTACTAATTATCGTCTCTATTTATTTTTATTGTAATAGAGTAGAGTCTACAGTTATGTAACGAAAACATGTTAACGTTGGACTGCCTAAGTGAATGGCGCTATGAAGATCAACCAGTATTTCATGCACAAGCTGCACGGAAAATCCCTTGTAGCTCCTCGTACATCTAGGCCCTAAAAATATTCCAATATCGCTACAGCCGCTAGCCAAGCTTGTGTTGCGCTTAAGAGTCGAGCAAGATAACTAAAAAGTTTAGTAATACGCTTTTGAATCCACAAGCCTCATAAATAAAATTTAAGTCTTTATCTATTTTTTAGAGCATAGCGCGACAAAGTAAGTGCGCGATTCTGTCGGAGCTGATGAAGGTGCGACGCAATGCGAGAAAAGATCAACACTCCCAAGCGGGAGCCAACCCATCGACACGTCAAAGGTTAGTTTTATCGAAACAGTAAGAATAGCAAATGTTCAACCAAATAAATACAGTAAAATTATTTCAGAATATCAAGAGTAGTCGGGTGATTTCCCATCGAAGCTTGCTCACCCTTTCCTGGAGTTCCGTTAACAGCTGCAGCAGACGCCTGTTCAGACAGAGGTGAGTGTGTCATCAACTTAATGCATTTATAATTCATAGAAAGAGCAGCGTTATCAAGATGGAAGAGTTCGTGTGATCCAACCAAACGCCAGTCCGTAAAAGGAGTATAAGCGTTCGATTTACTAATACGCCATGTGCGTACAGGCGTTTGGTTTGGACATCGCCGGGCCGGAGCAGTATCAATTGGCACTGGAAGTGATGCGGGGCTGGTCCCGCAACTCATTCAACATTGTATTTATATCTCCTTCAACATTAACGGTTGCATAAACTACGAGACTTGCTCTGGGGTTTCTACACGAACCATTGACGTCACTCAAGAGATCATTTCATATGGTACGGCACCATTACGCAACATTGACATCTTTAACTATTGCGATCACTTCTTCGTAGGTTCTGAATATTGATATTCATGTATACATAGTTATGCCAATGTAACATGGTTAACATTTTTGACCATAAAGTGTAATACACATTACAACGGTCCGGAGCTAGGCCGTGGCCAGCCGGCCGGCACTTGGGCACGGCTTAAACTCGGTCTAATATCGGTCTAAAAGTTCTGGGGCTGACTATAGACGACAAATTGACCTTTAACAGCCACGTCGAAGTCGTCTGTAGGAAGGCCCTAAACTTCTACAAGCAGCTCCAGCGTGCTGCAAAAATTAGCTGGGGAATACATCCAGACATAGTCCGCACACTATACACGGCGGTGGTAGAGCCCATTGTTTTGTACGCAGCGGCAGCGTGGGCACCAGCCGCTAAAAAGCTTGGGGTGCAGAAGCGCCTTAACACGGTGCAGAGAGGAGTAGCCCAAAAAATCTGCAAAGCCTATCGCACGGTCTCCCTACACTCGGCCCTAATTCTGGCCGGGATACTACCTTTGGACCTTCGAATACAAGAAGCAGCAGCCTTGTACGAGCGCGCAAAGGGTCGTGACGGCTATTGCTGGGAGACCGGGAGGTCGAGCGCGTGGTGGGCTTTGCAGAGACCCCGCATCCGGCCCAACGTCCAGAACTCAGTTTTGAGAACCTGGACGAGCAAAGCCTGGTAGACCGTAGCAACGTGCAGGAGCGTCGGATTTACACCGATGGCAGTAAGATAGGGGGCAAAGTAGGAGCTGCGCTGACCGTTTGGGACAGCCACTCCGAAATCAAGTCCCGAAAACTATCACTGCCCGCTTACTACAAGGCAGCGAACGGAGCTGTGGCATTTACAGTGACTCGATGGCGGCACTGCAGGCGGTCACTTGCCATAGCTCCAAGCATCCACTGGCGCATCAAGCGCGGCAGAACCTCAGCGAGGCCTTGATCCGAGGCAAAGCTGTGTCCTTGTTCTGGATCAAGGCCCACGCCGGATTCGAGGGCAACGAGCGCGCGGACGTCTTGGCAAAGGAGGCGGCTTTTTCGAGCCGGAGAACACCGGACTACGACTGGTGCCCGGTTTCATTTGTCAAAAATCAGCTTCGCAGCCAGACTCTCGACGAATGGAACCGGAGATACCTGGCGGGAGAGACCGTGTCTGTAACCAAGACGTTCCTCCCAAACGCGGTGGAAGCTCACAAGCTTGTGAAAAGAATAGCACCGGAAGGCATGACGACGCAGGTGCTGACGGGACATGGTGGGTTCTCCCAGTACCTGCACAGATTTAAATGCAAAGAGAGCCCATCATGCATATGCGATCCCGAAGCCAAAGAAAGCGTCATGCACGTACTGTTTGAGTGCCCCGTCTTCGCTAACGAAAGGATAGCATTGGAGCAAACCCTAGACGAGGAAGTGAGTGCTGCAAACGCTCACTGCCTCATAGCTAATAAAAAATACAGAAAAATAATCATTAAATTTGCAGTGAGCGTTTGCAGCGCCACAAATAAACGAAATAAAGTTTAAATCAAAAATAACCAGCGACATCTGAAAAAATCCCGGAACACTAAAGTCTCTGACCACGTCAGAGGGACTAAAGCGTCATCAATAAGAAAAAAAAAAAACCTACCTACCCTACCCTACCTACCCTACCCTACCCTACCCTACCTACCCTACCCTACCTACCCTACCCTACCTACCCTACCCTACCTACCCTACCCTACCTACCCTACCCTACCCTACCTACCCTACCCTACCTACCCACTCACTATTCACTTCAACAGTTCAAAACTTACCGTTGTTTGACAATTTAATTCAAATAAAGCCTGTAAACGATATGAAACACCGACGACTCGCTAAAAAACTGAGAAAAGTACACGCACACATAATATATACAGTACATTTGAATAATTTAAGATTCACCGTTTGTATGAATCAACGTGCTTGTACTGTCAACACTGAAAAAAGTTTCAATTTGACAGCACAATTCCCATCTTAAAAAAAGTTTCAATATGACACAAAAATCCCCATTAACAAAATGATCGTCGATTTATTGAATTCATTTTTTACAAAAAATGTGATAAATAAAGAACCGCTAGACCGATTTTGTGCAAACTTCACATAAACCATCTACTAAATAGTCCAAACAAAGACTAAACATTGTTGGGATAGGAAGGATAGGTGAGCCCGTTCTTGAGTTATAAAATTACAACGAAAAATGGCATTGATTTTTATATATATAGATACTGTTTATTTATCAGCATATCGCTTTATTTTATTATTTTTGCCGAAATGTGTGTTGATTTATAATAACTTGTTCCAATGGTATTTTCAGAAAACGTGTAGTGTAGCGAAAGAGAAAATCCGCCCTAAATTCAAATCGTCTTTATTCCAACACATTGGTCTCTACTCCTCCCTGAAAGGGAAAATACAAAAAGTCAAGGTATTTGCCTATTTATGTTATTTGAAAGACATTATTTACAGAATAATAAACTTTATTCAGTCGTCGCAAGATTCATTTTAATTTTCATCTATTATTTCTGGTTCCAGGACTCGCACTTCGGGACTGTGCCGACATACTACCCTCACACCAACAACCCGCCGTTGAAGTTACTTAAAACGGACATTGTGGAACATTCCGATCATTCGTTGAAGAGAGCTTACAACGGCCAGACATATTTTTGGGGCGTCAAGCCGAAGAAGGGTGATGTCGTCGAGTTTTGGTTTGAAAAACCGATCATCATCACTCGGTAAGATTCTCATTCTTAAACAAATATCTTTTTAACTCTTTTTATTTTCTTCTAATGATGATAAGACAGTACTGAGTATGCTATGTGTTGATGCCCGGAACCCTCGGCTGAAACAACATTTTTTAGTAATCTACAAGTCATTTAAAAGTCCTTGCTTTAACTGTGACTTTGTTTTAGCTACACCTTCCGCAGCAGCAACATGGAGCACGTCTCCGACAAGTTCTATGACACCAGTGTGGAGGTGCTTCCTGGGCAGTGGCGTGCATACCATATAGGTAATTAGGCAGTGCCTACCTCCTAAGATCCAACTAACTATCCTTAATTATTACGATATAAATATAATAAATCAGTCAACACCCATCATACTCATTAATTAAATTACAAATAATAAAACTTATAACCAAACATTTCATTACTAAACAAATAAAAAATGACGTCACATTCAACACAACTTCACAATACGTCGCGAAGTAGGCACTCGCGCCAGTGCCTACTTTACACTCACACAATCAAACCATTTTGGCGTATTCATATACGCACGCACACTTCATAATAAGCCTCCTTTTCTCCAAATTTATAATACGGTGAAAGCAAAAAATATCTGTTTGACATGCACAGCGACCTGACATTTGACCTTCGCAATTTCCCAGACCAATAGTAGGCATGCCTACTCGGTAGCAAAGGCATTGACTATACAGCTCAACAAATAAAAAATATATAAATTCTAGTTATTACTATATCTAATATATAAAATTCACATTACATGTCACAGTTTTCGTTGCCATACTCCTCCGAAACGGCTTGACCGATTTTGATGAATTTTTTTGTGCTTATCCGGTATCTATGAGAATCGGTAATTATTTGTTTTGTGAGTTATTGTCTTATTGTGGTTTTGTGAAGTTACTGTAGTGTTATTAACTGTATAAATATGGAAAAGTTACAGTGCGTAGTTTGTTTGTGTTTCAAAAATACAATCTGTATGGATAAATTACGTGCAAACCCCTTCAAGAAGTTTAATAAGTTTTCATTTGTTGACAAAACAAATAAATAAAGTAGTAGTTTTGTAGGATAACACCCGAACCACAGAATAAGAAATACGAAACTTTAAAAAAGTGAGTAGAAAATAGTTTTTTACATTTGTTTCGTTATTTATAATAGTAGGTATTCCACCGATTTTCTCAGGCACGGGTGGACCCAGCAAGTTGAAATTTATACCAGATACTGAGGTCTAGTCTCTATTAAGTATATAAACCATCGGTTATGCCTCATCCATTTGCTTTAAAACTGACTGTGACTAAAAAAACCGGCCAAGTGCGAGTCAGACTCTCGCACGACGGGTTCCTTACCATTATCTATAAAAATCTAAGTTCTGTGTTATCCAAATCTGGGGGCACGGTAGTGCCCCCGCCAAGACGAGCCAAGCGAAGCGCACGGGCACTACCTACCTTTTCTCGAAGCGCTTCGTCGTTTTTTTGAACCCTCATAACTTGGGTTTGGATTATGCTAGATCAACAAAATTTTCGGGATAATATTGTCAATAGCGGACTCATTGAACATATTAAGTTTTAATTACAATAGCTTTTATACTTCAGATTTTATTTATATCTAAAAAACGCTAATTTCGTCACTGACTCACTGATAATCATCAAAATTCTTAGGGTATTTCCTAATGTCCTAGAAAGCTGAAATTTTGTATGTAAGCTAGTATTAGCACACAAACAACAAAAAAATTATAAAACTTGTAACTTTCATCCCCCAACCCCTTAAACTAGGGGATGGGAGTTTGTATGAGACCTGTAATTTTAAATTAAATTTTGATGACGCTAGAGGTCTAATCTAATAATCTAAAACTTGGTTCCCCTAGATATATATATGTATAGGTACTCCTTGTAAAAAAAAAAAATAAAAAAAAAAATTGTTACAAACAACTTACAAAAAGAAATGAAATCCCACCAAAAACATTTTCATGTAAAATGTTGCCAAGACGAGCCCATATGACTCGCACTGTCAAAAAGTTATCAGATCTCATGTAGAGCCAAGCTTCTAACACTACACGCCCTAACTCTACAAGGCCTAACTTCACAAACTCTACACCTTAGTCAAAATATGTGGCTTGGCCGTTCGTTACTACAAGAACTATTGTATAACACAAAAGTAATGAACAGTGAATTAATTTTTCACCTTACGCCGATGTGAATGTAGCGAAATGGCCAAGCCACATATTTTGACTAAGGTGTAGAGTTTGTGAAGTTAGGCCTTGTAGAGTTAGGGCGTGTAGTGTTAGAAGCTTGGCTCTACATGAGATCTGATAACTTTTTGACAGTGCGAGTCATATGGGCTCGTCTTGGCAACATTTTACATGAAAATGTTTTTGGTGGGATTTAGATTTTCGTGAAAACTTGTAAGTCTCAATAACCTTCATTTTCACCGTTTCAAATTTTTGTATTTTTACTTTTATGAGGGCTGTAAGACCTTGCTTTTTGCCAAATTTCGTGATTCTAGGTCAACAGGAACTACCATATAGGCATAACCCACAATCTATCTAGAAAATGCTACACGATGTACGAAATGTAGCAGCCATGATCTACGAACAACGACTACAAGCAAAGTCCAATCCTTCCGATCCCAAGTATAAAACAAGAACTAATAATTATCATCCCTTTTTTTTTGTAGAGTCTAGAATTATGTAACGAAAGCACGTTAACGTGGAGTGGGTAAGTAAATGCCGCTAGGAAGATCAACCGATATTTCATGCACAAGCTGCACGAAACAACACTAGTTGCTCCTCGTAGATCTCGGCCCTAAAAATATTGCAATAGCGCCGAAGCCGCTAAAAGGCCAAGCTTGTGTCGCGTTTAGCCGGGTAAGAGGATAAGTTATATGCTTTTGAATCCACAGCCATAAAATTTCAGTCTTAACTTTATTTTTTCTAGCATAGCGCGACTAATGAAATATGGCATGATTCTGTCTGAACTGACAAAGGTGCGACGCGGTGCAAGCACCAACACCCGAGCTGAAGCTAACCCATCGACACGTCGCCTCGTCTTGCAAGCATAAGGTTAGTTTTATAGGAACAGTAAGAATATAGCGTATGTACAACCAAATAAGCACAGTAAAACAGTTTTCCATCTCTACGTACTGGAAAATGTAATGAACGTGTACGTACATATCAATTAAACATGTTAAAATAAACTATTCGCTCTAAGGTTTAGATTAACTAAAACTAACACCAAAAGTTTCAATAACTATGAGGGTAACATACCTATCTTGAGTATAATATCGTTGGTGACAACGTAGAGCAAGCACGCAGAGCAGCAGCCATAAGCACGCGTGGAATTAGTACTATAGATGTGCACATGCGGCCTCCCTGGCGCGATGGCGGTCTGCTACGTCATCTTGTGTACTTATAATATGTATGCCTATATTCTAATCGAAATTGTAGTTGAAACTCTACGACATGGTTTCTTTTTCTCGTTTTTTAAATTGAATGTTTTTTTTTTCAGTTTTCTAAATTTACGTTGTTGTCGCATTTTTTTTAATATCTTAGTATTCCTTACTAATACAGCTTGTTTTTAGTTTTTATTGGGTTATGTCTACTATACTATACTCTACTACTGAGCAGCTCGCGGTGCAGGATGGCAACGACCTGAACACATCGTTTCAAGAGAACATGCTAACCAAGTGTGCAGGTGTCTGAGACAAAAAAAGTTTGCACAAATATACCTTTTTTTATCTCAGTTACCTCATAGTTGTTAGAGAGACAACGTGGAGTCAGTGCAGGTGGATATAACTGGATTTCTCATGCTCCCTATTGGTTGGTTAGACAGTAAACGTGGAGCTGCGACACCGAAGCGGACATCATTTGATAGAAGAACGTGTAGTAAGGGCGTGAATAGTTAGTTAGTTGTAGAGTTAGGACATAGAAAGCTTCTAACTCTATAAATATGTCCTAACTCTACAAGGCCTAACTTCACAAACACTACACCAGTGTCTCTACCATGAGTTTTTAACAAACGTACTCGCTAGCGACGGCGTAAACGATTTCTATGGCAAATTTGTACAGCGCCACTAGCGGACACTTCAAGAATTAAAATGAGTAGTATGAGACGATAGGTAAAAAACCTATCGAAATCTAATCGCTAGCGACTAACGTTTTTAGCCATTACATATGAAATTCGGTACCACGAGTCACAAATTTGATAGATGTCATCGAGAAATACCGTATCGACAGTAGTATGTCATGGTACAAGTTATTGAAAACTATTCGATGCTCCTTTAGTCGCTAGCGACTGAAGTAAGTTTTCGATAGCAACTCATGGTAGAGACACTGTGTCACAATATGTGGCCGTTACAATTGGTGAAGCCGTCGGACCCCACTTCTTCAACTGGCCCGCTGGGCTGAGTTCCAGCTGGACGCCAAGTGCTCGCCCACCAGGTGCGCAACCGCGGCGCCGCGCGACAGCCTGCGCCCGAACCTCCTGCGCGGCCCATCCGCGTCCACGCCCGCGCCTTAGCCGTTTGCCGACCTTTGGAGTTACTATATACCAGTGAGCCGCGCACCACGCGCTCCCTTACATTTTAAACCGCGCGCGCCTCCGTCTTTCGTTAATCCCCGTGACACGCTCTAGACACGCGATAGCGTGTCAAACCAAGTTCAAGTAACAGACCTGGCGAGCCGCACTGTGTGTGTAATATTTCACAAACCATTTGGAGCCACTTTTGACCCCCTCGTAACTCAAAAACTATTTCACATAAACGTGTCAAATTGGCAAACATGACTCATGTTATTGAGATTTGCGAGATACATTTATGCTCCAAATTTCATAAACAACTCTCAAACGGTTATTTAGATATTAACGTCCAAAAATCGTCATATTTATCACTGACTGACCTATATATAGATCAAAATTCTAACCCAGTTTCAGATGACCTAGAAAGTTCAAATTTGGCATGGAGATAGGCAATTAGGTGAATAAAAAGGAATAACACAGCACAATACTAAGCACATACAAAGGCACTGTCTAATGGGTCTGGATGACATACCTACAAATACTGAAAGTGGACAATGCGGCCGCAATAAGATTACCACATAATCCAGAGTAATCCACATAATTCACAAGACGACGAAACACATTCGGGTAAGGTATTTCTTTATAAGAAAGATGGTGCAAAGTAAAACACTTAATGTCATCAAGGCAACATTAGTATACCAGTTGGCTGATGTTTTAACAAAACCTGTTCCGCGACCTCGGCCTACGCTCAAGGCTTGGGTTGAAACGCTCCCGGTCATTAATTCAACAGCATAGCAACAAAATTCAAATTAATGATTGACATAAAAAAAACGTGTAGTGTTCAGTTGTTAGGATTCGAAGTGTAAAAACACTGCTCGTCACAAAGACTATAAAAGTTTTAAAAGTGTAAAGTTAAATTTGCCCGCGGCTAAGCCTCCTGCGTGCGTCCCAGCAGCTGCAACTACAAAACGGCTGCCGCCGCCGCCCGCGTAGCGAGCTGCCGCGCCGCGGCGCACCACAGCCTGCGGAGAAATAAGGTAAGAACAGCTATCCTACTGTCCCTATTGCCCGCAACTCCTTGAGTGTCGCTTGAGGGGTCGGACTTAACTGTGGAGTCTACAGATTCGTCTACAGGTCTCGCCCAAAACGCTTGTGCGACCCAGTTACACTGACCGCCACAACCAAGATAAGGCAGGACTTTTTATAATTATAATTATATTTTTAGGGTTCCGTACCTCAAAAGGTAAAAACGGAACCCTTATAGGATCACTTTGTTGTCCGTCTGTCTGTCTGTCTGTCTGTCTGTCTGTCTGTCTGTCTGTCAAGACCTTTTTTCTCAGGAACGCGTGGAGGTATCAAGCTGAAATTCATATCAAATACTCAAGTCTATGGTTTCTTGGAGCTGTGAAAAAATCAAACTTCTAAGTCAACGCGATCAAAAGATACTCCCGCAAATTTTCGACACTCGCAAGGGAATCAAAACCTACAGGGTACTTCCCGTGAACTCAGAATCTTGAAATTTGGTACGAAGCAACGTCTTATAACACAGATAAAGGAAAAATTGCGAAAAGCATAAATTTTTAGTTACATCATATAATAAAAATATTTTTTATATTTTTTTTTTTCGTTGTGCAATTAAAATACCATAACTACGACTATGACTCGATCATCGTGATGGGTGAACTTTTACTTATATACCTACAGGTTTGTACGGAACCCTCGGTGCGCGAGTCCGACTCGCACTTGGCCGGTTTTTATTTTAGCATATTTCTTATTCCAAATAACGTTCAAAAATATTATACATGTGGGATTGTTTGACAAAAATAAACAAATGAACAATTTGTATCTAAATTGTTTATTTGTCAATTTTGCTCATAGAATCCCACATACAAGTAGCAACGATTTTCATAAACCATTTATTAAAGCCCTTATTTTCATACCTTACTCTATGGGTTTGGAACTTTACAATTGTTCGGCAAAAATTCTAAAATATACCAATATGCAACTGGTCGGCACACGCGAGTCGGTTTCCTCATGTTCTTTACTAATACAGCTTGTTTTAGGTTTTTATAATAAGCTAGCCGACCCTAGTCGGGTATCTCTGCTATCCTCGCGTGAGTGCAGTCGTTTTAGTGTTTTCCAACAATAACAACTGTTGGAAAACACTAAAACGACTCAGTCTCAGTCTCACTACTCTGACGACGGAGGGATGTGAACACATCGTTTCAAGAGAACATGCTAGCCTAATGCTGGTGTGTATGAGGGACTTCAAGAATGCCCATCTCACTTGGTCCCTTCATGCAACCAGCATTCGGTTAGCGTTACGACACAGAAGCTGACATCTTTTATACCTTCAGATGATAATCAAACATTAGGAGCTGCTATAGATCAATTCAATAAGCGGTCTTATTAAGAATCTCAACCCATCTGTGGGTTTCAAGACGATATTGCTCTAATTGACAAGATAACATTTCAACATAACATGCTAGCCAAATGCAAACCTGAATAACGGGCCTAAGTTTGTCAATGTCACTTAAACGCGCGTCGTAAGTTTGGTAAGCTAAGTCACCGAAGCGGTCAGCTGTTGAAGCAAGATCAATCATGAGAAGCCGCTGTAGTTGCCTAAACTCGTATCGATCTTACCTGTTTTCTTATCATTATGTATTTTTTAAACATCACACATATAAATGTTGCCATTTCTCTACAGTTTTTTGCAGTTTCTTCTCCGTAGAAATGACATTTTGGGACTAAGACAGAGTCACTCCAATAAAAAACTTTGTATGACTTTGACAAATTTATGTTGAGAGGAGAGTCAATTACGTCGATTTTTCGCTTTACAGGAGTACAATAGCATGGTCCTTCAATCTGAATTACGTTTTTGTTAGTACTGTTAAAAAAGATATGAACTTCCAGACTCCATTTCTACAGTATACGAACTTGATATACCTACTAACTCACTGCGCGAGTTAAACTAATACTTAACTAATTTTAAAAACTAAATAGTTTCATCTATTTATTTGCATAGGCTAGTTACATAAATAGTCTTACAGTATAATTTACTTATTTTTTTGGTTAACTAATGATTGTTTACGTGAGTACATTTACTATCTAGATCACAAATTTTATAGCAATTTAATCACTTACAGGCAAGTATAACTAACACCACTAAAATACACATATTATATCGTCGTTTTAGTGTTTGGCAACAGTTGTTCGCGGTGGAGGATTGCAACGACGGTAACACAACGTTTCAAGAGAACATGCTAGCCAAATGATTGTTTGGATGAAGCGTAACAAGTATGCTTGTCACTTGGTCCCTTTGTCAGCAGTCAAGATCTACGGACAACGACTGCAAGCGAAGTTCATTCCTTTCGATTCCAATTACAAAACAGGAGGTACTAATTATCGTCACTATTTAAGTGAATGGCGCTATGAAGATCAACCAGTATTTTATGCACAAGCTGCACGGAAAATGACTTGTAGCTCCTCGTAGATCTAGGCCCTAAAAATATTTCTATATCGCTACAGCCGCTAGCCAACCTTGTGTTGCGCTTAAGAGTCGAGTAAGAGAACTAGAAATTTTAGTAATACGCTTTTGAATCCACAAGCCTCATAAATAAAATAATAAAATTTAAGTCTTAATCTATTTTTTAGAGCATAGCGCGACCAAGTAAGTGCGGCGCGATTCTGTCGGAGCCGATGAAGGTGCGTCGGAATGCGAGGAAAGATCAACACTCCCGAGCGGGAGCCAACCCATCGACACGTCAAAGGTTAGTTTTATCGAAACAGTAAGAATAGAAGATGTACAACCAAATAAATACAGTAAAATTATTTCAGATTATCAAGAGTAGTCGGGTGAATTCCCATCGAAGCTTGCTCACCCTTTCCTGGAGTTCCGTTAACAGCTGCAGCAGACGCCTGTTCAGACAGAGGTGAGTGTGTCATCAACTTAATGCATTTATAATTCATAGAAAGAGCAACGTTATCAAGATGGAAGAGTTTGTGAGATCCAACCAAACGCCAGTCCGTAAAAGGAGTATAAGCGTTCGATTTACTATTACGCCATGTGCGTACAGGCGTTTGGTTTGGACATCGCCGGGCCGGAGCAGTATCAATTGGCACTGGAAGTGATGCGGGGCTGGTCCCGCAACTCATTCAACATTGTATGTATGTCTCCTTCAACATAAAAGGTTGAATGAATTGAGGGACTTGCTCTGGGGTTTCTACACGAACCATTGACGTCACTCAAGAGATCATTTCATATGGTACGGCACCATTACGCAACATTGACATCTTTAACTATTGCGATCACTTCTTCGTAGGTTCTGAATATTGATATTCATGGATACATATTTATGCCAATGTAACATGGGTAACATTTTTGACCATAAAGTATATAATACACATTACACCGGTCCGGAGCTAGGCCGTGGCCAGCCGGCCGGCACCTGGACACGGCTAAGACTCGGTCTAATATCCATTGTACATTTTGAAGCAATTCATAACAGTGGCACAGCACGATGATACGAGAATCCTCGTTGTCAAAAAACCCAATCGCTAACAACGACTAAAAAGTTCCAAATAAGTCACTTTCCAAGCAGTCTGATGCAGTTAAATCACAGATCTGAGGCCACGAACAGCACAGTAAATATTTTTACTTACTACATTTAAGTTAGTTACATTTTTGGAAACGTCTGCTCGTGCCCCTTATTTTGATATCTCACTTGATAGGTTTTGAGCAACAACATTTTTTTTGAATACTTAATATGGCACTTAAAATCGGCCATTTTGTTTTTAATATGCCCAGTGTCATTCTCACAGTTAATACTAATCTAACAACACCTCTCAAACTAAAATCCATCGAGCCGTTCAGGCCGCAGAGCGTGCCAAACAATTTATGCATACATACTCTCAAAAAACATAACCCTCCTTCTGGCGCAGTCGGGTAAAATAGACTAACTTCCAAATGTATCGATTGCATACTTCTCCATATTACGTTCCCTGTCTCTAATGAAGCATATTAATAATTGAATGCTATGTACAGGAATAACTGGACTTCAGATTCACCTAATGTATGTTGCCCTAACTGCGCTTATAGTCATAGTCTGTACTTATTAAAATAAAATAAAATAAAATAGCCGGTTTGACCTTAACTGTAACATGAAGGGCATATATAATTCTAGTACGTAATTTTATGAATCCCGCTGCCTAGACTCCCTCATCACGATTGCTATTTCTGTAAGCACTACTGCCTATGCGTTTACGTACGAATCGTGTATCAGTAATCGGGATGTCGCAGTCAGTAGTATTGGAGTTTGAAATAGCACTCAACCATATGTATTGAATCAATACTTGGCTGATCGAGTCTGCACCATAGAAAAGACAGCGGTGAGTATTTTTGATTTTCATCATCTATTTACTGTCTTAAAAAATTATTTATGGTAACATCTCGAGACTTTGAATTATCTTCTTGTTTTTTGTTGAAGAAGTTCTTTGTTCCTTGGTGGTTTTTCGTACATTGAAGGTATTCTTACTGCTGCAAGTAAAGTAAGTACAGTAACACATGCTATATGTTTACAAATGGTCACTAAACGCGGCGAGCGCGGCTTTAACTGTATTATCGGTCAAACCGTACGGCTTACACTTAGCCATGAGCCCCTCTTATATAGCTATATCTCCTAAACTATCAAAAATCGTTGAACATACATAGGGTATATTCGGACTTCCCTAGATATGGGAAATCTAAATTTTCTTAATTGACTTATTTATTGGGTCCAACCTGTAATATTATACTGTATACGGTTTATTTATCAGCATATTGTTTTATTTTATTATTTTTGCCGAAATGTGTGTTGATTTATAATAACTTGTTCCAATGGTATTTTCAGAAAACGTGTAGTGAAGCCAAAGAGAAAATCCGCCCTAAATTCAAATCGTCTTTATTCCAACACATTGGTCTCTACTCCTCCCTGAAAGGGAAAATACAAAAAGTCAAGGTATTTGCCTATTTATGTTATTTGAAAGACATTATTTACAGAATAATAAACTTTATTCAGTCATCGCAAGATTCATTTTAATTTCCATCTATTATTTATGGTTTCCAGGACTCGCACTTCGGGACTGTGCCGACATACTACCCTCACACCGACAACCCGCCGTTGAAGTTACTTAAAACGGACATTGTGGAACATTCGGATCATTCGTTGAAGAGAGCTTACAACGGCCAGACATATTTTTGGGGCGACAAGCCGAAGAAGAGTGATGTCGTCGAGTTTTGGTTTGAAAAACCGATCATCATCACTCGGTAAGATTCTCATTCTAAAACAAATAACTTTTTAACTCTTTTTATTTTCTTCTAATGATGATAAGACTTAGTGCTGATTATGCTATGTGCTGATGCCCGGAACCCTCGGCTGAAACCACATTTTTTAGTAATCTACAAGTCATTTTAAAGTCCTTGCTTTAACTGTGACTTTGTTTTAGCAACACCTTCCGCAGCAGCAACGTGGAGCACGTCTCCGACAAGTTCTATGACACCAGTGTGGAAGTGCTTCCTGGGCAGTGGCGTGCATACCATATAGGTAATTAGGCAGTAACTACCTCCTAAGAGCCAACTAACTATCCTTAATTATTACGATATAAATATAATAAATCATTCAACACCCATCATACTCATTAATTAAATTACAAATAATAAAACTTATAACCAAACATTTCATTACTAAACAAATAAAAAATGACGTCACATTCAACACAACTTCCCAATACGTCGCGAAGTAGGCACTCGCACCAGTGCCTACTTTACACTCACACAATCAAACCATTTTGGCGTATTCATATACGCACGCACACTTCATAATAAGCTACTTTTTTCTCAAATTCATAATACGGTGAAAGCAAAAAAATATCTGTTTGACATGCACAGCGCCCGGACATTTGACCTTCGCAATTTCCCAGACCAATGGTATGCATGCCTACTCGGTAGCAAAGGCATTGACTATACAGCTTAACAAATAAAAAATTATCTAAATAATATTATAAAATACTAATTACTTGGAAATTGAATATAGATTTTATTTCAAGTTAACATCTATGTAATTAATAATGTAAACATGTTTTAGTTGCAATATCAGATGTTTTGTTTTCTTTTATCTGTTGCAATTTGCTTGTCTTTTTGTTATTTTTAATCTGTTGTAGTTTGTTTTTGTTGTAGTTTGCATTATTTTCCTAATTATTTGTTTTGTGAGTTATTGTGGTTTTGTGAAGTTACTGTAGTGTTATAAACAGAAATTGTTGTGTCTGTATAAATATGGAAAAGTTACAGTGCGTAGTTTGTTTGTGTTTCAAAAATACAATCTGTATGGATAAATTACGTGCACACCCCTTCAAGAAGTTTAATAAATTTTCATTTGTTGACAAAACAAATTAATGAAGTAGTAGTTTTGTAGGATAACACCCGAACCACAGAATAAGAAATACGAAACTTTAAAAAAGTGAGTAGAAAATAGTTTTTTAAATTTGTTTCGATATTTATGATAGTAGGTATTTTTTTTTTGTATTCGAGCTTCTAACTCCACACGCCCTAACACTACAAGGCCTAACTTCACAATCTCTACACCTCAGTCACAATATGTAGCTTGGTCGTTTCATTCTTATAGGCGTAAGGTTTATTCACAGTTCATTACTTTTTTGTTATACAATAGTTGTTGTAGTAACGAGACGGCCAAGCCACATATTTTGACTAAGGTGAAGAGTTTGTGAAGTTAGACCTTGGAGACTTAGAAGCTTGGCTCTACATGAGATCTGATAACTTTTTGACGGTGCGAGTCGTAAGGTCTCGTCTTGGCAACTTTTTACATGAAAATGTTTTCGGTGGGATAAGATTTACAAGACGGGGCATGCCCCTAGCTTAAGTAGTATATATTTTTGTCACTAATGCTGTCAACAGACAGACAGACTTACTTTCGCATTTTTCGTGAGCGAGCTAAGACATGTCGACAAATCCTTGACAGATATTCGAATCGGCCCAAGCATCAAGAGAGACCCACTGTCTCCGCAGCTGTTTCCATGCTCACAGTTTTAAACACTTTGAACATGTTAACAACTGAAGAGATGGTGAATAAAGTCAACGAGTCGCATACCAAGGTCGATTGGATGAAACCGGAAACGTGGTCAGTCATTGAGGAATGTCTTTAGCCACGTGGTAGTAAGAAGGGGCCGTAGAAGAGCACCAAGGCGATGTACAGATGTGGTGAAGGAGGTCCGTAGCAGGAACGTTAAACTCGAAGCAGTGGTCAGCGCCGAGGCCGTTCGACCGGCGTATTTCATAATGAACAATTTTGTAACATCATTTCATATCAGATAGGACGCAGAGCGAGAATAGGACGGCTTTAAGTTACAAATATCGTACTAGTTTACGCCCTGCGCTTGCGTATTGTAGTCGACATGTTTTTACGTGTCGTTAATGGAAATATTAGTTTAACTTAATTTGACATCTCTACTTTACGTCTTTCTCTGTTTTAATAGAGTAAAAGTTAGAAATAGCCTAAACTAAGTTTAGTTTTGTGCACAAGAAAATTGAAGGAACCAATGAGTTATATTAATTATTGATTATAAAATTAATTATGCTGTATAATAAATTATGTATGTAATTATAAATGTATAATAATTTGTAGGTACTTACAGGAATATACACTCCATCATTCACTAGACTCCCAAGAGTCTGGCTAAATCAAAGACGTGGTAGGCCCAGGGTCCGCTACGATAACCTGCGCGCAGCCCACGACCGTGCCTGAGCGCCCCGTCAGCCGCAACAACAGACCAGACGTCGCTCGCGCACCAAGCAGTCGAGGCGTACTGCATCACCCGCTCCGCCGCATGCGGGAAGGGACAGAACGCGGAGGAGTAAGATAAGAATCAAATAGCGGTCGGACTTGTCGGTTGACTCCTTGGTCGGTCGACGCAACGTCTCACCGGGCGTCCACTGTCGGGCTGCTCCGACAACATAACACCAACTGGCGCGCTGGGCTGAGTTCCAGCTGGACGCCAGAGTGCTCGCACACCACGTGCCAAGCGGATTGGAGAGCCAATCCGGAAATGTAAGACAGAGATAATACTAGCAAGCAGCTTACGGGACGAAAAGAGCTAAACATTTATGTCAAGGCCGCGAAATATTGTCTTAGAAATAATACCGTAAGCGACAAAATGGAAAATCTCATATTAATCGAAATCTATCGAATGGACTAAAAAATCAATCGCCCTGAATCAAGATGTTATAATGCATCAAATAGGGAGAAAAAAAAATATTAGGTTGAATAGTTTGGTGGAAAAAATAAAAAAAAAATGGTTTTTATAGAGAAAGATTTCAAAAAATAAAACTATCGAGGAAAGTTTCTTTAATCGTGTTGTAACTGTTCGACATTTATTTTCATCATAAGCTATAAACAACCAATTTTGGGCGGCTATACTCAAAGCAGCAATAATCCCAACAAAAACATATATGTGAAATGACAGCCAAGTTCAATCTTATATATGAAAATAAATTGCTGTTCGTCTCGCAAAAATTCGAAAACGGATGGGCCGATTTGAATAATTCTTTTTTATTTTGTTTGCTAGAATACAAGGAAGCTTTAAAAACAAAAAAAAATTGGTAGGGTGGGGTAGAGTAGGTAGGGTAGGTAGAGTAGGGTAGTGTAGGTGGGGTAGGTAGGGTAGGTAGGGTAGGTAGAGTAGGTAGGGTAGGGTAGGGTAGGGTAGGGTAGGTAGGGTAGGTAGGGTAGGGTAGTGTAGGTAGGGTAGGGTAGGGTAGGTAGGGTAGGGTAGGGTAGGTAGGGTACGGTAGGTAACATAAATATATGTAAAACCATTATAAAAAGGTTGTGGGAAGAGATTAAACAAAGTTTTCCGGAATATGATGGTAAGTTCAATTTAAATTGATAACACAAAAACATAGTACTTAGGTACCTACCAAACGAAGCTACTAAAATGTTGACAAAACTACTGGAAATTTTCTGTAATCTTCGTATAGGTCACAAAATTCGCCATTTTAATACCGATCTTTATTCAGTTCATGCACTCATATGAAGAATATCTTGTTTTAAAAATGCACTGCTTTCTAAACAGAGAAGGGATAATTACCTAAATACGTCCATCGCGGCCGCTGTAACTAACCGCTACTGAGGGTACGTGGAGTGCAAAACGCACCTCTTACTGACGCCGCCCCGCTCGCCGCGCCGCGCCCCGCTAAGACCGATGTCGTGACCAACCCGTAACATTTTAAAGCTTTTAATTGCCTTAAAAATGTCACGGTCTGGACGCGGCGTTTGGTTCGATCATCGCCGTGCTGAAGCAGTGACACGAAACGCCTTCAACATTTTTATGTTTGTTTGTTTGAGTTTGTTTGTTTCAACATATTTGTTGTAGGGGTTGCATCACGTGCTCTGGTGTTTCTACGCTAACCGTCGGCGTAACTCGTGTCGTTAATGGAAATATTAGTTATACTTAATTTGACATCGCTACGTTACGTCTTTTTCTTGTTTTAATAGAGTAAAAGTTAGCAATAGCCTAAACTAACTTTAGTTTTGTGCACAAGAAAATTTAAGGAACCAATGAGTTATATTAATTATTGATTATAAAATTAATTATGCTGTATAAAATAAATATAAATAAATTATGTATGTAATTATAAATGTATAATAATTTGTAGGTACTTACAGGAATATACACTCCATCATTCACTAGACTCCCAAGAGTCTGGCTAAATCAAAGACGTGGTAGGCCCAGGGTCCGCTACGATAACCTGCGCGCAGCCCACGACCGTGCCTGAGCGTCCCGTCAGCCGCAACAACAGATCAGACGTCGCCCGCGCAGCAAGCAGTCGAGGCGTACAGCATCACCCGCCCCGCCGCATGCGGAGGAGTAAGATAAGGATCAAATAGCGGTCGGACTTGTCGGTTGACTCCATGGTCACATAACACTAACTGGCGCGCTGGGCTGCGTTCCAGCTGGACGCCAGAGAGCTCGCCCACCACGTGCCAAGCGGATTGGAGAGCCAATCCGGAAATGTAAGACAGAGATAATACTAGCAAGCAGCTCACGGGACGAAAAGAGCTAAACATATGTCAAGGCCGCGAAATATTGTCTTAGAAGTAGTAACGTAAGCGACAAAATGGAAAATCTCATATTAATCGAAATCTATTCAATGGACTAAAAAATCAATTGCCCTTAATCCAGATGTTATTATTATGCATCAAGTAGGGAGAAAAAAAAAATTAAGTTGAATACTTTGGTGGAAAGAAAGATTTCAAAAAATAAAACTATCGAGGAAAGTTTCTTTAATCGTGTTGTAACTGTTCGACATTTATTTTCATCATAAACTATAAACAACCAATTTTGGGCGGCTATACTCAAAGCAGCAATAATCCCAACAAAAACATAAATGTGAAATGACAGCCAAGTTCAATCTTATATCTATATACTTATAATAAATCTGTAGAGAGGTCAATTCTGTACATCAAATATATTTTCAAAATAACTATCAGGGGGTGATTAGTGATCGATACTGATGCCAAAAATGCAATCAGTAAAATTTTCGTCTGTCTGTCTGTCTGTATGTGCCTTATAGAAACAAAAAGTACCTACTCGACGGATTTTAACAAAACTTGGTACAATTATTCTTCATACTCCTGGGCAGGTTATAGTATACTTTTCATCACGCTACAATTAATAGGAGCAGAGCAGTGAAGGGAAATGTTTGGAAAATGGGAGAAGTTACTCCATTTTTAAGCTTCCGTCGCGTATGCAGCCTTAATGGTTAAAGCTACATAGAAATCATGTATGATGGAAAT
The DNA here is from genome assembly GCA_932294365.1 of Diachrysia chrysitis. NCBI lineage: Eukaryota > Metazoa > Arthropoda > Insecta > Lepidoptera > Noctuidae > Diachrysia > Diachrysia chrysitis. The sequence continues at coordinate 2,303,984 of OW028641.1, forward strand.
GTTTTACATAAAATTATCTAAAAAATATCCCACAACAGCATATGTCTATCATTTATGGTTGACTCACAATAACACGTGTAACTACCGATAGCTTAGCAGTTCGGAGCTTTCTGATTATATTTGTTTACTCTTACGTTTATAATACTCTCACTCACCCCTAATTAAAAAAAAGTTAACATTATTACCAATTCAATAAAAAAAAACATAGAAATCGGTATAGAAACACATCGCGCCGTCGTCCGTGAATACTGAATCATGCTATAAGGATTGTTCACGTGCCGGTCGGGTCAACTTTCAACATAGTTTACCCGGAAGCTTAGCGCTGAAGTATTTTCGTTCTACAGGTACTTAAGCCTCATGTGAAAGTGATCTAAACAATATTACCAATACATTAACTTAATAACATACAAGGAGTTACACGGTTATTGAGTCGCGGGCACAGCTATTAATAGTAATATTCTGCGGTTCCTTATTGCGATATTTTTCAACAGTATTGTGGATTGACATATTATATTTCCCTACTAAAATACGAAAGTAAGTCTGTCTGTTACATCAAAACCACTGAACCGTGAGAAAGGACATATGCTACTTTTTTACGAAAAACGACGGAAACGTGGACGAAGTCGCGGGCAAAAGCTAGTATGAAAATAAATTGCTGTTCGTCTCGCTAAAATACAAAAACGGATGGGCCGATTTGAATAATTCTTTATTTGTTTAGTTTGCTAGAATACAAGGAAGCTTTAAAAACAAAAAAATTGGTAGGGTAGGGTAAAGTAGGTAGGGTAGGTAGAGTAGGGTAGTGTAGGTAGTGTAGGTAGGGTAGGTAGGGTAGGTAGGGTAGGTAGGGTAGGTAGGGTAGGTAGGGTAGGTAGGGTAGGTAGGGTAGGTAGGGTAGGTAGGGTAGGGTAGTGTAGGTAGGGTAGGGTAGGGTAGGTAGGGTAGGGTAGGGTAGGTAGGGTAGGGTAGGTAGGGTAGGGTACGGTAGGTAACATAAATATAAAACCATTATAAAAAGGTTGTGGAAAGAGATTAAACAAAGTTTTCCGCAATATGATGGTAAGTTCAATTAAAATTGATAACACAAAAACATAGTACTTAGGTACCTACCAAACGAAGCTACCAATATGTTGACAAAACTACTGGAAATTTTCTGTAATCTTCTTATAGGTCACAAAATTCGCCATTTTAATACCGATCTTTATTCAGTTCGTGCACTCATATGAAGAATAATATCTTGTTTTAAAAATGCACTGCTTTCTAAACAGAGAAGGGATAATTACCTAAATACGTCCATCGCGGCCGCTGCAACTAACCGCTACTGAGGGTACGTGGAGAGCAAAACGCACCTCTTACCGACGCCGCGCCGCCCCGCTCGCCGCGCCGCGCCCCGCTAAGACCGATGTCGTGACCAACCGTAACATTTTTAAGTTTTTAATTGCCTTAAATATGTCACTGTTGGGAAGCGGTATTTGGTTCGAACATCGCCGTGCTGAAGCAGTGACACGAAACGCCTTCGACATTTCTATGTTTGTTTGTTTGTTTCAACATATTTGTTGTTTCCTAGTTTGTGGGTTGCATCACTTGCTCTGGTGTTTCTACGCTAACCGTCGGCGTAACTCGTGTCGTTAATGGAAATATTAGTTATACTTAATTTGACAACTCTACTTTACGTCTTTTTCTTGTTTTAATAGAGTAAAAGTTAGCAATAGGTAGCCTAAACTAAGTTTAGTTTTGTGCACAAGGAAATTGAAGGAACCAATGAGTTATATTAATTATTGATTATAAAATTAATTATGCTGTATAATAAATTATGTATGTAATTATAAATGTATAATAATTTGTAGGTACTTACAGGAATATACACTCCATCATTCACTAGACTCCCAAGAGTCTGGCTAAATCAAAGACGTGGTAGGCCCAGGGTCCGCTACGATAACCTGCGCGCAGCCCACGACTGTGCCTGAGCGTCCCGTCAGCCGCAACAACAGATCAGACGTCGCCCGCACAGCAAGCAGTCGAGGCGTACAGCATCACCCGCCCCGCCGCATGCGGAGTAGTAAGATAAGGATCAAATAGCGGTCGGACTTGTCGGTTGACTCCATGGTCGGTCGACGCAACGTCTCACCGGGCGTCCACTGTCGGGCTGCTCCGACAACATAACACCAACTGGCGCGCTGGGCTGAGTTCCAGCTGGACGCCAGAGTGCTCGCCCACCACGTGCCAAGCGGATTGGAGAGCCAATCCGGAAATGTAAGGCAGAGATAATACTAGCAAGCAGGTTACGGGACGAAAAGAGCTAAACATAATATGTCAAGACCGCGAAATATTGTCTTAGAAGTAATAACGTAAGCGACAAAATGGAAAATCTCATATTAATCGAAATCTATTCAATGGACTAAAAAATCAATTGCCCTTAATCTAGATGTTATTATTATGCATCAAGTAGGGAGAAAAAAAAAATTAAGTTGAATACTTTGGTGGAAAAAAATGAAAAATGCTTTATATAGAGAAAGATTTCAAAAAATAAAACTATCGAGGAAAGTTTCTTTAATCGTGTTGTAACTGTTCGACATTTATTTTCATCATAAACTATAAACAACCAATTTTGGGCGGCTAAACTCAAAGCAGCAATAATCCCAACAAAAATATTTATGTGAAATGACAGCCAAGTTCAATCTTACATATGAAAATAAATTGCTGTTCGTCTCGCTAAAATTCGAAAACGGATGGGCCCATTTGAATAATTCTTTTTTTGTTTTGTTCGCTAGAATACAAGCAAGCTTTAAAAACAAAAAAAAATGGTAGGGTAGGGTAGAGTAAGTAGGGTAGTGTAGGTAGGGTACGGTAGGTAGGGTACGGTAGGTAGGGTACGGTAGGTAGGGAACGGTAGGTAGGGTACGGAGGTAACATAAATATAAAACTATTATAAAAAGGTTGTGGGAAGAGATTAAACAAAGTTTTCCGGAATATGATGGTAAGTTCAATTAAAATTGATAACACAAAAACATAGTACTTAGGTACCTACCAAACGAAGCTACCAATATGTTGACAAGACTACTGGAAATTTTCTGTAATCTTCGTATAGGTCACAAAATTCGCCATTTTAATACCGATCTTTATTCAGTTCGTGCACTCATATGAAGAATATCTTGTTTTAAAAATGCACTGCTTTCTAAACAGAGAAGGGATAATTTTGATAATGCCATGATTTTGAGCAAGTTTTGACTACCTAAATACATCCATCGCGGCCGCTGCAACTAACCGCTACTGAGGGTACGTGGAGTGCAAAACGCACCTCTTACCGACGCCGCGCCGCCCCGCTCGCCGCGCCGCGCCCCGCTAAGACCGATGTCGTGACCAACCCGTAACATTTTTAAGCTTTTAATTTCCTTAAAAATGTCACGGTCTGGACGCGGCGTTTGGTTCGAACATCGCCGTGCTGAAGCAGTGACACGAAACACCTTCAACATTTTTATGTTTGTTTGTTTGTTTGTTTGTTTCAACATATTTGTTGTAGGGGTTGCATCACTTGCTCTGGTGTTTCTACGCTAACCGTCGGCGTAACTCGTGTCGTTAATGGAAATATTAGTTATACTTAATTTGACAACTCTACTTTACGTCTTTTTCTTGTTTTAATAGAGTAAAAGTTAGCAATAGGTAGCCTAAACTAAGTTTAGTTTTGTGCACAAGGAAATTGAAGGAACCAATGAGTTATATTAATTATTGATTATAAAATTAATTATGCTGTATAATAAATTATGTATGTAATTATAAATGTATTTTAATTTGTAGGTACTTACAGGAATATACACTCCATCATTCACTAGACTCCCAAGAGTCTGGCTAAATCAAAGACGTGGTAGGCCCAGGGTCCGCTACGATAACCTGCGCGCAGCCCACGACTGTGCCTGAGCGTCCCGTCAGCCGCAACAACAGATCAGACGTCGCCCGCGCAGCAAGCAGTCGAGGCGTACAGCATCACCCGCCCCGCCGCATGCGGAGTAGTAAGATAAGGATCAAATAGCGGTCGGACTTGTCGGTTGACTCCATGGTCGGTCGACGCAACGTCTCATCGGGCGTCCACTGTCGGGCTGCTCCGACAACATAACACCAACTGGCGCGCTGGGCTGAGTTCCAGCTGGACGCCAGAGTGCTCGCCCACCACGTGCCAAGCGGATTGGAGAGCCAATCCGGAAATGTAAGGCAGAGATAATACTAGCAAGCAGGTTACGGGACGAAAAGAGCTAAACATAATATGTCAAGACCGCGAAATATTGTCTTAGAAGTAATAACGTAAGCGACAAAATGGAAAATCTCATATTAATCGAAATCTATTCAATGGACTAAAAAATCAATTGCCCTTAATCTAGATGTTATTATTATGCATCAAGTAGGGAGAAAAAAAAAATTAAGTTGAATACTTTGGTGGAAAAAAATAAAAAATGGTTTATATAGAGAAAGATTTCAAAAAATAAAACTATCGAGGAAAGTTTCTTTAATCGTGTTGTAACTGTTCGACATTTATTTTCATCATAAACTATAAACAACCAATTTTGGGCGGCTAAACTCAAAGCAGCAATAATCCCAACAAAAATATTTATGTGAAATGACAGCCAAGTTCAATCTTATATATGAAAATAAATTGCTGTTCGTCTCGCTAAAATTCGAAAACGGATGGGCCGATTTGAATAATTATTTTTTTGTTTTGTTCGCTAGAATACAAGCAAGCTTTAAAAACAAAAAAAAATGGTAGGGTAGGGTAGAGTAAGTAGGGTAGTGTAGGTAGGGTACGGTAGGTAGGGTACGGTAGGTAGGGAACGGTAGGTAGGGTACGGAGGTAACATAAATATAAAACCATTATAAAAAGGTTGTGGGAAGAGATTAAACAAAGTTTTCCGGAATATGATGGTAAGTTCAATTAAAATTGATAACACAAAAACATAGTACTTAGGTACCTACCAAACGAAGCTACCAATATGTTGACAAGACTACTGGACATTTTCTGTAATCTTCGTATACTTAGGTCACAAAATTCGCCATTTTAATACCGATCTTTATTCAGTTCGTGCACTCATATGAAGAATATCTTGTTTTAAAAATGCACTGCTTTCTAAACAGAGAAGGGATAATTACCTAAATACGTCCATCGCGGCCGCTGCAACTAACCGCTACTGAGGGTACGTGGAGTGCAAAACGCACCTCTTACTGACGCCGCCCCGCTCGCCGCGCCGCGCCCCGCTAAGACCGATGTCGTGACCAACCCGTAACATTTTTAAGCTTTTAATTTCCTTAAAAATGTCACGGTCTGGACGCGGCGTTTGGTTCGAACATCGCCGTGCTGAAGCAGTGACACGAAACACCTTCAACATTTTTATGTTTGTTTGTTTGTTTGTTTGTTTCAACATATTTGTTGTAGGGGTTGCATCACGTGCTCTGGTGTTTCTACGCTAACCGTCGGCGTAACTCGTGTCGTTAATGGAAATATTAGTTATACTTAATGTGACATCTCTACGTTACGTCTTTTTCTTGTTTTAATAAAGTAAAAGTTAGCAATAGCCTAAACTAAGTTTAGTTTTGTGCACAAGAAAATTGAAGGAACCAATGAGTTATATTAATTATTGATTATAAAATTAATTATGCTGTATAATAAATTATGTATGTAATTATAAATGTATAATAATTTGTAGGTACTTAAAGGAATATACACTCCATCATTCACTAGACTCCCAAGAGTCTGGCTAAATCAAAGACGTGGTTGCCCCGGGGTCTGCTACGATAACCTGCGCGCAGCACGACCGTGCCTCAGCGTCCCCTCAGCCGCAACAACAGATCAGACGTCGCCCGCGCAGCAAGCAGTCGAGGCGTACAGCATCACCCGCCCCGCCGCATGCGGAGGAGTAAGATAAGGATCAAACGCGGTCGGAAAAATTTTAAAACCAACTCCAAAAAATCAAAATAATAAGTAGTCTAAATAGGTAAAAAGTAAAAAAATATTAAATAAAACTTTAAAAAGCTATAAATTTTAATATCATAAATGTATTAACAATCAAAAATAAAATTAATAGTAAGATTTATGCAACAATGTCGACCGAATAGGAACATTAAGTACCTATATTAGAATATAATTATAATACGTACACAAACTTTTAGACGAATCTAATAACGTAACTTATCATTTTATCAAAATCGGTTGAGTTGAGTAGTTACGAACTTACGAGCGAACATAAAATCGGACATACTACAATGGGTACTTACATCTACATACAAGTCAAACACATAACCCTCCTTGTCTTCTATCTTTTCTAATAATAATTACTAATTAAATTAAAAACCAACTTGAACGTTTAACGTAACCTACAACAACATAAATTGTTGTTTGACCCTGTAACCGGTGAAAACAACCTTAACCCTTAACCACCTAGCGTCGGTCACAGTGACTCCATTCGATATATTTTTTCAAATATTTCCGTTACTACGCGTGCCACAAGCCTGTGACTCTGTGTACTTTTTCCCCTCCCTCTCCAGTTTGCGCTTCGCGCCCGACCAAGCAACACGTGCGTGCAGTGAAAAGATTCAGGTAAATATATTTCGTTTGCGGTCATGGTGACCGACGCTAGGTTGTTACGTTACTTTTAGTGTTAACATTTTCTTGTTGTTTTTTTAGATTTATTATGTCTCAACGTGATCAAAATATAAGTAGATGGTTAGAAGAGTGTGACTCGGATTCCGAGAATCAAAGGGACGTGCCGGAAATTGCTATCTTATGTACAAAGCAAAACATAGCCGTGCTTGTTCTCTCCAGCATGCATCACGCGCCAACCATCGATCCACAAAAACAAAAGCCAGAAATGATAACTTTCTATAATAGCACCAAAGGTGGCGTCGACACATTAGATCAGAAATGTGCCATTTACTCAACTTCTCGACGCACACAGCGCTGGCCAATGGTGGTCTTTTACAGAATGCTGGATGTATCTGCAGCAAATGCATACATCATCAGCAACATGAACCAATCTCAGAAAAAGGTGTTCAGACTGAATTTCATGAAACGACTGGCTGAAGATCTTATCGAACCCCATTTAAGACGTCGAGTAAACCAGTTTGGATTGCAAAGGGAACTTCAAAATGCTATTCGCGGGTTCTCAAAATAGATGAACAGCCAAGAACATCTTCGGCAGGCAGTTCTGAAAAACTAGAATCACGAAAAACTTGCTTAACATCTGACCCAAAAATGGAAACGTAAAACATTCCATTTGTGTTTTCAGTGCAAAAATCCAATTTGCGTTGAGTGTTCTCAAAAAATGTGTGTAGACTGCCGCGAAAAATTGTAAATGTTAGGGAGTTGTAATTTTGTCATTATTGTGATTTTATTGTGCCAATGATAGTTTTATATAAGAGGTTATATGTTTAAGTTACTAAAAAAAATAAAAATTAAGAAGTCTCATTGATTGTAATTGCTTAGATCTCAGCTTAATTAGAAAACCTTTAATTTGTTAAAATATTTGTAAGTCAACTTTTAATAACGATAGTAAAAAGTAAAAGTGTTAATTTGAAGAGTTTATTAAAACAATTTGAATAAAAACAATTTAAAAATATAATGTAGTTTTGATTTACAGCAGTTTTTGAGCTTTTTACCTTCCTATTGTTACTTATAGGCAAGCGGTCACCATGACCGACGTTAGGTGGATGTGTTACTAGAATACACGTTAGGTGGCTAAGGGTTAAACTCTAATCTATCGAACCCGTACCGCAACGGATGACGTCACCAGACTACGAAAAGTGGGTAACGGGAGCGACGCCAAGGGTGCGCCGGGCAGATCAAGGTTACTTAAATACGGTAGGTATTGTATTCTCCAGCTGATCACGTCATACGCAAAAAACAGGCGTGGCAGAGTTGCAAACAAACGGGACAACTAGCGACATCTAGTAGACAAGTTGTGTACAAGTTACTGTGCGCTTAAGGGATAGGTGTTTAGGGCCAGTTAGTTTGCGCGTAACATCATAGATGGCGTTATAAGAACCTACATTAAATTTTGTTGCGAAAACTGAAAACATTAACCATTTATAATTGAAATTAAATTGAATCAAAAATGTATCTATCTATATCTACAAAGAACTACCCCTTGATCATGGCCTTTGTTAAAGCACAGGTTTCTGAGTCTGTAAATTTGGATGAAAATAATTTTTAGTTAAAACTTAATCTGACATTAGGTACCTACTTATTTTCGTATAGAAAGAGTAAGTTGCATTACCTTTTAAACTTACTACTACTGTTAACCTTTTGAACGCCACGGTCGGGTATAGCCGACAAACGAAAACGTGCCAAACACGCCACGGTCGGGTATAGCCGACAAGAAAACGACATTTTTTAAGTACAAAATTAATATACTTAATTAAGTTTTCTGTGTTTCTTTTTCCTATCATTTAAAACTACATTAATGAAATATTGTATAATGGCACAAATATATATTCATTAATTACATTTTACTAGAAAAAACAATAATCAAAAATTGCTAATCGAAATCCGTAAAAATGTGATCTTCCACACGCCACAGTCGGCAAGACACGACAGCTAGTGATGGGTAAGTAAGGTAAGTTTTTATTCAAATTTATTTTAAATTTATGAAATATTTTATTAAAAGTAGCTTACTATTACTTTGAAAATTACATTTATTGACATCTATTTGTATCTGAATATTCCTAATGCATAAAATTTATAAAATTGTGGAAAAAAATGGTAATTGATTTCCAAAGATCGATAGTCTACTGTCCACTCTCGCGCATCCCTACGCGAAAGCGCATAAACAGTAACCTGTACGCCACAGTCGGGTATAGACGACAAGCGATGACGTCATTAGCGCTACGAGAGACTGCTAGTGATTTCCTTCGTTTATTATGATGATGAGGGTGGTAATATTTATAACGGCATTAATATTGTGCGAGTATTAGTGTTTAATAATAAAAATGGCAGACAGTCAAATGACTACTGAAGAACTCCTGTGTGTGTTAGGAAATGTAGAAGAGGATGATGAATTTTCCGATGCAATGCAGTTTGCCAAGTTACGAGGAATGAGACTAATATTATTTTATAAGTAAATTGATTATATAAGCATTCCCTGTATTGCATTTAAAATGCGGTTTGAGAAATTTAGAATAAATGAGATAACTTGAGAGACTTTACTTTTTGGTGTATTTATTGTTTTTTCGAATATTTCTTGTTTGGAGTTGTTTAATGTAATAGTACTTCAATGTAATTAAATTGTTTTTATTTATTATGTCCCACATTATCACATCCCTATTCGCATGCGAGGAAATTGTCAAAAGTCGTGCCAGTCACGCCACAGTCGGGTATAGCCGACAGCGGAAGACATCAAAACAAGATTAGTGATGTAGCTTATTATTATTTGATTTATTCGTTTGTCGTTTTAATTTCTGCTTTTAGGTTGTTTAGAACATTGTAACTGGTGTTTAATGATAGTACGATACCAAATAAGGTCAAATTAAATAAAATAATTATGCAACGAGTAGTATTTTATTTAAATAATATGGCACGAAAAGCAATGATTAATTGGTTATCGATAAGATGTTGGAATCCCTATTTTTTTTGTAGGTATTTGCACTGAATTTGTGGCTTGGCGTGGGAGAGGCGCGCAGGCATTTACGCTCTGGCGTTCAAAAGGTTAAAGCTTAGAATACCTATTACTCGGCAAATTTTATAATTTAATCTAGCATACTGAAGCTCGTTTATTTGTTGATTCAATTTGATTGCTATGGACTCACTTTCAAATCTTACATAGGTAGGTAGGTTCAAAAGTTAGAAACAATACAAATTACCTATATTGGTTCCTTAAATTATTAGTAAACAAAAAAAAAAAACAAAACATAAGCCGTAAAGACAATTAAAGTATTTACAATTTGTAAAATCCTTCCAGTTAGGTTAAAACATTTATATCAATTCGTAATAGGTACATGCAAAATCCATCCCATAATCATGGCAGTCCGGAAGGTAAGGTTACCAAGGTACCCAAATTGAATCACAAACTGAAAAGCAAAGTACCTACAGGTAAGTATGAAATCCCCAGACTCCAGAGTAAGGAACTAGTATAACCAGAGGCCAGTGGCGTGCATTGGTTTTTTGGCAGACATTAGGCAAATTAAATTACGCAAAAAAGAGAAATTAGGTAGGTACTTACTACAAAAAATAACGAAACAAATGTAAAAACCTGTTAATACTTACTTTTTTAAAGTTTCTTACTTTATTCTGTGATTGAGGTGTTAACCTACAAAACTACTTTTTACCTATTTGGTTTGTAAACAAAATGAAAACTTATTGAACTTCTTGAAGGCATTTGCACGTATTAAATACCTATCTATAGGTATTTTCGCTACAAACTACGCACTGTTCATTTTTCCATGTTAAACAGACACAGCAATTTATGTTTATAACACTTCAGTAACTTTACAAAACCACAATAAATCACAAAATGAATTGTTATAAAAGAAAAGTTACGCAGACAGAAAACGCGCGCCGTACGAAAAAAACTACAGACAGATTATAAAAATCGAAAAAACAACCAATGTGCCACAGATGTCAAAAAATAAATATCATTAGAACTAAAGCAAGTTTACGTTAATAATTGTGTAGTGGTAATTTTTTTTAATTCTGTATTTTATTTACAATTCATTAGTATTTCATAATATTTTTATTTATTATTTTGGTAGGTATATTACAAATTATTAAGTAAGTTACGTTGAGCATCATGGTCAATACCTTTGCTTCCCGAGTAGGCACGTTTACATTGGTCTAGAAAAATGTAAAGGTCAAAAGTCAGGGCGCTCACACTTAGGCTACACACAATACAATTTTAAAAAACTATTTTGGCTTTCGTCACAGAACAAACAATAGTACTGCTTTCGTCGTAGGTATTATACTTTTAAAAAAAGTATTATTATAAAAAAATAAATTAAATTAAAAATTAAAAATAAAAAATAAAAAATTAAATTATTATAAAAAAGTAGCTTAATGGAAGTGTGCGTGCCTATATGAATACGCCAAAATCGTTTAAGTGTGTGAATGTTATGTAGGTAGTCTCGCGAGTGCCTACTTCGCGACGCAGTATGAAGTTTTATATTCAACTAGCTGACCCGGCAAACGTGGTTTTGCCCTATAAATTAAAAGTAGGGGTTGGTGGTAGAAGGGTCAAAATAAAGTACCTAAGTACCTACCCTAACCTACGTTACTACCATACATACCTACCCTACCCTACCTACCCTACCCTACCCTACCTACCCTACCCTACCCTACCCTACCTACCCTACCCTACCTACCCTACCCTACCTACGCTACCTACCCTACCCACCCTACCTACCCTACCTACCCTACCTACCCTACCTACCCTACCTACCCTACCTACCCTACCTACCCTACCTACCCTACCTACCCTACCTACCCTACCTACCCTACCTACCCTACCTACCCTACCTACCCTACCTACCCTACCTACCCTACCTACCCTACCTACCCTACCTACCCTACCTACCCTACCTACCCTACCTACCCTACCTACCCTACCTACCCTACTTACCTTAGACACGCGAGAGCGTGTCAAGCCAAGTTCCAGTAACAGAACTGGCGAGCAGCACCGTGTGTAATATTACGCGAACCATTTGGAGCCACTTTTGACCCCCTCATAACTCAAAAACTATTTCACATAAACGTGTCAAATATGAATATTGAGACTTGTGAGATACATAATAATATGTGCTCCAAATTTCATAAACATGTCTCAAACGGTTATTTAGATATTAACGTCCAAAAATCGTCATTTTTATCACTGACTGACCTATAGATCAAAATTCTAACCCAGTTCCAGATGACCTAGAAAGTTCAAATTTGGCATGCAGATAGGTAATTATGTGAATGCAAAGGAAAAAATCTGAAACTGGAAAATTTTCATCATTTTATTATAATTTTTCACCTTATTGATTCTATTAGGAACAATTAACTTATACTCGTAAACGTAGGAAAATTCTAGTTTAACATAAGCCATTTGGTATTAATTTTGTACAAAAGTAATGATATCCCATCAAAAACATAAATGTAAAATGGGAGCAAAGTTCAAAATTATGATATATGTCTTGGTTGTTGACTTCAACGACAAAAGAAGTGAGATCTAAATGGGTGTCAAGTTCAATGGTCAGTCCTGAAAGTTATTTATAACAACATAAAATATAATATCTTCTAAATAACTTAGGATAATATATTGTAGCCTAAGGACTGACTTGGCTCCAGACTCCTGTGTGATTCACGGCGTGGATTCACGCCGTAATTTTGCCGCAAAGTCGTCGCGAAAAACATGTCCTTCCACATTCGCTATCGTTCAGTTTAAATACGCGCGCTCGCCGAGAATGGACGCCGAATGTAGTGCTATCGCCGTGACGCTACTGTTTTCACGCGTGAGTGTGGATGCGTTTGCGTTCACGGGAGGTTCGCGTTTCGCAAACCCTTTGACGCGGGCGCAAAATACCGACACTGAACGGGGAACAAGGCGTGAAAAGGCGTGAAGCCCGTGAACGGGCGCGAAAGCCATCCACATTCGCGGTTCGCGGCTTTCACGGGTGTTCACGGCGCGAATGTGGAGCGGGCTTTAGTTGTATAATAACTTTCGTGAGGAGTAACTATTCATAATTATTTAAAACAAAACGGTTTACTTACGTATATTCTCGGGATCAAACGAACGAAGTTCGACTTGCGACACCACCGCCGCCGCGTACTTAGGGACTCCTATTGAGTCTGACTGAAACTAGTTGGGCGATCCCGACAATATACGTGAGTAAACCGTTTCGTTTTAAATAATTGTGTTTCATGATACATTGCAGCAATAAGTACCTACAGCAAATTCTTCCATTGCATAATACATTTCAGGTTACGTTCCACCAGTCCTTACGTTTTTAAGCTCAGTGATTGGTTGTTAATCTTTTGGGCAACCAATAACAGTCGTGATGAGTTGATTTGACCACAGATTAAGTTGACCAGCTTTCCAGAAACCGGGAGTGAGTGTGAGTGACTGTATTGAAGGAAAACGCAATTCAACGTAAAGATGAAATGGAATGGTGAAGTTTGATAGTATGCAGGTTACTTTATTACGTCTGTTTGAGATTGTTAGGTTAGTTTAGAATAAGGGTTAGTACCGCTGTCACGTCTATAGCGGCCATTAGACGATCAATCTGGCATCTCTTCAATCTGTGACCTTGATCACCTACATTGATGTCAGATTGATCTCGTAAGGTGTAGATTGATGTTAGATTGAAAACGATCACGAATCATCCTGATATTTTGATATTTTTCATCAATCTCGACCACAGGATGACGACCTATAAGGATTCCTTTTTTATTTTGAGGTGCCTACCAACGGAACTCATACTATCATTTTTTTTTTTTCATTTTATACAACTTTCTTATTTCCCTTCGTGTTTTGTTACCGAAGTTGGTTTGTAATTGTGATTGATACGGCGCAATGGATTGTGTTGCCTGTAAAATTAGACAATTCATTTTCGTAAAATTTTATTACTTATCAAATAAATATTTAAAACATTCTTAAATCTAATTTATTTAATTTTCTTGTAACGAAGACCAGTGCCAATTCTCGTCAGTTTAATTTTAATTCTAATACAATGCCAATGCAAAATTGAAATTAGATAATCAGGCAATCAGCGTTCTTAAAAAAAACTGTCAATGGAGACTGAACTAAACTGACTGGAATCTACGTTTTTTTTGTACTGTGTGTCGTTTTTGTACCTGCTAAATGAATAACTATTTTGCAATGGCATTGTATTAGAATTAAAATTGAACTGAGGAGTGAGGGCACAGGTATAAATGAAAACCAAACAATCTTTGAGTATTTTACCTACCTCTAAAAGTAGCTCATAGTAAAATCTAGATAATTACTAAACATGGCTGGACAACAATTTAAATGAACACCTAAGACCTAAGACATATGACCAAGTGCATAGTTTCATGTACGAAATAGTTAATTTGCTTTTTCAAATCACAAGTTTTATCATTTTGAAACCATAATTTTTTTACATTGTGAACAAAGGCAGATTTATTTCACTGCCGAAAAACAATTAATTGTTTTTTAAATATCTACATATTAAATCTATACTAATATTATAAAGAAGAAGTTTGTGTGTTTGTATATTTGTTAAATTGTAAGGGGTAATCTCGGGATCTACTGAACCGATTTTAAAAATTCTTTCACCAATAGAAAGCCACATTATTGCTGAGTGTCATAGGTTATATAAAAAAACCGAAAAATTAAAAGGCTTTTACGTGGTAGTCCGTTTTGAGAAAAAACGGTCGAATGAAAGCGTTTCTTACGAACGCTGCCTTAACTATGAAAGATATATTTTTGAGTTCTAGAGAAAAGATGTAGAGCTTCAAAACGCTTACAAAAAAGTCAACGACAGCATATGTCTAACTTTTATATTTAAGTTACAAAAAGTAGTTTTTTTAATATTAGTATAGATAATTTAACTTTTAATATTAATAAAATAATTTAAATCGTTAGGTCATATGTACTAAAAAAGGATTATTAACATTATGCCCAACGAAGTGGGCACGGGTCAGCTAGTATATACATAAAGATATTAAAAGCTACATAACGAAATGTTTAGTTATTACAACAGTAAAGAGTACGAGAAAGTTACTGAAAGTACTATTCAGTGTCTTGGCTAATTATAATTACTTAGATAAACTTTCCAAAATTGTGCTTAAACAACAATAGTTGAGCTCATAATAAGTAGGTATCAAGCAGATACTTTAAAGTTCTCTGAAGATGCACGAGGATACATACACAACCCATAATTTGAATAAAAAGCTAAATAAAACTTTATAGTAGCAAATCAATTCATTAATTTGCCAGTCTTTAATTTTGATAGTGATAAATTTCATATCGGCTATTAACTAATTGCTTAAAAGGCATTAATATAACCTAACTTTCGAAATCTAAGCGATAGTAGTGATCGGATTTGACAGCGAAAATTGTACAATTATTGCTGTAAAAAGGTAAATTGACTTTAGGCTATATGTAATACAGATTATCATTTTAACAGCGATAATTATTAAATTGTCGCTGTAAAAAGGTTTTTCTCGAAAAAAAAATTTTAATCACAAGCTTTTAAATCAGCTAGGATCACCGTACTACTGAAGACAATTCAAACAAGCCTAAACACGATGAGATTCGTTTCGTTACGGAGTTTCTATGGCCACCTTCCGGACCCAACAGACCAGCTTGAAATTACCACAATATTGTATTGTCACCGAACTTCTATAAGTATGCAAAATTTCATTACAATCGGATCTCAAGAAGTGGTTCTAATTTAGCTTGCAAGAATTGACCCGAACAAACATAAGTACATACATTGCAAATTAATTAAAAGCTTGTAAAAACTATCGTTTAGCTTTCGCAATTTAGGTAATACAGCTGCAAATCTCAATAAGTACAAAAATATGTTTGTGCGGAAAGTTGTAATTTTCAGTGTCTAACAGTTTATGATTGATAAATCAAATAGTATATTTAAATATATTATTAATATGAAGGTCTTAGTAATAAAGGACGGCATTGATGCGAGAACGGATAATACCAAATCCTTTTTGAGGAACGTTACAGAGATGAAAGGGTTTAAAACAGATGCAATAGGCTTGAATGGCGGGATAATTTAATTCAATTCCAACATCTAAATACCTCTAAATATTACAACAGTTTACAACAACACACAAGACTAATAATAATAAGCAGATGATGGATAATGTTTTCGTCGGACAGATATGACTGCACTTTACTTTTAATCTTCGTCATTTGCCCCGCTTCTGTTAAACTCACACTAAACTTATTTTAAACCATCGGTATCTTTTTCACTTGTACACAATTAGAAAAGGACAGACGAAAATTAGAGGTGTCAAATTTAGTTTCGATTGAAATTCTCATACAAATCTGACAACACGCAGGAACGTGTGCACTAAAACAAAGTGATGTTTAAGGCGAAAACTAGTTTGACTTTTCTAAGTTAGTTGTTATCTGTTGCCGTCCTTTTCTCATGCTGTATGTAAGAAGAAGATAGCACTGGTTTAATTTTGGTGTAGTTTAGTAGTTACAAGGGAATCGGCGCCAATGTCTTATGTTTCATACTTGAGCGCGACACCCAATAGACTGTTGAATTATGTCTGACACACTAAGCAATTGGCTATGCAGCTATGAACAAAACGAAGTGACCATTTCCAATGATGCTGAGCTATGTAATGGAGAGAGTAATATGCGATTACTGTAGGTACACCACTCGCAACCGTCCATAGAACGCACCTATATCTCGCGTCCACAGTGCGCATTCTTACATATAAAAGAAGTGCTATGCTGTGCGGACCAATGAATATAATTGGTGGATATCTAACCATAGCAACGTAGCATAGCAGGTCCTATTGGAAACAACCAAATTGCCCATATTCTACAAACCGCCTAAAGTTAGCTACTACATTCTGTATTGACAATAGATTTAATACTTAACTAATTACTACTATAACCATGTCACCCACTGATACAGAGAATGTCACTAAATATAATCGAAAACCATTTAATATTCTACTTGAGCTCACAACAAGACACAATCTTGAATTTGAAACTATTACTAGATTGGTTAAAATTTAATCCGAATTTTTAACAGTCAGTACATAGAACACAACTATCAATAGTCTTATATTCTCAACATATATCCTACTTTGACAACAAATTACATCAATTTTGGCTACATAACAATAAGTCATTAATAAGGAATATAAAACTCTTATCACACAATCCAGTATCGGTTAATTTAGAGTCATCGTGTCATCGTTTTTCTGTATCCCACACCCGTCACCGGAAACGTGTGAAATGCACTTATAGTTCAGTTCTTCCGTCTTCCTTCATTGCCATCCACAACTCAGTCTAAAGGGACTTTGGACCTAATTTTTCAATATTGTCCAACAGGGGTGAGATTCACGTCATATAATCTGGTAGCTACGACCGGATATGGACTTTTAACATATTATTTCTCAGCAAAGAACGTATTTATAAAGATTTTTTTTAATATTTATTAGATTCAAACGAATGAAATAGTTATTATAAGTTGATGTTGAAAAATTGGGTCCAGGTTTCATTCAAAATTGCCTATCGCCAAGAAAAGTACGCCTAGTTCTGATGTCATTCCATTCTTGGCACTACGAGCGCTTTGAAAGGCGCTGCTGATGGCGTAGCTCCGTCCACATGATCCAACGATGGTAACGGCTCACCGGGGGCTTGGAGAAAGTTGAACCGCTGCAGCATAGTAGTCGTAAAGACGAAAATGTTGCACTTAGCCAAGACGTCCCCCATACAGCGGTGCTTGGCTAATCCGAATGGGAAGTAATGGTCTGGTAAGCTGATCTTTCCATCGTTTAGGAACCGTTCTGGTTTGAAAGCATAAGGGTCTGGGAAGAGATTCTCGTCCATTAAGATGTTTGTGAAGTTGCTGAGCACCATCGTATCCTGAGAAAAGAAGATGGTAGTTAGTATGATACAGTAATCAGAATGTATGTGTGAAATGTTAGCAGTCAGATAGTTTAATTAACGGTTTTAATGCAAAGGTTACATAGCAGGCTGTTTAGGCAAAACTGATTAACTGAGAACATGAAAAAACAAATTAAAATGTCACGTGGTTAAAGTCAATCCCTGTTATTCATAGAAAGTTATCGAAAAAGTCGTATTTATAAACGCATTTTAGCACTTAAACGTTCTATATACCTGTCATAAGTTATAGACTCCAAATGCGTACTATAACAGTGCTATAGGTTTAAAAATTGATTATGTATTAGTATTGTTGTGTTAATGTATTGTTTTATACCTCAGGTATGAAGAATCCAGCGAGCGTGGTGTCCCTCAGGGCGCGGTGCGGGACCCCGAAGGTGCGCCCCATGAAGTGACGCACGCACTCGTGGACTATCGCCTCGTTGTATGGCATGCTGGAAACAATTATAATTATATTATTACTTAAAATATAAGTGGGTTTTTTAATCCTTTAAATTTAACAGTGTTTCTGTTTTATTCTTTACTCTGAATTACTTTTCATCTGTACAACATGAACTTTAGTTTAAATATACTTAAGTTTTAAGTTCAGTTTCAACATTTGAATTTCTTCCATAGTATGTAAGTTTGTTCACCTTAATGTCTAAATGTGAATGCTGTGATCCCCTTTAATTGAAGGAGCACACCTCAAATGTACCTACAAACTTTATATAAAAGTGTTTTAGTAAGGATTGTGTTTCTTGTTGTAATGGAGTAGGTTCACCGTATTATATAGGAGTAGGTTGATCAGATGTTACGTTTTTTACCGAATGTCCCGAAATCCAATAGGGGACGGTACATTTCCCGTATTGGTTTCGGGACATTTTTATGATTCAGTGGCATTCAATGTTAAACATACCTATTTGAACAATATTTATTGTATATTTATAATAGATTTATAGATAATTAAATTAGTGAAGAAAATCAAAGTTTGTATACGTACCTATAGGTTATTTTGTTGATTATTTCAAATATTTCTATCCAGATAATATAAAATTGTTGTTTTTATTTTTTTTTATTGTATTTCTTTATAAAATTTAGTTATTGTTTAGGTAACAATTTTAAACATTTACAAACTTTTTAACGCAATAATTTAGGTTACCTAGTTTTGTTTCTTGTATATGTTATTTTTTTGATTATGCCAAATATTAGTACTTAATGAAAAAAAATGAATGTACATTTTAAGTTATTTTATTTACCTCGAATCCCGTATTTTCAATGAATTTGTCCCGTAAAATCGGAAATTAGATCTGGTCACCCTACATACAAGACACGCGGAATGTCAAAAATGGGCGCTAAAATATTTTGTTCTGCCTACTTCTTTAACTAGTAACAAGCTCAATGAGACACGAGTAGATTTATATTTACATTCAATAAAATTCTCCTTATTTCCTATCGTTCCTAATAATCACTACTAACTTAAAGGTAACCAACTAATACGTTTGACCTTGGCCCTGTAACCGGTGATACAACCCTAATCTCAAATCTTTCGATCCCATGATGTAACGGATGACGTCATCGCTCTACGAAAAATAGGGAACGGGGGCGACGCCAAGGGTGTGCTGGGAAGTTCAAGGTTGAAGATCAAGGACCCGCCAAGCGCGCTATTAATATAGGAGCACTAGCGACATCTAGTAAACAAGTTGAGTAACTGTTAACTTACGAATTAGTTGTTTGTTCAAAGTGCCAGAAGTTGGCGCGTAATATCATAGATGGCATTAAAAGTTACTTAAATATTTTTTTTTTTTTGTAACGTGAATTAAAATAGTAGGTTGTTTATAACAATGGCGTTCATTCCCTTGTACGCGAACTAAATAAGAGAGAAAAGAACAGCAATGGATAACAACTTAATAGAACTAACTTTAAAAATATCATATTAGTTTTTGCTTTGAACATCGCTGCGTTTTTAGTGCACACTTATGCTTGTTTATTTGAAGTTGGGACGTCCTTTTTAATTGTGTTCAAGTGAAAAATATACCCAAAAATTAATTTAGTCCTTATTATATTACTTAGTTTATTCTTATTCCTTCTTTAAAACAATCATCGGCCAGTAGGCCGTACTTGAAAACTTAAACATGTTATAAAAAAATGTAATGACGATATCTGAGGTTTACGCGAATGTCTGTAAAAAAGGTATTTTTAACTGAATTCGTGATAAAATCTGTTAAAAATATTTTTGGTTTAATAAAATACTCAGATTAAAAATGTTGAGACAACTTCTATAACATGGTCTAGTTTGTAGCTCACACTCTAGTATTGTAGTTAATGCAATAAATCCTAGATGTCACTGTTCTCAATTCTAAAAGCCTAACTTAATTGTTTACTTTTTCATACAGTACGTCCATTATCTTATGGTTATATGCTCTGCGTCTATTATTATTTGTCATTTAATACATATTATACATGTTGCAGTTAAAACTCTTAACCAGTCAAAAGTAGTTTTAACCGTATGCTTTCGATAATACTATTTTGAAGTGAAATAACAGCAAAAAGTAGTTTTGACTAACAGATTCCATCGAAAGTGGTTTATTATCTTATTACTGTTTATTATGAATTAAGTACGTGTACAGAAAAATATTAAAATAAACGATAAGCGTAATTCTTAATATACTTACCTACTTTGTTTTTAAAACCTGTATATTTTCAAATAAGCTATTTTAATGAAAATTTTTAAGTGGACTTCGTCATTGTGTTCATTGTAATACCAAACTTTTCGTACTTAATAAACGATTTGACATTTAACAAATGTCTTTATTTACATTCTATATTACTGCTGTTGCACTGGTAAGAAACCGTGTAGAAGACTAAATAACATTGTTTTATATGTAGCCATTGATAGTACAAGAAAGTGGCAGAGTGAGGATATTGTGCGGCGTCGCCGTGCCGCGTTCTTTGATGCTTTACTAGTTAAAACTAGTTTTGACTAAGAGTGTCAGTTAAAACCACTTTTAACTGCAAATTTGCGGTCAAAAGAACTATTAACCAATGATTTTCATTCAAAACTACTTTTGACCAACCTGTTCTGCAGCATTATTCGCTATGACGGTTGTCAACAAAAACAATAATCTACTATATAAAAATAAGTCGGGTTTTCCTTCCTGACGCTATAACTCCAGAACTCACGAACCGATTTCCACGGTTTTGCATTCGTTGGAAAGGTCTCGGGCTCCGTGAGGTTTATAGCAAAGAAAAGGTAGGGTAGGGTAGGTAGGGTAGGGTAGGGTAGGGTAGGTATTTTTAATTTTTAGGGCAAAACAACGTTTGCCGGGACAGCTAGTCGCTTTATAAAACCAATGTGAAAACACAAATTTCGTATCGTCTAACATCGATGACCAACTAGATCAACTACCACGTAGTTGGTCAATGATGTTAGCAGATACTAAATTTGCGTTTATACCTACCGCTATTTTTATTCAGTTAAAAACGCTTGGGTTGTCAACTAGAGATAGCGAAAAAGCTTTTTTTTTTTTTGTTTAGGCGGGGGAATCCTCTTGGACACCCGCTCACTCGGGGGAGCGAACGGGTAGTGTCAGACTCTTACTGACTAAACCTGAACCGCCGTGCTACGTCATCCGCGTTTCGTGTTGGTGCGTGGTAATGCATTGCAATTCGTCACGCACATAGCGAATAAGCCTGCTGAAAATACCTTTTGCCTATTTTATTCAGTAAGACTGGTTATGAGTTTTGTCTGCAACATATACCTACACAGACATATTTCATAGGGCAGTTAAGAAAAATTTTATGTAACTATAGACATTTAGTAGATTACTCACTTGGGTCGATCATCGAGACTGGGTACTCGATCTCTGCCGACAACTCTATCGATCTCCATCTGCGCTCTCCTCTGGACCTCCCGCTCCCTCACTAGATAGCTGAAGCAAAAGCTCATGCTCTTGCTGGTGGTCTCTGTGCCCGCCATGAACATGTCCATGCAAGTCGCCACCAACTGACCCTCAGAGTAAGTATCCACCTCCCCTTTCTCCAATAGAACCCTTATATATACGTCCATGAAATCCCGATCCTCCTTGCTGGGATCGAACCTATCCTTATGCGTCGCGAGCTCCTCCCTAAGAAACTTCCAAATTCTTTTATGGGTTCGAATGAAGTCTTTGTATCCTGATAGAGTGGGAGCTAATATGCAGAGGATGGGAAAATGACTAAATAGAGCTCCGACCATGTCGACGGCCGCAAAGAGGTCGAACAGAAGATTCTGGAGAACTTTCATTTGAGGGTCTGAAGGTTTGTATCTTATGCCTGCCATCATCGTCCAGAGCGTGTTTAGGATGTAAACGTTGAAGAAGTTATGCATTTGTATTACGGCCGATTTGCCATCGTTGTCGTTGATAATCTCTAGCACGTCATCAACCATGTGTCCCGCTTCTGAACGAGCTATCTCCTCCATCCCTCGTCTTCCGAAACCAAACTCCTTCAGATGTCGTATGAGGAACCGTCTCTGTTCCTTCCATAGTTCTCCATCAGTTAGCAGAAGTCCTCTCCTCTCTCCCCATGTCCTGGTTTGATAGAAGATGCCTTTCGGTCTACCGTCAATGTCTTCATTGAAAAGCATCTCTTTATTAGCGTCAAGACTGTTTACCATCACGATTTTATCTTTTCCTATTTTGAGACCAAGTACAGATCCATCTTCTGTATAAGTCAGAGCGAGTGCTTTAACAGTTTTGTATAGGTAACCAGTCTTTTCTCTGAGTTTGAAGACTTCGGCGGCGCAACCAAGGATGGGCACCCACTTTGGGCCCGGCGGAAACTTTTTGGGTTTGACAGTATCAAAATAGAGGTACAAGCAGGCCGCTAGCAGTATAGCTAGCGCTGCCAACCACATCTGAAAAGATGGAGAAACCATTCGTTATTATTAGCAAGAAAAAGTAAACAAAAAGAATTCAAGTAAATCATGCTTTCCATTGCGCAAAATACCTAATCAAAGAGCGGGACTACATTCGCTTAGCATAAGAAAATATTACATTTTGCAATTGAGTATGAAATTCAAAATGCATTTATTTGAATTAGGTAGGTTACTAAGAAGCACTTCTCAAACGTCAATATAACAATAGACAGCACCCTGAATCGCCCAGCCGTGGAAAAGAAACGGCGCAACAAACTCCACAGTAGCACAAACACTACATTACTAATAATCATTGCATTTAGCCACAAAATACAAGCATTGCTTAGTTTGTGGCTCATCAAAATGTGTTCTCAATGTAAACTTAAAATAAAAATCAATATAGGTATATTCTAACTAACTAAAACCACAGAATAAGAAATAGTAGGTACTTAAATACTCTAAAATTTAATCACATATTATTTTTGAGAGTATGTTTAGGTACCTAGGTATAGAACTAAAGTATTGACAGTTAATATAAATCTTTTGTATGCAACTATAAGTTCCTTCGCCAGCGTTGAACATACAAACAGGATGTGCAACTGAAATATTTTCTGTTTATATCTGTTAAGTTCATCAAATGCGGTTAGGCAGTTTTAGAGATTAGCTCAAAAAGACTGACACTACAATTTTTATAGTTATACATTGATAAACTAATGCTTGTCGTTTGAACCTAGTCCATAGACAGTATAATCTGTTTAAGTAAAGTTATACAACACGTGACATTCGTATATATTCTAATTGCATAGCGCTAAGCATTAAGATTATTTTAAGTAGGGATGCAACGATAATGTCTATTACGATACCGATACGAATGTCGAATGCATCGTAATAGCCCATACGATAAGAAATGCGTTACGATTATTTTATTCACATTTAATAAAACAAGGCAATTGAGTGAAATCAACATTTATTTGACAGAGATGACTAAATAGAAGTATAGACGACTGCCCCGGCATGTATAAACATGGTACCTAACAAAAAGTTATGCCGAATAGCTAAATATTAATATTTCAAATGGAAAAAGTGCGTGTAACGCCTACGTGAATAGGTATAAAAAAATCTTCAAATAAATGACATTGCTATGAATTTTTATCTAGGCGTTTAGATGTATCTGCGATGATATTGATAATACTATTTTTGATCGCACGGTGGTACTTAGATAAATATTTACAAAGGCGTAATTTCACCAAAAAACAACGGGTTTTCTACAATCCATCCAAAAATCACTCCAGCCTGCGAAAAATGGCAGAACGTTCAAACCTCCCTAGAGTATTAGTGTTCTGTGCTTCAAACGACGTCTGCTGTTTGTTTTTTCATAGAGATAGGAACACAGGGATTAAATTTTAAGTTTAACATAATCGATAAAATAACCGAAAGAGTTCAAAGAAACAAAACAGAATTAATTTTCGTCGACCACTATTCTGAGTCTGAAACTCAACACTCGTATCCACATTCCACACGCACACACGCGCACTCGGTAGGTAGTTACTGTGTCCAAGACTCCTTGTAAACTTATAGTTGTAATGATATATATATATAGGTATAATATCAGATATAATATATAACCGGCAATTGTTCTAGCTAGTGGTTAGTGATCCTGACTGCTAAACTGGAGGTCGTGGGTTCAATTACCTACCAGGACAAATCTTTGTGTGATGAGCACAATCATCTATTGATGATTTACATTTTTTAGTAAGTATATGGTTGCCATATTTCACGCTCTGCATCGTTTGGGATCAGCAGAGTTATTCGCTATGGCAGTTGTCAACAAAATCGATTGTTGCTTTATAAAAAAGACAACTAGATCTACTACTACTTAGTTAGTTACCGAGGTTAGCCGATACTGAATAAGCATTTTTATACTTATTTTTATCCGGTAAACATCGGTTGGGTTGGCAACTGGAGATAGCGAATAGGCCTAGTACCTACTGATGGTGATCTCTCCCAAGATATTATTATATTATGCACCTTATATAAGAATTAGTATATTTCGTAATGCATATACGATATGCAGGAACAAATAGAATATCCGTGAACATGGTTAGTGTATCGTACCTGTACTATAGTCATGTTATAGGTTAAGCCACGCGTGTAAGCCGGCCATGCGCGTCTATTACGTGAATAGTGTGGTAACAGAGGAATGTAGGTAGCTATCTATACATATCTATAGCTATAGTATAGAGTGTAATTTAATACAATAATGTAATCAAGAAGTTTAGTTCCTCAGCACTACGGAATTCAATCCGTTTCGGGAGTGTTTTCAATAAACCCACACAAAACTATCTAAACTTGTTTGAACTCGTACACACTCAAACTAGATAAACTTCCAGTTCAGCTACACAACATCGATAAAGTTTGGTTTTAATTACCTCCAAAATATTAAAAACATTTTGGTTTGAAGTTCAAAAAATACGAAACAGCATATTTTTTATTTAAAAACAGTGCCATCTCTTGCGGAACTTATGACCTTTGAACTCCGTGACCCCGGTGACAACCCTTCCCGCTGGCGGCTTAAGAAGTTCATACATAAATGATAATAGATGGCGCTGTAGAACATTTTGAAAATATGTTATATTTTATGTACTAGATGGCGCTGCCAAAATTAATTAAAGTAAACTTTATAGACATGCAAGGAGAAAAATAGTTTTAAATTAGGTTTGCTCGTATGCATAGTCTCGAAGCCTTCATTATGCACTTTCTAGTATGATTATTGTTCAATTTAATAAATAATTACAACTATTTATAAAAAAACTTAAGCTATTACTTAAAAACAGCTAATGTAAATAAAATAAAAGCTACTAAATAAAAAGAAGAAGACTTATTAACTATTATAAAGCTAAACTGTTTAATATGGGTTAGCAAAAAAAAAAACATCGTTATCTTTGTTAAGTCCTCATTTTTTTTTGATTTTTGTTTGAAGATAATATTATTTTATTTTGTCGCCTACTAGAGCAGTGTGAACAGCCCAATACAAAGCCAATTAAATGCCTTTATTTATTTAAATTATTATTGTGGGTAGTTAAATTCATTTCACTACTAAAACAACTACCTATCTATAAAACAAATACAAATCATTTATTTGTTTACTTTACTTAGTTTCCTCCTAAAGTCTTGGGTCAAGGATGGCAAACACATACATTTCTCGTCTTTTTGTTACATAACCAGTGCTTAGGCCACTGAAACATACATTTAAGATCTAGACTCGCACAATACCTTGACACAACAGTATCTATACCATACTTAGTGCACCACATCGAGTGTACCTATGTGTGAATACATGAATATGACGACTTCCGTGGTCGAGTGGCGTCCACACCGGTTTTCAAGGTGTCGCCAGCTCTGAGGTCCCGGGTTCGATCCCTGACCGGGTCAATGTAGAAAACCCCTTTTCTATATTGTCTCGGGTCTGGGTGTTTGTGGTACCTTCTTTGTCTCTGAATTCCATAACACAAGCGCATTAGCTACTTACTTTGGGTTCAGCGCAATGTATGTGATGTTGTCCACATTTATTATTATTATTTACCTATTATTTATAATACACGTGTCCTGGCGTAAGACATTATTGCAACAGAGACGCTATCCAGAAATTAATTGTAGTAATGTAAGTAGATAAATAATTCAAATATATCCGACATTTGTGTAACAAAGCCTCTCAGTGTACCTAAATGTATCTTCTTCTCCCTGCCCTGTGCCTTTACTCTCCAATTTAATATTAATTCTAATACAATTCCAATGGGGAATAGTTATTTATTTAGCAGGCACACAAACAACACACGGTACAATAAAATACTCTCAATGTTTAGATTCCAGTCAGTTCCTTCCATTGACAGCATTTTTAGGGTTCCGTACCTCAAAAGGTAAAAACGGAACCCTTATAGGATCACTTTGTTGTCCGTCTGTCTGTCTGTCTGTCAAGACCTTTTTTCTCAGGAACACGTGGAGGTATCAAGCTGAAATTCATATCAAATACTCAAGTCTATGGTTTCTTGGAGCTGTGAAAAAATCAAACTTCTAAGTCAACGCGATCAAAAGATACTCCCGTTTATGCCGCAAATTTTCGACACTCGCAAGGGAATCAAAACCTACAGGGTACTTCCCGTGAACTCAGAATCTTGAAATTTGGTACGAAGTAACGTCTTATAGTACAGATAAAGGAAAAATTGCGAAAACCGTAAATTTTTAGTTACATCATATAAAAAAAAATATATATGATTTTTTTTTTTTTTTTTTTCATTTTGCAATTATATCATACCATAACTATGACTCGATTGTAGTGATGGGTGAACTTTTACTTATATACCTACAGGTGTGTACGGAACCCTCGGTGCGCGAGTCCGACTCGCACTTGGCCGGTTTTTTTTTCTTAAGAAAACTGAATCGTCTGTTATACCTAAACTAATATCAATTTTGCATTGGCATTGTATTCGAATTAAAATTACCAATTATAATTAATTGGTGTTGCGCAATGCGATTTTGCTTCCATTCATCTCTAGTACTCGTCATCTCAGCATTTTCCTTTCTTCCTCCTATCATCTTTCACACAATCCATCCATCTCTTATTCGGTATTCCTCTGCCTGTATATCCATACTCTTTAATACTCATAACTCCCCATAGCAAGACAACTTTTCCCTACTGTAAGTTATGTATCTACATTTATTTACAATATTAATATGTTAGCTCCATATACACTGTATAACAACGATTTACGAAAAATAATTATAATTATCGTTTTTAGAAAAGGTTTTTTATTTAATCTAACTGAGAATGTTGACCTTAGAGGAATAAATAAGTAAACTATAGAGCGCGGATGTCGAGTATGAACATGTAAAATAGTAAAATCGTAAAATTAGTATCAAAACAGAGCGCACCGTTTTATTAAAACTATCCCAAAACCTAATATTACCCTAATAATATTGGAACCGTCGATAGTGTCGCATAAACGTCTGTCGTCGCACAGAAAATCACATAAATCAGTAAACGAGCGCAGTACATTTAGCTAAAAATTAAGTTACGCTTGGCATAACTACTAGCAATGCGCGCATTCTATGCTTGTCTTGTCTATGATTACTCTAAGATCTTAACTAAGTTTCATTAAAATCGGTTTAACGGCTAAACCGCCGTGAAAGCGTGACAGACAGATATTTTTCGCATTTATAATATTAGTATCGAAGTATGGATAGTTAAGAAATAAGAAGGTTGTGTCTCCTCTAGTTTTATAGTTTCATCGAATTCGGTTTAACTGTTTTGGAGCCAAAAAATCAAATACTATATGTATAATGTATATGATTATAAAAGATGAAAGTATTTTTAATTAATTTGTGTAGGTACATGAGTATTAATTAAAAATTACATTAAGTACGTACTATTAAAATAGTAGAAATTACAGTCGCACAAGTAAAACCAAAACACAAAGCTTAGGCAATTCACGATACCTAATAACTATCAGGCAAAAATCATCAATCTAACACTCTAAGTTCATGCAATTCTATTGAATGATATTTCATGACAAACCCATTCAATCGAAGTGCCTGAACTTAGAGGGTTAGATTGATGATTTTAATAATTATAATTCTGAAAGTAAAAACGTATAACGGCCGCCCATCGTACTTTGTTAAAAAAAACAAAGCCTGAAACTGTCCGAAAAATTGCAAAAATGGTAGAAAAACTTGAATTTTGCGGGCTACCCTGAAGCTTCTGCCTTAAACACTGTTTAAAATACAAAATAGAAACACCATTTTGGTAAAATAACAATCAGAACAAACAATCTTAATAAAAGTTCACTAACAGTTGATACAGCTAGCTGTCTTGTAAGTTGAAAATTAAACACACACTTAAGAAATTGTTCAAAACAATATACAAATTATACTTAGGGCTGATTTTTCAAACACCAGATATTTTTTATTCGTTGAATAAAATTGACGTCTGACAGATTTTGTATGGAAGAACTGTCAAAAATTCAAAGTTATTCGTCGGATAATAATATCTGGCGTTTGAAAAATCAGCCCTAAGACATTTAATAGGATTTTAAATAAGACTATGTAGAGAGTATAATGCGATTCAAATTAGAATAGGAATGTCAATAACCTCTATCTGTCAAATGTTGCTTGTAAAGTACGATTTGCAAAAAAAACTTATTTGTAAAATAAGTCTTACATCAAATTTAAATAAAATCATTAAATACTAGTATACTAGTAAATATCTAAATATAAAATTTAATTAATTAAATCCATAATTCACAGCTATAATATATAATATAATATATCTTGGGACCACTCACACACGGCCATCTGATCCCAAACTAGTACTCCCGTATTATGGTGACCAGATAACTGATAAACATACTTATATATTTCTAAATACATACATATTATAGATAAATTACACCCAGACACAGAACAAATGATCATGCTCATCACACAAAGATTTGTCCTGGGTGGGAAGCTATGACGTTACAATAAAGCGCAAAATCGATCCTATTCACATTCAAATCGCATTGTGGATAGTGACATTTACAGACAGATCTATCTACAAAGAAAAGCACATGAAATCTAACCACTATTTTTATTTTTAGGGTTAAAAAGCACGTAATCATAACCTACATAATTTTTTAAATCAGTTAAATCGAAATGATATTATATTTCGCGTGACAACATTATTTAAAGTAAATAGGCTCTATTTGTAACAGTTTAGAAACATGAAAAGTTAGTAAAATAGGTTTTAAATTCATAGTGCATGTGTAATCTGTCTAGATATTTACCTTGCACCGCGACTGGTGTGCTGGGGGGCTAACTTTCACTAACCACTGTCCGGGACCTGCTCGAGTATAAGCGCACCCCGCCAACTGCACCATGTAGGACGCATTTACACCGAAACGAGCCAATAGCCGTTTAACAGGATTTGTACTCGTGGACGTTTCAAGATAAAAAATCTATATTATGAAAGACTAAACAAGGTTATTACCTAACTGTGTTAACTGTAACAAACTTCGTCCAAAACAGTAAAACGATTATGACTTAAAAGGTTTTCTTACATTTAAGTGGTCGCAAGTTCGAAACCCACCCATTGCACTTTTGACGTAAACCTACTCCAGACACAAACATATTTAGCTTAGTTGGAGAGGTTGACAAGATTGCTAGTAATGTGAATTCCGCCCACAAGTCTAGCAAAATTAAAAAAAATCTTGTCTGTTTTATTAAAAAAGGTTGTCAAATTGTCTGTAAAAAGTTGTATCAAAAATACATAATAGATTGCTGTAAAACGCTGAAAAAAATATTTTTGAAAAATTGCACTTAGATATATTAAAACACGCTATTACATCCAGGTGATAATAAATGAAGGTTTACATTTTACAAAAATTCAAATTCTTTTGCAACCATAAATTTGTACTTTGACGTATAAACTAAGGGAGTGATGTATAATCATGGGGAAATTAGGAAGCCATAGCGAACCGATATCTTATTTTAATAAAAGTATAATATGATTAACTTTTAGAAAAATATCTGTCGTAATAAACAGCTCGGTGGTTGTACGATTGGAAATAAAGTTCTTGCTTCATGTTCAAATCCAGTTCTTACTATTTTCTATTATTTCTTTTTACCGTCCTATTATTTTTAAAGAAGTTTAGTGCTGTTACTCCAAGTAAATATGCTGAGATGACTGTCATTAATGCGAACAACGTCGCGGGTACAGGTAAGCAATAAATATACTGAATAACAAGCACTGACAATTGCTGTATTAAATAATTGATTACACTCAAATGTAAAAAACCGTCTTAAAAGTAACTGATAATCATTTTAAATAAAAAAATCGAAACTAGTAATGCGTGCCTGGGGATCCCAGGGAAGTTTACACTCTATTGTTATAAATAGAGTGTAAACTTCCCTGGGATCCCACCATCAGATCCTGACTTGATCACCATTGGACCACCTCGGAAGTAAACCCTATCAAACAAAAAAGAATTGTCGTAATCTGTCCAGGCGTCTCAGAGTAATCGGGGAACATACATATAAAAAAAAAGACGCGTTGAGCCAGTAGTCGCGGGTTCAAGTCCTGCCTGAGGCTAAGTTTTCCATCTACTATTTGTATTCAATTACAAATATTCGCTCCGCATGCGTAAATGCGTAACAAATAATAAAAATATTGATATGAATCTGTTTTTATAGTCGTTTAATAAAATAAGGTAAAACTGCTTATAAATAAGTTTTAAAACAATGGAATCAAAAGGAAAGCTACTGAAATATTAAAAGAATGGTATGGTGGAAATTTTCTTTCTCAATGAACTCATAGCATTTGTTTGACTTCTGTTCTGCGCTTGTAACGAGATCGTGTCGACCACTTGCACGATTTCTTTGTCGAAGTAATTTAAAGGGAAAATGTGGTTTCTTAGATGCCACCCAACAATACTATTTTATTATGTTCATTCAACAGAACTCACTGGAATACAATGGACTACTTAACAGTGTTCGGGAAATTATTTTGATATTTACTTTGGTTTGTTTTTTACCTCTTACAATTATTTATTTTTATTCTTCAATAAAGTTTATTTATAGAAAATATATATTTTCATACATTGAAAGTAAATGCGCGCTTAGTCGTTTTTATTAAAAATAAACTCTTGTGCGTATTTGAGTGGATAAAAACGAGTGTGCTGTATACGAAACGTAACTGGCTTTGAGAGCAAGAGAGAAAGAAAAAGTGTGCTCGCAATTCTCTTTCTTGCCCCTACAGTAATATACGAAATGTAACTCTCTCTCTTTCTATTCCGATCACACTCTTCGTAACGCTCTCGTCACGCAATCACCAGATTAATTCCCAAGTCAAGCGTGCGTAAAGAAGTTTTACTTCAATAATCATGGCTACGTCACCACTTTTCGTCGGTAATTAAAAATCTGGGTCTGCCTTCCTGGTTACACGCTCACCGAGCGCACGCGAGCGGCATGTTACGTGCTGTTACGCTTCGGTGTGATTGCGTCCACAATACGAGTTCTTGTCAAACATTGTATTTCGCTAAGCATCCGTATCTTCTGTGTATGATGTAAGGCTGACAAATTTCTGCGCTGGGTAAAGAATTTCAACCTGTCTCTTTAAAGGTAGACATTTTAAATGTAACTACTAAAATACAAATATTCACGGGGTATAGTTGTAAGGGGTTGTAATACTAGTGCGTGGGTGCCTGGACCTTCTAGGGATTCAAGCTTATAAAATACCGAGTTTTGTCAAAATGGGTACTACGGTATAGCCGTGACAGCGTAACAGACAGGCAAACAGATTAACTTTCGCATTTATTTATTAGTAAGGATATGGATGGTATGTGTTATGGTGGCCTAGCGGTTCAATGACTGGATTTGTTTGCACGTGGTTGCAGGTTTGAACCAAGGCCAACAACAATATTTTTTTTTAAAGTATTTATCTATACTAATATTATAAAGCTGAAGAGTTTGTTTGTTTGTTTGTTTGTTTATTTGTTTGTTTGAACGCGCTAATCTCAGGAACTACTGGTTCGAATTGAAAATTTTTTTTTGTATTGGATAGTCCGTTTATTGAGGAAGGCTATAGGCTATATAACATCACGCCACGACCAATAGGAGCGGAGCATAAATGAAAAATGTTGCAAAAATGAAAAACCGTTAAAACTAAAACACGCGAACAAAGTCGCGGGGGACAGCTAGTGTATGATATTTCTTAATTATTCGACAAACGGTGAAGAACCGTATATCCTTAAGGCGTGGTGATGAATGCTCCTTCCTTCTTTGTGAGGGAAGAGCCCTGTACCCAGCAGTGGAAAATTTATAGGCTGCTATTACCCATACTAATTGCGGAAGTAACTCTGTCTGTTCGTCTGCCTGTTAAACTTTCACGAGTGAACCACTTAACTGATTTTGATAGAATTTGGTATGGAGCTAACTTTAACTCTAAATAAAGCAACAGCTGGTATTATAATTATTATAATAACTAGCTTTTGTCCGCGGCTTCGCTGGCGTGGACGCACGTAATATTAGTTGAGCGGGTTTCGCCGTGAAAGACAGACAGAGTTACTTTTACAATAATAATATTAGTATAGAAGTATAAATATATATAAAAAATTGAAATAGCAGTTGATCTCCAGTTGAACAGTTCCTCTTAAAAACTAAATTAATAAAATAATAATATGTTTTACTAGCTGTTTCCCGCGGCTCCGTCCGCGTGGATGTCGGTTATCGCGGCAAAAAGTAATCCTATGTCCTTTCTTAGGCTCTAGACTATCTGTATACCAAATTTCATTTAAATCGGTTCCGTAGTTTTGGCGTGAAAGCGCGACAGACAGACAGTTACTTTCGCATTTATAATATTAGTAATGATTATCCTATTTTAAGAGTTAAGAAAGACGCATTTATTCAGTGAGTTTGATAAAATTGCATTGACCTATCAATTTTATCCGGTTCACCCCGCAGGCTTTATCCGGCGTCTGTACTAGATCCGATTGTGCCGGATGTGCTGCCGGCTGAACGATATTGGGTTACAGAACTGCCGGATATCAAGGTATTTGGAACCTAGGGTTACGTAAACTAAGCCTATATCATTTTTACTTAGATATTACAAAGAGTTTTTGTGTTAAAAACGACTCCCTCACTGTATAATTTAATCTTTGTATCGCAGAGCTTTTCACTAACATTCAAATCACATGCACAAAGAACACCCGGACTTGGAGCAAGTGTTTGTGGATCACACAAATGGTTGTCCCGTGCGGAATTTAAACATGCAGCACGTCGCGCACAGTGGTAATTGGCGTGGTGACCTATAATAGCACTCGGCTATCCCCGCAGTGTCCTGGTTTATACATATACAATACACCTTCACATACTTTTGATAGTATTTTACTCGATTTCTTATTATTATAATTAAAACAATGCGTGAACTCTTATTTGTTAAATAATTGTAGTGTGCAGTAGGTCGTATATAAAACTACCACGGACGAAAGAAGTTAGGAGTGTTTTTTTGAAGTTATACTTATTTGGGCGCTTTAGGGAAAAATTATGAGAGTAAATTTTTACGATGCGCGCCCACACCGTCACGGAAAACCTACACCCTGAAGTTAGCTAGTCAACATTTTAGTTTTTCCAAACTAACTACATAATGTCCAAAATGACAAATGTCAAGATGTCCGATGCCGGTTTTCGAGTTTAATCTGAAGGTTGAAATATTTTTTATACCAATCTATCAATCACAAGTTTATGAGAAATAATTTTATCTTGTTACGCCCAAAAAGTATAACTTCTTACGAGCGTACATAAGTACACAAACACTTTTTTTTAATACCGAATTCCACACTAAATAATTAAATCCTAGTGTCGGGGGGTTTTACAAACATTCAATTTACATGTACAAAGAATCGCTATGGGATGAATGAATAATGTAACAAAATAATGTAAAAACTATCTCATTTTACCTAAATGTCAATCTTACGGGATTCAGCTGAAACCTGGTCGTGAATGTCCCTTAGAGCCACGCTAAATAGCGCTGTCGTGAATGCCTTCTTAACAAATAATTATGACTATAACTCATATAAATATTATGTAACAAATGTTTGATTAATGAGTTTACCAGTCAAGCGAATATAATTGTAACAATCGATATGGGAAATAATATTTTGCCGTGACCACCTGACCCTATTAAAGTCCTATACAATATTATTATCAGAGAGAAATAAGGTTATTGATAAAACATATATTACCAGTCAAAACTGAACTTTGTTGTACATGAATAGGGTTCGAAATATAATGGATTTTTTACACCTATTTGTAGACCAGTGACAAAAGATGAAAGACCTATCATTTCAGGTTAACTGTATCTAATTAAGTTTCAATATAAAATTGATTTTCAGCCATTACAGTATGGGTTGGCCAGTATATGAATGACTATCAAATTCATGCTTTGTTAACGTGAGCGAGTTTCAAGGGAAATTTGTTGCTAACTCATGAAATTGTGTGGTTTTATATAATGCTTGCAATTCTTAGGTTTTTGTTGTGATAGGTTAGTTTACGAGGGCCTTGTTTACCATCTTCAAGTAAAGGTTTGATTAGTTACTTTCTGATAGTACATAACTTTAATCAGCAAATTAAAGTCATGAGTATTTTCAACCAATTTCACAAACACACAGAGTTACTATTAACTGGTTAAATGAATGATATATCAAATAGTGCAATACTCATTCAAATCTATCAAAAAACACTCGTCAAACGTCAAAATGCGGTTGTATAATACTGTTGTCATGACAACCACAAATAAAAATTTTAATCGTCAAAGAAATACATTACTTGACAGACGGCATGGCAAGTAAATTGACTGGTCAGACAATGTTGTGATTAGTGCTACTCGAACGTATGTATACAAACGGGTCCTATATTCAAAGTCCTTCAGAATAATAATATACAAACAGAACAGTAGGTTTCGAACTCCGGAGAACTTTGGTGAAAACCGATCATCATCAACATCGCTGTAGGCTTGATGCCAGACGTGAACTGAACGTCTGAACACTTGCAGCTATCAGTAACAACTACCTAATTGGAGTGCCCACATGTTCGATCAGGTCAACAGTTTTCAAGGAGGTTATTCAGACAATAAGATGCAAAAACGTGAGCGATTAAAATCAATCACGATTTATTAAGGAATTCTATTCTCTGTACGACATAAATATGTTTTCATAAATAAAATCGTAACACAGTTTAGTGCACTTTTTGCGTTAGTACAAAATCGCATCGTAATTTAGTAATAATAAACAAAAATATAATTGTTAACTAGTTGTGCTAACCCTAGATAGGGGGCTAGATGGAGCGACGTCATCCATAAAGTGGCTGGCAGTGGTTGGAGGAGGGGAGAGGAGAGGCCGATGTCCAGCAGTGGACGAAGATAGGCTGACGATGTGCTAACCCCGCGATTTTTCTTGGTTGGCTCCCAAATTAAGCTAGACAGTTTATTACTTAAACTAATTATGGTAAAAATATATAGTTTTTTTTAAATCGTACTGTTAGTTTCAGAGATTAGTAGTTTAGACAAAAAAGAACAACTCTTTAACTTTATAACCAGGAGTAAAATTGCATGATTAATTTACAGTAATCGAGTAATTGGCATAGTAAGCCATTATAACCAAATAACTGTAAAATATTCAATTGTTAATTAAAACATTAATTTGACACTGCCATAATACAACGGACTGACAAAATAATTAACAGTGTGCATGAAATGTTAATTAGTCCGGCAATGTTAATTAGTGTGGCACTTCATTATTTATGCAAACATGAAACATCAAAATCCTGAAAGTACAATGCTATTTGTATCCTATATTTTACTAACTATAATTAATTATACCGGCCTATAAATGCATCAGATCACCACACTTGCTCATTGCGGGTTGGCGATTCCAGATTATTTTTTTTTGAATCCAGGTTTCCTCACGATGTGTTCCGTCACGCGATTGTCTATGTTGTATTAGAATAATTAAGAAAGTACGTATAGCTTTGACAAATTCACATTGGTACTTGCCTGTAATGGGTTCGAACCTGCAACCTTGTGTACACAAATCCGTTCATTAAACTACTAGGCCACCACGACAACATTTGTATACATTTTACTAAATTACTACAAAATAATTACAAATAAGATGAAATACGTAACCCCAGCCCAGCAAAACTATAAATAGAACTCGAAGTTTAAGGCTAAAATAAAAGAACCATCTCGATTAAGTCAGCATTTGAACGAAAAACTCCAGTCAATTGCGAACCGGATTCGCGTATACAGGAAACTGTACCACACTACAAGAGCATAGAACATTTGATTGGGATCGTCTAGCGTTTGCTTATTAAGATTATAAAACACGTCTGTAGTGCCCTCTCTAATTTTTAATTTATTTTTTTTATTAGCAATTAAATACAGTTTGATTTCGACAGACATCAGACGAGAAGAAAAGAGGTCGACTCGCGACACCACCGCCGCCGCGTGAGCTCATGATTAGGGACTCCTATTGAGTCAGAAACTAGTCGGGCGATCCCGAGAATATGGGTGAGTAAACCGTATGTTTTAAATTAAAATAATTAAATACAAATATAAATTATTTTTATAACTTTTTTTTTAGCGGCAACAGGAATACAAGTGAATATTTAAATTATCTGCCTATTATGTTTAATGAGATGACAGATGGATGGATAGATGGATAGCGGAGGCTTGGTAATAGGGTGCCACCATTAGATAAGGAACCCTAAAACGGCATTGAAATCGGTTTATTCGGACTATTTGTTGAACATCCTCTCTTTTGAAAACTAAATTAATCGAAATTACAGTTGATAGACGATAGTCGTGCCGATTGAAAACTTTAATTGAAATTATAGTGAAAACTATAGATTATGTAGGTGAGGGGACTTCGTAACTTGTATTTGTGTATCTTTATGCAACTTGTTGCTATATTATTTCGTTAAGGCGCTTGCCGTGAAGGCGTTAGGATATTACAATACCAACTATTGATAAAATCTGGAATTCAAAACATCTTGGATGACACTTGTTATCTATTTGTCTTATATTTATTAAGTACTACGTATAATTTTTTAATCTGAAATTCATTTATTTCAAATAAGCCTAATATTTGATATTTTTTAAAGTCGACGTTTCAGATAGCTCCCTGATTCAAACACACCTCTTCCTAATTGCTCTAGCTGTGGCGAAGAAACGGCGCAACAAACTCGCCAGCAGCACGCAGTCTCTCATTTAACAAAGGAGGTATATTGAAAAGTAGGATTGATAGAACAAATAAAAAAAATATTCTCCTTTTTTCTTTTTTTTTGGAAGAGTTTTACGCATGTAGCCTGGGAATCTTAAGGGCCTCAAGCCAGAGCAATAGAAAAACTAACTACGTCAGCAACGTTCACTAAGGGCATCCCCTGTGGGGTTCGGACCTCGACTTAGTGCGTTGCTAACAATCTTAATAATGCAAAAACAGCAAGGGAGGGCTGGATTTAAGTTTTTATTATTTAAGGACATTATTGCTAAACGGGGGCTTTTTTTTCAAATACTTAATATGTTTGTTGTTTTTCGAACTTTAATATTTTAATTATTCAAAGTTCTGACTATGGGGTTATTCATTAATCACGTGAGCCTCGAAAGGGGTGGGTAGCTGACTAAAAGAGTACAAAAAAAACCACAAAATATCACAAGGGTCCCCTCCCCTTGCCACGAGATTGAGATAACACGTGTTATTTTCTTGTTGATTTTACTTTATTTTTTACCAGCTAACAACAACTTGAATCCTACCTTAATCTCTGTTTGATCATTACATTATCTTCAAATTTTTATTTTACTTTGTATATTTCGTATTATTTAATACTAGCTGTCCCCCGCGACTTTGTTCGCGTGTTTTAGTTTCAACGGTTTTTCATTCTTGCAACATTTTTCATTTATGCTCCGCTCCTATTGGTCGTAGCGTGATGTTATATAGCCTATAGCCTTCCTCAATAAACGGACTATCTAATACAAAAAGAATTATTCAATTCGAACCAGTAGTTCCTGAGATTAGCGCGTTCAAACAAACAAACAAACTCTTCAGCTCTATAATATTAGTATAGATTTGTTATAATAATTTTTGTCTTTTTTATAGTTTTAATAACTGTAATTGTTTGTCATAAAGCCGTTGTAATAAAATAAAATAAAATAAAATAAAATAAAATAAAATAAAATAAAATAAAATAAAATAAAATAAAATAAAATAAAATAAAATAAAATAAAATAAAATAAAATAAAATAAAATAAAATAAAATAAAATAAAATAAAATAAAATAAAATAAAATAAAATAAAATAAAATAAAATAAAATAAAATAAAATAAAATAAAATAAAATAAAATAAAATAAAATAAAATAAAATAAAATAAAATAAAATAAAATAAAATAAAATAAAATAAAATAAAATAAAATAAATAAATAAATAAAAATTAAATAAATTTTGTTCACGGTGTTTTAATTTCCAGAATTAAATTAGTTTTAAAGACAATACTATATACTTAATTATTTAAAAATATTATATACTTAATTATTTACCAAATAATTTACGTGATTCTAAACTTCACTACGTATCACCAGGAGTGGTTGAAAGAGTTGCTAAAAATCATCATGTAAATAATAGACGAACCCTAATGGCTTCCTAATTAGGTATTCTTGATATTTGTCTTATTCAAAACAGCGTGCTAGAAACTACAGGATTACAGTGAGTAGCGAATATGAACCTTAATGTGTAGAACTAAAGGTAGGTACTTTAAGCGTCGATGTATCATACCCGATATTAACTTTGTGTTTCACTGTTATTCATTGTTGGTCGAGATTAGACTTGCAGTTATGGCCAGTTCCTAAATAAAAAAACCGGCCAAGTACGAGTCGGACTCGCGCACCGAGGGTTCCGTACAAACCTGTAGGTAAATAAGTAAAAGTTCGCCCTTCACGATGATCGAGTTATAGTTATGGTATTGTTATTGCAAAAAGAATTATTAAAATTATTTTTATTATATGATGTACCTAAAAATTTACAGATTTCGTAATTTTTCCTTTATCTTACTATAAGACGTAACTTTGTACCAAATTTCAAGATTCTAAGTCTACGA
Source organism: Diachrysia chrysitis (assembly GCA_932294365.1). Lineage (NCBI taxonomy): Eukaryota > Metazoa > Arthropoda > Insecta > Lepidoptera > Noctuidae > Diachrysia > Diachrysia chrysitis. The sequence goes on from OW028641.1 coordinate 2,343,129, forward strand.
GAAGTACCCTGTAGGTTTAGATTCCCGCGCGAGTTTCGAAAATTTGCGGAATATTGCGGCATAAACGGCTGTATCTTTTGATTGCTTTGGCTTAGAAGTTTGATTTTTTCGCAGCTCCAAGGGACAGTAGACCTGAGTATTGGATATAAATTTTAGTTTGATACCTCCACGTGTTTCTGCGAAAAACGGTCTTGACAGACGGACGGACGGACGGACAACAAAGTGATCCTAAAAGGGTTCCGTTTTGTCCTTTTGAAGTACGGAACCCTAAAAAAAACGATTCGTTTTGCTGACGGACAGCAGTAAAAATTGTACAGACCGTTAGCAAAACGAATCTTTTTTTTAAATTGTAACCAGGCATAAGTCATAAATTGAAGGTGATTTTATTATTATGAGAGTAAAATAATTCGTTAAGCTACAATTCTAATACAAAGCCAATGCAAAATTGTTATTCATTTAGCAGGCACACAAACAACACACAGTCCAAAAAATACTGACAATATTTAGTTCCTCTCATTGACAGTGTTTTGTTTCAAGAAAACTGATGGCCGGATACTGATATGTCAAACAGTTTTAAGTCGCCATTAATTCTCATGCTGTCCCTGTCAGTTTATGGTGTGAAGTAACAATTCGGGGGTGAATCTTGTGCCCGCTAAACTAATATAAATTTTATTTTGCATTGGCATTGTTTTAGAATTAAAATAAATTGAAGAGTAAGCGCACAGGCTTGTAATATAAATATCGTTTTTACTTAGCAACTATAAAAGTTATTGACTTGAAATTTAGTTTCTAGATAGAAGAGGATTATGATGAAAATAAATGTCGATCAGTTACACGCTTAAAGAAACTTTCCTCGATCGTTTTATTTTTTGAAATCAGCTCTATAAAAACTTTTTTGCTTAATCTACCAAACTTTTACATAATCGCCTTAACCTTGAGAGCTTGTCTTAGTAATAGTTAATAAAAAATAATATAATTTTATTTGCATTGTTGATTTCCATTATTTTATATTTATAAGTTGTAAATTTATTGATGTAAAATTACGGAATAAATTATTTATATTTGAAAATACATAAAAATAAATATAATATATAGCAATGCAATTAATCAATAAATTTACCAACCTATTTTCAAGGTTTTGTTTAATCGCAATCAAATCGCTTCGTGAACAGCAGGTTTTATTAGAAAAAGTTATGCAAAATACCTAGGCTAGTTGACCTTGACGCTTTTTTGTTAAAATAACGAACTTGGAGTTCAAACTCTGTTGCCTGGCTGATTGTGAGTTTGTAACTTGTTTTATGAGTATTTTGTAGGAACAAATATAGGCTCATACAAATAGATAACACGTGCTTGAAGTAAAAAGGGCGTAAGTATTATTAAGCATAATATTTTCTATACTTAAACTTACTTAATATCTATACAAATATTATAAAGCTGAAGTTTTTATGTGTTTGTGTTATCAGGAACAATTTCGAATTGAAAAAAAAAATATTGTTGTCCATTTATTGAGGAAGGCTATATATATTCTATATAACATCACGCTACAACGAATAGGAGCGGAGCATCAATGAAAAATGTTGCAAAAACGGGTTAAATATTATTCCTTTTGGGAGCTTTCGCTGTGTGCGCTGCGTAAACGGAATTGTTCCTCTTAAAAAATAAAAATAAATGTCCGCGACACCATTTGTCTATCTTTTAAGGTTGATTCACTATAACCTTTTTTGCGGTTATCAAATATGTTCTAAAATAATTAAATCCATACATATATATAGATCGTTATTAATAACAAGTATTTCATTTTGATAGAAATTGCTATTTACGTAAATAATTTAAATAATTAAAACTAATATATATCTCCTAAGATGAATATCTCAGTTATAACAGCAGAAATATTTTTTTACAGGCACATTTAGTAATATATATATTTAAAGTGAAATAAAAGAGATCTTGTCAAATACCCAATTGTCAGCTTCGGCTATGAAGAGTATGCTGATGAGATGCTGTTGATTGAATATAAAGAATACCGTCAAAAATAGCTCCACTATAATATTGGACACTAGGTTTCTTTCTAAAGTAAAATTATATAAAATTCTAGATTACTATCATTTATTTGAAGTTGTAACTATGAAAATGATGACTTATAGTTTTTATACGTGACCAGAAGCCCGCCCCGGCATCGCACGGGTATCTAACAAAAACATTAAAAAATATAATATGGTGTATGTCAACCGGGGATAGGGTAGCTTCCCAACGGAGAAAGAATTTTTCAAAATCGCTTCAGTTGTTTCGGAGCCTATTCAATGCAAACAAACAAACAATTAAATCTTTCTTCTTTATAATATTAGTATAGATTACACCACACACTAACTAGGAAAGGTAAATATCTAAATGTCATAACTGCGGCACTTTAGCTTTGAAATGAATGAACCGGTTTTGATTTAATTTTTAACCTCCATCGAGATAGTTTTAGTTATAAGTAAATCAAGATAAATGTAGTGACGCGTTCGTTGATTGTCAGCTTATTCGATGAAATAGATTATGGAGCTTCATTAAGTTTTAAACTTAAAACATTGAAGTGTACTAATATTGTATATTGTATAATTAATTACGGTTTGACTGATAATGAAGGTTAAGCCGCGCTCGCCGCGGTTTATCTGTGGATGGGTAACCGTTCTTAAACATACCGAGACCCCTCCGTGCCTCGGAAAGCACGTTAAGCCGTTGGTCCCGACTGTCATACGTTGATCTTTGGTAGTCGTTAAGCCATTACAATTCTGACAACCAGTCTTACTTTGGGATACTGTGTTATACAGTACAATGGGTCGTGGAGGTCAGACAGGCAGTCGCTCATGTAAGATACGGTATTCAGCTGAATCCGGTGAGACTGGAAGCTGACCAACATAGTGGGGAAGGGCTAGGCAGAAGAAGTATGGTATTCAGATCATGCAGTGAATTAAATGGGATTAACCCTCTGTGACGCTGAACCTCGGCTAGCTTGATTCCATTAACTCACTTTGACTGATTGCTTTCTATTCATTCCAAGTCACAATACAGATATATACAGAAGAACCATATGATAATAATAATAACAACTTTATTGCCAGAAAAACTGGTTTACATTATTGTTGTTCACATGCATGGGCCAGGAAATATACAAAACTCAATGAATATTGAACTGCACGTCGATTCTGTAAAATTCAAACAACAACTCGCATCTCACTTCGCTATTCACTCTCACTTCGCATAAAGTTCAAAATAACCTTGATTTCGATCGGGTTCGAGTGCGAAGTAAGCGTCGAAGTGACAAGGGAATTACCTTTACTGATTCCCACTTCTTATGTCATCTCATACTTTATCTGTCAAAATTTCACGTCAATTTAGTTCAACTCGCTGAAACGCTCGCAAGGGTAGCGCTAGTGTAAATTCGAATTATCAACCAAGTTTTTGGAATGCCAATCAAGAAACTCACAGTGGATTCAGATTCGAAGTTTAGAATGAGGTCTTACAGAATCACACCGCAGCATCCACTGATGGAGAAGAACAGGCAAGAAACTTAAACATAGGTTACTCTTTAAAAAAAGGTAAGTAATATGTACATACATGATACAATGTAAAAAAGACAGTTATTTTAAAATATGCGACAACAACGTAAATAGCAAAATGTATAATATGACATTCAAAATTGAATAAAAAAAAATAAGAAATCATACATTTTACTTCAAATTATATTGGCAACACATTATTAGGAAAAAAGAAAAAAAAAGAAAAAAACATGCGTGCGTACAAAGTACACATGTCAGAAGTGAAACTTCTTTGGCGAACTAATTTATAAATCTTGTTTATATTTATACAAATCTAAAACTTTAAATTTCCAAGATTAAGAGGAAGGATATTCAACATCTGTATGCTTAGTGCGAGTCACCAACTGTCAATTGAAATACTTTACTATCACGTAAATCGAGTTTACGTCTAACGCATCGACGACAGTAAACTTGCGAGTGCAAGTTGTTCTTACTCTAACTATAAAGTGTGCGTTTGCTCACCGTAAGACGTGAGGAATGAGAACGAACGAAACGCACGGACTAGACTCTACTATATGTAATCTGTGGAACGGACGAGCAAATGTTGATAAACCGACCAAAATAGATTGAAATTTGTATCTATCGTACTTAATGTGAGCGGCTGCCTATTTAAATAGTGGTGGTTATACTTCAAGTTTGAAAGAAAAGTTTATTTTGTTTAGAAGTTTGTTTACATTGTGATAATGTGATTTATTATATAAAACTTCTAAGATGTTTAGTAAACCGAGGACCAATAACCTTAACGCGAGCTAAATGTATCATGCATGCACACAATATACCAAACTCTTTATGCATTGATTAGGAAAATACTACATGTGAAAGTTGGATGTTTGTACAACAATATTATTAATATGAGTATTGTTATGCGTACATAAGGCTACCTACTAAGTTATGAAGTTCCACAGAATTGTTATGAAAGGCTTCAAGTGCAATAAATCTTTGACTTTGAGTGTCGTGCATCGTATTCGACCGCAGTGCATTAGAATTTGATTGGCTATGCCCGCTATGGCTACGCGCCTTCGTTGGGTGCGCGTATATTTCGCGCCAACAGCTCGGGCGCCGTTGACGGTCGCCTCGAATCCCGCTTCGGCCCTCGGATGTCCACATTCCACGGCCCCGTCACAGAAACATGCAGAGTAAAGACAGCCACAGTCGACCATTTACCTTCTATTAATATTGTTAAGATTCGTCATAATTATAGGTTATATTATATACATTGTCTTCCCTGGCAGAGATTTACTGTACCTATTATATTAAAAATAAAAGTATTGCAATCTTGGTATTTGGACTTTTAATACTAGGTACTATTCCTCTAATATAATATATTATAGTAACTTAACACTTCTTATTATGAACTTACTAGGTATTATGATTATTAATTATTTTAATAGCAACAATTAGCTATTATGAAATGTTACACTGGCAAAGTAATATACTACCTAGTACCTATTGGTAATGCTACAAAGTTGGGTAAGTCTTTAGGTTAGGAAAACATAATAATGTTGTTGACAAATATAATTTTATTCTAGACCAATAAGTCACTTATTACAATGCTATAAATAGAATTCTAATTTATAAAATAAAGTCACCATCGGCAAGATACATAATAACATCTAGAAATTGTAACTTCCTAGTACAAACAAACATAGTAGGTACCTACTCACACAATTAATGTGCTTTGCAATTAGATATATATATATATATATAGTGCAGTTAATATACTAATAGACAATTTATTCAATGAAAATAAATGACAGAAATCACTCATTATAACAAATTAACAGTAAAATGGAATATAAATTTTATTAATGTTACAAATGTTTACAATATAAAGGTGGTAAAATGAAGAACAATGCTTATTGTTGTAATTTGCTTGCATCGTGTTTACTACTATCTTTCTATTTTTGGTTTGTCACTTTTTCCCATATAAATGAACCATAATTTGCACCTCCAAAGGGTTTAAATATTTCATTCTATATTGGTCATCACATATCTGTAAAATAAAAAAAGTATTTGATAATTAATCAATCCTATAAGGTAAGAATTATTAATATGGACACTTTTTTATATTGTAATTAATTCAGTTGCTGAGTGGTAATCAATGCTCATTCCTTTTCAACCTTAGGAGAGGCCAGTGCCCAGTAGTGGTACATTTATAGGTCTATATTATATTTTACTATTATAGAATAGAATATTATTTATTTCTTAGTTCATGATAATTGCAGATGTTACAATAATTATATAATGGTTCACATATACTACCCTATCCGGTGTAGAAATATTATGGTTAGAATAATATTATTATTATACATTTTTTTAAACTTGTAAAACAAATGTATACATTAAGAATATAAAATACACTGTTAATATTAAATACCAACTATTATTCATATATTTTATTCTTTATATTGTGTTGTAAATATCTTTAAATAACAAACTTTACTATATTTACACTTAAAACTAACTAATCCAAACCTATATTAAATGCATATTCATTGTATACCTATTTGAATCTATATCCATAAATGTGTTAAACTAAATTATTTATCTAAGTATATAATTTAATTTTGAATGTTCTTATCATTTGCATGTATAGTTTATTCAATATTTCTTCAGCAGCTATGGTAATAGGTATATATTTGAATCACTGTTTATTCTAATGTAAGACTTCAATGTGCCATATAAATACTAAGAAATAAATGCTTATCTAATGTATAACCTATAATTGCCTCTCAAATTACATTGGTATAGTTTATTCATAGTAAGTAAGTAAATCATGTTATAGATCATACCTTGACTGATTTCTTGCCTGGCAGTTGAAGTATTTTGAAATTATATTTAATATTAAATTAAAATTCCTCGTGATTTTTTGTAAATATTAAAAATACCTAATCCAATTTAAATATATACAAAATTTTTGTAAATTAATGATAACTCTAGAAATTCCAATTTTTAAATTAAAATTTCGTCAAAAGAATTTATGAAATATTGTTATTAGTATTTTATGCACAATGATTTATTGAAATCTCAAATGACGAATTGTAAATAAAAATGCCACGTGTTTTTTGTCAATATTAGAAATTATTAATTAAGTTTTGTTTTTGAATTCAAAATTTAGAAAAGCGAATTTATGAAATATTTTTATTTTATGGTAAATGATTTATTAAATTATCAAATGACGAGTGGCAAGTTGAAATACCACATGTTATTTGTAAATATTAAAACTACCTAACCTTCAAACCAATTATCATAAAAAATTGACTTCCGTTGCAAACCGGCGTGACGTTTCATCTGTAAAAATTTTACCCTCATGCGCCTAAAGAAGTTTCACTTCAAAAAAATATATAGGTAGGTATATGGTGTATTTATATGTAGTCCTATTCAAATCCCTGATAGGAATGATAAAGCATGTCGTAAGCCCTCTGAGGATAGAGGCCATGACATCATCGCACCGCTCCGGTTTAAAAGCACCCCAACTGACCTCGATCTATTGACCTTTATTTGTTTTTCAGTTTCTGTAGCTGTCACAGCAAATATTATTTCAATTTCAATTTCGCTGTCCAAATACAGCTCGAATTCGAATGCTCAGTCATGAATGAAAATATAATTACAGCGGGATGCGTCGCCATATTGATAATAATTGTGTCAGTGAAAGTTGAACCAAAAATATAAAAGGGAAATGTATGGATTCTAATGTCTTTTAGGTGCTCCAAACATTTCCTTTTTTTCCATTACTAAGCCACTGATGTCCGTCTGTACGTCGGTCCGTCCCTTAGTCTGTCCGTCCGTCTGTTAGTCCGTCCTTCTGTCCATCCGTTCGTCTGTTAGTCCGTCCGTCTGTCCTTCTGTCCGCCTGTCCGTTCTGTCCGTCTGTCCGGCTGTATCTCAAGAAACTAGGTAAAATTTTCAGGAAGTGTATATATTATTACTATTCAATGTGTAGTTTTGCCGCTACATCGACAAATAATAAAAATTATAGGCTCCATAAAATTTACGGAACCCTCCATTCGCGAGTCCGTCACGCACTTGACCGGATTATTATTTAATTGAATTCGATGTTTTTGTCAATTAAAAATAACAAGACACAGACGTTTTAAATTTCATAATGTTTCATCATTATTTAGTTTGTTTATTTCACATTTCGATGGATACTTTAATTTGAATTCAATATGAAGCTTCGTTGTACGTGATTTTTTATGAAATTCTACGCGTGTATTCAAATTCCCATTCAAAACTTATTTGTTTAAAATAGGCTACACAGTATTAGCACTTTTCAAACGACACCATATTATTTATGTCATTTTGAATAAATAAATAAATAAACGACACCATATTAGGTACAATAGACAGCACCCTGATTCGCCCACCCTTCACCGCTTCCTAAGTGCTCTGGCTGTGTTCCACGGCAGCACGCATTCATAATAAAAAAAAATAGGCTTTAAAAAAAAATATTGTTAATAAATAATAATAAAAAGTTTTAATAGAAAAATAAATAAAAAAAACCCGACTGGCCGCAAAGACCACCCGACTATTTGAAATTTTAATATTTTTTTTTGCTAACCCTTTTTTGGCTATAATAGAATTCAATTAAAAATACTTGACTTAGGCGCGAATACTGAATCGTCAATCAGATTTGAGTCGCTGTTATCTCTCTTGCTGTCTCTGTCATTTTAAGGTGTTAAGTAGCGACGGATAGATATTCAAGAACGTCTTAAAGTTAAGTGGCAATTGAGTATTCGGGCGATAGACGTTTAGATTGTTCAATAGAGTTCAGAGGATAACTCATACAACTTGCAGGTTCGTTAATTAGTTGTGAAATTGTTTAGTTAATTATTACCCGTTTCATTATCTCGCGGCATTGTCACCACCGAGCATTGTTAATTTGATCTACCCTCTGTGAATAGTGATGCCAACTGTAAATTTGTTTTGTATCGATAGATATTATTGTTAAAATATTCAATGTCACTGTGAAATTGGTAGTAACATTGAGTGGAATTATAATTTATGTTTATTTTCATATATTTTTCTAACTAGTGGTAAATACTTAACACTTATCGTTATATTTTTGTCAATTCTTAATTATAGCCTATATATTATTCTGATGTATAAGCAAAATATATTATTGTGTGTTCGGACCGAGGCTTTTAGGCGGCAACAGCTGAAGAGTAATTCAGATTTGTAGGTTTTGTAAACAGTATTTTAGCCTCCCCTTTCTCCGTAGAGGCTAAAGTTCTGTACAGGCTAGCAGTAATTGGTTTTTATACTTAGCTAATTTAGTTTTTGTAAGTATTTATTTTGTTTGTTGAATGAGTATGTGTGTAGATTTTATAGAACGTTATTGTTGCTAAGCGACAAAGTTCTGAAATAATAAATAAAAAAATAAAAAAAAGCTATATTATTGTAAAGTTTCATTAAAATCCATTCAGTAGTTTTTGCGTGAAAGAGTAACAAACATCCATATTACTACCACTACTAGTAAGAAAGTAACGATAAGGATTAACTTTGTTTAAAAAAGAAATACAAAATGATTGTGCATAATATTTTTATTTTATCGATATTTGAAACATAGGTATCGGTACATATATATCGGTATAAAATAGGTATAGGTACATCCCTACTTAGCAATTCTTGAAATTCCTATATTGCACAATTACCGCCCCTTAGGTGTCTTGACTGGTACTATTAGCGATAGATATTCATTTGAATGGCACTTCGAGGTACCAATTAATAGCTTTCCTTTGGAGTAAGCAATGTTGTGATAGGTACGTTGAAGTATTAATAAGTACTAGCTTAAACCAATCTAGGTAGGTAGGTACTATATTTTGGGTGGCTAATATGTTTTTGGCATAATATAGTATTTTTTTGAATAAGCTGTAAAAATATAGTACACTAAAATAAATTGGTACTTAAACTACATAAAATTATTGTATACTATTTTATAGAAAAAGTACTTATAAAAAAAGGCTTTTTTGTTTACTATAATTTTATTTTCTATATTATATTCTATTTATATTATATCTTCTTGCATTTTCAAATCAAATCAAATATCTTTAATTGCAAAAAGATATTTTTATTTTTCTTTTGTTTACGGTATAATTAGTATCGTAATAATATGTTTATTACGATACTAATATATTTAGATACTAATATATATACGAAACTTGATATATTTCGGACGTAGACTCTACCCAAAATATAGTACAATACTATATACTATAGGTCGATTGGCAACCCTAGGTACGCACGTGTAGGCCATAAGTCACATTCAAAAGAAATCATGATCTAAATTTGCGATTCCATTAAAATAGTAATACTTAGTAATAATAATTAATTTATTCACAAGTAACACAGAGTCATCTTGTAAGTAATTGACTGCACGGATAGCCGAGTGGTATAGGTCACCACGTCAATTACCTCTTCGCGCGACGTGCCGCAAGTTCGATCCCCGCATGCGACAAGTATTTATGTGATCCACAAACGCTTGTTCCAAGTCTGGGTGTTCTTTGTGCATGTGATTTGAATGTTTGTAAAACCCCGCGACACAAGGATTAAATTGCTTAGTGCGGGAGACGTTTTTAAAAAAAATAAAAAATAAAACACGAAACTTAAAACTGTGTTAGTAGCACAGTACATATACAATTTAATTATGTACATATTCACCGATGTACCATGACTCATGTACACGCTGTCTACCCTATCCGCAATCATGGCATGCACCAGCAGGGTTATACGCTATGGCGGTTGTCAACAAAAGCGATTGTTGCTTTATAAAAAAGACAGTGATAATTTTTATGCTTATTTTTATCCCCTGAACATCGGTTGGGTTGGCAACTGGAGATAGCGAACAGGCCTACAGGGACGCGCACCGTTGTCGCATTATAGAGAGGAAACAATGCACTCGCGCCTCAGGGAACATCGAACATGCCGGAGGCACTACAAAATCGAGGCAATCCCAACAGCATCCTAAACGCATTGTTATATAGGATACGGTAACATCACGAATGTTGTTTTCCATTTTACTCTTATTAATGTCAATTTTCACGCTGATATTAATTATGAGTACGCAATGAGACTTCTTGGTAAATAAGCGCTCACAAGTAAGGTCAAAAAGCAAATAAAACTTTTAAATTTGGTTCGGACGGGTTTACAAAAACCCCCACCCTAGTCCTAAGAGCGGGGGCAAGCACAATGGTCCCGTTTTTTAAGTATTATGTATCATAGGATTCTTTTTGGGTTGCATTATGGAAGCTCCGGTTTTTTTTTTTACGAAAACGTCTAGTCTTTTAACTTTTCCAAACAAAGTTCCGAAGTCAAACTTTTAGCTTTCAACATTTCCATCCACAGTTATTCGTCGCCCAGACTACTTACATTAAATGACATCGTACAAAAAAAACCACAAAGGAAAAATGACTTTTGATTAAAGATAAACCGACAAGCAACATCCTTTGCTATCTATAACTATCCGAGGTTGTCACAGAGAAACAAACAGTCTTTCAAGTCATAGATAAGAACATTTTATTGTTTTCCCAATGTAATAGACGTTTCTAGAGCACTCCGCCATATTGGCATATCAACAAAGAGATTGTTGCAAAAAGTTTAATCTACTGGCAGACATATTGAATGCTGGCTGCAATGTTTTATTCAATGAAATAAAAATAATGAATATTTGATTGAAATTGCTGATTTAAAAATCGAACGTTTTAAAAAAAAATAATTTTGGTAAAATACTTTGATTTAAATTAGTTTGGTTTAAAATTAATATAAATCAAACCATTGTTGGTACACTAGTATACTACTATTTAAAATCATGGAGTAAATTGTTATTTAAATATCAATTTCCCTCATGTAGTTTATTTATTTATGTTTTAAAATTTAAATATTATTTCTGCCATTCTTTATAATCTTAAATCAATATTCTATACATTTTATTAAATTACGAACTAAATAAATTAAAAAATATTACATTTTTATCAAATACCTACTTGTTAGCTTGTTTATTGCTAAGTTTTTACGGGTCTACACTATATATCTACATTGGAAGTACTTAAATACAGGGTGTTCCAAAAAGTATGGACGATCCGGTGTCCGCCGATAGAGGTATCCGAATCAGCCCCGCGATTTTTTTTAGTTTACAAGTTATAAGTCTTTTTTGTGATTTTAACTGAATTCCGACCTTCATCATACTTCTACTCACACTGCTATGGTGAGTTGCAATATATAGGCCATGTTTTTTTCTAAATTAGCTAAATAGTGTACCTATCGGATGTTTTAAATTTGTTACGATAAGATGTATCTATAAAAGGTCAAAAAAATAATTGAAGGGAAAACTTTTATAATCTTGAAAATTTTTGAAATTTTTGTTAGGCTGTTTAGATCATTTCAGCCCAAATGCTCCTCATGTTTTTATTATTATAAAAATCATCTCCATTTCATTGGCTTCTTATCCAATTAATTTGATATGGCTATCTGTAAGGCTTCAAAGTAAAAAATCATAGTACAATTCAGTTAAAAAACGCAATAAATCTCAAAGAACGAAACATTCCAACAAATGGTTTATATGCCCTACATTTTCAAAGCAATATCGCGAGCTAACGGCTAACCCATATAAATGCACTAGTGCAATACGAATGCAACAATCACAACAAAGTGCCTTTGTGATATCAATACTGAAAACTGTAAAATAACAGAACAGTATGAAATAGCTTTTACCTTTTTAGGGTTCCCTAGCAAAGGGACCAAATGAAACTATTATATGATATGTTTTTGTTATATAATGATTGAAATTATGTACTAAGTAGATATTTAATTAACAAGTTAATGTATTTAATTTTAACTAGACCCGTTAACAGCATTATTTGATTACGTTCTGGAAATGCGGTAACCGACACTTACCTAATTAAGTAAAATATTTAGTTGACATAAATAACATAATTATTAAACAATATTTGAATGTAATATTTGCATATCAGATTTGCTTTAAAAATCAGCTCGTGACTTTTTGTCGTGAAATGAAACACTTAATAAATATTGTTGTTTTTTTGTGAATTTAAATAAATTCAAATGTGTTAAATATAGAAATAAAATAAAATTATGTTTATTATGCAATTAGCATATAATATAATCACTTTTACGCGTCACTTTTTTTGAGCTCGCCGGAGTCGACATTTCCTAACTGATATAGCATTGTACTGAAGTCATAAAATTGTATGTTCCACAAGGTTGCAAATACAAACTCGGTTTGGGCTCCGCTCGTATCTTGGATCAGGCCCCTATTTTTTTTTATATACGACTCCCGCACTAAGGAATTTAATCCTTGTGTCGCGGGGGGTTTCACAAACATTCAAATTACATGCAAAAAGAACACCCAGACTTGAAACAAGCATTTGTAGTTCACACAAATGCTTGTTGCATGCGGGGATCGAACCCGCGGCACGTCGCGCACAGAGGTAATGTCAATTGTCTTATTGTATCTGATGTCTAAGCTTGTAAAATTGTCAAAAGTACAGATTTCTTAATTTTTATGTTGTTCGTGTGCTAATCAAAGCTTTAACACCAAATTTAAGATTTCTTTTACTTCAGGAAGTTCCCTTACAGTTTTGATAATCACCAGTAATTGGGTGAGCGTCGAAATTGGGGTATTTTAGATATTAACAATCTGTAAAGTATACTAACTAGCATGTTTGATAAGTACTCTATTGAAATCATATTTACATATTATGTTGCTATGAGAAATTTAAATTCAAAGAATGTGAAATATTAACAAAATAAAAAGCGGCCAAGTGCTAGTCGGACTCACCCATAAAGTGTTTTTTTTTTTATTTTTGTGTGAAAATCTTAATGCGGTTCATAGAATACATCTACTTACCAAATTTCAACAGTATAGTTCTTATAGTTTCGGAAAAAAGTGGCTGTGACGGACGGACAGACAGATAGACCTGACGAATCCATAAGGGTTCCGTTTTTTCCATTTGGCTACGAAACCCTAAAAGCAATTAACCGCTATATCTTACTTAATTTACTAAAATAATAGCTTAATAATAGACTACACGTTATCTCTTTAAAATTTGAATCTATAATTGTCATTTTTAGGGTTCCGTACCTCAAAAGGTAAAAACGGAACCCTTATAGGATCACTTTGTTGTCCGTCTGTCTGTCTGTCAAGACCTTTTTTCTCAGGAACGCGTGGAGGTATCAAGCTGAAATTCATATCAAATACTCAAGTCTATGGTCTCTTGGAGCTGTGAAAAAATCAAACTTCTAAGTCAACGCGATCAAAAGATACTCCCGTTTATGCCGCAAAATTCCGCAAATTTTCGAAACTCGCACGGGAATCAAAACCTACAGGGTACTTCCCGTGAACTCAGAATCTTGAAATTTGGTACGAAGTAACGTCTTATAGTACAGATAAAGGAAAAATTGCGAAAACCGTAAATTTTTAGTTACATCATATAAAAAAAAATATTTCTGATTTTTTTTTTTTTCATTTTGCAATTATCATACCATAACTATGACTCGATCGTAGTGATGGGTGAACTTTTACTTTTATACCTACAGGTGTGTACGGAACCCTCGGTGCGCGAGTCCGACTCGCACTTGGCCGGTTTTTTTTGATAAATATTTGAAAACTAGGTACTTTAAAACGCGGCACGCGATCAGCCCTCAAATTCAGTTCGATCAGTCCGCCGCTAGGCGTTGCAGAGTGAGGACATGTCGCTCGGCGCTCCGCCTGACCTGTGTTGACCTTTGCTGTGCGTACAGGAATTGTGGACGTTTATAACGTACTCGATAAATCTTGAAGCATAACTTACTAATTGTATTCATTTTTTTAATTTTATTTATTTACTTTTATTTTACAGATTGAAAACTTTTACACATGATGACCAGATGACAAAATGTGATGCTGGAAATGCTGGATGCTGAAGCTTGAAATGTTCACACAATATTATTTTAGTTTTATTTTATTAAAAGAAAAAAATAATTAAATTAAAATAAAACAAATATTTAAGGGCATCTTCTTGTAAGGATATCCCATCTTTATGACTTCTAAGTTCCTTTAAATATTCAAATATGAAACAAAGTTATTATACCTAATACGTGCTAGATAATAATATAATTAAACGAGATAGCATTGTTTAAATATATTTGTTTTAAACCTAGACAAAAAAACTATTTTAATCGAAATAGGTAGATTAACTTGGAACGTCTGCGACTTAGTTAGTGCATAGTCAAAGTGAACTCAGTTCATTGAAGGAACGCAACAGGTGGGCGTGCTAACTGGCCGTTCAACTCAGATGTCTAGATAGATATAGCCTATAGGTATCCTAGATCTAGATCAAGGATGTACAGAGCCCTTGAGACTATTGGGAGCTGCAATAGAAAATGCTTTTTTCACAACATTACAAACTAGCTATCCCCCGCGACTTTGTCCACGTGTTTTAGTTTCAATCGTTTTTCATGCTTTGCGCGGAACCCTAATTCTAAAGTAAAAGTTGATATGTGTAATATTACCTCATCCTATGACCTTAGCTATATGTCAGTAAAATCGGTCTGGTAGTTCCAGAGATTAGCGCGTCTACATGGTACTTGATCATTATTTTGTTGCGGAGATATTGTAAAACTACGATATCTCCTAAGATATTAATTGAAATAAAATTCTGTAAATGGCAAGCTCTCGAAAAGGAATGATTTATCCCGTTTTTGCAACATTTTTTATTTTTGCTCCGCTCCTGTTCGTCGTAGCGTTATGTCATATAGCCTATAGCCTTCCTCGATAAATGGGCTATCTAGCACTGAAAGACTAGTAGTTTCTGACATTAGCGCGTTAAAGCAAACAAACAAACTCTTACAACATATTAGTATAGATAGCTGGGAAAGTTAATTGATCGAATGTTTATGTTTGTGACATAAGTGGGATATATATTGATGTTTATTAGTAGGACATGTGGAGATGGTTTTCTATATATCGCCACGAAGTTTCGCGAGCGTTAAAATCACATTTATAGATGCAAAAGAACTTGTAACAAGCATTCGTCTCCCACACGTGGTGACGCGCCCCGCACCGAGCGCTGTGGCGGGGGGCCCGCGATTTATACAATATGGGATCGAACTGGGTATGAAAAGGAAATATCTATTTAGTCCTCTAGATAAAAAAAAGAAAAAAAAATCGTCATTTTTCTTTTATCAAATCAATGAATAATGTGAAAGTTAAAGCGCTTTAAAGTTCTGGAGTCGGGGCTTGTGACGTCACGCGACATTTCCATTCACTGAATCTTCCTCATAGCTTGCTTAATTAAAAAAGTTTTTTTTTAAGCTCTTTCTCGTCCATTTGATCACACACTAGGCAGAGCCTATATTATGGCAACCAGACAACTGATAAACATACTTATATATTTCTAAATACATACATGTTATAGATAAATTACACCCAGACACAGGACAAATGATCGTGCTCATCACACAAAGATTTGTCCTGCGTGAAAATCGAACCCACGACCTCTAGTTTAGCAGTCAGCGTCACTAACCACTAGACCAACAGGCCCGTCAAAAAATACGTGTAAAATATTTTTTTAATATCTACTATAATATGTATGTGATATGTAAATAAAAAAAAAGTATTCCGATCTCCTATTAGGCTATCCGTGCAATCAGTGTATTCAGCTAGTAACCCATTAAAATGTCGACTCAATAAACATGTTAATTTTGTGCGTACGCTTGGAGCGCCATAACAACACATAACTTGGAGGCGAAACCGTGACGAACTGCGACCTACTTAGTATTGTGCCTACGTTGTTGATAACATGTAGGGTAAAAGTGAATCTTATTGCTTCGGAATACAGACTATATCGGCGGTGTCGATAGCACATAATCAAAATATGTATTTGTATTTCAAGTAAGCCTTTTTAGGCACTTTCAAAATGTTAAATGACTCTAGTTGCGCGGTTCCAAAATGTCACTCCTATGGAGAAGAACAGGCAAGAAACTAAATAGATTACTCTTTAAAAAAAAAGGTAATATGTTGGTACATACAATGTTAAAAAAATATCTACAAATTATCTACAAAAATATGCGACAACAACGTAAATAGCAAAACGATAATATGACATCCAAAATGGAAGAAAAAATAAATATGAAATCGTATATTTTACTTCAAATGTCTTTGCCACCTTAACAAATGATCTGATGCCTTAATCACAAAGAAAAAAAAATAAGAGGAAAAAAAAAATACATGTACTAAATATGTACCTAGTCCTATTCAATCCCTAACAGGAATGTCACGGCATGTTACAGTTGAAACAGAATAAAATGGATTTACACAGTCTTTTTATTTCATCTAAATCTAGCCACACCTTTTCCCAAGCTATGTTGAGGTCGATTTCCAGATTTACCAGATTCAGTTGGATACCGTATTTTACGTGGTATAGGTACCTATAGGTATTATTATAATAATGAGTACATCAAAGTATGGCAAACATAAAAACACTACTGCCTGTACACAGAAAATTAAAAATGCTTCACATCATGATGAATTTATAGAATGCTGTTTCAATAATGTTTAAATAAATAATATGGCTACAGACAGACAGAGTTACTTTCGCAATTATAATATAAGTATGGATTATAAGTATGTTTATCAGTTGTCTGGTTGCCAATACAGATTCTGTCTAGTTTGGAATCAGATCGTGTGTGAGTTGTTCTAAGATATATTATCATTATTATTTATTTTGTTATTATTTCAATTACCTCTAAAGGGAATCGGACAGCGGAATATTTATAAACAGATACTAATAAGTAATAAGGTTCTATTGATATCTTTATGTACAGAACCCTTTAAACGGTAGATATAATAATATATATAATAGTAGGTACATTCTTAATAAAATCGACAATTGTTATTTGTTTTTATTTGGAACGATGCCACAGATGGATGATACCGAAAATACAGTCATGTTAAAATTGTTAGTTTTTTTTTTTAAATTTCCTTTTGCGTCCGACGTAAAATTGAACCGCAAGTTCAATTAAACTGCTGTCACTTAACCGCAGTACTTTGTGCAGGTATATCATTATAATGACATCAGAATTACGGTAATTGCAACAAATATGATGTTAAACAAAGGTTCCCACGCTGTCGCGGAAACGGCGCGCGTATCGTATGCTCATAGAGCAGAAGAGAAGAGTTAGAACACAGAGGTGACGAGGAATGCAAGTGAGTAAGTACTTTATACATTTACAGAATAATTAACAGAAAAAAAAAACAAATGTGGACAACATCACATACATTGCTCTAAACCCAAAGTAAGTAGCTAAAGCGCTAGTGTTATGGAATTCAGAGACAACGAGGGTACCACAAACACCCAACCCGGGACAATGTAGAAAAATGTAAAAAAAAATCTACATTGACTTGACCGAGGATCGAACCCGGGACCTCAGAGCTGGCGACACCTTGAAAACCGGTGTGAACGCCACTCGTCCACGGAGGTCGTCAAAACAGTACTTCAAAAGAGGGGTCATTCGCACAAAAAAAATAATAGCGACTCTAGCTGCGACGATACAAAGTGCAACGCGATTGTGCCTGTTATATCGGCTATTACAATTATTTTTTTTCACAGATCTTTTTTATCAAATGACTCCCGCACTAAAGAATTAAATCCCTGTATCGCAGGGAGTTTTACAAACATTCAATTTATATATACAAATAACACCCAGATTTGGAACAAGCAATTGGGGATAAAACAAATGCTTGTCCTATGCGGAGATCGAACTCGCAGCACGTCGCGCGCAGTGGTAATTGGCGTGGTGACCTATACCACTCGGCTATCCGTCCAGTCAAAAGGAAGGAAGGAACTTTAAAAGGAGGAAGTAGTTAATTCGACTGTAAATATGTTTGTTAGGTACAAGATATATGTCTGGTAATTGAAGATCGATTTCCAAAATCTATAATTTCATACTTTGTTGGATATATAGCTAAAAACTGCCGCTTTAACGTGACAAGGGCTAGATCTTTCTTATCATAAAGGCTTTTTGCAGAAACCTACTACTAGGTACTACTAGGTATATCCTAACACATATAACAAATAAAGCGTAGCTATCTTCAGTGAAAGAATTTTAAACTCGAGTAGTTTTTTGGTATCTTACATCAAAACTTTCTAGCTAACAAATCGCCCATTTCAATCACTACATCAACATTCCAAAACTCATGTTTGTTGATCAGTTATGTGGCCATCTTGAATGGCAGTCAAATCCGAAGGGCAAGCCTATTACTATTTATCTGGCAAACCTCCAAACATTGCAGTTCAAATGAAAAGTTTGCTAATGGAAAAATACCGCGGAGTTAATGTAACGAGGCTCGTCAATGAGCCACTTACTACCGTTTGGAAAGTTTTGTGAACTTGTTTTATACTAGCAAGCAGCCCCGGCTTCGTGCGGGTAGCAGAGCAACATTGCTTATGTTACTCAGGGATAGGTTAGCATTCTAATTTTGAAAGAATTTTTAAAATCAGCCTAGTAGTTTTTGAGTTTTTTCGTTACAAACATACAAATCTTATAATAATAATAATATCTTGGGACATCTCACACACGGTCATCTTCCCATGGTGCTATGGCAACCAGACAACTGATAAACATACTTATATATTTCTAAATACATACATATTATAGATAAATTACACCCAGACACAGAACAAATAATCATGCTCATCACACAAAGATTTGTCCTGGGTAGAAATCGAACCCACGACCTCCGGTCTTGAGTCAGGGTCACTAACCACTAGACCAACAGGCCTGTCTATCTTATCTCTTTATATATAACTACATATTATATATATATATTTATACTTGTAACATAGTAGATAGACGGACGAAAAGTTTACTTGATATTAGTATAGGAGTATAGATATAGTGTCGTGGCGGCCTAGTGGTTTAATGAACGGATTTGCGTGCACAAGGTTGCAGGTTTGAACCCGAAACAGGCACGTGACTTTTTAAAAGTTAAATGTAGGTACTTTCCTAATTATTCTAACGCATCATTAACAATCGGTGAAGGAAAACATCGAGAAGAAACATGGATTAAAAAAAATGGAATCTGAAATCGCCAACCCGCAATGAGCAAGCGTGGTGATCATTGCTCGTGCCTTTTCTATATGAGAAGAGGCCTGTGCCCAGCAGTGGGACATATTTATAGGCTGGTATTATATATATATAATATAATTTATTGTATATAAAAGAAAGTTGTGTTAGTTACTCTATTTATAAATCAAGAACATCTGAACAGATTCGGCTGAAAATTGGTGGGGAAGTAGCTTAGAGCTAGGAGACGGACATAGGATACTTCTCATCCCGTTCTCGTGGAACGTGACATAAACCGTGGAATAACAAAACGTAACTAACAGCAAAAAAAAAAAAAATCGGTTTAAATTTAAATTAAAACGAAGTTGGGTTAGTTAAACTATTTATAACTCAAGAACAGGTGAACCGATTCTTATAATGTTTGATTTGTTGGATTTGTCTCCTTCCCGAATAGCAGAATAACTAACAAAACTTTGCAGAATATACGACATTAAAAATGTATGTCTTAACGGGAACGGGAACTGCTTACGCGGGTGAAACCACGGGGCACAACTAATCTATATACTAATATATAAAGCTGAAGAGTTTGTTTGTTTGTTTGTTTGAACTCGCTAATTTCAGGAACTACTGGTCTGATTTGAAAAAAATCTTTGAGTGTTGGATAGCCCATTTATTGGGGAAGGGTATAAGCTACATTACATTACGCTGCGACCATAAGGAGCGGAGTATAAATGAAAAATGTTGAAAATGAAAAACCATTGAAACTAAACACGCGGACTACGTCGCGGGGCACAGCTAGTTATATATATAGACAGAGATATAGCTTTGTTTTGGAGATAAACACAGATCAGGTATAATAATATCGATATTCCTGGATCTACAAACATGGATATTATGTTCACTGTGTTAAGTTACAGCTGCTTGGCGGAAATTTCGCAACTCGCGTCAGATTAACATTGACGGTTCAAACAATAGGCAGTGTACTGTACACTACTCGTGTAATGGCAGGTCTATCTATTGTAAGTTACTATCTGTTTATGTATGTACTAGACAACGTAACTATGAAATATACTACCGCAGGTGACATCATTAAAAAACTACTCGTATTCAGTGTTTGCATAAAAAGGTGGAGGTTCTATATTCGACCGTGTGTATGTTTTTTTTTAATTTTTTTATTAGAAAATACAAGTTTTTTTTTTAATTAGTAGGTATACCTCGGATGTGGTCCCATTGTCCCACTTATGCTATGGGATTTAGAGACACCGAAGGAACCACAAACAGCCAGACCCGAGACAATGTAGAAAAGAGGTTTTCTATATTTACGTCCGCATGTTGCGTCCCGCAGCAAAAGAAATAATTAATGCGTTTTCATTTAGCACTCAAGCTATTGAACAAACCGTCATATTTACAAATTCAATTTATGTCCAAAAGCTGCATTTTTTTAACGTATCTGATTGTGATTGATGGATTAATTGTTTAATGGATATTGACTCTTTCACGCAAAAACTACCTGATGGTTTTTGCGAAATTTGTACACAAAGAGATTATGACTAAAAAAAACACATACATCAAATGACTGCCAATTTATATAAAATCTCAATATTGGTTATTGTTTTAATCCGTATTCTACAATATCGGAATCGAAACCGCGGGGCTCAGCTAGTCAAATAAATTAAAAAAGGTTTCATATAGAACTAGCTGTGTCCGCGACTTCGTTAACTACTTACTGAAAATTTTATCTCAATCGAATGTCAATAAGTTCCAATTTAGCTTGCAAGATTTGATCTAAACTAACATACATACGTACAAACACACATATATACATATACATTGCAAGTTAAATAAAAACATGTAATATTTTTCTTTCATTTCTGGTCAAGATTAAAAGCAAAGGAAATCCGACAGTTGTAAAGTATACATAGAAGAGCAAAGAGTTCGCGCATCGCTAGTAGCCCGCTGTGCGAAGCGTAAGCATGTTTATTGATTTAAGTGATTGGCGTAGCATCGAAGTTTCCGATATTGCTAGGGTAATATTAGGTTTTGAGATAGTTTTAATAAAACGCGCGCTCTGTTTTGACACAAATAATTTTCGTTTTTACGTTTTCACTGTTCATACTCTGTTAGTTAAAAAAAACTAGCGTTTTTTCTTTACGGTAAGGTTCTAAAACCGAAAGTGACGCAATGGAATATATTTTCATCGGAGCGAAAAGTTGTAGATGGACTGAAACATGTATTTTAACTGAAAAAAAATTGGTAATATTCGAATTATACATTGAATCATTTGCGATTTCTTAGCAAATCGTAAAAAGATTTTTAATGATTTAGGAAAAAAAAAATGATACAGTATTGTCTTAAATTAGTTTTTATTAGCCCCTAACATAATAGAAGGGTGTCATAAGTATAGCTTGATAATGAATTAACCAATATTGATGCGGTTTTTTCTGCTTGAAAGCTAATGTCATCGAGACGGATTTTAGCTAAATTATGAAAATGATTAGCTCGTTTTAATTTGTCAGGAGCTAAAAACCTATTTAAGGTAGTTAATATATTTGAAATGGTAGTCTTTTTTAAGTCGCCATTAAATCTCTTGCTATCTCTGTCACTATAAGGACATTTAAGAACATCTTAGAGTTAATTTGCGTTTCTGTATTTCGTAATGTTATAGTTAACTGTTTAAAGTACAAAACGGACGTAATAACTAGTTACCTAATACCAGTTAACGGGTTACTTCGGTCTAATTGGGGTAGAATTTGGTTCAATTGTTATAAACTGCAGTGGGCAGCTTAATAATCTGTAAACAAACAATTTAACAATAGGTTTATTCACCCTCGAGTACTCAAACGGAACTTAAATTTATGACGTATCTTAAATATGTATCTTTAGTTACCTTAAATGAGACTTAAAAATGAGTAACTTTTTTGTATTCGGCCATAAGAGAAAAAAAATGGAATTAGTGTTTGATTGGCATACTATTAAATAATTGTACAAAAATACTAAAAATAATATTTTTATAATTATACGTGTCTAGTATTTAGACTAAATAGATTTTGGATTACATAACCTGTCATCGACTCAATCATACTTTTATTTACTGCCTAAGATATACCTAATTCATTAAAAAATAAACACTTTGTCGATAACAGACAATCAGATGAAATCTTTAAACTACTGACTAAGTTAAGAAAACTCGAATAAGTCTAGTTTTAAACAAACAGTTTCGGAGCTATGACGCCACAGACAGATAAATTAGGTACCCCGTTTTTGCGACAGGAGTTTAAAAGGCCTACCTAATCCAAAAATAGACTTACTAAATCACTTATATTTAAATACAATTTAAACCAACTCTGCTCGCCTTTTAAAGAGATTTTGATGCATTTTGATTCCAAGAGTTAATATTTAAATCCGTAATTAAAATAAGCGACGTTCAGAGCCTTCGCTAGATAACGAGCTTAGTTTTATTTAACTTGAAGGCTGTAAACATCGGAAGCGATGGATATTAAAATATCAACTCAAGTTCGATGAAATGTTGCGATAAATTGTCTGCGCAACGAGGTGATTGGGTGCGAAAAGAAAATTCCTACTGCAGTGAAATGTCACAATATACAGTATGTAACAAAATCCCTGTCCGATTAAATAAAGGCGTATTCCTGGTTCAACATACGTACTAGAACAAAATGTCTCGCTCAGGCGGCTTCTTTTATACAAAACTGTCGGTAGTACCTACACGTGAACTGTGTCGAACGATCAGTGTTGTCTTTGATTAGTTTTGTTTTAATTTAATTATATTCACCGGAGAAAAATATAATCTCAAATCCAATCAATAGTTACGTATGTGTACGCAGTACGATGCCGAATAATACTTATAGGGATCGGCCAGGGTCTTTGTTGCATGCTGTATAACTTTTCCTCGTCCGTTCTCGTTATAAACCTATATTGAGCCAAATTTCATACTCCGCCGTCCGCATAATTTCGTGAAAATCTTTTCGTCACTTATTAATATTACGATACCAACCTCAACTTTTCCCGTTTGGCAAAGATCTCTATACACAGACATGGAACGAGCATTGATCGGGCTGAGTCACTGCGTGTTAGAGATATTTGATGTTGATATCTAGGATTTCTTAACATGATTGTTTTCCTTCACCATTATAAATGGTGTCTTAGAAACTACATCAATACTTCTACTCTAATATTATCAAGATAAAATATTTGTATGTTTATATTGTTTGTAACGAATAAATTCAAAAACAATTGACAGATTTAAGAAAAATATTTCATCACTAGCCGTTTCGACGGCAAATAGTGGCCTATATCCTTTCTTTCTCAGGCTCTTGACTATCTGTAGTTTTTTTTTTAAAGAATACTAATTTACCGCACTATAAGTGGACTTCACATTACTAGCAATCTTGTTAACCCCTCCAACTAAGCTAAATATGCTTGTGTCTGGAGTCGGTTCACGTCAATAGTGCAATGGGTGGGGTTCCAACCTGCAACCTCTCGATCACAAGGCCGCCACCCTAACCATTAGGCTATTGCCGCTTAAATATAGAACATATTCCTACACGGAATACTAAAACATCCGTACGTTGAAATTGATTCGCCAAAATACCTCGAACAAACTATTTGGACGTACGCCTATCATTTCCTCTCGGCCAACACGGTACAGGATTTCTGAAATAGACATTTGGCAATACCGAATTGACTGGTTTCGGCCGGCATCTAGAGAGAAGCCCACGTCCCTAGAGAATGAACGGGGAATGAACGGACCGTGTCGGGAATGAACGATTTCTGACAGTTTAACATTCTGAAATATTTACTTGGTTCTATCATGACATAACTGATTGCTTAGTTTGTATTGTGTTTTAATAATAGTGTTAAAACACTTGGCTAAGATTATCTTATGACGTTATTTAAGGCCCGCTTGTACAAGCCCGTGTTATCTTTTTAAGTCAGAGTTAAATGCTTAAATCAATATTGTCAATTTAACCTCTTCTTAGCAACTAACTCTAAATCTGGGGGCACGGAAGTGCTCCAGCCAAGTCTCGAGCAAAACGGCCGTACCATCCTTTTCTCGAAGCGTTTCGCGGCTATTTCACCCCCCCTGTATCATCAATACGGACAAAGCTAGGGGTTTAGGTTTTCGATTCATTTTTGAGTAAGTATTAAAACAAGCTCAGCCTCAAAATTACATGACATTTGAACCAATAGTATACGAGTTATGATCGATCAAAGTTTTATATTTGTATCTTATTGTGCTCATGGCCAGGTCACTGTTATTGTAATGTAAACAAAACTAATATAGTCACAAAATATTGATTTATAATTACAAATTAAGTTGAACAGGACTTGGCTCCTATGCGATCTCAAAACTTTTTACGATGGAAGAATTGCGTAGAGAGACTTGGCTCTTTTTACATTGAATGTTTTTGGTGGGATTAAGTTTTTCGTGCAAGTGGGCCTAAATGTTTTAATTTGACGACCTCCGTGGTCGAGTGGCGTACACACCGGTTTTCAAGGTGTCGCCAGCTCTGAGGTCCCGGGTTCGATCCCCGGCCGGGTCAATGTAGAAAACCCCTTTTCTACATTGTCTCGGGTCTGGGTGTTTGTGGTACCTTCGTTGTCTCTGAATTCCATAACACAAGTGCTTTAGCTACTTACTTTGGGTTCAGAGCAATGTATGTGATGTTTTCCCCATTTGTAGTATTGTGTTGTAACAATATTTCAGTATGATTCAAGTTTCCTTTCAATTTAACGCTTAGACTCGTTGCAAACCGACCAAACCGAATTTCACTAACAGACTCCACTTTGAAATTGTCGATTATCAAATTGCAAGCGGAATACACGTAAAGGTTTTCACATCAGAATTTCGCTATAATCACATTGCGCTCAAAATAATTAGATTTATTTTATACAATATATTTTATACATAGAGTATTTTTATATTTATATTTATACAATGTATGTGATGTTGTCAACATTTATTTATTTATTTATTTGATTTCAAAATTATTATAAAAGTAAAGAGTACGCATATTATCTTTCTTTTACATATTTTATAAATTACTTTTTTTTTTACCAAAATTTTAGAAAACCGACCAATATTCTATTTTAAACCTACTACAGATGACAGAGGCTTTTAGCTGGATGCTATTTGTTTTATAAAACAAACAAACACTTAAAAAAATATATTTTTAGATTGGGTGTACCTGTACATAAATAATATTAGTGAAATACAATAATAATGTTTTTTTGCGCAAACCAAATGTCCGCATTCAGCATGCTGTATTTTTAAACTTTAATTTTAATTACTTATAAAGAGCTGTGCTCGCGACTTCGTTCGCGTCGAATTTAACTGACGACCTCCGTGGTCGAGTGGTGTACACACCGGTTTTCAAGGTGTCGCCAGCTCTGAGGTCCCGGGTTCGATCCCCGGCCGGGTCAATGTAGAAAACCCCTTTTCTACATTGTCTCGGGTCTGGGTGTTTGTGGTACCTTCGTTGTCTCTGAATTCCATAACACAAGTGCTTTAGCTACTTACTTTGGGTTCAGAGCAATGTATGTGATGTTGTCCACATTTATTATTATTATTATTATTAACTACTAGTTACTTTAGATTTAGTTATTCCATTTTCATTTTAATAATATTTGTATCGATAATTAGAGTTTTTCTAAAATAGAATTAGCTAAGTTACTCCTTATTACATAAGCTATCTGCCAGAGAAGTGCCGTTCCAGAGGTAAGCCGGAACAAACAGACAGACGGACAAAAATTGTGAAAATTTTTATTTTGGTATATTTACCATATATACATGTAGTTAAAAGAGTTTGTTTTGATATTACAAACAGAAAATTCAATTTTATTTGTATAGATGTATAGATAAAAGTGATTTTCATCGATATCTTTCATTTAGTTACGTCCTGAAAAACCAATACATCCCAGCACTAGGGATCGGAGTCGTAGTTGCTCTTCGTGGACAAAAATTTTAACATTTTTTTCCAGGAAGAGCAACTGACAAAAATGCAGGACGGGTGCGCTAGTTGGAGTACTTCGTTTTTTGAAGTAAGAACGTCGTTAGTCGCGTTGGGCATTATTGAAATTGGAAAATACAACCGTTACCGTTGCCGACACTTCTGTATATAACTATATCTAAGTATTGTAATTGTTCAAGTTTTCACTTTAGTCGGAACTCCCGGTGTGCCACGGGGTTTTTTTTGTTTAAACGCGCTTATCATTGTTGGATGTCAAAACAATAAAATAAAGTTAAAAAACTTGAGAGTAAGACTGAGCTGAGTTCGAGATTAAAGCGTTATAATAATAATAATATCTTGGGTCAGCTCACACACGGCCATCTGATCCCACACTAGGCAGAGCCTGTATTATGGCAACCAGACAACTGATAAACATACTTATATATTTCTAAATACATACATATTATAGATAAATTACACCCAGACACAGAACAAATGATCGTGCTCATCACACAAAGATTTGTCCTGAGTGGGAATCGAACCCACGACCTCTAGCTTTAGCAGTCATGGTCACTAACGACTAAGCGGTAGTAGCCTTATGGTTGGGGTGACGGCCTCGTTCGAGAGGTCGCAGGTTCGATCCACACCTATTGCACTATTGACGTGATCCAGACATAAGCATATTTAGCTTAGTTGGAGGGGTTAACAAGATTGCTAGTAATGTGAATTCCACCCAAATTGCTTCTAACATTAAAAATACATTATACAAAGTAACAACAATTATAAGATTTAATATAATCTATACAACTCACAATGATAAGTGAGCACGACTCAAATGGAAGAGAGCGACAACGGATTTTTTTTTAGTAGACAACCGAACTTTACCGAACAAAGTTAGTGAGACTGTTATACGCCTCCAGCCGGGAGCAAAAAATATAACGATCACGGCACCTCCTGCGGGATTCGAACCTCGACTTAGTTCGTTGCTTTCAATCATTACAAACAAGCAAAGGATAGCTGGGTCATTGTGGTCAGAGTGACTGGCTCCTGGGGACTATATGAGTATCAGTGCCCTTACTCTTGAATTTAATTTTAATTCTAATACAATGCTAATGCAAAACGTTATTCATTTAGCAGGCACACAACAAACAGTACAAAAAAATATTGAAAACTTTTTTTAAGATTATTGAATCTCCTGCCTGCTAAACTAATATCAATTTTGCATTGGCATTGTATTAGAATTAAAATTAATTTCAAGAGTATGGACTGGACGGACTACCTTCATTTCATCGGTGTTGCCAACACCATTTTACACCAATAAGTAAAACTGAATATTGTTAGAACCTTCTTATTATGGTACAGGTGGTGCTAAATAAAATATATTTTTAACCACTGACTTAAAATATAGATTCCAATATGAGTATTAGTATATCTGTGAAGGTATATATGTCTCATACCTAAATTAATAATGTAAATAATAATTAAACAAGATTTTATTAAACAAATATTTTTAAGTACAAGTTTTCAAATTAGATAGAATTATGGTACTTATTTGTTAAGATATAAAATACAAATTGGCTATTATTGATTTTTTCTTTTCTTTTTTTAGTTTAAATCTAGTTCCTTAGAGGATTCAATAAGTAAACTATAGAGGGCGCATATCGAGGATAAACTGTTGTCACTAGTATGAACATGTAAAATTAGTGTCAAAACAGAGCGCACCTTTTTACTAAAACTATCTCAAAACCTAATATTACCATAATAATATCGGAACCGTTGATATTTTCGCATAAACGTCTGTCGTCGCACGGAAAATCACATAAATCAGTAAACGAGCGCAGTACCTACATTTAGCTAAAATTGTGCTTACATGGCATGTCATAAGGGGCTACTAGCGATACGCTCTATGCCTGGTCTATGATTACTCTAGTCTATTTCATTCCAAATTTCATGATTCTAGTTCGACGGAATCACGAAATACACGAACACGAGTATTTATTTTTTGGAAATGTATCGGAAAAGTACATTAACGGCTGTATTTCATTGCGTCCGACGTAGGAGTTTAAACTTTTTATTGCTTCATAGAATTGTAGACCTGAGTATTACATACTAGCTGTCCCCCGCGACTTTGTTCGCGTGTTTTAGTTTCAACGGTTTTTCATTTTTGCAACAAATTTCATTTATGCTCCGCTCCTATTGGTCGTAGCGTGATGTTATATAGCCCATAGCCTTGCTCAATAAACGGACTATCCAATACAAAAAGATTTTTTTAATTCGAACTAGTAGTTCCTGAGATTAGCGCGTTCAAACAAACAAACAAACAAACAAACAAACTCTTCAGCTTTATAATATTAGTATAGATTTTATATGTATGTAATATTAGTGCCGTGGTTCAATGAACGGATTTGCGTGCACAAGGTTGCAGGTTCGAACCCATTACAGGCAAGTACCAATGTGACTTTTTCAAAGTTATATGTACTTTCTAGCTATATTAGTATGTAATACTTATATATGTATGTAATATTGATCTCACAGTCAAACAGTCTGCACTGTGAGACACTGTTTAGTTTACAAGTTGTATGTATCTTTTAAAACATAAATAAATAAATAATAAATATTCATTTCAACATGATACCACAAAGCATTTCTATGAAAAAGGTTTGCAAACAGACAAGGGTTAAATAATTTCGGTATAACATACGGAAAACTAAAAAATAAAATTATCTCCCCAATTCAGCAGGTTCGAACCCTACCCATTGCCAATTGACGTGAACTCACTCCAGACACAAGCATATTTAGCTTAGTTGGAGGGTAACAAGATTGCTAGTAATGTGAATTCCACCCACATTGCTAGTAAACGTACTTTTGCGCGAAACTAAGTATTAATGTAACTTAACAACTATAAATTAGGAATTTCAGAGACCCCCGAAATTGATTTGATATAGGTACAAATCTAAATACTCGCTATTTATTTGCTATCCAATTTGAAAATATTCGTTAATTTCACACCCACTTTCATCCCGCATATCTAGTAAATGGCTACACCGATTGTGATCAACCATATCTAAGAACCACCGCGAAGAAATTACCTTTCAAATAAATAAATCTACATCCAAATCGGTTCACTCGTTTAATAGCTACGGTGCCAGAGACAGATACTTATAGTCCAACTTATAACACCTCTTTTTGCGTCGGGGGTTTAAAAAACATTGGAACTGAAAACCAAATTAAAAAGTTAATTAAAACATTCTCAAAAACAAGCCACGCTCCGACAGACGTTTCAATTAAAATTCAGAAATCCGAGCTCACTGAGAAATATCATTGTTTGTCCCATATAGTTTCCTAATTCAAGTCTTGTTCGATTGAAAACTATTGTTGCTCGTTACAGTGGTTCTTTAAAATACAGGGTTACCTTTTCGGCCTTCCTCTTCCTCTCCAGCCGTCTACAACCAAATTTATCACTCTTTTATTCACAAGCATTTCATCCCTCCTCATTACATGCCCATACCATCCTAAGCGATTTCCTTTCAGTTTTTCTGTTACTGGTTTCAAATACAGTTTCTCAACAAGATATACAAGGTGAGGTTTTTTTTCGTTGTAAAAACGAAAGCTATGACCTCTATATCGGTTATAAAAACGTTTAGAAGTAGAAGAAACTGTAGTTTTCTAAAATTTGCTCTCATAAATATAAATAAGTAAAGGTTTTATGGAAATACTTTATTTGTTATTTATATACTGCCTTTTTAAATGATTTATTTTTATTTTTGTACTTGTTTGCCAGCCTCTTAATAAAAATATTTTCGAGACTAACAACTCATGTCTGCATTATCTTCTTGTCTAAATATTATAAATATTTTAGCTGTAAAAACAACGATGGAAAAATTAAAACTCTTTATGTAAGCAGAAATAACCGATTTCAAACTGAGGCTGAAATAAAAATAATTATTTACAACACATAAATGAAAAAAAACGACTTTAAAGTTAGTATATCCTATCTCGTCATAGTCATCATAACTACTAAAGTCTGTCATAACAGACACACAACAATACAAACATACTAAAAAAACAGACTAATTGAGAACATCCACCTTTAGTAGTTCGTCGGTTAAAAATCAATTATACGTATAGAACCAATTAGTTAGTAGGTACAACAAAGCTCGGACCCTTTCATTACATTCACTCATTAATGGACTTCGTTTCAATAGTGCGGCTTAATTATTTACATCAAAGGGTTACCCCGCCAGGGGGTGTGTTTACTGGACAGGGGATCAAATATAGCTCACCCTATCGGCCATCGTATGAGTCACGCAATCTGACGTAATAATGTATTTGTTAGGTTCCTACCTATCATTTTATTTGTATTTCTCGTCTTTTATGTAACAAACTGAAAGGCTTTAACAATGAACAATCTATACTAATATTATAAAGCTGAAGAGTTTGTTTGTTTGTTTGTTTGAACGCGCTAATCTCAGGAACTACTGGTTCGAATTGACTTTTATTTTTGTATTGGATAGTCTGTTTATTGAAGAAGGCTATAGGCTATATAACATCACGCTACGACCAATAGGAATGGAGCATAAATGAAATTTTTGCAAAAATGAAAAACCGTTGAAACTAAAACACGCGAACAAAGTCGCGGGGGACAGCTAGTAAATAATAATAATGTATGTCCTGACGTAAAATATATATGTGGGAGTTTTCCAGCAAGAAATTCTCATCTTTTATCTAAGTATATCTTGTTCTGCCTATCCTTTTCTCATTTTGCTAGGTAACACAGCAGTATGACTGGTTGACGCTTGTCAAAGGTTGATATGGCAGTTAGGGACAATGGCTTAAAGAGTTTTTCGAGATAGGGGTCTCAGCTATTTTCATCTTTACGTACTACAAAACAAAGTCGCTCCCGATTTTTGTACGCTTGGATCTTTTAAATGCATATTGCAGCAATAAATAGAGTGATTCAAGAGGAAGATTTATGTTTATAATACACGCAAAATATAGTACAGAAAAGCCGAGAAATTAAAACAAAATGCTATGTTAAAACCGGGGCAGGTCGCTAGAATATATTTTTAAAACAATATCACACTATGCCTCGGAAAGCACGTTAAGCCGTTGGTCCCGACTGTCATGCGTTGATCTTAGACAGCCGTTAAGCCATTCCAATTCTGACAACCAGTCTTACTTTGGGATACTGTGTTACCCAGTAAAATACGGTATTCAGCTGAATTCGGTAAGACTGGTAGCCGACCCGAACATAGCTTGGGAAAAGGCTAAGCAAAAAAAAACATAAAACATTACCTCCCAAAATGGTTCATCACAAAAATATCTAAAAAAATAACGAAGAAAAAACTAAAACAGTCCCGAAAACATGTA
The DNA here is from genome assembly GCA_932294365.1 of Diachrysia chrysitis. Taxonomy (NCBI): domain Eukaryota; kingdom Metazoa; phylum Arthropoda; class Insecta; order Lepidoptera; family Noctuidae; genus Diachrysia; species Diachrysia chrysitis. Next base: position 2,375,110 of record OW028641.1, read on the forward strand.
TATTCTATTCAAACTATAATGAGTGTACACACAATGAAAGGAGATAATGTTGACTTGCCCGTCGAGCTCTTTTGTCCACAGAATAGGCATCACAAACATTAAAATTTCTTGCAAACATATTGTATAATAAAAATACCAATTTTTACGAAAATTTCGTTTTAAATTTCGACCTTATCCCATTGCGTTAAGTGATATTTTATTATGTATATCTCGTTAGGTTAGTTAAAACTCGTCTGGAGTTTTTTAACTCTTTCTACTGAATAATATAGAATAAAAAGGTATTTATTTTCCATAAATACTTTGTTTTTTACAGCTATTCAAAAAACGTTACGTTGTTAACAAAATAATCTCGGCTATTCAATAAACAAGTTAAAGTATTTAAAGTTTCTGAGGGTGGTAAAAAATTTAGAGAAAGATTAAAAAGTTTTAAAATATATACAATGACATTGTATTCATGTAGATTCCCCCTCACTTTTACAACACCTTTTCCTCAAGTCTAGTACCGAACAGTAGGACAAAATATTATTGAAATAGACCTAAAACAAGTTACTAAGGCCGACCGTACCTACAGGAAGTGTTCGAGTTGTTTAAGGCGACACACAATTTTTTTAGCTATTTTCATATCGTTTTTACTTGGCAACTATAAAAGTTATGGACTTGAAATTAGGTTTCTAGATAGAAGGATATGATGAAAATAAATGTCGATCAGTGACACGATTAAAGAAACTTTCCTCGATAGTTTTATTTTTTGAAAACAGCTCTATAAAAACACTTTGTTTGGTTTATCCACCAAACTATTCAACTTTATAGTATTTTTTTTTTACACTATTTGACGCATAATCATTATATAAAAATTATCATATTATCTCAAAAACTGCTAATATCGGAACCATCGATATTTTTGTATGAACGTCTGTCGTCGCAGGGAAAATCACTTTAATGAGTACGGGGTACTAGCGATGCGCGCATTTCAAGCTTGCACATCATCATCATCATCATTTAGCCTTTCGTAGTCCACTGCTGGACATAGGCCTCTCCCAATTTGCGCCACAACACCCGGTCCTCCGCCTTTCGCATCCAGTCCCCTCCAGCGACCTTCTTCAGGTCGTCAGTCCATCTGGCGGGGGGGCGTCCCACCTTACGGTTGCCGAGCTTGCACGAATTACACGAATTGATTGAAATCGAACCGTATGCGCGCGGCCTTATTATTAAAATTGTAATCATAAAACGAATTTCGTCTCTCTTTCATTTTCTCTTGAAACCTTTTAAAAGACTATCATAATAACAAAATTGCATTAACGTTTTTAAATACGGGAGTGCACTGGAATCGCGAGCGCTGAAATATTTTATCACGCCAAAGAAAAAAAAATTATGCAGGGCTGACTTCCAACCTTCGTCGTAGCTTTTATGGTATTATTTTTCGCAAAACGACGACTTGTACGGGGCAGCCCCAGATTAGTATGGCGAATAGGGATGTTGACTGGGTATGAAAAGTAAAAATCTATTTAGTGCGTCAGTTAGATAATAAAAAAATATTAGACACGTATTTTTTCTTTTATCAAAACAATACAAAATTATAAAGATACAGCGATTTAAAGTTCAGTAGACGTGCGACAATTTATACGACGGCGTATAAATTGTCGCACGTAGTGACGTCACGCGATATTTTCATTTACTGTATTTTGCTCATTTTTTATTTGCCGGAAAAAAGGAAAAATACGTGTCCAATAAAATTCATTAATCTACCAGGCGGACAATACAAAAAAAATTAGGAAACATGCCTATTACCAAGGTGACGTCTCCTTATTGTATAGCTCTCTGTGTCTTATTAGCAATATTAAAATAATATGAAAGTCGAATGGCCGAATACAGAAACGTCAATCAGTTTTAAGTCGCCGTTAAGTCTCATGCTGTCTCTGTCACTTTAAGGTGTCAAGTGGCGATCGATAGACATTTAAGATCGTCTTAAACTTAAGTTGCGTTTCGGAAATCTGTCGTAATTTACAACTCGACATAGTTTGTAATATATACATTTTGTAAAATGAAATAAATAAAAATCTTGTCAAATCCCAATTGAAATGTACTTATATACATGTAGTACTGAAATGGATTTGTGTTTTTTTGGTGTTACTCTGTTAATTGTATGACATTGATTAATTGAACTATGTTCCTTTTGCATTTTTTTTTGTCTAAATAATACATATAATGAAGTGCTTCAACAGACCGTCAATAATACCTGAGTCTCCCCTAGTAATTTAGCATGGCTAGCCCTTCAAAGGGGCGCACTTAATACCCTACCATACACACGAAATCAAACGCGCGCTTTTATTAATTATTCCAACCCTCGATATCAGAGCAGAGAGCTTTAATATCTAATAATCCAGACTGCACACATTACATGTCAAATCCATAGCACACAGATGCCGCAGACCAACACACCACTATTTTAGGAAATATAATAACTGTTAAATTTAAAGAAAACAACTTCAAATATTCACAGAATATTTAGTTATATATTTACACTAGCTGTCCCCCGCGACTTTGTTCGCGTGTTTTAGTTTCAACGGTTTTTCATTTTTGCAACATTTTTCATTTATGCTCCGCTCCTATTGGTCGTAGCGTGACGTTATATAGCCTATAGCCTTCCTCAATAAACGGACTATCTAATACAAAAAGAATTTTTCAATTCGAACCAGTAGTTCCTGAGATTAGCGCGTTCAAACAAACAAACTCTTCAGCTTTATAATATTAGTATAGATTGAAAACAAATAATTAAATTAAAATAAAACAAACATTTAAGGGGGGTTCTCATACAACAAACGTGTTTTTTTGTCGTTTTTATAGATAATGGTACGGAACCCTTTGTGCGAGAGTCCGACTCGCACTTGACCGGGTTTTTTTTTAATTTAAGGCTATTCTATTATTTTTTGTAATAGTTGGTCCGTGGATAGATGAACATATAATACCAAACTGAGTCCGATCCGTGCTTTGGGAAGAAAATTAAGCCATCGGTACCAACTGTCTTTTATCTTTGACTGTTGAAAGTCCATACAGCTGTAAGTACATACTGTATTACTTATTAAATAGTTTTGAAGGTCTTCAGCTGAGTGGTGAGTCTGAAAGCAGACCTCCAACAAATTGTAGAAAGCATAGGTGACACCAACAAAGATTGACGTACCTACCAGGAGTTAGATCAAACCTTGTTATCCGTGTTTTCATGAACCAGTGAGGTGAAAACGGAATATGATGAATATATTTCATAGCCATTAAACAAACAACATTATAATTATGTACATAATTTCACACGCTTATAAACCTGTAAACATGATTATTTATCAACATTTATTATGTTTTATCTTATAATAATGTAATAAACATCTTGTAAATAAAATGGCCTTTTACGCGCACTTCTGCGTATAACGTTAAGTCTTTAAAAAGCTTCTAAGTAACCGCATCACTAACCAAGTCTATACTGTAAGCATTGCCATACAACGTGGCAATGCCGCCAGCCTTTTGGGAACACACCCAGTGGACAAATTTTTTTTGATGCTATTTTTTAGGATTATGTTTAATTGGAGTAGTTTAATTGCATTGAAATCAAAATTAAAATCGTATATACTTATAATATTAAAAAGATGAAAAGGATAAATATTCCTTTTGAGTGTTTCCATTGCGTGCGCTGCGTAAACTGTTGTTATAAAAAAAAACAACTTTAAAAGTTCTAAATAGCAGTCCGCATCAGCACATGTCTATCTTTTAAGGTTGACTCACTATAACCTTTTTTATGATAATCAAATTTGTTGTAAAACAATGCATTATTAAAACTGAACAAGCTCAGAGTACGGTGAATTTGTGAGAGTGAATATAAATAAAAGGAAACCTCTTAAATTGAGAGAGCAATCAAAACGATTAGATTCGCCGCAGCCTCTATCTGAAATAAACAGTGACCTATATACGAGGAAGTTTGCGGATGTAACACTATGTTCTCCTGTCAAAAGGTGGTTAGAAATTCTAAGTTATTTTGAAGTTGAATTCTATCTTTGTTTTCTAATACTACTTTCAAGTTTTGGTGTGGATATTTGAAATGAATAGGTTAATATTAAAGTACCTAAAAATGTCATAAAATATTAACTTATTTTTCTGATTTTAAGATGACACAATATAGGACCGGACTACGCTTTTTTATTTACACATCACATAGATTTAAAAAAGATATTAGACACGTATTTTTTCTTTTTTAGGGTTCCGTACCTCAAAAGGTAAAAACGGAACCCTTATAGGATCACTTTGTTTTCCGTCTGTCTGTCTGTCTGTCTGTCTGTCTGTCTGTCTGTCTGTCTGTCAAGACCTTTTTTCTCAGGAACGCGTGGAGGTATCAAGCTGAAATTCATATCAAATACTCAAGTCTATGGTCTCTTGGAGCTGTGAAAAAATCAAACTTCTAAGTCAACGCGATCAAAAGATACTCCCGTTTATGCCGCAAAATTCCGCAAATTTTCGAAACTCGCACGGGAATCAAAACCTACAGGGTACTTCCCGTGAACTCAGAATCTTGAAATTTGGTACGAAGTAACGTCTTATAGTACAGATAAAGGAAAAATTGCGAAAACCGTAAATTTTTAGTAACATCATATAAAAAAAAATATTTCTGATTTTTTTTTTTTTTCATTTTGCAATTATCATACCATAACTATGACTCGATCGTAGTGATGGGTGAACTTTTACTTATATACCTACAGGTGTGTACGGAACCCTCGGTGCGCGAGTCCGACTCGCACTTGGCCGGTTTTTTTAATTAAGCAAACGATGAGGTATTGGGTACAATGATTACCCACACGTGTCGTGACAAGCCCCCACTCCAGAACTTTAAAGCGCTTTAAGTTTGAAAAAAAAAAGAGTTTTTTTTCTTTATTTTTCTATCTGGTGGCCTAAATAGATATTTCCTTTTCATACCCAGTCCGATCCCCTATTAAAAGCTTACTTTATCACTTAAAACGTCTAGTATCTTCAAAGGTCTATAATTCGATGAAGCTGAAGCAATTACGTAACAGGCCCGTAATACAATCATGTGCCCTGAGGCACTCTCGAGTCGACGCGTGCTCTGCCCCTAACCCCTAACAACGTGATTGATTTTAGACCTAGGTCCAGAACTTCAAAGGGGTCACATCAAAAGGGTCCAATAAAATTGTAAGTATATTGGAAAAATCAGTAGGTTCATATGAATATTAATTTTGCTTTGATGTCTTGACTTCATCCCCCCACGCGAAAAGAGGTTAGTTAACGTTTGATGAATCTGTGGTGATGTATATATAATGTGGCATCGTGTAATGAAACGAAGGAATTGAATGGGTTTTGAAATGATGAGTAATATCCGTTAATGGCAGGAAAATACGCATTGCGCGCCGACCCTAAATAATTGGGAGCAGTGTGGGTGGGGAGAGTATGACGTAGGCTTCAATTTTAAGCCCATGTGAATAAGCCTTTCCCTATATTTTGGTAGGTAAATATGTATTTTAGACAAAGCCGGTAGGGTTATAATACGGGATAAAGGTTTTTGGTAGCCGAGCTTACACGCTACACGTTAGAGTTTCTATATCGAATATATCATGGATGCATTATGATGTATTCTCTATTATAATTCTCTAATTAATATCAACCCAGTCTACATCAGATTTTTGGAACCAAATCCCAACTAATATTATAGATGCGAAAGTAATTCTGTCTGTCTGTCGCGCTTTCACGCCAAATCTACTGAAACGATTTAATTTAAATTTGGTATACAGATAGTCTAGAGTCTAAGAAAGGAAATAAGCTACTTTTTGCCGCGATTACCAACATACACGCGGGCGGAGCCGAGGGAAACAGCTAGTTAAGTATAAACTGTATCACTTTACAATAGAATGTGGTTGTACCACCGCAGTTTGTATTGTTATTAAACCATTTAAAATCTATAATTTAAATCATTTTCCGAATTCGTCGCTTCTGCAAGAGACGTACGTTTATTGTGTTTTGTAACCGAAAACGAAAAGCGGTAATTAATTTTAACCAGATTTACGGTTAACTGTTTCCAATATGCCAAAGTAACAGATTATGAATAATGCGACTTTGGCATTAATGTTTAACAATTTTACAATATTGGTGGATGTAGGATACCGGATACAGTGTGATACGGTCGAGTGGCGTACACACCGGTTTTCAAGGTGTCGCCTGCTCTGAGGTCCCGGGTTCGATCCCCGGCCGGGTCAATGTAGAAAACCACTTATCTACATTGTCTCGGGCCTGGGTGTTTGTGGTTTACTTCGTTGTCTCTGAATTCCATAACACAAGTGCTTTACCTACTTACTTTGGGTTCAGAGCAATGTATGTGATGTTTTCCCCATTTGTAGTATTGTGTTGTAACAATATTTCAGTATGATTCAAGTTTCCTTTCAATTTAACGCTTAGACTCGTTGCAAACCGACCAAACCGAATTTCACTAACAGACTCCACTTTCGAAATTGTGGATTCTCAAATTGCAAGCGGAATACACGTAAAGGTTTTCACATCAGAATTTCGCTATAATCACATTGCGCTCAAAATAATTGGATTTATTTTATACTAGCTTTTCCCCGCGGCTCCGCTTGCGTGACTGTCGGTTATTGCTTTTATGACCGAATACAGAAACGTCACTCAATTAAAAGTGGCCGTTAAGTCTCACGCTGTCTCTGTCGGTTTAAGGAGTAAAGAAGCTACAGATATACATTTAAGAACGTCTTAAAGTTAAGTTGCGTTTCAGTATTTGAGGGTTAGCTAGCTATTATAAACACAAAAGTTGGTTAGGTTTACTCATTCAATTAAAAATACTTAAAGGATATCGAAGAAAACCCCCATAGTTAACACTTATTATAAATTTATTAGATTTATTTTCATGTTCATTGAACGAGTTCACAAGGCTTACGTATTGTGTGAATTGTAATATTTAATAAGGACTTTAGTTTAAGTTTTAATAGTTTGAAAGACTGTATTTCTTGCTAATTGTATTTAGAATTGCTGCATCTATTGAATTAGGTTTACCTGTAATGATAGATGTAAGGTGTATAATAATAAATAAAAATAAATAAAAATATTTTTATTAGATAAGTTAACAGAATAGAATATTAAAGAGAGGATTTAGCAAACACGTTAAATTATATTCAGGAAGCAAGCGGGAAGCGAGCGGTATGTCCAATTTTACCGATTTCATTGTATCGCTGCTTTATTGGAAAATACGCCACTCCATTTTCCCCTTTACGTAAAATGTAAGCTTAAATTTCCCTTCATTTTGCGTTCCACGAAATTTAATGATGAAAATGTATTGTTTTTGGTTCTTTGATTTGTGATAATTGAATGTTTTTAAAAGGAGGTGTTACGAGTTATTTGTTTTAAGTAATTTTAATTTAAATTAAGTGCTAATTAATCGAATACTTTCATTCGAGAATTTAAGTAGTTTGTTACAATGAAGAGAAATGTTTTTGAAGTTTAAATTAACAAGTTGCACTTAGAAATGAACAATTAAAGGTAAAACAATGTTGATCATACAAATATTTGACGATCTCCTCTGTGGTCCCGGTTTCGATTCTCGGACTGCACTCTCGGCTGCTACTGGGGAGTTAGTTGCGCCGTTTCTTCTCCACAGCCAGAGCACTTAGGAAGCGGTGAAGGGTGGGCGAATCAGGGTGCTGTCCATTGTATTGACGTTCTTAAAGTGCTACTCTGTAGACTAGTTGGAATAAATGAGTTTTTTATTTTGATTTTAGACTGGATAATGTACACAAAACTACTATTCTACATTGTCTCGGGTCTGAGTGTTGGTGGTACCTTTGTAGTCTCTGATGTCGTATCACAAGTGCTTTAGCTACTTACATTGGATTGTCCTTATTTATTTGTTTACTAACTGTGCCCGCGGCTTCTCTCCCGTCAACTCACTACCTACCTACCCTACCAAAAATAAAAAAATGGTATTGACAATAAAAAACACAAAAAAAAAGAATTGTCCAATTTGATGCAGCCGTTCGGAAGTTATTTGCGTACATACATATCGCCGAAAATAAAACATCAAATAGCTACTAACATTTTCCTTTAACTTAAAAGGCATCTTATTCAAAAAGTTTCTAACGCCAGTTAATATTGTCACATTACCGTCCATTGTACTCAGTACTGGCTCATCTCGAGACCTATTGAGAACCTTTCCGTCTGAAACCCAACGAAATAAGTTGTCTCCAGCGTCAGTTTCGAGAAGTGCTTCAAAAATCGATTCTCGAGTCTCCAGACCAGATTTTTAATAAGAAAGTTCTAACACCACTTGACAATATCCAGTTGCCTGTTGGATATCCGTTTTAAAGTCGGCGAACATATAATCTACTAGCTGTTTCCCGCGGCTCCACCCTCGTGGATGTCGGTTATCGCGGCAAAAAGTAGATTTTAGATACTTTAGATTATCTGTGTATCAAATTTCATTTAAATCGGTTTAGTAGTTTTGGCGTGAAAGCGCGACAGACAGAGATATTTTCGCATTTATAATATTAGTAAGGATTAAAAATTTAATGGACAGACGACTTTTCACATAATTAAGTTTTCTCATAAATCATAGAAACGAACTGCTAATCTTGAAACGTCTGAATACATCTTCATAAATTAAGTATTTTTCAGCTTTTAAACAAAACGCATTAAAATCAGTCTAATTGTTTGGTAGTTATGATCCCACAGATAAACACCTCTCTTGTGTCTTCACCTACGGTGCGCGAAGGGGGAATTACCTCATGAATCCCACTTCTTACGTCATCTCATACTTTATCAGTCGAAATCTCACGTCAATTTAGTTCAACTCGGTGACACGCTCGCAAGGGTAGCGATAGTGTAAATTTGAATTATCAACTGAGTTTTTTTAATGCCAATCAAGAAACTCACAGCGGATTCAGATTCGAAGTTTAGATGTCTTACAGAATCACACTACAGCGCGGTGCGTGGCTGTCCAGGGTTTTCGGATTCGAGAGCGGCAAGTCTTAAGGTTTAGAAACAAAAGAAAATGAACTATGAAGTATGTTCTGTGCAAGCGCTCGTAGCCTGATAAACCGGACCGGTCGGTGGCGGTGCGGCCTTTACCCGGGTGTAGGAACTAGTAAAAGGGTGCCACGATCTATTTTCTTCAGTGTTTGACTTAGCGTTCTCCATGAGGAGAGAGGGCCTTTCTTTCCTAGATAACAAAAATCCTAAAGGTTTTAAATCTAATGTAAAGCTATTCTAATACAGTTTGATTCGATAGATAGTGGTTTTTTATACCTTCTTTACATAATATAGAGATTTTGAATGTAGTTTTATGGTAATCAGGCACTACATGAATGTACCAAGTAGTGAATATTGTACAAGCTTTTAATTAACTTGCAATGCAATGTATGTTTGTTCGGGTCAAATCTTGAATGTCTATCTAGATGTGGTCCTAACTTCTAGAAAGACATCCAATTGAGATGAAATTTTGCATACTTATAGAAGTTCGGTGACAATACAATATTATGATACTTTGAAAAATTGATAACCTAAATTTTTCAAGTTTGTTAAAACCTCTGTAGTGGGAAATAAAAAAAAAACCGGCCAAGTGCGAGTCGGACTCGCGCACCGAGGGTTCCGTACACACCTGTAGGTATATAAGTAAAAGTTCACCCATCACTACGATCGAGTCATAGTTATGGTATGATAATTGCAAAATGAAAAAAAAAAAAAATCAGAAATATTTTTTTTTATATGATGTAACTAAAAATTTACGGTTTTCGCAATTTTTCCTTTATCTGTACTATAAGACGTTACTTCGTACCAAATTTCAAGATTCTGAGTTCACGGGAAGTACCCTGTAGGTTTTGATTCCCGTGCGAGTTTCGAAAATTTGCGGAATTTTGCGGCATAAACGGGAGTATCTTTTGATCGCGTTGACTTAGAAGTTTGATTTTTTCACAGCTCCAAGAGACCATAGACTTGAGTATTTGATATGAATTTCAGCTTGATACCTCCACGCGTTCCTGAGAAAAAAGGTCTTGACAGACAGACAGACAGACAGACAGACAGACAGACAGACGGACAACAAAGTGATCCTATAAGGGTTCCGTTTTTACCTTTTGAGGTACGGAACCCTAAAAACGTAGGAAAGGTGAATATTCTCCAAAACATATTTGACACGGTAAACTTTTGTGATGTTGACATGATTACAGTCCCAACAAATATTTGTACAGGTGTCATTCAGGTGACTACTGAGGTTAACTTACCGTGACACATAAAACAAACGGGGACAGTAGACATAACTAGACTAAAATAACTAAAATAATGGACAGTAGTAGTTTCATATTATGTTTTGTAGAACATACTACTAAAATTGACTGCAAATCTGAAAGTCCCTGACGATGCTTGTTTGTTATTCTTTGACGCAAAAACCACTTAACATATTACACGAATGATTATTTCGTTTGCGATTAGGCAGATTCAAGCAGACTGGAGAGCCAATCTGGAAATGTAAGACAGAGATAATACTAACTGCTTGCTTACGGGACGAAAAGAGCAACATGCCATGGCCGCGAAAGATTGTCTCGGAAATAATAACGTAAGCGACAAAATGGAAAATCATATTAATCGGAATCTATCAGATGGAATAAAAAATCAATCGACATTAATCTAGATAATATGATTATGCATCAAATAGTGTAAAAAAATATTATCAAGTATATTAGTTTGGTGGATTAAGAAAAAAAAAAAAATTTATCGAGATCATTTCAAATAATTAAACTATAAAGGAAAGTATCTTTAATCGAGTAACCGATTGACATTTATTTTCATCATATCCTCTTCTATCTAGAAATCGAATTTCAAGTCAATAACTTTTATAGTTGCTAAGTAAAAACGCTATGAAAATAGCTAAAAAAATTGTGTATATTGTATATTATTGTTGTATATTTTGAGAGAGCTATGGAACGGATTTTTCTGAGTATTAAACTTGTTTAACCGGTTAGAAATAAGATACTGATATATCAATAATCCGTTTCACTACAAAAATATCTGACGTCACAAGATAAGCTGCCACGCTAAAATGGAACTGGGCTGGACATATCTGCCGCATGTCAGACGGCCAATGGGCAAAACTAACCACCCGATGGGACCCTCACTATCTCACGGGATTTAGATGGCGGGAGGAGCTGGACTCCTTCGATAGAAATTGGTTCAGCACAGCCCTAACCAGAGTAAAATGGAAGGAGGGTACAGAGACCTTTGCAATGCAGTAGGACAGAAATATATTTGCCAATTGATTTTATTTCCACTTAAGCAAACATCAACTTTATACAGGTGTAAATAAATTACATTTTACATTGACCAAAACTGTTCAAAAAATATTTATGAGATTGTAGCGCCAACTGAACCGAACTGAAAATATTTAACAGAGCCTGACGTCAGAATCGATGTCAGCGGAAACAATATCACTCGTGCAGCATAGATTTTTGCGTCATATTCGGCTTAACCAATGGCGTTTGATAATTCATAAATCCCGCTTATAGGTATTTTGCGAAGTATTTTATATTTTTGGATTATTGAAATGATAAACGAAGTATTACATTATGAATAAGAACTGAAATAGCATTAGATATAAAAGTATAAGCCAAATTGGTCATTTATGCATATTCCCTATCGTTATAATATTCAAATTGCATTGATTAAGTTAACCACGTGCGCCATAAACACTCCTTCCCTTACAAATTTAAAATGTGAGTACTTGTTATGAACAACTATTAGTGTCGTCAAAACCGAGCGCGCCGTTTTATTAAAACTATCTCTAAGCCTAATATCACCATAATAATATCAAACTATCAATATTTTCGCATCAACGTCCGTCGTCGCACGGAAGATCACTTAAATCAATAAACGTGCGTACGGCTCAACGGGGTACTAGCGATGCGCGCCTGTATAGTAACTCTAAGCTCCTTAGGTTAAATAAAGCGGGTCAATTATTAATTAAACTAAATCTTTCAAAATGAAAGGTAAGAAACTGTTTGGTACACCTGCCAAATGACTTAACGACGACGGTCAAAGATCGTGCTGTTCTAATTTATCATAGTACTAGCTTTAGCCCGCGAGTTCGTCCGCGTGGAAGTCGAAAATGATTTTTGACATTAAACTTGAAAGAGTATTGCATTGCACAAAGGTTTTATGTGATTTCAACGTATTTTGAATAAAATCGAATAGAGTTTTAAAAAATATGTCAAAATAAAAAGTAACTTAAATTCAAAAAATCACCCCCGAAATAACTTTCCACCCCTTTATAACCTTGTTACACGATGAGTTTCAATAAAATACGAAACATGACTTCTATTAATTCTGTTAAAGAATGTTTATGTAGAATATGAAGAAGATTGTACGAAGAAATCACGTGTCATGTCCCATACAAACTTTGCCCCCGTTTTTCACCCCCTTAGGGGTAGAACTTCGGAAAATCATTTCTTATCGGATGCCTACGTCATACAAAGAACTCGCCCTCCAAGTTTCAGGTCTCTACGACCAGTGGTTTAGGCTGTGCGTTGATCCGTCAGTCATTCAGGACAAAGCATTTTATATATAGGTATATAAATAAAGCAGTGAACAATATCATCCTTCAGTTTCAAACGACAGATAGTTAGCAAGCACGAATGTGACCTGTATCACGTAATTAAACACTTTTCGGACATTAATTAATGGCATCATAACCGCAGAATTGTCATTAAAATAAATCGTGTGTGATCACGCCAATATTTTGTTAAAAATCTCTTGATTGGTTATATGAAACTGTTGTCGGTTTCCGCTTAACAACCTCTGCGAAGTTATTATAGACATCATTAATGGCTGAACTATGTACTAAGGGAACTATAATACATACTTGAGAAATCATGAGGGCAGTGGCGTGCATACCATATAGGCAATTAGGCAGTGCCTACCTCCTAAGATCCAACTAACTATCCTTAATTATTACGATATAAATATAATAAATCAGTCAACACCCATCATACTCATTAATTAAATTACAAATAATAAAACTTATAACCAAACATTACAAATTACAAAACAAATAAAAAATGACGTCACATTCAACACAATTTCACAATACGTCGCGAAGTAGGCACTCGCGCCAGTGCCTACTTTACACTCACACACTCAAACCATTTTGGCGTATTCATATACGCACGCACACTTCATAATAAGCTACTTTTTTCTCAAATTTATAATACGGTGAAAGCAAAAAATATCTGTTTGACATGCACAGCACCCTGACATTTGACCTTCGCAATTTCCCAGAACTATAGTAGGCATGCCTACTCTGTAGCAAAGGCATTGACCATACAGCTCAACAAATAAAAAATATATAAATTCTAGTTATTATTATATTTTTTATATATCTAACTAATATCATAAAATACTAATAACTTGTAAATTGAATATAGATTTTTTTTAAAGTTAACACTTACATAATTAATAATGTAAACATGTTTTAGTTGCAATAAATGATTTTTATTTTCTTTTATCTGTTGCAACTTGCTCGTCTTTTTGTTATTTTTAATCTGTTGTAGTTTGTTTATTTGTTGTAGTTTGCATTATTTTCGTAATTATTTGTTTTGTGTGTTATTGACTTATTGTGGTTTTGTAAAGTTACTGTAGTGTTATAAACAGAAATTGTTGTGTCTGTATAAATATGGAAATGTTACAGTGCGTAGTTTGTTTGTGTTTCGAAAATACAATCTGTATGGATAAATTACGTGCAAACCCCTTCAAGAAGTTTAATAAAGTTTTCATTTGTTGACAAAACAATAATGAAGTAGTAGATTTGTAGGATAACATCCGAACCACAGAATAAGAAATACGAAACTTTAAAAAAGTGAGTAGAAAGTAGTTTTTTACATTTGTTTCGTTATTTATAGTAGTAGGTATTTTATTTTGCTCGATTTGCCTAATTTCTGCCTACCTGGTCGGAAAACCAATGCACGCCACTGCATGAGGGGTACAAAAGACTTCGTATTAATTAATAGGGGATCGGACATTTTTTTTGTATTTAAAGTTATTCATATTTTAAGTTTTAATTTTATTATAGCTTAAGTTTTTTTTACAATAAACAGTTTTTATATAATATTGATGTAATATCTAACAAAGGAAAACTCACTATAAATAAGAATAAATATTGTTCTGTATGAATATTCTAATACAGATTCCTATAAGAAGTTTAAAAAGAAATCCATCATATAAACCTAGCTTGTGCGAGGAATACAAAAAATAAAACAGGTCTATACGGGTCAGACGGGACTAAAGCAAAATGCAAAACTGTCACCGCTTCAACGTACGTCAAAGCTAACCACACAAAATCCTCTTCATAGAGAGAGATATTCACTCGTCTGTGAATAAAAATACTATCACAAAAACGTAACCTTGCGGACGGGTAAAAAAGTACCGAGCGCTGTTCACTCACACCGGATTTCGGAAGAATCTATGAAACTATTTTATTACTATTTATTAGCAATCGACTTTAATATGGATTTTAAATCCCTGTGTCTATAAATCAGTGCGATTAAATCTATAAAAAACAAAAGACTACCAACTAAACACTACTATTATAGATAAATTAATAATATAGAGATATAATATTAATTGTTGACTTTTTTGTTTTTCGATTTTTTCCAATAACTACATCTTATATCTATCTAAATATTTTATGTCCTATGGTACTAAAAATAGAATTTAATTCCTGTCTGAAAATATGCGGGGGTGAAAACTGTCTAGAACCAGTCTAGACAGTCTTGCCTGCAAAAATACTTTATAAAATTTCCTTCCGTCCGGGGGAACGCCTTGGTAAAATCATTGAGCCGAGCTGAGCAATGTTAAGCAAAAATATTCATACTTTCTGAAACGTAGGTAAGCAACAAAAAGATTTTATCTTTAAAAGTAGTATGTAACAAAAACCCTGTCCGATCCAATAAAGGCGTATTCCTAATTCAACATACGTACTAGAAAAAAATATGTCTCGCTCAGGCAACTTCTTTGATACAAAACTGTAGGTAGTACCTACTCGTGAACTTTTCCGAGCGATCAGTGTTGAATTTGATCAGTTTTATTTTAATTAAATTATATTCACCGGGGAAAATAACATGCACTCACATTTAAATGTGTATTCATTAAAATAATTTCATATATTTCAGTACAGATTCTCGCAACGTTGGCTACCATACAAGTGTTTGTCGTGCATTCGTTGAATACCAATAATGTAAATAACATTTTGAATTTGAATGTTTCCATGAAAATCTTTGAATGTAATTACAAATATTGATTTCGTATCTCCGAAACCAAACAACAGATCTACATAATAGGCGTGTGGACTGGGTATGAAAAGGACATATCCATTTAGTCCACCAGATACGTAAAAAAAGAAAACAAAGCTCGTAATTTTTCTTTTATTAAATTAAAAAAAAAATACAAAGTTAAAGCGCTTTAAAGTTCAGGAGTGGGGGCTTGTGACGTCATGTCTTGGTAAAAATTGTACCTTATAGAAGTGACGTCACGCGACATTTCCTTTCACTGAATCTTCCTTATTGTTTGTTTAAGTAAAAAAAATAAAATTAAATTGCGAAGACACAGAACTAACTATGGTAAAAGAACTATAACATACGAGGGAGCACAATTATATAATAACCTACCAAATAATATTAAGGATAGCAAATCACTTGCTGTATTTAAAACAAGATTAAAAAAACATATTTATGAAAATGTATACTAGAATTGCTCGATCGCTTAGTGTTACATTAAACAAATATTTATTTTTAAGCTCATTATTAAGTGAACTGTGTATTGTTCTTTATGAGTAATAAAAATTCGTTAAACTTAAACTTAAAAAGGAAAAAATACGTATTTAATAATTTTAATAGTCTATGTGACGAATAAATAAAAAAATAGTCCACATCCCTATTATACTTTCAGTAAAAAGGTTGATTTACTTGAATTTTAGAATAGTTAGTTAGTTTAAAGTTAAAACGTATGGCAAACCCTGAGGTAGCGACTTTAAAAGCCGGTTAAACTTTCACTCAGCTTTTTATTTTTGTTTCCTACGGGACCGGGAGCAGATGCAAAACTTTTATCGGATGCGGGAAAACACCTCAGTAAATTTGTGCTCGGTTAATTTCATTCTCCGGCAGAATTTTCTTTACTTTCCATAATGAACTTTAAGTTAGTTATAACTAAGTATAAATTGATTCAAGCTTCTAGATTTAAGTGGATTATAGTCTTTAGAAACTGAGCTTATAATATTGTTTATTAAAATGTAAGCAATTTTTCCCGTTTATTTAAGAAACTGAATTACCATTATTGGGTTCCTAGAATTATTTTTAAATGTAAGAAACAACAAACATAGATGACTTCCTGTTAGTCACACCAGGTAGACACACCAGTGTGACTATCAGGATTTTTTTTCCTGATAGTCACACCGCTAACATTTTTTTCACCTTGTATCATGAAATTAATAGTGGTGTGAAAGAAAATGTTATATTAATTTGGTCGATATTGTACGTTTAACCGACAAAGACAAAAAAGAAAGGTTCTTAAGTCAACCGCGTATATTTTTGCGGGTTACTTAGTCTCAATTCCAAATATGTAGGTATAGTAGTTAAGCCTTTAAAATGTTAACAAAGCACTTAGCAGGCTTAGATTTATATACCTATCTAGAATTCTAGGAATTCAGGATTAAAACCAAGTATTGTGTTATGCTTAAATGCACTTGACGAACGGGGTTTATCATTCCCCGTACGGCCGTACCTTCTGTTGTTTGGAATGAGGTCAACGACAATGTTTTTTTTTATGTCAGATCGATAGATTATTATTAAATATTGGATAAGTATTTATTTTTATTTTACGTTATCAAAAACTCGACGATGCATTGATTAGAGATGTCGCATGATGTCACAATTTCGTGAATTTTGTACGCAACTTTGATTCGCTGTATCTACTTTGTTTTGTCACAGTACTAGTGCAGACAAATCAAACAAGCCTAAACACGATGAGATTGCGTCGTTTCGTTACGGAGTTACTATGGCCACCTTCCGGACCCATCAGACCAGCTTAAAAGGACTACAGTTGTATGTCACCATCTATAAGAATGCAAAATTTAATCTCAATCGGATGTCTAGAAGTGGTTCTAATTCAGCTTGCAAAATTTGACCCGAACAAACATATATATTGCAAGTTAATTAAAATCTTGTAAAAATAATACGCTTCGACAACTTGCGACTCTTAGATATCATTTCAAGGGTGCATGCAAATATAAACGCGATCAGTTGCAGGTAATCTCGGTTTTCGCGTATTTGCAATTCACAAAATTTTTGACTCGATGACTTAGAATCGACTATTCCGACACAAATATTTGTCTGTTGTTTTGTCGCAATGTCCCACACTCAGACACTCGTGTTTACACTTACACTAAGTGTAGTAGAGTAAACCTATCATTTTGCCTTATTATGACACTCCAATATATTTTAATTAAATCAAGCAAATCTTGATTAGTAGGTCCGTATTAATTATTAATTAGGGTGGACGCGTGCAAACAGATTATTACGCAGCGTTGTCAGCTCAGTACTAATCCAATCAGGATTATATAAGAGCATTACGGGCAAATAATTATTATTCAACTAATCATACAATGTTTATTATAGTATTATTAACTAGCTGTCCCCCGCGACTCTGTCGGCGTGTTTTAGTTTCAACGGTTTTTCTTGTTTTGTGCGGAACCCTAATTCTAAACTAAAAGTAGGTAGCGATCTGGTAGTTCTACAGATTAGCGCGTTTACGTGGTACTTGATCATTATTTTGTTACAGAGTTATGTTAGAACTACGATATCTCCTAAGATATTAATTGAAATCAACTTTTGTACAGGGAAATTTTGTTTAAAATTATATACTTGTTATGAATAACATATATATTTGGATAAGGATTAAAATCACGTTTATAAAAACACTTTTAAAGGGGAGTAATTCCATCATACATAATATTTGCGCAACTTAAACCGTTTACAGCGCACGCAATAGAAGCTCTCAAATAGAATAGGAATATTTTTTCTATTATGCTCCGTTCCTTTTGGGCGTAGCGTGATGATATATAGCTTATAGCCTTCCTCGATACATGGGCTATCTAGCAATGAAATAATTTTTCAAATAATAACTGATTAAGACAAGTAAAACCCAGCCATAATACGATGAGATTGCGGGTCCATAGTTCCAACGGTCATCTGCTGGCTCCATTATCAGACATTCAGACCAGCTCGAACGTACCAATACCATAAAACCATTAAAAAGGTAAACAAATACAGCAGTAAAAAATAAATAGAAAATGTTTCCGTTATTTCCACCTGCAATTCAGGTTCAAAAATGAAAACGAATGGCCAGCAAAATGGAATAGATCGGTAGTTTACGGCGGACATCGTTTTAATTGAAAAACGAGTGACCAGGCCTTGAACTTTCACTATTTCTTTTATATACAACTCACTGGTAACGGACTGATACGTTTTTGTTTTGTTTTTCTTTCTGTAAAACAACTCCTGCACTAGGGCATTTAATCCTTGTGTCGCGGGGAGTTTAACAAACATTCAAATCACATGCACAAAGAACACCCATTTTTTACGAATCGTTTCTATTTCGTTTTCAAATATTCAAGTTTACTGCTAAACTTGTTAATAAACATGCATTTTGTAATATTTTTAAACATTAATGTCGTGTAATAAATGTCGTGGTGTTTTATTGTTTTATTGAACGGATTTTTGTGCACAAGGTTGCAGGTTTGAACCCATTACAGGAAAGTACCAATGTGACTTTTTCGAAGTTACATGCACTTTCTTAATTATTCTAAGATACCATTGAGAATCAGTGAAGGAAAACCTCGTCAGGAAACCTAGATTACAAATTTTTTTATCCGAAATCGCCAACCCGCAATGAGCAAGCATTGTGATCTATGCTCGTGCCTTCTCTATATGAGAGGCCTATGCCCAGCCGTGGGGATATTTATAGGCTTGTATTTTATATTTTTTTAATATTTTTGACTTTTTCACTTTACAATATTGTTATAGAAGTGCCGTTTTAAATCAATGCCTTTTTATTTGACCCATGTTCTGTTCCCGACACTGTTCGTGTCTGAACCCGTTACCAACGGTTTACGAGAGCACCTGTGTCTGTCTTAGTCTAGGCAGCATTCTATCTTATGCAGTTAGTTTACATTGAATCCGAGCATTTTGAATCCTAGCAAAAATTTATGTGTCATCCATACAAATAGGGATGCGGACTGGGTATGAAAAGAAAATATTTATGTAGTTTCACCAGATGGATAAAAAAAGAAAAATATAACTCTTATTTTATCTTTGGCTTTAAAGTTCAGGAGTGGGGGCTTTTGACGTCACGTGTGGGTAAAAATTATAGTAACACGCGACATTTCCATTCACTGTATCTTCCTCATTATATTTAATTTAAGTCTATGTGACGTGTAAATAAAGTAAGTCCGTACCTCTGTTAACAATATTTGCGTAAACCTTAGTTACTCCTGAGTATTATTACTTTATATTATACTAGCTGACCCGTGCCCACTTCGTTGGGCATAATGTTAAAAATCCTTTTTTAGTACATATGACCTAACGATTTAAATCATTTTATTAATATTAAAAATTAAATTATCTATACTAATATTTTTAATATTTTTTGTAACTTAAATATAAAAGTTAGACATATGCTGTCGTTGACTTTTTTGTAGGCATTTTCAAGCTCCACATCTTTTCTCTAGAACTCAAAAATATATCTTTCATAGTTAAGGCAGCGTTCGTAAAAAACGCTTTCATTCGACCGTTTTTTCTCCGATTCACTTTGCAAAACGGACTACCACGTAAAAGCCTTTTTATTTTTCGGTTTTTATATAACCTATGACACTCAGCAATAATGTGGCTTTCTATTGATGAAATAATTTTTAAAATCGGTTCAGTAGATCCCGAGATTACCCCTTACAATTTAACAAATATACAAACACACAAACTTTACTTCTTTATAATATTAGTATAGAAGTATAGAAGTAAAGATTTAGTTTCTAAGTCTAATACTGCCGAGCGCTCTAATGGAAACCTTATAAATAATCCTTGCAAGCTGTGCCAGTTACTTTAATAGTTTCCAGACATTGGAGTTACTTGCGTTTGACGGGCCTGTTGGTCTAGTGGTTAGTGACCCTGACTGCTAAGCTAGAGGGTTCGATTCCCACGCAGGAAAAATCTTTGTGTGATGAGCACGATCATTTTTCTGTGTCAGGGTGTTATTTGTTTATCAGTTGTCTGGTTGCTACAGGCTCCGCCTAGTGCGGGATCAGATGGCCGTGTGTGAGCTGTCCCAAGATATTATTATTATTCAATTTTAATAAAATTCTAGTTGGTATGGTATATACTTTATGTTTTCAATTTAAACCTTGTTACCCGACTGCTAAAGAAAGGCTATGTTTTATGCGCGTATCTTACATGTTTTTAGGGTTCCGTACCTCAAAAGGTAAAAACGGAACCCTTATAGGATCACTTTGTTGTCCGTCTGTCTGTCTGTCTGTCTGTCTGTCTGTCTGTCAAGACCTTTTTTCTCAGGAACGCGTGGAGGTATCAAGCTGAAATTCATATCAAATACTCAAGTCTATGGTCTCTTGGAGCTGTGAAAAAATCAAACTTCTAAGTCAACGCGATCAAAAGATACTCCCGTTTATGCCGCAAAATTCCGCAAATTTTCGAAACTCGCACGGGAATCAAAACCTACAGGGTACTTCCCGTGAACTCAGAATCTTGAAATTTGGTACGAAGTAACGTTTTATAGTACAGATAAAGGAAAAATTGCGAAAACCGTAAATTTTTAGTTACATCATATAAAAAAAAAATATTTCTGATTTTTTTTTTTTTTCATTTTGCAATTATCATACCATAACTATGACTCGATCGTAGTGATGGGTGAACTTTTACTTATATACCTACAGGTGTGTACGGAACCCTCGGTGCGCGAGTCCGACTCGCACTTGGCCGGTTTTTTTTATTTATAAATTTCTTTATCGTCCCAGATCTTCCAAACGGTTAGATGGATTTCGACAGCAAAGGTATCGTTCGATTCGTCTCAAAAACCCAAGTGTTATAAGATAGGTGTTATGAAAAATAAATTGAGGAATTTTGGCGATAAATTGTAACTCGTTATTTTTACCTGCTTTAGCAGATCTTAATGTTTATTAGCATGGCAGCCGGGTTTAATAGTTTTTTTAACTATTACAACTTGTTGGAGTTCCGTACCCAAAGAGTAAAACGGGATCCTATTAAACAGATTTTAAATAATTTTATTTTTTCTTTAGTGTGGTATTGGAATTTACAGCACTGTAGAGAATACCCTTTGAATAGATTTTCCTCAGAACTTGATGCTCTAAAACGACTTGACCATACAAGCCAAAGTCTGGATTACAAAAATCATTATTCTACGACTCTCTACGTACGTAGCTATATTTGATAAACATACATAAAAATATATATAAATAAGTAATATAAAAAATACATACAGCGGAACAGAGAACCTTCTCCTTTTTGGAAGTCGGTTAAAAACGAGTGTCCGAGTGTAGGAGATACTTTTAAACTTTTAATTAACTTGCAGTGTATGTACCTATGTATTGTGTATGTAAGTAAGTATTGGTCAAATCTTGCAAGCTAAATTAAGACCACTTCTAGACATCCAATTGAGATGAAATTTTGCATACCTATAGAAATTCGGTAACTATACAATATTATGGTCATTTCAAGCTACTGATGGAGCTGCGTGGTCATTCAAACTCCGTAACGAAACGACGCAATCTCATAGTGTTTAGGCTTGTACTGCTTGTACTTTACATTATATATAGTTTATAAGTCTAATACTGCCGAGCGCTCTAATGGAAACCTTATCAATAATCCTTGCAAGCTGTGCCAATTACTTAATAGTTTCCAGACATTGTAGTTACTCACGCGTTTGGCGGGCTAGAGGTCGTGGATTCGATTCCCACCCAGGACCAATATTTGTGTGATGAGCATGATCATTAGTTCTGTGTCTGGATGTAATTTATCTATTAAGTATGTAGGTATTTATTAATAAATATTAGTATGTTTATCAGTTGTCTGGTTGCCATAATACAGGCTCTTCCTAGTTTGGGATCAGATGGCCGTGTGTGAGATATTAAAAAGAAAGGAGATTGATGAATAGTTGTAAAGCTTTGCGTTTTTAGATAAGTTTGATTTAATCATGAGTGTGTGTGTGTAATTTACTATTAATCTGTATTAACACGTACACAGTTATTTTATTTTACGTAGATTTTATTTGTAGTCGGAGATTTCTACAATTAAAAAAATATTATTAGGTACTTAATTTTTATAGACCATTTTATTTTAATATTATTTATTTTTATATTATGTAGGTAGATGTTTTTAACTTATTTTAATGTTGCTTTTGTGAACTAAGTTGTTTCGTATTAATAATTATTATCGTTTGTTATTCTATATTATTATAATTTCTATCTGATGACTATATTTAAAAATAATGAAGCTAATTCGATGAAAATTTCATAATTATACATTTCTAAGGATCGTGAATGTATTTATCAACTTGAGAACTTTATTTTTGAAATTTTTTATTAGAGGTGTAAAATTAATTTCAGATGAAAATCATCAAATTTTAAGAAAATTTGCAATATTAATTTTTTATCGACACAAATTAAATGATTTTGGTATTTTTTAATAACTAATTTTGGAGATTCTTCAAAAACGAAATATATGGCTCTGATATAGATGAATTTAAAGATTTTGTCCAAGGACATGACTAATTTGGACTTTAAAAAAATGAGTTGTTAGGCCGATGTCCTCAGAAGCGCTATCGTGAGTCGCGTCTTATTGCGTGACTTGATCTGTGGCGCGGGCGAACGCGGGGTGCGGGCGGCGAGGCGAGGGGCGGTGCAAACGTTTGCCCGGCCCGCGCGATGCCGGGCGGTCGTTCAGTCTTTCGCTAGACCCGTAGAGTGAACCTCGCGCCGCGCCTTCTCTGAATATCGATCGGCATTACATGAAAGAGTGATGGATGTCTTGCCGAGCGGGAATCTGTTCCGTGAGCTGCAACATGTCACCGACACCGGATACTTCGAGTGGAAGCTCTCCCTCGAGGACTACTGGCAACAGGTACCCGCCTCAGTCCCCTAGAGTTAGCTAGCGCGCGGCTACAAGCGATGCAATTCAGTTTGTTGACATTTTTAGGTTATGTTTTACCGGCTGACGTTTGTTTACATGACGCTTTGCGTTATTTTTTTAAATAGTTTTAGTGTTGCGGCATGCTATTAATACAGATTCTAGTTAAATTCGAGTCTTGTTGTATTGTGTTAGTGCGGGACGTGGATTTTAGGTGTGTTTTGTCCGTGGCGTGCTCGCCGCTCGGATTTGTTTATGTTTTGGAGCGGCGCGTGTGTACGCTGCATTCACGGGAGGGAGCCAGGACGTTCACTCTCAGTTCAGTCGATACCAGTTTCCCTCTCGCCGGTCTTCGCTTGTTTATAAATAGTTATTTACTTTGTTTTGCTGTATTCTCGTGAATGATAACTGTTTTGATGTGTTGGGTTACGTTGCATGGTTAGTTTGCATCGCGATGTTTTTATGTTTGTGTTTTGTTATTTAATTTACTTACTTATAGTATTTGTTTCGTAGTTTTAATAGATAACCTAGCATTTGTTTAAAAGTTATTTATAAGTAGATAGGAATTTCGTTAGTTATTTTTAAGACCGCCTTGATCGCGTACGATGATAATTTTTTCTCTTTATAAGAAAAGATTTTATTAATAACCTATTTGCTTAAATTCTTAATAAAACTGGCCAAGCGCGAGTCGGTCTCGCACGTGAAGGGTCCCGTAGTTTCGTACCGTGAGGTGATCAGGAGGATCATTTTTTTTTAAATAGTTATATCCCTAGATATATATATTTTTATGATTTATAATATTAAAATGCACACTGTTAAAAATTCAACTGTGTAGGTACCTATTTACGGTTCATGAGACACCTAAAGCCTCTCTGACGGACAGACGGACGAACAGACGGACGGACAGACGGACGGACAGCGGAAATTCAGCACTCAACCCCAAAAAGTAAATCTTTTTCCAATACTTTTAAAATTAATTACGTAGGTTGGTATTGTTAACAAAAGAAACTTGGACGAGTAAGCAGTGTAACATTTTTTAACAACTTAAGAGTTTTTAAAGTCGACTTAGAATGGGCTTAAAAATACCTTTACAAATAAAATTTATTTTGGTGTTATAGGTAAATGTATTGTCTCTAAAAATTCATTTTTAAATTATAAACGGTTCTTTACAATGATATAAGTAGTATAACCCCGATTTTCAAACTAGTAGTGGGTAATAAGTACTTTTTTACACCGGAAAATAAAAATAATTAAATTAATAATGTATTAAAAAATATTAATTTACCTTTTCACTTAATATTTTTTTATTATTTCTTATGATTTTATTTTAGTTTTTATTATTAAAACAAATAATTTATCTTTTCACTTATTTTTTATTTTTATTTCTTAAGATATTCTTTAAATATTTATTTATTTTTATTAATTAGATAAATGTTGTTGCTAGATTTGTGTGTTCATTCGCTTTCAGAGATTACATCGATGGTAATAATAACTTTTGAAAGCCGTATCCATTTACCTAATTGAAAAATAAAAACATATTTTGTCTAGGAAATTAATAACTTATTTGCCTCGTAAGTAAGTATAGTTTTATCAAATCCCTAACGGTTTGGAAAATCTTCCAAATTAGGGTAAAGGGTAAGTATTAACTACTACC